>OY728120.1:219153066-220484399 GCA_963277665.1 Viscum album
ATCACTGAATACTATGTCACTATTTTTCTAAAGACAACAAGAGGAGATAATTCCATATGGGTTGTGGTGGATCATATTACAAATACTACTCGATGAAAAACCATTTGAGAAGACTTAACAATTGATCTATAAGAAAGGATATACATCATAATGGTGGTTAGGCTATGTGAAATCCCACTATCATTTCTATCTGACCGTGGTCGATGATTTACCCATATTTTTCTACAAGAGTCTCAAAAATTATCTAATTACCAAGTTGAACATCAGTATAACTTATCACACCTAAATGAATGGTCAATTTGAGTAGACAATTAAAATATTGGAATACATGGTGAGATCATTTATCAATGAATTTAAAGGATAATGAGATCAATATTGTAACACCACAAGCTTCCACGATATGTTTCACTTTGAATAATGCAATAGCTTGCATTGTACAAAACATCGAGATTCTAACACATCATGACCAATCAAACTAGCCATTATGAATAGTAATACCCACTTTTTGAAATTTTATAAATTTTATCATTCAGAATGGACTTCATTTTTTGGTTCGGAATATCAAAATTATCTTAGGGTTATTTTTTTGTATTTTTTTAAAAACATTCAGTTTTTGATGAATAGTGAAAAATACTAAATTTTAATTAAAAACAACATTTTTAATCAAAATAATTAATAGTGAAAACTTATACTGTTGAGTTGTTTTTAAGTATAATTAGATTATATTTTAACCATTTCATCCAATATTGGACATTGGACGTAATTTCACATTTAAACTGCACATAAGCAAGTGTCAATCTTTTGATTGTTATTATTTCATAAAAACACGCTTTTTTGTTTTGACCACGGGAATTAATTTTAAATTAATTTATGACACTTTTGTGTTTTGAATTTAGAAAAATGGATTCAATATTTAGAATCAGAAGGTCCAAATTGTGTCAATATGTAACTTTTATTTTTAGACATTTTGGATAATTACTTCGGAAAATATTTTATTTACCATGGTTAAAGGGTAAATCCGGTAAATATGGGTAAAAAAATAATAATATTATAATAATATTAAATTACCCTAACATGTATCCTAAACCTATTGGACGATACATGTCCTCCCATGGGCATCCATGGGTCGATTTTGGGACCCCATGGAGCCACTTGTAAGTGATAATGACACTTTATATTAATTAAGTTAAAGTAAATATAAAAATGACATAAGCATATATCTTTTAGTAAATCAATTTTTAAATAGGGTTATATATATTACATCATAGACTATAAATATTCATTAGAAATAGAAAATTATTTCCTACATAATGTTATTTTATTTATAATTTTTAGACATTGAATAATTAAATTTATTTATGGCGCTTTGATGATGAAATATTTTCCTTATTAATGAAAGAATCAAATAAATTGTATTATAGATGTTAAAATAAATATAATTTGAAAGTTTTGATGACATACAAGACTTTTCTAGATTAATGAAAAAATTTAGGATTGATTAAATGAATTTTTTTTTATAATTAATAATTCTATAAAGGATTTAACAAAAACAAAATAGCAAATACTCTAAAAATTAAGATAAAAGAGTTTTTAAAACAAATATTATATTATTAATTGATATTATATTCATAAAAGTCTAAGGTTCTTCAAAAGGTCTTAAATATAATTATATATTTCATTAATGAACAACATTAGGTTCTAATGGAAGTTTATAGTAAATTTATTAACCATATAATATAAAAATATAAAGAGACTTGGTAAATATAAAACTAATTAACTAAGAGTTAAATCTAGAAGATAAGGTTATTATAGTGACCCAAACCTATATAAAACCTATTGGTAGAGTTGTTTTTACCCATACCCACCATGTCAAAGATATATGTCATTTTGGAGCCATTAGAAACCGAAAATGATTTTATTATAAAATAATATTTCAATATTTTCCTAAGGTGCCCCTCACCCCTCTTATAATAGGGCACTTCACCTTCTCTCAAATTCAGACCTTCAAAGCCATTTGGGTAAGAAAAACCCTACCCAGATATCCTATCAACTATCCTAAATTCATCCTAGAGTCCTTAATTTAGTCATAAATCCAAACCTAAGGATCCCTTTTGATCAAATCAAAAGGAAGAACCCAAAGAAGATGTAAATATTTCATCACCTCTTTCAAGTTACTTTCTTCTTCCACTTCCTCTTTCTTTGTTGTTTCTATTCTAAAATAATAACTCCAGTATGTTATATATAGTGTGATTTTATTTTAAATATGGTTCAAACATATTAATTATTCTATCCATCCATTGAATGACTTGTCACCATACGTGCATAAGTACAACTTACCGTATCCACATCGTGGTGTAGTTGTTATTCAATGCATTATTATTTGGATGGGTATAATAATAATGTATAATTGATGTAAATAATAAATATAACATGATAATTATTCTATATATATGATATTCCATCCAATTATATGTTATTTTAATATCAAAATAATGATATTTTCGCTCGTGCGTATGTACGGATTACCGTGTCCATGAACGCGATGAGATTCATTCCCCATCATATCCATTCAAGAATAATTTTAATTTAATGATTTAAAATAACGTTTAATGACATTATATAATTCTTAATATGAATAAGATACATCATATCCACCACAAACATTACTTATGTAATAGAGTATATAAAGAAAAACGAATCAGTTAACACCCGAAATGATGATATCACCGAAATATCATTTTCAATGAAATATTTGAAGATCATATATTATATCATATTAATATATATTGTTCATGTATAATTTAATAACAACTATTTCACAATTATACAAGAGGTTAACTGACCCTTGACCAAAGAAAAGAATATGGTTAGGGTAAAGTTCATTATCTCTTCATTATCTGAGGTTATTTATATGTAATTATCTACAGGGATCTCTTTATCATTCACATCCATGTTTCTTAAAATTTATTTCCAAATATTTTTACTATTTAATATACAATGGGTTGAATTCATTTATAACCTTATTTGACATTATATTTTCTGAAAGGAATCTTTACATTTTTTTCCAAACAAGGTACTTTATGACCTTTTCGACAAAATTAAGGCAACAATGTTTTTTAACTTATACGGCGGGAGTGAATATTTCCGCCATTATAACATCATCAATGCTTCCCTTACAATACTTTGAGAATATTTCCAAAATAAATCTTTTGTTTTATAATTATATTAATTTTAAATGATTACAAAATAGAAACTGATATTTCTCTAAAAAATGATTTGATTTAATCTATGTCAACATCCTTTAATGGATTTTAAGCTTATTTGAAGATGATTTATTATGATACAGAACTTCCATATTGTATTGAAGGTTTTGAGATATGTTTGACTGTGGATGTGTTATTTTTACACCATTCATGGTTTATGGATAAATTATTGACATTTAGTATGCTAGTTTTAATGCAAATGTTTATGTTATGTTTAAACCTTTTCATATGAGGAATGCATTCGACTTAGTATGTAATGGGCGGAGCCCACTATCACTCATCGATGCCTCGGTAGGTCTCATGAGACAAACTAGTGTCTTGGCACAAGGCCTTGAAAAAATATTATTAGTTTTCTTGGCACAAGGCCTTGACTATATGGTTATTAAGTCTGGTATTATGCATTCCATCATTATGAAAGTGGCTATTGATATTACATGTGATTATTCTACTAGTAGAATATAAATGTGAATTAGTAAATGAAATTAATTGATTTTACCTGTTCCATATTATTCTGAAGTTCAAGTTTAAAAGGATTTTGTTTTAGTCTTATACATTGCCAAAAATGGTTATGCTTATTTTTTTAAATTTTTCGCTATATTGTTATCCTTACAGAGCATTTAAGCTCACCCCTTTCTATGTTTTATTTTTCCCAAGATGCGAAGATGTATTTTATGACTGACCTGTAGGTATAGTCTAAGGGGATATGAGTGTGGTCTATGGAAACAATGTTGTTGTAGTTTTTCATTTTATAATATAATGTAAAACTTATGAATGTATCAATATTTCTAAGGCTACTAAACTGATCGTTCTTTTAGGACATTATTTCCTTGTATCATGCCAATTTTATGTAATAATTCACCAACTGGGTAACTGGGGTCAGGGCATTATGGTTGGTATCAGAGGATGTTTAGTACAATCTTTGTAATCTAAATTATGATAAAGTCTGATTAGAGCGCATTAACATAATATATACTTTGACAATTAGTATAAAAGGACTTCCAAGAATTTTGGTGTTTTAGAGATTTTCTGAGTTTTCCACGAAATACATCCCTATCTACATACAAGCAGGTAGGGGCGGCTCTAGAACTTCTGTACCTAGGGGTAAAACCCAAAAACACTGCTTTGAGCTAGACTCAAATGGGAACTGGTGTATGGAAACGGGCCTTGCTGCACTCTTGGTTACGATGCTCCCAGGGGATATGCTTAGGGAAATTCTCATTTTATTTAAAAATAATTATTAAAGTTTTACGAGTATATACTTCCTCAACGAAAACATTTTTATGATTATTGATTATATCCATAAACTGTTCAGTTTATGTTATGTGTTTTACAAGTTTGGAATTATGTATTTCAATTTATAAACTAATCTAGTTTATGACATAGTTTAGAAATGGTTCCTAGTGGAAGAAATGGAAACTGTATCGACATGCGTAATACATATATGGATTTCCCTCCTACTTAGGATAATTATAGTGGAGCTAGTGAAGTAACTAGTGCTGATCAGCTTATCACCATACTAGGACAACTCAATCAGGTTATGAATAATAACCTTACCTGTACGGAGCACCCTGATCCACAGTATGGAGGATCAATGTTAGATCACTTTATGAGGCAACAACCACCAACATTTAACTGCAGTACAAATCCATTAGTAGTTGAGCAATGGATAAATTCCATAGAGAAAATATTTCATTCCTTGGGGAGTAGTTAAAGGGAAAAAGTTGTCATGATAGTTTACCACCTCACTGAAGATGCTGATCAATTGTGGTCATTTATTCAAAACACAAAAGAAGATGATGAAATATCAAATATGTAATGGAGGGAGTTTAAAGATATTTTCTTAGAAAAATACTTTCCTCGTGACCATCGAGCATATATGGAGAGGCAATTTCTGAGTCTATGGAAAAAGGAGGATGAGAATGTTGCAATGTGTGAAGCTAACATTACAAGGTTAGCGAGACATGCTACAGATTATATACATAACCCAAGAAGTAATATTGATCATTTATTTAAATTTTTAAAACCATTTCACCTTTGAGCATTAGTATCATAATCCTTCACATCGTATGAAGATATTGTCTCATGTTTTTTCAAGACAAAAAATGAATTCTCTAACTCTTAAAACTTTAAAGCTAAGAAAGACAAGAAGAGATATGTGGAACAATCTGGAAATGGAAATAAGTTGAAGAAGGGAAAATTTGAATATCCATCCTTAAGTAAAGGTTGGAAGAAACATCCTGGTACTTGTCTGAAGGGAATGGGAGTCTGCTACAAGTGTGATGAAAAAGGCCACCAGGCTTGTGGTTGAAAGGGGAAGAAAGAGGCTGTCAATGCTGAATGCTACAATTGTAGAGAAGGGGGAAATTATTCAAATTAATATCCTAAGAACCAAGGTAACATACCTTAGAAAAGACCAAGGGATCATGTCCAAGATTATGCGATCACTAGTTCTGAGGATAAAGCTCTGAAAGACATAGTGGCAGGTAATTTAATGGTTTCCTCAAGTTTAGAAAATGCTTAATTTGATTATGGATCATCACATTGCTTCATATCTACCAATTTTTCTAATAAAATTATATATTTCTAATTTGATTTATCAAGGGAGTAGTAAGTCAAAAATCATAAGGGAAGTATCATTGCAACAAATTTTTGTGATTCAGTTCCCATTAAGGAACATAAATTTTATTTATCTGCTGATCTCATCATCATACCCATGACTGAATTTGATATAATTATCAGTATGGATGGGATTTCAGACCATGATGAAAAAATTTATTATAAGAATAAGGAGGTTATGATTTTTGATGAAGATAATAAAGAACACCTTATATTTAAAGAAGAAACGCTACCATCTTATTTTTATCTAGATCCACCCCCAGTAGCTCAACTAAATTCAATTATTGGGGTGGAAGAGAATGAAATAACTGTGGGTGAGGAAAATAATGTTCAAATAGAGGATGTACCTATTTTGAAAGAGTATATTGATGTGTTTCTAGAGGATTTACCTGGATATCCTCTAGAATGATAAATTTAGTTTTCCATTGATTTAATTCCTGGTTCAAGGCCCATATCGAAGACCACTTATAGAATGACCACTTTCGAATTAGTGAAACTAAAGAAACAATTAGAGGAATTGAGTAATAAGGGATTTATTCACCCTATTTTTTCTCCATGGGGATCCCCTATCCTTTTTGTTTTTAAGAAATATGGATCTATGAGGTTGTGTATTGACTACAAGGAGATCAATGCTATAAAAATAAATAACAAGTATCCTCTACCTCACATTAATGATTTATTTGACCAACTTCATAGACCTAAATATTTTTCAAAGATTGACCTCCGATCTGGATACCATTATTTATGTGTGAAGAAGGAAGACATTTCGAAGACAACATTTCGAACCAGGTACGTGCATTACAAGTTTATAATGCCTTTTGGATTGAATAATGAACTGTCTGTCTTCATGGATGTAATGAATAGGGTTTTCAAGGAATATATTGATGACCTTGTTGTGGTATTTATTGATGATATCTTGGTACACTTCAAAAGCTATGAAGATCTTGAAAATCACTTGCGCATTATCCTGAAGACTCTTAGAAGAAATGAATTATATAGGAAGTTTAGTAAGTGTTAATTTTGGATTCAAGAGATTTATTTTCTTAGCCATATTGTCTTTAATGATGGAATATCTATTGATCCTTTAAAAACCAAGGAAATCCAATAATGGCCAGCACCAACGAGTATAATTTAGGTACTTAGTTTTATTGGTTTAGCAGGTTATTATCGGCATCTTGTCCAGAAGTTTGCCCGATTGGCTAACTCATTAACCAAACTCAAACGTAAAGGGGTTAAATTTTTTTGGAAAAAAGAGTGTGAAGAATGTTTTGATGAGTTGAAGAGAATATTAGTCAATGATCTTATATTGAATCTACTATCGTGGAATGATGGGTTTGTTATTTATAGTGATGCTTCAAAGAAAGGACTTTGTTATGTCCTTATAGAGAATGATATAGTTATTTCCTATGCATCATGATATCTAAAAATTAATGATAAAAGCTATCCTACTAATGATCCTGAGTTAGAAGCTATAATATTTTCTTTGAATATATAGATACTCTATCTATATGGTGAAAAATGTGAGATTTATAATGATCATAAGAGGTTGAAGTATATTTTGTCAAAAAAAACTCAACATAAGGCAAGGGAGATGGCTTGAACTACTCAAGGATTATGATTGCACTATACACTACCACTCGGGGAAGGCAAATAAGGTGGAATATTCTTTTAGTAGAAAGGATCATGGAGTTTTGAACGAGATGAGAGTTGAAAACGATCCAATATACATGGATCTAGAAAAGATGGATATGGGAATAACCATGGACGGTGAAACATCAATGCTTTTTCAAATGGTTGCCAAACCATATTTACTCGAAAGGATAAAAAGTTCTCAGGATGATGATGAAGAGTTCCAAAATAGGATTAATGTTGTGAATAAATGGAGATTGAGTGACTTCTTATATGAAGATAGAATTTTGAAATTTGGGAAGAGGATTTGTGTTCCTGATATACTTAATCTAAAAAGAGAATTGTTGGATGATTCTCATAGCTCCAATTTCTCTGTACACCCTGGGAGCAGCAAAATGTGTAGAGAGTAGAAGGAACATATTTGGTGGGACAACATAAAGAAGGAGATTTCTGATTTTGTGTCAAGATGTATGGTTTGTCAATATGTGAAAGCTGGAAGGCAACAACCTGGAGGAGTCATGCAACCTCTTCCCATACCTGAGTGGAAATAAGATAATATTATAGTGGACTTTGTCATAGGACTACCATATACTCCTAGAAGGAACGATAAAATATGGGTCATTTTTGATTGTCTTACCAAGTAATCACATTTTCTTACTATAAGAGAAGATTAAACACTTGAACGCTTAGAAAGACTGTATATTAATGAAGTTTTAAGACTTCATGGAGTACCCCTATCGATTATTTTTTATCGTGATTCCCATTTTACATCAAGTTTCTGGAAAAGTCTTTAAAAATCCCTGGATACTGAACTTCTTTTGAGCACTGCCTACCAACCTCAAACTGATGGACAATCAGAACAGACTATTCAAACCATAGAAGACATGTTGAGATCTTTCTCACTTGAATTTCAAGGTACGTGGTATCAATATTTACCTCTAGTAGAATTTTCATATAATAATAGCTTCCATTCATGTATTCAGATCGAACCATATGAAGTGTTATATGGAAAGAGATGTCGTACACCAAATTTTTGGTATGATGTTGGTGAAAGAATACTCTTAGGCCTAGAACTTATTGAGGAAACGATGGAAAAGGTGAAGGTAATCCAAACCCACGTCAAAGCATCTCAAAGTAGGCATAAGAGCTATACTGATAACTGAAGGAAAGATTTGGAATTTCAGGTAGGAGATCATGTTTTCTTGAAGGTATCTGTATAGAATGGAATTATAAGATTTGGTAAGAAGTGTAAATTGAGTCCCAGGTACATCAAACCTTTCGAAATTATAGAATGAATTGGGGTTGTATCATACTGCTTGGCAATGCCGCCAAGTCTCTCCAAAGTTCTTGATGTGTTCCACTTATGACTGTTGAGAAAATACATTCCTAATCGAATGCATGTACTTACCTATGAAGAATTAGAACTGGAACCTGATCTGTCTTATTGCGAGGAGCCTTTCAAGGTTATTGATACAAAAGAACAAGTGTTGAGAAACCGGATGACTCGTCTGGTAAAAGTTTTTAGGAGAAACCATAAAATGGAAGTGGCAAAGTCAGAACCTGAGGAACTTATGATGAAGAACCAATGAAATATTTTTATGCAGTAATATTCTAGATATTTTGAGGAAAATGTTTTTTTGAAGGAGGAGAGAATGTAACACCCCAATCTTCCATGACATGTTTCCCTTTGAATAATTCAATAGATTGTGTTGTACGCCACTTCGAGATTCTAACACATTGCGACCAATCAAACTAGTTGTTATGAATATTAATACCCACTTTTTGAAAATTTTTCAATTTTATCATTCAAAATGGACTTCATTTTTGGGTTTGGAATATTAAAATTATCTTAGGGTGAATTTCTGGTGTTTTTTGGAAAACATTCAGTTTTTGATGAATTGTGAAAAATACAAAATTTTAATTAAAAAAAACTTTTTTAATCAAAATAATTTATAGTTATAAATTATGATATTGACTGGTTTTAAAGTATAATTAGATTATATTTTTATCATTTAATCCAATGTTGTCCATTGGATGTAATTTCACATTTAAACTAGACATAAGTAAGTGTCAATCTTTTGATAGTTTTTATTTTTAAAAAACACGCTTTTTGTTTTGACAACGAGAATTAATTTTAAATTAATTTCTTCATCTTCTGGGTTTTGAATTTAGAATAATGGATTCCTTATTTAAAATAATGAGGTCCAAATTGTATAAATAGGTAACTTTTATTTTTATACAATTTGAATAATTACTTTGGTAAAAATTTTATTTACCATCGTTAATGGGTAAATCCGGTAAATAAGGGTAAAAAAATAATATTCTAATAATATTAAATTACACTAAATAATATCCTAACACAATTGGATGATACATTTTTTGACCATGGGCATCCCTAGGTCGATTTTGGGACCCCGGGAAGACACTTGTAATGGATAATGACACTTTATATTAATTATGTTAAAGTAAATACAAAAATGACAAAAACATATATATTTTATTTTATTTTTTTTTAAAATTGGGTTATATATGTTATCTCTTACTATATAAATATTCATTATAAATATAAAAACATTTCCTACATAATGGTATTTTATTTATAATTTTTATACTTTGAATAATTAAATTTATTGATGACATAATGATGATGCAATATTTTCCTTATTAATGAAAGAATCAAATAATTGGTATTATATATGTTAAAATAAATATAATTTGAAAATTTTGATGCCATCCAAGAATTTTCTAGGTTAATGTGTCATTTTAGGATTGATTAACAGAATTTTTTCGAAGTAATTATTCTATTAGGAATTTAACAAAAACAAAATTGCAAATAGTGTCAAAATTGACATAAAAGAGTTTTTAAAACAAATATTATATTATTAATTGATATTCTATTACTAAACATATAAGGTTTCAGAAAAGGTCTTAAATAATATTATATATTTCATTAATTAACCACTTGAGGTTCTCTTGGAAGTTTATAGTAAATTTATTAACCGGATAATATACACGTTTAATGAGACATGGTAAATGTCAAACAAATTAACTAATAGTTAAATCTAGAAGATAAGGTTAATATAGTAGCCCAAACTTATCTAAAAACTATTGTTTGAGTTGTTTTTGACCCATAAACACCTTATACTATAAATAAATAATTTTGGAGCCATTATTAAAAGAAAATTATTTTATTATAAATTAATATTTCAATCTTTTCCTAAGGTTCCGGTAACCCCTCTTATAAAAGGAAACATTAACTTCTCTAAAATTCACAGCTTCAAATACATTGGGCTCTACCAAAACATGAATCAATATCCTCTAAACTTTCCTTCCTTCATCCTAGAGTCCTTAATTTAGTCTGAAAGCCAACCTACAGAGCCATTTCGATCAAATCAAAAGGAAGAACCCGAAGAAGAGGTAAATATTTCATCACCTCTTTCAAGTTCATTTCATCTTCCACTTCCTCTTTATTTTTTGTTTCTATTCTAAAATAATAAATCCAGTATCTTATATATACTGTGATGTTATTATAAATATTGTACAACCATATTCATTATTCTATCCATCCTTTGAATGACATGTCACCATACGTGCGTACATACGACTTACCGTCACCACGTCGTGGTGTAATTGTTATTCAATACATTATTATTTGGATGGGTATAATAATGATGTATAATTGATTTAAATAACAATTATAACATGATAATAATTCTTTATATATGATATAACATCCAATTATTTATAATTTTAATAACAAAAGAATGATATTGTCGCTCGTGCGTACGTACGGATTACCGTCTCCACGAACACGATGAGATTCATTCCCCATCGTAGTTATTTGATGATTAAAAATAATGTTTAAAGACTTAATATAATTCTGAATATGAATAATATACATCATATACACAACAAACATTACTTATGTAACATGGAATATAAAAGGAAACAAATCAGTTAACACCCGAAATGATGATACTACTGAAATATTATTAAAAAATCAATATTAGAATATCATATATGATATCATATTAATGTATATGGTTCTTGTATAATTTAATAACAATTATTTCACCATTATATTGGATGTTAACCAAATTGTTTCCATTGAAAAGATCAAGGTAAGGGTTAATTTCACATTTTCTTCATTATCTGAGGTTGTTTATACGTAATTATCTACTGGGATCTCTTTATCATCCACATCCATGTTTCTTAAAATGGATTTCAAAAACATTTACTATTTAATATACAATGGGTTAAGGTCATTTATACCCATATTTGACCTTATATGTTCCTAAAGGAACTTTTCCTTCATTTTACAAACAAGGTACTTTATGACATTTTCAACAAAATTACGGTTAGAATTTTTTTTAACATATACGGCGGGTACGACTATTTTTTTCCATTATAACATCATCAAAGTTCCCTTAGAAAATTATAATAATATTTCCAAAATAAATGTTTTCTTTTATAATTATATTAATTCTAAATTATTTCAAAATAGAAAGAGATATTTCTCTAAAAAGGTTTTGATTTCATTTATGTCAACATCCTTTGATGGATTTTAAGCTTATTTGATGTTGATTTATTATGATACAAAACTTTAATATTGTATTGATGGTTTTGTGATATTTTTGACTATGGATGTGTTATTTTTACACCATTCATGGTTTATAGATAATGTATTGACATTTCGTATGCTATTTTTAATAAAAATGTTTATGGTATGTTTAAACCTTTTCATATGAGGAATGCATTGGACTTAGTATGTGACGGGTGGAGCCCACTATAGCTCCTTGATGCAACGATAGGTCTCATGAGAGAAACTAGTGTCTTGGAACATGTCCTTGAAAAAATATTATTTTTAGTCTTGGCACAAGGCATTGACTATGTGGTTATGAAGTCTGGCATTATGCATTACATCATTATGAAAGTGGCTATTGATATTTCATGTGATTACATGACTAGTAGAATATCCATGTAAATAAGTAAATGGAGTTAGTTGATTTAATATTTTCCATATTATGCTGATGTTCATGTTTAAAAGGATTTTTTTAGTTTTATACACTCCTTAAATGTTTATGCTTATTTATGAATGTTTCCACTCTATTGTTATCCTTACTGAGCATCTCAGCTCACCCCCTTCTATGTTTTATTTTTCCTAAGATGCAAAGAAGTATTTTATGACTGACCTGCATGGATAGTCTGAGGGGATATGAGTGTGGTCTATGGAAACAATGTTGTTGTAGTTTTTATTTTATAATATAATGTAAAAATTATGAATGTATCTAGTATTTCCAAGGCTACTAAATCAATCGGTCTTTCGGGACATGATTTCCTTGTATCATGCCAATGTTATGTAATAATGCACCGACATGGGGTAACTGGGGTTAGGGCATTACAAATATCTTCCTTTGGTCTAGTTCCAGGAAAATAATAGCTTTTAGTCAAGCATCCATAAGGATCTTTATGAACCCCTTTATTGGAAGAGATCTAGAACACCTATGTGTTGGGAAGATGTTTGAAAGACCATGTTTTTGGGTACCAGAAATGGTTGAGAAAATGGTAGAAAAGGCTAAGACCATTCAATAACACATTAAGTTAACTCAGAATCGATATAATATCTATGAAGAAATCATAAATGGGACCTACAGTTTTAGGCTGGGGATAAGGGGTTTCTATACATATATCCCTGGAAGAGATTCATGAGATTTTGGAAAAATGAAAATCTAATCCTCATGTACATTAGCTCCATTGATATTTTGGAACACATCGATGTTGTGGCTTATCGAATTACACTCCCACAAAACCTTTCTCAAGTAAACTATATATTACATTTTTCCCTCTTGAGGATGTACATACCAGATCTTTCACATGTACTAAATTAAATGGTGGTATAATTGTATAATTATCTCTCTTATTACTAAAAATCAGAGAATATATTAGACAATAGAGATAATTTTCAACATAAGAAGACAAATCACTTGGTAATAGTACTATGACAGAATCATAAATAAAAAGAGGTAATGTGGAAATGTATGAATCCCTTCAAAAGATGTATCCCCACCTTTTTTCACTTTAAGGTGTAATAATAAATTTTGAGGAATAAACTCTTTAAGGTGGTACGAATGTAACACCCCAATATTTTAAAAAGAAAACTATGTTCGATAGCATATACGACATGCAACACCGAGTCTAAATGAATCATGATTATTTAAATACGATAGTTTTAACCTGGATATTAAATTGATGGGTATGAATAAGGTTGTATTATTTATGAAACATATATAAAGGTAATACTAAATACAACTGTATTGTTAGATTCTTATGAAAAAATCACTAAATTTTTTATATTCATTTTATTCTTAAGAAATATGTTTTATTAAAAAAAATTATTTCTTTTAATTATAAAATACTATAATTATTTTTTTGAACATTTATAAAATATATTTGATAAAATAACATTTTTTTTGAAATAATAATATTAAAATTTACATAAGGTGAATTTTTTATATCATTCCAAAAATATTGTTATTTCTATGAATAGTGAAAACTATAGAATTTTCAAACACTATCATTTATATTCATTAAATAAAGAATTTGAAAAGTCAAATTAAAAATTTTAAATTTGGTATTAATGAATAATATGAGACACTTGATTTATAAAATTAAAATTAAACTCATTTGAATTAGAAATTTTCATGATTTTGGTAAAATTTTATTTTTAATCTTAGAAATGAAGTTTTTTGTAAACTATTTTTATTTGAAAATATTTTATCCATTTTAATTAATTAAAATAACCCCTAAAAATGAATGAATAAAATTAAATTTATATTATATATATATATGTGTGAATTTAAATTCATATAATTATTATTTTTATTCATATAGTTAACATAAGATCTTCTATTTCTTGAAAAAATCATTTTCCTAAAAGATCAATTTTCATCTCATTTCACTGGTTTAATTTTAAATTAAATTCTATCACATAAATTAATTGAAGTTGATAAAATTTATTCCATATTTAGATTAATAATATTTGATTTTTTTATAAGGAAAACTTATTTTTTGGTCATAATGAGTAGTAAAAATATTAAAAAATTATTATCACGCTAAAGGGTAAAACATGTTACATGGGGTTAATCTAAAGAGACAAGTGTGAAAATGACCCAAAACTTAAATAATTTATATTTTATGGACATATATTGACCGTATGTAATATTATATATTTTAATTTTCTATTGTTGTCCATTTTTTGTGAATTGAACAATTATATATTTTATTCTTATCAAAAAATCATAGTGGGTCCTCTCCACCGCTATGAAAAGGAAATATATTTTACTCTCTTATTAACATTTAATATATTATTTTTACTCTAATACCATACCAAATTACTTCATTAATTCCATTACCACTTAATATAATCCTTTTTTACAAGATAACCATCCTAGGAAAGTTTTTTGTTAAAACCTAAATTGGTTTTCCTAAAAAGAAGCGTTCTTCTTAACAGAGCATTTCATTTAATTTATTAATCTAAATACATCAAATTTTATTTTAAAATGGTGATGTAATAACATCATTATAAAAAATATAATTATATATTTTTTTATATTAATGTAATAACATACATGTATATCATCTTCCATCAAATATGAAACAAAACCATCATTCTTGTGTACGTGTCGACTACCTCCTCCCGAACTGATGTTATTCGTTTTTATCATCGCCTATCATGGATATTTATAATTATGGATTTAATATATATATATATATATATGAAATATACGAAATATTTATTTTTAATTAATATTAATATATCATATATTTTTTCCTTTACATTAATTAAAATTTGATAACGTCATTCGTTCACATGTGTGGATTACCACCTCCATGCAATGATGTGTTTTATTTTAAATTACCTCGTCATAAGTATAGTATAGATAAGTGTATTTAAAGAAATAATATTCTATTTGTGATATTATTATCATTATTTAAATATACAATAACACTTATTATAAGGCCCCAACCTTAAATATTACTTAATCATGAGTTATTACAAGAATACACATTGATGATCTTTTCAGGTTTATAGTTTTATAGAATTAGATCATAAATCATGAATTAAATTCCACATTTATACAAGGTGGTAACATAAAAGACAATATTATTTTTCTCCCATCAAGGAAACATATTTAAAATAAAACATGGAATCTTTCTTGACACTTCCTGGACACTATCATGACATCATCTACCTTTCCCTTGACCTGTGAAAAACATTTCAAAAACCTGGGATGAGCATAAAAACTCAGTAAGAGATATAAAAATACGGAAAGAAAACCATAGTCCATGTATACATAAAAATCATTGAAATCATACTTTACTCAAAAACATAATCACTTTAAAATACCTCATGAAATCATAAGATTTATGAATAGAACATAGAAAACATAAGACATAAAGGTTACTTAAGGAATTCATAACATTATTACGTAGGGAGTAACCCTCATGGTTACGTTTGGAATACCCATCACAGTATATTGCATAAATATCTTCAGAGAATCCATAGAGTTTAACTCCTTCGCATTACCCAATGCATTAGAGAGATGTCACGGGCTCACCCGCCCTTAGTTTATCACGGAACCACCTATCTTCATAAACAATTCCCAAGAGCCGTAACATAATTATATCACATAAAACATGCATAAAGGAAACATAACATTTCTACATTTAAATCACAATATATCAAAAAAACATTTATATAAGAAATAAATTATCAAAACCATTTTCTATACCAAAATAAAATAAAATTAAAACATGGTATTTATTATTCATTTAAAAAAAAGTTATGGCTTGTAGAGGAAGCCGAAACTCAAATAATGGTCACGGCGGCGGAGAATTCGTTGTCACCACATACAGAAGACAAAAACATTCCCTTTTCTCATTTAGTAAAATGATTAATATAAAAATATTCCTTTTGAATGAAAGTAATAGTCAAATGGGTTTATACACCATATAAAAGAATGTTGTGTATAAAACAAAATATGTCTCAATGAAAGGAGATTGAGACGAAGTTCCTTACCTCGCGTACGACTTGACTCGACCACTCTTTAATATCCTGAATAATAAACTAGATTTAATTTATATTTTCTTAAGAACCTTTTTCAAGTTAATTATTTCTTTTATATCACTTATTACCATGATAGGAACATTATGTAATCATTTAAGTTAATAATTTTCATTTTGTCGATCATTGGTACTTGAGCCAAAAATAAACTTCTTATAATTACATGTTTTTCATGTGGTAAAATATCCATTATATCCATAATTATATTCATGTTTTAGATATCATATATATAATATATATCTAGTATATACATGCATTTATAATATTACATAACATTTAGATGTAAGAAATGAAATTCACCGTTCATGGAGACGGTAAGTCGTACGTATGCATGAACACCACTTTCATTTATATTTCTTATTTAATGGATTTAAATAACAATGATATAAAGTTATATTATAATTCCATTATAATATCATATATAATATCATTAAATCCATCCTTTATACATCCCACATATGGAATTAACGATTCAATTCAATTTGAGGGGTCGGTAGTCCGAACTTCCTAAAATGAAATTATCGCGTTTACCCATAATAGAAACCTTAAAGGTATGCCATAAATGAAAAATAATGAATCATAAGGAAAAAATAAAAATAATATATATAATATATAAATAGAGTGACATAATAATGGCCACCATGAATGGTGTTAAAAGAATATTGAACAATCATTGTTTCGTGAGGCATTAATTCGCCACTCACAGAAACAATATGTTCTGTAACCATTAGATGAAGGTGTGTGTATGTTTAAATCAAATACATATCCTAATAACATCCTAGTATATTAAAGGTAATGGTGTTGTTACAATAGAGGGGAATAAAAAGAGTTTAGGGGGTTTCGGAATAAAAATAATACAAAAGAACATAAGATAAGATATTACCTTTAAATCGGGTAACTCCCCTTGGTTTGAACCAAAAGGGTTTCATGAAGAGCTTTATACCTAAGGTATGGCTTCTATGATGAAGAGAGGGATTTTTAGAGATAAAATTAGCAGTGTATGGCTGAGCCAAAGGCCTGAGAGGTGTGGGTAAGGGGGTGCAGGTGGGGACCTTTTATAAGAGGGAGGAGGGGCACTCTTGGAGTGTCTTGAAATGTTACTTTATTATAAAATGATTTTCAGATTTTAAAGGTCTCAAAATGATATATTTCTAGAATAAGGTGATAACGGTTTGAAATAAACCCATCCAATAGGTTTTTTAAAAGTGTAAGTCTTACATTGTACATTGTCGTTTCATTTTATTTAAATCGTTCATTAATGAGGTAATCACTACATCATCATGGTGTCATAAATAAATTTATTTATTTAATGTCTAAAAATTATAAAAAAATACCATGAGGTAGGACATATTTTGATATTTCCAATTAATATTTATAGTCTAAGATATCATTTATTTAGGCAAAATTTAAATTGATTTACTTAGGTGTTACATACTTTTGTTATATTTTCATTTCATTAAAAATAAAATGATAAAACGTCACTATCTAACAAAAGTGATTCCATGAGGACCCTAAGTTGGAAAAGGGCATCCCATGGTCGGAAATGACACAACAAATAGCATTAGAACCCATTTTGGGGTCATTTTATATTATTATGAAATTATTTTATTACCCTTAACTACCCGATTACTAATTAATCATGATAATTAAAGACAATTACCATCACTACTATTCATAATGCCTAAAAAAAAGAGTATGAATTACATAATTTGGAACTTTTGATTCCAAATATGGAATCCATTTTACCAAATTCCAAACATATAAATTTTAGTAATTAATTTAAAAATAATTCCCGTTGTCAAAACAAATTTCGGGTTTTTTTGAAACAATATCTATCCAATGTTTGACTCTTGTTTATATCCAATTCCAAAGTGAAATTAATTAAAATGACCAAAATTAGATTAAATGGTAAAAATATATTCTAATTAAACTTTAAAACCAATTAAAAAGACAATCTAACAATATAATTAAATTAACTGAAAAAGATGTTTTGATGTAAAATGCAGTATTTTTCTCTATTCATTAAAAAAAGAACATTGTCAGAAAAAACCAAAAATTTATCCAATATAAATTTCAATGTCACAATCCTAAAGATTAAGTTTATTTTGAAAAATAGAGATCATAAAATTTTCAAATTTGTGATTTAAAATAGTTTTCAATCAAAAGACGGAAAAATGATCTTTAAAAAAATATTAAAGTACTCTATGCTTAAGATTGGATTTATTCTCTTTTAAGCTTATAAAACGCTATCTAATTAATAAATAGACATTGATATGAATATATATTATTTTTTACTTACTTGGGATGTTACATCCTTACCCCCTTTAGAATATTGTGTCACTGAAATTTATTTACTTATCGAATAAGTGGGTTTATTTATCCCTCATTGCATTTTTAGAATCCCATGATGCCTCTTCAATCTATGGTTTTTCCACAAAACTTTTACTTGATGAATCACCTTATTCCGCAATAATTGCTCCCTATGGTAATGAATCTGGACCGATTATTCCTCATAAGATAGGTTCTCTTCCATCTGAACTACCTCTGGACTCAAAACATGAGATGGATCTGGCATGTACTTCCTTAACATTGAAACATGAAAAACATTGTGTACCTGAGATAAACTCGGAGGTAAAGCCACTCAGTATGCAACTGATCCAACTCTCTCTAGAATTTCATATGGTCTAATAAACCTTGGACTTAGCTTTCTTTTCTTACAAATCACATCACACTTTTCCATGGTGAAACTTTGAGGATGACATGATCACCAACCTCAAAAGAGAGATCCTTCCTCCTATTGTCCGCGTAAATTTTCTGCCTGCTCTGAGCTGTTATCATGTGTTTCTGTATAAGCTGAAATTTTTCTGCCAACTCTTATACCAATTCTGGTCCCATCAACTTCCTTTCACCAACATCATCCCCAAAAGCTAGAGTTCAACACCGCTTCCCATATAATGCCTCAAATGGTGACATCTGTATACTGGAATGAAAACTTTTATTATAAGAAAATTAAACCAAAGAAAGATGTTGGTCCCAACTTCCCTGATAATCCATCGAAAATGATTGTTGCATATCCTCCAATGTCTGAATTATTGGTTCTGACTTCCCATCTGATTGTGGATGAAAAGTTGTACTAAAATTTTATTCAGTACCCAACGACTTCTGGAGGCCTTTCTAAATGTTAGAAGTAAATCTGGGATAACGATCAGATACAATGGAGAGGGGAACTCCATGTAACCTGAATATCTCTTTAAGATACAAATTAGAAAGTTGAACTATGGAAGAAGTATCTCGTATAGAAAGGAAATGAGCAGATTTAGACAAGCGATCAATAGTAACCCAAATTGCATTATTACCTCGAGGTGTCTTCAGTAATCCCACAATGAAGTGCATGGATATATTCTCCCATTTCCACTATGGCACTATAAAAGTCTAAAGCATCCATTTTGGTAACTTCCGATCTACTTTAACTAGTTCACAAGTCAAACACTTCATAGTAAAATCATCAATACCTCTTTTCATTCCGTCCCACCAGAAATACTACATAAGATCTCTATACATCTTAGTACTGCAAGGATGAACTGAAAACGGAGAACTATGAGATTCACATAACAACTCTCTCTTAAACTGTGAATCACAAGGCACACACAATCTCTTCCCAAATCTCAAAACTCCATCATTATCAATGTTGAATTCCGGTAACATACCCTTCTGAACCAGCTCTACCTTTTTTTGCAACACACTATCTTGCTTCTGAGCTTACTTAATTTTATCTGATAGAGAATATTTCACTGATTCCTAAAACAAAACAGAAGAACTTCCTTCACCAACAACTTTTATTGCAAAGTTCATCAAATCCTTAACCAAAGGATAATGTTCCAAACGTGACATGGTTAATGAAGCATTACTTTTTTGACTCAAAGCGTTAGTCACTTTTTAATTTTCCCAGATGGTAATGAATTGTATAATCATAATCCTTGATTAATTCAAGCCATATCCTCTGTCTCATGTTCAATTCGTTCTAAGTGAATATATACTTTAAACTTTTGTGATCAGTATATATTTCACACTTTACACCATACAAATGATGCCTCCAAATTTTAAAAGTGATAACCACAGCAGCTAATTCCAAATCATGTGTAGGATAATTGATCTCATGAGTTTTAAACTGACATGAATCATAAGCAATTACATAATCATTCTACATTAGGATGCATCCAAGTCCTTTTAATGAAGCATCACTGTTGATAAAAAACTCACCATTCCTGGAAGGTAGTTCCAAAACTAGAGTATTCCCCGATCTTCTTTTCAATTCCTGAAAAACAATCATCACATTATTTTGTCTAGATTAACTTAACACTCTTCCAATTTAGCTTAGTCATTGGACCAGATAACCGTGAAAATTTCATAACAAACCATCTGTAAGTGCCTACCAAACTAAGAAAACTACGAATCTCGGTTACATTTGTGTGTCTTGGACAATCTTCAACAACCTTTGTTTTTGCAGGATCAATAGTTATTCCATCTTTAGAAACAATGTGACCAAGGATAGAAATTTGTTACAACCAAAACTCACACTTGCAGAATTTCCCATACAATTTCTTTTCTTTTAAGGTTTGAAAAATAACCCATAAATGACTTCCATTCTCCTCTTTACTTTTAGAAAACACCAAAAATCATCAATGAAAACAACCACAAACTTATCCAAGAACACATGAAAAATTCTATTCATAAGGCCCATGAATAGAGAAGGTGCATTGGTTAATCCAAAAAGAATTAATACAAATTCATAATGGACATATCTTGTACGAAACATAGTCTTAGGAATATATGCTTCCTTTACCTTCAACTGGTGGTACCCCAATATTAGGTGAATCTTTGAAAAATATTGAGCTCCCTGGAACTGATCAAAAAAATCAACAATATGAGGAAAAGGATATTTTTTCTTAACAGTGACGTTATTCAAGGCTCTATAATCAATTCAAAGTCTCATTGAACCATATTTCTTTTTAACAAACAAGACAGGAGCACCCCATGGTGATGTGCTAGGTCGAATGAAACCTTTCTCTAATAAATCTTCCAATTTCTCCTTCAACTCTAAAAGTTCAATTTGTGCCATTCGATAAGGGGGTTTTGAAATTGGCTTAGCATCAGGAACTAAGTTGACAGTAAATTCAACTTCTCGATCTGGTATTATTCCAGGAAACTCGTCAGGAAAAACACTAGGATACTCATTTACCACTGAAAAATCATTAATCTGAATGGTTCCATTGTTTTCAACAATATGCGAAAGGTAACATTCATTTCCTTATTTTATATGTTTCTCAGCCTCTTGATATGTTATCAACAGTAAGGGTTCATTCTTGTACATAAACTGAAAGACTTTCTAAAAAGAAAATTATTTAGCTCTACAATCAATCTTAGCATGGTAAACAGAGAGCCAATACATACATAGGATAACATTAAACTCTACTAGAGGTAAAACAATAAGGTTTTCAAGTAGGTTCTTTCCATGGATAAGGATAAGAAGATTCGTAAAAATTATTTTGGACTCAACATTTCCCCCGGGTGTTTTTACCACAAGTTCAGGAGTCATTTCCTGAGATTTAATTCCCAATTTACTAGAAACTTTTTCAGAGATGAAATAATGTGTAGACCCTGAATCAAACAACACATTGTCATAATCTAAAAAACCAAACAAAGTACCTGATACCACTTCATTTGATGGCCCAACATCTTCTGAAGTAGTTGAAAAGGATTTCACCACACCTTTCTGCTTGTAGTCTGACTACTTCCCATCATTTGAACTCTTTGTGGAAAAATCTTTTGCATAATGACCCATCTCATTGCACATGAAACATTTGACTAACTTTAAATCAAATTTTCTCTTATCATCACCCTAATATTTTCTAGTGCAATCCCGAGCATTATTTCCCATCTTACCACATCGGTAGCACTTTCCAGAGTTCAAAAGAAATTCCCCACATTCTTTTTACCACATTTATCACAAACTGAATACTTAGTTTTCTTACCATCAGACCATTTTGAAGGATTCTTACCTTTCTCCTGCCACCATAGTCTCTTCTTCTGTAGGTTGTTATAGAACACTAGATCATCAGAAAACTCCATTTCCACCTTCTCAGCACATCGAACAAGCTTTTCAAAACTTTTGAACTCACGAGAATCTAATTACCTTCAATATTTTGGATTTAATCCTGAGTAAAAACAATTGATTTTACTATTAAGGTATCAAATAAAATTTGGAGCATACCTTTCCAATCGAGTGAACTTTTCTTCCTAAGCAGCCACTGTGTCATCCTCTTGCATCAATTCCTTGAATTGTTTTTACAACCTAAGTTGAATAGCCTTAGGAAATATTCCTTAAGAAACATTCCTTTGAATTCATCCCAGTCAAGAGCATCAATCTCATCAGCATCCCTGATATTATTAACCATCAACCACCACTGATCTACTTCACCCTCCAAACGGTAAACAACAAGACTAATCTTTTGATTGTCTGAACATCCCATGACATCGAAAATATTCTCCAATGCTTCAATCAAAAATTCATCTAGCACAGTGTCAGGTGATCCTATGAATGATGGGGGATTTTGCCTCATGAAATGTTCCACCACTGACTTGTTCCTCTGTGGTTGATCTAGCTGATCTAGTGCATGGATACCACCACCATTTATTTCTTGAGTCAACTACGCCATTACTGCAAGAAACCGTTCAGTTCCAATTCCGACCATCTAAGGATGCTGATTTGGAAGGTCATTTCCTTATGTATGCCTTCCTAGAACTACTTCCCTCTTTCCTCTACAGAAATCCATTCTGAAAAAACATGTGTTAGATGAAGAAACAAAGTAATCTTCAAATTCTATATCATTTCAATTTGATCAAAAAAAATATTTTTTGGATAATCATTTAATAGAATTCTATCTCTTAAATTTATCTAAACCGACCTCTGATACCAAATATAAGGCCCCAGCCTTAAACATTACTTAATCATGAGTTAATACAAGAATACACATTGAGAATATTTTCAGGTTTAGAGTTTTAGAAAATTAGATCATAAATCATACATTTCCTTCCACATTTAAACAATGTGGTTACATAAAAGACAATATTCATTTTCTCCCATCAAGGAAACATATTTAAAATAAAAAATATAATCTTTCATGAAACTTCCTCGACACAATCATCACATCTTGTACCTTTCCCTTGACCTGTGAAAAACATTTCAAAAACATGGGATGAGCATAAAAAGCTCAGTAAGGGATATAAAAATACGGAAAGAAAACCTTAGTCCATGTATACATAAGAATCATTGAAATAATATTTTACACATAAACATAAGAACATTAACATACCTCATGAAATCATAATATTTATGAATAACTCATAGAAAACATAAGACATAAAGGTAACTTGAGGCATTAATAAAATTCTTATGTAGGGAGTAACCCTCAAGGTTACATTTGGAATACCCATCACATTATATTCCCTAAATCGCTTCGATGAAACCTTAGCGTTTAACTCCTTTGTGTTACCCAATGCATTAGAGATCTATCATAGGCTCACCCACCCTTAGTTTATCATGTAACCGCCCGTCTTCATAAACAATTCCCAAGAACAATAACATAATCATATCACATAAAACATGCATAAAAGAAAAAATAACATTTCCACATTTCAATAACAAGATATCAAAAACACATTGATATAATCAAAACATTATCAAAATCATTTTCAATACCAAAATAAAATAAAAGTAAAACATGGTATTTATTTTTCATGAAAAACATTTATGGCTTGTAGAGGAAGCCGAAACTCAAATAATAGTCATGACAGCAGAGAAGTCATTGTCGCCACAAACGTAAGACAAAAATATTCCATTTTTTCGTTTATTAAAACGCTTGGTCTAAAAATATTCCTTTTGAATAAAATTAATAGTCAAAGGGGTTTATACACCGTATAAAATAAGGTTGTGTATAAAACATAATATGCCTCAATGAAAGGAGATTGAGACGATGTTCCTTACCTCCTGTCCGGCTTGACTCGATCGTTCTTTAATCTCATGAATAATAAACTAGAGTTAATTTATACTTTCTTAAGAACATTATTCAAATTAATTTTTCCTTTTATATCACTTATTACCATGTTATTAAAATTATGTAATCATTTATGTTAATAACAGTCGTTTTGTCAATCTCTGGTAGTTGATCCAAAAATAAACTTCTTATAATTACAAGTTGTTCATGTGGTAAAATTTCAATTATATACAGAATTATATTCATGAGGTATATATCATATATATCATATATATCCAATATATACATGCATTTATAATATTACATAACATTTATAGGTAAGTAATGAAATTCACCTTTCTTGGAGACGGTAAGCCGTGCGTACACATGAACGCCACTTTCATTTCTATTTCATATTTAATGGAATTAAATCATAATTATGTAATAGTATATTATAATTCCAGTATAATATCATATATAATATCATTAACTCCATCCATTATACATCCCACATATTCCATTAACGATTCAAATCACTTTGAGGGGGCGGTAGTGCGCACTTCCTAAAATGAAATTATCACGTTTACCCATAATGGAAACCATAAAGGTATTACATAAATGAAAAATACAGAATCATAAAGAAAACATAAACATAATATATATCATATATAAATATAGTTACATCTTAATGGCCAACATGAAAGGTGTTAAAAGAATATTGAACAATCATTGTTTTGTGAGGCAGTAATTCACCACTCACAGAAACGGTATGTTCTTAAACCATTAGACGATGGTGTGTGTAAGTTTAAATAGAATAATTCTCATAAAAACATCCTAGTATATTGAATATACTTTTTTTGTAACAAAATAGTGGAATAAAAATAGTTTATGGGGTTTGCGAAGCAAAATAAAACAAAAGAACATAAGAGATGACATTATCTTTAAATCGGGTAACTCCCCATGGTTTGAACCAAAAGGGTTTCTTGAAGAGCCTTCTTCCTAAGTTAAGGCTTCTTTAATGAATAGAGGGATGTGGAGAGATAAAATGAGCAGAGTTTGGCCGAGAAAAAGGCTTGAGAGGTGTGGGTATGGGGGTAGAGGTGGGGGATTTCATAAGAGGGAGGAGGGTCACTCTTGGAAAGTCTTGAAATGTTACTTTATTATAAAATGAATTTCAGATTTTAAAGGTCCCAAAATGATATATTTATAGGATACATTGATAAGGGTTCTAAATACACCCATCCTATAGGTTTTTGAGAAATTTATGTCTTATATTTTACATTATCTTATCATTTTATTTAAATCGTTCATTAATGAGGTAATCACTACATCATCATGGTGTCATAAATAAATTTATTTATATAATGTCTAAAAATTATAAAAAAATACCATGATATAGGAAATATTTATATATTTCCAATTACTCTTTATATTCTAAGAGATCATTTATTTAGAAAAATTTAAATTGTTTTACTTAGGTGTTACATACTTTTGTTATATTTTCATTTATTTAAATATAAAATGATAAAATGTCACTATCACAGAAAAGTGATTCCATGGGGTCCCTAAGTTGGAACAAGGCATCCCATGTTCGGCCATGACATAAAAAGTAGCATTAGGACACATGTTGGGGTCATTTTATATTATTATGATATTATTTTATTACCCTTAACTAACCGATTACTAATTAATCATGATAATTAAAGATAATTACCGTCATTACTATTCATAAGTTCCAAAAAACAAAAGATTCTTAATTAAAAAATTTGGACCTTCTGATACTAAATATGGAATAAATTTTACCATATTTCAAACACATAAATTATAGTAATTCATTTAAAAATAATTCATGTTGTCAAAACAAATAGCGGGTTTTTTTTGAAACAATATCTATCAAAATTTTGACATTTTTTAATGCCCAATTCCAAAGTGAAATTAATTACAATGACAAATATTGGATTAAATGGTAAAAATATATTATAATTAAACTTTAAAACCAATTCAAAATATAATCTAACCATTTAATTAAATTATATTAAAAAAGCTGTTTTGAAGTAAAATGCGGTATTTTTCTCTATTAATTAAAAAATGAACATAGTCGGAAAAATACCAAAAAGTTATCCAAAGTAAATTTTACTATCCCAATCCTAAATAATAAGTTTATTTTGACAAATAGAGATTATAAAATTGTCAAAATTTTGATTTAATAAGGTTTTCCATCAAAAGGCAGTAAAACGATCTTTAAAAAAATATTAGAGTACTATATGCTTAAGATTGTATTTGTTCTCATTTTGAGCATCTAAAACACTATCTAATTCTTAAATAGACATAGTTATGAAAATATATTTTTCTTTACTTACATGGGATTTTACATTTATCATTATTCCACCATGAAGTTAAAAAAATGGGAACGTTGCTAATGCTTACATACGACCTTCCATCTCTATGATTGTAACACATTTCATTTTCTCATAACCATATTTTATAGTTGGTTTTAAAAGTATAATTTATTTTTAAAAATTATTATTATCTGATCATTATTATTCTAGATATGATTAATTAATAGTCTCTTTGACCATTGTCAAGTTACAAAAGTGATTTTCGATATGTGAGGGGAATATCATCAAAACATCTAACATGAACCCAAATGATTAAGTAATTGAATATAACATAATAATAAATAAAATAAAAATAATAATAAACATAAAAATTTTTATTAATAATATTAATAATTGTCATAATTTTATTATCACATAAGATAATGAATGTACATGATTAGTTTTACTTAAGGTAAAGGATCTCTCTAAACCACCCTTTTCGTCAGGTTATGACCATTCTCACTCTAAATAAATTTATAGCTCTATAAAATGTTATCAAATTATTAAAAAAATCTAATTATATTTATCTCATATATATAAATACCTTATTCTCCCTTCCTTTAACAGGATAATAACTTACTTATGATCATTTTCTCAAATGTATTCCATAAGAATTCTCTTTTGACTCTAGTGTGAGGAAAGATTATGCAAACCATTTATTTCCCTAGGTAATAAATATGTTAATTTAATATGATGGGATTAACTTTTTTTGGAAAACATAGTCATGAACATGTTATTATGGGTTTTCCCATAGAGAACTCCAATGCATTTTGTATGGATTTTTTCTCATGAGATGGCATATACAAGATTATGGAGTAAACCTAATCCCCTATGGGACCTTTTACACCATGTTATTTTTTCTTGGGAGTTATTGTTGAATTATTATTATCTCATGTTTTTTTCTTAGAACACATTTTATATCCTCAAATAATCTTATGATAACATTTTATATATGTTATTATTCGATGTGATACTCAGAAGCATTCTATTTCAAGATAAAATGTTATACCTTTGAATCACTTGTTATGGTTCCCCATCATGTCTATTCCCTTCTTGGTATTTTAAACTCACCCATTTATTTTATGTATTTCCTCATTTTATCCTATGTATTTTTAGGATCTCAAAATTTTTTATGTTCTCATTATAGAGAATGAAACATGTATGACAGGATTTAGTTTTTCATCAATGTATTACGAACATATTATTTTAAAGACACTAAGACTCACAATATTTGGGTTATAATTGTCATATATTCATGTTAAAAATCATGTAATAATATTTATAAGAGACTTTAGTATCTAAAATAATAATCCTTATAGCATTATAAATTATTTTATGAATAATATGGTCATTTTTTCTTATATATATAGAATATTTACTAATAATTCCAATTAAATTCATTTTTAAATAGTAGTTAATAAATTTAACCAAATATAATTTCCCAAAGAAAATATTGAAACTGATTAAAAGTACAGAGTAAGGTTATTTAAATAGATCCATTATAGTTGAAATTTTTAAATTTAAACACAAAAATAAAAAACTATTGAAATGTAACTAACCATTATCAAATATTGATAGTATAACCCAGAAATCACCACAATACATCTTAAATCTAAATTAAATTTTGGTAATTAAACTTTATACTTTAGGATAATCACATATATCAATCATAATATTCCCATAAAATAAAATTAAATAAATTTTAAATAGAAAAATATATCAGAACCTCATCCTTCCAAAATTCTCATCCTGAGTGTATAATTTGTAGCCAGTACACCCAGTCCATGCACCTACCAGTTTTACTTACAATATACTTTTGAGTTTCAATCATTCCCACAAATGAGTTATGACATAAACCCTAAACTAAAATGACACATCTGGATATCCATTCATAAATCCAGATTTTATTCTAAATTATTATTCACTTAGGATGGTGAGGGTCTATAAATGAGAGGAGAGATGGTTTTATTTGGATAAGGGAAGTTATAAAAATTAACAATATTTGAAACCTTATAAGGCCACATGGTTTTCGAAAAAAAAATCACCAACCCTGTGCATGTCAGTATGTTTACCTAGTAACTTTCATAGTTTGGCTACATAATATGGAACACTATGCACCTGTTCTGGAAAACCATTTAGAGACAAAAATATAAAATTTAGTTGTTAACTACAATGTTAGTAGTAAACATTCACCAATAATAAAAAACATTCTATTTAACAAAGTATCTAAATGTTCACATAAAATAGTCCAAAATTTAAGAATTAATATAGAAAAATTTAAATAATACATTTATTAAACAAAATTAACACTATAGGTGTGAAAATAGGAATCATGGACACAAGTGTACTCCCCAATCTCCAACATCTGAAGATTAGAAGTTTTGGTCTATGGAAGTCACTTAAGTGGTGATTTATCCTTATTTATTCCATCACATTTATGTTTCAAAATAAACATATCAATAGCTATAAGGTGTTAAAACAATATTACATGCATGATTTTTTATAAAATCTACCCACAAGTTCCCCAATACATCACACCATCAATAATGAATCAAAGTGAAAATGGAAGTACAAAATATATAAAATATAGATGATATTAAAAGTTAAACAAGGTGTGGACAATCCATTTAACATATATTTTAAATCAACTGAATATTTCCAAATATGTATCCAAATATCATTTTCCTACTTCATATGCTTCTTTCATTTATAAGAAATATCATTAATATAATATATATACACACAAGTTGTGAGAATAAATTCCTATTGGAGACTAATAAAACTCCTACTATTCAATGGAGGTAGTTTTTATTATATATCTACAGAGTAATTATTTAAATGAATTAAAAATTATCATTATCAGTAATGAAAAAAGGTAATTGGTGCAACTAAGTCACCTGAACAATTCATACATTATATAACCAATTTCTATAACAAACTAGAATGAAAAGTGTTTAATGAATAAATGGTATGACTCATGTATAGATAGTAAAAATTTCTTTTCTAGAGACTACCTGATAATAAATCCCCAGTTATAAGTGTTTGACCTCGAGTAGTGATCATGATGGGTGACCTCTTAGGAAGTTTTCCATGGTGTGTACGAATGAGGAAAAAAGTACAATGGATAGAACATTTGTTATCATGTGGGGATAATCATTAGTCAGATGACTTGTTTGGGAACATGGGTGGAACCTAGGGAAAGAACCATGCTTTGGTGGGGAAATGAGTGTACTTGGTTGTAAAGGACCAGATGACCATGTTAAGGTGGTGCATTTGTGCTTTCAGTGGGGCCCAGTTGTTACATTTTTATCAGAGAAGGAACCCAGCCTTAACAATAGTGGAACTGCCTGGGTTGAGATATTGGGTCCATAATAAGAATGTAATTATCTAAAGGTGGGGTGAATGTAACACCCCCAAATGATAAAGTTCTAAATAGCTAATTGATATGTATCTTTTCAAAAAGGAACAACTATTTTTGGGATCCTACATAATTATAAATCCATAGTCAAGTGTGTATTACCTCAAGTAGTGATCATGATGGGTGACCTCCTTGGATATTCCCATGGTCATGAGAGAGAGAGGAAAAAGTATACAGGAAAGAACATGTGTTGTCCTGTGGGGACATTTATTTCTGAGATTCCCCATTTAGGCAGGTGGTTGGGCCCTAAGGAGGGGACTATGTTTCTGTGGGGAACAGGTGGTACCTAGAAGGATAGAAACTAAAGACTATGTTAAGATGGGGTGTTTATGTTGTTAGTGGGGCCTAGTTGTAACATAATTTTAGATCCCCAAATCCATACTTCTGGATTCAATACTAGAAAATACAATGTATTTTTTTATAAATGAAAACTGAAAGACACAACATATTTTATACATTTGACGACCTTTTTCAGTCTTTGTTACAGTGAATTAGACAAAACCTGAAATATTTTTAAAAAAATTAAAAAATTATACAATTAAAAAATTTCTTTCTTATGCACTACCTCATTATATGAATCAAACATCATTCATGTGTATATATTGTTATTAGGGAATAGTTGTTACTTAACTATAGAACCCCACAATTTAACTTCTATATTCAATTCTAAAAGATAATATATATTTTTTTATAAAATGAAACTAAATGATACACAATATTTTATACATTCCCAGAATGAGACAAAACCTTATATATTTTCAGAGATGTACAGAAATTATAGAGTTAAAAAATTTCCTTCGTGTTTAATACCTCATCATATGAAACAAAACATCATTTTAATTTTTAATAAACATATAAAAATTATTTTAAAACATAGGTTTATCATTAACTTACCCAGTAAAGGGGTTTTAAAGTCCTCTGCAAATAATTTCCATTGAAAAAAATAGTTATCCTTGGAATCAGTTTATCAAATAAATTATCTCATAAAATAAATATATAAATAAAAATTGAAATCATTTAACATTTTCTAAATATCCACACTAAGTAAATATTATTTTGAAAACAATTTATTTTACAAAATAAAACTATTTTGAAAAACTAGTGTAATATTTATCCTTCTTGAAAATAATTACATTTAGGGATTATTTATGATAACTTGCAGGAGATAAGAAAAAAATTGGGTCACTCAGCCATATCACTTATATGATAGAATACCCTTGAATACATGGGTTTATTTGTAACGACCCGTTCTCGGGACCCGTGCCATGATGACCCCAAGACTGCCTTCCATAGGCCAGGGGCTGGAGACAAGCACCAAAGGCATAAATACCTAAGCTGGGAAGGCATTGATTTTTTAAATTTGAACACACACAATAGAGTACACAATGAGAAGAAAAACACTAAGTAGAAACTGTATACAAAAGATGTGCCGGAAAGTAAAAGGGGCCAGAAATACAAGCCCAACAGTAAAGTACAAGGAAAAGACAAAACATGTAAAACTAAAGAAGACAAACAACTGGAAGGTTTCTAGAAGCTCCTGGATCATTCAGTACGGATCCCACCGGAAGGGTAGGTATAGATAGCCTCATCAGTGCTCCACGTCCATCTGTCTCCTCTGGGTACCGACTCGTCGTGAGGTCCACCTCTGGGTACCATCCAGTCCTCAAACACTCCACCTCGGTTAGCACTGTTTGTTTTCTTCATCAAACACAATGAGGTGCAGGTAAAGCCAGTGTAGGGGTGAGTATAAAGATACTCAGTAGGGACCCCAAGACCCACAATGTATCACAAAATCCAACAAGGATAAACCACAATGTATGAAACAAAGGACAACCATTACTTAGGTATATTGCCAAACATATACCTATGTTATCTAGTAACCCATCTCAATCATGAGGAAAACACAAAGGTCATTGAATCAGCTCAAACCTGGATTTTTAGTTTATCTTAGAAGTTCATATGATTAGTCGCGAAGCTAGATCATCTTATTCTGACAAGAGGCCTGCTTCTGACCATTCAGAGTCTGACCCACACAAGATCGACATGAACTAACCCCCGCAATAACCCACATAGGGTCTGACCGACATAGGATCAGTATGTGCTAACCCACACAGGATCACTGAGCACTGACCCACAAAGGATCTAATCCACATAGGATCAGTATGCACTGACCAAAATAGGATCGCTGAGCACTGACCTCTGTGTGATCTTTCTCCAACGCCTGCCTCACTACTAGCTACTAGTTGTCATTACACTATCTTCTCTCCTCTAGAAGGATCCGCTCCACGAGCTACTAGTCGATATACAACTGTCAAGATGTCCTAAGTAGAAGTATATCAATGGACCGCCTCATCATAGGGGACACAACGCAATAGACGGCGCGTCAATCAGACACTCGGTCTGTGAGTTATTGGAATTCCGTCTCAAGGGCCCAGTTAGATTTTAGGTTCAAACCAACCTGACCATACACCAACTTTGTCCAAACCTCATGTGGGGTATTCCAAATGAACCATCTTGCTCTAAGCTCTCCGTCTCCATAGACGGTTCTTCGATCAGACTTCTGTATCACAAGGTATGGGTGAAAATGTAATTTCTGGTTAAACAGGTCAGGTGTGGGGTCCGACCCAGTCCGTGGGTCCGACCTAGTCCGTGAGTACGATTCGGCCTACTGGGGTAGCCTAGCTTGGTGGAGTGGCTTGGCCTGGTGTGGCGGCCCCACCCGGTGGGGTGGCCTAACCCGGTGGGGTGGCCTAACCCGGTGGGGCAGCCCAACCCGAAGGAGGCCCGACCCTAAGGTGGCCCGGCCCATCTGGCTAGCCCTCGTGGCCTGGATAGCCTGCGTGGCCTGGCTGGACCGTACGGCCAGGCTGGCCACGCCGTGGGTGGGTGGGGGGTGTGGCGCCGCCTGTCTTCCAATGGAACAGGCGATAGGCACTAGTTAGGTTAACCGCGAGTCCCACCTATAGGGCGCAACATCGGCCGGCTGAGTCGGCTGCCCCATGATCCTCCACCGCCACACGACAGTGTCGCGGTTCTACTAGCCACTGTGTGGCACGGCGGTGCCACACCACCTCCGCCGCTGCCCGGCCTGGACACGGCCTCCAGCTTCTTCGTGTGGCGTGACGGTGTCTCCCTCATCATCTGACTACCGCAGCCCTCCGGGCTGTGGCCCCCCTTTCATCTGGTGTGGTACTATGGCACCGCTCCCCTCCGGAACCGCTGCGGCCCACCTGGCCGTGGCTCGATTCCCTTTGCAGCTCAGTGGAGCCCTGCCCTTGTGGCGACCCGGTGGCCATGCGTTACCGACTTCTTCACGGTCCGCCTCCATCGTCAACAACAAGAACAACCAAAGGGGGAGGGTCGGGCCATTTTCGTGTGGTCTGAGCCATCTTCATGGCAATAACATTAGGTATACAATAATCAAAAAAATTGAACGAAGAAGAATGGAGGTTTATACTCATATATAAAATAACTCAAATTACCCTACCTCCACTGCCGACGATCGTTGAAAAAGTCCCAGAAAGGCAGACATCGTTCCGTTGACATCAAAACAAGATGAAGAATTTGATGTCGTCAGTGTTTTCCAAGTACGATAGTGTTTTCTTTTATTGCCCTGGTTGAAGAGGGATGGAGATATGTCTGTCATTCTTCGTTGGAGAGGAGCGTTCTTTGTTGGGAGAATAATGTTCTCCAAGGGTTCTCCAAAGCACCACAAAAAAGAAAGTTCCAACCAAAATAATGGGTTAAGATAAACCATTATTTAATTATTGGCCAAAATAATTCAAATGATTTAAAATTAATTAATTAATTACATTAAGTAATTTGTGGTTTGGCTCACTTATGAGGGATGGATGAAAGTTAAAAATAAATGAAGAGAGAGTTGGCTTCATTAACTCAAGGGATGTTTAAGGGTTTCATCTCACATAAATGGGGGGTTTAGGGGATTGAAGCTTTTGTGGGCCCCACCTAATAATATCATCTCGATGGAGGTTATGTGTGGGTGGGCCCCACCACTAACCTCCCCGTAGAGGTTTTAACTACCATGAAATAAAAATAAGCTAACTCTTATTTTAATTTAACTTAATTAAAACCCCCTGAAATCTAACATCCACTCTCGTTAGAACGCAACTACGGTGATGGTATCACTATGAAATCACTGACACTGTGAGTTCAACAGTGCCCTCAGATTTCAATTCCGAGCACTGGTTCAAATGTTATAAAATCATGTACGCATGTTTATAGGACTTACCCGAACAAAACTTCAGAAATTGATTCCGGGCACACCAGGCCTCCGAATCAAGTGCCGTCAGAAACTACAAAATCATAAAATTCCCTATTATATTAAAAAGAATATTCCATGGAAATTACAGGTCTTTAAATTCTCCCCACATCAGGGATTTACATCCCCGTAAGCTAAAACTCGAACTACGGGAACAAATGAGGGTACAAAGCACACATCTGAGCCTCCCACTCCCATGTGCTCTCCTGGAGGTTCTGGTGATGCTAATGAATGCACACTAGAGGTATCAACCATCCACATAGGACCCACTCCTATCAATACTAAATATCCACCAGAACCTCCGCGCAAGTTGCCCCATCATCGATGTCGAGCTCCTCGTGGTCGATGATGTGGGATGGGTCGTGCACGTATCTCCTCAGCGGAGATATGTGGAAGACGTCATTCACTCTGTGAAACTGAGTTGAAAGAGATAAGCAGTGAGCCACATCACCTACTCTGTTGAGGACCTGGAATGGTCTAATGAACCTTGGAGATAACTTTCCACCTTAGACAAATCTCTGTATACCTCGTCGAGGTGAGACCCGTAGAAAGATGTGGTCACCATCCTCGAACTCCAGAGGCCTCTGTCTTCTATTAGCATATGACTTCTGCCAGCTCTGTGCATTCTTAATCCACTCATGGATGATCTGAACCTTCTCTGTGTTAGCACATACTATCCCTGGTCCCACTATTGATGACTCCCCTGGGTTTGTCCGGCATAGTGGTGATCTGCATGGTTGACCATACAAGGCCTAAAAAGGTGCCATACTGATGGTGGAGTGATAGCTATGGTTGTAGGAGAACTCCACCAAAGGTATGTGGTCCTCCTAACTGTGACCAAAGTCAAGGACACAATCACGGAGCATGTCCTCGAGGGTATGGATGGACCGGTCGGTCTAGCCATCCGTCTGAGGATGGAAGGTGGTGCTCAAGTGAAGCTGTTCCCCAAGAGCTTACCGCAACACCTTCCATAGCTGTGATGTAAAGCGTGCATCATGGTCAGAGACAATAGAAGAAGGTAGTCCATGTAAAGGAATTATCTCCTGCACATAGAGGCATCCCATGCTCTCAACTAATCCATGATTTGTGATCGGTAGGAAGTGAGCCGACTTGGTGAGTCGGTCAAAAATCACCTAAATTGAGTCGTGGCTCCTGGATTTATGTGGATGAAATGTCACGAAGTCCCGGGATATCCCATCAAAATTCCACTCTGGGACCTATAAGGGTTGAACCAAGAATGTTGGAACCTGGTGCTCTACCTTCACATGCTGACATGTGAGGTATCATGAGACAAACTCTTCTACCGCCTTCTTCATACTTGGCCACTAGTGTTGTTTTCGAAGGTCCTGGTACATCTTCACCACTCCTGGATGTGCCACTAGAGGGGAAGTGTGGAACTCCTTCAACACTTCCTCCTAAAGTGCAACTAGTACAATGGTACATCCTCTGAAGAGGATGGTGTTTCCCCCACCTTTAGAAAATCTATCAGGTGCCTGCCCTATGGATATCTTATCATGTCATGTCTCACAGTCAGCGTCCCCATGTTGTGCCTCCCTGACTTGCTGAAAAAGTGGGGGAGTGACTGTAAGAGACTGTAGATAGGCTGCTCTGTCCCTATCCACAATGGATATCTGTAAGGCTACCAGCTGCTCTATCGCCTCTCCTAGTAGCTAAATGCATGATCTCTTACTGAGATCATCTAATACAACGTTCCCCTTTATAGGTTTATAGACTATATCGAAGTCATAGTCCTGGAGGAACTTAAGCCATTACCACTGTCTTAGGTTCATGTCCTTCTGAGAGAATATATACCTGAGACTCATGTGATCAAAGTACATGGTAAAACGTTTTTCCATCAGATATTGCCACCACATATTCAAGGAGAAGACCACTGATTCTAACTCCAGGTCATGGGTAGCATAGTTTTTCTCATGTTGTCTCAAATGCCAAGAACCATATGAGATCACAGCTCGCTCCTTCACTGGGAAACACCCATGTTCGGTCCCTGATGCGTCATAGTAAACTACGTACCCTACGACCTCCTCAGGAAGCCTCAAGATAGGGGCACTAGTCAACCTCTACCTCAGCTCCTAAAAGCTCTGCTGGCATCTCTCTGACCACATGAAGGGTTGCCCCTTCTTCATCAAGGCTGATAGTGGTGCTGAAACTATGGAGAAGTCTGGGATGAATCTCCAATAGATTCCAACCAATCCCACGAAACTCTGTACCACCGCCACACTCTTGGGTGGCTCCAATGCCAGTACCACCTCAATATTCGCTGGATCCACTGCAACTCCAACCTACGAGATGAAATGTCCCAAGAAGTGATACTCTCAAATCCAGAACTGGCACTTTGAGAGCTTACCATAAAGATGTTTTTCTCAGAGTGTGTCCAGTACTACAAGAAAATGGTAGGCATGCTCCTCCTCAGTGGTCAAGTGGATCAGAATGTCATCGATGAAGACTATGACAAAGCAATCAAGGTAAGGCTGGAAGATCCTATTCATGAGATTAATGAACACTGTTGGAGCGTTGGTTACGCTGAAGGGAATAACAAATAACTCATAGTGGCCGTAACGACACCTGAAGGACATCTTTTTCACATCCTTATCTCAAACTCTGAGCTGGTGATAGCCTGACCAGAGGTCTATCTTCGAGAACAATCGTGCTCCCTTGAGCTGATGAAAGAGGTCGTCAATCCTCAGGAGCTGGTACATGTTCTTCACGGTCACCTGGTTTAGGAAACGGTAATCAACACAGAGCCTCAATCTCCCGTTCAACTTCTTGGAAAACAGAATCAGGGCTACCTATGGAGAAACATTGGGTCAGATGAATCCCTTCTCCTGCAGGCCCTCCAACTATACCCGCATCTCACAAAGCTCAACGTGAGCAATATGATATGCTGGGGTAGATATTTGTGCCGTCTCGGGGTACAAGTCAATGTAGAAGTACACCTCTCTGTGATGAGGTATTCCTAGAACATCTTCAGGGAATACATCCGCATACTGGTGCCCCACTACAGGATAAGTCAGACTCTCCACGTCAACTACTTTGAGGGTAGGTAGGCCATCTGATTAGTGATCTGCTACACCCTCCTCCATGTAAGTACATCCTATGCTGCATAGGTTCCCTCTCTCCGGTGAAGGTAAACCTGGTCCCATACATATGGAAACACAACACTTTGTGCCTAATACAGTCAATATGATCATGATATGTAGATAACCAGTCCATACCCAAGATGACATCGTAAGGCATCGACACCGATATGATGAGATCCTAGCCGAAGCTCTCGCCACCTAGAGTAAGCTCTCACTGCCGGCACCAGTGCCTGATTGTTGAGTCTACTCCAGTAGGAGTCTCTAGCTATTGGGATCGATCCAAGAACTCATTCAGAATCTCTGAGCTCCGAACAAGGGCAGTTTCTTTGAAAGAGTGACACACACATGTGTCTATAAGAACTACATCTAAGGTGGTCTAGACACATATCGTACCTCGAATCATCTCTAGATCACCATGGTCGTATGACTCGGCTATTTGAAGCTGATCTCTCACCGATCCACCCGCTCCCTGCAGTCAGGGAGGACCTCCTAGTAGTGGTGGTGGCAACACATCGAAATGTCATCCACCTCCAACTGCTTGACCAGCTCTTCTGCCATGTCCGCCTTCACCCTTCATTCTTCCTTGATCGAATCTCTACCTCTGCCTGGGAGTTCCCTCAACTGATTGCTGATCGTCTGTACGGCGGGAAAATCAATCACATGCCATGTGACCCTGACCACTGCATGTGTAACACTGTCTTCTCCTAGCATAGTCACTGCACCAGACAATTGATCCCGAGTCATCTGGTTGACCACCTGTAGGTCGGGTCCTCTTGGACCTCTGCATCATCTGTCTACTGCCAGCTGGAGAAGACGCCGCTGCAAGTCTACTAGTAGTGGGTCTCGCTGCTAGAGACAGCTCAGAAAGGAAACTCTCTAGTAGGAGGGCTCTCTCCAACACTCATGCATGCGTCAAAATGCTGAGGGAGATCATCGTGACTCTAATATCTCTTCGAAGCCCCTACTAAAAGGTCAAAGCCCTGAATAATGGGTCCCGTACCATATCTATGGAGTAGCACGAGAGTTCAGTGAACCTCACTGAGTAATGTGCTACTGTCATGATACCCTGCTGTAGATGCAGTAGCTATTGTATCTGCACCACACGAAGGGTGGCTGGAACAAACTCCACCCGGAACAGGATCTTGAAGTATGTCCAAAGAAGTGTCGCCTCATCATGCACTTGGAGCATCAGGCTCCTCCATATACCTGCGGCTGCCTGAAGGAGGCTGGCACCAATGATCACCATGATGTATGCTGGTGTCTCTACTATCCTGAAGACTCTCGCCACAGCCTCCAGCCAATCCTCAGCCGCCTGTGGGTCCGTCTATCACTTGAAACTGGGTAGCCTCTAGTGATGGAACTCAGGAAACGTGCTCAAGTGACATGGATCGTCTTCTGCTTGGACTTGTTGCATCGGTGGCCCAATTGGAAGTGGTACCACTAGTTCCTCCGCTGGTAAAGGGACCTACGCCAAGGTCTCATCACTCGGTGGGTTATCATCGCGAACAAATCTCGGGGCTCTAACTGGTCATCCACGGGGAGGCATCCTGAAAGAAACAGACGTGACATGGTCAAATATTATACCTGATGAGCTGACCTGGTTGAGTTGACTTAAGAAAAATTTCAAAGTCACGCACACAATCAGTGTTTTCATGCACTAAGTCGTAAATCAGTAGTCAGGGTCCTGGTGTACGGATACGTCGGTCGCCGCACCAACACTAGACTCCCTACACTGAAAACCACACTTGGTACCCTTAACACTATTTATTCACAGAAAATAATGATCAGAGTCCTGAGTTCTATGGTAGAAATTACTCCTCTGATACAAATATGTCACGACCCATTCTCGGGACCCCTGATGTGACTACCCCAAGCACTCCTTCCATAGGCCAGGGGCTGACGACTAGCACCAAAGGTGTAAATATCTAAGCTGGGATGACATTTCCTTTTTAAAAGTAAACACACCCAACAAAGTACACAACTGGAAGAAAAACACTACGTAGAAACATTATAAAAAATATGCGATGGAAAGAAAAAGGTGCCCGAAATACAAGACCAATAGTAAAGTAAAGGAAAAGACAAAAAATGTACAACTAAAAAGACAAATATCTAGAAGTTGTCTAGAAGCTCCAGGATCATCCACCACAGATCCTACATAAAGGATAGGTACATATAGCCTCCTCATCGCTCCACGCCCGTCTGTCTCTACCGGGTACCGACTCGTCGTGAGGTCCACCTTCGTGTAATGTCTAGTCCTCATACACTCCACCTCAGTCAGCGATGTCTGTCGTCTGCATCCAACATAATGAGGTGCAGGAAAATCCCATGCAGGGGTGAGTATAAAGATACTCATTAGGGACCCCAAGACCCTCAAGGTCTCATAAAATCCAACAAGGATAAACCACAAAGTACGAAACAACGGAAAACCATTACTTAGGTATATGCCCATACATATACCTAAGTTATCTAGTAACCCATCTCAATCATGAAGAAAAAACAATGATCAATGAATCATCTCAAACATAGATTTTTAGTGCAGCTTAGAAGTGAAAATGATTATTCGCGAAGCTAGATCATCTTATTCTGACAAGACGCACTACTTCTGACCATACGGAGTCTGAACCACACAGGATTGATATGAACTTACCCCTGTAATGACCCAAATAGGATCAGACCCACACAGGATCGGTATGCGCTGACCCAGACAAGATCGCTGAGAATTGAACCACTTAGGATCTGACACACACAGTATTGGTATGCAATGACAAACAGAGGATTGATGAGCACTGACCTCTGTATGATCTGTCTCCATCCTCCATATGATCTGTATCCAACCTCAGCCTCACTACCAGCTACTTAGTCTCCGTGCACCGTCCACTCGCCTATGGAAGGATCTGATCCACGAGCTACTATTCGAACTCAAACTATCATGAACTACTGAGTAGAAGTATCTCAAAGGACTACCTCATCATAGGTGTCACAACACAATAGACAGTGCGTCAATCGGGTGCTCGGTCTGTGAGTTATTGACATTTCTGTTCTTGGGGACCGGTTGGATTTTAGGTTCAAACCAACATGACTGTACCCCAAATATGTCCAAAACTCATGTGGAGTATTCCAAATGAACCGTCTCGCTCTAAGATCTTTGTTACTACAGACAGTTTGTTGATCAGACTTCTGTACCCCATGATATGGGTGAAAATGCAATTTCGGGTTAAACGGGTCTGGTCTGGGGTCTGACCCTATCAGCTGGTCCGACCCGGCCCGGCCCGATGGTTGCCCGAATAGGATGTTTGGCCCTTGTGGCCTAGCTGGCTAGCCTGCGTGGACTGGCTGGCTAGTCCGCGTGGCCTGCCTGGCCGTGACTCAGTTCCCTGCGCCGCATGGAACAGTGGTGAAGGTCTCACTAAGCAATCACCGACGCTGCGAGTTCAATGGTGCCCTCGGATTTCAATTCTGAGCACCAGTTCAAAAGTTATAAAATCTGGTACATACGTTTACTGAACGTACCCAAACAAAACATTAAAAATTGATTCCAGGCACACCGTGCCTTGGAATCAATCACCGTCAGAATCTACGGACACGTAAAATTCATAAGTATTTAAGAAAAAAGATTCCATAGAAATTTTTGGTCTTTACATTATTACCCATATCATATCATATCATTTGATAATCTAATTCCAAATTTTATGACAACGTTTTTATGGTCCTTCCATTCTCACTTATAATAAAAAGACATTTCAAAATTGTACAGAAATTATTTTTATAAAAGAAGAGAATTTTATAGATTCTTTATAAGGAATAAAATTATTTTTAATATATTATAATATAAATAGTAGAAATTCGCACTTATAATGAATTTATTTTATTTAATAGACATAAATATAACTGCTTTAAAATATAAAATGAATTCTTGGATTAAAGTGCATAGAATGTAAAAAATAACTTAGATGATGGCCATATCTAATGTTATCAATGATATTCATAGAAATATAGAGAAATTTCATATAAAAGGAAAAATTTTATCATTTATGACTTATTTTAAGTAGAAAGAACTCATAAAATTGTAACTTATGTTGATTATATAAAATAATAACTTTTCTCATTTTAATATAGATTTTTTGTTAAAAACAATTTTAAAATAAATAATAAGAAAAAAAATTGTTTATTTTTTTGAAATAGATTATTAAAAATCATTGAATCATTTTTTATAACATTTCTTCATTTTATAATTTTTTTTAAGAATAATATATATATATATATAGTTATTTGAAAAAAAATAAGTAATTGAATTTTAACTGATTCCACTAAAAGGGTTATGATTCAAATTAATGTTTGAAACAAAATGGAGACATTGTTTTCTAAAACAAAATACTGATAAAATTTTGAAATAATAACATCCTTATAATATTTTGGAATATATATATACACACATATATAAATTTTTCATATAAAAGGATCCATTACTTAACAATAAAATTTAGAAGTATTTTCCTATAAATATTGAAATAAATGTATTTTAAATAAATCCTTTTCCTTAAATTATAGAAATGTTGAAATGATGTGGATAGTTTCTGAACACCGATAAATTGAAAAAGAAGGGATTGAGGGTGAGTCAGTTCTTATTGAGTGAGTATTATATAGAAATTGTATTTTTTATATTTTATTCGCATTATCTATATTTGGTGTGGAAAGGAAGTGAGATATTTTTATTTTTTAAAAAGGATTTTTTGAAGATTTTCCTAGTGTTCATTTAATTTCATTTGATATTAAATAGAACATTTATATATTCTCATTACTCCACATAAAATCATGAAAAGGGATTTTAAAATTGACATACCAAGAAGAAAAATGTTCTTATTCAATATAGAAGTTTAAAGATATGGAGTTATGTCAAAAAACTAAAATTATATAACGCTGTAACTAGATTCAATTAATTAAAAAATACACCTTTGGATTACATTTTTATGGAATTTAGTTCAGTTTAATTAAATTTTCAATTATAATTATCAATGAAACAACATAAGTCCTTATAAAACTGTTTATAAACAATGCATAGAAAATTTCTTTCAATAAAAATGGATGTTGAATGATGAAAACCCAGATCAGTAATAAATATATACCGCTGACATCTACCGAAAAAAAAAATTTGATCAAAAAATGAAAAAGAAGTTAATGAAATTTTTATATACTATGAATGAACAAAAAAATCATGGCCATGGGAAAACAATTGATGATAGATGTAGTAAGAATTTAAGAAACAGAAAAATATCTCACTATCAATTTGAAAACATTCATAAAAACAAACAGATTTGTAATCTAAAAATAAAATAAACAAACACCTACCTCACATCATCAATGGATAAAGATAATCTATCTCTGAAACCCCCATCAACACTCAAAACTCCAATATTGAAACCCCATCATGGTTTATACCCCCTCACCGAAAGCCTACCTCCTTTGGCAAAGCTAGATCTCACTCGATCTCATCATCTAACAGTTGATCCCTCTCATCCAAGTTCAAAATTCCTAAATCCTTCGATCATGGTGGAACATGCTCACTGATTTTACCATCTTAGCCTCACAAAGGGAAGGGCTCGAATAACCCATTTTCATTTCCCTCAATCCCACTTATGCTCAATACTTTTATTTTTTATTAATTTTGTTAGTAAAATTATTATTTTAACATATTTTTTAAATGATTTTTTACAATTATTATTCATAATTCAAAATTAATAATTTTGTTTATTATTATATTAATAATTTTTTAATATAATACATTTAATATTATAAGGAAATATTTTCTATATTTAATATATGATTATTGAATTTATTCGAAATATAAATTTCATTTTTCAAAAACATGAATATTAATATTAATATTTTTATAAATTTTACTATTTATATTTTAGATAAATATTTATAGATTATATTTTTTATAATTTACTATATTTTTAATTTCATATAAAATATATTACCTTATTGAAAAATAATAAGATTGATATTGTAATATATCGCATTAATAAAAATAATAATTGTTTCCTTAAATTTTAAAATGGCTAAAATTGTATGCATTCGATAACATTACCATTTTTTCAAAAATATAATATGTCACATAATTGAAAATTTAAAATTTCTATAATTTTTTACAAAATTATTTATTAAAATATATTTTTAAATTTTTGAATTTAAAATTATAAATAAAATTTTAAAGGAATTTAATTTATTTCATTAATGATATGTTATTATACATTAAATATTTTAATAAATATAAATATTTTTCATGTTTAAAATATAATACTTATTAAAAAGATATATTAAAATTTAAAAAAATAAGATACTATTTGTTTTATATTTTATGTTTTGAATATTTTATGATGAAAAATTAATTTGATTGTCAAAGATTTCATAATTTCATAAAATATTATCTTAAAATGTTTACTAGTTATTTTAAATTATAATGGAATATATTTATTAAGAATTAATAGTATTCCTAAAAATCCAAATGTTACATTCATCTCCATTAAAAGTACTGCGTCTTCTCCATTCATTCATTAGACATACAAATATTCTGAATTTATACCTTCAGAATTAAGAAAAACAAGAACTTATAACGGAAAATAATTACCTTGGTGTTCAAAAGATAATAACATAATGTATATTTTGTTTTCCACAAATTATGTTAACTAGTATTTAATGTTGTCTAGACCATCCATTTAATACCAACTATAGATTCCCAAACCCACACTTCTGGATTTAGTACTAAAACATAACACATATTTTTCTATAAATGAAAAAAATATGAATAGTGTATCATACATTCTAGGACCATTCCGTTCTTAGATATAGAGAATTATAAATATTTTTCATATTTCTAGAGATTTAAACAAATTTAATAATTAATAAATTACATTCACATGCGTTGCCTCCATATATGAAAAAACATCATTAGAATTTATACTAAACCTATAAAAAGTATTTTAAAATAGTGGGTTATCATTAATTATCCCAGTAAGGGGTTATAAAAAAGTGGTAAAAAATTTTCTTTGAAAACAATATATTTCATTAGAAACCTGTTATGTAATTAATCATTTACTAAAATAGATACGTAGATTTTGTTTTCAAAACATTGAAAAATTTTCTAAATATCCATAATAAGTACATATTATTATGAAATCCATTTTATTCCATAATAATAATCTTTTTAAATACTTATTTTCTATTTCCTATTCATGAAAATAGTAACTTTTATCAAATATTTATAATACATTGTAGGCCATCAGAAAAGCCATGTGGCCACTTTGCCATATCATATATAGGACAATATCCCCTTAATTCCCTGGATTTATTCCCCATACCATATCATATCATTAGATACTGTAGTTTGAAATTTCAAGAAAACTTTTTTTATTGTCCTGCCATTCTCACTCATAATCTAAAAACAATTTCAAAATAATACATAAATTATTTTCATAGAAGAAAATAATTTTACAGCTTCTTTACGTTGTATAATATCATCCTTAATAAATTATAAGAAACTATGAAAAATCCACACTTATAATGAATTAGATTTATTTAAAAGGCATAAATATAAATGCATTATAATTAAAGATGAATTTTTGAATTATAGTGCATGGGGTGTCAACCAAATATAATATGATGTCCATATCAAATGTTATGAATGAAATTCATGGACATATAAAAATGTTTCACATAAAATGATATGTTTTATCATTTAAAAATTCATGTTAATAGAAATAAAACATAAAATGATAACTTATATTGATTACATAAAATAATTACATTTCTCAATTTAACATTGAATTTTTTATAAAAAAAAATTAATGTTAAAAAATAACAAAACAATATTTTGTTATTCATTTAAAATGGTTTATTTAAAATTAGATAACAATTACTAATGTACATAATTACCTTTGTAATAGTTTTAAATTATTATATATATATATATATATGGAGTTCCATGACAAATAAATATGTGATTGAATTTCAAATTCTTCCCTTACAAGGGTTATTATTCAAATCATAGCATTAAACAAATTAGAGAAATTTTTCTAAAACATAATTTTGATATAATTTTGAAATAAAAATATCCATATAAAATATTAGGATATATATATATATATATTTAAAAAAAATACCTTACGTAATTATAAAATTTATATGTAATTTTCTTATAGTACTAAAATCATTTTTTTGAAGAAAACCCTTACCTTAAATTGTAAAAAGGATGATGCAAAGCTTCTAATTTTTGGATGTAGAGAAATTTAAAATGAGGGAGACTGAGGGTGAGTTTGGTCTTCATGAGGGAGTAATATATATAAATTTTATTGTTCATATATTATTCACATTAGTTATATTTATAAAATAAAAAAAGTGTGATATATTTATTTTTGAAAAAAGGATTTTTGCTGATTCACAAAGTGATCAATTATTTTCATTTGATATTAAATATAATATTTATATATTTTCAAAGCTCCACATGAAAATATAAAAAGGTATTTGAAACTTGACAAACATAGAATAAACAATGTGATAATTCAAGAAAGAAGTTAAATTTTAGGGAGATAATTCATAAAACTTGAATTACATATTATTACAACTTGATTTGATGAATTAAAAATACACTGGTGGATTACATTAATCTGATTTTTAATTTTGATTAATACAATTTTATTTAAGAATCATCAGTGCAAGGGGATAAATCCATAAAAATTTATTGTAAAATGATGCATTAAAAATTACTATAATCAAAATGGGACATCCGATAAAGAAAATACAGAACAATAATAAATATAGACTACCGAAGTTGATTTGGAATAAGAAATAAAGAAATGATGAACGAGAAAATAATAAAATTGGTATATAATTTGATATAAACCAAAAAATGATGATTATGGGACATATATAGGTGATTTAGGTAAGAAATGGAGAAACATATAAAAATATCTCTATTAATTTGAAAATGGTGATAAAAAATAGATTCAAAATCTTAAAATAAAAGTAACAAAAACTTATCTCACTCCATCCAAGGTTGAAGATGATGCAGGTCCAAAACCCTCATCGGTTCTCAGAACTCCATGATCAAAACCCCATAATAGTTGATACCCCCTTACTGGAAGATGATCTCCTTCGAATAAGATTGATCTCACTTGAGATCTTCATCTGGTGGTCGATCCCTCTCACCTAGGTTTGAACTTACTAAAGCCTATGATAACAATAGAATATCCTCACCACTTCAACCTGGTTGGAATCCCAAAGTGGAGGCCTTTAATCCCCCTTTATCATTCCGATCGATTCCCCCCTTTATCCTCAGTTCTTTTCTTTTTTTATTAAATTTTTTAATAACATTATAATTTTAGCATATTTCATAAATGAGAAAATCATACATTTATTATTATAAATTCACAGTTTATAATTATGTTTAGTATTATATTTATAATTTTATAATATATTATATTTAATATTATAATATAATATATATTACAATTAATATATGAATATTCAATTTACTCAAAATATACATTTAATTTTTCAAAAACCTGAATTTTCATATTTATATTTATATATATTTTAATATTCATATTTAAAATATATACAGATATTTTATAATTTTTATAATTTCATATATAATATACTATCTTTTAGAAAATAATAATATTCATATTGTAATATATATACCTTTAATATGAAAAATATGTGTTTCATTAAATTTAAAAAAAGTTAAAAATGTATGTATTCTATAAGATTATCATTTTTTCTAAAATATTATATGTCACATAATTGAAAATTAAAAATTCATATAAATTTTATATAAAATTATTTAACAAAAAATCTTATTAAAATTTAAGTATTTTTAATTATAAATATATTTTTTATGGAGTTTAATTTATTTATTTAATGAAAATTTATTATACATTACCCCTTTTATAAATATTATTATATCTATTATTTAATCTATAACAATTATTGGAAGACTATTTTTTCATATATAAAAATTAGATATTATTTTTTTATATTTTGAATATTTTATGATTAAACCTTATTTTGAAGATAGAAAATACCTTCATTTCATAAAATATTATCTTAAAAATTTTATTAATTATTTTAAATTATAAGACAATAAATTTATCAAGATTTAATAGTGTGCTTAAATATCTTGTAGATACAATTCTGGTGATCAGATATCAAGTAATCCAAATTTATAACCCATCACATATTTCTAGGTCCTATCACAAAGACAACTATTCTCATATAGTCACATATATTTGGGTATAACTCATGAAGGCTATTACAAACTTGGGGAATGAAATATATTTGATACCAACTAAGGTCCAACTGAGACCCAAACTAGTCCAAGGCCACATGAAAGTGACGAAATTTATGGAACCATTAAAAAAATAGTTAGTTGAAACACCTAAAAATTAATTTTCTTCTATAAAAATATTAATCCCTATGTTTTTTAATCCAATAACTCTTTCAATTTTAAAATTTTCATAAAAAAATATTTGGGATCATTTATAATATTTCTAGCACTCATTTACCCTACCAAAATCCACGTATTAGTTCATTATAATTATTTTTTTATTTAATCAATGAGAAGCAACTGTTTCCGATTTTTATATAACATTACCCCCATAATTAATTTAGTTTCCATAGACAAACCCCTTTTCAATCACACTTAATGTCATGTAAACATTTCACAACAATCCCCTATAATTTATTTAATGAATTCATAAAACAATAATTCAGACTTAATATATCAAAAAATATTCATTAATGTCATTTATATACCATTTTTTCTCAACATTAGTTATTTCAATTCAAATTACATCATTTCCAAATTCAATAAAACAATTTATATCATTAAAACACAACTTAATTCACGTGTTTAAGAAATTCCATCATTAAAACCCCTTTAAAATTAGGTTCAACACACAATGAAACCAAAAAAATTATTCTACACTAACATAACTAATATTTTCATTTTATTATAGCCACACACATCGTCAAATAATGAAAATAGTGAACAATTTAATAAAATAAAAAGTTAACTAGAATGGAAAGAGGTAACATACCTATAACAATGAACATAATCCACCTAAGATACAAATACCAAACACCTCTAATAACATAAAGTATCAAGGAGAATGAAAAATTATAGAAAAAGGGAACTCTAAATTATAGGAAATATAGTTTACTTTTACAACCCTTTATGAGGATGCTAGATATACTAAAATATTGAAATTTTGTGCTCAAATGAAGAAAATGTCACCACATGAAAATTAATGGATAAATAAAGAGTTTAAAAGCATCAATGTTAAACAAAATCCCTAATTATATAAATCTCAGATTAAATACTAATTACCAATATTGTAAATACATACAAGATCCCTTTTAAAAAAATAATGTAGGCTACTAGGTACCAAATTCCATCCTGGGCTACCCATTACACTGCTACCCTCACTGGGTATTCAATAACACACACTAGGTTCACATTGATACCAGAAGATTTATTCAAATCCCGATATCCCCTCCATTACCTCACATAAAATACCCAAAATGAACTCTAAAAATGAGAAAAATTAAATTCCAATAAATCAAAATTAAATCATAGACATACCTCACTGATCAGGTTCATTATAAACTCACCACTATAGTTTTTTTCATCGTTGAGAAGCATCATTAAACACCACCAATTATTAAATTTGGAAATTGGGACCTCATTTAAACATTATAGTCTTGGGTTACCTTTTCCACACAAACATGCTTTCATAGAACATGTAAAAGTATATTGAATTTTCCCCACAACTATTATTGTTGTGATCGAATATAAACACAAAAATATCCACAAAAGATACATCTAATTTAATTTAATAGTCCCTATTAATACTTCCTTTGTTGGGACACATATAAAACATCATGCATTGTAATATAATTAAATGGAAATTCTATTTTTTATCTACCTCTAGAATCATCTCCATGATCTTGTATGGTCTAAAAAACCATTGAGTCATTTTCCTATGCTTTCCAATTCTCCGATGATCTAACTAGGACGAGACTCAAAGAAATAAAAAATATCTTACCTCAAATCCAACATTTCGGTTCTTATAGTTGGTATAAGATATCACACCATAAACTCAATTTTTAATATTATTTTAATTATTTATTGATTTTTCTTATTATATCCTGATTCTATATTTATTTCCTTTGAAATATTTGGGAGAAAAGGATGCAATATTGGTTTCACAACTAGGACATGGTTGTTTCCAAAAAATATTCTAAGACATGAACTCACCTTTAAATGCATAGTAACATTATGTATGGGGAGGGGGTATATGTTAGTCATGGTTTTGGGAACCATTACCATATCCTTATGTATTATTTTCCCTTGTAGTGTACAAGTTTTTCATGGTTTACATAAAACCATGTGAGTTTTAGAAGAAACAGTTTGACTTACTCTTATAAATTGGTGAGTTTTATCTAGGACCAGACCCCAGTCAGGGCTCGAGCTACAACTACCCCAATCCTGCCACCATAGGCCAGGGGTTGGTGACATGAACTAAAGGAACAACAAGATTGTAGAGGCCTTTGACTAAGAACCTTAATGCATGCATGCAGCCAACTCAATGCAAAAGTAAATAGGATAAGTAGAAAAAGTTGAAACTGATGTAAATTAAAATAAACATGCATAGTTTTATAGATAGTACAAAGGTACGATAGTTAATTCTAAAATGTAAATGGGAAAACACACGCCCAAACTAGAAACTGGTTTCAATTTGGAGATAACTGGAAAAGTGTAACAACTGAGGGAGCCCCTCTCCTGTATCCCAACTCCAGCTGGTTTATGTGGTCCATGCATCCCATATCCCTAATCTCCCTTGAGATCATGAATGACCCTTCTGATATCTGAAAAACACACAACATTTGGTTGGAAAAGTACATGTAGTGGTGAGTATATACATACCCAGTAGAACTCCCCGAAATGATAAAGGAGGAGTAGTAAGAGATACAACCAAAGTGAAGAATTATATGGAATAAGGTATAGTAAAAGGGAATGAAAAGAGTGTAGATCAACGAAAAAAGAGTGTCAAACTAGGATCTTAAAAACACAAGGAGCCCGAAACAATAAGGAGGTGAACTTCTTGTCATGTCTTAGCTACCTACAATAAGAGAGTAGACTCCTCCAACTATGAGAAGCTAGATAAGGAAAGCACATGGCATACCCCACACTGCTTCACATCTCTAGAAAGGAGACTAACCAAAACATAAGGAGTGGGTACTGAAACATGAAATATATATATATATATATATGCTCAGTCAATGAAGCCCAAATAAGAGAGAAATGGTATCTCCTTCTCATAGCTCAACACAAGAAGATGAGTAGGCAACAGTTCCAAGGTAGAGTCATCTGCGATGCCTATCACTTCAAGCATCTTCCTAGGAGTTGTAAGTAAAAAGGTTTTAAATCAATAAACCTCGATACTATCTGCTTTGGGTGGCAGCATTGTATCGCCTACACGGTTTTAGGTCGCATCCCAAGAATGTGTCCCGATGAAGAAATCACCCCTATTTCTTGTGAGTCCTTATGTATGTCGAATGAGGCTTTAATACAATGCTGCATAGTCGAGGGTCTTCTATGGAAGGTTTTTGGGGACTAAACAACCTAGCCCAGGTGGAGGGACAACCCGGAAGGTCATAGTGGACTAACTACCCAGCCTTACTAGAGGGTCATCCCGGAAGGTCATCGGGGACTACTCTACCCTACCCTACTGGAGGGTTAGCCTGGAATTTCATTATGGACTACACTACCCTGCCCCACTAGAGGGTCATCCTGGATGTTCATTAGGGACTACACTACCCAACCCTACTAGTGGGTCTGCCTAGAAGGTCGTCAGAGACTACTCTACCTATCACTACTGGAGGGTATTCCTGAATGTTTTTCAGGGACTACACTACCTAGCACAACTGGAGGGTCAATCTGGAAGGTTTTGAGGGAATAATATACCCAACCCCATTAGAGCGTCGGTCCAGAAGGTCGTTGAGGACTACACTATCAAACCCTACTAGAAGGTCTGACTGGAAGGTCATTCTAGTAATCCTGTCTAATTACTGCTATCATCGAGTGTGATATATGTGCATGCCAAACCCAAAACATCAACATCATATCTCAAAAGCTACATCTAATGGAACCATCACATTTTAGGTGAAAAAACTCTGGATAAGCATCTCAGGGGATGAAATACGAGTTCTAATGAAAGAGGTACCGCGGATTGAATATTTATCATGGGAGATCAAATAACACACAATGTGTGAGGGGGCCTAAATGGCATGTGGCCCCTCTTCACTACCTGGCATTATCTCTAGTCAGACACAGGTCCCTTACCATGTAGTAAAGCTTTCCATGTAGGTGGAACAAAAATCATATTCCATTTATTCTGGGAATGGGGCCATGTCTACAAGCCATGTTTGTGTACTCGGACCCCGTGTCCATGTACTCAGGTACATGGCATGTTGGACCACATGGGATTCTCCTTTTGTGGCCAAAATGTGTCCATATATTCAGTATATAGCATGCGACCAGTTATCTATTCCTTCACACATCTCTCCTCACACAGAAAGGTAGTACACAACATGTTAATGGGAGTACGTGCAGGGTCATCCTTATCTTTTCCCAGACCCTAGTGACTCCACTAAGGGAGGCTAGACGCCATGTACTCTTCACTGAACATAGCGTGTAATCATTTTTTTTCTAGAAACATGAGTGTTTCTTCAATATCATCCAACACTTCTAAATATGATTCATCTATGGTCAGAGTTTCCTGATTTCTCTCTCAAAAAATCATATATGGCTGAAGAATGCATGATCACTTCACCATTCATCGGGAATCTATACCGTTAAAAAATGTGGGATTGGTTGGATCTTCCGCATGCCACCATGGATTCATTTCACATCGTATTGACATGAAATCTTTATATTATTTATCCTCGCATCATGCCATTTTTGGATCTATGACTTGATCATGTTTTCATTGCATTTTCATGATTACACCTTAATTCCGAGCACCCGATCGATCTCGGGTCACCAATCAATAGCTAAAACGGGATTGACATGGATTCCATGGTGAGGAAAAAAAATAAATGAGAGAGAGAAAAGGTGACATAGGTTAAGGTTTGGATTGTTCGATAATCACTCAGGGCCAATGATCAAAAATATGCATCCATATTAGATGAACAAATAATAAACACCACGTTTTTAGCTATTAAGATCATGAAAAATGGTACAAATTAATGAATAAATTTCCAACATTCTTAATCATTTAATCTATAGAATTAAAACATCAAGGATGAGTCCTATGTGAATTGGAATGATCATTGTTTATGAAGAAAGCATTCACTAATGAAGGAGGAGGATCCATCATGTCGTGATCTATCTATATCTAGGAATTCATCATTCATTCTTCATTCATCGTTTTCCAATGGGAAAGGAGAGGTGAGGATGTCGTCCTTGGTGAAAGTAGGGTTATGTGGTTCAATACCCCTTAAACATGTATCTAAATAATTTTTTTATGTTTAATGGAAATTAAATAGTTAAATAAATTAATTTATTTTATCACTTAAATACACCACTAACAAGTGATGGGTCCAAACATCCCGAACTGACTCATTTTATGTCGCTCCAAGGAAAAACATCGTGTTCTAGAAAAAAATTTGGTCTCAGATTTCTGATCAGATCAATTGTTTAATTGTTATCCCATTTTATTTAATTAACTGAACATGATAAAAATAAAATACATTTAATATTTTTATAAAATTAATCTTAGTCACACCAAGGCATATAATCACATACTATCTCAGTTCCTAGCTCTGGAAAAATATTTAGAAATTTTTTAATGTCTTATAATGGAAAAACCATGATTCTATAGTTTTATTCAGTGACTTATATAATTATTATACACTTGTCAAATAATCATACTAGGAAACATTTAAGGGGTGTAGGTTGATTATAGTGGTGGATTTATAGTTGTTGAAAGGTGTCCTGAATCAGGTATTCAAACAGTGTCGGTTTCCCTGATTCATAAAATATTGACTTTACACTAGTGGAAATCCCACCTATAAAAAAGCCTACATACCAACGGTTTGAGAAAACAATTGGTTTATGTAACCTATTCCACCAGTTGAATAAGACCATTTGTGTATGACCAATATTGTTAATATTACCAACAGTTTTGACAAAATCGTTGGAAATAAGGAATAATTTGATGAGTTTTTCCAATTTTTTTGTGAAACCATTGGGAATGGATCTGTTTTTAAAATCTATTCCAATAGCTTATTCAAACTATTGTAGTAGAAATTATTTCCCTATGGTTTTTAGAATTCATTGGCAAAAAACTCCAAATAACCACTTGATAGATCCCACGAACAGATCTCTCTATCGAACAGATCTCTCCTCCGTCGAACCCCACTTCCTGAGCAAGAACCCCTGAACTCTCTTCCTCCATCAAATAGAATCTCTCCTCCTTGAACATATGTGTACACTAAATGAGATCTCGCCCTCCAACGAGATCTCTCCTATAACACTACCTCCCGAGCATGAACCCTTCTTGGTGATCTCACTTCATCTGTCGTGAGCTCACTTTCTCCAAAACGGATCTTTCTAGGATTTCAACCCTAATTCATGTCTACCTCATTTGTACGATACATTGAATCATAGATCTTTCAATCCATTATTCAATTAAAAAATCTAGATTCATTGAGTTCTACTCAAAATTGGTGAATTCATTTTAGTTTCCACTTTGATATTCTTCTAATGGACTTGAGGTAGTGTATTTATTTGTTTCTATATGGGATTATGGTGGATTACATTCAAAATAATTTTATGTTTTGTGGCTAATAGTATTTTCATTGAGGTGGGTGATTTGAAAAATCTCCCTAATGTCTTCATTGGTTTAGTAGTATTTATATCATGTTTGATAGTGTCATCATTTTGTGTGTGTGACCTCTTCTAACTAGAATCCATGTAATTCTCTGAAATCTTCAATGTTAGACCTTCCATATATAATGTTGGGTCCATTGGTGATGAAGACCACGATAATTTTTCCACCAAAGAGGTGTTCTTATCTACAACCTTGGTTTAGAGCGTGGATGGTATGATTATAGTTCCTTATACATAGATTGATAAATTGATTATGGAATGAATAGAAATGTGAATTGAATTTGTTCTTCTCATGACATGTGAATTTGAATTTGTAATGTTCATTATGTGAATTGGAATTGACACAATTGAAACTTGAATTGACAATGTAGCATGTAACTGTATAATTGGTATGAAATTGGAAAAGACATAATGTTATATTGACAAGAACTAATATTTGACATAATGGAATATGAGGAATGAGAATTGGTAATTTTAAGGAATTATAAATTTTGTCATATGTCAAAATATTTGTCATGTTTTGGTGTTTTGGTAGGGGTTTTGATCATAGTTGTTCTTGAAACATGGTTATACAATACCTGGAATGGTTACTCCACACTTAGCATTACCTATTCTCATTGGGAATGTAATCTTTTCAATAATGAGAATTCAAAAAATGTCCATAAACCCATGGAAGATGATATATAACCCTGGAATTGGTAATGTGTGTTAGGTTAGTTGTCCATGTAATGGGTAATGTACCTTGTCAAGGTTCCTTGTCAAGGAAATCATCTCGAATAATGGTAGGAATGGAAAAGCATATATGGAACTCTATTGAATCGAGTTTGGAATTCCTTGGGAGTCAACCAAGAGATTAGTGTTGGAAGGCAAATTTGATGTTCAACATTAAATTAACTAATTCATGAAAATCAATATCATAATATTACATGAAATAGAAATCCAGACTAGATTTTTTAGACACCATTGGTGGTCTCATACTATGTTTTACTCCAACCTATTTAGGATTCCCTTTAGAATCAAAGAAGATAGAATGGATATAGGTTAGGATAACTGTATGAGGTCCTATGCTTGATTGGTTCTTTGGTAAGATGAGATAAGTGAATATATATGGGACTGAGCATGGTGTTCGAGACCAGTTTTTGGGATAATTTATTTGGAGCTTTTCTTTAGGTTATTTACTTGTGCGATAGTCTATTTATATTTTAGTTTGGAATACAATATGGAATGATATTATTTATTTGTTTATAATTTTTTGGTAATTCACTATTTATATATTTGAATATATTTATATTTTTTGTTTATGATTTTTTCCTCCTTTTCTAGTATTTTTATGAGATTTTATAGTCTCTCACTATATATATTATCCCTTTATCACTCTTTTTCTTTCTATGGAATATGGGGAGGTTTTCTTGAGTTCTTGTGATGACCCATATATGCCACATGTGGTAGATTCAAGTCGAGGTTGTCACAATGTTTTATCATTTTTGTCTTTTCTATTGCATTAGTAGTTTTAGGATTAGTAGATAAAAGAATATGATGTGGTGGGGATTTGTAATGAGATCATGCATAAGATTAACTAACCCATGAGAATGGTAAAACCAGGTTTCCTGGGAGGAAATTATTTTTCTTGAGTTAATATTTTTATAATTTCGATGTTATTTCCCCTTGGGTGATAAACATGTTTGGTTATGTTACTATTTTATGTGATTTTCCTCATAGTTCGATATGGAATTGGTAACAACTAATAGTGAGATAGAAGGAAATTATTCTTTCTTGCACTTATAATTCTATGGATTCATTAATTTCATATGAAATTATATAACATCATTAATAAAAATAATAATAAAATCTTTTATACTAAAATATTATTAATTAAATATCTCAACAAAGAGTTGATGAAACCATTTATTTATGGTTTTCTGTTTTGTAATTTTCCTTCCGAGTTTGATATTTATATGATCCCAATGATCTGATGAGTGTTTTGACCCATGTAGAGAAAATGCTTCTACATTATCTTTTTTTTCAGTGTGAGAAAAGTAAACAACACACATCGCATATAGTGTAGTTGGAGCTTCCTACAACAATGGGGTATCTGATGGATGATCAGGTCAGTGATAGTTTTCAATGTGTCTTGTGATCAATGTTGAGACTGACTAATCACAATTTTCCTTCTATGTATGATACATAGATAGAGTTTTAGATACATTACCCACCCACAGTTAATGGGGAGGGAGGCCCTTAGGTAAAAAATATCTATATTGAGTCTCTCATGAAAATATTTATTCACCTTTAGAAAACATTGGAGATGATGGTAACACTTTCTACTTGTATTCTATAAGGACCATCTATGTGCTCGAGGGACATCATAGTACATGTTGGAAAATAAGAAGAGATAAAAAATAAAGGATTCAAGGAGAAATATATGACTCACTTTTATCTAGATATTTTGAATAATGGAATGGCTTAGGACTTCATAAAATTTATATAGAGGATGTTGTCTTTAATGGACCATGAAGGTTACATCACAGACCTGAAATATTTTCCCCTTACTTAGGAAGGAGATGATATAGCTAGGGAGACAATTTTTCATCTTGGGATTCAGTATGATAACATTTAAGAGTTTAATTCCCTGTTTGTGATATTTTTTTTATTTGATGAATCATGATCTCATCACCAAAGATAACCCAATAGAGGCCCTGAGTAAAGAGAAATGTGTTTCTGTTGGATGATCTATGAGTTCCACCTTAGGTGTCAATAAGTGTTGATATTAATATTTCCACCAAGGATGCAATGGTCAGATCAACTTGTGATGCAGGACACAAGTATCTGGACATCATTATGATTAATATTGTTATGAATTGCAGGGTTGAACATAAGCCATTTTAGTGTCCTTTTCCCATAGTGGATTACCAATTATTTGATAAGATGGGTTCTATATAGAAGTTATATAGGAGCACTTAGCCGATGATCATTGGAAGTGGATCATGGTAGGAACCAGCTACTGGGAGATGATCTGCTACCCCTAAGTAGATAGGCTGATGGAGTTCTATCAGTAACTTGGGTTGGGGTAGGGGACATATTACCCCAACATAGGAGTAATGGTATCACTAGAATGAATAACTATATAGGATTCAATATACAAACTATGGTAGAGGGCAATGTAATATCCATATTGTGGAGTACACTCATAACAATCAATATGTTGAACCGTATACTTTAATATGTAAAATTCTTGTGTCATCTGGAATTTCTGTAATTTGATTAATATTGTTGGTTTCATTCACTTTATTATTCAAATTTATCCAATTCCATTAGTTAGGCTATGTAAACATTAGATGTGCTTATGAAAATTGAAACATTTTTAGGGGTGTGACTCCACACTCATTATCATATTCCTTTAGGGATTGGATAAATTTATTCTTGCAAGTTAGTTGTCCAAGGCCCGTGGTTTGGCACATGATGAGTCATATATAATGGACTCAATATCTTTGAATTCATATGTGATATATATTCCTTTACCTACAATCAATAGCATATGGGGGCTGCACAAAGGCATTCTGACCCTGAGAATATATAATGGACTCAATACCTTTAAAATTTAATTTATGGACACAATACCATATTTCATGTAATAAAAATGGTCTATGTGGTAAAATTATAATCCTTATGTCATTGAATGTGTATACAAGTGAATCCTAGGGATTATAAAATTATAGTCCAGGTTTAGTGGGATATTACCACATAGTCCATTTTAAACATTATCCTAAGATCCATTATTATTTTCATTGTTATAAACATATCTTAGTAATGTGAGACATATGCATAAATAACATTATCCACCATATCTCTATCATTATCCACCATATCTCTATCATTATCCACCTTAGCTATGGTGTCTCCACCTAGTCTGTTACATTGCTTACCATATCCTAGGGGAATCATGAATTAATACCTTAATATTAGGGTAAAAAGTTTACTTAGAAAAAGAATCCCTAGAGGTGGAATTAATATATGGGTTGTTTTTCTAATGAATTGAAACATATTTTACTTAATGAGAATTCAAGGATGGAGACATTAATTAAATAGCAATCAAAATGAATTTATTAAAACCCAAATGAATGAAATGGTCTAAGGTAATATAATTAAAAACATGACATTCTAAATCTAATGAAAATTTCCCAAACAAACTTGTATCGAACAAAACCAAACTAAGATGAAAAATGAGATAAAATGATTATATAGCATTAGTAGGAAGATTAATTGTTAATTAATAGGAATGTACTATTTGATAGTATCATTTTGAAACATGGATATGTTTCTCCTAGCTTTCCAAAACATAACTTGACCCATGGGGCATTATGGTTCCCATATATTGGGTGGTGACATGTTTAGTGATAGGAGAAAAGTATGTAGTTTTTTAGTTTTTATTTTATTTTCTTTATCACATCAGCCACTTGGGCCTTTTACCGCTTTCTATGGAAGGAGGGTAGTTATATTCATTGAAGGGGGAAAAGGCACTAAAGGTGGCTGTGTGGTTTTCTTTATAGGGATGGGAGATTGGGGTAGTGGAGAGATTCATTAATGTGTTTCATTTTTGTTTTCCTTTATGCCATGTTGCTTCTGTTTAACTTTTTTTCCTTTGGCTTGGATGTCTGATGTACGGATGGGTCATGCCATAATTTTATTTATTTTCCGCTTCTATTTTTATTATTTTTTGTGGGAAAAATTGTTCCCAAGTGGTGTTTCCTTGATGCCCAGACACTTGCGCCAGCTCGTGGGATCCTCATATGGAGATATTGTCATTCTCCTTTTATAGATAGACTATTTCACTCCATTAAGTTCCCCATTTATTTTAAAATTTATACCCATTTATTCATTTCTTATTGAAATTTTACATACTAATCTATTATTCTAATAATCAATTGATATATTCATAAATCTCAAGCACCACCAGTGTCTTCCAATTAGTCTTGATTTTTTTCATTTAAGTGATGTCTATCTAATCATAAATACTTGATATTAATTGGTTGGAACCCCAAACATTTATGGTCTATTTTGGGGGAATATTTTCTTATAAATTCTCAAATAATTCATGTAAATATAATTATGTGTCCATGATTTTTTAATGTTTCACATTTGTACAGAATTCTCCTTTTTTTCTGTATTTCCAAATAATCCAGATTCAGTGTTAGCTATGTTTACCTAGTTAAAGGGTAACTTTCTTCAATAAGTATGTGGGGCATCCTTCTAAAAAAATTAACAAAATAAATTTAACACTATCACGAGTATCTTTTAATGGAAATATAATTTATTAATCATGAGTGGTGGAAGTAATATTCTCAATTATTTTGGAGGTTCTAGCTTTTTTTGATTCCATGTATTTCAGTTTTAATTCGAATCTAGAAACTTTTGGTTGAGGGTGATCTTTTTCTCTTATAAAGATTTCAACCAGACTACCCCATTTCTCTTTATATTTTGAACTTTTTCATTATAGATATTTTTTGTCAATTATAGTAAACTATCAAGTTAGTTAACTCTTTTATCTTTCACTTCGATTTGTGCAACCTTAAAACTCACAGAAAATTTGTGCAGATTTTCCAATTATTGGAATACCTTAGTAGTAGTAGCCTCAAACACTTCCCTGTCAACAACTTTTCTTTGAAAATTTTCATCAGTCAAAGACATGTTATCATTGAAAAGTGGGACTATTTATCCCTTGAATTTCACTAATTTTGAGAGGGTGTTACATTTTATAAACTATTTAGCCAATGAAATCTACATGGCATCAAATTATTCCAGTAGTTTTGATTTTTCAAAAACTATTTCCTTAATAACAAAAAGTATATATAAAATAACTTCATTTGGAAATTTATTCAAAAAAATCAATCATGAGAGTAGAATTATTAAACTATTTTGATCTCTTTATACTCTTATTAGCTACATGAATCATAAAAAGTATCTATGTAAAACTATTATATGGATTAACACTTAACACTCCATTAAAATCCTATAAGTGGTTGATCCATTTCATTATTTATAAATTTTAACCTCTTATTTTCCTCTTTCGTCTACCTATTTTTCACTACCTTAGATGAAGTTTCGATTTCTACTTTAGTAGGTATAGAGATATAATTCTTGACTAGTGAATCTTCTTAAAACATTTCCAATACAAATTTCACTAAGGATTTTTTCAGAAACCTAGTTTTTATCTAATAATAATTGAAATTCCCTGAGGGTCATTGGACCACTAAGAGGGGATGGGTGAATAAATGGCCACTTGGAACATCTATTAATTATTACCATTTTATAATTCAACCACCTATATTTAGCTCAGTCTTAATCTACTCTTCTTATGTCTCACAGCCTCACCAAGATAATATATCCAATAAAGGTATAAGAACACGATGATTTATATGATTTGGTACTAATAAATACTCTTTTCATTTATTGGTTATCCTCCCAAATCAAGGTTTATCAACTATAATTAAATGTCACTAATTACAAGTGGAGGGTTCTTCACACACAAGAAACTTATTTCCTCTCATAGGAATTCCACTTTCCAGAATCACACTAGACTTATTTAACAACTTCTCTCTATACTCACAACATCATACTATATTATCCTTATATACCCTAAGTCAAATAGGTTCCAAAAAGTACCAACACATATATAAAATTACTCCCTTTATATTCCTTCTTAAATTAAATATATGTTCAGTACTAGGATGTTACAACATCTAAAAAATGATATCTATCAACTCACAGTAGAGTCTTCGAACATTTTAGGTTATTCAAGAAAGATGCATACAACCTAGTCTCCACTTGTATCTCAGCTTTAAAAGTCTTCATAACGTATTCACATAGAGTGGAGTGGGGACTAGGTGGGGGGAAGCAGGGGGGTAGTAGAGTAGGGGATGGGGGGATGAAATGGAATAGGGGATGTGGGCTGAAGTGGAGTGTGGGGGGGATACAATGGAGTAGGGGGGCTGAAGTGGAGTAGGGTATTGGGGGCTCTAGCGAAGTGGGGTGGGGGTGCAGTGTAGTGGGGGATGGGGGGTGCAGTGGAGTGGGGACTGGGTGGGAGCTGTAGGGGGGTAGTGGATTCGTGGATGGGGGGATGCAGTGGAGTGGGGGGGGGGATGCAGTGGAGTGTGGGGGGATATAGGGTGGAACTGGAGTAGGGGATGTGGGGGATGCAGTGGAGTGTGTGTGTGTGTGGGGGGGGTCAGTGGAGTGGGGGATGGGGTTAGTGGAGTGGGGGATGAGGGGGGGGGGATGGAGTGGGGGCTGGGGGCTGGGGGTTAGAGTGGGGGATGGGGGGATGAGGGCTCTAGTGGAAACCATCAACTGCTTTCTAAAGATTCCACCTTCACACTTCCCTTCATTAACGTTTTTATCCACAAAAATGGAACAATGTGAAATTTTCCATGAAAAATCAATGAATGCTATATAAAAACATACTTCATCTATTTCCAAGGAAAATTATGTCTTCTTTAATCATGGTATGCACCACACACCTATTAACTCAAACATACATCAATTTTTTCTATAATATTTAGAGAAAGATGATCTTTAAAATGAAGCTTTCCATATATTTTTGAATTATAGTTCTCCATACAACCCCTATTAGATGTTAAGTGAAATAATGCTCGAGAGTCTATATCTTAGAGTCATGAGAATTAGAGATACTCAACAATACACCACTCTTATCATCTTATATATGATTAAGAAATCCACATTCGAAAGTGTAGCTTCCATAATTCAATATCCATCCAAAGAAATCCTTTTTTTCAGGTGTCCTTTCTTCTCATAATTACAACACATGGGACCATCTTACTCTGAGCTACTCCCACTCCAACATGTTATGATTTCCCTATTCTCTAACATTTCTGTGTTGTGGAACTCTCCCATTCATTCCACACTATATGCATTTCCAGAAGATTCCTCCTTTCGATGAAGTTCTTCAATCTATATCAGGTCATTAATGATTACAAAGACCTGGTTAGTTTTTCTACTTGAATTACTCACTACGGTTGCCATCATGTCCCAAGGTTTTAAAAGGTTCAGTCTCAAATTACAACTGCTTTTCCTGATTTTTTAGTCACCGCAGTTGCAGATTCTCTACTATAAACCCAAGTGGATTCACTAAGGGCCTCTCGATCCTATAAGAATAGAGACCCACTATTATCCTACTCTAGATTACCACCAATGAATGAATTTTCCCACAAAACATTAAAAATTTATGACTAAAATTATAGAAGATCTCTCTAATCCCCAAGTTTCTTATGCACCACATGATGTAGTTATCCCTACATGAACACACTAGATAACTCAGTCTACTCATGAACATAATCTTCAAGATCGTTAGTAGTCAGTATGCATGATTAGATCTACACATCTCAAATAGTCAAATAATTTCTTCAAATATTTGGGTCTCCCTAACCCTTTAATACTCATGAATCAAGATAACATCTTTCATGAATGAATCTTGACTTCAATCTCTTCTTGCATTGTTGTGCATTTTGGTGGACTTGGATTTTTTCAGTTTTTTTTGATTTTGAGTAATTTCAATTTTATTTATGGTTTGGTTATGATGGATCATGGAATACTATGTGTGTTTTCATTGACTAGGGTTAATTTTCAATAGAAATTTTTAAATGGTAACGATTAAAAATACATTGATTCTTATAGAAAACATGGGAATAATTTTATAATGATATTTTTATTTTACAAGTTGTCTAAAATGTTTTGGATTTAAAATGATAACCTATTTTTGGAAATTTCTTCAATTCCATTTGAAAAAGGGATAGTGTTAATTATTTTCATGGATTTAATGTGATATTAATAAAGCATAATTAGAATATTTTAATTGATTTAAGCCGAATGTACTTTTAAAATAGATTCTTTTGAAGTTGTTGGATTTGTGTAGCTCGATCTGGTTGGGTCAAGCCCAAATTTTCAGTTACTGTAGCAACTCTAAACACTGTTTCAACTCGGACCACTGTACCACAGCTAACCAATGTACCAGAGGTATTTCATGTTTCTTGTATTCCTAGGTGTGGTGCAGGAATCTCTAATAAGTGAAAGAGGAAGTGCTATGTTAGACCCTATAAGTGGTGGTTTAAATACATTACTTTTTTTCTCACCGGTATATTCTAGGATAAAATACTTGGTTTTATATCAGTGCCAAAAAGTGGGACATAAGAAAAATTTTTGTTAGGATCACCATAGGTATTTTTTTATTATACTACAGGATGGACTATAAAAAATGTGAATATATTGGGTTACATGAATCAATTTAGACTACAAAATGGAGTCTTTGGGATACTGAATCCATTGAGGTGATTCGTATTTTTTTATATTGGTTAATATCTTAATTATACAGAATGAAATTTTGGATGTACTGGGAAAACATGAAGGCTGCTGTGTAAGCCTCGGCTGTCCATGGGGTGTCCAGGGGGTGCATGGGGATCTATAGGGTAGGGGAAGGGTGCAGGTGGGGTTTCTAGGAGGGGTGTCCAGGGGCTGTCCTAGGGGGGTGCTAGGGGGTCTGCATGGAATGGGGGAACGTTCAGGTGGGGTGTCTTGGGGGGTCAGGGGGTGTCTAGGGGAGTCTGTAGGGCAGGGGGAGGGGGAGTCGGGGGGGGGGGGGGGGACTGTCTAGAGGGGTCTGTAGGGCAAGGGGGATGGTGTGTCTAGTGGGGGTGCAAGGGGACTATCCGGGTGGTGGGGTGGGCGTTTGGAGGGGGGAAGGTGTAGGTGGGGTGTCTAGGAGGGGCTTTCTGGGGGGACGGTATCCAGGGGAGAGTCTAGGGGGAGGGGGTCTCCAAGGGGTGGTGTCTTGGGGGAGGGGTGTCTAGTGGGGGAAGACTAGGGAAGTGGGAGGGGGCTTTCCTGGGGGTGCAGGGGGTGTGTTCAAGGTGGTGCAAGGGGCTTCCTAGGGGGGGGGGGAATTGTGGTGCAAGGGGGTTGTCCAGGGGCATGTGGGTGCGGGGGGGGGGGGGGGGATCCAGGGGAGAGTCTTGGGGGAGGGGGTCTCCAAGGGGTGGTGTCTTGGGGGGAGGGGTGTCCAGTGGGGGCTGCCTAGGGCAGTGGAAGCGGGCTATCCTGGGGGTGAAGGTGGTGTGTTCAAGGTGGTGCAAAGGGATTCCTAGGGGGGAATAGGGGTGAAAGGGGGTTGTCCAGGGGCATGGGGGTGCGGGGGGGGGGGGGTTAAGGGGGTCTGTGGGAGTGTTTTTTATGAAAGGGGAAACAAAATAAATCACCGCACAACCATAAAATCCATTTTATGAGTTTTCTTTAATTATATACATTATATTATCTTCATGACTATTCTTTTTAATGTCTGTATTATCAGGTGTAGTATTCATCATTGTATATTGTCTGCATGAGTGTTTTTTTGTATTCATAATTATTCTATATGTTGGTATTGTAATTCCAGATTGGATGCAACAACATACTGCTTGTTGGAATTGCAGTACTAGATTAGGAGAGGAGAGGCCACATTATACTGCTTGCTATAGAGGGGAGGCCACTGTATCCTAGTTCTGGTAGGAAGAGGGGCTGGCTGGAAGAGGTGTGTACCATTTTTTTGCAGAGAAGATGAAATAACAATGGTTCTATGAACCGTTGGTATACATATTGAGTAGTATATACCAATGGATCTCAAAGTATTGGTATACCTATATCCCAACAGTTTCGTATAAATACAGTTTAAAAACCATTGGTGTATACACATAAAACCCAACTTATGGTAACAATTCTCTATGAACCGTTGTAATTGGTGTATACCAACGTTTAAAAACCATGGGTTTAGTTATATAAACCTACGGTTATTAACCGTTGAGATAGAAATTTACCAATAGTTAACACTAAATCATTGGTATTTTGAAAATCCAGCCAACCTATCCCAATAGTTAAAGATGAATCATTGGAAATGGCTATCCCCATGCCTCACAACCCAAATGTTTTGTGAACTATTGGGATAGAATTTACTAATGGTTTTGGGGATTTTACCAAGACTTTTTAACCATTGGTAAAATCATATTTTATAGTAGTGTTACCTTTTTCACCCACCCATATTTAACCCCTATGGGTATGCTATTTCCCCCCCAATCAACTCTTAATAGTCATAGAAACATCTCTCTAATTTCCCCCTTCCTCCTTGTATTCTCAAAAATATTATCTGACTCTTAAGGCTAGTTTTTCATGTTAATTTGATTCAATCATTCTTTTCTCCTATAGTTTGTCCCTTCCCTTCTTCTTCCATGGCCTAAGATGGAATTGGGGACTAAGGTTTATCTTTTAATCAAATTTAATTGTGTGTTATTTTGTTTGTTTTAGGGTTCAGATTATTCTTCAAATATTTTTGTTTCCCCTTTTTGAGGATTGAAACCATGGTTAGTGAATGTTATGTAATTTGGAAGGTTTATAAATGAATATATCTTTAAATTAAAAAAAAGATTTCATGTAAATTTCTAGGATTTTTTTTTAAATTTAATAAAGATCACACTATACGTATCTACTTATTAATTACCACAGTTATTTAGTTTCTCTCTTGGATTCCATTTTTTTAAAAGAGATTTATTATATTTCATCACTCAATTTTATTTTCATAAAATTTTTTATAAATAGTGTTTAATTAAATACATATTTTGGTCTTGTCAAAGGAATTATATAGTATAAGGTATATTTTGGGTTACTAAACTAATTTAAAGGATTTAATTTCAAAATAAGGGTGTATTTTTATCTTCTAAAGTCATATATTATTTCTTTAATAATTTGGGATACATTTGTGATGTTTATGTGATTTGATTTTCAATAAGTATTTTACAAAATGGTTTATTAAATGATGTTTCAAAGTATTTTTAGGACCATTATAAAATGGTTTTATCAATGTACTAGTACCTCCTTAGTGATATTCATTCTTTCACTTTATGAAAAAGTAAAATTGATTTTATATTTTCAAAAATAGATAGAAATTATCATAGTTGAGGGATATGTCACCACAAAAAGGGAATTATAAGTTGTTTTTTTTTGAAAAATAGGCGGATTAAAATACTTTTTAATAATATTTAGGAAATTTTTAAAACCAACAGATAATGTACAATCAATATTCATTTTGTAGTGGTTTTTTAATTCCATGGCAGTTTTCTTATGTGTCGTTTTTGGGGAATTTAGTGGCTGTTTCTTATTTATTTATAATTGGGGTTTTAATAAAAAATTACTTAGGGGGAATATAAATAAAATGAAACTGATATAAGAAGAACATATTTACATCTATTTATTTTTGAAAAGATTATGGATGGCCACCACTAAACATATTTTAATTAATGTAATTTTCACCGATTACTACAACCTGTCACCAATTCAGAAGTTTTTTAAAAAATAATTAATAAAAAACTATAAATATTAAAAACCTGACATGAAATAGACTAAAAAATGAATGTGTGATAAATCCACCATCAAAATATCATACATACACAAAAATTTATAAAAACATCCACAATCATCACAACCTCAGTCTCAGTCAACGTATACATATATCAACCAATACATCAGTCTCCAATATATACATATAAAATATAACTAATGATAATCAATGCTAAATATATATACACACCATGACCTCCACTGTATCCATCTACCTCCACATTATATCATTAACTAAAACCAACCATGACATATTTTATACTTTATGAAAAAATAAAAAAATTAAACTAAACATTATAAATCAGAATTATTGTAAAATAAATGATAAAATTTAAACATACCAAGATAACTAAGAACCGTCAGAACTGCCATATGAAGAATGGTTTGTATTAGAATAGTAAACCTCCTACCAACTGATGGTATCCTCTACCTAGAATGAATACCAAATCATTTATGAAAAGGAATGAGAAAAAGAAAAGATGCAGAATATATTCAAAATTTTGCACAAATTTGATTTTTATTTTTTTAATCAAACAGAATACTTTTGAACATAAAAAAATAATATATAATTGAAAACAATTTGAAAACATAAAAATGCATATTTAATATATGTTTCGACGCATTAAACTAAAAAAGGGATTTGTTAATATACTAATTGATTTTTTAATTGATTTACAGTGTGATTGGGATTTAATTAATAAATAAATTGTAAAGCCTTTGATATCACAGAATGTACTATATTTCAAAAATAAGTCACTAATGATTTTATCATGATTATATGTCAATATGAGGTCTTTTTATTTCGTTTTACCATTCCGCACATGTTTTAGTGCTCTAAAAAACTAAAAACACATTTATGGACTTCCTCATAAAACAATAATTTTGTATGATGTTCTGCCAGTTCCTGTATTTCATAATTCAATTTATGGGAATTTTTCCCAAATTTTAGAGAAATTAGACATCCTTTTCCTTATTTTGACCCCAGGAAAATTTCTTTTACAGTCTTTTGTAAATTTAGGAGGTGTTTTCAATGTAATTCCATCCACACTGCACATCATATGGACATGTTGTCTCTATGTACATTTCTAATATTGCTTAGTGGTGGTTTTCCCCTGCTTCCACATCAATTTGAGGTCGTTTTCTGTGATTTTTTCTATTTCATGTGTGTTTTTCTATTTTAAAATACTAAAAATGCATTCATGTCCATGTCTAGAAAACACTATTTTAGAATGATGTGACTTTGGTCCGATATTTAAAAATTTAATCTATGGGGTTTCCCTCCAATTCCAAGGTAATCTGATATCTTTTTCATGGTTTTAACCCTCTGATACATGTTTTTAAAGGCTTTTCTTCTTTTAAGAAGTGTTTAACAAGTTTTTACGACCATACCACACATTATATTGATGTGTTTTCTATGTATAAATGTCAAAAATATTTCATCGGTATTTTCCCTAGGATTTCACATCAATATAAGTCCATTTTCTATCATTTTGACAAATCCACACAAGTTTTAGTGTTTTAAAACACTAAAAATATGTTTATGACCATCCCAAGAAAACTATAATCTGAAATGATGTGCCATCGGTTCTTATATTTCACAATTCTGTATATTTCCATTTCCCATTTATTTTAGGGCAATCCAACATCAATTTCATAGTTTTGACACCATGTCACTTGTTATTAAAGGATTTTATACCTTGAAGAAGTGTGTCAAAATTCATTATAACCACACAACATGACATATTGACATGTTGTCTAAGATCACGTATCAAAAATAAATCTTCAGTTTTTTTACCAGAATTTTACATCGATTTGAGGTTGTTTTTTTATCATTTTGACCTTTTGATGCATGTTTTAGTGTTTCAAAACACTAACAACCCATTTATAACCTTCTTCAGAAAAATATATTTTATAATGATGTTTATTCAGTTATTATAATTAAAAATTAAATATAAGTTAATTATCCCTCAATTTTAGGGCAATCCAAATTCGTTATCCAAGTTTTAACCCTTCAAAAATTGTTTTTAATAGCTTTTATACCTTTAATAAATGTTTACCGAGTCATTACAACCACACCACAAGTCATATTGATGTGTTTTATATGAATGCATTTCAAAAATAACTCAAAAGTTGTATCCCCATGATTTCACATCATTATGAGGTCATTTTCAATGTTTTTTACCGTTTTAAGAATGTTTGAGTGTTATAAGGCTCTAAAAGACGTTTATAACCATATTGGGAAAACAATAATGTAAAATGATGTGAAGTCTTTTCCTATATTTGAAAATTCAATATACAAGAATTTTCCTTTAATTTCTAGGAAATACATTGTCATTTGCTTAGTTTATTCCCATAATAGTTGTTTTTAAAAGGTTTTTGTAAATTTAAGAAGTGTTTATTAAGTCATTCTGAAAACATTACATGTTTGATTGACATGTTTTCTATGATTAAACATAAAATAAAATAGAACTATGGTTTCCCAATTATTTCATGTTAATCCAGTGTCATTTTCTATGGTTTTGACCATTCCACACTCATTTTTGTATATTAAAACACTAAAAACATGTTTACGGCCATCTCGGGCAAACCATAGTTTATAATGAATTTCAATGAGCTCCTACATTTCAAAATTAAATCTATGGTCCGTTTCCACTAATTTTAGGGAAATCTGAAATCATTTCCTTATTTTTTACCCTCAACACAAGTTTTAAAGGATTTTATACCTTTAAGAAGTGTTCTAAGTCATTCTGATCACATTTCACATTGTATTGATGTTTTTTCTATGAATACACATGAAAAATAACTCATTGGTTTTTCCCATGATATAATAGGAATCTAAGGTTGTTTCCTATAGTTTGGACCATTCCACACATGTTTTAGTGTTTTAAAACACTTAAAACATGATTACAACTATCCTGGAAAAAATGTAATTTTGATTGACATTTCATGAATTCATACATTTCAAAATTCAATTTATGGTACTTATACCTTATTTTTAGGGAAATTCCCCATCATTTTTCTAGTTCCCCCTAAAACATGTTTTTAATGGAATTTTAAACATTAAGTTGTGTTTACCGAGTCATTCTAACCACACCGCATGTCGAAATGACATGTTGTCTATGTGTAAATGTAAAAAATAACTCATCGATGGATTTACCATGATTCGACATTAATATTAGATCTTTTTCTTTTTTAACAATTCCACACATGATTTAGTGTTTTAAAACAATAAAAACATGTTTACAACCTTCTTAGGAACACTATTATTAAGAATGACATGTTGTCTGTTACTACATTTCATGATTCAATTTATGTTTATTATTCCCTAATTTTATGGAAACATGCCATCATTGTTTTTAGTTTTGACCCCATGATACTTTTTTTAAAGGATTTTTTACATTTAATATGCATTTACCTAGTCATTTCGACCACACCACAGGTTATATTGATGTGTTGTCTTTGTGTAAATGAAAAAAAATTCTTCAGTGGTTGTACCCTAATTCTGTGTAAATATGAGGTTGTTTTATATGGTATTGATTGTTCCATGCACATTTTATTATTTTAAAACACTAAGAACATTTTTAAGACCATCCTAAGAATACCCTAATTCAGAATAAAGTTTCTTCAGTTCCTACATTTTAAATTTCAATCTATAGTCATTTTCACCCAATTTCAAAAAAAATATAACATTATTTTATAAGTTCTGACCCCCCCCCCAAAAAAAATATTTTTAAAGGCGTTGGTTCCTTTAAGAAGTGTTTACTAATTCATCCCAACCAAACTGTATAATGAAATGATTTTATATCTATTTGTATATGACAAAAATAACTGAGAGGTGGTTTTACCAGGATACCAAGTCAATCTGAGGTAATTTTCCATGATTTTGACTGTTCGATGCATGTTTTATTGTTCTAAGACACTAAAAACATTATTACAGCCAACCCAACCCAACCATAATTTATAATTATGTGTCTTTGGTTACAATATTTCACAATTAAATCTATGGTTGTTTTACACTAATTTCATTGAAAAAATTTGTTTTTCATAGTTTTGACCCACCGACACATTTTTTTAATTGGTTTTTTACATTTAATAAGTGTTTACAGAGTCATGTAAACAACACCAAAAATCTGATTGACACGTTTTCTTGGCGTACACATTCAAATTCACTCAACAAAGGTTGCACCATCATTTTAACTAAATCCCAGGTTGTTTACAATGATTTTGACCATTCCAAACATGATTTGGTGTTTTGAAAAAATAAATTATGTTTATAACAATCACAAATAAATATTAATTCAAAATGATATTTTGTTAGCTCCTAATTTTCATATTTCAAACTCTAGTTGTTGTACCTTAATTGTAGGTAAATATGATATCATATATTTTGGTTTTGAGACCTCGATATATGTTTTTAAAGGCTTTTATATCTTTAAAAGAAATGTATACCAAGTCAAAAAATGAAAAATAAATATTTAATTATTTTCAAACATATGGATAATGATCTATAATTCATTTTTTATGTTTACAAATCAACCACACATAAAGCTGGCCCAAGATGTGCTCGTTATGACTCAAAATTGACCTTTTTGATATAAAAGTGTCTTTGTTTTTTCATTTATGGATGTTGTATGCGATATTTGTGAATGTGTGAATGATCTATGTAATTTAGAATTTACCTCATTAGGATGAGATATAAAGTTAAAAACTTCCTTGGTGATCATGTCGACCATATGCTAAAATATAGAAACTAAATCATTTTCCATTTGTAACCGCCACTGATCATGCGTTTTCTTATAAAAGTCATATTATTGAACATTTTCTTTGAGTCTTGTATTCTATCATTCTAATTCTCAATCAATGACACTACTTGAACCCCCATTGGTTGGTTCAATAATTAATAACACTGATCTACCAAAGAAAGCTGATGAAGTTGGCTAAGAACCCACCACTCCATATATGCCTAGGATGCTCCTTCTCTAAAACAATTCCAACTGTATTGTTTTTGGAAACTGATAATGATTGTGAAGGATTAACATACCATACATCTTGAATTTTAACATATTAATAAAAAAATATTAGCAGTTATTTTTTAAAATATATGAACTTCCAAATATTACCTAATTAACAAATTGTTTATCACTTCAAAAACATAATAATGAAATTTATATTAGAACAAAAAACAAGACATAAAACTAATTAATTATGGATGACGAGATATATCAAATTATGCCAAATTAGCTTAATTTTATCTATGTTATTGTCCCTATTTAATAGGGTTTAATGTTTTTAGTTGTTATTATATATTTTTCATTATTATATTTTTATAATAATGAAATAATAAGAAGTGGTAATAAAAATTACTTACTCCAACATCTTTGGTAATGTCATTTACAAAACTACCATCAGGTTTCCTATACACAATAAACCAAATATCTGTTCATCCAACATAGTGACATAATTCATTATACATTATAAAAATATATAAACAAGTTATAAAAAACTATGAGTGATAATAAAACGATATAAATAATAATTAATAAAATATAAACTATTTATTTTTATTTTTCTAAAAAAACTCTGAGACCTAGTGATGTGAGGAATGAATTTCTTCTCATGATTCAAAATATTATTTTGGATAATTCAATCAAAAAATAGAAACATTAATAAAAATAATAATTTCATTGTGTCTATGTTATTATGATACTGTAAAATATGAAATTACCACATGAGATGCATCTCATATGATATTAACATAGAGAATCCATTTCACAAGAGAAATTCCATCATGAACTTCCCCATATATCTATCATGATTTCAAAGAAGTTTCATTAATCTCATGACATAATCTTCATCTAAAATCTCCCTATTTCTTACCCAAATTTTTCAATGTCCACTGTAATGAAATAAAGTTAGGGAGAAAAAATTTAAAAAACATCTAGAAATAAATAACATACCACTTTATAAGTATATTATAAAATTATAATCATGTATTATAAATTAGTAATCATGGAATATTAAATTAATATTACCTTTACTTGAGTATCAAAGAGCTTATTTTTACAAGCTATAGGAACATACCTCCAATATTTACAATTAATGGGAACGGTCACCATCTCATAATAAAGCTATCCAAGAATCTACCAATAGATTCTAGCAGCATCACTAGAAGGCACCCCAAAATCATCTAATGGAATGATAAGCTTGATGTCCTTCGGGTCCCATATATAATCCTTGTTCGTATTTTTATCCATTATATTTTTGACAAATAATTTAAATAATAAAAAAAATATACACCTTTTTTAAAAAATGACATACATAGTAGTAACAATAACTCACAAATATCCCCTAGATAGAGGGGTGAAAAACATCTCCATTTCTAGAGGTGAATTAGATAGTGGGATAAAAATGACATATAAGGAAATTACTTTCTCTCTAATTGTCTCAGGTACAACGGAATCACTTGGATCCACAAAATATGATAGTAGTGTTGGTGTTTTTCAAGATGCTGATTCGCAAGGATCCTGAATTTCTTTTCTCTAAATTTCTATATTTCAAAGGTTTATGTTATATTTAATAAATAAAAAATGAAAAACTAAATGTTTTTTACAATTAAGGAAAATGAAAAAATAGAAAAAAAATTATATTGGTACGAAGCACTTATTAATTTGAAATTGTAACATATTTACATTACCAATTTATACATTGCATTATCTTCATCTTCATTATCATCATTTTCATTAACCACCATTTTGATGAGTCCATAATTTTCACCCACTCAATAAATTCTTAATGTTTCAATGTTTTGATCAAGAAATAGTTCTATGTTTTTTGTTTGATGTGGTACACTATCACAAATCAAAAATTGATCTTCATCACAAATATCAAATAATTATCTCTACATTAAGTGTATAACAACACTCCAAAATTCATGTAATTTATCATACACATAATAGAACATCTTTTCATATGAAACTGAGATAAATGGATCATTCATTGTACTCTCTCTCATGTCTATCAGTTGAGAGAAGTTGATAAAAGTTAAATGTTAGGAATCATTCATTATACCACGATCAATGTTTACCCACTAGTATTTAAATAAGGAAACCAAAAACATGCTATTATAGTTTAATTCAATTATATAATTCATATTAACATATTATCCAACCTATGTATGTGTAATTAAACCACTATTTTGAGTTTTCAAGTCTTCATTATGATAAATTCTACAAAAGATAAAGATATAAATTTTGTAGGCATCAAATATCATAGCCTTCCTTAGAGGATCTCGAGACATAAACATCAAATCATTTGATATTTCATTTCAATTCTAAATATTCATTATCTAGAAAAAATATAAAATGTTTTACTTCTAACATAGTCAAAATAACAGCCCATAAATAATATGAGTATTATTATATTCATACGTGATGGGTGAAACATTTGAAAATTTCCTTATGAACTACTTTTATTAATTCCGTCTCATTTCAAGTTTGACCACTTAGTCACCGGATTGATTGTAGTTAAAAGTTTCTAAAAAATGGATCCAAAATTAAAATTATTGAGTAGAACATGTCTATATTATTTTACAAATTCCAATTCTGTTAGTGTAAAAATTGACCCCTTTCCAACATGTTGTCCAATAGTTGTAAATACCAATGAATGATTTTCATGACGAGAATTAGTGGAGATTTCATCATCACATACAACATGATTGAATTTAGTCTCAATTTAATCCAAATACTTAGAAAAGAAGGTAAATCACTCTTATTCTATGTAGCAATCAATAATAGAGCCTTCTGGTTGAGCTTTATTCCCCATAAATTATATCAAATGACTTAAGTAATTAATGAATAAAATAAAAAAACTTATAAAAAAATTTATGAAATAATTTTTTAAAATATAATTCACCAATGAAAATAAAAATAATATAATCATACATCTAAATTGGATACATCCATCGATAGTGTACTGGTCCACCATGTTTATCTCCTTCAAAAAAATGAATAGTCAAATGAATCATGACTATAAATAATAAAAGGAGAAATAACATCTCCAAATGAAAATGTGTCAAAAAATTATTTGCTGAAGTTTATCAAGATCATTTTGATTTAGTGTTGTTCCAAAAATTTCTCTAAAATGGTACATAACTCAACTAGATCTACATATTAATTTACATGTAACGTATTAAAAAATGAAAATGAAAAAAATTCCCCATCTAAATATGTGAGTTGTGACTTTATAATACATGTAAAAGTTTGTGTTTTAAGTCAATTCACCTTAATAGGTTATGTGAATATCCATATAGGACTTTGAAATTATTTAATGTTTGATAGAATACACCTTTCTCATGATTTTTCATTGTACAAATAGTTGAAGGATACTTTCCATTCACATTTCCCACATACCATAATTTATATTCATTGACTCCAAATCCTTACGAGCATTAAAATGATCCTTAGATTTATCCTACCTATTATGAAATATAAAAATTGCATTTGCATATGCATTCTACTCAATATGTAATACTTCAATACTATGACATAATAAATTATACTCCCAATAAGGATGTTTAAAAAATATAAAACTTTTCTTCCATTATTGTGATCCATATTATTTGGTTACTGTTCCTCATAGCCTTTCCCCTTATTTAAAATGACGACAATTTCAGAATTCTTCATTGAAATTCATTAATTGTCCCATAATTTGTAAACTAGATAAAAACTTCAGTGATATTACCATTTTAATATATCCATTCAATTGTGTACTTTTAATACCTAAATTTATGAGAAGCATCAAGAAATCGACGATGACACATAAAACACATTTTTTTCTATGAGGTAACCAATGAGGTTCAAAATCGAAATTACAAACAGTACAAGCCAAACCAGTACGAGTGTTCCTACCAAATAAATTTCATATTCTATGAATGTAACTATCTTTTCACATAAATAAGAATGTATTTGAATATTTATTTCATCAAATAATCCTATGTATCCATTCCATCATCCCATAATTCTCGCAGTTACTTAATTAGAGATTGATGGTATACATTCTTTTTAGACTTTTTATTTCTAGGAAAAATCATCAAAATAATTAAGAAGTCTTGTTAATACACATCCACAAAGGAAGGTTATAGGGTATTAAAACATATTCCCAAATAATACAATTATTTCGTAAAGTAAAGTATGATTTAGAACCATTAGAGGATAACCCCCAATGTAAATTCCTAAGATTCAAATAAAAATATTGACATAGATAATCAAACATATTCCATGATGTTGAATATTTTTGGATGTATCATAAATCTATATTTACTTTCCTGAGCATGCCACTTCATGTCTTATGTAGTCTTAGATGACATAAATAATATTTGTAGTTATGGTTTTAGAGGAAGGTAATGAAATACATTTTCATGAGTTTTTTCTACTACTTTTTGTTGGGGTTTCATTGATTTATACTCTCATTTTGATTCATTTAATTCCATTTTCTTGTGTGAAATATGATGAATTATTCTTTAACAATCTCTTCTCTCTAGTAATTCATGCAGTCATTAGTTCATGCATGCATATTTGTATAATCATATCTATGTTTTTAGGACATTATTTATCTCATAAAATTATGAAAGGATATTAGATTCACTAAATGAGTCATGAACCAAGTATAAAATCATAGAAATTTATTTTCTAGTAATTCCACTAATACAGTTTTCATGACACAACTTATGTAGAAAAGGCAACTTTGAAAACATGGAATACACTTCATATAGTTCTTATGGACTATCTTCAATTTATTAATAAAACCCATTGTTTTAATGATGGTGTGAGCAAGATTAAACTACTAGTATCAAATAATGGTTCTATCGGTCTATTAAAATATTTAAAATTGTACTCTATAAATCCAAATGTGATGTTAAACATGTTATGAACCGAAATCCCCACTACCCTGTCACTTTATGTTTTATTAACAATATTTTTATTATTTTGACATTCAATAATATTTTATTCACCATTCCAAATCCAATATACATATCGAGAATGAAACTATTTGAATATAAAATTCTCATATAATTCATTTCTATTCATCCATCACTTGAATTTAGAACCAGGATATAGAAATTTTATTCTATCATCCACTAATTAGTTTAAAATTTCACAATCTAATAAATCTTCCAAACCCTTGGCATAATAAGGTGTGTTTCAATGTAAATGAATCCAACTTTTTTCCATAGGTATTTTGGTGTCACTATTATCATAGTACAATTAGATATAATGATACAAATGGTTAATCAAACAAGTATAATCAAGAGTAAACATCACCCAACTTCATCATTGGTTATGGTAGGGTCTTAATTAAACATAGCACAAAATCAAAATCAAAATGATCGAATACAACATTAGATCTCTAAATTTTATACTTTAAATATTATATATTTTTATTTTATATTATTGAAACATGATTTCCTCTTTTTCTAGATCTTTCTTTGATAGTTATGAAAATAAAGATTTATAGTATCTTAGAACAAGAACTTGACACTGTGATATCTTGTGACATATTCAGTTTTAGCCTATATTCAAAATTATTACATTAATAAAATATAAAATATATTAATTCTAAATGTAAATTCATTTCATAATCAAGGATAAAAACTATTGTGTCACCCATATGACCAACATTCCATTGATAAATAAACTAGAATAAACCCAAAACATATCACCAATCAAGAGACAACAAATAAACATCATTTAATCTTGGACTGGGAATAATAAGACCAAAAACCTATAACTATCACTATTTTTAAATGGAAATATACCTATATGGAAAATGGAATCACCCTATGGAATATTCTAATATAATTAATTTAACCCTTTCCCTCAAAAACTTTTTGGGGAGAAAAATCTAAATAACATGAAAAATTGTCAGAAAGAAGAAATACTCCACGACTTGAATCAAATGATTCCAATTTAAACCAACAAACTTTCCTAAAAATAGAAGCCACCAAATTTAAAATAACATTAAAAAATTTATCGTTTCCCCTTAAAATAAAAAAACATTAAATAATGGGCTAAAAATATATTTCATAAATGTAAATATACTATAACATTTTTTCCCTTCTTGAACATATTATTTTGTCTCTTTTAGAAAACCAGAAAAAATTCAACTCTAAAATTCCACTTACCCTATAAAATAGGAGCATAATTTCTTTATTAAATCATGTATGGATATTTAAATATATTTTCCAAAATCATTCACTTGAAAACATATTTTTCATATCCTTTTTGCAACCTAATATGAAAAAACCTTTTATTCATAAAAAAACAATATTTAAAATAATTAATGATTTAAAATAACATAGGGAAATCAAATAAGGATTAATATAAAAACTTCTAAATAATATTTAAAAAGTTTAACATAATATAAAATAAATTTTTAAAAATGATCAGAGTCCCAATGAATCTTTTTTCTCAAAAATAATTTTTATTTTGGATCTATCGCGTACAAAATAACTCTAAAATAATTGTTTATTAAACAAATTATTTCTGATTATTCCATTATTATAACATATTTTAATCTATAAGTACTAATTATAAAATTAAAAATGTAATTAAATATTAAATATAAATCTCATTTATATTATTTATAATCAAGATGTTATAGAAATATTTATAATAATCAAACATGAAACATAAAAATATTCCCAATTATGACACATTAATCTAATTATTAAACATTCTATTTTATTATACATATACTAATACAAATATAGATTTTATCAATGCTAGAAATGGGCATTAACAGCACTAAAAAAGCCCTGTCAATCGAGGTGAAGATAGGGGGTCCCTTTTATGAGTGCTTAGAAAAGGGCTGATAAAAGGGGTCCTTTATCAGTTCTTTTTTAGCGCTGATAAAATACCCCTTTATCAGTGCTTTTAAAAAGCGCTGCTAAAAGTCAAAACAAATTTAAAAAAATAAATAATTCGGGAGGGTGGAGCTTTTAACAGCTCTAGGTGGACCACTCTAGTGTGATACCCTTGCCCGCGCCTCCATCACATGCCCCCCCCCCCCGCACACACCTCCTTGATTCCTGCAGAACTCAAACCCACGACCTCCCCCTCACGTGCCGACCCCTTTACCACTAAGCCATTTTGTTTTTTTTTCTATTTAATGATATATCTATTTATTTATATATATAGTTATATTTAATCATATATTATTATATATTCATGTTGATATAAATATATTTAGTTATATTAATACATATATATTTATTCATATATTAATATTAATATATAATTATATATATATATAGTTATATTTATTCATATAATAATATAGATTCATATTACACTAAATATATTTAGCTATATTAATACATATATATTTATTCATATATTATTATATATATATTAATTTGTATATTAATTTATATTTATATATATATATATTTAGTAATAATTTTTATCCATATATTTATGTGTATAATAATATACATTTATAATATTAGTTTTAAATACACTTATAAAATATGTTTTTTATGTGTGTTTATAAATAGATAAATAGATAAATACATACATATATATACAACACACACAAAGACACACCCAGACAAACACACACACAAATATATATTTACGAATAAATACATCTCTATATGTGTATTTGAAAATCCAAAGAATGTTAAAACGACCATAACTTCTAATAAAAAAAGCCTTTTCCAACTCCAATATGTGTGAAATCGAAGAAAATGATACAATATTCGATATGATATGTGGTACAAGCCTAACGGACATCTGGATCAGAAGTTATACTTGTTTGAATGTTAACAAATCGGGGTATCCTGACTAAAAACTCAGTTTTGGAGGCCTTCAGAGCCTTTTTGGGCTTGAAAAATGTGACAGAAGCTTCTCTTGGATCACATGCACAACGATCTTGTCGGAGGATTTGATTTGATATGCTATAGAGATCAAACAGACACCCGTATCAAAATTTATGGTTGTTTGAAGTTTAAGTTACATTTTCAAATTATTTTAGATCTGTTATTATTATTTTTATTTTTTGTGTCTTCAAATTGATATTAAATGATTTTTAATTAATTATAATTAGAAAATTATTAACTAATTATATTTTTTAAAAATATTTTAAATCCATTTTCACTAAATTTATTATATATTAAATGTAATAGTGTATTTATATGTATATTTAAAAAATATCTATTATATTTATATGAATATAATTATACTTATATAAAAAAAATTATTTTGCAGGAAATATAATTTTCTTTGAAACAAAAAATTTATTAGTGCTCGTAAAAATCACTGATAAAGCCCCTCTTTATCAGCACTCCTAAAAAAAGCGATGATAAAGGGGTCCCCTTTATCAGCGCTAAAAAAAGCTATGATAAAGGGCCGCTTTTAAAAGAGGTTTTTTAGCTTTGTTAAAGGCCCCCTTTATCAGCGCTTTTTTAGTGCTTATAAAAGGGTATCTTTTCCCTTTCCCATTTTTTTAGTAGTGTAATTTCATATTACTAACTAATATTAACCATATAATTTATTAATATTCCATATAATTAAACATGAAATTTATTGATATTTCTAATAACTAAACCAATAACAAAAATAATAAATCAACTCAAACCCCTCTAGGAACAAAAATGTAAAAAATATGCAAAATTTAGCACAATTCATGATTTAATAGGCACAACAATGGATTCAGTAGCGGTCATTAGGGATCATAGGTAGTGACTTCAGGGGGGGAAATGAGCAGTGACGAGCACTATAAGGTGGAAAGGGAGAGTTTGGGCGTGATCATCAGGGAGCAGTGGTGAGGGGGAACAAGGTGTTGTATTGAGGGATCCCGAGGGTTTATTGGGGGAGAAAGGGGACAAGAAAATGATGAGGTAGAGAGATGAGGGCTTGAGGGAGAGGGGGTGCTCAGGGGAGAAGGGGGGAAATGGGAGTGTCTAGTGGAAAGGGGTGACGAGCGATGTGGGGGAGGTGAGCGATGAGATGGCTACGACTGGTGAGGGCTTGGGGAGAAGGGGGAGCGACCATGGTAAAACACGGTGAGTGATGAGGGGGATAAGGGATGAGTGTTGGTGGTGATGTATTAGGGATAGTGGGGATGTGGGGGATCAGGGAGAGGGGGGCTTAGGGAATAGGGGGAGGGGGTCTAAATTTTGTATTTCAGAAACATTTAGTAGTATTTTTAATAAAAATACAACTAAATTTTAAAATAAAAAAAGATAAAAGATGTTTACTGTAACTGCCTATATATTATGAATTTTTTTAAATGTTATTTATTTAGAATAGGTTATTAAGACTGTCATGAATAATAAAATTCTATGTCTTTTTTTTGTAGTTTGTTAATTTTATTGATAATATTGATAAAACAATCTTCTTATAGTAAGGGTGTTCATAAATATTTTTTTGAAATGATTCCTATACATTTTGAAGGTATCTGTGTGTGTGAGTGTGTGTGATTCTCATTACCTTTTTTTTACACACCTCTATTTTATGTCATGTGAAACCATAAGTATCTTAATGGGAAATCTAAGTATCCGTTATGCATTAGTTATTATCCCACATTGGAAAGTAGACCTAGGTTATGACTCTGATCCACTTAGGGGGGTTTTTTATCAATCATCACAGATAGGGTAAAATTGAGTGTTAAAAAACTTAATTACATCATTCAGTAATTATATGGATTATATAATGGTGTTGTCCTGGATTTTTTCAAGGACTCCAAGGTGTTCCAATTTTGATCTTGATCTTATTATTCCTATGATAGTTCACATATTATTAATTTATGTTTGTCACTTAATACTAATATTTTTATTATTATATTGGCTTTTATAATCACCAATGATTTAATTTTATAATATATATAACATCTCAATAATGATTTATCTATTTATTTTTAAAGATTTGTTAAAACTTCTATTTTTTCCTTTACTCTCCCCAACTCATGTGCTTCCAATGTAACCATTAAAACCATTTTATTTTTTGAGTATTTTGTTTTTATGCAATTTTTTAAGGTGTTTTATGTTTAAAAAATTGATATATATGCATTATGAAATGTTTAATTTTAAGTGTGCACTCTTGTTACGTATTTCATTTGGAAAGAAAATCATAATCTTTTATTGCGATCTAAACTAGAATTAATGGATTTACATTTAAATGTTGTGTGTGGGGGTATGGAGAGGGTAATGTTTGGTAATTATAGTTCATACCTATCACATCACAGGTTTAATAAAAGTACAATTTGGATTTAGTGAACAATATTTGGGTACTAGTCGAGGTATGGTGGTTTTTAAAGAAAAATATTTCTTTTATTAACATGAGGAGATGGGTAGTTGTGATTTCTTTGTTTTTTTACTTTCATATATAGATCATTTGTTTTATTATTCCATGTCAACCCTTATTATCTAGTATATTTTCTATTTTATGTGTACATTAGTTATTAAAGTTTAGTTTTATTAAATTTAATGTTATTTGGACATAAATATTGGTTTTACTTATTGGTTAGGAGTGATGATTTATGTGTATTAACTATTTGGTTATGTTTATTATGATAATTTATTGTTATATATATTAAACGTAGACTTATGGATTGGTCAAGCAGCAATTCTATATTAAATCCCACTATATGTAATTTCTTTATCTGGTAAAATCACTCACATGTCCATGTAATTTGATTCCAATGAACTATTTGATTACATGTGAAGATGAAAAGCATACTGTAGGCATTTTCATGGGTTGTATTGAGTGCATATATTTGATATAACCTAGGTTTGTTTGTGACATGAGACATCTACTTACATTGAGCTGTAGTTGACCACTTCCAAAAAAATTCACATAATCAAAAGTTTCTTAAAAACATATAGTCCCAATGAAAGATGCATCTATAGCTTCCATCCAACTTAAGGTTCACCGATATGACGTTGAAAAAAAATCATGTAATGAATCAATTTTAATATATTCATGATATATATTTAAAAAAATCTCTACCAAAGACACATGATTCTGCCATGCATCTCCAAAATAAATAATACTATATAATATATAACATCAAGAATCTAAATAGTATACTCAAACTAGTTATATATCTATTAATGATAAACTATACATAATACCTAACATGGAAATGAAATAAAACAACACTTAGTTCCCAGTAAAGAATATATATATTTTATATTTCTTTCTTTATAAATTGAACACTCGTACTCAAAACTATATCATTCATTCATCCACTCCTTGAAAATGATGTTATGGATAAATGTTCCAAATCAACTAAATCATCCTATTGAAACACACAAAGTTGAAAATATGAAACTTGATTCCTAAGATACCACCCTCCTAATACTGCTAAAGCATATCATCTTAAGACATATTGGTTAATGGATCATCAAAAAAATTATTATAAGGAATATAGATCATCTAGAAAATGAATGACTAGAGATATTCAACCCATTTCTTCAATTATTGAGGACCATATCTCAAAAAATTATATAATTAATTTTTTGGATGGTGAATACTAGAAACATAACATTGAATAGAAAATAACACTAAATTTTTAGAGCATAAATAAAAATATCCAACCCAAGATGATGAGTGAGATAATTTTTATCAATTGTCCTCAGTTACTAAGAACTATAATTAACTATTTGACCCTATTGTATATACACACTTCGCAAACCCACACCATGAGAATCAAAATACACCTTATAATAATTTATTAGATCAATTTAAAGGAAAATAGAATATTGAATCATCCACTTACTCAATTTCTAAAAAGATACCATCAATTTATTACCCAACTAAAACTCTAATCTTTTCATATTTAGTGTTTTTATCAGTGTAATTTAGGGACATAATTCCTGAATAAAGTAACAATAATATAAAATAAGACTAATAAAATCCAAATATGAAAGAAATTATTTGGAATATTCCAATACCTCAAAATAACAACATTATTTGGATCCATAAATATCCTTGATTTAGAGATAAAAAACCCAAAAACCATTACCAATAAAATAGAGGAATTTCACTTCATCTTCTTAGCTTATAAGTGAGAAATTCAAAAGGAGTCAGTGATACCTACGAAATTACCTCTATACCCCTCATAAAACTATTAATATATAGATACATAATCAATAAATACAATCATTAAGGAATCCAAACAAATATGGAATACATCGACCATCAATTAGATCAACAGAGATGGTGCTTTCATCACCCCAGAAGACTTTACCAAATATTCTTAATGAATGTACCATGTTTCAAAGTACATATTAGGAAAATTTTTTGTCCATACCCTTAATTAATGACAACCAAATAAAATATAAATCATTAAAAACCAACAAGATCAACTTAAATAATAAAAAATATCACAAATAAATGTAAAATGATAACTATTTTTAATGGAAAGCGGATTCAACCAAAAATAATCAACATATAGCCACAAACCTCCATTATATTTCCTAGAAAAAATCAGTGGAGAACACCATGATAGAATACTATGATAAATATATCCCTTAAATAAAAGCTCTTCTAATTGTAACATCCCAAACTAGATGCCACTAAATCGGTGCTCCAATCCATTGGGTTAGTAGGCCTCAAATGCACCTCGCTTGACACTAGAGGATGCCAACTAGAATCTAGGGCCTAGGAGGTGAAAATGGATGTCTATGACCTCATATTAGAGTAAGAAAATAGTAGAAAATAACTAAGTATCATACACAACGAAAAGTAAATAGAGTGATGAAGTAGTAAAAAACCTATGAAGAATAACATATAATAGTAAAATGGTGTAAAAATACCAAACATCAATGCAATAAAATAAAATAATAGTCAACCACTAGGCTGACCATACATATACAAGTACAAGAGAACTGAAAGTAAAATTATAGGGCTCTGTTACAAACTCTACACCAACCCACATACCTGATCTGCAGATGCTTTAGAATTGTACTAGGTTGATCAATAGAACCACCTGAGTAGCTCTTCTTGAACAGGAAACACTAGGCCTTATCCCTATCCACATCGCAACTCGTGCTCAACCTAAAAAAGAAGACATAAGGTCTACATGCACACTGAGGTGCAAGTACAATGGTGAGAATGAATCTCTATATTCCATCCCAATAATCAACCTATAACTATACTTCAACAAGTGTATGCAAAATCAGAGTGCATAACCTCACTAAGACACTATAAAAGGATGTAAACCCAACATGAAACAACTGTCAATCCTAGGGTCCATAGTCCCAATCAATTGAGAAAGTTCCTCCATGGATGTCCATAAATATACATATATACACATGTATATTCCATTAGCTATACATATATACATATATATATATATATATGAATATTCATTGGTATTTGAATCAATAACATGAAACCAAAATAGTAGTCAAACCACAGGTCTATCATCCTATTCAACTAGACATCTTGTGAAAGGGAATTGTGCTGGACATCATGCAACTTAAGTTGTGTACCATTAAGTTGATCCCTGGGTACGTCATCCCTATCAATATAAAATGGATTTAACCAATGCTGGAAAAGTCCCTAAGAAAGGTATGTTACCACATGAGGATACACTTCCTACCCTTGGTTCTCACATACTCACCTTAGATCACCAAAACAAGGATACAATATACCAACAATCAATTCTGTAAAGACATATTTCCTGAATAACCATTTGGAAATATGGGGAGATGCCATGCTACCCCTAGAGTCATGTAACTGATCCGGAATATCATCATAATTTTGATCATAGGAAATATAGACAAAGATACCATCCAATCACTCAAGGCTCAGAAGTCATCTTCCCTCTAAGTCCATCCAAGGAATCCCTCAACTGGATCCATGTATCACTCAGGGAACTCAATTTATAACGCACTGATTCCATCCAAGGAATCCATAAGCTAGATCCATGTATCACCAAGGGGATAAATATAATCATCCAATGAGCTTATCCTCGAAATCACTCCATTGGAAAAATATATCACTCAATTATTAAGCACAAACCTCCATTGAGTTCATCCCTGAAATCCATCTTCTGGATCCAGTTGTCACTCAAGGTATACAAATCATCAATCTACTAATCCCTTTAGGGTATCCATCAATAGAATCAATGATTTACTAAAGAAATAATTAAACATTCAATGAGTCTATCCAAGACATCCATAAACCAGATCCCTGTATCACTCAGCGTGGAAACACCAACCCATGAAGCCAGTTCAAGGAAGCTGTCAACTAAATTCAAGTGTCACTCAGGGTAACATATCCAACCATATATTCTATACCTAGAATCCCTAAATTTTATCCAGATATCACTAAAGGTTTATTTAACATCCCACCCAAGCATATATTTTAATAGCCTACTATTCCCAATTGGATACACTTTCACGTAAATGTGACCTTATATATTTGAAATATTTTAATTGATTCAATGTGTATCCCTTATGTCACTTATAAAATAGAAAATATTTTCTTCACTTATTCCCAAATTTTTAGCCTTCTAGATTTACCAATTCCTACCCAAATTCTATATTCCTTAAACTCATTATAGGGATTCAGGCCTTCCCCTAATACCATTATTCTAAGTCTTATAGTGTAATCAAAAGGAGGTCTCTAAAAGAAGAGATAAAAATATTGACAAATATATTTCAATTTTTGTTATTAATCCATATTAAATAAACAAATTTTATCCATAAAAAATATAATTACTGAATAAAAAATATAATTACTGAATAAAAAATATACTAAATTATTATTATTATTATTTAATAGTTGTTTGCTACCTATCCTCCCTCAAATGGGAAATGAATGTAAATCTCGTGTGTATGTGTGGACTACCACTTCCACGCAGTGATATGATTCATTTTGAATCACAATATTTGATCATTGATTATTTTGATGTATTTAATGTTTATATATTATATATATGAAATAGTTATTTTTCTATAATTATATAATCATATATACCTTCTTACCTTTCCATAGTTTAAAAAATGATAACGTTGCATGTACACACATGTGTACCACCACTTCTATTAAGCGGTGTGATTGTTTTTCATTTCCACTTTAAATGGTTTATAAAAATGATATATTTAATGAAAATATATGATAAATATGATATAAAAATTATTTTTTAAAGCAAAATAATCATTTAATTTTATTCCATTCTATCTACAAAAATTTTCAAGCATCACTTGTGTGTCTATACAATTTACCATATCCCTGACGTGATGTAATTCATTGTTAATAACCAATATATATGAATGATTGTAAAAGTTTATATAATGATTAAATATAATAATAATGTCTCAAATCTGAAGATAGAGATTATGGAACCCTGATCAATTTATATTGATGAGAACAACTGAAAAATATCATACATGAAAAATGAGTCAGTTAACAACCGAAATGATGACTTTAATAGATAATTATTTATAAAAGATTATTTAAATGTAATAATTTGATATTAAATGATATTATAAGTGTTAAAATGGATCTTTTATATAATTATAATAAATATTTTTATATTATATATTTTTCTAATGTTATTATGAACCAATTTAGACATAAGTTAATGGTTCTTCATTTCAATATTGTTTCATTGAGACATGTTTGATCTTATGAACCTATTTGTGTTTATGAGGTTTATATAATACCAATGTTACATATTATATAATGGATCATTATTTAGTATTAGTATTTAATGTTACATTTCAAATTATATCATCCTAGGGGATTTCATTCATACATAACAATGTGGTAATGGTTTACCGTCTCAAGCTATCTTCTATGGGACATATGTTATACTATAAACATATCTTCTTTGATGAGGGGTAACTATAGAACATTTTATATATTTTATAAAAAATGTAATTATTTTAATGGTATTTATGGTTTCATTTTATTTAATTTCATTCATGATACATACTAATCAAATTTTCTTAAAAGATTAAAGGTTCTGTTTTGCAATATAAATTTTTATTGGGATAGTTTATGCTTAAGTATTTGAAAACGAAATTAAATGTTATATCTCTACAAAATATTATCAATTTATTATCCCATGGTTATTTATAGATATTACATGTTTTATTTTAATTTAAAACTATTTGAATACTCAATATATGTAAATAATATAATTAAAGAAAACTGGTATTATTTATCTCTTTGGATGACATTATTTTTTAACATATTGATAATTTATTTAAACATTTTCAAGATTTTTTTACCATTCAATAATAATTATATAATTTAAATTTAATTTTTTTTTTAATTTCTATAAAAATGATTAAAAATATTTTTCTTTTCATTTTATGAATTATGAACTTTTGATTTTTTTCCTAAAATGTGAAAGGAATATTTTTTTAACGTATAAAACATGAATAGATTTTCCACCATTATGATTTATATTTTCTAATAAGATTAATTTAAATGTTTACAATTTTATTGTAAAATAAAATTCAATTCTTAATATATTATAACTTTTTATATTTTAAATAATCAATTTCAAAATGAAATATGTATTTTTCCTTAAGAAATGTTCAAATGATTCTTTAAAGGTATTTTCATTGATAATAGAATACATTTATATTTGTTATTATTTAATGGGAATAAGATCCAGTGTTTCCATATTTATTGTTTCTATATATGGTTTATAATTATGATGATTAAATACTATTGAAACCAATTTTATTTTTAGTTTTTTAATCTTTAATGTGATTATAAATAATTTTATGGTCTTGTGCAATATATATAATTGGAATATGATTATGTGAAGAATTGTTCCACTATATCCATCTAATGAATTTTGTAAAAATTATTGTTTAATAAGATAAAAAGTTAAAAAATAGGTTATTACAATCCCAAAAGGGTACAAAAGTGTTTAGCCCAAACTCCAAAAGTGTAAATGGGAGGTTATCCTAATCCTGAAGAAAGTACATAGGTTGTTAGACCATCCATAATGTTCAATGAATGTCTTTGATGAAATCATTGAAATAAGATTTATAAGATTATTATTATTCCAAACATAATTCCATTGGTTTAGGACATGATCTTAGACCAACACAATTTTATCGTAGATCATTTTTTTGACACCATTATGATTAATGTTTTGGGAACTACCATTATTTATTCCATGTGTCTTGATTATTATCTATTATTTGTTGAGTATTAATTTAAAAAGTTAATCTCAGGTTTCATACCATTATGTGAATGGTATAGTTTTATATGATCATCAACTAATTTATCCCTTGTTTACTCTTACTGATTATTTGATCTCTCCCATTATTATGTTTCCACTTCCCTAATATATGAAGAATTTTTTTATGTATGATACATCTTAGAACAGTTCTAGTTCTTAAGAACAGAGTGGTATATTATAGAGATATTTTATGTACGAAATATTTATTTATTCGAGTTTATATAGAAACTAAACCATTAGGGTTATATAATAGGTCATAATGATATGTAATTAATATTCTTCCAATACGATGTAATATAAATGTATGTGATGATTACATCACCTCCATTTATTTCAAATTAATTTTTGTTATTTTTTGATTCTAGGATGATAATAGTTTTTAAGAATCCTTAGGTTAAGCATATATATAAAAGAATATACTATTCTATGATAAATAATGGTGTGTAGTTTTCTAGAGAAAAAAATCCTTGTCTAGATATTAGTAAGTTGATTCAGATTTAACACAAATGCACCTTGGGGAAACCACTCCGAATGGTGTGGATTCATCCTTAACTAGATTTTTACTAGTAGATAAGGATTGGGCCTTAGAATGAACATATTCATATGAATTCATGATGGATATACTCGTATTAATTTAAATTTTTATTATGTGAAATTTTGAGGGATTTTAATTGATGATAATCATGGATGACCAAATTTTAAACCTAATGTGTCATAGAATTAAAAGATGTTTTCATGATTTAATCCTTGTATAGAAGATTTTCCATATTCTATGATTTCAAACTACCATTACTGGTTCTCATAATATGATTTTTTGTTTTATTCAATGCATAAAACTAGAAGAGTACCTAGTAATGATGAATGTGATGGATGATGCAGTGATTGTCCTCCTACGTAACCAATTGAAATTGGAGATGGAACACTATACATTGAGATTAAAACTAACTAACTATCTTGATATATGATTAAAATAATTTAATATAGGTGTGTTTTAGGATGAACCAAATATGTGAGAAATGGAATTTCATAAATACCATGGAATAAAGAAGATTCATCTTCATATATTCCAATAAAGTTGGAAGAAACACCTAGGTAAATGTCTAAAAGGAACATGGAGATGTTTTATATATGGAAAATAAGGACCTAGAATATATTATTTTTGAGTAAAAATGAATAGTTTAGTTAACTCTATATATTGGATTAATAGTTTCTATAAGTTATCATTTATGGTTGAATATTTTAAATGTTTAAGATATGGTAATCATGTTAATCAATTCCCTAGTGGAAATGATTGATAAGGGGATCATCCTGGTTCTACAGCTATTGTTTTTACTATTTAATATAAAGAGAATACAAATGATATATGAGAGAAATTAAATATTTTAATAGTATTAATCATATTAAAATTTAGAATCATGTTTAATTTGAGGTTGATGAATATAGTGACCAATTATTTTTGCACATATTGTTACGTGATTTTTAACATATATATCCAAAGTAGAACAAAAAAAGATCACGGGGCCTAGTACCTTCAGAAGACTATAGTAATATTACATACAAATGAAACTATAATACAATGAATTTAATTTATTCTCTATAATGAGATCCAATATACAAATGAGCCCCTAATACTATATAGGATAACATAGGGAAATACATATACAAAGGGGTGACCTAAATAATCCATTAAGGGAATAAACATGATATTGAAGAATAATTTGTGAGTCAAATGAAAAAAATGTTATCATAAAAAAGAAGGATAAAAAATATTAACATTACATAATATCATAAAAAATTTGTATCATAAGAACATGGAAACTTTGGGATGTGGAATAAATATAAAACATTAAATAAGAATCAGTAAAGGCTAACTACCATGACAACATCACACTGTGAAAAAAGTCCCATCGTGTATTAGGTTCACTCTTGAATCCCATAAATATCATATCATGAGACAAAAAATTTAGAGTCCATTGAAATATTATCTTGGTGCTCCCATCACACCATTTCTATAGTTTTTCCTTCTATAAAATTCAATCAATCATAAGGTATGATAATATGAAATTTGAAAAATAAACTAAAGGAATGTATTACCTCATTAAAGGAAAGAATACTAAATTGGTATATATGCAAGGGAAATATATACATAATCTAAAATAATTCCATAATATCAATGAGGGAGATAATGTGAGTTAGATTGAGAATGGTCAAAACCTAAACACAAGGGTTGTTCAGAGAGATCCCTTACATTATGTTCTAGAATCATTTGAATTTTTCACTTAATGTATTGGATAATAAAATTATATTCATTAATTAATTAATTAATATATATATATATTTAATTTAATATATTTTTATTATGTTTAATTATCATCATTTTTATGATATATAAGTTTAGTTTCACTATTATGAGGGCATTCATTTCATGGTTCCTAGGTCAACTCACATGAAGATAATTATTGATGTAATTATAAAATAAGGTTAAAAATATTGAAGTGTAATGAAATGGTATTGATTACCATACCAAAATTGAAATGGTCCTAATTATCCATATTTTTTCTAAAATATGGATGATTCATTTTGTAAAACATTAATATCATATTTTATGTTTATTTTAGAGATTTTACTGACCATAAAAAACTAGATTATTTTTATTTAATATTAAAGAAATATATTTATTAAAAATTTTAAAAATATATAATATCCATAATTAGGTCACTTTAAAAAATGATATGTGAATTTAAACCTACCATGAAGGAAGTGATGGGAAATAGAACTCATCATCACCAAAGCTGGGGAACATACATTATATAGATGATGTCTTTTTTTAGAATTAGAGGAGAAGAGAAGATGATCGATGATAGATATTAAATTAAAAAATAAAATTCCAATATATATATAAATATATGATATTGTAGTTATTATTCCATTTTAATGAATTTTTTATAGGATGAGGAGGAAGAAAAATTCAAATACTCTATTGAGGCACCTACCATATCCTTTGAATTTTTTCACGTGGTATTCCACTCAAGAAACTTTGTATTAGTAATTATATGTAAAAATACCACTATGACATGAGGGTGATGATATATAATTTATTTTGGTATAAAAATATTCAATCTTTAAGTTTTAAAATGTGTGAAGAGTTGCGGTTGTGAGAGGTGGTATTTGCAAGTGGAGGTGAGGGTTGTTTTCGAATATAATATTCCTTAGGATATTATTTTGGATTATGAATAACAATAATACTTATTATTATGACTATATATAGTATATGGTGCACGTTCATTAGATTTAATTACCTCTTACATCATCCATGACTAAAAAATTAAAGTATTTAGCTAATAATGTTAAATACCATATATTACCATATTTCACTAGTCCCCATAAATTATTCTATTTAAAAAAAGTAAATGATAATTTTCAAATCGGTATATTTCAAAAATTAAATTCAATTTATGAATTTTTTTTCTCAAAATGAGAAATTAAATTTTTAAAAAAATTCATTTGAATATTAAAATCTATTATCAGACTCATTGAAAAATTACTTATGGTCTCATAAAATTATCATACAATTATAATAAAACATAATATTAATTTATAAATCCAATTTTTGAAAATGAAATTTATTTTAAATCATAAAATTTATTATAAAACTGAAATTAATACATTTTTTTTATAAAAATATATTCACATAATAAATTATTTTTTTGAAAAATTATTTACTTGTATCTTGATATAAATATTCCATATATTCATTATAAATGTTACCTAAAAAATATTTTTCACCCAGATCAGTACTGAAACTAATATAACGGTCAGGTTACTTTTTCTAATGATTATATTAGTATTCTAACAGACAAGTTACCATTATAACAACAAATAGATATTACAACAATCATATTTTTAAAAGACATATGTTTCCCAATTACAATAGATATATCATATTTCATCCAGTATTTATTAATTTCAATTTTCTCTCATTAATAAATATTTTTTCAATTTTATTGTTAATATTTCATCAATAAAATTATGCATCAATTCTATAGTGTTTTCTGTGAGTGCAATTATTGACATGGTATGAGGATATAAATTTTTTTATATTTTAGTTATAATAATTTCTATTTTTATCCAATTGAAATATTATCAATTATTAAATTAATTTTTATTCTTTAAATTTAGTTTTCAAATTATTATAATAAATTGATGATGGTTTCATAATGTGGCGATTGTGATTAATATTTTATTACTAAATATGAAATAATTATAAGAAGGTAAATTCCTTTAATAAAACTCTTGGTCATTTCATTCATTACCATTAAGAAATTTCAACCTTGAAAATTAATTTTAAAAACTATGGGAAAAATAGGTTAGGGAAATTCTACTTCTTATATTCCTCTGTTTCCCATGATACCACCCCATAATTAGGGTTCTCTATAGTAATTTGACTATTTTAGTGGTCTTGTAACATAGAACTTTATCTCTACAATAGAATATCTTCACCTACAACTCTTCATAAGATATATCATTTTTAAGTTGTACCACCTATGAATTAAGAACATGTGAGGAATATGGAATCTACTTTTATAATAGGGATATTTGGAAAGTGCTAATACATGAGAAAAGGACGGCGAGAGTGCTAGTCGATAGACAAAAACTATGATGTGAATGGAAATATCAAATGGGATGATGTAACTTAGACTGAACATACACTTATTCCCAAATATAATGAATATCTTTAATGGTTATATGTATAAGAACATTTTATCTCTAACCTCAAACTCGTTGTCACATCAATGATTGTCAGTATAACTCTTTAATCAACTCTATGTAGATCTTATGTGATGATGAATTGTCTTCAAAATTTCTACCATTTCCCCAACCATTTCTTGTCTCACCAGCTCACATTCACAAACATAATCCTAACACATAGGTGTTCTATATTTCTTCCCATAAAGGGCTTTACATTAATCCATTTGTATTCTTGAGTTAATGCTATTATTATAAGATAACTCAACCATTTTAATATATTGATCAAATCATCCTTATAAGATCACCGATCAAGATCTCAAAATGTCTTTTAGATTTTTGATGGTACACTTATATTGGACAACATTTTTCGAGTGATAATTTGTACTGAAGATCATCTTAGTGTTTATATAATGTAAAGACTCTTCATGATCATGAAAGGTAATAAAAATTCAATTAGACATAATCTATACTTGTGTTTCATGTAACATCACCACTTCATGGATAATTATCGTTGCAAGTTCATCAAGGGAGAATTCCTCTCAAATAGTGATAAAATTAATAGATTTTATAAGATGACCCACAAAAACCTATATTTTATTAATTCCAATTAATGTTTTTGGAAGACCAGGGATAATGTCCACAAGGATGTTTTCTCATTTCCATGAAGTTATGGGTAATGTTTTTATCACCCACTTATTATTTTTCATTTTAGACATCTTTTGATAGATTCATAGAAAATTTGATATGTATTATATGATCTACATCTTCATATCGTCACAATAATAATACACATACAGATATAAATAAATCATTCTTCTCCCTAGGTGAATGGAGAAGGATAATCTATGTGCATAATTCAATAAATTCATTTATTTATTATGATTTGATGGTACACATAGTCATGACCCAAATATCATAACTAATTCTTTAACAATTTTTTACCAATGTATTTACCTTTTATTATAGCTTCCAGCTTCTTATGAATTTCAACATCATCTCTTTTACCATATTTTATATTCTCTAGAATGAATTGTTAATAAATCATTTGAGAAAGGAAAAATGAAGTTACATTATTTATGATCCATATGTACATGCTTCACAAGTCTAAGAATATTGGATCCTCCCCTATTATCATTATTAATATGTTTCTAGGATCCTTTTTTACATAGATCATATGAACATTATTTTCCTTCCCATGATTGTAGTGTATTGACTAATTGTAGTCCATGATCTTCTCTAACCCTCTTTATTGGCACATATTAAGCCACTTATGTTTTAATATATATTTTAGTCACTTATGATTCATATATATTTCACACTCATCCCCATAAATATTATGTTGTATGATTTTCATCATGAATATTATTAAATCAATGTATTGATAATGCATTGGGTAGTTCGACTCATAAAATTTCGACTGGAATTTAGTGTAGTCGATCTAATTAAAATTTTAAAATGGAACACACCCCAAGATATTATTTGAATAATTGTTTTATACCAAAAATATTTCCCACTTTAGGTTAGTTAGAGGATTGTTGTTGTGATAATATTTTTCAACTATTTGAAAATATCAGCGCATTCATTAGTAAAAAAATCACTACTCCCTTTAAATTTATTTTGGTTGGGGGGTTTGAAAATCCCAAGAATTTTCCCACAAATCATTTTTAATACAAAATAGGTCCAATAAAACTAAAAATCTCTATTACAGATGTTATTTTGGGCCACTCCTTATTTTCCCTTTACTTCGAGGGTTCATAGATACACCTTTTCGGGTAATAAAAAAACCCCTAGAATGATACTTCATCTGAAACACTCATTTTCTATACTTTTAATATATATTATCTTTTAAAAAATTATTTATCATAGTATAAAAATTATCTATATTATCATCAATTAATTTCAATTAAACAATAAAATAATCTGAAATGGTTACCATAAATTGGTTAATGTATTCTCTCAAGAATCTATTAATTAATTATATAATCATTGCTGGAGAATTAATGTGTCTCAAGAGAATCACTATGGAATCATTGTTTCTATACCTAATTTGAAATATATTCTTGAAAATATCATCCTTTTTCACCTTTAACTGTTGTTATCCCATTCGAATTACAACCTTATAGAAATATTTGGTAATGTATAGTTGATCAAATAATTCATATATCTATGGAAGGTTATAATTATTCATTTTCCTGATTTTTTTGAATTAATGATTATCAATACGTAGGAATGTTGACCCATCATTCTTCTTGATGAAGTGATCTATAGTACCCCACTATGAAGTACTAATACATGTTAAACCATTTTCTAGATTCTCTTAACTACATATTTAGTTAATTCAACTAAATTGTGGCCATTTTGTGAGGATTCTTTGATATCGTTAGAGATCTATATATAATTTCAATTTTGAACTCAAACTCTCAATCAAGAGGAAGAAAAAAAAACTCTTTAGGGAATACATCAGGATTATCCTCCCTAATGGTCTTGTATTTAAGAATTATAATATCCTTGATCTCAATCATTTGTACAAGAAATTCCTGGACATAAGGAAACAATATCCACACTTGATGTGAAGTTTCCAATATAGATTATACCACCTCCTTACACTTTTATAATATTGTAGGATGAATTAGGATGTGAAGAGTGACTTACCTCAATTTAAAGTTGATTTTGTGTTTATATATGGAAATAAAATCCATACATAATATAGAATCAAAATTCACTAAAGGAAGTAAGACAAGATTTTATATAAGGATTAGTCCACAGGAATTGACTAGAGAAGATTTATATACTTTGGATAGAATAATTTCTTTATTTTTTATTTCATATAGAGCTTAAACCCCCTGTTTTGATGTGGAATTTGAATATTTCTATGAAACATGAATGATATTATGAAATTCATAGAACATTAATCAAAAAGTACATTATCGATTATTGAATTAATAACCAACATACCTTTTACCACATAATTATTGGGATCCACCAAAACTATAGTGATAACATATTCCATTATTTTATCTATATGGATAAGAGGTTATTGTGGGTGACTGTCTCCGACAACCATTGGATTAGTGCATTTCTTCACAAAAATCACATGTTTCCTATAGTTAAAACAATATAATATATACTTAGTATTATTCTAGACCTCAATTTCCTTTACCACATTAGTATAATTCATCATATCTCCTAGAAAGTTATTAGGACTATGTCCCACTTTTTCTTAATTGAAACATCTTCCAGTTCCCATCATATAGTTTTGGAGATGCTTCTTCCCACACTTTTGACTTGTGGGATGTTGTATTTAAATTCTACTATATGATTTATCCATTTATCCACCTGAAAAAAAATCAATTTTTCATTTCTAATATCCCACCCCAAGATATCACTAAGAGTCTCCAAACTCCATTTCAAACTTGAGGGAAGAAAAAAAATATCTTTATATCTATCAAAGTCTTTAATAAGTCAATATTTTCATATACTATGCTATAACCCACTAAAGGAACTGTGCACCTTAATTTCAGTATTTGATGAAAAAGATGGAGGTCTACCATGAAATCCCTAGGATGTTTTGTAAAGACCTTTATTTTTTCATGTAAATTTTTTTATATTGGAATATTACGAGTCTGCAAAAATTAACGGTGCGTGATTTTGAGGACCAGTGTGCTCGGAATGAATTTCTGAACTTATTTTGGGTATTTTCAGTAAACACGTGAGTGACATTTTGTAAATTTTGAACATGTGCTCGGAATTGAAATTCGAGGACACCATTGAACTCACAGTGCCGATATTCTCTTAAGGAGGCCATCACCTCAACCGTAGTAGGTCGAGGGGGAAAATTAGTTTTTGGACATTTTATGGGAGGGTTAGACAAATAATAAAATAAAATAATTTATTTTATTTTATTTTTAATCCTCTCATTTGAATCATGAAGGTGGGGACCACATGAGGGTGTTCAGGCATTTAATGTTGGACATTAAATTCTCGGTTACACAAAATGTGTAACCACGTTACTATTAAATTAATAGGATTCATTAATTCTAAATTAATGAATCAACTTGATACATCTTGGGATCTACACTTTTATGTGTAAATATTAAATATTAATTTATTTATTTGGCACCACACCTCTTTCGGGGAAAAGGTTTGGCAAGGGAGAACCTTTTGAGAAATATCCTCTAACGAAAAACGACTTCTGAACGAAGAATGTGGAACCGACTTCAGAAGCGTATTGCGGGAGTGACGAATGTCGATGTCCCTTTCATCAACTTCATCTTATTCCTCACGATATCTCCAATGAACTTCATGGTAGGGGGTTTATTTTGAATTATGATTGAATTTAGTTGATAATTCTTCTTATTTCGGATTCACAATGACGATTTCCAAACTAACATGGCCATCATCCCACACATATATCTTTACCCTTTTAACTCTTTCTTCACACATTCATCGTGCGTTCATCAATGCCAAATATTTACTGACACTGGAAAAACAAAATTTTACTAAGTGTGACATATGGACACGGATCTATCAACACGAGGATCGTGAATATGCTAAGGACATAATTTTCAGGCTTGGAATGAAGCCACGATGGATCGTGAAAGAAGGCAGTGGTCAGCACCCAGCCGGTCTTGAGAAAGGTGGGAAGGCGGACGTCTGCGCCGCCGGTTGAACAGGAGGCCGCGACCTATAGGCCTTGGAAGATCAGGGTGGCGGCTGACATCTGATAGGCTGTGTGGTAGAGCACACCACCGGAGATGGAGGCCAAGACTGCTTGGCTGCACAGAGGTTGGAGGGTGGCCGACACCCGACATGCCATAGTGGAGCAGCGACGTGTGACCGTGCTGCTAGGATGAGGACCGACTGGAGCATCGTCCGACTGTAGTGGATTGGCGGGTTCTGCTCGGGTCCCGCAGGTGACATGGTAGCACCTAAGGAACTTCCCTTTGCTATTTGAAAAGGATGGGGTTCCCCTGTCAATGCCAGCTCGGGCGGACCGTGCTACCCAGGGGGTCGTGCCAGAGAGTCGGGCGGGGTCGTCGCCGTCGCAGGCTTGGTCGGACCACGACCAGGTGGGCTGGGCCTACTGTAGCCTAGGCCACCCAGGCTAGACCCGAATTGGCCCGGGTCTACCCAAAACATGTCGGGTCTGCCTGGACCGGGTCAGGCCGGGTTGGTCTAACCGGGTCAGACCAGACCCGAGCCGTTCTGGACATAGTTTCACCTTTATAGCCATATCTTGAGAAATGGATGTATGTATGATGAACCATCTCTGGCACTATAATCCTTGGATCAAGGATGTCCTTTTGATATACTCCACTTGGGTTTTGGATAAAGTTGGAATATGACGTAGTTAGATCAAACCCCAAATCCAACTGGGCCCTCAGAGCGGAAACCCAAATAAGGTATAGACCGTACGTCTGTTTGATGCACCATTTGTTGGATTGGATCTTTAATTTTGTGACAGACCCTTGGGATAATTCCCCGTGAGAGTTTTTTCTGGTCAAGGTATGACCATTATCTTGAGGGACAAATTCTATGGAACTCTAGCGCACCAGGTGCAAGGAATCCAGTGGCTGGCAGTGAGGCAAAGGGTGGAGACGGATAATATGGAGGTTAGTTACCTATCAACACTGGGTGGGTCAGATCCTATGTGGGTCATTGCAGGGGTTAGTACCTATCAATATTGTGTGGTTCATCAATCAGAGATCCTGTGTGGGTCAATGCATATCGATCTTGTGTGGGTCAGCGCTCAGCGATCCTGTGTGGGTCAGTGCATACCGATCCTGTGTGGGTCAGATTCTTTCTGGGTCAGTGCTCATCGATCCTATATGTGGTTCATTGTGGGGGTTAGTACCTATCGATTTTATGTGGGTCAGACTCCGTATAATCAGTAGCAATGCCTCTTGACAGAACAAGATGATCTAGCTTTGCGACTAATCATAAATACTTATATACTTTAGTAATACCTGTGTGAGATGAGACTTATATCTTCATGGTGTACCTATGTGTTACTATATCTTCCTGGTGTACATGTGTGGTACTATAACTTCGAATTGTTACCAGTGTGGCACTCCTACCTTCATGGTGTTACCTTTGTGGTATTCTTCCCTCCTATGTGAGATGATTATATCTTGATAACTTAGGTATATGTAAGGGAATATACCTAAGTAGAGTTGAATATTGTTTCCATGCTTTTTGGTTTATCCTTTGTGTATTTGACAGAACTTCGAGGGTCTCTGGGTCCCTACTGAGTATTGTTAAACTCACCCCAACACGGGCTACGCCCGCACCTTATTGTGTCTTATGTAGATGACAAACAATGCTGATTGAGGACGAGGGTACCAGGACTAGAGACTACTCAGAGGTGGACCTTAGATTAGGCATACCATAGAGAAAACCATTTTAGAGTTGTACCTACCCTTCAGGTTGGATCCTTGGTGGGTGTTCAAAGGATCAGTTCTAAGTTTTACTTTTACTTTCCAAGTTTACTTGTACTTTCTAGTTGGGTATGTATTTTGGCCCCTTTACATTCTATACACACCATGTTTACATTATAGATTACCTTGTTCTTGTATCTTATTATGTGCTTGGTTTGTGGGAGTTTATAGTTTATAAAGTCAATGCCTTTTCATTTTAGGGAATATTCCTTTCAGTTCTTGTCACCATCCCCAGGCCCATGGAAGGCAGGCTTCGGGTAGTCACGGCAGGGGCCCTGGGGGATGGGTTGTAAAAAATTGGTATCAGATGAGTTCTGTTCTACCGAAGATCTAGGACTCTTATCTTTTCTGTGTGGCAATATTGTTAAGTGTTATGAGTTTGGTTTTTAGTTTGGAGAATCTAGTGTTGGTGCGGCGACCGACGTATCCATACACCAGGACATTGAATTCTGATTTCTAACTCAGTGCGTGAAAACACTTATTGCGTATGAGTTTTAGAATAGTTTTCTTTGTGATCACATTTAGTCGGCTCACCAGGTATAAACTTAATGATCGTGGTGCACCTGTTTCTTTTCAGGATGCCTCCATGCAAACATCGAGCCAGGGTTCCAAGTATAGTACATGATGACAACCCACAGAGCGACGAGGCTTCGGTGCAGGCCCCCCTTACAGTAGTTGTAGCATTGAGTTATATACTAGTAACACCACTACCCATTGGAAGAAGATTCCACCAGCCTCTGTTATAGAGGGTGCACGCCGCTTGAGCATGTTGCATCTTTTCCAATGCTATAGGTCACCAAGGTTCTAGGGTGAGACATATCCACAGGTGGGTGAGTACTGACTGGAGGCCGTGGTTAGAGTTTTTCAACTGGTAGGGATAGCATCTGATATCATAGAGATCCTTGCCTCCAGACATCTTCAGGAAGCAGCGGGAAGATGGTGGAGTTTGATGCTCTAGGTTCATTACGAGGTGACTCTCATCTAAGAAGATTTAGAGAGCCTTTTTAGGGTAGAGTTTGTACCAGCAACCCTACGCTCAGTGCATATATAGGAGCTTCTCCACTTACAGTAGGGTGGCATGATCGTGGTTCAGTATTTACGAGGTTTACCCACCTCTCGTGCAACTCCACTAACATGGTGCATTACCCTTTCCTTAGGGCCCAGACCTTCGAGCATGGGGCTCAGATGGGAGATTAGGGATTTGATGGTTTCTCTTAGAATCCTGACACAGGTGGGGGTGTTAGATCAAGCACTCTTAGTAGATATCTTCATTGCTGAGCCATCACCGACAGCGAGACCCACCACCCGATGACACGTAGCAGAGTCATAGGTAGCTAGTAGCAGAAAGATGATGCGAAGGTCTAAGAGGACCAGACCTTTAGGTGGATGAATACAGGGTACAGTGTTGGTGGTGTGGGGCTCTCAAGATAGAGCGAAACAGGCAAGGACCATGCTGTGTTACTCATGTGGCGCGCAGGGTCACATGGCTCGTGACTGCCCGAACCACCATATAAAAAAACATAAGACGGTCGAAGGACCACCTCGGCAGAAGCGAAGATTCAATCTAAGAGTTCCATAGGCAGGAGGCAGATGTGGAAGAGTATTAGGTCGTAGATCAGGCGGGGGGCAGCGATTCAAGGTTCTACCACCACCACCACCAGATGGTCCACCCCTATAACAGAGTGCAGGTGGACCAGGACAAGCTCAGCTTTAGGAAGCTAAGGCCTATGACCACAGAGCTCTAGAGATGATTCAAGGTACGATCTGTGTCTACCACACCTTATATTCTATATATATAGACACAAGTTCTAGTAATTATTTTATATCCATGATTCCTGTTTGGAGCTCAAAGATACTGGTGGAGTTGTTGGCTCGATCCTTACAGCTAGAGAATGCTATGGGAGAGGATTCGATGATTATGCACTAGTGCTGGTAGTGTGAGATTACTCTAGGAGGTGAGAGCATTGGATGTGATCTTATAGTAGTGGCATCGAGGCCTTACAAAGTAACCTTGCATATAGACTGGTCATCCACAGTCCATGCTCAGATTGACCGTATTAGGAGAAAAGTGTGGTGTGTCTGCACTGATGGGACCATGTTTTCCATTAGTAGTGAGAAGGGAACCTTTGTAGCACCAGATGGAATTACCTGGAGGAGGGTGAAACCGATCACACGTCAGTTATCTTGCCTTACCCTTGGAGCGGTTGATGTTGAGAGTTCGAGATATCTTGTAGTGGTGGACCGGTACACTGATATTTTTCCTGATGATGTTTTGGGTCTACCTTCTCAGAGAGATGTGGAATTTTACATCGGCTTGTACCCCGTGACAACAATGATATCTACACCAGAATATCATATGGCTTCTGTGGAGCTTCGAGAGCTCCAGGTACCCCCAGAGGACTTACATAGTAAGGTATTCATTAGTCCTAGTGTTTCTCCTTGGGCAGCCCCGATTCCGTTCACCAAGAACGCGGATGGGAGTTTGAGACTCTGTGTGGACTATCAGGGCCTGAACCAGGTGATCGTGAAGAGAAAGTACCCACTCCCGAGGATTAAAAATCTCGTTGATCAGCTGATGGGAGCACGATGGTTTTCAAAGATAGACCTCAGATCAGGATATCACCAGCTCAGAGTGCAAGATGAGGATGTGCAGAAGATGACCTTCAAATGTTGGTATGGCCATTATGAGTTCTTGGTTATGCCTTTGGGCATGACCAAAACCTCAACAGTGTTCATGGGATGCATGAATAGGATCTTCCATCCATACATTGACCGCTTTGTGGTAGTCTTCATCGACGACATCCTGATATACTCAGCGATCGAGGAGGATCTTGCATATCATCTATAGATTGTTTTGGACACACTTCGAGATCACTGGATTTATGGTATGCTCTCGAAGTGCTAGTTTGGATCCAAGAGGTCTACTTTCTGGGAAACATCATACCAGAGGCTGGATTTGCGGTGGATCTAGTGATGATTGAGGCTGTACATTCTTGGGAGCCACCCAAGAGTGTCATAGAACTATAGAGTTTCATAGGTTTGGTCGATTACTACTGAAGGTTTTTGCTTTACATTTCTCGAGTTACGACACCCTTATCATCTTTTATGAAGAAGAGGAAACCCTTAGTGTGGTCGGAGAGATTTTAAAAGAGTTTCCAAGATCTGAGGAAGAGACTGATGAGGGCCCCCATCTTAAGGCTATTGGAGGAGGGCGTTGTGTATGTAGTCTACAATGATGCATTTGGGATCGGGCTTGGATGTGCCCTGATGTAGGAGCGAGAAGTGATCACATATGGTTTTTGATAGTTGAGACAACATGAGCAGAACTATGCTACCTATGACCTGGAGTTATATGTTGTGGTCTTTGCCTTGAAGATGTGGCGACGTTTCATGATGGATGAATGTTTTATAGTCTACTCTGATCAAAAAGGTTTCAGGTATATCTTCTCTTTGAAAGACCTGAACCTGAGACAATGGCGTTTTCTTTAGATCCCCTAGGACTATGACTTCAAGATAGTCTATACTCTTGGGAAGGAGAATGTAGTAGCATATACACTCAACAAAAGATCTGGTATACAGTTACTGAGTGAGGCGATGGAGCTGCTAGCCGCTTTTGAAATCTCTTATGTGGATCAAGATGGAGCATCTTATCTTTAGTCTCTAGTAGTCACTCCCCCACTCCTTCAGCGAGTTAGGGAGGCGCATCTTAGGGAAATTGACTACGAGGCTCGACATACTCAGATATCATCATGACATACACCTGTTGGATTTTATGAAGGTGGGGATCACATCATCCTCTTCAAATGGCATACTATGGTACCAGTGTCTCTATGAGAGGAAGTGATGAGGTAGTTCCATACGTCCCCTCTTGAGGTACATTCGAGAGTGGAGAAGATTTACCAGGACCTTCAGAGTCAACACTGGTGGCCCATAATGATGAAACTTATAGCTGAGTTTGTCTCTCGATGCCTCACTTGTCAGCAGGTGAAGGCAGAGCATCAGGTTCCAGTAGCATTAGTTCAGTCACTAGAGGTTCTAGAGTTATAGTGGGATGGAATTTCCATGGACTTTGTGACATGACTTCCAATCATGTTCAGGAGTCATGATTCTATCTCAATGATCATTGACCGACTCACAAATTCGGCCCACATCATACCTATTAGAGAGCAGGGATTAGTAGAGAGATTGGGATGCCTCTATGTGTAGGAGCATGTACAGATTCATGTAGTTCCATCTATGATTGTATTTAGTCACGATGCACGTTTTACTTCCCGGATATGGAAGGGGTTGCATGAAGTGTTTGGGATACAACTTCAGTTGAGCACCGCCTTCCATCCTCAGATGGATGGTCAGACATAACATACCATTCAGACCATCAAGGAAATGCTATGTGCTTGTGTCCTTGATTTTGGATGTAGTTGGGAGGATCACATGCCTTTGGTGGAGTTTTCGTGCAACAACAACTATCACTCCACTATCGTTATGGCACCATTTGAGGCGTATTATAGATGACCTTGCAGATCACCTCTATGTTGGACTGACCAAGGGGAATCAGCACTCTTGGGACCAGAGATGGTATGGGCTACTATGGAGAATGTTCATATCATCCAGGAGTAGATAAAGACTGCACAAAGTAGAAAAAAGACTTATGCATACAGGAGATAGAGACCTATTGAGTTTGAGGATGGTGACCATGTCCTTCTATGGGTCTCACCTCGACGAGGTTTGCAGAGATTTGGCCAAGGCCGCAAGTTATCTCCAAGATTCATTGGACCCTTTCAGGTCCTCACCAGACTCGGTGAGGTGGCTTACAACTTAGCTCTTTGCACAGGGTGCAAGACGTTTTCCACGTATCGCAGCTGAGGAGATATGTACATGAATCTTCACACATCATTGATTAGTACGAGCAGGACATCGATGAGGGGGTGACATTTTCGGAGGTTCCAGTAGAGATTGAGGATCGGCAGGAGAGATTCCTTCATGGGCGGTTGATACCTCTAGTGCGCATATGATGGTAGCATGGTAACCTCCAGGTGAGCACATGGGAGCGGGAGGCTCAGATTCATGCTTAGTACCCCCACTTGTTTCCCAAGATTGTGTTGTGGATTTGGAGGATACAAAGCCCTATGGTGGGGAGAAAGTAAAGACCCTAATTTTTCCATGTTATCTTTTTTATATGGAAATATTACGAGTCCACCAAAATTTACAGCACTTGATTCTGAGGCCAGGTGTCCCTAGAATGAATTTTTGAACTTTTTTCAGGTATATTCAGTAAATGTGTGAACGACATTTTGTAACCTCTGAACTAGTGCTCAGAATTGAAATCCAAGGACATCGTTTAACTCGCAGTACTGATATTCGCTTATGGAGATCATCACATTGAGTGCAGTAGGTCGAGGGTGAAAAATTAGTTTTTGGACTTTTTGTGAGAGGGATAGACAAATAATAAAATAAAATAATTACTTTTATTTTATTTTTAAACATCGCATTTGAATCTGAAGGTGGGGACCACATGTGGGTGGTAGGGCATTTAATGTTGGGAATTAGATTCCCAGTTACACAAAATGTGTAACCACATTCCTCTTAAATTAATAGGATTCTATAATTCTAAATTATGGAATCAACTTGTTAACTCTTAGGATTTCCTCATTGATACACCACTATTAAATTTTAACTTATTAATTTGGAACCACACCTCTAATGGGGAAAAGTATTTGCTTGGGTGAACCTTTGCAGAAATATCCTATGATGAATAATGACTTCCAGAGGAAGAACAAGGAAACAACTTCAGAAGAATCTTACCAGAGCGATGAACGCCGACATCCCTTTCATGAACTTCATCATCTTCATTGTGAAATCTCCAATGAAAATCATGGTAGGGGATTTATTTGGAATTATAAAGGAATTTATATGATAATTATTCTTATTATGGTTTCACAATGATGATGGCCAAACTAAAATAGCCATCATCCCACACATAAACCTTTCCCCATTAACTCTTGTTCTTTGCGCGTTCTTCATGTGTTAATCAACACCAAATATTTAATGACGCTGGAAACAAAAAATTTTCCTGATTGCGACATATGGATGTGAAGCCCTTGACCCGAGGATCGTGAATATGGAAGCGACATATCATCAGGCTTGGAACGAAGCCGCGATGGCTCGCGGAAGAAGGCAGTGGCTGGCACCCGGCCCACTGCGAGGAATGTGGGGTGACACGCATCCGAGCTTCTGGTTGAGCAGAATTTCGAAGACCGTTGGCCGCGATAGAGCACGATGGCAGATGGAATTTGGCAGGCCACGTGCCGGAGTGGTGGCCCACATCTGCACCACTGGAGTAGGGGGCGGTGACCTCTTGGCTGCGGTGGAGGTCGGATGGCGGCCGACACCCGATCGGCCATAGTGGGGCAAGGTGCATGACTGCACCATGCCTAGCGAGTCGGGCCAGGCCATCCCCTTCATGGGCTGGGCTGGACCATAGCCTAGCGGGTTGGTCCTGCCGAAGCCTAGGCCAACCGGGCTGGACCGGAATCGGGCTGGGTCGACCCAACTAGGTTTGGTCGGCCCAGACCGGGTTAGGTCAGGTCAGTCTGATCGGGTCAGACCGGACCAATGCCATTCCGGGCCCGGTTTCACCTTTATGGCCATTTCTTTATATCTGAGCATCATTTTGATGAACCATCAATAGCACCATAATCCTTGGATCAAGACGGTCATTTTGATATTATCTTCTTGAGTTATAGATAATGTTGAAGTATGGCTGGGTTGTATCGAACCCCAAATCCAACCGGGCCCTCAGAACAGAAACTCTAAGTACTTACAGACTAGATGTAAGATTGGCGCACTGTCTGTTGCATTGGGTCCCTTATGATGCGGCGAACCTTTGGGATACTTATCTGTGGGACGTAGTGGCAGTTGAGCTATGACCAATATCTTGAGGGGCAGATTCTGCAGAACTCGAGCAGACCGGGTGCGGGGAATCCAGGGGATGCCAGTGAAGCAGAGGTTGGAGATAGATAATACGAAGGTCGATTACCTATCGAATATGGGTGGGTCAGATCCTATGTGGGTCATTGTGGGGGTTTTTACCTATCGATCCTGTGTGGGTCAGCACTCATTGATCCTATGTGGGTCATCACATATTGATCCTGTGTGGGTAAGATCTTGTGTGGGTCTGCACTCAATGATCTTCTGTGAGTTAGTGCATACCGATCTTGTGTGCGTTAAATCCTGTGTGGGTCAGTACTCAGCGATCCTATGTGGGTCAGCGCATACCGATCTTATGTGGGTCTGATCCTGTGTGGGTCATTGTGGGGGGGGGGGGGGGGGGGTTAGTACCTATCAATCCTAGGTGGGTCAGACTCCGTATAATCAGAAACATTGCCTCTTGACAGAATAAGATGATCTAGCTTCGCGACTAATCATCTGTACTTTTATACTTCACTAATACCTATGTGAGCTAAGTCTTATAACTTCATGGTGTACCTATGTGGTACTATATCTTCATGGTGTACCTATGTGGTAGTATATCGTCGAGGTGTTACTTGTGTGGTACTCCTACCATTGTGGTGTTACCTTTGTGGTATTCTTCCCTTCTGTGTGAGATGAGTATATCTCGATAACTTTGGTATATATATGGGCATATACCTAAGTAGGTTATACTGTTTTTTACATACTTTTTTGTTTATCCTTTGTGGATTTGAGGGACCTTTGGGGGTCTTGGGGTCCCTACTGAGTATTGTTATACTCACCCTTGCACGGGCTATGCCCGCACCTTATTGTGTCTTGTGCAGACGACAGACAACATTGACTAAGGATGAGGGTACTATGACTGGAGACTACTCCGAGGTGGACCTTAGATGAGGCATAACACATAGAAGACTATTTTTCAGTTGTACCTACCCTTTAGGTAGGATCATTGGTAGGTGTTCACATGAGATGTTCTCAGTTTTACTTGTACTTTCTGGTTTTACTTATACTTTCTAGTAGGGATTGTATTCTGGCCCCTTTACTTTATGTACACACCATGTTTACTTTTAATATTACCTTGTGCTTGTGTCTTTCTATGTTCTTGGTTTGTGTGAGTTTACAGTTTTTAAAGGAAATGCCTTCTTATTTTAGGGAATCCGCCTTTCGATGCATATTTCCAGACCCTGGCATATGGAAGGTGGGCTTGGGGTAGTCACGGAACGGGCCCCGGGAAATGAGTCGTGACATGTTTTACCCATAATCCATGATAGAGTCGTCTTACTTATCCTTCAGTTTGAGTAAATCCATTTCCATTTTAATATGTAGGGTTTAGTGAAAATATTTATTGAGAAATATTTTAATGAATCTTTTCCTTTTTATGGAACTAATTTCTACTTTGGACTTCGGGTTCATGATCTTTTTCAATCACAAGTAAGAATTCCCTTTAATATGTTATAAAACTAACATAAAATTCTGATATTCATAGAATTGGAGAATAGAAAATATCATCTCAATTGACCCAATCCATTATTCCATGATGAGGGAATCAAAAGATCCACTAATATATGTATTTATTTTCACATAAAGGACTCCTCTGAAACTTATTCATTGTTAAGAGTAAGTGGGTGATCCACATAATTAGTGTTATAATTTATACCATGAGTTAGCTGAGATAATGCAACTTTGAAATTCCCATGTCCCCCTTCTATAAGGTTAGTAATCACATTAGGGTAGTCATTACATTTCCTATCACACTGATAATTTCCATAGTTCCTCAAATTTCCCACTATTAACTAAAATAAAGGAAAAACAGGACTAGAATATCTAAAATAATGAATATATAAAAGTGGGAAAACTAAAATTATAGGGAATAACTTATAAATTAAAATCATATCTGAACTTATGAGTCTCTATGTTTGAATATATTTTATCCATAGTAATTTTACTACTATGTTTTCTATCATGAAAAATCCGTACAAGTACTTTATAATTGTTCACAAAGATTTTTTGAAATTTCCAATGCTTATTCCCCAAGAGTGTTAAACGGGGTTTAAAAATGCCTAATTTTCATGTAACAAGTGACAGTTGAGTTTATACCCAATTAAATCATTTCTTGTTTATTAACTATTTCTATAATTGTGTCGGAGTCACACCCAGTTTTTGTATCAAGACATGGACGAAACTTCATGGAATCCACTCATATTATACTTCACCAATGATATTTTCCAATAATTTGACTTATTCATAGTATTCTAAAAAATATTCTATTATTGATGACCATTAATAACTATACCATTATCAGATAATAAATATATAATCCCATAACTTTTACACATAATGTTTCATGATTTTTAACATAAATATAAAATAATCATGAAGTAAAGGTAATGAAGATTGATGTATTTGGATTACAAGGTTAATGTTATATAATAAAAGACTAGGAAAAAAATATTATTTTAATCTATAATATCATCACTTTTATCTCAATGAGATACAAAAACTATATAGGATAACCTTGGGAAATATGTAAATAAATGGATGAGTTAAAAATACCAGTAAGGGGATAAACATGATATTAAAGCCTAACATGTGATTCAAATGACATTACATGACATCATAAAAGATATGGATCATGAATTATCACAATATATAATATCATAAATAACATGGTATCATAATAACATTGCAATATATGGATGCATGGAAAATATAAAACATTACACAAACAATTTTCAAGGCTTACTAATAAGATAACATAACATGGTGGACAAAGTCCCATCATATATTAGGTTCACACAATAATCCTATAAAAAATATCTTTAGAAAAAAACTTTTCCAATTAATTGGATTGATATTTGGGCACATCCATCATAATAATTTTTTTGATTCATTACATGAGTTAATGATAATATTAATGTTTATTCATGCTTCTACATAGGAAAATACAACGACACAAGAAATGTGGAATTATTACTATCGAGGTTGTCCTTATAATCATCTATCTTGGTTATTATCAAGTGAGAACATCATGAGAAGAAGTCTCATCCACATATGAGTTATCAAAATCAATGTATATATACTATGTACCCTATACTATAATGTTTTTTGACTATAGCACAATTTTATGAATATCATCATAGAATTTCATGTTTCTCCTCCGAACAAGGAACTACAATAACATTATAGATATGAAAAACACTCTAGGAAAATATCATATCAGTTCTGTGTAGAATTAAAATCAATATATGATAAAAAATTTATATTAATATTCACAATGTTGAATATAATTTTAATATAAAGTACAAACATGAAGTACATAGTGACCAACTGCAATATATTTGTTCTACAAAAGGGAATAAATCATAAGGAATAATCATAAAGCATAATAATAAGGCATTTAGAAAATAAACTAAGTGAATTTATTACTTAATCAATTGAAACAATAATATATAGGTATATATTAAAGCTACAAATGTAATGAAATTATAATTATTCCTTAAAATAAATGAGAGATACAATGTGAAATATAGAGAGAAAAGTTATTACCTAATGAAAAGGGCAGTCAAAAGATATTCCTTACCCTATGTTCTAGAATTATTCTACACCTATTATTAATGTCATGGATAAAATATTTGATTAATTAATTACTTAATTTTTTTCCACAAATATTTTATTTTTTATAAAATTATTATGTTCATTTAACAATTTCTATGAGTTATAAGGTTTAATGTTCTTATTCTATGAGTGTTCATTTCAGGGATCAAAGTTTGGATTAATTACATATAATTATTTAATTACTAGTCAAGTAGAACTACAACAATTGAAGTTAAATTAAAAGGTAATCCTGACATTCTAGAAATTTAAATATACCCAATTAATTTTTTTCTACCTTATAAATGATTTATTTAGTAAAACGTTAATGTTATATGTTATGTTTATTTTTTTAGTTTTACTTACAATAAAAAACTAGTTCTTATTAATTTAATATTATAGGAATATATTTATGATAGAATGTGTAAAAAATATAATATAAATATTTAGTTCCTTTTAAAAATTTATTTTTGAATTTAAACCTTCCTTGATGGGGGTAATGGGAATGAAAAACTCATTGTCCCTAGAGGGAATGAACCAAGATAATACTGAATCTATTTTTATTTTTACAATAAGTGTAGAAGTGAAGATGATGCATGATAGAAATCCCATTAACATAATAAAATCATAGTATAAATATGATACTAGATTTATTAAGAAGTTATTAATGTAATGGTTTTAGAGGATGAGGAGGAATAGAAAATTAAAAGACTTGGTTGAGGGTATTACCTTCCCATTTAGATGTACCCACCTGGGCATCCACTAAAGGCACCGTGGACTATTCTTTTTATGAGACCATTAGCACTAAGACACATGGGAGATGATTAGGAAGATACCTAGGATGAAATTTGGAAATCTCCAAGGTTTAGAATGTGTGAGTATAAGGGGTTATGATGGGTTATATTTATTAGGGTAGGAGAGGGGTGTTTTTAGTATTATATTCATTAGTTTATTATATTGGATCAAAAATACCAATGGTATTGATTTTTTGTGAATATATAAAGTAAATGGGGTACATGAGTTCTAAATAATGTGTTCTTACATTACACAAGATTCAATATTCATTTATTTATCTTATAATGTTAAATACCATATTCCACTACTCACAGAAAGTAATTTTTTTGAAAAATTTTAAATATCCACTTTAATAATTTTTTATTGTGTAGTTTTTAAAAATTTAATACTTTTTTGATAAATTATTTTTTTATAATGAAAATTTTATTTTCTGAATAAAATCATCATTTATTTGAGATATATCAATTCTAATATTATGAAAATAAAATTTAATTTATATCAAATATTTATTATAAAATTGAAATTAAAACATTTATATTTTATAAAAACAAAATCATTTCATTTATTATTTAAAATATTTTATAAACAATATTGAGAGAATGTTTGATCTTTTTGAATTAGAAATTGATTACAACCCTAATTTTTATTACATAAAACTCTATTAGGAATATTTTTCTCTATCAATGATAGGTTTTGGTGATTTCGTTTTCTATAGTTAAGATTATACCTACTACTAATTTGGTACTATTTTCTATTGGGATATTTGTTCTATAGGAATATTATTTTATTTTTATAGAGATAATATAACTATTAATTGTTTTTAAGAATTATAATTGAAGAAGTTTGATAAGGAGATTTAATGATTCTTTGAAAATAGATGATAATCGAATGGTATCGAGGAGAGTACATGGTTTGAAATCATCCATGTTATTATCACCACTTTGATGATTAGGGAGTTACTTTCAGATTATAGGCTATGGATATATTGATTTCCTTTTAGAGGATTTCAATGAGGATATCTAGTTCTATGACTAAATGGTGATTTAAATATTCATCTACACTCAGTTGATATAAAATATTAATGGAATGAATTTCAAATGTTGGGTGGAAACTGTTTTATAAAAAATACAAATTCAATAACTCATGAAGTTGGGTTTCTCTCTAAATTATGATTCATTGGGAATAAATACTATGATCATAGAGAAGAATTAGTGATGATGGGATCCGTTGTATTGATATAGTTTTCCTGTATTGAGTTTCTTGTTGTCATAAGGCTTGGTGGAATGGAATACATGTTATCTATGGAGGTATTCATTATTTTACAATTTTTTATCTCTAATTTATATGTTGGTTAAAGATATTTACACCATGAGAGTAAATTGTATTCCTCTTTTCATTATTAAATATTTGGGGGTGCATGGGTTGGATTCTAACTCAATCCTCAACCTATTCTAATAATTTTCTAAAAACATATTTTAGTTGTACAATTATATAAATAATTTATATTTTCATTTTATATGATACCTAAATATTATTTTACACACTAATATGTGATTATATTATTATAATTTTAGGATACTATTTCTAATTTTAGGATTATGATTCTTATGACTAGTTTACTATTCTAATGTTCAAATTACTATTACAAAAGATTGATATTTAATGTTTCTATAGGTTCCCACTTACTATAAATATATCCAATTACATTAATTATTCATTTAATTATATTTGTTTATCATGTTCATGTATATTTTCAATTTCATGATGAATATTACGTTACTAATATTCCCCTTCATTGATATAGTGTTATTCATGGATCATATATTTATAGTAGGTAAATATATCAAAATATTTCTATTTTAGTTATCATATTTTCTATTTTTCTTTTCATTGTACTATTTTGAATTCATATAGACATTTATATTCTCTAAATGTAATGATATATATTTTATAGGATTTTTTTGGTTTCATCAAGTAATGAATATACTTTATTGTATATTATTAAATATGACCCAATTATAAGGATGGAAATTCATTTAACATAACACTAGGTTATTATAATTAATCATAATACATGATTAATAGTTTATATTATAAGAAGGAAATTATAAGTAATATGATGATGAGGACTGATAAATGTTTTAATAATGAAGTGAAATTATAGAAGTATTTATGTATTGATATTTGACAATTTTATTGTGAATGTGTTTTAACAATGATATTATATATATAAGAATCATAAAACATCTAAGGATTTCTCTTATTTAGTTTTCATATATTGATATAATACAATATTTTGATATGTAATAAAAACATATAAAAGTGAATTTTTGATGAGGCAATATTTTTTCAGAACAAATTTTTGAGGAAAAGATGAACCTTATTATTTTCCTAATTTTGAGATTACAATTTTTTGATTGGGTAAAGAGTTTTTTACTAGTGGTAAAGTAAACTAGATTTTATTGGTGACCATGAAATTAATTAGTGATTTGATATAAAAGTGATTTATGTTATCTTAGATGAATGTTATTTCATTTTATTATTTGTTGAATATAATTTTTAGTATGCAATTTTATTTATCAATTAAGGATAGATTTAATTTTTGGTAGCAATTTGGTTTTTATTGAAGTATTATAGAATTTGAGGTTTTTTGGGAAGGGATTATCATATATTAAGAGAATATTTGATCCTATTATTCACATGTTTCATATAGGACATAATTTGAAACTTTATGTTGTTTTGGGATAAAGGATAATGTTGAACTTTGAAAACATATGTGATAAAATATTTTATATTTTTGGGATTTTGAATTTTGGAAAACATATTTTAGAGGATTTATAAGGATAAATATTTATTTTATTGTTTATGTTTAAATTGGTATGCTATTATTGAGTTTCTAATGATTTCTGTATAATTTATTTATATAAAGGTTTTTCCATATCAGAAAAAAATTTCAAATCATTTTTATTTAATAAATATCTAGAGATGGAAGGAGTTAATTTTTGTTCTTTCATAGAAATTATTTTCCATTAATTTTTAATTTGAGTTCATTAGGAATGAAAAATTAATCTTGAATATTCATTTATTGTTGTAATATAAGAGAAAAAGTTGAGAATTGGTCGAATAAAAAACAATGGACAAAATTATGCTTTTTAAGATGAAAGGAAATAATGTAATCATATTTTCATGTGTTCTATATCTTCGTAGTAAAAAATAAATGAAATCATAGAAAAGGATATTGAACTAAAAATAATATCCTCTTAACTAATTTTTTTATTAATTTATGGCATTATTCACCCCTCAATAATGTATAGTTTTGTCGTTATTAACATTATCATGAATATGTTCTCTATCAATCTATTTTATTTATTAGACATTATATTTCTCTTCTATGTCCATATTTTAACAAATTTATTATTTTATAATTATCCCAGTAAATTTTTTTGTGTTATTTTAGGCACCCGTTATATTTTCCAATTTGCATTTTCAAAGGATTCTTTATTATCCCTTTACAAGATATGAGTTTCGAAAAACTGTACAAAAATATTGTAACTGTGATTAAAATGATAAAATTTGGAGGAAAAATTTTATTTAAAGGCGAGGGAGATTGTATTTCCTTGAAAAAATATTTTTAACATACATTATGACTGATATATTATTTGACACACAATAGATATCTTTAAATGAATTGTGATACACTATAAAAAATTCTTTAAATATGAATGTTATAACTTATCCTTTTTAGTTAGAGGTATGAATAAAAATTGAAAAATTAGGAAAAAGATATATAAAGGTTTTATATAATGATAAATTTTAGTAGTTAAGATCAAATATTTCATTAATTCATATTAATGTCATTTTATGCTTCAGAAGTATGTTTTGTTGAAAATGGATTTTAATGAATTTTGTGTGTGGACATAATAATTAATTTATACAATTTTTTAATATTTTTTTGAGGAAATTAATAAATTTTTTGAAATAACAATTTAAATATTATCATACAGTTTTTTTTTTGTTTTTTCTAAAATGATTTATTTTTCAATGAATAGTGAAAAAATACAGATTTTTGTAAAATTATAATTTTCATTTACTAGGTCATGTAATTTTGAAGTCCAATTATGTTTATAATTTGAAAATAAACTAAAATATTTATCATTAAAAAATAAATAATCAAAATAAATACATATTAATATTAATAATACTCAATTTAAGTAAAAGTTCATTTTTTATCATAAAACACATTTTTCTATTTTTTTATTCCCAAAATGTGTTTTTATCAAAGTAAATTAAATCAATATATAATTATTAATCTTTTTCAGGTTATATATATATTATATTCAATTAATTTTTTTTACCAAGCAATTGGTGGAGGAAAATTTGTTTTTATGTTCATAAATACAATGTTCTGAAAATATGTTTTCTTTTTATTTTCCCTGCTTATTTAAAAGTAAATTCTAGAAATTATATAGATTTAATAGGAAAAAATGGGTTAAATATTTTAAATTTTAAAAATTATTATAATTTATTTGGTCTAACATATTTTTTCATCATTAATAGTAAAACTAGTAATATTTCACTATCATGGTTATGGTTAAAATGGGTTTACAAAGTGGTGTTAAACTATGATATTTGGGTTGAAATGCCACATAATATGATATAATTCTTACTAATTGAATATTTTTAAACATTATTTTGTCTTAATTTGTAATTAATGTCCATTAGAAGTAACATTAAACTAAAAGTAATCTTATATTATATACATATTTTAAATAATTCCATGTGTGTCAGGCCCATCACATATACAATAGAACCTATTCTTCTCCATTGTTCACAAAAATAATTCCTTCTAATTAATAAAATACCTAAAAAAACTATCCTAGATTCGTTCCCTTTATCTTAGAACCTATTTTATTCTTTTAAGACCAACATTTCAAGGCTTAATGTGTATCTAAAAGGTAGTCTCTCAAAGATGAGGTAAAAATCATAAAAATGCTCTTTAAATTTTATATATTCATTCATATTCTCAAAAAAATGGGTTTACCCTTTAATATATAATGAATACAATATCATAAATTTACTTATTTTTTATTATGATTTTTGGATAACCATTTACCACATCTTCTCCATAAAATGGGAAATGAATGTATCACTCATGTATACATATGGACATCCACCTTCGTATTGGGATATGATTCATTTTCCATATCTTTATTTATTTGATGATTATTATGATGAATTTAATTTTTATGTTTTATATTTATGAAATATTTATGCATCTATTGATATAGTATCTTATATATATATTTGTACCATCTATTCTGTTGAAAAATGACAAAGTCGTTCATGCATACATTTATACTTCCACCTCTATGCAGCAATGTAAGTTGTTTTTTAGTTTTGATTTAATTGCATCGTAATAGAAATAAATTTATTGAAAATATATTATATTTAAAAATTTAAAATTATTCTGGAATAATGAATTATCATTTACCATTCTTTCGTTCCATCTATAAAAAATATGTAACATCATTCGTCTATACGTCTAGATTACCATTTCCAGGAAGTTTTGTAATTAATTTTTTATAACCACATTATTTTAATGTATATAAAAGTTTATATAATGATTATATATGATAATATTTACATGATTAATATTTTTTAGTGGATACAACTATAATCAATGTATAAGTATGAAAACTTTCAAAACAAAACATTAATGGGAAATGAAGCATTTAACACCCAAAATGACATATTTAATAAGTAATTTTTAATAAATGGGTATTAAAAGGTTATAAGTAAATTTGATATGATAAAATAATTTAATAAATAGTCCTTTTTCAGAATTAAAATAAATCTATATTTATTATAAAAAATTCCAGAGTTCTTTGGAATGATGTCTCATAAAAGGAAATGATTCTTCATCTCAATTTTATTTTTTTAAGTCATGTACAATTTTATGAACATATTTATGTTTATGATGTGTCTATACAACCCATTTAATGTTTAATATGATATTTAATGTTAAAATTCAAATTATTTCATCCAATTATATTTTATTGGAAAATTATCAAGTGGTAAGGGTTTACCATCTCAAATTGTCTACTTTAGGAAATATGTTATGCTATACACCTATCATAATTTATGAGGTGCATCTAAAAATAATATTTTTTATATTTTAACATGAATATAAATATTTTTGGTTTATTTACTATTTTATTTTATGTCATTTCATTCAAAGGAGTTATGACTAAAATGTTACTAAAATAGTAAGGTTTTTATGATAAAATCTGAATTTTAATGTGATTGTTTATGATTCAATTTCTAATTATTGAATTATATGATCTATATCTCAGAAATATTATAAATTTTATAATACTATGTTTATTTTTTCGTATAACAATTTTCCTTCCATTTTTCTATCTTTAAGTGCTCAATAGAATGAAATAATAATTTTTAAAGAAATCCATCTTTATTTGTCTTTTAATTCAAAAATAATTTTATTCCATATATATAATTTATCTATAATGTTTTAAAGACTTTATTTACTATTCTCCAATGACCTTATATTTTCATTTTTACCCATACTTGATTTTGTATAATTTTTTTTAAAATTAATCTTCTTTTTATCTTTTGAATCAGTTTCTTCTGACTATTTAATGAAAACAAGAAAAGAATATTTGTTTTAATATATTCTTCATGAATTGATTTTACCACTATTATTTCCATGTATTTTTTTGAACATTCGTTGAAAATTTTATATATTAATTTTCAAATAATTTTTTCCCTTAATATTTTGAAAATATTTATATTTTAAATAATATATTTTAAAATAATAAGGTTATTATTCCTTAAGAAACGTTCTATTGATATTTTCAAGGTATTTTTTTAAATAAAAAAACCTTTAACATATAAATTACTAGGAATATAATCTAGTGTTATTATATTTATTATTCTTATGGATGGTTTATGATTATTATCATGAAATATATATGAACCCAAATTTCTCTTCGAAGGGTAAAGATTTGATATTATGATAAATGCTCTTATGATGTTGTGGAATATATGTAAATGAATTATAATTTTTTAATGCATGGATTGGTTATATATTTAAAATATATTGGGTAGATATTAATGATTTGTAAGATCAAATGGTGAATGTGTTGTTATCCTATTCCCAAATAGGGTTCATGGTTGGTTTCCCCAATCCCAGAGATCGTACAAATGTCGTTACCCCAAGATGAATGTATGCACATGGGTGGTTAGCCAAAGCCTAACATGTGATAATAGTATTGGAGGATGGCCTTTAAATATTGTTTCTAGGGTTATTATTATGCTATATTTTTTCCAATATTTTAGGAAAGGATCTTATGCCAATTGTTTTCTCCAATGGATAATTTTATTTTATTAGTTTATGATTTTTGTCATATAAATTACCATGATTCTCTCCGTGACACATGATTATTATCTATAAATATTTTGATATAAATTTAATATTTAGATATCATATTCTAATACCCTTATTATCATTATAATATTACATAATATTATTGATTGGTATTCCCTTATCTACCCTTACCGAGAATATGAGATCACCCTTTCTTATGTTTCCTTTTCTCCGGGATTTGAAAAAATGTTTTAGTATAATATGTATAAGAATGGTTCTAGTTATGATTAATGTAATGAGATATGAGGTCATTGTTTAATGTACTAGTTGTTAATGTATCCAAGTTTCTAAAGACAAAAAATAATTACATTTTTGGCCAGGATCATAAGGATATGAAATAAATATTTATCAAATAATATGTAATATTTATATTTTTAATTCTTGATTTGCCTCAACTATCTCTAATTAATGATGAAACTGACATTCAAAAAATCTTTATCCTCACCAAGGAGGACAAAAATATTGTTCTATGAATGAACAGACACACAGAAAAACCCACACACACATCAACAATCATATACATATTTGTGTTCATCCTCTATATGAAGCCTTTATCCTCATATAGAGGAACTTATTAAACATTATAATAAATCCCAATGTGAAACCACTGTGGATTTATCAAGATGTAAATATGAATAGAATAACCCAATAGAAGTATATGAAATACATACAAATAAAATACAATATTTATTCAATATTAATAATCTAAATTTAAAATCATGGTAAAAATTGTTGCATCAAATGATAAATACATTACATTTGGGTAACTGATCCTAATCATATAATTGAACAATTATAGTATCATATTTATGTATTTAATAGAACAAATAAAATGTATACATAATTTAGAAAGTAATATCTTCTAAATTTGTTATAAATAAATATAAAATCAAAAAATAAATCCATATAATGATTTACTTATAAGTTGAACACAAAAACATAATAAAAGAAAAAAATTGGATGAATAATGATTCAAGAAAAAACATGTCATTACCAATTATACATTTTTTTGAAGGAAGAATTTTTTTATAATTAGTTATAATAAAAACAATTATTTGGTCGTACCCCACTCTACCTTTTCCCCATGTAATGAAAACACTCTAATATTTTGAAATAAAAAAGAAATCATCCACCTTAATCTATGAAATTTCAAATCCCTCTGTTTAATAATATAGATATTAAACCACAACCATATTTGGATAATCTATGTTATAGTAAATAACGATTTAAATAATTTCTATAACTAAAAAACTTCAACTAGATAGGTATGAAAGTATATTTTCTATAAGACTACTAATTAAACACTATTATGATTATGTGATGGAATAATTATCAAAGGGGGACAATGTATTTGAAACATATGAGAAGTATAATGATTTTCCTATGGAATTATTTATGATTTATTTTCATTCATAATGATTTGAATTTGTTTTCAACCTTCCATAAGGTGTTTTAAAAATACCATAAAATTATTTTTGAGATGTCTGAATTCCTTTAGGTGATTTGAGAAGCTTGTAGTAGACATATAGAAACATGATAAGTTATTTTATAAATTATTTTTTGAGACATACATCGTATAAGGTTCTAACAATTGAAGGTATGGTTTGAAAAAAATCCTCGTATAGTTTATTAATATATTCATAAGGTTATGATATAATTTTTATTGTTAGAGAATGAATAATGTATGGTTATGATAGATCTATGTATGTTTGATAAATTATATCATAATGTTGATAGTATTACATTATGGGGTTGATCAAAGGAACTTTAATATTTATATATGTCCTTGTAAGGTGATGAAAAACCTTTTAGGACATCATATTCTTCAATCCATGTGATTTTTTACAGTTTCAAAAATTAACTTCTAATGAATATACGAAAATGGGATGACCCAAAATCCATTATTCTAGCATTAATATATAAATAATTAAATTTTATTTCAAAAATAAATGTTTATAAAAAATTCATGGTGTACTTTAATAATAATTGGTGGGTGATTTATAAGCTGAAAAAATATATTTATTTCATTAGATAAATCATAAATAATTTGGATTGATTTTTAAAATGTAATTAATTTCTCTTAAAAATCACAAACACTATTTTTTTATTCAATATTATGATCAAGATGACATGATTATTGATAAAATGTAGGAAATATTAATCATATTCTTAGAATAATGTTGACTTTTTTGGGTCGATGCTTGAGTCATTCCTCAGATTTTTAAAAAAGAAAAATAAATTATTATTACTGGTATTGTTTTTGGAATAGTATCTATTTTGAGAAAGTAAATGATATTTTTTTAAGATAATATTGGATATTTTTGTTCCATGAAGAAATAATAAAATACTTATTATCATTATGCTAGGAATTTTTTCATACAAAAATCAAAATTGTTTCTATTGAGTTTTTTCAATATCAAATTGTTTTATCTTGCTGAGATATATTTTTTGATTTGAAGAAAATTTTTCTAAGATTTTGGATGATGATATAATTATTTTAAATTTATGTGGATACCATTTCCAGTTTTAAATTATTTTTGGGAAGTGGATGTATAATCATACGTAACCCAAAAGTTTTCACTTTATAATCTATTATGGTAGGTGACTTTAAAAGTATTCTATGGGTTCCATCTTAGTATGCTGGTTTCAATGAGGGTAATTTAATTCTACTGAAATGTGAGATTTTTAATTTATCATGGATATATAAAAAGGTAATGTTATGAATAATAATATATCATTGTGATATAGTTTGAACTAGTGTAAGTGAGAAATAATAAGAAAAAAATGATAGTGGGTGAAGCTGCCATAGAGTGTGAATTTAAAAACAGGATTATCTTATATTTCAGAGCTATGTCTAAGAGGAGGAAAAGAATAACCCTCTCAATGGGTTTTCCTATATTAAAAATGAGTATTTAAAATTCATTATTTTTTTTATTTTCATTTATTATTTATGGGATGTGTTTCTTAAAGAAGTGATTATCTGTTCTTTTGTATTATATCTTCGTTATTGAAGAGGAAGATAAGTCATTACTTACTAATGTAACCTATATCATTCAATGTTATTTATCATATGCTGCTATTTATTTTCATTATAACTATTAGGATATAGTATAATCGACATGAGACAATGTATTTTTTAGAATATTGGGTTATAAGATGTTACCTAAAAAAAACTTTTAATTAATGAAATCATTTTTGTGTAAAATCTATCGACTGAGATAATAATTAGTTATAACATTTGGTATGTTCTCACACTAAGGTTAAAACCTAAAAAATATTATACTTTATTTTATTTCATTTCTTGAATTTTTCATTCAGTTCTGAGTGTAAATATTAAATATTGAGAATCTGATCTTAATAAGTCACTTCGGTTAATGTTTATTGAAAAATATATATTATAAAATATATGCTACAAAAATTCACCCCCTTGCAATATTTCTAACAAATCTATTGAATATAATAATTTGTATCAGTTTTAAAGGATCAATTTGAAAGATTATTACTTTTTTTTAATATATATAATATAAATCCAATTATTATATGAGTAGTACCTATAATTTATTGAAATAATATCTATCGTTGGAAAAATAAAATTCTTCCATGATTATTTTATTGGGGTATTGAAGGTATTAATGCTACCTTGGATTGAATTCAACCCATTCAAGTAGGTGAAAATAATTTTTTTTGAAAACATAAATGTTTAATTTTAAGGTATGGATAAAAATATATTTTTATGCCCCTTTTGAATTTTTATTAATTTTTATAAGATTGAAAACTGGTAAAGTGGTTTTTCATAATGTTAACAGAATTTATAATGGAAATGTTAATATTAATGTGTTAAAACTATAATTTTTTATAGAATATATTAACATGTAAAGATTAATGTGGAATAATACATTGATGAACACTTCACATGAGTCATTGAGATTATGAATAATATAAAAGGCTTTGGTAAAAACTGATTGATTGGTTTATTTTGATGAAACTCATGAGGAATATCACTATATGATTTGATATAAAAAATTTATGTCTAAAATATTGATATAAAATTTCTCTTGATGAGACATAATATCCTCATTATGCATGAAGTGATAAAAACACCTCTATTTAATAAAAAGGTGAAAGATGGGATGGACTTTTAAGCCATGAAAAGCTAGAGTTGATAATGGAAGAACCTAAAACAAATAGTTAATCATTAGATTATGTTGAAATATTATAATACTTTAATATTTCAACATCCTTTATCTAATGAAAATTTTGAGGAATGATAAAGAAAAATTAAAACTAAATCCAACACTAATATGTTATAATTTTGGAGTGATTGGAATAATTATGGTATACTTTTATAAGATGAAGAATCTATATTATGTGTTTAAGTAACCTAATATAAATTCAAAATATAATAAGTGTGAAAAGGCTCTAAATCCTATATAAAAAGAGTCGAAAAAAATAAATTTCAATGACATTAGAGAGGGAGTTCTATCGGTAAATAAGAAGTTAATGAAAAATCATATTGTATATAGTACGAGGATACAAATTTATAAAATTTTACTAACATTAGTTCACATGTGGAGAAGTTATAAACCTCCCCATGATGTAAAGAGAATGGTAAAAAAATAAATGTAAAAAATTAATAGATCAACATTAAACGCTTATATTGAGAAAAATATTAAATATTAAGATTAAGACTAATGTTTTAATGAAAGATGATGGAATGAATATTGAGTGAACTGATATTTTTTTGAAATTTAAACTATGATATTTAATAAACTCAAAAAATAAAAGTTAGAAGTAATTATAAATTAAATAACATTGAATGATCATAACGAAAAAATAGTTGTCTGAGAATAACAACTTAGTAATATGGAATAAAAATAACCTAGAATTAAAAATATTTGAAAAGGTTCAAATAATATTTTAAATATTCTATTGAATTCAGAGTTGTGACTTCTATTATAGTGATGATTTATAGAAAATAAAATCAGGTTAAAAATATATCTAAAATTACATAATATGATCTACACAATATGACTTGAATTCTGGTAAAAAAATATGAGAAACGGGTTTAGATAGAAAAGATGATAATAAATATTATTATATTTCTAAGGGATATAAAAGAATGCAATAATAATAAACTTCCCTGATGAACATGATAAATGGGAAAATATAGACATAAAAGGAAAGAATCTAAAATGTAGTTTTCTATATAGAACTATGTATACAACAAGGGATTCAAATATAGTGGAAACTAATCCTGATATAAAATCCTATTCATTTTTCTAGAATATTTCTCTACTAAGAAAAACATATGAATCAAGGGGAAACAACTATGAACTAAAAAATAATAAATATCTAAAAAATAATAAAGATTTGAATGATTGTATATCAATTATCGTTACCCAAAGTAGGTTTTAAACATTGAAAGATGTTTACGTATTATGGGTTAATGTAGGGAATTATTTTTATAAGTGTATAAAAAACATTCTAGGATAGTTCTCATAAAATTAAAAGTGTAATAAATTCCAATGAAAGAATCACGATGGGAATTCAATCATAGTGGATGTGGAATTGACAGAATGAATGAGAGAAAGGACACCAACCCTTGATAATTGATGTCCATACTATATAACTGGAGACACCAAAATATTTAAAAATATATTATAACTTGACATAATAGAAATTAGATTTTACAATGTCATCTCATTGTGAACCATTAGTGTTGGTACTTCTAAGATTGATTCAAAGGACTAAAATACAAAAATGTGTTATTTTATGAAGGGATGAAATTCAATTTTCGTAGTGTTAGTTAAATGTTTAATATAGGAAATGAATTTTTTTTTTAAAATTACTCATGCATAATTACAAATTTAAATTTTAAAATACTTATTACATGGTATGAAATAAAAAGTGGGAAATTGTTTAAAATTGGCGATCCAAATAACTCAAGTTTCTTGAGTGCTAAGGATGAATTCAACCTAGCTTCTTTAAAGACTCATCAATATAGGATTATGGATCAATAGTAATATTCAAGATTATAAAGTGGTGAAAGACTACACCCATATCAATAGGTAAAGAAAAGTTTTCTGTGAAACATGATAAGAAGAAAGATTATACAAGGGAAACATAAAAAGGTGGTTATTTATTCCACTAGATACTTAAAAATCATATATTCAGATGTGTGTGGTCCTATAAGATAAAATTAAACCATGAGAGGTCTATATATGATTATATTTATCTTTGACTATGACTACATGAACAATTTTCCATTTACAATGTTTAATAATGAGATTATTCTAATGTTGAAAATCATTAGAAGAAAATTTCAGAATGATGTTGGTGTCTACATAATAATGGTGAGGGCTGGTAGTGGAAAGGAAAACATATATAATTATTTTTTGAGATATCTATAATTTTATGTGATAAACCATCAATGTATAACACCATACACCCCCAAAAAATGATTTTTCTAAAAGGAAAAATAGAATAATTATGGGGATGTAAGGAACTATTAATGCTAAAAATAAATTGGGAATGGTATTTTAGGGGGAATATATTTTCACATATATTTGAATTAGATAAATTTCATACCTAAAACATAAAATAAACCATATTAATTTTTTTTATACTAGAAAAAACTATCAAATACGTTAAAGTATTTCGAATCATTTTTCATATGAAAAACAATAAGAGAAATATGGTCTTGCTTGATGAAAAAAAAGAAAAATGGATATTAGTGGGAAATCATTAAAACGGTAGTGGTTAAAATTCTATAGATACATTTAAAACATTTTTTTATATTGTTTAGATATAAATATAATTTAAATATAACACAAAATAGATGTGTTTTTTGACCATAGATATAATATTTTTAGTGAAGAAACATGCATATTTGTAAAAAATAGTTTGTTCGACATGATATAAATTATTTCGATATGGTTTATATTGATTCAAATAATACCATTGATGATGGAGGTAATAAAAATCATAGGTATAGGAATCAAGGATTTAATTATAAATTACTACCATGAATGATGAAAGTGATCAAATTGAGAATAAATTTACATTGGAATATGGTGCAATGATATAAAAACTAAAACATATTTTGAACTGAGTATGTTTATATAAATAAAATGAATGAGATTGTTGTAATTAAATGAAATATGGAAGTTTTTTAAAAGTGATATTATCATATGGAAGGATTTACATTGAAAAATAATTTTCAGAAATGAAAATATTTGATTCCATAATGATATTCTTAGTAGTGTAAGTTCAAAAAATTACAAAAGTTTTCCAAAGGTTAGGAAATCCATCTTCATAAATGGTGATTTTTTAGAAGATTTATCTGCTGAAAATCATGTGTCTTCTCTTTTTAATAAATATGGAATCATTGTGTATAGGCCTATGAATGCTTTATATGGTAAAATCAAGAACATTGATCCTGGTATTCCATGATGTATAGATGCATTAGTAGCATCATTTTGTATAAAGGAAAATTTAATAGTAATATATATGTAAAGGATATAAGTATAATTACTCTTATTATCATAGTATATGCTGATGAAAATATTTATTCATTAACAAAATGAATATATGTGAATTTTTTTTGAGAAAATTAAGAGGCACTAGGAGAAGTCTATATTGGATGAAATGTCATATTTTATAGAGATACAAATAATATATAGAGGTGATCATATTTTAATTCCTTCAAAAATACACATGAGAATTTTTAATGTGGGTTTTAAAGGAGTAATTTAAATGTATTTACAATCCTGTATTTTTTTTACTAAATTTACTAATGATGACAAAGAAATTAATTTAATAAAAATGAATATAGAAAACTTGTTTAAAAAATTATCTTCTTGGAAAATTCCATACATCAGATTGTATTCATTATGAAAATATATTGTTGATTTTAAATTCATTCTATGGAGTCTCACATGTATGTATCAAAAATTAACTTAAGATACATTTAGGATATATAATGTTTCAATGCTCTATAAATAACCAGTTTAGATTTAACATTGCACAAATTTATAGATAATAATTGAGAAAATGATTTTGTTAATAGAAAGTCCATTTTTGTGCATCATTCATTCATGGTGAAATTTTTATGTCATGGAATAAAAAATAATAAGACCTTAGTAGAATTAAACATCTCTAAAACACAATACATTATTTCCACACATGCTTGTACTCAGTAGATATGGATGCATGTAAAATGTGATTCTATGGGGGTTAATATTTAGAAGACACTATAAATTTCTTGGTATAATCAATGTGATATTTAAATTTCATAGAATCCATCTCAATAATAAAAAAAATAAAATTCATCTTAAATATCATGTTATAAAAAATAATTTTGTTGTAGGTGTGTGAAAGTTGAATTTGTTGGAAATAAAAACTGATTTACCAATATTTTTATAAAATCAATAGAAAATTAGAGGTATTTTGGACTGAGGAGAACAATTAATTTTATTATATACTCTCTCCCAAACAAATTTATTGAAGGTACCACTAAAAGTATTTGGATAATGTTTTCAAATTGGGAGGAATAATGATGAAACTTTTTTTCAAAGGGGGATATATTTATTGTACAATGTTGAGTTTACACAATTATTTTAATCTGGAGCTATATAAATTTCTGAATAGGGGATATGAATGTGAGAAATGGATGTGTCCATTTAGGGGAGAGTTCAAATATGTCACATGGAAATAATTTTTTTGAATCCACGGTATAAAATTATATAAAAAACATTACCATATTTCAATGTGTGGTTCCAGACACATCTAATTTGACAAAGGTTATGATTTTATTATTCTGATGGTAATAGAGTATTCAAAAATTATTTTTTAATGAAATATTTATCAAAATATAAAATATTTAATAATTATGAAAAAAATATAAATGGGTTGATTAAAGATCCCAGTGGGTTTTTTTAGATTTATTGGTATTATTGATGACTTCTATTTTTTTAACATTAAATGGGATGTTTGGTGAACAATATGGAATTTTTGTAAGTTTTTGGTAATTTACATAAGGTGATATTAAAATCATTGTGTTACGGGATAGATATTAATGTTAAATTTTAATATATATATAAGGTTAATACATACAATGTGTAAGGTTGATACAACTAGTCTTAAGGTTCCTAAAACTCCTCGTATAGTTCTAAAATGTTTTTATATGGTTATAATAGAAATTATATGTTTGGGAGGTGATGTTTTTTAGGTTGGTATGGAGACAAATAATGTTTAATCATAAATTTTTATGGACAATAATATGACTTCATATCGTTGAGACACAGAAGAAAATTGTTTAGATAGGACCATGGAAGGTTGCAACAAACCGTATTGGCCTTCTTAAGGCACCATCATTCTATTTTTTTTATAGTTTAGGAAATTAATTTTTTAAAAATTAAAAACATGATGATTATAATTAAACTATTAAATGACTAATATATAATAAATTAGTTTTTTATTCATGAATATGTGTTTATTAAAAATTCCTAGTGCAATTTCATGAATAGTGAGTGATTTCTAGTTTTGTAATATAGATTTGTATTCTGGGAAAAATATGAACTAATTTGAGATGATACTGAAGATACTATTAATTAATATTAAAAAAATAAAAACTCAATGAGTGTGTAATTTATTCTAGTAATCATGGATATTTTCTTATTTCTATTGTGATGTAATATTAAATATGTTTTCAAGAATAATATAGAAATTATTGAGTTGATACATGGGATATTCTAGGGATATTTAAATATCATAAATATAATGTTATTAAATATGTTTTTTTGAAGAATAATATTTGTTGTTTGAAAGTCAAATATAGTTGTTTAAATATTTCAATGAATAGTTCTGCGTGATGAATTATTTTTTTAATTTTGTGAATATAATTGTTTTGAGCATTTTAGTATACAAAAACAAAATAGTTTCTATTGGGATTTTTTTTTTCAACATCAATAGTGTTTCATCTAGATAATATTTTTGGCGATTTGAAGTTATTTTGATGAGTTTAAAAGTCATGGGAATTTTTTTGACTCAAAATGGATATTTTTTCTATTTTAGAAATATTTTTTAAATGTTAATGTATAAACATGGGAACCCATGATTGGTTTTCTTTCTTGTTGATTAAACAAAATTATATGGATTTTACTTTTTATGTTGATTTTGATATGATAAATTTAATTATATCAACTAGATATATATTAAAATAATTGGGGCTCTTGGAAATTAGAATAGTGAGAAGAATAATATATTACTATGAAATTGTTTGGACCCATATAAGTAATAATGAAGAAGAAAAAAGGGATGATATTTCTTGAAGAAGAGTAAGGGTGTGATATGGATAACTAACTTACCCAATATTATAGTGTAATTTATAGGAGGACAAGAAGAAGAAGAAGCGTAAATGATTTTAATATAAGGAGAAATATTAGTTTGTAGGACTTATTTGATTATCAAATATGTATAATTTATTTTCTAGGTTTCTGAAAGATGTCGAGTAGGTTTTACGATATATTTTTTGTCTTCTAGAATGAAGAAGATAACCACACATTAGATTCTAATGTAAATTGAATTTACTGGAGGTATTTGTTTGCTGGTGGTTATTATTTCCATTGTAACTATAAGGATACCATAAAATCTATGGGATATTTTGTATCTACTGGGAAGCTTGGGTTTCAAGATGATACTTGAACTAATAAGGTGTAATTTATCAAAATACAATAGTGTAAATTTTTTACTAGGATAATAACTACCTCCAATAAGAATTAGGCACACACAATAAGGAAAAAATTATAAAAATTATAATTTTCTTTTTTTTCATTCACTTCCAGCATTCTAAATCAAAGGGAAAGGTTTAAATATTAAAGACCATCAATTTTATCTTAACTGGTTATAGATGATAATTTCTAGAACAAAAAATAAATTAAAATAAGGTATGCTACACTGATTCAACCCTCTCAATATAGAAAATTATTCCACTAGAAATAAATAAGCAGTTGAGGGAGACTGGGAATTAATTTATACATATTGTAAAACTATAGGAAAAAGGATTCCCTGCCTTAGGTATGTTAAAAATATAGTATGAGAACAACATGTCAGTGATTTTTGGTAAATAATTAAACCTTGGATGAAGATAATTAGAGGATATCTACTAGAGATATATGAAAAGGAAGTTAATATTGAAATTTTATATGAAATAATAATTGGAATGATAAATGAATGGGTTTAATTAAGGATATGTTAATAGAAAAAATACACCATATAAAAAATCTCCTACAAGCCTACCAGGTATCCAATTTATGTCTATTGAGTTCCTAACCCAATTCTATCACATACATGTTGGGTTCAGAAGTGGTTCACAAAATAACTATAGTGCCACTATGTATCTGATACCTATGTACTAGGTACCCTATGCCGCTCCAACACCAATGTTTTAACACTCTAAAATTCTAGAAGAGTAACTTTTTTTCTATAGCTTGTATGAAATTCTATAGTAAGTGTAAAAGGGAATGTAATATCATGAGACTTTAATATACATGTAATATAATAGATAAACACAATATATGATATATTATGAAATGAGAAAACACAATTTTTTTATTTCTCTACACAGTACACTGTGTTTATCTTTCTTTATAAGAAACAATTACATTCTTTGATGACTTGAATTACACACAAGACCGTGTTTAACTGAATACTATTAATATTATTATTTAAAATTAAAATTATATCATAGAATTTCAATAATCAATTATGAATTATGTTAACTAAATTATGAAAATATTTTGTTTAAAAAAGTATATAATGAGTTAATTTTTTATGAATTAATTAGAAACAAAAATAAAGAGAAATTTAATATAAAGAAAATGTTTTTTATAAAAACTATTTATATAATACCTGAATAATTTTATCCTAATAAATTAAAATAATTAATTTTAGTGAATTATAATAGTTAAATATAAATGTTATATATTCATAAAAAAATGTTTTTACATTTATCCAATAGATTTGATAGGAATAAGATTTTAAGAATCCCAATATTACATATAAAAAGCTATATTTATATAAACGTATATTTTCCACCTTTTTATGGCGCACCTATTTTAAAAATGAACATTATAACTCTTATATATTTAATTTTTCTAAATAAACATAATTTTTGAGATTATAACATAAAAATTATCTTAGGGTGAACATTTGGTATTTTTTTGAGAAGTTTGATTTTTTGATGAATAGTGAAAGATATTGAGTTTTTATTGAAAAATGAATTTTAATATATTTAATTTATGGTGTTAAAATTATATTTTTAAATGGATTTAAAGTATTATTAGATCAATATAAAAGTAATTAATCCAATCAGTGTAATTGTAATGAGTTTCACATTGATGTTGGATATCAAAACATTTCAATCTTATGAACATTTTTACTTTAAAAGTTCTCTTTGTCATTCCATCTTCCAGATTTGTTTTAAAATAATTTCTGTGACTTATGTCATTGAAATTTAGAAGAATTGATTACCTATTTAAAATCATAATAATTTATTATTTATAATAATTTCAATTTAAATTTTTACATAAAATAACATTCAATGTAACTAAAAGTAATTACAACAACTAAGAGAAAAAATAGCATAATAAGGGACTGTCCTTGAACATAAGGACCCAAATGACCAAGAAACACATAAAAAAAATTATTTCTAGAAATATTTCTTCCATATCCCCCAATTAATATAATTATAATCACTTTTTGCGAAGCATGATGTTAAGGAGACCTCTCAATAGTGTTTAGCTTTTTATATTTATAGGAATGTCACCCCTCGTCCACCATAAAAAGGTATTAACTAATCCCACTTATTAAAACCTATAAATCCCATTATATCATCCAAAATATCGAAAAATAATCTCCAAAAATCCATAACCTCGTCCTAGAAGCCTCACTTTTGGATGCAATCCAGCCAAGGAAAACTTTTGGTATAAACCAAAAGGAGTTACCCGAAGAAGATGTAATGTTCTTCAATGATCACTTTTGCTTCATTTCATTATATTTACCTTAAATTAATATTAAATATTTCCTATATAGATTCATAATTATCTAAAATATAATATAAGGTTTTTATTTTAATTGTAAAACTTACACAAACACACACTTCCATCAAATTATATACACAATCATCATTCATTTGTACGATGGATTACCACCTCACGAACTAATGTCACTCATTCTTCAATTACCACCTTCCATGGTTTGAAGTAATGATGTATTTATAGTTAATATATGATATATATAATAATTATAATGTATTTATTATTTATTATTATATTATATTAAAGATATATTCATTCTTTCCTTTTTTTGGGAATACAATAACATCGTTTTTGGACGAGGGGACTACCATTGCCTCAACGCAATGTGATTTGTTCATACATTACATAGAATTATTAAGGATAATTACAATAACAATATTTGAAATATATGAAATAAAAATGAGACTATAATTTTAATATACATATATATCATTTAATTTTCATTCTTTACATATGACAAGGAAATAGAAACAATGTTCATGCGTATATATGATCTACCGTCACGATTAACGATGTAAATAAATTCCTATATCTAAAACATATCAGTTACTATAAATAACTATATAATGAATATATATAATATCTAAATCATGTTCAAAATTTTTTTTGTGATGAAATCATAATCTATGTAATAGGAAAAAAATAACAAGTCAAAATGTACTGAAAAAACTAGGCAATTAAAACCCAAAATTGTGAAAAAATTTAAGACTATTAATAAAAGGGTAATAATATATTAAAATATAATAATATACGATATCATAAATATTAATAATGTTATGGTATAAGTTAATCATTTTTTTAAACCACTATATAGGAGGTTAACTTTTTTCCAACCAAAAGGAAAGAGCGAGATAAGGGATTTCATTTAAATTTACATTCCATTTTGACTTAATTCTTATTATTTATATAATTTATTTTTTGTGGTTTATATACATCCATATGAGACTATATATCACTAATTTAATTTCTTTAATGACATTAAATGTTTAAATTTATATTTCCCCCCAGATATCACTATTCTAATGTTACTCAATAAGGGGATTTCTTGTCTCACTTTTATTTCTCCAGGACTTATTCTATATTCAGTACATATTTTATTTGCGTGGTGTATATAGTAAAAATTAATTTATTTTTGTATTATTATAAATAAATTTATTTAAATTTACATATCCATTTTATGATCTATCATTATTGTGATTTTGTTTTCAATTTTACCAAAGCGATAATGGATTTTTTTGTCACAATTTTCCTTCTGTAATACATTTATTATGTTATACACCTATATTCTTTTATGTGCTGAAAATAATTCTTTTTTTAAATGTTATATCAATAATATTCTTATTATTATGATATTATATGTTTCAATTAATGTTATTCCTTCAATGGGCATATGATTCAAATGTTTTTATGTGGTATGGGAAACTTTGGAATGTTTAAACATTATTTTCCTCAATAATGTTTATAAAAGAACTTTTAATTCATCAATGAAAAGAACCCATATTCTTACTAAAATAGGTATATTTAATATTAATACCATCCTTATAATTTATTTATATGTATTATGATTATTTTAAAAAAGGGATGCACTGAAATTTACATCCTTAATCATTTTTTTCTTTATTGACTTCTCTTTGAATTATTCACCTTCTAGACATCATTAGAAATTAAATTTCCAATAAATTTACAAATCATATATCATGGATATGATTATTTCATAAATAGTATACCATTTTTAATTATGGTGTGTACTTGACATTTATTTTTTTAACTAGGGAAATATTGATAAATCTTTATATTTTATTCGACACAGATATTTGATAAGGCCCATTGTTAATGAATGAAATATATTCACTACTGGAAATAAACCCTTTACCAACTGTTCTAAATCATTTGTAAAGAATGGATAAGCATTTTTATAATATATACCAACGGTTATCTAAACCGTAGGTAAGTAAGCTGTAGGGAATCACATATGCCAACAGTTTTTGGAAAACTGTTGGTATATGTTAGGAAATCCACATTATACCAACAGTTATGACAAAATATTGGTATAACTTTTCACTAATGGTTTGAAAAAATTTGTAAACATAATATTACAATGGTTTCAAACCCTTGGAATATAGTTTTGAATTTATTTTTACCAATGTTTTGTGTAAACCGTTGGTAAAGAATGGACATTTCTCTATATACCAACAGTTTGTAAACCGTTGGGAAAGTATTTTTACCAATGGTTCTCTTAGAATAGTTGCTATAAAACACATTCACAAACCTATTCCAACAGTTTAAAACCATTAGCATAGGATTTACTATGCAATTCAGGCATCAGCCTACTGCAGGCTGCCCTTTCTCCATTTCTAGCTTCCCAACTACAGTTACCTGCAATAATAAACTATAACACATACATATACACAATTAATTAATATAGATTTAACACATAATGCACTCTGAAACTATACACATATAGAATTAAAACAATATTCATAAGGTAATTATAAACATACATAATTGATTTAGAATTCAATTCATAATTGAGATGACAATTACATGTACAATACGGATTTCAATTCATAATTGAATACTGAATTCAATACATATATAATTAAATTATCAATTATGAATACAATATATAAAAAATTGAATACATAATTATATGTGTTATACATAATTAATAATACATATGAAATTGAATTTTGTATAACACCTACATGATTGAATTTAGAAATTAGAAACTAATAACCCCAAAATAAGGAAATGGATAAACGACTTCAACCAAACACAAATATAATGTCCCATGGTTGGAGTGGTTGTCTTCGAACATAGTGATGATGATAATTTTTGTGTATCAATGAGCTTATGTGACTTTGGTAATGTAGTTTTCCTTGGCGTATTAAATGTCATGTGTTTTAGAATAGGGGTAGGAGTTCCTCACAAGAGAAGTGGATTGTTTGAGGATTGACCATGGATCCTCGTGCTAAAGTATCAACACAATATGAATATGTTTGGTTGGTTTTCCGTATTCCAATTGTTGTTACTTAAAATGATTTCCATTTTAAACAAAAGACAGACACGTCAACTGATACTAGACACATTTTCCTGATATTGATGTGGGATTGACTCGTACATGTCACATATGACACATGGATCGTTTTCCTAAAGTATGAAGACAATCTGAATGCATTTGGTCAGTTTTTTGTATGCCAATTGTTGTTTTCACTTAAAATGTTATCCATTTCAAATAATAGTGAGACACTTTGAGTGGTACAAGCCACACCATGCCTCATATTGAGGTGGATTTGACTCGTACACGTCAAAAATGACCCATGGATCCTTGTTCTAAAGTATCAATACAATCCGAATACGTTTGGTTAGTTTTTCGTATGCTAGTTGTTTTTACTTAAAAGGGTGTCCATTTTAAACAAAATAAATACATTTAGAGTGATACCAGCCACAATGTGCCTCAGATTGAGGTGGAGTTGACTTGTACACATCAAAAATCACCCATGGATCATTATCCTAATGTATCAATAGAATCCAAATCTGTTTGGTGGGTTTTCTGTAGTCTAGTTGTTGTTTTCACTTAAAATGTTTTCCATTTCAAATAAAAGTGTGACACTTTGAGTGGTACCAGCCACACCATGTCTTGGATTGAGATGGGGTTGACTTTTACATGTCAAAAATGACCCATATATCCTTGTGCTAATGTATCAACACAATCCAAATACATTTGGTTGGTTTTCTGTATGCCAGTTGTTTTTACATAAAAGGGTGTACATTTTAAATAAAAGAAAGACACTACGAGTGATAACGGCCACACAGTTCCTTATATTGGGTTGGGGTTGACTCATAAATGTCACATATTACCCATGGATCATTTTGCTAAAGTATTAACAGAATCCAAATGCGTTTGGTCACTTTTCCATATGCCAGTTTTTGTTCTCACTTAAAATGATGTCCATTTCAAATAAAAATTAGACACATTGAGTGTTATCGGCCACACCGTGCCTCAGATTGAGGCTGGGTTGAGTTGTAAACGTCAAAAATGAACCATGTATCCTTGTGGTAATGTATCAACACAATCCAATTTTGATTGTTTGGTTCTCTGTATGCTAGTTGCTGTTTTTATGTAAAACGGTGTCCATTTTAAACAAAAGAAAGACACATCGAGTGATACTGGATACATTGTGCCTCATATTGAGGTGGGGTTTACTCGTACACATCACATATGACCCATGTATCATTTTACAAAATTATAAACATAATCCGAATGTGTTAGGTTGGTTTTCCGTATGCCAGTTGTTGTTTGTAGTTAAATTGTTGTCTATTTCAAATGAAAGAAAGACACATTGAGTGATATCAGCAATACCATGCCTCAGATTGAGGCGAGGTTGACTCATAAACGTCACATATGACCCATTGATCATTTTACTAATGTATCAATATAATTCGAATGTGTTTGGTCGGTTTTTGGTATGCCAGTTGTTGTTTTCAATTAAAATGTTGTCCATTTCAAATAAAAGTGAGACACTTTGAGTGGAACCAGCCACACCGTGCCTCAGATTGAGGTTTGGTTGACTCGTAAACATAAAAAACGAACCATGTATCCTTGTGCTAAAGTATCAACATACTCAGAATATTTTTGGTCAGTTTTCCATATTCCAATTGTTTTTTCTTAAAAGGGTGTCCATTTTAAACTAAAGAAAGAAACTTCGAGTGATACTAGTCACACCCTGCCTTGGATTGAGTTAGGGTTGACTCGTACATTTCGTATATGATCCATGAATGATTTTCCTAATGTATCAACATTATCCAAATGTGTTAGGTTGGTTTTCTGTATTCCAATTGTTGTTTTTTACTTAAAATGTTGTCCATTGCAAATAAAGGTGAGACACTTTGAGTGGTACTGACCAAACCATGCCTCATATTGATGTGGGGTTGACTCATACACGTCAAAAATTACCCTTTGATCATTGTGCTAAAGTATGAACAAAATCAGAATACGTTTGGTCAGTTTCTGTATGATTGCTATTTTTACTTAAAAGAGTGTCCATTTTAATCAAAAGAGAGACACTATGAGTGATTCCAGCAACAATGTGCCTTGGATTGAGGTAGGTTGACTCATACACATAAAAAATGACTGATGAATTGTTGTTCTGAAGTATCAATACAATCAGATAGAATTTGTTCAGTTTTCTGTATGCCAATTGTTGTTTTTACTTAAAATGTTGTCCATTTCAAATAAAAGTGAGACACTTTGAGTGTTATTGACAACATTGTGCCTTGTATTGAGGCGAGTTTGACTCGTACATGTCAAAAATGACCCATGGATCCTTGTGCTAAAGTATCAACATAATACGAATACGTTTGGTTGGTTTTTCGTATGCCAGTTGTTTTTACTTAAAAGGGTGTCCATTTTAAACAAAAAACGACACTTCAAGTGATATCGGCCACACCGTGCCTCGGATTGAGGCAGTGTTGACTCATGCACATCAAATATGACCCATGGGTCATTTTCCTAAACTATAAATAGAATAAGACTGAATTTGGTAAGTTTTCCGTATGTCAGTTGTTGTTTTCACTTAAAATGTTATCCATTTCAAATAAAAGTGAGACACTTTGAGTGGTGCCGGCCACACCATGCCTCAGATTGAGGAAGGGTTGACTCTTACACATCAAAAAAGACCCATGTATCCTTTTTCTAAAGTATCAACACAATATGAATACATTTGGATGGTTTTATGTATTCCAGTTGATTTTACATAAAAGGGTGTCCATTTTAAACAAAAGAAAGACACTTCGAGTGATACCAGCCACACCATGCATTGGATTGAGGTGGGGTTGACTCTCACACGTCACATGTGTCCCATGGATCATATTCCTAAAGTATCAACACAATACTAATTCATTTGGTCAGTTTTCCGTATGCCAATTGTTGTTTTCACTAAAAATGTTGTCCATTTCAAATAATAGTGAGACACTTTGAGTGTTACTAGCCACACCGTGCCTCATATTGAGGTGGGGTTAACTTGTACACATTAAAAATGACCCATGGATCCTTGTTCTAAAGTATCAACACAATCCGAATACGTTTTGTCAGTTTTCTGTATGATGGTTGTTTTTACTTAAAAGGGTGTCTATTAAAAAAAGGACACATCGAGTGATACCGACCACACCATACCTTGGATTGAGGTACGGTTGACTCTTAAACGTCAAATATGACCTAGGGATCTTTTTCAAAAAATATCAAAACAATCTGAATGTGTTATGTCAGTTTTCCTTATGCTGGTTGTTTTTTACTTAAATTGTTGTCCATTTCAAATTAAGGTGAGACACATTGAGTGGTACCGGACACACCATGCCTCGGATTGAGGCAATGTTGACTCGTACACATAAAAATTACCAATGTATTTTTATGCTAAAGTTTCAACATAATCAGAATACTTTGGGTTGGTTTTCCGAGGTCCAGGGAGGAGGGTGGGGGGTTGTCCGAGGTCTAGGAAGGAGGGTAGAGGGGGGGTGTCCAGGGTCCAGGAAAAAAGGTAGGGGATGTACGGTGTCCTGGGAGGAGGGGGGCTATCGAGGGTCTAGGGAAGAGGGTGGGGGTTGACTGGGGTCTAGGAAGGAGGGTGGGGAGGCTGTTTGGGGGGCTGTTCGAGGTCCAAGGAGGATGGTGGGGGTGGGAGGGGGGCTCTTTGTGGTCCAGGGAGGAGGGTGGTGGGGCTGTCCGGGGGGCTGTCCGAGGTCCCAGAAGGAGGGTGGGGAGGATGTCTGGGGTTGAGGAAGGAGGGTGGGGAGGCTATCCGAGGGGCTATCCAGGGAGCTATCTGGGGTCTAGGGAGGAGGGTGGGGTGGCTGTCTGAGGTCTAGGAAAGAGGGTGGGGGGGGGGGGGAGTGTGCAGGGTCCAAGGAGGAGGGTGGGGGGGGGGTGTCTGGGGTCTAGGGAGGAGTGTGGGGGGATGTTCGGGGTCTAGGGAGGAGGGGGAGGGGGGTCCAGGGGGCTCTCTTGGGGGCTGTCCCGGGGGAATTCTGGGGTCTAGGGAGGATGGTGGGGGGGATATCTGAGGGGCTGTCTAGGGTCCATGAAGTAGGGTGGGGAGGCTGTCCGGGGTCCAGGGTGGAGGGTGGGGGGGGGGGGGGGGCTGGGGTATAGAAAGGGGGTGGGGAGGCTGTCTGGGGGGCTGTTTGAGGGGATGTCTGTGGTCTAGGGAGGAGGGTGGGGGGGGGGCTGTCTGGGGTCCAGGAAGGAGGGTGGGGAGGCTGTCCAGTGGGCTTTCTGGGGTCCATGAAGGAGGGTGGGGGGGGGGATGTCCCGGGGGATATACGGGGTCCCGGAATGAGGGTGTGATGCTGGGGCTATCCAGGGGGCTGTTCGGGGTCCATGGAGGAGGGTGGAGGCTATCTAGGGTCCATGGAGGTGGGTGGGGTCTATCCGAGGGCTGTCTGTGGGGATGTATCGGCTTTATGGGATGGTATTTACATATTTTCTAAGAAAATTATTTCGAAGTTAAAAAAATAATTTCATTATATCAACTTCTAATCAGACCAAGAATTTTCTATATTCCACTAAAAAATTAAAATTTCATTAAAATAGGGGGATTTCATCGCAATTCTTCAAGTCTATTTTTATTATTTATTGATAAAAAATAATGATAATGTGACCTACCGTGTCACAAATATTTTCAGGCACAACAAATTAATAAACATTAAAGGTTAGTAATATCAGTAAAAAATGTAAGGGATCAATATGTCCCTCATTACCATAACCATCATCACCATCATCTTCACCCCCACCCTCGTCCCCATTGTCATCCCAATTATCATTCCCACCCTCCTCCCCACCCTCTTACTCAGCTTTGGGCTCCTCATCACCATCCTTCTCCTCCATGGCCTCCTCCTCACCCTCCTCCTCCACCTCGTCCTCCTCCTCGCCCTCCTCCTACTCCACCTCGGCCTCCTCCTTACCATTGTCTCTACCACCACTAGAATTACCACCTGGTGAACCATATATAGAACACATAGATGAAATATTTTCATGACAAGTAGTGCTAGGCTCTGGTGGATGTGTAGGACGTAAAACTTTCATCAGTTTCATAAATGCAGTGTTATCCCTAGCAGACTATTCTGCCATCTCTGTGGCCCTTTTTTAGCCTGTTCTGCATGTGCCTTAACCTACTAAAACTTGGTGGCACCACAACTCATACCTGAGGGGGGTCAATACCTTGTCAGAACTATACTCTTCCCAGGTCGATAGTGTACTCTACTAGGGTTCTCATCTCCTAACACCTGATGTAAGTTATCATTTGGGCCAAAATTGTCCGGTTCTTGGCATCAAGGGCCTCTAAAGTAGCCTATTACTAATATAAAATGATTATTATGTTTCAGAATATAGAGTAAAATTTTAAATCTACAATGTAAAACTTACAATCTTCTGCTGAGTGGTTTCATTAACAGATCTTCCATATTTCTTCTTTCTACTCAAGAAAAACAGTTTTTCACAAGGAACATGTCCTTCTATTTTCAATTTATGCCTCTAAAATGACATTGAATATAGGAAACCATAATTAAAAACAAGATACAAAAAAATAGTAATTGCATTTCTAAAATTATATAACAACTTTAGCAATCGAGTAAATTATAGAGGAAGCAATAGAACGTGAAAGTTGTAATGAAATATTATAAATTGGCATACCTTCTGTCTCTCATGATCTTGAATTATAGTATATCCCAATGTGTGGACATATTTACCGGCATCAATGTTTTTTTATTTCTTCCATATGCATCCTAAATAAAATTAAATAATTAGTATTAACAAAAAACATGAAAATTTTCATTTAAATACCTATAAGTTGATTAATACAGTAAATTGGATAGTCGTCCAATGAGTAATAATATATCTGTACTATTATAAATGAAAATAATCCATTATAGGGACCGACTCTAACTCTTTTCCCACTCTAGCATGCCAACCAATGTACAAGTAATTCTTATAAGCTCTCCAAATCTCACTTAAATCCTTTTGACGTGCTGGCCATGCACCCTCACCAACAGGGAAATTAAACCGCTGCTAACACCAAAATATTAATTCCTATAATTACAAAAATTAATATATTACATTAAATTCAACATATTTTTGACCTCATATCTCTGCCCAGGCTTTATCCTTGACTATATTTGGCAGTTGTCTCCATGAGAGTGGATTGACAGGAATGATGTCGGAGTATTTGGAAAGAGTTTCCAAAAAACTACGAAATTGCTACCCTAATTTTTCAATCATTTGACTATCTTCGTTGTGGTCCACCATCAACTGCGTGCAGCGGTTCCACACCACACGCATGTGTGTACACCCCCACCCCCGCCTCCAATAATTATATGTAACTGTTATGAAATAAAAACAAATATTTTATCAATACATGTTATAATGAAAATAAATAATGGTGTAACAATTTTTTAGGGTTATATAAGTATACTTGTGGTATTCTGATCAATGGGTGCTGCTGGATCCACAGAAACTGAAGGAACACCCTGTACAGATGGAGTGAGTCTCAATGTATGCTCCGAAGGGATAGAATCTGGCCAAGCAAGAGTCAAAGAAGATGGAATATAAAATCCTGGAGAGAATGAAGTAGAAGTAAAAGAAGATGAAACGTATGGTTGGCCTAATGCTGGATGGGGAGTGGGAATCGTCATCGGATATGGTACAGACGGGTGAGGACGTTCAAATGTATAGGGTGGTTAAAACATGGGAAGCCTAAATATCATGTGTGTCCCTAATGACACAATGGGATCAGAATGTGGGATGGATGGTATGTCAGTGGGAGGGTCAAGGTCTAATCTGGTATGCCAACTAGATCATCTAGCTATCGTACCACCCCCCACCCTCATACGAACACCCCAAGTACTGGGACCACTACTAGGCTACTCATTAATTAATTGTTGCCTAATAGATGGATGCTGAAAAAATGTCTAAAAAAAATTAATCACATGACATTATATATTATTTAAATAAATATATTTGAAATAAAATACTCACAACAGACACTAGTGATGGAATTCCCTACTCATTCATGCGACGATTGTTGTCCATAATTTGTTTTCATCACCTCTCTTGAATTGGTTTCATTTATTACTTTTGAAAACAAATATGATGTAAATAGAAAATGATAACTAATGTGTAACCAAAAAAAAAATAAATGAGAGGGAATTGGGGGATTCATGGATAATTTTACTAACCATTGTTTTAGGTGTTCTTGAAAAAATATATAATGAAGTCTATAAAGCGTACAATATGTAATAATGAAATTTCACTTTTAGTACGATGATTATTTAATAAGGGTAATTAGTCTATTAAAATCATGGAACATTGATTCTATCAGATTCATAAGTGGTAAAGTAATTGTCAAAATTAAGGAAAAATTTAATTTCATTAGCTCAGGTAGATGTTGTAGGTTTTAATATATGTTATGTAGAAGAATACAAACCATCATGTTCATTACCTGGTAAAATGTTAAAGATAGGCCTTAGAGTCATACAAATTGTACAAAAATCATAGTTGAAGAATTGATATGTTCACAATGTTCGAAATTTTGGTTTTGTAGGTTTAAATACAGTTCAATTCCAAATTAGAAAATGAAATTCAAATAAAAAATTCAAAAACTAAGCATTGAAAAGTCACATAACAGTCAAGTCGGATAAAACATATTTGTAATCAATATTAAATAAATTGGAATAGAACCAACCTTAACAACACAAATCTAGGTAAACCAAAAGAATTGAGAACATGAATGGATGATTTTTTATATTTCCCACCACAACTTCACGTTCACAGTCAACTATGACAATTAAGAAATTAGAGTCATCGAAATAAATAAAAGGATTGGTTCCAATGGAAGTAGGGATGTTGTTAATTCCATCATCCCAATCATCAAAAATATTTCTTGTAATTACTTTAACAATGAATCCAAATTCAGGTCGATGTTTCTCTTTGAAAAAAAAAACATGTTTAGCCATTGATTCTAATACATATGGTTCATCGGTAGAAAGAGTGCGAGTCATATTAATCACTCGAAATCCATAATCATAAATAAATGTTCCCTATCTCGTCATCAAATCAAACCAATGGAATTTCATCATCGTGACTTTTCCATGAGAGTAATAATCCAATATTATTAATTTTCAATGACTCCATAATAACCCACATTTTCAAATCCTAGTCTACTATCTGATGCACTGGCATAACAATCTATTGTGGCAGTAACCATAACAACATCATGTTGTATTCTCATGTTCTTTGCTCATTCAGTGATAATAAATTTTTACCCATTGATAACAATTGATTTATAGTCATGAACCACGATATTAGGACCAAAATCCAAAGATCTGATTTCCTTAGACATAGAGTGAGTAGTAAAATTCAATACCTGCAATAAAATTGAATATTAAACATAATTAAATATTTATTTAATTAGTTTAAATAGTAATATTTTTACCTTCAATTTTAACCAAGAAGAAAACTCTTTTCTATGTAATGTCTCCCTCCTTCTCAAAGATAAATAATGATTATTTCTATTTATCATTGTTTTATATTCCCTATAGATAAAAAAATATGAATAGTTTATATGATATATATGTAAGATATACACATTCAATTTAGTTACCTGATGTAGTCATCGAAAAAATCACAATTAAACAAAATTGTGCGATGTGCCATCTCCCGCTGCTAAAGTCTTAATTTCTTCAATGTATATGATCCAGGAATTCCTCCTTTTTGAGGAAGTGATGCAAAAATGGGTTCAATTTTCTCATACTGTTCCTCATTATTTCTCAGTGTTCGGTTCATTCTTGTAGTAAGATCTGACAAATACATTGTGTAGAAATTCATACATTCTTGATCCAAGTAACCATTCATGATAGAACCTTCGAGATGATTCCTGTTTCAGACATAAGACATAAATTTGTACATATTTATTTCATTTGGATACATCCATAAAAAAGAAACATGTCTTATGAGCAGTATTTATGTGAGAATATGGATAGTCAGATGCACCATGAATGTGAAAAATGATGAAGGAAATATTTTCTCCAAATCACACAAAATTAATGGGGCATCTGTCAACATTTTTTGCAAGAAAGGCTTGGAAAACATATTAGCAAAAAGATCTCTAAAAAATGGCACAACCAAATAACCATCACCCATACATTATTGGACAAAAGATGACAATTTTCTATTGGAATCAACTCATGCAGAAGAACGTGATAATCATGAGTCTTCAACGATTTTAGCATCAAATATCTTCTGTTGACCCATTTAGATATGTTGTTGGAATATCCATCAGGAACTCTAATAGTATTTAATACTTCTAGAAATTGTTTTTTCCATATGTTTCATCATAGAAGAATCACATGGATCTTTTCATTTATTTACAATCATAAGCACAGGATGCAATTATGGTCTGACGCCCCAATCCACAAAGTCACTCCGAGACCGTAAATCATCTTCAGTCTTTCCCTTAACATTTAAAAGTATCAAAAGAAACATTACACATATTTTCTTTTAAATGTTCATTACATCTAAGCAATTATGTAACAAATTGGTTGACTAATAAGGCATATCAAAAAAGATACTCCTCTTCCTCCAATTGTAATAGGTTTCGGTGGAAACATTATTTCTCTTTCCATATTTCATTTGACCCTTCCCAAATAAAAAACTGAAATATTTCAATTCATTAAGCACATCAGTTCCAAACATACGCTAATGTCGATCATTGGTCTCTATGGTATTATCAAATCTTTGACGATTATTTCTATATGGATGGTCCATTGGAAAGAATCATCTATGTCCCATAAAACTGAAACTACAACGATGTTTTAGTATTCTGGATTGTGTATTCATCATACAAATAGGACATGATAGTTTTCCCTTCATTCCCCATCCATACAACATTGTATAAGCCAAAAAATCATTGATCGTTCACATATGTCACGACCCGTCCCTCGGGGCCGATGTCGTGACTACCCCAAGCCCACCTTCCATAGGCCTAGGGTAGGGGACTAGCACCAAAGGATAAAATCCCTAAAACTGGGAAGGTTCTGCCTTTATAAAGTGTAAACACACACAATAGAGTACAAGATAGGAGTAAAACACTAAGAAAAACTATATACAAATGAGTGTGGTAAAGTAAAAGGGGCCGAAAGTACAATCCCAACAGGAAAGTACAAGTACAACTGAAAAACAAGTACAACTGAAGAAAAGGTAAAGCAACTATTGGTTCATCCTCCGAGGATTACAACTTGAAGGGTAGGTAAAAATTGCCTCCTCATAACTTCACATCCGTCAGTATCCTCTATGTACTGACTCGTCATAAGGTCCACCTCCGGGCACTATCCAATCCTGCTACTCTGATCCTTAGTCAGCACTGTCTGTTGTCTGCAACCAACACAACGAGGTGCGGGAATTACCCATGCAGGGGTGAGTATAATGATACTCAGTAGGGACCCTGATACCATAATGGTGGCACAAAATCCATCAAGGATAAACTACAATGTATTAAATCAACAGATAAACTCACTTAGGTATATTGTAACACCCCAATATTTTATGAAAAATATTCTTTTTAATTTCAATAATGTCTTGTGTTGTATGCTACAACAAAAGGATCTTGCACAACACACATCCTTGACTTGACTTGCATTACACGCAATCACGACCTTCCTTGATAGCGTGTGTAGTATGCAATAACGAGTTTCACTAAACAACAATATGCTATTAAAATATTATTAAAACTAGCCGTTATGAATAGTAATAACCAATTTTTGAAATTTTGTAAATTTTATTTTTCAAAATGGACTTCATTTTTGGATTCATAATATCGAAATTAGCTTAGGGTGATATTTTGGTACTTTTTGGATAACTTTCATTTTCTGATGAATAGTGAAAATTACTAAATTTTAATTAAAAACAACCTTTTTAATAGAAATAATTAATAGTGATAAATTATTAATTTGAGTGGTTTTAAAGTATATTTAGAATATATTTTTATAATTTAATACAATGTTGGTAATTGGATGTAATTTCACATTTAAACCAGACATAAACAAGTGTCAATCTTTTGATGGTTATTATCTCTTAAGAACACGCTATTGGTTTTGTCGACGGGAATTAATTCTTAAATTAATTAATGCAACTGATTTGTTTTGAAATTTGTAAAATAGACATCATTTTTGAGTTCATAATATCAAATATATCTTAGGCCTAATTTTTGGAATTTTTCTGGAAACATTCATTTTTTTGATGAATAGTGAAACCACTAAGTGGTAGTTAAAAAAAGTGAATTTTTCATAAAACATAATTTTACCACTTCTGTGAATGGAATTTCAAAAATCCAAGAGAAACGGTTGATGTCAGTAAGTAAAATGTGGTTCAATGAGATGAAACTAATTTTTGGTGAATACTAACTTTTTACTTTTTTTACCACGGTTAAAAGTAAATAGGATAATTAAGGGTACAAATGATATTATTATTACCCTAACACATGTCCTAATTCTATTCGATAAGTTTAATTCGACCAAATAAATCCTTAGAATTAAATATGACTATTTAGGCCCACATGTATTAGATTAGTACATTTATTATTAATTTATTTAAAGAAGTGTTAAAATAGTTAAAATCAAAGTTTAATAACTTAATAATTTTTAATATATGGTTATACATAAGATAAATTCAACTATAAATATTCATTAGAAATCTAAAACGATTTCCTACATAATGGTATTTTATTTGATATTTTTAGACATTAAATAATATAATTTATTTATGACACAAAGATGATGCAGTAATTATCTTATTAATGAAATATTGACTTAATTGATGTTATAAATACCAAAATAAATGTAATTTGAGACTTTTTATAAATTACACTAATTTTCTAGGTTAATATGACATGTTATTATTGATTTAATGTACGTTTTTCGAACTAATCATTCTGTTATGATTTTCAAAAAAATCAATTACTAAATAGGATAAAAATTGACATAAAATATTTTTTAAAAAAAATATTATATAATTAATTGTTATTTTATTCCTAAACATCTAAGGTTAGGTCAAATGACTTAGATAAGGATATATATATTAACAATAAACAACTTGGGGTTCTTTTGTCTGCTTATAGTATGTTTATTAACCTTATATTATAAGAACACAAGATGACACGGTAAAAGTAAAATTATTTAACTTAATGTTAAATCTAAATGATAAGGTTAAAATAGGAACCTAAACTTGTCTAAATTATATTGGATGAGAGGATCTAGACCCATCCACACCCTAGCTTCGAAATAAATCAATTTTGAGCTATTTAAAACTGAATTTGGCTTTATAATAAAATAATATTTTTAGTTATTCCAAAGGTGCCCCTCTCCTCCCTTATAAAAGGGAACCTCATCCCTCTCTTCCTCACACCACTTTGAGCCTTCCAGCTCGACCAAACCCTGCAAAATTCTCTTATCCACTTCCCTAGACACATCCTAGAGGTCCTGGTCTTCTTCAAAGACCAATTGTAGTGCCCTAAGAGGAGGAATCAAAGAGGCGCTTCAAAGAATAGGTAATGTCTGTTACCGATTCTTTCAACTTTATTTCTTCTTCCACTTCATCTTCTTATGTTATTTCATTATGAAGTAACAACATCAGTATCACTCATATACTGTTATTTTATTATAAGTATGAAACAACCCTATTTCACCATCTATCCATCCTACAGAAAACGAAATCACTGCACGTGCGTACGTATAGAATATTGTCTCCACACCGTGGTGTAATCTATTTTCCACAACCACCTTACTTGGATGGGTATAATGGTGTACATAATAACTATATATGATTATTATAAATTTTTATTTATTTTAAATAGTATACATACACTCCAATACAATTCCACAATCATGAGAAGGATATCATCGCTCGTGCGTACGTACGGACTACCGTCTCCACGACGCGATGAGATTCATTCTCCACATTAACCATTCATGAATGATTATAAAGTATATATAATAAGTAATCATGAAATATATGACATAATAATGATACTGGAATTATGTGTATATATATGTATGTCGTCTACTAAATCCCATTCAACTCAATAAGGAAACGAAAACATCGTTCATGCGTACGTACGACCTACCGTCTCCATGAATGGTGTATTTATTTCCATTTAGTTATCTATTATATATATGTATATTCTGAATATATATTATATGTAAATCATGTTTTATATTCTGGAATTAAGTAGTCATGATCTAAGTAATCATATGAATAATTACAAGTCAAAACACGGACGACAAATGAAACCATTTTACCCAAAACGCTCTTTAAAATGGAATTTACAAAAGAACGGGTAATATAAAGTCACAAGTGAACCATATATGATATCATAACAATGCGTATGATTCTGGAATAATTCAATGACATTATTTAAATCATTATACAGGAGGTTTGGACACTTACGAAGCAAATCAGACCTAAGGTAAGGGATAATTGTGCAAATCACATTTTTATCAGAGATTACTTATTCGTAAGTATTTACTGGGGTTATTGCTTTCATCCATGTAAATGTTTTATAAAAGTGTATTCATGTATATTTAAAGTCATTTTATACCCATTTTGACATTTACCCCATGGTATGGAAGGAATCATTCTTTTGTTTACCCTACGAGGTACTTTTTTATAACTTTTCCGACAAAAGTACAAGAAGAATGTTTTTTTAACTTATATGGAATGAACAGATTTTTAATGTTTTATAAAGACTTATTTTCATGATGCCTCCTAAAAATATATCATGACTATTTTCAACAAAATCTCTTTCTTTTAAAATAGCAAGACGGTTTGTGAAAAGAAATTGATTTTGAAGAGGAAAGGATATTTTCCTCCAGAATTCATTTCAAGTATTTTATCAAAACATTTTTCCATCTAATATGACATTATTTCATATGAGAATGTTTCAAGTATAATGTTTCTATGATTTACATGGTTTAAATTTTCTTATTATGAAATTATATCCATTTCTTTTATATGGATTATGTGATTATGGGATGGTGCTTATGGAACCCATTTTATTTATTGGGTTACTATGAATGATGTATGTTTATTTTGTGGCACAAGTAAGAATGATTTCATTATGAGATGGGTGGGACCTATATCTCTCTCCAATTCATTGGGTATAGATTTATATCTCATGATATAGACATGGCTAGAACGGCATGTTAAACCGGTTCAGTAATACAGGACTGGAGCGAGGTGTGAACTTGATTCAGAAAGGGACTTTGTCCACTAAGATGGTCTTGGCAGTAATGCCTTGGCTACTATGGAAATAATATCATGTTCTTAATGGTTTACACAATTACATGTTTTATTCCCATGCTATTTTATCATTCTTAATGTTTCTTTATGATCTATGCCTTACGTACTTCCATGTTTTGTGTCATTTCTCAAGATTTTGATGTTTAAACATTATGTTCATGTTTATAAGTTCAAATGTATATGGTATGTTTTATTTTATCCACACTTACCCTTACTGAGCATTTGAGCTCACCCTTTTTATGTTTTATTTCCCCTAGGATATAAAGAAAGGTTTTAGGTAAGAAAAAAAGGGACGATCTTTATGGGAGATGTTGAAGACCTTTCACCACGATTAGAAGATTACGTTCCAAGTTTCCAAAGACACTAAACTATTAAGGTCCTTGTGTGTCTGTTTTTGTTATGTATTAAGTATTCCGCTAAAGTAATGTAATGTCCATGTACGTCAAGCTTTGGGTCTCTATAGTTTGTATCAGAGGAAAAGTTTAGTCAACCTCTGGAAACTAGGATGCGAAAACGTCAGTGAGATCCCTAGAGATATTTCTAAGGTATGTCTAGGGATGTACCTAAGGATAAGTATATGAATAGGATATAGTCCTAGAACTATGGTAACCATATTAGATTAAACCAAAGATGTTAGATATTGAAGTTACTCCCACTTTATTATGATTTTTTCCTCTGACTCTATTGTTTTTGGGTTTTAGAAAATGGCTGGAAACAAGATGATTCACGATAATGGAGGATATGATGGACAATGGAATGATATTCTTCATGAGAAACCAAATGAAATGGGATTTGGAAATCCAAACATCATTATTATGTCGAATCAGAAATCTCATAATATGATCAATAAAGTCAAATTTGGTAAGTTTCCTGACTCGGTTAATAAGAGAAAGATGGAGTTTCATGATGATCATAGAGGAAAGAAAGTTAAATTTCCCCTATGTAAATAATGTGGGAAGAGGCATCAAGGAGAATGTTTTAAAGGAACGGGAAGATGCTTTGGGTGTGGAAACGAAGGACACAATGCATGTAAGTGTAAAGGAAAAGGTTCAGTTAACACCAGGGATGAGGGTAATGGTATTTCTACGACATCAACAATGGTTAAATGTTTTAAATGTGGAATGTATGGGCATTATGAAAACCAATGCCCTAAGGTAAAGTCTCATGAAGAGAATCAGTATGGTCGTATGGGTAGTATTTATGTTGATGATGATGAAGAGACTACAAATGATATGTGAGATGAAAGAATTGTTGAAGCTTGGTCAATGGTTTAAGAATGTAGTGGAACGATTACAAGTTTATCATGTGTAATGTTGTATAAGTAATCTCATGGTACTATGGAAAAAGAGACTTCTAAGGATTGTTACACTATTGTCTTTCCTTGAGTTTTGAAAGTGTATGATTAATGGTTCCAGCATCCATGAAAGGTTATTCAGATATTTTTGGATTGTAGATGATATGAGAATAGTGAAGGGATAAGGAGAAAATTAAATGTTTGATAGTATTCATGAGCTCATGAATGATATAAGAAGAAGGTCATATCATGGTTTGAGTATATAGAATTTTTGGATTTTGGTATGTGGAAAGAGTTAACTTTTGATAGAATTCATGTTTTCACTAAGGTTTAATGGGTATTCATTTCTCAAGAGAATACATGATTAAGGTATTCACATGATTGGAATGTGACCAACAAGATATATGGGGGATAAATGATGGTATTCACATTCTTGGTTGATGACATTTCAAGTAATCTTTTCCTTTATACTATGAGCTTGGACCGAAGTATTTTAGATAATCCTAAACATTGGAATGGGTTATGTTGGAAATAAGTTAGTATTTTATAAGGATAGAACTTTTTTTTCGATATTATTTATGGGATGTTATAATAATGTAGTTTTAGAAAAAGGACAACCTGCAGGACGGGCGACAACCCATCGCCTCGGACAAGGCTGTGGGAATCGAACCCACAACCGAAGTGCGACTAGCCTTTATCTCCTACAACTGGCCTACAGGAAGTCCCTATTTAGTAGAAACTAGTTTTATTATATTAAGCAGTATGATATATGACGTATAAGTCCATTTTAGGAACCATAGATGATTAATCTCACTATAGATGGACTTATGTATTTTTGATAACTTTTATAACCTTTTGTTTGAGACAGATGGAAATACCCATAAATCTATCACATGATCTGCTAACACATCACGAATAACAAATTCAACTTCATTTCATTAAGGGATGAAGTGGAAATTGATCAATTAACGAACAACAGTGAGATTGTACCAAAATCATGTAAGTATTTCTTTTAACTCATCAACTTTAGCGAAATGATCTTGAAAATCAAAAATGTTGTCCTAGTGCCCTTATATCCGATGAATCAGATGGTACCTTAGATCATCACAAATATATGGATTTGTGATTGCTGGCTTTTCTATAGCCATGTTCTCTACCACTCTCCATCAGAACATGATGGTTAAACTTCTCTTCCATATCCATATTTTTATCTTTGTGGAAACCCAGTGATTAGTTTATTTGGGTAACCATTACGTTTCATACTTTTTTTTAAAGATTGGTTGCGGTATTCCTTTTTCCGATGTGGGTTTTTATTAAGGAAACTTTTGAGGAGAAAACCATTTATAACCCCGGTGAATTTTGAGGGCAAAATTCATTTTAAGGGGGGTAGAATGTAACACCCCGAGATTTTATGAAAAATATTCTTTTTAATTTCATTAATATCTTGTGTTGTACGCTACACCAAAAGGATCTTGCACAACACACATCCTTGACTTGCCTTGCATTACACCCAATCATGACCTTCCTCGATAGCGTGTGTAGTATGCAAAAACGAGTTTCACTAAACAATAATATGCTATTAAAATATTATTAAAACTAGCCGTTATGAATAGTAATAACAACTTTTTGAAATTTTGTAAATTTTATTTTTCAAAATGGACTTCATTTTTGGATTCGTAATATCGAAATTAGCTTAGGGTGAAATTTTGGTACTTTTCGGATAACTTTCATTTTCTGATGAATAGTGAAAATTACTAAATTTTAATTAAAAACAACCTTTTTAATAGAAATAATTAATAGTGATAAATTATTAATTTGAGTGGTTTTAATGTATATTTAGAATATATTTTTATAATTTAATACAGTGTTGGTAATTGGATGTAATTTCACATTTAAAACAGACATAAACAAGTGTCAATCTTTTGATAGTTATTATCTCTTAAGAACACGCTATTTGTTTTGGTGATGGGAATTAATTTTTAAATTAATTAATACAACTGATATGTTTTGAATTTGGTAAAATAGAAATCATTTTTGAGTTCATAATATCAAATATATCATAGGCCTATGTTTTGGTATTTTTCTGGAAACATTCATTTTTTTGATGAATAGTGAAACCACTAAGTGGTAGTTAAAAAAAGTGAATTTTTCATAAAACTTAATTTTACCGATTCTGTGAATGGAATTTCAAAAATCTGAGATACATGGTTGATGTCAGTAAGTAAAATGTGGTTCAATGAGATGAAACTAATTTTTGGTGAATAGTAACTTTTTACTTTTTTTTCTCCACGGTTAAAAGTAAATAGGGTAATTAAGGGTAAAAATGATATTATTATTACCCTAACACATATCCTAATTCTATTGGATAAGTTTAATTCGACCAAAAACAACCTTATAATTAAATATGACTATTTAGGCCCACATGGATTAGATTAGGACATTTATTATTAATTTATTTAAAGAAGGGTTAAAATAGTTAAAATCAAAGTTTAATAACTAAATAATTTTTAATATAGGGTTATACATAAGATAAATTCAACTATAAATATTAATTAGAAATCTAAAACGATTTCCTACATAATGGTATTTTATTTGTATTTTTTAGACATTAAATAATTTAATTTATTTATGACACAAATATGATGCAGTAATTATCTTATTAATGAAATATTGACATAATTGATGTTATAAATACCAAAATAAATGTAATTTGAGACTTTTTATAAATTTCACTAATTTTCTTGGTTAATATGACATGTTAGTATTGATTTAATTAACTTTTTTCGAACTAATCATTCTGTTTTGATTTTCACAAAAATCAATTACTAAATAGTATCAAAATTGACATAAAATAGTTTTTAAAACAAATATTATATTATTAATTGTTATTTTATTCCTAAAAATCTATGGTTCTGAAAAATTACTTAGATACAGTTATATATATTAACAATAAAAAACTTGGGGTTCGTTTGGCTGCTTATAGTAAGTTTATTAACCTTATAGTATAAGAACACAATAAGACAAGGTAAAAGTAAAATTATTTAACTTAATGTTAAATCTAAATGATAAGGTTAAAATAGGAACTTAAACTTGTATAAATTCTATTGGATGAGAAAATATCGACCCATACCCACCTTAGATTCTAAATAAATCAATTTGGATCTATTTAAAACCGAATTTGGCTTTATAATAAAATAATATTTTTCGTTATTCCAAAGGTGCCCCTCTCCTCCCTTATAAAAGGGAACCTCCTCCCTCTCTTCCTCACACCACTTTGAGCCTTCACACTCGGCCAACCCCTGCCAAATTCTCTTCTCCACTTCCCTAGAAACATCCTAGAGGTCCTTTACTTCTTCAAAGTCAAATTTTAGTGCCCTAAGAGGAGGACTCAAAGAGGCACTTCAAAGAAGAGGTAATGTCTGTTACCGATTCATTCAACTTTATTTATTCTTCCACTTAATATTATTAGGTTATTTCATTATGAAGTAATAACATCAGTATCAATAATATACTGATATGTTATTATAAGTATGAAACAACACTATTTCATCATCTATCCATCCTACGGAAAATGAAATCACTGCGCGTGCGTACGTACGGAATACCGTCTCCACGCCGTGGTGTAATCTATTTTCCACCACCACCTTACTTGGATGGGTATAATGGTATACATAATAACTATATATGATTATTGTGAAGTGATATTGATTCTTAAATTGTATACATACACTCCAATACAATTCCACGATCAGGAGAACGATATCATCGCTCATGCGTACGTACGGACTGCTATCTCCACGACGCGATGAGATTCATTCTCCACATTAACCATTCATGAATGATTATAAAGTATATATAATAAGTAATCATGAAATATATGACATAATAATGATACTGGATTTATGTGTATATATATGTATGTTGTCTACATAATCTCATTTAACTCAATAAGTAAACGAAAACAGCGTTCATGCGTACGTACGGCCTACCGTCTCCATGAATGGTGTATTGCTTTCCATTTACTGATATACTATATATATGTATATTCTGAATATATACTATATATAAATCATGATTTATATTCTGTAATTAATTAATCATGATCTAAGTAATCATATGAATAATTTCAAGTCAAAACACGGACGACAAATGAAACGATTTTACCCAAAACGCTCATTAACATGGAATTTACAAAAGAACGGGTAATATAAAGTCATAAGTGAACCATATATGATATCATAACAATGAGTATGATTTTGGACTAAGTCAATTTCATTATTTAAATCATTATACAGGAGGTTCGGACACTTACGAAGCAAATTGAACCTAAGGTAAGGGATAATTGTGCAAATCTCATTTTTATCCGAGATTACTTATTCGTAAGTATTTACTAGGGTTATTGCTGTCATCCATGTCCATGTTTTATAAAAGTGTATTCATGTATATTTAAAGTCCCTTTATACCCATTTTGACTTTTACCCCATGGTATGGAAGGAATCATTCTTTTGTTTACCCTACGAGGTACTTTTTTAACTTTTCCGAGAAAAGTACAAGAAGAATGTTTTTTTAACTTATACGGCACGAACAGATTTTTACTGTTTTATAAAGACTTATTTTCATGATTCCTCCTTAAAATATATAATTACTATTTTCAACAAAATCTATTTCTTTTAAAATAGCATGACGTTTTGTGAAAAGAAATTGATTTTGAAGAAGAAAGGATATTTTCCTCAAGAATTCATTTCAAGTGTTTTATCAATACCTTTTTCCATCTAAGATGACATTATTTCATATGTGTATGTTTCAAGTATAAAGTCTCTATGATTTACATGGTTTCAATTTTCTTATTATGAAATGATATCCATTTATTTTATATGGATTATGTGATTATGGGATGATTTTTATGAAACCCATTTTATTTATTGTGTTACTATGAATGATGTATGTTTATTTTGTGGCACAAATAAGAATGATTTCATTATGAGATGGGTGGGACCTATATATCCCTCCAATTCATTGGGTATAGATTTATATCTCATGAGATAAACATGGCTGGAACAGCAAGTTAAACCGGTTTAGTAATACAGGACTAGAACGGGGAGTGAACTCGATTTAGAAAGGGACTTTGTCCACTAAGATGGTCTTGGAAGCAATGCCTTGGCTACTATGGAAATCATATCATTTGCTTAATGGTTTCCACAATTACATGTTGTATTCACATGCTATTTTTTCATTCATAATGTTTCTTTATGATCTATGCCTTACGTACTTCCATGTTTTGTGTCATTTCTCAAGATTTTGATGTTTAAACACTATGTTCATGTTTTTAAGTTCAAATGTATATGTTATGTTTTATTTTATCCATGCATACCCTTACTGAGATTTTGAGCTCACCCTTTTTATGTTTTCTTTCCCCCAGGATATAAAGAAAGGTTTTAGGTAAGAAAAAAAAGGGAATATCTTTATGGGAGATGTTGAAGACCTTTCACCATGATTAGAAGATTACATTCCATGTTTCCAAAGACCCTAAACTATTACGGTCCTTGTGTGTCTGTTTTTGTTATGTATTAAGTCTTCTGCTAAAGTAATGTAATGTCCATGTACTTCAAGCATTGTGTCTCTACATATATTCACATACATATACCAATGTTACCAAGTAATCCATATAAATCATGAGGTAGACACAAAATTTAATAACTCAGCTCAAACTATGATTTTATTTTTTGGGGTGGTATCAAGTAACATCCCCAGTCGCACTGTCAAAACCTCGGCTGCTGGAGTATTCCTCCTCTATTGAGTACAGTGGGCATGCCACGTCACACAGAGGAGCTTCCCAATATCCTTGGACTACTGTGGTACACCTCATGTCGGGTAATGTGGCTCTACTGCGTCATACAGAGGTTCTCCCACTGTGGGTCTCCCGCGTCACACAGAGGCGCTCCACCTCGTAGCCTGCAGATGTACTCCTACTGTTGAGTACCATGGGTCTATCACACTCACACAGAGGCGCTCCCCACCATGGTTCTTCCATGACACCAAGGCGCTCTCCAATGGGCTAGTCGAATCACTCCGAGTCGAATCGGTCAACAATCGTCAGGTCTCAACCTGCTACTAGGTCTCCGAACTATGCTCGCTCATCTCCGGGAGGATCCGCTCCACGATCTACAGGTTGATACTCCAATTACCATGATGTCCCACATAGAAGTATCTCAATGGTCTGCCACATCATAGAGGTCTCAACACAACTTACAACATGTAAATCGGACGCCCAGTCTGTGAATTATTAGCTTTTTAGTCCCTGGGGCCTGGTTTGATTCGTGTACGACATAACCTGACTGTATCTCAAATTTACCCCAAACTCAATTGGGTTATACTCAAAGGGATCGTCTTGCTCCACGATTAACATCACAACTGATGGTTCGTCCAACAGACGTTCAGTGCCAAAGATATGTCCAATGAAAGTAAAAGGTTAGTAGTGGGCTCGGGTCTGGCCCGACCCATTGGGCAGGCCATCCTATTAGGTTCGACCCGATACACTGGGCCCAGCCCAGTAGGCCACGAGGGCGGTTCGTCATCGGTTCGGGGTCGGTTCGGCCTAGAGCAACGTGAAGGCGCGGCTCGGCCCAGAGGGCGCAGCCATGCCGGTTTGTCTAGGGTGTCACGAGGGGGACCTCGGAACAGTTTGGAAGGTCGGACATCATGGAGGCAGCTGGGCAGGGCATGGGAAGGTTGGCCTATGGGCGGCTGGTTCGGGCAAGGAGCATGCAGCACGGGTCGGCGCAGTTCGGGCCATGTGTGGCCAGGCAGGCCCGTTCGGCCGGCGGGGTAGGGCGCAGCCAGGCCGTCAGGCGGGCGGCCGGTCCGTGCCCAACCGGGTAGTTCAGCTGCTAGGAGGCACGCGACTGGGCGGGCCGACGGTCGGGAGGTGTGCAACCGGGGTGTTCGAAAGCTGGGAAGCGGCCGGGCTAGAAGGTTCGACACTACTCGGATGGGCGTGGGCTGATGGAATTTAGTTGGGCAGGGTGCGGCCAGGCGGTCCGGCTTTTAGGAGGCAGCCAAGCTGGCTAGTTCAATGCGGCCCGGGCTGGTGCAAGCCGGAAGTGTTCGGCCGGGACCACCAGTACGCCGCAAGGGAGACATGATTCACGGAGGCCACGGGGAGTGCGTCATTTGTCGTTGCCACCTTCTTCATTCTGCCGCCTCATCGCCATGCTGAAGGCCCAACATAAACAAGATCAACGGAGGGGTTGGGCCATGTTGGTTTGTCCCTCACCCTCCGCGTTTAGGGTGGTATCAGTTGGTTAATCAAAGAATAATAAATATGAACAACTATTGTTTTACATCCATTCATCGATTCCATTCTAATCTGAAGAAACAAAGAAAAGGAAGGTTACAAAAAATAAACCCCTACCTTTGTTCTTCATTCTTCATTCGTTGACAGAGTCACGAAAGTACATGAAGATGATCTTCGTTCGTCGCATCCGCCACACACATCCAAACCCGAGCTGTGTCAGCTCATTGATGACGATGCAGAAGTTGATCATCGAAGACATCTCATGACGGTTTAATCTTTAAGGAAGAAGTTGAAGAAGGTCGACGTTCTTCTTTCTTCATTCTTCATTGAGAGATGGGGTTATTCGTTGGGAACTTTTTCCCAATAATCCTCCCCTCAAGATTCCACCAAAATGAATATGCAAATGAAATAATATATTGAAATATCCTATTAATTTGTTGGCATGATATTCAAATTTGAAAAATTAATTAGGTAGGCTCCCATTAATTAATTCAAGGGGTTGGCACAAGGAATTAATTAGGGGAGTTGAATAGGCTCTCCCTCATTAATGAGGGAGAGTTGAGAGGTTTTACACTCAATCAATATGGGGTTAAGCATTGTTTGGTCCCCACGTCGTAACCTCTCACAGGAGGTTTTTTTGGGTGAGCCCCACCACCATAACCTCTCATGGGAGGTTAAGGTGTGGTGGTCCCACCTCCAACTTCCATGAAAAGGATTTAACCACCAATATCCCGCATGGCAGCTCAAATAAAATAATGTGAAACTCACATTATTTTATTAATTTCCAAAAAAACCCAAACTTTATCTTTTATTCTCGACTCACTGTTGTCGAAGTGAAAGTCTTTCTATGCGAATACGGGCGCTGAGTGGTCAACGGTGCCCTCAAGTTTCATTTCCGAGCACCGGTTCAAAAGTTATAAAATCTCACTTCTATATTTACTGAATGTACTCGAACAAAACATCAGCAATTGATTCCGGGCACACCGGTCCTCAAAATCACGTTCCATTAGATTTCACAGACTTGTAAAATTCCCCTGTATTTTAAAACAAATTCCATGGGAATTCTGGGTCTTTACATTCTCTCCACCTCTAGGATTTACATATCCATAATCTAGAACTCGAACTAAGGGAACAAGTGGGGGTACTCAGCATGCATCCGAGCCTCCCGCTCCCATGTTCTCTCCATGAGGTTCTCGTGCTTCCAGTAAACGTGCACTAGAGGTATTGACCTCCCACATAGGACCTGATCCTGTCGATCATCAATTTCCACCGGAACCTTTGTTAATGTCGCCCCATCATCGACATGCAGTTCTCCATGGTCAATTATGTGAGAAGGGTCTTGTACGTTTCCCCTCACTGGGATACGAGGAAGACGTCGTGCACCCAGTTAAACTGTGGTGAAAGGGATAAGCGGTAAACCACCTCACAAACTCTGCTAAGGACCTGAAAAGGCCCAATGATTTGTGGATATAACATGCCGCCTCGGCCAAATCTCTGTAGACCTCATCGAGGTGAGACCCGTAGAAAGACATGGTCACCATCCTCGAACTCCAGAGGTCTCCATATCTTATCATCATATGACTTCTGCCCACTCTATGCAGTCTTCATCCACACTTGGATGATTTGTACCTTCTCTGTGGTAGCCCGTACCATTTCTGGTCCCACTAGTGCTGACTCCCTTGGGTATTTCTAGTACAATGGTGATCTACAAGGTCACCCGTATAATGCCTCAAAAGGTGTCATCCCTATGGTGGAGTGATAGCTATTGTTGTATGAAAACTCCACCAATGGTAAGTGGTCCTCCAAAATATGACCAAAGTTGAGGATGCATGAATGGAGCATGTCCTTGAGAGTCTAAATAGTCCTCTCAGTCTGGCCATCCGTCTGAGGATGGAAGGTGGTTTTGAGATGAAGTTATATCCTGAAAGCCTCCTGCTACCCCTTCCATAGCTGAGAATTAAACCATGCATCACGATCATAGAAAATAGAAGAAGGTACTCCATGTGGCCACACAATCTCCTGCAGGTAGAGGCATCCAAATCACTTTACCGAACCCTACTCTCTGATTGGTAGGAAGTGGGATGACATGGTGAGTTGGTCAACAATCACCCAAATCATGTCGTGAACCCTGGATGTATGTGGATGTCCTATCATGATGTCCATGTATATCTCAACCCACTCCCACTATGGGGCCTATAAAGGCTGAACCAAGCATTCTGGTTACCTGGTGCTTAGCCTTCACTTGCTGACAAGTGAGGCATCGAGAGACAAACTCCACTACTGCCTTCTTCATACCTGGCCACCGGTAGTTTCATTTGAGGTCCAGATACATCTTCGCTACTCCTGGATGTACCGCTAAAGGTGATGTGTGGAACTCCCTCAAAACATCCTCTTGAAGTGAAACTGGTATTATAGTACAGCCTCTGAATCAGATGACATGCTCCCCTCATTTAGAAAATCCATCAGGTGCCTGCCCTGTGGATATCTGAGAATTTTGTGTCTCATAGTAAGCGTCCCCATGAAGTGCATCCCCGACTCGCTGAAGAAGTGGGGAAGTGACTATAGAGACTGTAGAAAGTCTACTCCATCTCTATCCACAAAGGATATATGTAAGGAAGCCAACTGCTCTGTCGCCTCACCTAGCAGTTTTATACCAGATCACTTGCTGAGTACATTTGTTACCACATTCCCCTTTCCAAGAGTATAGACTATCTCGAAGTTATAGTCCTGGAGGAACTCAAGCCATCACCGTTGTCTCATGTTTAGGTCATTTTGAGAGAAGACATACCTGAGTCTCTTGTGATCAGAGTACATGGTAAAATGTTCTCCCATCAGATATTGTTGCCACATCATCAAGGATAAGACCACTGATGCTAACTCTAGGTCATGGGTATCATAGTTCTGCTCATGCTGTCTCAACTGTCGAGAACCATACACGATCACTTCTCTCTCTGGCATTAGGACACACCTGAGTCTGGTCCCTGATGCGTCGCTGTAGACTACGTACCCTACTCCTTCCTCTAGAAACCTCAATATGGGGGCACTAGTCAGCCTCCGGTTTAGCTCCTAAATGCTTTGATGGCATATCTATGACCACATGAAGGGTTTTCCTTTCTTCGTCAAGGATTATAGTGGGGCTGCAACTCCGAAAAATATCGGCACATATCTCTGTTAGTAACCAGCAAAACCCATGAAACTACATACCTCCGTCAGACTCCTGGGTGGCTCTGAAGCATGTACCACCTCAATTTTTGCCAAATCCATTGCAACTCCAGCCTCCGAGATAACATGTCCCAAAAAGTGAACGTCTTAGATCCAAAACTGGCACTTCAAGAGCTTACCATAAAGCTGGTGCTCTTGGAGTGTGTCTAGTACTACCCGCAAATGATAGGCATGATCCTCCTCAGTAGTCAAGTAGATCAGAATATCATCAATGGAGATTATGACTAAGCGAACAAGATATGGCTGGAAGATCCAATTCATGAGTCCCATGAACACTATTAGAGCATTGGTTATGCCGAAAGGCATAACCAAGAACTCGTATTGGATGTACCGACATCTGAAAGCCATCTTCTACACATCCTCATCTTGAACTCTGAGCTGGTGATAGCCTGATCTGAGGTCTATCTTTGAGAACCACCATCCTCCCTTCTACTGATCAAAGAGGTCATAAATCCTCAGGAGTGAGTACTTGTTCTTCATGGTCACCAAGTTTTGGCAACAATAGTCGACACAAGGCCTCAAGATCCCATTCGCCTTCTTGGTGAATAGAATCGGGGCTACCTATGGAGAAACACTGGGCCAGATGAATCCTTTCCCCTGTAAGTACTCTAGATATACTCTCGGATCATGAAACTCAGTGGGAGCCATCTGATATGATGGTGTAGATATCAGTGTCGTCTTGGGGTACAAGTCAATATAGAAGTCCACCTCTCTGCAAGGAGGTAGTCCTGGAAAATCATTAGGGAAAACATCAGCATTCTAGTCCACCACTATAGGGTAGCTCAAACTCTCCATATCAACTGCTCCAAGGATATGGAAAAATAACTAATGTGTGATTGGCTGCACCCTCCTCCGAGTATATCTATCATGTGCTGCAAATGCTCAATTCTCACCGGTGAAGGTAAAACCGGTCCCATATGTGCGGACACACCACACATTGCACATAATACAGTCAATCTAAGCATGGACTATAGATAACCAGTCCATACCCAAGATGACATTGTATGTCCTAGATTCCTCTACAAGGATATCCCAGCTAAAGCTCTCGCCTCCTAGAGTAATCCCACACTACCGGCACAAGTGCGTAATTGTTGAGTTTGCTCTCATAGGAGTCTCTAGCCGTAATGATCGAGCCAACAGCTCCGTCGGAATCTCCAAGATCCGAATGAGGGAAGTGGAAATGATAGAGTGACTGGAACCCGTGTCTATAAGAACTGAAACAATGGTGGAGTAGACACAGATCGTACCTAGAATCATCTTCGGAGTGTCGTGATCATAGGCCTCAGCTGCCTGGAGAAGAGCTCTCCCTTGTCCACCTACTCCCTGTGGTCAGGGTGGACCTCCTGGTGGTGGTGGCAGTAACACCTAGAAACATCATCCACCACCACCTGCACAGCCAGCTCCTCTTCCACGTCCACATGCTCCATGCAGACTACCTCGATCGCACCTCTGACTCTGCCTAAGAGGTCCCTCAACTTTCTGCTGATCATCTGAATGACGGGTCAGACAGTCGTGAGCCATGTGACCATGCCTGCCACATGTGTAACATTTTCTACTCTGGGAATATGTGTCACTGCCCTGGGTGCCCCACTCAACTGATCCTGAGTCATGCAATCATCCTCTTTGGGTCTGGTTCTCCTGGAACTCTGCGTCATATGTCTACTGCCAGCTGCAGAGGACTCTGAAATAAGTCGATTAGTGGTAGGTCTCACGGCTAGATACTTCTAAGAAAGGAAACTCTCCACTAGGAGGGATCTCTCTAGAACCCCTGACTCTGTCGGGATGCTGAGTGATATCATCAAAGCCCTGATCTCTCTCTTGAGCCCCTTCTCAAAGGTCTGGGCCCGGAAGAATGGGTCTCGTACCATATCTGTGGAGTAGCACGAGAGGTAGGTGAACATCATTGAGTATTGTGCCACAATCATGATGCCCTGTTGCAGGTGAAGTAACTCCTATATCTGCAACACACATAGGGTGGCTGGGATAAACTCCTCCAAAAACAGGCTATCGACATCTGTCAAGAGAAGCGCCATCTCGTCGTGCGCTTGGATCATTAGGAACCACCATCTTTCTGCTACTGCCTGAAGGAGAATCGCGGCAAGGATCACCATAAGGTCTGCTAGTGTCCCTACCTGTTGGAAGACTCTCACCACATCCACCAGCCAATCCGAATCTACCTGTGGGTCCATCTCTCCCATGAACCTTGGTGTCCTCTAGCATTGGAACTCCTTAAATGCGCTCAAGAGATGTGCATCGTCTCATGTTGGGGATGCTGGCATCAGTGGCCCAAATGGTAGTGATACCGCTGGTGCCTCCACTGGAAGAGGGCCCTGCACCAAGGTCTTGTCACTCGGTGGGCTATCCGTGCGTACAACTCTATAGGCTCTAGCCAGTCTTCCATAGGGAGGCATCCTAAAAGAAATAGATGTGACATGGTCAAAGATTAAACCTGGTGATCTAACCTTGTTGATCTAACTTAAAGAAAAACATATGAAAACACACATGCAATTAGTGTTTTTGTGCATTAAGTCGGAAGTCCGTAGTCACAGACCTAGTGTATGGATAAGTCAGCCATCGCACCAACACTGGACTCCCTAAACTTAAAACCACACTCAGTACCTTTAACACTATTGGTTCACAGAAAAGAATGATCATAGAACTAATTTTTGCGGTAGAACCAACTACATATGATACTAATTTTTCACAACTTGTCCCCTAGGTCCGGTGCCGTGACTACCCCAATCCCACCTTCCATAGGCCAAGGGCTGGTAACTTGCACCAAAGGTGAAAATCCCAAAAACTGGGAAGGCATTGCCTTTATAAAATGCAAACACACAAAAGAGAGTATGAGCGGGTAGTAAAACACTAAGCAAAACTGTATACAAAGAAGTGATGAAAAGTAAAAGGGGCTGGAAATACAAGCCCAATAGGAATGTACAAGTACAACTGAAAAACAAGAACAACTGAAGAAGAGGTAAAGCAGCTACTGGGTCATCCTTTGGGGATTCCTACCGGAAGTGTAGGTACAAATAGCCTCCTCAACACTTCACGTCCGTCGGTATCCTCTGTGTACCGACTCTTCATAAGGTCCACCTCTGGGTACCATCCAGTCCTACTACTCTGATCCACAGTCATCACAGTCCGTCATCTGCAACCAACACAATGAGGTGCGAGCATAACCCATGCAGGGTGAGTATAACGATACTCAGTAGTGATGCTGAGACCCTCAAGGTCTCAAAAATTCCAACAAGGATAAAACAAAAAGTATGAAATGAAAAGATAACCATACATAGGTATATTCCAAAAAATATACCAAAGTTACCAAGTAATCCATCTAAATCATGAGGTAAACACAAAAGGTACAAACTCAGTTCAAACTAGGATTTTATTCTAGGAGTAGTATCAAGTAACATCCCCAATCACACGTTAAAACCTCAGCTGCAGGAGTACTCCTCCTCTATCGAGTACTGTAAGCATGTTGTGTCACAAAAAGGAACTTCCCACTATCCATGGACTGTTGAGGGACTCCTCCTGTCGAGTACCATGGGTCAGGTACGTCACATAGAGGTGCTCCCCACTGTGGGTCTGCCGCGTCACACAGAGGTGCTCCCCCTCTTAGCCTGCTGAGGTAATCCTCCAGTCGAGTACCGTGGGTCTACTATCCTCACACAGAAATTCTCCCCACCATGGGTCTGCCATGACACCATGGTGCTCCCCACTATTCTAGTCAAATCACTCCGAGTAGAATCGGTCTGTAGTCGTTAGGTATCAGCCAGTAACTAGGTATCTGTACTATGCTTTCTTGTCTCCAGGAGGATCCGTTCCATGATCTGAAGGTTGATACTCTAACTATCTTGAATTCCCATGTAGATGTATCACAATGGTTCTCCATGTTATAGAGGTCTCAACGCAACTGACAGCCTGTCAATCGAACACCCAGTATCTGAGTTATTAGCTTTTTAGTCTAGTGGGCCCGGTTGGATTCGTGTACAATACAACCTGACCGTATATCAACATTACCCTAAAATCTAGTGGGATATACTCAAAGGGATTGTTATTCTCTAAGATTACTAGTGCCACTGACGGTTCATCAAACAAACATCTGGTACCAAAGATATGGCCAAAGGAAGTAAAGGGTTAGTAGTGGGCCCGTGTCTGGTCTGGTCGGACTGACTCAGCCCAACCCAGTCTAGGCCGACCCGGTATGGGTTGACCTGGTCAGACCTTTTGGGTATAGCCCAACCCATTTAGTAGTCCAGCCTGTTAGGTTCAGCCTAGCCCACTGGGCCTAGCCCAACCGGCCGCGAGGGCAGTTTGGCCTGGGCTCAGGGCCATTTCGGCCAGGAGCCTCACAAAGGTGCGGCTCGACACGGCTTGGCCCAGAGGGCACGATCGGGCTGGATCGGCCAGGGTGCTGCGAGCGGGTCCTCGGATCGGATTGGAAGGTCGGGCGGCCGGGCAGGGCACAGCCAGGTGGGCCGACAGGCGAACGGTTCAAGCATGGCGCGACCAGTGCGGGCCGGCGTGGTTCAGGCAGGGCGTGGCCAGGCAGGCCGGTTCGGGAAACCTAGTAGGGCACAACCAGGTGGGCCGATGGGTAGCTGGTTTGGGTGTAGCTAGGTGGTTCAACGGACGGGAGGTGCACGGCCAGGCGGGCCGGCAGCCGGGAGGCGCGCGACCAGGCAATTTTGTGTCTGGGAGGCGGCCAGGTGGGCCAGTTCTACGCGGTGTGGGCCGGTACGGCTTGTCGGTGTTCAACCGAGTAGGGTGGGGCCAGGCGGGCTGGTTCGGCGCGACTCATGTCAGCGCGAGCCGACGATGTTTGGCCGGGAGCATAGGTGTGCCTCATGGGTGGCGCGATCCACAGAGGTCGTGGGTAGCATAGCCTTTGTCACAACCGCCTTTGTCATTCCATCGACTCATCGCCATGCCAAAGGTTCAACATAAACAAGATCGATAGAGGGGTCGGGCCATGATGGTTTGGCCAACACCCTTCGCATTTAGGGGGGTATCAATTGTTTAATCAAAGAATAAAAATGATGAACAACTATTATTTTACAACCAAATTTCGATTCCATCCCAATCCGAAGAAAAAATGAGAAGGAAGGTTACACAAAATAAACCCCCAACCTTTGTTCGTCATTATTCATTTGTTGACAGAGTTGCGGAATGTATACGAAGATGATCGTCGTTGGTCGTGTCCACCACACACTTCTAAACCCGAGCTGCGTCGGCTCATGGATGACGACACGGAAGTCGGTCGTCGAAGACGTCTCACGACAATTGAGTCTTCGAGGAATAATTTGAAGAAGGTCGACATTATTCATTCTTCGTTCTTTTTTGGGAGATGGGATTCTTAGTTGGGTGCTTTCTCCCAATAATCATTCTCTCAAACTGCCACAAAAAATAATATTCCAACGAAATAATATATTGAAATATTCTATTAATTTGTTGGAACAATATTCAAATTGGACAAATTTGTTAGGTAGGCTCCCCTTAATTGATTCAATGGGTTGTCACAAGGAATTAACTAGGGTAGTTAAAGAGGCTCTCCCTCATTAATGAGGGACATTTGATAGAATTTACTCTCCTTCATCAATAGGTGGTTAAGCACCGTGTGGTCCCCATGTCATAACCTCTCACGGGAGGTTATGTTTGGTTGGGCCCCACCACCATAACCTCTCCTAGGAGGTTAAGGTGTGGTAGTCCCACCTCCAACTTCCATGAGGAGGTTTTAACCACTAATCTCCCTTATGGAGACTAAAATAAAATAATGTGAAGCTCAATTTATTTTATTACTTTCCACGAAAACCCAATATTTATCTTTTATTCTCGACTCACTGTCGTCGAAGTGAAAGTCTTCTTAAGTGAATACTGGAGTTGTGATTTCAACAGTGACCTCAGATTTCATTTCTGAGTACTGGTTCAAAAGTTATAAAATCCCACTTGTGCGTTTATTGAACATACCCAAACAAAACTTCAAGAATTGATTCCGGGAACACCGGGCCTCGAAATCACACACCGTCAAATTTTGTGGACTCGTAAAATTCCAATGTATTTTAAAAAAATATTCTATTGCAATTATGGGACATTACAACATAAGCGCAACATGCATATGAAATATGTCTTTTGAATATGCATCGTATGTGCGCACAACGACATCAGAAAGAAGTTTCAACTCTTTTTTTAATGGTTGCATGTATACGTCAATATCAATGCTGGGATCAGAAGGGACAGATATTAGTATACTCATGAAAGTGAATGGTTTTTTCATACAAAAACATGGGGGAAGATTATAATTGTGTATAAAAACTGGCCATGTGCTGTGTGAAGTAATCATCAGCCCAAACGGATTAAAACCATCACATTAAAGACCCAGCCTCACATTACGCACGTCAGCTACAAAATCAAGATATTGAACATCAAATCTCTGCCATGAAAATCTATCTACTGGGTGAACCAAATCATCATTATTCTTCTTTCTCTTGGTATTATGGAATCTCCTTTTTATTCATATTTTATTATACATAAACAGATTATAAATGTGGGGATCAATGGAAAGTGCCACATTATATTTTGTGGCATGTGGGATGGTGTTCCATCAGATTTTCACTTCCAGCGGGATGTGCCACATTTTATATAATCATTTCATACAACGGTTTCCTCCAAGAATAAACTTCAATATTTTTGGTCTAGCATGAATTTTGTTTCTTGAAAATCCATGTTCCTCAACTAACTTCTATGACATATAGTGGTTTGAGGGAATATCTACATCATCTAGAAGTAAATACTTCAAGAAGGAAATAATGTAATCGATTTCTTTATTATAAATCCCATATATTGTTTTCTCATGAAACAATCAGATTAAAAATTCTAGCCTTTTCATTTTATCGCACTGTCAATATACTGGAGTCATGGAAGCATCATTCACTTTTTTCACCCTGACAATATCTTCATTTTCAATATATTCATCATATGTCCTCATATCCAAGTCTTATTGAGTGGAAATACATTATTTTTCATGATGAATAATAAATGGAAACTGGTCATCTAACAAATTCTCCAGTCCAATCCATTCATTTCAATCATCAACATTTTGAGATTTGATTTTCTCCCCACTATGATACCACACAAAGTAGTTTGCTTGAAAACCATATTTGGATATGTGGTAGAATACTTCTTCACGGCTCAACCAAGGTCTACGAACACAATTAGAACATGGGAAGTGTATGCAACCACTGTCTGAAGCATTGTGAAATGAAAAATCTAAAAATATCTCCAAATTGTTCTGAAAATTGCTTGAGATCCTATCGGTTTCATACATCCAACTTCAATCCATTCTATAAAATGAATTGTTATAAGTTATTTCGTCATAAGCAGTTCAATAAGATTGAAGTTTAATCGAAAATATATTTAAGTAAATGATAAAGTAATGAGTTTCTAGTTGATGTACTGAAGTATTAAAATAAGGTAAAGATATACTAATTCAGTTATGTGTGCCTAAATTTGAGGTGAGATATGTTTTGTAATTTTTTTTCATTTATCACATATAAGAAGACACCATAGACTTGATATAACATTGTTCAAGATATTAAAAAGTGAAGGATTTTCATGAAAGATGCAGAATGTGTAAAGAGAGTTTTTCAAATAAGTTATTAATACTAAAAAATGGAAATATTGTGAAAATATAGTACATTTCATAACACCCAATCTAAAGTCCACAAAAAGTACCATATCACCCCACTAAAAAAATGAAAACCACTTAGCCCACTACCCTAACCATCCCCAATCCATTCACATGGATCATCCTTATATCCATTACAGACCTCGAGAAAATATTAATAAAAAACCATTTACTATCTTTGAGTGGGGATATATCTCACCAGAACCTCCATTAGTCAATTTGATTCACTAACTACATAAACGGAGTGGGTATGAAGACTTCAAATCAATTTGATTCTTATATTCAAGACACTTGAATTGTAAAACAAAAATAGAAAAAAAAAAATCAAACTACACTTATTGGTTATGTCATGCCACACAAGTCACCACCTATTTTAGCTCAAATCAAAATAGAAACAAAGAATAATAGATGAAAAACTTTAAAACAAAGTTAAGACTTACAGATTTGGAGTGTAGAACTAAAAAAATTGATTGAATTCAGATGGATTTAAAGAGAGGAAGGAGTTCCCATCTTGTGTAAAGAGAGAGGCCTCTAGTTTAGAATTCAAGGGGGACTTCCCAAAGGCGTCCTAAATTATAATCACTATGAATCCAAGGTAGATTTCACCAAGGTATTCTAAACCAAATCATCATGAATCCAAGGGGGTATCCAAATGGAATTAAAAGCTGTGTTTTTAACATGAATCCTTGGTTGGTTTCCTCATGGAATTATAAATCATTAATCAAAGAACAAGTATTCAAAAATTAAATTAAAATTTTTTTATGTTCATTTTTAATAGGTCTCATATAAGAGGCACATGCCTTAGGTCCCATTATGTGTTATAGACATCCCAAATCATTCACTCAGGTTCAATAACTCATTCTTGGCACCCCTATGGTCATACCTTTCATTAACCAATTAGTTCCCTAAGTCAAGCGCACCCCATGGGTGGATAAAGATAAGGCCTATACACTAATAGTTTGTTCATGGATTGTAAATAGGACTAATTTCATAATGTATAGACAAAAAACATTTATTTTTAAATCTGAGATTAATAATAAAGTATGTCAATAATACTACACATTATAAAGAACACAAAATAGTGATACTTTTAAGGGATTGTTTATGAACCATATTCTATATACTCATACAAATATACCAATCAATTATTTGTAATTGATTCAATATCAAATAGTGTGAATCATAAAATTTTCCAAAATCCCTAGAAATAGGGAATAATGAAATGGTCATTCTAGATTGTGAAATAAATGGATAATGGTTGAGAATAGATGGATATTCACACATAGTTGGGATGAGCAACACTAGAAATGGATAAGATACCTCAAATCACCATGTTAGGTCACAAATTTGGTAGACCACACACCAACCATGTCAAATACCTCAATGAGGGATTCTATGTTGGTATATGGGAAGATGTTGAAGGAGTCTAACCTGGATCGAGGAGTTGCAGTCGATCAGATAGAATACCTCGGGTTAGGGTTCACCTGCACGGGGGATTCTGGAAATCAGGTGAAATGTATGGCATCTATGTAATTGGGGGTCAGGGTGCTATATTGGGGGGGGGGGGGAATTTCCCAACAGTTTTTAAAAACTGTTGGGAAAAGCATGGACTTTACCAAAAATTTGTATAAACCGTTGGTAAGGGGAGAAAAATTTGTAGATTTCCAAATGTTTTCAGCAATCCATAGGTAAATCCTTCACTAACTCAACCTTTACCAATGATTTGAATAAACCATTGTTAAAGGACCCCTATACCAATGGTTCTATTGAACTGTTGGTATAAAAGTATTGGGAAAACCCAACATCACAGTAGTGATTATTAAATATATGAATAATTCATTGGGTAAGTATGACATGGTTGGGGGACCATTATATATAGTCCCACGATGCATCATTTTTATTATGGGATGAGTGAATTATCTAGAATTAGTGGGGTTTTCACGTAGTATGTTTTATACTCTCTTGTGAATGGTCTTGATGGTAAAGTTATCATGTACCTAGGAAATATAGAATCTAATAATTTAGCATTTACTTCATTAATATTCAATTATTATTATCCGTGATATTTTTTCTATTAAAACAATATGGAGGCATTTCATTATTAATTTATTGATTAAATTGTATGGTTTTCAATTATTTTCCCTACATATTGATTATTAATTATCTATTTATAATAGTCATGTTATTTATTAAATGAAATTTGTTTTCAATTAATTAGAATAACTTATTGTTTATGAAATTTCTTCTTAGTTTATTAATTTCATAGGATTTGTGTTCATTTTTTACCTTTCCTTGTTGGTTATTCTCATTGTTTCATTTTTACATTCTCTGTATTTAGTCCTAACTGATCATCAAAGCTTAGCCTTATTTTTTTTCCTCTCCCCATGATTTAATAAAGTTTAATAAGAATTTTATGCAAGGATATGCCATATTTAATAATGGTATTACCCTCAAAAAGAAATTATGTTGTAATTTGTGTATCCAAATTTAATGTAAGACTCATGTGTTTATATAGTTTACCAATACTAATAAACTAATCGATACTTCATGATGAATTTTATTTTATCTTATGTTGATGTAATGATTATAGGTACCGAATCTAGGATTATTGTGGTCATGGTGCTTCCATTTTTATCAAAGTATGTTTATTATAAGCCTTGCGAACTAGATTGAGAAAAATATAGATTTGGGAACATAAACCTCATGTAGACATTAAATATTATCATATAAGAACACATGTATTAATCAACTTAAGAGTTATTGATACTATTATAGGATTATTAGATTAAGGTTGATAATAACTTTTAAGAATTAACCATTTCCTTTTAGGTTTTATATAATGAGATTCTATAAAGATTAAGGATATTTTAGATGAAATTGATGGTAATAAAACCCATTAGTTTAGTAAATGTTTTAGTGGGAAGAGTTATTTGATGAATAATGACCTTAAATTTTAGATACATTAGTTTAATGGTATTGAAAACCCTTAGTGTTATTATGATCACATATGAAATTTTTATAATTTTGACATTAGATTATTAGGCTTTTTAAAAAAAGGATTCCTCGAAAAGAATAGCTAAATGGTTATTTAATGATAAAATTTCATAGATATTCATTCTATTTTTGGGGAAATAATTTGAATTATATTAATATGGTATTGGAAAAAGGAAACCCTATAAGGTGGTGGATCTTGAACCCATGATCAAAGGACTATAAAGGTTTCACTCATTCCACTGGACTGCATGATTCCCTGGTTAATGTCTCATTACATTCAGTTAAACAATTTGATGAATAAGTGATGATGATAAAACAATAGTATTTCTTTTTAGGTTTAGAGATTAATGTATTCGACATATTAGATTTGGAAAATACTTAGCAAAAAATTTAATGACATTTTTATGGATCTTATGATCCATAAAATTATATTTTGTTCTTTAGAAATAAAAAATTCTATTTTAGGACATCCATTTAATAGAGTTATGTATGAATTAGAATTTTAATGAAGCAAAACCAAATGATAAAATTCATATTATTAAATTGAAAGGTATTATGTATATATATTTATTTTTATTAATTTTAAATAAAATAATTCCTCAGCATTATGAAATAGATCTTAAATAAAAATTGTTATCCTAATACCTTCATTTTTGTTGAATAGATGGTATTTTAAATCAATATATATTTCTGCATTTGAGGCGCTAAACATTCCATTGATCATTGAAATTTTTTAGTCAATGTCCTCAGTCACTCCTTATAATTATTTTTTATTTTCCACCAAGACCATATATTCACTTTCCACCAATGTTCTCCTATTTGTAAACATAGTTATGTGTTGTTCCATATAACCTTGGTAGTGCCCATTCTCTATTTTCAAGAGGATGTTTTACTAACCCTTATAAAGATGTTGGATTTCAATAAATGAAATAAGAATGAATTTATTACCAATATCTGTTTTAAATTGGGAGGAAACAATATATTTAAGGTGGGGATAATGTAATAGCATGAAAATTCTAAAAGATAATCTTTTTTTGATTGTTTGTATGATACCCAACACTTAGTATAGAACGGAATATAATATACCGAGACTTAATATATTTAATATATTAAATAAATTAAATATATAATATATAATTAAATGCACATAATGAATTTTTTTTTTGATCTACATAAAACGTGGGGTTTGTCTTTTATTAGACACAATAATGACTTTCTTCGATGCCTTTCCATGAATACAAGACTGAGTTTTACCAAATACTCTAAATATTATTATTTAAAATAACAATTAACTCATAGAAGTTAAATTAGTAGTTACTAATATGAATAAATAACTTATAAAAATATTTAGCTTACAAAAATATGAAATTCACTACTTCATTAGCATTTAATTGGAATTGAAAACAGTAACAAATGGAATATAATGGAAATTTTTTTTTATAAAAACTAGTTTTATGCTCGCAAAGGCTATTTATCATAAAAAAATAAATTAATTACTACTAGGGAATGATATTAATGAAATATATTTTTTATTTATATTCAATAGAGTATTTTTTACATTCATATAATATATTTTATAGGCATAAGATAAGAACAAACACAATATTAGGTATAAAAAAGAAATATTTTTATAAAGGTTCTTCTTCCTCATTTTAATGATGAACCTATTTTAAATATGAAATTTGGAACTTTTTAAAAAAGTATTTTTCTAAATTAACTCTTTTTCGGAAATCATAATTAAAAAAATATCTTAGGGTGATGTTTTTGTATTTTTTTAAGAAGTCACATTTTTTTGATAAATTGTGACACATACTAAATTTTAATTGCAAACTGAGTATTCTTTTAAATTACTTATAATGCTACATTATATTTTTAATTGGTTTTAAAGTGTTTTTATATAAATTTTAAATAAATTAATATAATTATTTCACGGAAATGAATTAAAAATTGAAGTTTGATAAAAAATCATTTTAAACATTTGAACATTTGTACTTTAAAAAACCAATTTGTCATCCAATCTACTGGATTAATTTTATATTATTTTTTTCCACTAATGTGATATGAATTTGAAAAAAATTATTACATATTTGGAATAATAATAACATATAATATCTAAAAAGGTAAAAATTATCTTCTTCCAAAAATAATAGTGAATATAATTACTTTTAATTGAACTGATTAAGAGATAAACTAGCTTAATAGATGACTAAACATAAACATAAGAGCCAAAAGACCTAGAAACATGTAAAAACCTATTTAAAAAACATATTCCTAACATATAATCCATTTTATTGAATATTTTTTTATTAATTTAGAGTAATTATGTAAGGGAAAACTCTAAATAGTGTTTACTTTTTAATAATTACATGAATGTCCCTCCACCACTATAAAAAGGCACTCATTCCTCCAACTTATTCACACCTATAATGAAATTTGGATTATCCAAATACAACCCAAATTATAAGGCCCCAACCTTAAACCTTACTTAATATTGAGATATTTCTAGAATACACATTGAGGATCAATTCAGGTTTAGTGTTTTAGAGAATTAGATCATAAAACATGCATTACATTCCATATTTTAACAAAGTGGTAACATAAAAGATAGTATTCATTTTTACCATCAATGGAAAAATATTTAAAATAAAACATGGATTCTTTCTTGACACTTCCTTGACACTATCATCATATCATGTACCATTTCCTTGACCTATGAAAACATTTAAAAAACTTGGGATGAGCATAAAAAGCTCAGTAAGGGTTATAAAAATATGGAAAGGAAACATGAGATCATATATACATAAGAATGAAATCATACTTTACCCATAAAACATAATCACTTTAACATACGTCATGAAATCATGAATAAATCATAGAAATCATAAGACATAAAGGTAACTTGAGGCATTCATAACATTCTTACGTAGGGAGTAACCCTCTTGGTTACGTTTGGAATACCCATCACAGTATATTCCCTAAATCTTTTCAGAGAAACCTTAACGTTTAACTCCTTCACATTACCCAATGCATTGGAGAGCTATATCGGGTTCACCCTCCCTTAGTTTATCATGGAAAAACTCGTCTTCATAACAATGCCCAAGAACCATAACATAATCATTTCACATAAAACATGCATAAAGGAAACACAACATTTCCAATTTTCAATAACAAGATATCAATACAACAAATTGATATAAAAACATTTTGAAAACCATTTTCAATACCAAAATAAAAGAAAAGTAAAACATGCTATTTATTTTTCATTCAACAAAAGTTATGGCTTTTAGAGGAAGCCGAAACTCAAATAATGGTCAACGACGGTGGAGAAGTCATTATCGCCACATATGTATGAGAAAAAAATTCCCTTTTGTCGTTTAGCAAAACGATTCATATAAAAAATATTCCTTTGGATAAATGTAAAAGTAAAAGGGGTTTATACACCGTATAAAAGAAGGTTGTGAATAAAACAAAATATTCCTCAATGAAAGGAGATTGAGACGAAGTCCCATACCTCGGGTCCGACTTGACTCAATCGTTCTTTAACCTCCTGAATAATAAAATTGAGTTAATTTATATTTTCTTGAGAACCGTTTTCAAGTTAATTATTCCATTTATATCACTTATTAATTTTTTATGAACACTATGTAATTATTTATGTTAATAATGGTCGTTTTGTCGATCATTGCTACTTGAGTAAAAAATTAACTCTTTCTAATTAAAAATGTTACTGGGGTAAAATATCCATTATATCCATAATTAAATTAATTATTTAGATATCATATATATCATATATATCCATTATATACATTAATTTATAATATTACATAACATTTAGAGGTATGAAATGAAATGCACCGTTCATGGAGACGATAAGCCGTACGTACACATGAACACTACATCCATTTCTATTTCAAATTTAATGGAATTAAAACATAATGGTACATAATAGTATTATAATTCCAATATGGTATCATATATAATATCATTAAAACTATCCTTTATACGTACCACATATGGTATTAATGAATCAAATAACTTTGAGGGGGCGGTAGTCCGCACATCCTAAAATGAAGATATCGCGTTTACCCATAATGGAAACCATAAAGGTATGCCATAAATGAAAAATACTGAAGTTTAAGGAAAAAATAAACATATTATATATCATATATAAATCTAGTTACATCTTAATGGACACCTTTTAATGTGTTAAAAAAATATTGAACAATCATCGTTTCGTGAGGCAGAAATTCACCATACATAGAAACAATATGTTCTTTAACCATTAGATGTAGGTGTGTGTAAGTGTACCTCGAATCCTTATTATAAAAACGTCCTAGTATATTTAATATACTAGATTTGTTACAAAATAAATGAATAAAAAGAGTTTAGGGGGTTGGAGAAGCAAAATAAAACAAAAGAACACAAGTGAAGACATTACCTTAAAATCGGGTAACTCCCTTTGGTCTGAAGCAAAAGGGTTTCTTGAAGAGCTTCCTACCTATGGTATGGCTTCCAGGATGAGGAGAGGGATGTGGATAGACAAAATTAACAGAGATTTTAAGAGCCAAAGACTTGAGAAGTGTGGGTAAGGAGGTAGAGGTGGGGGCCTTTTATAAGGAGAGAGGAGGGGCACTCTTGGAATGGTATAAAATGTTACTTTATTTTCAAATGAGTTTCAGATTTTAAAGGTCCCACATTGATGTATTTTAAGGATAAGGTGATAAGGGTTCGATATATACTCCTCCAATAGGTTTTGTACATGTGTAGGCCTTAGATTTTACATTATCTTTTCATTTTATTTAAATCGTTAAATAATGAGGTAATCGTTGCATCATCATGATGTCATAAATAATTTAATTTATTTAATGCCTAAAAATTATAAAAAAAATAATATGATGTAGGAAATATTTTTATCTTTCCCATTAATATTTATAGTCAAACATAGGACTTGTATATCCCCATGTAAAAATTGTATTAGTAAAACAATACATGTTTGTGTCATTTTTACTTTTACTTTAAATAAAAGGCATTAATGTCATTATCTTACACAAGTGGATCCATGGGGTCCCAAAAATATACCCATGGGTTTTCTTGGTCGTCCATGACACATCCAATAAGGGTAGGACATGTGTCAAGGTCATTTCATGTTATTAAAACATTATTTTTACCTTAAACTACACTAATTACCTCTTATCGCGATTAAAACTTAAAAGTTACTATTCACCAAAAAATTATTTTAATCCAATTGAACCACATTTTACTCTCCTAATGACAAAAATGTATGTCGGATTTTTGAAATTCAAAACACAGAGGTGGTAAAATTTAATTTAAATGAAAAATTAGTTTTTTTATGTACCACTTAGTGGGTTCACTGTTTATCAAAAATTGAAGTTTTTCAGAAAAATACCAATCCTTCATCCTAAGCTATATTTGATATTCCGAATTAAAAAATGATATATATTTTAAAAAATTAAAAAAATATAAGTTAAAATAATTAAATTAATAATTAATTCCTGCTGTCAAAACAAATAGCATGTTTTTATGAAACAATATATATCAAAACATTGACACTAGTTTATGTCCAATCTCAAAGTGATATTAATTTCAATGACCACCATTGGATTAAATGGTAAAAATATATTCTAATTTCACTTTAAATAAAATTAAAATGATTATCTAATCATAAAAATAAATTAAATTAAAAGGAGGTTTTGAATTAAAATACAACACTTTTCACTATTCATTAAAAAATGAACATTATCTGAAAAATACCAGAAATTTATCCAAAGTAATTTTCAATGTCCCAATCATAAATAATAAGTTTATTTTGAAAAATATAGCTTATAAAATTGTCAAAAGTTTGATTTAAAAATTCGCCAACGAGCCTATACCAAAGTGGTACAGGCACATACTTGGCATCCAAAAGACCCAGGATCAAATATTTGTAGGGATGAATTTCTGGAAGTATAGTAGTACTGTAGCTGGGTACTATAGTAGTATTATAGAATTGGCTATACTGTAGCAGGTAATGCAGTAGTGTGGGCACTATAGCAGTATTGTTCACTGAGGGGTCCTTGGGGCCAAAAAATGGGCTTTCAAGCATTGTATTCGAGTCACTTTCCCTTGGGCCTTAGGGCTATGTAATGGTTCTCCCTCTACCCACACTAAAGAGGTCTTTTCATCAATAATAAATTGTGGATTCCGCCCCAACCTTTTAGAAAAATTAGGAAATTTATTTTTATGAATTAAAGGATTTTTAAATTAAATAAAATTTAAATAAAATATTAGTACGAAATTAATTTTTATTAAATATAAATGGTCGTAAAAATTTTATACAATTTTTATTTTTATTTAGGATTGAAAGCTATTTTTTTCAAAACCCATGAATTTTCAATAAAGGTTAGTTTTTATTTTAAAAGTGAAAATTAACACATTTTTTAAATTATTTAGATAAAATGAATATTATTTCTGGATTTAGGATATCGAAATTATCTATTGGTGAATTTTTCATAATTTTCAGAGAGTCGAATATTTGGGTAAAATTTAAATATTGTTGAAATATATAACTTGTTTTATGATATCATATTTACCCTATAGTGATTTAATAAAATAATATAAAAACGTATATTCAGAAAATATGTGTTTTAAATTTAAAATAATGTGATTTTATATTTTTTGATTTATTTTACAATGACTTAGTGGACCCTCCAATACTTAAAAACTATTTAAACATTTTAAAATGATTTCCTTGCGGGTGTGACTAACCTTAACATAATTAGGCCTAATATTTTTATAAGTTCCTCCATTAGCCTTATAAAATACTTTTTTCCACTCCCCTTTGGAAAAAACCATTGGAAAAAAACCATGGGATGGTTTTTTGTATTGAATATTTAATTATATAGATTCCAAAATCTATGCTTTTGAAATATAAAAGAATTCCCCTCTCATTTCCTATATAAACCCACCAAATATCCTACTTATCGTCATAATAAATCCTTGGAGAACGTCCCTAAATTTCGCTCATCTCTATATAATCATCCCAAGGCACCCTAAGCTATCAATAAGCCCCTCCTCAATCTCATGAAGTCACACACTCATGTAAGGGATCCCCATCTTCCTTACCTCTTTATTTACGTCCATGTTTCCTTATATTGTTTTAACCTTTTATTTTCAGTTAGAACTATAAGGTATGATTTCAAAACTCCCCTATACTTCCCTACTTATGTTTGAATGATTATATACACCTTTCCCCCTCATTAATCCCTCCAATATACACCCATTACCATGTCAAAATTCTGTAAGGTATTTCCCTCTCCTCATTTACAATCATGCATTTATTTTATATTATGCATCTAAATTCCATTCCATTTGTTGGGATATTATATTCCATGACACCCTGACTATCCATTTCATGTATAAATTATGAGAGAACCCTTTATCTCTCATCAACCCATATTATTATTTCTATTTTATTTTGTTATTCTTGCGAAGTTACACAAAAATTTCCTATGCCAAAATCATCATGGTAGTGAATACCATAACCATTTATATATCAAGGGTATTAAACATTATGAACATATAATTGTATATTTTGGAATTTCATTTATTTATTCCACATATATTATTCATGGAATAAATTATGGCGTTTATTGAATTCATGTTGTATGATCTATGTGGCACACTTAGGCATGAAATGAAATGATTAAGAAGGGAGCACCTTGATAGTGCTCCAATGCATTGGGTGAAGAATATATCATGATACCTCATATAAAATGAGTTTTTACTCATGCTAATTCATGTGAAATTATGGTTTACTCATGCCTCATGTTTAATGATCCTTAGATCATTCTAATATCATGCTAAATATTCTTTCCACATCTCAATATTAGGATAATCATGTTATATCTTGCCTTTATGCTCAGGTTTCTCTTATGATCCATTGATATTCCTATTTCCTAACATTTATTTTATTCTTCATTTTATGCCTTTTTTACTACATTACTAGGATTTATTGATCACCCTTTTATTATGTATGTCCTCAAGTTATCCCATGAAATGCTAAGTAAGAATGAATGTTGTGGTCATGTAAAATAAGTTTTCAATAAAGATGTTGTATTTTATGTCTTAAGTTCTCATGTAATGTTCCTAATTTCCCAAGCCACTATACCTCTAAATCCTTAGAGTTGTATTAACTGTGATTTTATGTAATAAATCATTTTAAATTCTATAATAAAGTGTAGGTTTGTTATAGTTGGTATTAGAGTAGAGGTTTTGTTATTATTGGGAATTTTATTAGAAAATCATAGTGAAAGACTTAGGGATATGACTATGTATAATAAAAACATCCCCAATTTCATTAAGTATATAGTAAGTGTTTTATCAAAAAAATAAATCCTTATCTGGATGTGAACAAGTATAGGGGGATCTAGCATAGATGTATCTAGGGGTAAATCCCAAAAACACCACTTTGAGCTAGACTAGAGTTGAAACTGGTGCATGACAATACGCATTTCTACAGTATTGGTTCGAGAATCCCTGGGGTTATGCTTTGGTAAATTTATATGCTTTGTAAAACCATTATTAAGGGAATAAAAAATTCCTCAAAGAATATATGTTGGGAAGTGGTCATGGATTACATAGATTAAAGACCATAAATTCATAAGTTAAGGAAATAAATATAATTTATTAGCCTTATCTTTTTTATCGTATTCCCTTATGGTTAACCCCTAAATTTAATTTAATTTTATCCAATGGATAGTAATAGGAGGACTCGAGATAAAAACAATTGTGGAGATCAATGTGATTACTCTTCTAATAAAAACCCCAATCCGATGGGACCGGGAATCACAAACATTTATCATGATACTCTCTCAGTTAACTCATGTTTTGAATAGAATCATGGGTTATGAGGAATTTCCACACCCCAATGAAAGAACAATATGGAATAAAGATCTTAATGAGACAAAGGCCACCTACTTTTGATGGATCATCTGATCCCTCAATTTCAAAACAATGTTTTAACTCCATAGAGAAGATCTTCTCCATACGTTAATGTCCTGAAAAAGAGAAGGTTCATCTAGATATTTATCATCTGAAGGGTGAATCTGATCAATGGTGGACATTGATCACACATAAAAATCTTGAGGAAGAGAACAAGGCATTGGAATGGTAGGATTTCATGAAATTGTTTTTCGATAAATATTTTCCTTGCACCCTCCGATGTAATATAGAAAGGGACTTCCTTTCCACCAAGAAAAAATATGACTAATCCATCAAAGCGTATGAGGAAAAAAGCATAGGGTCTGCATGACAAGCCTCTAACTTTTTTGTTACCCCCGAATGCATGGTTGACCACTTCTTTGGTGGGGTAAAACCTAGCCTATGGAAATCCCTACCAATATGTGACTTTGATACCTATGAGGAAATTATCTGATATGCCCTCAATGTTGAGATGGAGATAGATGAATCTCTGGGGTATCATGGGGATAAGAAGCAGAAATTCGACTTTAATATTGGGGTTCTAATGGATAAATCCAACAGTGCTATGAAATTACAACACCCCACTTTCCAAAGGTGTGGAAAGAAGTACCCCAAAATTTTCTAGAAGGGGATGAGGAAATGATTTAGGTGTGGAAGACAAGGAGACCTAGAAATTAATTTCCAACAAGAAAAACCTACTTCTACGACATAGGAGAGGAATTATCTATTTGACTCTGAACTCGTTGTTCATTTCTTCAACTGCAAAGAACCAGAGCACTTTTCGAACCAATACCTTAATTCACGGGGTTTAGGAGGATACAAAAATACTCCAAGGCAGCAAGGGAAATATTTTTCCAGCACTACAACCAAAGCGAACCCCCAAAACAAAGTGGTGATAGGTATGCTAGTTATCCATTCAAGAATAGTAAATGTACTTTTTGATTCTGTTTCTAAACATTATTTTATATCAAAACAGTTTATTAAAATAATCTTAACACCCGAAAATATAATGGAAGTATAGATGTCGGTGAGAATGGTAATTGTGTCAATTATAGCATCCCATGAATATAACTCCTACCCTATCATAATTTGTGGATTTAACTTCCTATAAAACCTTTTCATACTCCATCTAGTGGAATTTGATGCAATTCTTGGAATGGATTTCGTTTCCCTATATAAAGCCATCATAAATTTACGTGGGAGGGAAATCACTTTCCATATGGGGAATCGACCCCTGATTTTTTAAAAGTTAAAGGAGGAGGATGAATCTTTTTTAGCTCCATCCTCTCAAGCATGGATATTCCTACGTTCTGAGCTTTTGTATCTTTCTCAGATAAAAGATTATAAGGAAGAAACCATCCTTGAAGACATGACTTCTGTGAGGGAATTCACATATGTGTTTCTATAGGAATTTCCTTATCTTCCTCCTTGAAGAGATCTTGAATTATGGATTGATGCAATACCTAGGGATTTTCCAATATCCAAGACTCTGTATAGAATGACTTTTGTAGAGCTTTAGGAGCTAAAGAAACAACTAAAGGATAAATATGTATAAAGGGACTATATTCCCAATTGCTTCACAATGGGGTTCACCATTCCTCTTAATCAAGAAAAAGGATGGGTCAATTCACCTTTGCATTGATTATCATGAGCAGAACAAAATCATGATAAAGAACAAGTATCCTCTACCATGAATTGATGATTTGTTCAATCAGTTACATGGAGAACAATACTTCTACAAGGTGGATCTGCAGTTGGGTTATTACCAAGTAAGGGGGAAAAGGAGGATGTCCCCAAGACTGCTTTCCGTACAAGGTACGACTACTATGAATTCATAGTAATGTCTCTCTGACTCACTAATGATACATCAATATTCATTGGCTTGATGAATAGAGTCTTTATAGATTACATTGAAAAATTTATGGTATTCTATATAGAAGATATTATAATATAATCCAAACCAAGGAGGAGCATGAGGAGTATCTATTCAATTTACTAGAGACCTTATGAAAGGAGAATCTCTATGAAAAGTACAAAAATTGTGAGTTCTGGTTGAAGGAGGTCTCATTCTTAGGTCATATCATCTAAAAAATGGGATATCTGTGGATCCCTTGAAGACAAATGCAATTGAGGGATGGTCAAGGCCAACATCTATGTATGATATCCATAACTTCATTGGGTTAGCTATATATTATTTCACATTTGTTAGAAATTTCTCACAATTTCCAAACCATCCTACCAAGATAACATGGATGTGAGTAAAGTTTTCTTGGAGTGATAAATGTGAATATTGATTCAAGGAGTTGAAAAGTAGGATTATCACTGCGCCTGTGTTCAAACTACTGATAAGTGTAGAAACTTTTGTGGTATTCGGTGATGCTTTGAAGAAGGGCCTCAGATGTGTGTTGATGAAAAATGTCAAAGTCATTGCCTATGTTTCATGAAAATTGAAATTTCATGAGCAAAACTATCCAAAACATGATATGGAATCGGCTGTAGTAATATTCACATTAAAAATTTGGTGGAATTACCTCTTTGGGGAGAAGTGTGAAATATTTACTGATCATAAAAGCCTCATGTATATATCCAAACAATAAGAGTTGAACATGCACCAATGAATGTCGTTAGAGCTTATCAAAGGCTATCACTAGTCCATCCATTACGACCCTTGGAAAGAGAATATGGTGTTAAATGATCTAAGTAGAAAAGAACCCAGTGATTCTATCATTGATGAGAATTGAAAAAGATCTAATCTTTTTATATTTAATGAAGATGGACATAGAAATCATAAACAAGGGAACCACATCAATCCTTTCAAAATTGATTTATCAATTGTATCTTTTGGAAAGGGTAAGGTATTCACAAAATGATGATATGGGAATTTATAATAATGTGGAAACTATTAAGAAAAGGGAGATCCTTATAGTTCAATGTTAATGAAGAAGTAATTGTGAGATTTGGGCCAATATTATGTGTTCTATCAAATCCAGAGTTAAATAATGAACTTTTGGATGATGCACATAGTTTGAATTTCTCCATTCACCCAGGAAACACAAAGATGTATCGATATATCCCAGGAAATTATTTGTTTGATAACATGAAGTAGGATATCACTGAGTATACATCAAAGTTGATGGTGTGTCCGTATGTGAAGGCTGGGAGGCAGAAGTCTAAGGGGATGATGCAATCATTACCCATAACAACATGAATACGGGAGAAGATCACCATGTCATTTTTCATAAAAATTATGAAGACCCCCAAAGGAAACAATGATATCTAGGTTTTTGTAGATCATCATACAAAAACTAGACACTTCATTGCAATTTGAGAGGATTTATCATTAGATCAAATGGAATGGATATATATCAGAGAAGTGGTAAGGCTGCATTGAGTACCACTCTTTATTGTATCCGATCGAGATCCAAGATTAACCTATAAGTTTAGGAAGACTCTCCAACATGCTCCGAATAATGAGATAAACATCAGTATGGATTATCATCTTCAAATTGATGGCCAATATGAACGGACTGTCTAAACACTTTAAGACATGTTGAGAGCTTTCTCGATGGACTTTAAAGGAGTATGGGATCAATATCTTCCCCTATTTCAGTTCTCTTATAATAACAATTTCCACTTAAGCATCCAAATGGATCTTTAGGAAGACCATTATGGGAAGAGGTACAGAACACCGAAATTTTGGGATGAATTTGGGGTGCAATAACTCCTATGTCTAGAAATGGTCAATGAAATGGTAGAGATGGTTAAGACCATCAAAAAACACATTAAATCTGCTCAAATTTGACAAAAGAGATATGAGGATAATCATCAATGAGATCAAGAGTTTTATGTTGGAGACATTGTATTTATCCACATATCACCATTGAAGAGAGTTACGATATTTGGGAAGAATGGAAAGCTTAGCCCAAGGTACATCGTCCCTTTAAATCCCTGACACATTGAACCAATGCCATATCGACTAGCACTCCCACCGAACCTATCTCAAGAACATGATGTATTCCATGTATCAATTATGAGGAAGTAAATTCCTAACCCATGACATTTACTCAATCTAGAGGTGGTACCATTTGATAATGACCTCTCCTAAGAAGAGAAGATGATGAAGATCCTAGATCATAGGGAAAAAGTTCTACGAAATAACACAATTCCCCTCATTAGGTGTTGTTGTGAAACTAAAAGATGGAAGAAGCAGTGTGGGAATATGGGGAAGTGATGAAGAAGAGTTACCCTCATCTATTTTAGTGTGAGAAAAGAAAAGTTCAAGGGTGAAATTTCTTAAGGGGGAATATTGTAAGGACCCAAACTTTTATTAATGAAAACTCATCTTGATCTAATTAAATGTCTTATTATGGTTATATGAAACATATAAACTTCCATTGTTTTATATATTTGGATTTTAAAATACCGTTAAGAATTTTAACCATTGCTAATATAGCTGTTGAACTTTGATCATATGATTAGTATAAATATAGGGCTTTAAAAAATTTAATTTACTATAACAAAGGAAGTGATGACCTCATCTAGCAGAATTTATCCATATAAAGCCATTTTTTGGAAATCAGGAAGGAGGTAACATCATTGGGCTTCGATCTAGAAAAAGACCAAGATGAGTTTCGACAAGTTAATCTTGAACGGAACTTCTTATTAGAGAAGTGGAGGATAATAGATATTACCACCTGAGCAATGTTATCCATGCCGCCCCAAGAGCATGTCACCATCACACACCATACACTTATGTATTATGCATGTGTTATTAAGGGTTATGTAACAATACCCTAGCACTATGATTATGGAAATTATTTTTGTATTGAATAAATAATATACATTCATTTTATTATTGCTACTTTGTAAATGGATTTTAATGAACAAATAGTATTTTTATTTAATATTAAATTAGGATATTTATTTTGATAAATTCAGGGATTTTTCAATTAAAAATTATTTTGATAAAATATTATTAATAAATGAATTTTTAATAAATATAAATTATCATTTAATTTTAATTCACGTGGCCCTTCTTGTCACATAAAGTGAATTGGAAAATGGAATGATTCTGATGAATCATATTATGTCATGGATATTTTCTCATAACTCACGTTTAGTTATTGAATGCAATATTCCTACTTATTAAAATGTTCCTTGCGTAGGCTTGTAAGGTAATTTGGAAGGAAATAATCAAAAATTGTTAGTTTTTGGACATGATTTTTGTAACGATAGAAACTTTTATTAATGAAAATTCCACTTGATCTAATTAAATGTCTTATTATGTAAGATATTTATATAACGTATGCACTTCCTTAGTTTTATGTTTTTGGATTTTAATAAACCTTTAAGAATTTTGACCATTTCTAATATAGCCATTGAACAGGGATCACATGATTAGTATAAATATTGGATATTAACAAATCCAATTTACTCAGACAAAGGAAGTGATGGCCTCATCCAGTAGAGTTTCCCCATATGAATCCCATTTGTTGGAGCTCGTAAAGGAGGTAGTGTCATTGGGATTCACTCTTGACCAATCCCAATCTGATCTTCATTATGTTAAGCTTGAACAGAATTGCCTATGGGAGAAGTGGATGTTGATAGAGATTACCACCCGAGCGATTTTATCTGAACCACCCCAAGAGTCTTTCACCATCGCACACCATACCCTTTGGTCTTATGTGGGTGTTATAAGGAGTTATGAAACAATACCCTAGTACTATGATTATGTACACTATTTTTGAATAGATAATATACATTTATTTTATTATTGTTACTTTGTAAATAGTTTTTAAAGCCCAAATAGTATTTTTTAGTTAATATTAAATTAAAAATCTATTTTTAGGGGTTAATATATTTTTTAATATTTTAATAAAATATCATTATTATTATTAAAATAAATTTTATTAAATATAAATGATCATATAATTTTATGAATGCAATTATAATGTTTATTAAGGTTTGAAAGCTGTTTTTGTCAAAAACCCATGATTTTTCGATAAATGTTGTTTTTTATTTTAAAAGTGAAAATTTACATATTTAGAAAAGTTTTTATAAAAAATAAATATTTTTCTTGGAATAATGATGTAAAAATTATCCAATGGTTACTTTTTTATAATTTTACGAGACAGTCGAATTTTTGGGTAAAAATTAAATACCATTTAAATATATAATGTATTTTATGACATCATAGTGACCCAATAGTGATATAATCAAATACTATAAAAATTATGTTTCCGCCAATATATGTTTTTAAATTAAAATAATTTGATTTTAGGTTTTTTTGAATTATTTTACAAAGCATTAGTGGACCCTCCATGACTTATAAAACATTTTATCTATTTAAATTGTTTTCCTTGAGAGTGTGACTCACCTCCACATAATCAACCATATTATTTTAATAATTTTTCCCATCGGACATATAAAATATTTTTTCCACTCCCCTTTTCCAAAAACCATGGGCAAAAACCATGTTCTGTTTTGTGGTTTGGATTAGTTTAATGTTTGGTGACCCAAACCTAAATAATAAAGAATCCCTCCACCTTTCCTATATAAACCCGCACATGATCCCACTTTCTCTTCACTAAAATCACTTGGAGTTCTTCCAACCTATTCCCTCCTCTCTCTATAATTCTCCCAAGGTTCCCCAAGCTCCCAGGAAGCCTCTTCCAAGCCTCTCCCAAGTCTTTAGGATCACACTTCCATGTAAGAGATTTCATCTTTTCTCATTTTTGTCCAAATTTCCTTAGGTTGTTATTCCGTTTTATTTTCAATTAAAAAACTTGGGGTATGATTTCACACCACCCCCATATTTCCCTATTAATGTTTTAATGATTATAGATCCCTTTTCTCTCTCATTAATTCCTTCCACATACACTCGTTACTATGCTGAAATTTCAGTAAGGAATTTATCTCTCCTCAATTACATTCAATAAATTATTTTATATTATGAATATAAATTTCAATACATATATTGAGATATTATGTTAAATAACCCCCTTACTATCCATTTCACCTATAAATTATTACAAAACCATTTCCATATCATCAACCCATTTTATTATTTCTATTTGACGTCGTTATGCTGCCAAAGTTACACCAAAATTTCCCATGCCAAAATCATCATGTATGTGAATACCATACCCATTTCTCTATCAAGGGTATTAAATTTTATGAACATTTACATTTTTTTAGGATATATATTTATGTATTCCACATATATAATTCATGGAATAAATTATTGTTTTTAATGAATCCTTGTTCTATGATCTATGTGGCACAATTATGCATGAAATTAAATGATTATGATGGTTGCGCCCTAATAACACCTCAATGAATTGGGTAAAGAATTGTATAATGATACATCTTGTGAAATGAGTGTTGAATCTTGATAATTTATATAACATGAGGTTTTAATCTTGCTCCAAGTGAAATGATCCTTGGATCATTCTAATGCCTTGTTAAATGTTGTTGCCACATCACTATGTTATGATAATCATTCTATACCATGCCATTATGTTCATTTCTCTGTTATTATCCATTGATATTCTTATTTCCTAAAATGTATTTTATTCTTCATGTTATGAATTTTTTACACATCTACTAGGAATTATAGATCACCCTTCTCTTATTTATCTCCTCAGGTTATCCCATGAAATGCTATGTATGAACTAATATTGTGGTCATGTAAAAGAAGTTTTCAATAAAGATGTTGTATTTTATGTCTTAAGTAATTATGTAATGTTCCTAATTTTCTATGACACCAGACCTCTTGATCCATGGAGCTATATTATGTTCATTTTTTTATATTAAATTGTGTTAAAGCATTTAATAAAGAGCAAGATTGTTATAATAAATGTAGTGTAGTGTAGAAATGATGAATCCTAATATTTTGGGGATGTGGTATTCCACACAATAACAAACTAAATTATATCTTTTTTCAGCGAGTGAAAAGGTAAAAAATAATATGATAGATTATATTTTAAAAATTATAAATATGTCATTAATATCATAATTATTCCATTTATATCACTTATATTCATTATCGTCATCCTTATTACCTTCCATGAAATGCGTTAGTGAAAAATGAATCACATCGCTTTACGATGCAGTAATCCATCATACCCATGAGAGACCTTATCGTATGCCCTACAGAATCGATTGTAAAAAGGTATATATAATATAATGACTCCATAGGTAAAATAATGTTATAAATATTATACATAAAGTTTATATCTAACATCACACCCAACCATGAGAGGTGGTAATGGAAAAATGAATGACGTTGTTTCATAGGGTGGTAGTCCAGTATACACATGAATACTAATTGTGTAACCCAGTTGATGTATAAGGGAAAATATTTATGATATTAAATTAACATAATAAAATCTAGATAAATTTAATATAATGATGTTTTTATATAATCATGGTTTAATAATATTGAAGGAGGTGGAGAAAAAAATAATACGAAAAACATTCGTTGAAGAACATTACCTTTTCGTTGGGTATACTCCTTCTTTTTTCACCAAAGGCCTTCCTATGTTGGACTTATAACCCAAATAAGGTATCTAGGTCGATATGATATATTTTTGATAGCTTTTTTTGTGGGTCTTGGTGGAAATTAATTTTTTTAATGTTTGTGGATAGTGGGAGAGAGGATGGCCTTTTAAAAGTGATGTGACTGGCACATGGGAAATTATTTGAAAAGAGTAAGGTGTATCATGTTTTTAATACAAAAAGCATCGATAATTGACCTAAATTGAGGATATAAGGTAAAAGGTAAATATTTCCATAAAATCTATGTTGTAAAAGTTTTGGATAATTTTCACACCATATAATTTATGTTTAACCACTTAGTAAACTAATTTATTTTCATTAATCGCTGTAATTAATGATAACTATATTCACAAATCAAATTGGTAAAAAATTCAGTTGAAAATATTAGATAATATATATAATGATTATTAATAATATTTAATCAACCTTTTTAAATTCAATTCATATAATTGGTATAATTTATTATAAAATTAAGCAAATATACGCAATATAAGCCATACTAATTGTAATACAAGATAAGCTTGATATTTAGTGTAATATAATCCATAATAAATGGTTTGTTTCATTTAATATATAAAAAATAATTTTATTGTTTTAAAAACATGTGTTGTTATATTCACCCCCATTTAATAAATTTTATCCTTAAAATTTTACCTTCATTTTTCTTATTAAAGGATTTATATTTGAAAATAAATTTGTTGTAAATCCACATCATAATAAGTGTTAAATAAAATTCATCAAAACATGAAATGGAATTACAAGGTTCATCAACAATAACACAAACTATGTTTTCAAATATGATTATAGAGGTTGGAAGTGAAGATTTGGACATGGAAGAAAATGTTAAATAATTATATAGAGTAATTGGGGACATTGACCATATGCAATTGAATGATCAATGGAATGTTAGAGGCCACAAAAAAATAAATATGTAATGATTATAAAGAACCTTGGTTCATCAAAAATGAAGTTACTAGGATTCTATTTTTTTATGATCATTTTCCAATAGTTGGGGAATTCCCTTATAATATAGACTAAGAGAATAGGGAAAAATACTTGAAGAGTATAATTTCATCCATTTATCAATTTCCCATAAAATCTCATATTTTTCACCAAATGTTTATTTAGTGAAAAAACTTAATGCCTAAATTATTAAAATATACTCTTAAAGGGAACATAAAAATATAAGGGATAAAAATCTATTCCTCATGTCTTTAGACATTAATCAAAACCAAAATGGCCACCACATGGTAATATAATACCCTAAATTAACAAAACATTATACATTAATATCTTTATTTTAATAGTAACACCCAAATATCAAACCAAATCATTCTATAAATAAAAATCCTTAAAACTTATCAATCATTTCCTAACTACATTTGTAACCTAGAGATTAGAACGATTTGATCAAATATTCATCCAAGATTAATCAAAAACCATTCCTAAAATAAAATATCATATGTTTATTAAATAATATTAATACATTCCTATATAATGTAACACTACATAAGACATTATGTTGGTTATTATAGGTGATACACCCTTATCACCCTTCGGTCGTGGGTAGAAGCCTCTCGAACTTTTTGGATGTGACGATTTTTCACCTTATCATTGTGTTGATCTTAATTATTTAAACATGAAAAAATAATTCCACCTAGATTAAAACTTCATATTTTAACTAGGGATTAAAAATTCCACAACTAAATAAAAATTCTACAAAAATTTCATTAATAACCTAAAAAAAATTTCTAATTAAAACCATTGAATTGGGTACCTACATTTTTTATCTTTTGATAGAATTTACTCTTATAGAAATATTATGGTATCTATAAAACTTTAGATAACCTCACATTAAAAATAATAATATCAAAAGTTATATAAACCTTTTCAATGATATGAAAAATAATATCCTTCAACCTGCACTCCTAGATCCAATTATAAAAATATAAACATTACATTCCAGGCATTGATACCAATATATGTGACCCAATTTTTTAGTTGAACAATAAAAAATAAAATGGAAATTGGATAACATATCTAACCAAGGAAAATGTAGATTAATATTTTTATAAAATTAGGAAAAACTAATACTTAAACAATACCTATTTCTCTAAATGGAATTTCTCTAACATAAAAATTATTTTATTATTTCAAATTAAGTCATCAACATCATCCATATGAAATAAATTATAGAAATAATTCATTAAATATCATTTCTTTATATCCTAGGGAAATGAAATCATAAGAAATATGAGAAAATATTTTCAGTAGTCATAAATATATGAACTAATAACAGAATTACAATAATGATCATAAGAAGTGTATTAGGGTATGATGAAAAATATGAGTTTATGTGTGAATCATAAGTTAACTCATACCCATAAAAATCTATATCATCAAATATGAAAACCTAGAAATGATAAGAGTAATAAAAATCAATAATCATGAGAAATGTGATAACAATCTTGACTATAATAAACATTATAAATCCTTAGAATACGTAACAAAATTGTGTTTGTAACATAGCATATTTTTCTTCAAAAATATTATGAAACCCTTTTTTGAAATAATTAAAGCCTAGTAAAATCTATGAATGATAACCTCATGTAAATATGCACTTCTTGACTATCAATTAAAATTAAATTACCAATTATATTGGATCTCTTTCTGGGTTCACCCATTATTGAATCTTTAAAAATCTCACACTATGCTATCTGGACCACCACATTGTATATTATATAACATTATCACTTGACACTATCTATCACACCACATAATATAAGATCTAATAAGATCTCCTAAAGTTATCAAGGAGGCCCCATAATATATATTATTATGGGCTCACCCAGTACTATTTGGGATTCCCCATCATATATATAGTGTGCAAGAACCATAACATGAATATTGTACAAAGATCTTGTGTTTCATCATAAATCTCCTAAAAAGAATCATTGTTATTTAATAACCCGATTAACCCATGGAAATGAAATGGGTTCCATAATAATATCTATCAAACATGATTAACTTGTAGAAAGTAAATTAGTTCTATAACATTTTCACACAAACATGGTTACCCCTTGGAAATGAATTGAGTTCCATAACAACATCACTGAAATAATATTCATCCATCCAGAGAAAGAATGATGATGATATCATTATAAAATAACCCTATTTGATTATAAGTAATAACTTTTTTTTTAATTAAATTAAATACCATATAAAAATAATTAAATACTATATTGAGTAAAGTATTATTTTCATTTTGAAAATCACTTTTAATGACATTAAACATTTAAAAAATTCATTTCGTTGAAAAACCACTTTTAAAAAATAAAAAATTCCAAAATATTTTGTTTTTAAACAAAAATAATATGATAATGATAAAAATTAATCTTCAATGAAAATATGGTCATGTAGGTGGATAATTATATTAATATTTTAGAGAATATACATTTTTATAGAAAAAACGTAAGAAAAGTAGTTTTTTGAGAGATAGATAAGAATATTATTTGAAAAAAATTAAGAAATAAGACATAATGGGTATTTTTAAAAAAAATAATTTTCAGAAGGTTAAAAATAGTTTTGAAAATATTTTTAGAATAGATGGTTTTTGAAGAAAAAAAATTTTTTGACGAAGAGAAATAAAGTCATATTTTCATAAAAATACATTATCAATAATTTTAAGTAGAAAAGATTATAAAATTAGTGAAATTAATTAAATATATCATTAATAACCATAAGAGGTGAAAATTAATTACTTTTATAAAATTTTATCATAGAATACAAAATCATACACAATACTGATAAACAATGTGATTTTAACAAAAGACTCTTACAACATTATAAATTTTACTTATAATTCACATGTAATAATAACATTAAATTAAACAGATATAACATGAAAATAAGGTTATTCATGATATGACATATCAAAAGGACAATATATACACCTCATAAAAGAATATATATGTATATCATAACATATATCTCATAGAAGGAAAATTGCGATAAAAATACCATATCACTTTGGCAACATTGGAACTATAAACCCCATGAATGAGAGAAATGGACATCTAAATCACCATAAATTTAACTATATGAATAATAATATAAAATCAGGGTAATTATATACACTTTAATACAAAAATAAGTTGCGAATATGGCATATGTCTCATAGAAATAAAAGTGAGACGAGAAAACACTTACTTTGAGTCTGACTTATCATATGTCTTTATCTTCCTGAATACAAATCATATGTTAAAATTTTAATTTATTGAAAAAAAATTTAATGTTTATTTTTTGATTTATTTGACCAAATATCATGTTATTTACAAATACTTAATCACTGAAATATAAAACATATCTTTTGATGATATTTGGATTTTGTGTTAAAAAAGACCAAGGTTGGTTGAATATAGTCAAAGAGTTCATCAATTTAACAAATTTAGAATAATAATCATTAAATAATATTCATATTTATTCCAAAATAATTTTTTGAGACAATTATTAAAGATGGTGATGAAATATTATTTACATTCTGATCAAGGAGATGGTAGATCGAACATATGTATGGGTGACATTTCTATTTTTTAATGATGATTATAGAAAGGGGTTATATAATACATTAACATAATAGAATGATTATAATAACATATATAAAAAATTATTTCATTATATATACTTATATTTATATCATCAATTTGGTGTGGTTGGGAAAAAAGGAATCACATCGCTTTAAAGACGTGAGAGTCTATATGCCCATGAATGAGATTATCACATTTTCTAAGAGTAAAAATGTATGAAATAAAATAATATATAATATTTAAAAAATGATTAATATGTCATAAATATAATATAATATTTTTTATCATATATATTCATTATAGTTAGCCATGTTACATTGAATGCAATTCATTACTGAAAAATCAATCACATTTCTTCATGAGACGGTATTCGGAAGTACACATGAGCAATGTTTTTGTATCCACAATGGAATGATATTTGAAAAGTTATATATATGATATAATTAATTGAAAGGTATAATTATGTTAAAAATATTATATATAAAATTCATATCCATCATCATACCCAACAGTGAGAGGATATAATGGAAAAACCAATGACATTGTTTCGCCTGGCGTTATTACTCTGTACACATGAATAATGATTTCGTAACCCATTTGATGGAAGATTGAAAATATTTATGTTATTAAATTAAAATTATAACATATAATTACATTTAATAAATTTATTTTATTCTATTATCATGTTTTAATAATAATTTATTTAGGAGGGAAGTAAAATAAAATAAAAATGCTCATTGAAGATTATTACCTCTTTTTTGATTATCCTCCTTAGGTTTCCACCAACGGACTTCCAAGGTTGGATTTATGACCCATTTAAGTATCTAGGGGGATATGAGGGAAGTTTTTAAGTCATTTGGGAAGGTATTTGATGAACTCAATGGTTATTAAAGTGAAAGGAGAGGAGGAGAGGGGGTGGACATTCCTAAGTGTGGGGAGTGGTACACTTTAATGTTTTTAAATGAGTTAGGTGTATCAACATATTTCCCTAAAAAACATCTTAAATAATGGAAAAAAATATTCTATAAGAAATAATTTCAAATGGTGGTCATAAAATTAGTTTTTGAAATGTTTTTGGTTATTTCTTGACCTTATCTTTTATGATTGACCACTTAGTTTATTCGTTTTTACCTTAATCATTGTAATTAATTTTAATTTTTTTCACTAATACTTTTGGTAAAAAATTATGTTAACATTATTAGATAATAAAAACTATTATTATTCAAAATATTGAATCTATTTTTTTATAATTTAATTCATACTTAGAATTTAATTTAATATTAATCACATGGGCATGATGAAAAAATGTGTTTTTAATGTGAAAATGTTCAAATGTTTACAATTCTTTTATATTAAAATTCATCATTAAAAAGATTAAAATGGGAAAAATTGGATTAATTGTTATAAAATTAAACTAATTTTAACATAAAATTAATTAAAAATTCAATTTATCACTATAAACCATTTAAATAAAATGACAGTTTTCAATTAAAATTCATTATTATTCACTATTTTTTAAAAATTAAAAATTTTAAAAAAAAATACAAAAAATTCACAATAAGATAATTTTTGAATTAAAATGTAAAAAATTATTTTAATAAACAATTTTTATAAATGTTCTAATTTTTTTTTTTAAAAATAATTGTTCCATACAAGGTGAAAATACCGTTATTTAAATAAAAAATATTGTTTTTAGAGTAAAACTGGATATTTTTTATATAATTTATAGAAAAAACATAGTTTTAAAGTTAAAACATTTATTGGATATATAATATATTATTTTCATTAATATAATCAAATAAGATTTATTTTTTTAATTTTGTTGGTTAAGACACACTTTTATTCATTAAAGTAGATTTTCAGAAAAGATGTCCTTTTATTTTCATATGGTTTTATTTCATTTATAATTAATTGGTCACCAAATAATTAATTGTGTAAACTATAATTTCATAATATATTTATTCATTTTTATACCATCAATTCCAATAGCTAGGTTATCACTATCATATCCAATAAAAATAATAAAGTCTTTTGTTTAAACTCATTGTTTCATGCAATATAAGCTAATGTTGACAATGCATGTAACATAATCCAAACATAGTGTTTCACATCGTTTATATAAAAAACAAAATTTTATTCTATTAAAAACCTGATTTGATACAATATACACTACATAAATGAACATTTTTGTCAATATTCCAAATTTCTCATAGAAATAAAAGTTAGTTAAGAAACCCTTACATCATGTTTGAATTTCTATGTATGAAATATAACCCCCTCTATAGTAAATTTTAATTTATCATAATATTATAAAAGAATAATTTAAACATATATGATAGCATATATTATTAACTTATAATTTTTCAACACCCATATATTAATTATTCCTCATTAAAATTGTCGCTTTCTAGTGTTAACAATTTTGTTTTTCATAGAAGTTCAAGTTTGGAAGTTGGTGTCCATGTACTTTGATCATGGTTAAATCATATTAATAATGTTAATAATGGTATTAATATATTATATATTCATTAGAGATATATTTATAATCCTCATAAATATAGATATAAATAAATTATTTTCACCGTTCCTGGAGGTGGTAATTTATATTTAGAAAGAACACAATTTTCATTTTCTAAAAAATAGAAAGAATGAATGATCAAGAAAATTTTTCAATTTAAGAAGTATAAATTTTTCATAATTATAATATATAATTATTAAATACATCATATTATCTTATAATTAATAATGTTTATTGAAAATGAATTATATCGCTATGTAGAGGCATTAGTCAACACATACACACCAATGATACTTTCACCTCACCTTTGATGAAATATAAGGTGGATAATGGAAAATATTTAATCATAATAAAAACTAATTATATAAATTATTATTATTTCTGATAAATACCACTTATTTGGAGGATTTATAAGAAGAAATAAATTGAAAGTGGTCTGGTCGGACGATCACGACTTATCAAGTAGAACACCTTTAGATACCTTATTGATGAAACCTGTAAGGTCCTTTTTAGAAGACTATAAACAAAAATTAAATGATACATAATTTTAGAATAAAAATGGATTTGTTTTTGTCAAACAATTTGGATCAATATCTTTTAATGAAGAGAAATAATTTGTGACCTTTTATATGGTAGGGATGGGGCACACTTGTAATTTTTCAAAACATTAAAATATTATAAAGACACATTCATAGGAAATTCAATCCGAATTGATTTAATTTCAAGTTAATGATAATATAGGATCTAAAAAACCCATATAATAGAATTTATAAAACTTTTTATGTCATTTTAACCATTATCTCTATAGTTTAACTTCATATTAACCCTTTTTATCCATTATCAAGATACCACATTTTCAAACATTAAATGTTTAAAATTTATTTTTAGACTAGAAACTGACACAAAATTGTTGTCGGATTACATTTTAGACATCTAAACATCATACATGTCATATTTCATGTTTTTAATTATTTTTAATAATTTAAAAAAATATTATTTCTTTATCAAACATCATTAATGAAATTTTCAACACTGTTCGTTTAATTTGACTTTAAAGACATCAAATTAACAAATTAATTAGTGTATATAATATTTATCCATAAATTATAAATTATTATTAACCATAAAATTATTTTCAAATAATAATTTATCAAAAAATAAATAACAATAACAATTTTTTTATTTTTTTAAAAAAATTTCTACTGCATGCACAAACCACACATCAATGTTGTATAAATGTTTTTGGTAATTATACCCACTGAAAAGTATATATAAATTACCATAAATTAATTATTTTAATTATTATAAAAATAAATTTTAATATTAATTCATAACTTATTTTACCTATATGTGATTATATAGGAGAAATTAAAAGCAAGAGAGAGATACCTTAGAACATTTAATACTTAAAATCATATAACTGTTATTATCAAAAGAAATTGGACTAAAAATAAAATATATTTGAATTTAGGATGAATATGGTAAAATTAATCTCATAAAATCAAGTTAAATAAAGATTTTGGTTTATTTTTAGACTTCATCTCATACATTTAACCATTTTAACCTTATTAGCGTGGAAAATATTTAACAAAGATAATATTAATAATGAAAAAAATAAAATGTTAATTTTTTACATATATGAACCAAATGATTCCAAATATAGTATATATATTTCATTATTACATCCCTATAATTTTTAGAAAAAATTTTATTTGGACTACATAAAACATAATGGAAAATAGTTTTGAGAAAAATTTATTTTTATGCATAAAAATTAATGAATATGAAAATCATGAATATTTCTAATTAAAATGGAATTTATTAGATTATTTTAAATAAAATCCATCAAATATAACTTTATTTCTCAATATATTATTTAATTTTACTTTTAAATTACATTATTTAATGAAATGAAATGTGTGTATTTAAATATTAGAATTTCTCACTTTTAACTAAAAAATAAATCATTTTAAAAAAATCCCAAAGATTCACCCAAAGTTAATTTTTCAATAATTATTTAACAACTTATTTTCATTTTTTAAAATACAATATCTTAATTCCCTGTAAATTTGTTATAATTTATTTGCATAAAATTATATAGAAAACATTTTGGAAGGAAATGAAAATTTTGGTATAAAATAACATCACTAAAAATTGAGCTCATATTTCATAAAAATTAATCAATAAATTTAAACACTGTACATATATTTAGTAATTAATTTACTCATTTTGAAACCCAAAAATTCATAGCCAATTATATGATGACTACATTTAAATAATAATATTTTTATAATTTATCTTAATTTAAAAAATATTCAGTGTTCCGTATTTAGAAATATATAAATCCTATTATTATTTTAAATTAAATTAAAGAGGTTTTCCATTAACTACCTTAAATAAATTTGACCATATATATTTTATCTATATTATCATAGTTTTAATATTTGGAAATACCTTTTTTGAAAATTTATATTATACTGACAGATAATAAAGCTACCCTTGAATTGTTGATATGGGAAACATAACAGCTCAATCAAACAACACATAATCTGTTTCTAGATAATAAGAAAATTAGTGTCAAGTTAAATTGTAGACATAGAAGAGTGAAGTAGTATCTAATGAATAATATAGAGAGATAGTGGAAATGGTCATGGGAAAGTTAATTTCAAAAAAACCAACTAATATATAAGGTGTGGAAAGAGAATTTGATCATTAGAAATGATGGTAAATCGATTAAATTTTTATTTAATGATCATTTTACTAAATTTGATGGAATTTCTTAAAATTAAGATATATAACATAATAAAATATAAATATTTCATTTAGTTCTATTTTGTAACTATAATTTCATCCTTTAGTTATGGTTTAATCATTTCAACATTATCACTTACTATATGAACTAAATACATGAGGGGAATTTTTTACAATTCCTGAATCACTAGAATTATCTTTTCACGTATCATAAGATCCATAAAACAATATCTTGTAATTTATTATATATCTTCAAATTAGAAAAATTAATATTTTTTGTAAAAGTTATCTATCCTAGATACATAATTACCAAATTTCATGTAAATCCATTATATAAATAGTTAACCTTAAGACTCCACCAAAATATGCCAAGCCTAATTGAAAACCAAAAAATTATAAAATAATAGATCACATATTTTTTTCAAGATCTAATTTAACATTTATCCCCAGATACACAGAAGTATCTCTTAATGTAACATACAAATCATGTGAATACATTGATCATATATTATCTTAAAACATACTAGAATCATAAATTACCATAAAAAATAAATAAAAAAATATAATAATAAATCATTTAACACAATACTTATACCTAAAATAACATCAAAACTATAGAATATATTCCATAAAAAAAATAAATAATCTTCATCATTTATGAACCAACTCACATAGTCTTCAAATCACTATCAAATTTTAGTGTCCTGAACCCCATCAAATTGACATCATTAATTTAAATAATTTAGTTATCAAAAATAATAAATATTAAATCAATATGAAGGAAATTTTTTGGGTTATCTTTCTTTTAATAATTTGTTCTTGAAAAATATCATCATACTACTATGCCAATTTTATTGGTTATCACTACCATTAAACAGATTCTTTCAAATCCATAATGAAAAAATAGGGAGAAAAAATTCATATATGTTTATTGATACATATAAAAAAATATCATTGATATAGAACTTCTAAAATATAATTCTCTAATTAAAATTCAAAAATAAATTATCCAATTCACTTCAAGGTTTTTTATAACATAGGTAATTCCTTATTTTAGGAGTAAACAATTGGACAAGGGCATTAACTCATATTATTTCCATGTTAACCACATATATGAAATAGATTTCCTTTGGAAAAAAATTTCTTATTACCTTTATTTACACATATAAAACATACCCTCTTTCATTCGATACATTATCTCGGGTACTTCTTCCCACATTATTTACATGTTGAAAATTGAATATCATTTCCTCCATGATGATTTCAACATGAACATCTGTAAAATTATATTTTCCTTTTGTTATGTATATTAGGAAAATCACCCAAGTTGAGTTTTATAATCATATAATGAGATATATTGTTGGGTATAATCAACAGCTTTTACATTATATCTCTTGTTTTATTTTTCTTCCAAAAACAAAAATTATTCAATTTTCCATCAAATTCAGATTTAACATGATTCCTCCACATTCAATCCATTGACAACAACAAAAAACTAATAATATTTTGGGAAATAATAATCATAGGGAGAAATAAAGGAAAAAATAAATTATAGAATATCTAAATCATGATACCTTCTTCTCAATCCATAACACCATAGTTTTATCCAAGGACATCTATGGAAATTATTTGTTCATATCCTTCATAATGGTTCATAAAGAAAATGTGAATTAAACCATGCATATCTCATTGGAATGTCTATCCAGGTTTGAAATATAAGTTCCATTCATTATAAATTATTTATTATTGTGTTAATTAATAATAATACCTATTAATATTGGATAATCTGGATACATATTATAGGTCCCAAGACTTAAACATTACTTAATCTTGAGTTATTACAAGATTACACATTGAGGATCTTTTCAGGTTTAGAGTTTTAGAGAATTAGATCATAAATCATGCATTTCATTCCACATTTCAACTAGGTGGTTACAAAAAGGACAATATACATTTTTCTCATTAAAGGAGACATATTTAAAATAAAACATGCATTCATTCTTGACACTTCCTCGACACAATAATCACATCATGTACTTTTCCCTTGACTTGTGAAAAACATTTCAAAAACATGGGATGAGCATAAAAAGCTCAGTAAGGGATATAAAAGTACGGAATAAAAACATTAGTCCATGTATACATAAGAATTGATGAAATCATACTTTACAAATAAAACATAAGCACTTTATCATACATCATGAAATCATAAGATTTATGAATAAATCATAGAAAACATAAGACATAAAGGTAACTTGTGGCATTCAAAACATTCTTAAGTAGGGAGTAACCCTCATGCTTACGTTTGGAATACCCATCACAGTATATTCCCTAAATCTCTTCGGAGAAACCTTATCGTTTAACTTCATCACATTACCCAATGAATTGGAGAGCTATATCGGGCTCACCCGCAGTTAGTTTATCACGGAACCACCCGCTTCATAAACAATTCCCAAGAACCATAACATAATTGTATCACATAAAACATGCATAAAGGAAACATAACATTTCGATATTTCAATCAAAAGATATCAATACAACACATTTATATAATAAAAACATTATCAAAACAATTTTCAATACCAAAATAAAAGAAAAGTAAAACATGGTATTTATTTTTCATTTAAAAAATTGTTATGGCTTGTAGTGGAAGTCGAAACTCAAATAATGGTCACCGCTGCAGAGAAGTCGTTGTCACCGCATACATATGAAAAAATCATCCACGTTTTTTCATTTATTAAAAATCATAGTATAAAAATATTCCTTTTGAATAAACGTAAAATTCAAAGGGGCTTATAGACAGTATAAAAGAAATTTTTCTATAAAATAAAATATGTCTCAATGAAAGGAGATTGAGACGAAGTCCCTTACCTCGTGTCTGAAATAACTCGATCGTTCTTTAATCTCCTGAATAATAAACATGAGTTAATTTCTACTTCCTTAAGAACCTCTTTGAAGTTCATTATTCCTTTAATATCACTTATTATAATGTTATGAACACTATGTAATTATTTAAGTTAATAACGGTCGTTTTGTCGATCATTGGTACTTGAGTCAAAAATTACAAGTTGTTCATGTGGTAAAATGTACATTATATCCAGAATTATATTCATGATGTAGATATCATATATATCATATATATCCAGTATATACATGAATTTATAATATTACATAACATTTAGATGTACGAAATGAAATGCACCGTTCATGGAGACGGTAAGTCGTACGTACGCATGAACGCTACTTTCATATCTGTTTCGTATTTAATGGATTTAATTAATAATGATATAAAGCTATATTATAGTTTCAGTATAATATCATATATAATATCATTAAATCCATCCTTTATACATCCCACATATGGTATTAACGAATCTAATCACTTTAAGGGGGCGGTAGTCCGCACTTCCTAAAATGAAGATATCGCGTTTACCCATAATGGAAACCATAATGGTATTCCATAAATGAAAAATAAAGAAGCATAAGGAAACCATAAAAACAATATATATCATATATAAATAGAGTTACATCTTAAAGGCCACCATTAAAGGTGTTAATAGAAGATTGAACAATCATCGTTTCGTGAGGCAGAAATTCACCATCCACAGAAACAGTATGTTCATTAACCATTGTATGAAAATGTGCATAAGTGTAGCTCGAATAATTTTCATAAAAACATCCTTGTATATTAACGATAATGTTTTAGTTAAAAAATAAAGGAATAAAAAGAGTTTAGGGGGTTGGAGAAGAAAAATAAAACAAAAGAACACAAGTGAAGACATTACCGTTAAATCGGGTAACTCCACTTGGTTTGAACCAAAAGGGTTTATTGAAGAGATTTCTGACTATGGTAAGGATTATAGGATGAGGATAGAGATTTTCATAGATAAAATGAGTTGATCTTGGCCTATCCAATGGATTTAGTGGTGTGGGTAAGGAGGTAGAGGCAGGGGCATTTTACAAGACGGATGAGGGGAACTCTTGGAAAGTCAAGAAATGTTAATTTATATTGAAATATTTTTCAGATTTTAAAGGTCCCAAATTGATATATTTCGAGGATAATGTGATAATGGTTAGAAATATATTCATCCAATATGTTTTTGGAAATTTTATGTCCTATATTTTACATTATCGTTTCATTTTATTTAAATTGTTCATTAATGAGGTAATCGCTACATCATCATGTTGTCATAAAAAATTTAATTTATTTAATGATTAAAAATTATTAAAAAAATAATATGATTTAGGAAATATTTTTAGCTTTCCAATTACTATTTATATCCAAAGAGATAATTTATTTAGAAAAAATTAAAATTGATTTACATAGGTGTTACATACTTTGTTATATTTAACTTTCTTTAAAAATAAAAAGATAAAAAGTCATTATCAAACAAAAGTGATTCCATGGGGTCCCAATGTTTGGAACAAGGCAACCCATGGTCGGAAATGAAACAAAAAGTAGCATTAGGACACATTTTTTGGTCATTTGTTATTATTATGATATTATTTTATTATCCTTAACTACCAAATTACTAATTAATCACGATAATTAAGGATTATTACCGTCATTGCTATTCATAGTGTCTAAAAAAGAGTATTAATTACATAATTTGGAACTTCTGATTAAAAATAAGGAATACATTTTACCATATTACAAACACAAAAATTACAGTAATTAATTTAAAAATGATTCTCGTTGTCAAAACAAATAGCGGGTTTTTTTAGAAACAATTTCTTTCAAATGTTTGGCAATTGTTTATGCCCAATTCCAATGTGGAATCAATTATAATGACCAAAATTGGATTAAATGGTAAAAATATATTATAATTACACTTTAAATCCAATTATAAAGATAATATAACAATATAGTTAAGTTAGATGAAAAATCAGTTTTGAAGTAAAATGCAGTATTTTTCACTATTCATTAAAAATGAACATTGTCAGAAAAATACCACAAATTTATCCAAAGTAAATTTCAATGTCACAATTATAATGAATAATATTATTTTGAAAAATAGAGCATATAAAATTTTTAAATGATAGATTTTAGAATGGTTCTCCATCAAAAGGGGGTAAAACAATCTTTTAAAAATATTATAGTATTCTATGCCAGAGATTGGATTTATTATTCTCTAAAATACTATCTAATTCATAAAGAGACATATATATGAAAATCCATTATTCATTACTTACGTGGGATGTTACATCCTTCCCCCCATTTAGAAAATTGCGTCCCCACAATTTATTTACTTATTGAATAAGTGGGGGTATTTATCCCTCATTTCATTTTCAGATTCCCATGTTGCCTCTTCCATCATGCGATTTTTCCACAAAACCTTTACCTGATGAATCACCTAATTCCACAAACACTTGCTCCCTGTGGTCAATAATTTGGATAGGTTGTTCCTCATAAGATAGGTTCTCTTCCATCTGATCTACCTCTGGACTCAAAACATGAGATGGATCTGGAATGTACTTCCTTAACATTAAAACATGAAAAACATTGTGTACCTGAGATAAACTCGGTGGTAAAGCCACTCGGTATGCAACTGATCCAACTCTATCATGAATTTAATATGGTCCAATGAACCTTGGACTCATATTTCCTTTCTTACCAAATCGCAACACACTTTTCCATGGTGAAACTTTGAGGAAGACCAAATAACCTAACACAAAAGAGTGTTCATTCCTCATGTTGTCTACATAACTTGTCTGCCAGCTCTGAGCTGTTCTCATGTGCTTCTGAATCAGCTGAACTTTTTCTACCAACTCTTATACAAATTCTGGTCCCATAAACTTCCTTTCACCCACTTCATCCCAAAAAGCTGGAGTTCGACACCGCTTCCCATATAATGCCTCAAATGGTTCCATCTGTATACTGGAATAAAAACTATTATTATAAGAAAAATCAACCAAAGAAAGATGTTGGTCCCAACTTCCCTGATAATCCATCGAACAAGCACGTACCATATCCTCCAATGTCTGAATTTTTCATTCTTACTGCCCATCTGATTGAGGATGAAAGCTGTACTAAAATTTAATTCAGTACCCAATGACTTCTGAAGGCCTTTCCAAAAGTTAGAAGTAAACCTGGGATCACGATCAGATACAATGGAGAGGGGATGTAACACCCCGAGATTTTAGGAAAAATATTTTTTTTATTTCATTAATGTCTTGTGTTGTACGCTACACCAAAAGGATCATGAAAAACATGCATCCTTGACTTGCCTTGCATTACATGCAATCACAACCTTCATCGATAGCATGTGTAGTACGTAATACTGAGTTTCACTAAACAATGATATGCTATTAAAATATTATTAAAACTATCCTTTATGAATAGTAATAACAACCTTTTAAAATTTTATAAATTTTATCTCTCAAGATGGACTTCATTTTTGGATTTGGAGTATCGAATTTAGCCAAAGGTGAAATTTTGGTACTTTTCGGATAACTTTCATATTCTAATGAAGAGTGAAAATTACTAAATTTTAATTAAAAACAAGTTTTTAATCGAAATAATTAATAGTGATAAATTATTAATTTGAGTGGTTTTAAAGTATATTTAGAATATATTTTTACAATTTAATATAATGTTGGTCATTGGATTTAATTTCACATTTAAAACAGTTATAAACAAGTGTCAATCTTTTGATAGTTATTATCTCTTAAAAACACGCTATTTGTTTTGACGACGGTAATTAATTTTTTAAATTAGTTAATGTAACTGGATGTTTTGAATTTCATAAAATAGACATCATTTTTGAATTCATAATATCAAATATAGCTTAGGCTTAATTTTTGGTATTTTTCTGGAAACTTTTATTTTTTTGATGAATAGTGAAACTACTAAGTGGTAATTAAAAAAACCGAATTTTTCATAAAACTTAATTTTACCGCTTCTGTGAGTGGAATTTCGAAAATCCGAGAGACACGGTTAATATCAAGGACTAAAATGTGATTCAATGAGATGAAAATAATTTTTGGTGAATAGTAAATTTTTACTTTTTTCTTACCATGGGAAAATTTAAATAGGGTAATTAAGGGTAAAAATGATATTATTATTACCCTAACACATGTCCTAATTTTATTGGATAAGATTAATTAGACCAAAAACAACCATAGTAATAAAATATGACCATTTAAGCCCACTTGGATTAGATTAGGACATTTATTATTAATTTATTTAAAGAAGGGTTAAAATAGTTAAAATCAACGTTTAATAAGTAAATAATTTTTAATATATGGCTATAAATAAGATAAATTCGACTATAAATATTCATTAGAAAGCTAAAATGATTTCAAACATAATGGTTTTTTATTTGTAATTTTTATACTTAAAATAGTTTAATTTATTTATGATACAATGATGATGTAGTAATTATCCTATTAATGAAATATTGATATAATTGATGTCATAAATACCAAAATAAATGTAATTTTAGACTTTTCATGAATCAAAATAATTTTCTATGTTAATATGAAATGTTATTATTGATTTAATTAATTGTTTTCGAACTAATCATTGTGTTATAAGTTTCACAAAAATCAATTACCAAATAGTGTCAAAATTGACATAAAATAGTTTTTAAAACAACTATTATATTATTAATTGTTATTATATTCCTAAAAATCTAAGGTTCGGCCAAGATAATTATATAATGATAGGTGTATTATTAATGGACCACTTGGGGGTATCTTGGATGTATATGGTATGTTTATTAACTATATAATATAAAAATACAAAGTGACATGGTAAATGTCAATCTAATTAACTAAGAGTTAAAACTAAAAGATAAGGTTAGTAAAATGACCAAAACTTGTATAAATTCTATTGGATGAGAGGATTTCGACCCATCCCCACCTTAGCTTCTAAATATATCAATTTGGAGCTATTTAAAACCGAATTTGGCTGTATAATAAAATAATGATTTTAGTTATTCCAAAGGTGCCCCTCTCCTCCCTTATAAAAGGGAACCTCCTCCCCCTCTTCCTCACAATACTTTGAGCCTTCAATCTCGGCCAACCCCTGCCAAATTATCTTCTCCACTTCCCTAGAAACATCCTAGAGGTCTTGTTCTTCTTCAAACACCAAATTTAGTGCCCTAAGAAGAGGACTCAAAGAGGCGTTTCAAAGAAGAGATAATGTCTGTTACCGATTCATTCAACTTTATTTCTTCTTCCACTTATTCTTCTTAGGTTGTTTCATTGTGAATTAATAAAATAAGTATCACTCATATACTGATATGTTATTCTAAGTATGAAACAACCCTATTTCACCATCTATCCATCCTACGGAAAACGAAATCACCGCGCGTGCATACGTAGGGAATACCGTCTCCACACCGTGGTGTAATCTATTTTCCACCACCACCTTACTTGGATGGGTATAATGGTGTAAATAATAACTATATATGATTAATTTAAAGTGATATTGATTCTGTAATAGTATACGTACACACTAATAAAATTCCATGATCAAGGGAATGATATCATCGCTCGTGCGTACGTACGGAATACCGTCTCCACGACGCGATGAGTTTCATTCCCAATGATTAACCATTCATAAATGATTATAAAGTATATATAATAAGTAATCATGAAATATATGTCATAATAATGATACTGGATTTATGTATATATATATATGTATGTCATCCAATTTATTCCATTCATTTCAATGAGGAAACTAAAACAACGTTCATGCTTACGTACGGCCTACCGTCTCCATGAACGGTGTATTTATTTCCATTTATTGATCTATTATATATATGTATATTATTAATATATATTATATATAAATCATGTTTTCCATTCTGGATATAATTAATCATGAACTAAGTAATCATATGAATAATTACAAGTCAAAACACGGACGACAAATGAAACGATTTTACCCAAAACGCTCTTTAACATTGAATTTACAAAAGAATGGGTAATATAAAGTCATAAGTGAACCATATATGATATCATAACAATTAATATGATTCTATAATAAGTAAATAACATTATTTAAATCATTATACAGGAGGTTCGGATACGTATGAAGCATATCAGACCTATGGTACGGGATAATTTTGCAAATCTCATTTTTATCCGAGATTGCTTATACGTAAGTATTTACAGGGGTTATTGTTATCATCCATGTCCATGTTTTCTTAAAGTGTTTTATGTATCTTTAAAGTCCTTTTTACTCATTTTTACTTTTACTACATGGTATGTAAGTAATCTTTATTTTGTTTACATTACGAGGTACTTTTTTGACTTTTCTGGAAAAAGTACGAGAAGAATGTTTTTTTAACTTATACGGCATGAAAGGATTTTTACGGTTTTATAAAGACTTATTTTCATGAAGCTTCCTCTAAAATATTTCATTACTATTTTCAAAAAAATATCTTTCTTTTAAAATTGAATGATGTTTTGTGAAAAGAAATTGATTTTTAATAAGAAAATATATTTTCCTCAAGAATTCATTTCAAGTGATTTATCAAAACCATTTTTCCATCTAAAATGACATTATTTCATATGTGTATGTGTCAAGTATAATGTCTCTATGATTTACATGGATTCACTTTTCTTATTATGAAATGATATCCATTTCTTTTATATGGATTATATGCTGTTGGGATGATGTTTATGAAACCCATTTTATTCATTGGGTTATTATGAATAATGTATGTTTATTTTGTGGCACAAGTAAGAATGATTTCATTATGAGATGTGTGGGACCTATATCTCCCTCCAATGCATTGGGTAACGATTTATATCTCATGATATTGACATGGCTGGAATGGTAAGTTAATCCGGTTCAGTGTTACAGGACTGAAACAAGGAGTGAACTCGATTCAGAAAGGGACTTTGTCCACTAAGATGGTCTTGACAGAAATGCCTTGGCTACTATGGAAATAATTACATGTGCTTAATGGATTCCACAATTACATGTTTTATTCCCATTCTATTTTATCATGGTTTATGTTCCAATATTATCTATGCCTTATGTACTTCTATGTTTTATGTCGTTGCTCAAGATTTTGATGTTTAAACATTGTGTTCATGTTTTTAAGTTCAAATGTATATGGTTTGTTTTATTTTATCCATGCTTACCCTTACTGAGCATTTGAGATCACCCATTTTATGTTTTCTTTTCCCCAGGATATAAAGAAAGGTTTTAGGTAAGAAAAAAAGGGGGAATATCTTTATGGGAGATATTGAAGAACTTTTACCACGATTAGAAGATTACATTCCATGTTTCCAAAGACACTAAACTATTACGGTCCTTGTGGTTCTGTTTTTGATATGTATTAAGTATTCCGCTAAAGTAATGTAATGTCCATGTACGTCAAGCTTTGGGTCTCTACAGTTGGTATCACAGGAAAGGTTTAGTCAACCATTGGAAACTAGGATGCGAAAACGTTAGTGAGATCCCTAGAGATATTTCTAAGGTATGTATAGAGATGTCCCTAAGGATAAGTATACATATAGGATATAGTTCTAGAACTACGGTAATGATAATAGAATTTAACCTATGATATTGAGGATACTGCCCCTTTACTATGTTGTTTTCCCTATCATGATTTTTTCCTCTCACACAATTCTTTTTGGGTTTTAGAAAATGGCTGGAAACAGGATGATTCACGATAATGGATGATATGATAGAAAATGGAATGATTTTCTTCATGAGAAACAAATGAAACGAGATCTGGAAGTCCAAACATCGTTATTATGCCAAATCAGCAATCTCATAATATGATCAATAATCTCAACTTTGGTAAGTTTCCCGATTCATATAATAAGAGAAAGATGGAGTTTCATGATGATCATAGAGGAAAGAAAGTTCAATTTCCCTCATGTAAATCATGTGGGAAGAGGCATCAGGGAGATTGTTTCGAAGGAACTGGAAGATGCTTTGGGTGTGGAAAAGAAGGAGACAAGGCCAGTAAGTGAAAAATAAAAAGGTTCAGTTAACACCATGGACAAGGATAATGGTATTTCTATGACATCAACAATGATTAGACGTTTTAAATGTGGAATGTATGGGCATTATGCAGACCAATGCCCTAATGGAAAGTCTCATGAAGAGAATCAGCATGGTCATATGGGTATTATTTATGTGAATGATGATGTGGAGACTACAAATGATATATGAGATGAAAGAAGTGTTGAAGCTCAATCTGCTGTTTTAGAAGGACGTGGATTGATTGTATGATTATCGAGAGTTATGTTGTATAGTTAATGGTACTATGGAATAAAGAATAATCTAAGGATTGTTACACTATTTTTTTTCCTAAAAGTATTTTTGAATGTATATGTTGAATGGTACCAGTAACCATGGAAGGTTATTCAGATATTTCTGTAAAGTAGATGATATGCGCCTAATGAAGGAATAAGAAGATAATGAGATATTTGATTCTATTCATGAGCTCATTATTGAAATAAGGACTAAGTGATATCATGGTTTGAGTATATAGAATTTTTAGGATTTTGGTATATGTAAAGTGTTAACTTTTACCTATATTCATGTTTTCACTAAGGTTCAATGGGTATTCTTTTTTCAAGAGAATACATGATTAAGGCCTTAAAATGTTTGGAATGTGACCAACAAGACATATGTTATGATAAATGGGGATCAACGATGGTATTAAATCTCTGGTAATCATTTTCACTATATTATGAGAGTGGACTGCAGTATTATGGATAAGCCTAAAGATTGGAATGGATTATGTTGGACATATGTTAGCATTGTTTAAGGATAAAAGTTTTTTCGATATTATTGATGGGATGTTATAGTAATATAGTTTTAGAAAAAGGAAAACCTGCAGGACGGGCGACATCCCTTCGCGTCAGACAAGGCTGTGGGAATCAAACCCACAACCGAAGTGCGACTGGCCTTTATCGCCTACCACTGTCCTATAGGAAGTCCCTGGTTAGTAGAAACTAGTTTTATTTTATTAAGCGGTATGATATATGAAGTATAAGTTCATTTTTTGAACCATATATGATTAATCAAACCATATTATGGACTTATAACTTTTTCTAACCTTTTGTTTGAAAGAGATGGAATGACCCATCATTCTATCACATGATCTACTAACACATCACGAATAACAAATTCAACTTAATTTCTTTAAGGGATGAAGTGGAAATTGTTCAATTCACGAACAACAGTGAGATTGTACCAAAACCATGTAAGTATTTCTTTTAATTCATCATCTTTATGGAAATGATCTTGTAAACCAAAAATGTTGTCCTAGTTCCCTTATATCTAATGAATCAGATGGCACCTTAGATCATCACAAATCTATAGCTTTTTGATTGTTGGCTTTTTCATAGCCATGTTCTCTACCACTCTCCATTAGAACTTGATGGTTAGATTTTTCTTCCATATCCATATTTTCACCTATGTTCTCCTACGTGGAAACCCAGTGATGAGTTAATTTGGGTGACCGTTACATTTCATACTTTAGTTTTTAAAGCCATGTTTTGGTATTCGTTTTTACAATGTGGGTTTCTGTTAATGAAACTTTCAAATAGTAAACCATTTATAACCCCGATGAATTTCGAGGGCGAAATTCATTTTAAGGGGGGTAGAATTTAACACCCCGAGATTTTATGAAAAATATTCTTTTTAATTTCATTAATGTCTTGTGTTGTACGCTAAACCAAAAGGAGCTTGCACAACACGCATCCTTGACTTGCCTTTCATTACACGCAATCACGACCTTCCTCGATAGAGTGTGTAGTACGCAATACCGAGTTTCACTAAACAACGATATGCTATTAAAATATTATTAAAACTAGCCGTTATGAATAGTAATAACCAGATTTTAAAATTATAGATATTTTATCTTTCAAAATGGACTTCATTTTTGGATTCAGAGTATCGAATTTAGCCTAAGGTGAAATTTTGGTACTTTTCGGATAACTTTCATATTCTGATGAATAGTGAAAATTACTAAATTTTAATTAAAAACAACTTTTTTAATCGAAATAATTAATAGTGACAAATTATTAATTTGATTGGTTTTAATGTATATTTAGAATATATTTTTACAATTTAATACAATGTTGGTCATTGGATGTAATTTCACATTTAAACCAGTTATAAACAAGTGTCAATCTTTTGATAGTTATTATCTCTTAAAAACACGCTATTTGTTTTGATGACGGGAATTAATTTTTTAAATTAGTTAATGTAACTGATATGTTTTTCATTTGATAAAATAGAAATCATTTTTGAATTCACAATATCAAATATATCTTAGGCCTAATTTTTGGTATTTTTCTGGAAACTTTTATTTTTTTGATGAATAGTGAAACCACTAAGTAGTAGTTAAAAAAACTGAATTTTTCATAAAACAAAATTTTACCACTTCTGTGAGTGGAATTTCGAAAATCCAAGAGACACGGTTAATATCAAGGACTAAAATGTGGTTCAATGAGATGAAAATAATTTTTGGTGAATAGTAACTTTTTACTTTTTATTACCACAGTTAAAAGTAAATAGGGTAATTAAGGGTAAAAATGATATTATTATTACCCTAACACATTTCCTAATTCTATTGGATAAGTGTAATTCGACCAAAAACCAACTTAGGAATAAAATATTACCATTTAAGCCCACTTGGATTGGATTAGGACATTTATTATTAATTTATTTAAAGAAGGGTTAAAATAGTTAAAATCAAAGTTTAATAAGTAACTCATTTTTAATATAGGGTTATACATTAGATAAATTAGACTATAAATATTCATTAGAAAGCTAAAACGATTTTCAAAATAATGGTATTTTATTTGTAATTTTTAGACTTAAAATAATTTAATTTATTTATGATACAATGATGATGCATTAATTATCCTATTAATGAAATATTGACATAATTGATGTTATAAATACCCAAATAAATGTAATTTTAGACTTTTTATGAATTAAAATAATTTTATATGTTAATATGACTTGTTATTATTGATTTAAGTAATTGTTTTCGAACTAATCATCCTGTTATGAGTTTCAAAAAAATCAATTACCAAATCGTGTCAAAATTGACTTAAAATAGTTTTTAAAACAAATATTATATTATTAATTGTTATTATATTCATAAAAATATAAGGTTCGGCCAAGATACTTATATCATGATAGGTGTGTCATTAATGGACCACTTGGGGGTCTCTTGGATGTATATGGTATGTTTATTAAATATATAATATAAAAATATAGAGTGACATGGTAAATGTCAATCTAATTAACTAATAGTTAAAACTAAAAGAAAAGGTTAGTATAATGACCAAAAATTGTCTAAATTATATTGTATGAGAGTATTTTGACCCATACCCACCTTATCTTCGATATAAATCAATTTGGAGCTATTTAAAACCGAATTTGGCTTTGTAATAAAATAATGATTTTTGTTATTCCAAAGGTGCCCCTCTCCTCCCTTATAAAAGGGCACCTCCTCCCCCTCTTCCTCACACTAATTTGAGCCTTCATGCTCTGCCAAATCCTGCCAAATTATCTTCTCCACTTCCCTATAAACATCCTAGAGGTCATGGTCTTCTTCAAAGACCAATTTTAGTTCCCTAAGAAGAGGACTCAAAGAGGCGCTTCAAAAAAGAGGTAATGTCCGTTACCGATTCTTTAAACTTTATTTCTTCTTCCACTTCTTCTTATTAGGTTGTTTCACTATGAAGTAATAACATAAGTATCACTCATATACTGATATTTTATTATATGTATGAAACAACCCTATTTCACCATCTATCCATCCTACGCAAAATGAAATCATTGCGCGTGCGTACGTATGGAATATCGTCTCCACGCCGTGGTGTAATCTATTTTCCACCAACACCTTACTTGGATGGGTATAATGGTGTAAATAATAACTATATATGATTATTTTAAAGTGATATTGAATCTGTAATATTATACATACACTTCAATAAAATTCGGCAATCATGGGAACGATATCATCGCTCGTGCGTACGTACAGAATACCGTCTCAACGATGCGATGAGTTTCATTCTCAATGGTTAACCATTCATAAATGATTATAAAGTATATATAATAAGTAATCATGAAATATATGGAATAATAATGATACTATATTTAGGTATATATATATATATATATATTTATGTCATCCAATTAATTCCATTCAATTCAATAAGGAAACGAAAACAACGTTCATGCGTACGTACGGCCTACCGTCTCCATGAACGGTGTATTTCATTCCATTTATTGATCTATTATATATATGTATATTCTGAATATATATTATATATAAATCATGTTTTACATTCTGGTTTTAAGTAATCATTATCTATGTAATCATATGAATAATTACAATTCAAAACACGTACGACAAATGAAACGATTTTACCCAAAATGCTCTTTAACATGGAATTTACAAAAGAACTGGTAATATAAAGTCATAAGTGAACCATATATGATATCATAACAATTAATATGATTCAGTAATAAGTCAATAACATTATTTAAATCATTATACAGGAGTTTTGGATACGTACAAAGCATATCAGACCTAAGGTAAGGGATAATTGTGCAAATTTCATTTTTATCTGAGATTGCTTATACGTAAGTATTTACTGGGGTTATTGTTATCATCCATGTCCATGTTTTCTAAAAGTGTTTTATGTATGTTTAAAGTCCTTTTTACTAATTTTTACTTTTACTACATGGTATGTAAGTAATCTTTCTTTTGTTTACATTATGAGGTACTTTTTTGACTTTTCTGGCAAAAGTACGAGAAGAATGTATTTTTAACTTATACGGCATGAAAGGATTTTTACGGTTTTATAAAGACTTATTTTCATGAAGCTTCCTATAAAAGATTTCATGACTATTTTCAAGAAAATATCTTTCATTTAAAATTGCATGATGTTTTGTGAAAAGAAATTGATTTTGAAGAAGAAAATATATTTTCCTCAAGAATTCATTTCAAGTGTTTTATCAAAACCATTTTTCCATCTAAGATGACATAATTTCATATGTGTATGTTTCAAGTATAAGTCCCTATGATTTACATTGTTTCACTTTTCTTATTATGAAATGATATCCATTCCTTTTATATGGATTATGTGTTGTTGGGATGATGTTTGTGAAACCCATTTTATTCATTGGGTTATTATGAATGATGTATGTTTATTTTGTGGCACAAGTAAGAATGATTTCATTATGAGATGGGTGGGACCTATATCTCCCTCCAATGCATTGGGTAAAGATTTATATCTCATGAGATAGACATGGCTGGAACGGAAAGTTAATCCGTTTTAGTGTTACAGGACTGTAACGAGGAGTGAACTCGATTCAGAAAGGGACTTTGTCCACTAAGATGGTCTTGGCAGCAATGCCTAGGCTACTATGGAAATCATTACATGTGCTTAATGGATTCCACAATTACATGTTTTATTCCCATGCAATTTTATCATGGTTTATGTTCCAATATGATCTATTCCATATGTACTTCCATGTTTTATGTCATTTCTCATGATTTTGATGTTTAAACATTGTGTTCATGTTTTTAAGTTCAAATGTATATGGTATGTTTTATTTTATCCATGCTTACACTTACTGAGCATTTGAGCTCACCCTTTTTATGTTTTCTTTTCCCCAGGATATAAAGAAAGGTTTTAGGTAAGAAAAAAAGGGGAAGATCATTATGGGAGATGTTGAAGATCTTTCACCATGATTAGAAGATTATGTTCCATGTTTCCAAAGACACTAAACTATTACGGTCTTTGTGTGTATATTTTTGTTATGTATTAAGTATTCCGCTAAAGTAATGTAATGTCCATATATGTCAAGCTTTGGGTCTCTACAGGGGAACACCATGCTACCTGACTATCTCATTAAGATACAAATGGGAAAGTTAATCTAGGGAAAAAGTATCTCGTATAGGATATATTCGACTAGGGAAAAAGTTAATCTAGGGAAAGTTAATCTACAGGGGAACACCAAGTTACCTCAAGGTGTCTTCAACAATCCCACAATGAAGTCCATGGATATATTCTCCCATTTCCACTATGGTACTGGTAACGGCTGAAGAATCCCCTTCGGTAACTACCTCTTTGCTTTAACCTATTGACAAGTCAAAAACTTCAGAGTAAAATCAGAAATATCTCTTTTCATTCCATCCCACCAGTAATACTCATTAAGATATTTATACATCTTAGTACTACCTGGATGAACTGAAAACGGATAACTATGAGCTTCACATAACAACTCTCTCTTCAACTGTTAATCACACATCACACACAAACTCTTCCCAAATCTCAAAATACAATCAATATCAATGTTGAATTCAGGCAACTTACCCTACTGAACCAGCTCTACCTTTTTCTTAAACTCACTATCTTGCTTATGTGACTTCTTAATTCTATCTGATAGAGAAGATTTCACTGATACCTGAAACAAAACAGAAGAACATCTAGCACCAACTACTTCTATGCCAATGTTCATCAAATCCTTAACCAAAGAATCACGTTCCAAATGTGACATGGTAAATGAAGCATTACTTTTTCGACTCAAAGTATCATCAACATTATTTGCTTTTCATAAATAGTAATGAATTGTACAATCATAATCCTTGATTAATTCCGGCCATCTCCTCTGTCTCATGTTCAATTATTTCGGAGTGAATATATACATTAATGTTTTGTGATCATTATATATTTCACACTTTACACAATACAAATGATGCCTCCAAATCTTTAATGTGAAAACAACAATAGCTAATTCCAAATCATGTGTAGGGTAATTTACCTCCTGAGTTTTCAACTAACATGAAGCATAAGCAATTACCTAATCATTCTACATTAGGATGCAACCAAGTCCTTTCAATGAAGCATCACTGTAGATAACAAACTCACCATTCCTGGAAGGTAGAGCCAAAACTAGAGATTTCACAAATCTTATTTTCAATTCCTGAAAACAATCATCACATTGTTTTGTCTAGATAAACATCACACCCTTCCGAGTTAGCTTAGTCATTGGACTAGATAACCGTGATTTTTTTTACAAACCTTCGATTATACCCTTCCAAACCAAGAAAACTAGGAATCTCAGTTACATTTGTGGGTCTTGGCCATTCTTCAAAAACCTTTGTTTTTATAGGATCAACAATTATTCCATATTTAGAAACAATGTGACCATGGAATGAAATTTGTTGCAACAAAAACTCACACTTGATGAATATCCCATACAATTTATTTTCTTTTAAGGTTTTTGAAATAACCCTTAAATGACTTTTATACTCCACATTACTTTTAGAAAACACCAAAATATCATCAATGAAAAAAACCACAAACTTATCCAAGAACTCATGGATAATTCTATTCATAAGGTCCATGAATATAGCAAGTACATTGGTTAGGCCAAAAGGCATAACTAAAAATTCATAATTTCCATATCCTATACGAAACGTGGTTTTCGAAACATCTGCTTCATTTACCTTCAACTGACGGTACCCCGATCTCAGGTCAATCATTAAAAAATACTAAGCTCCCTGGAGCTGATCAAACAAATCATCGATATTAGGCAAAAGATATTTGTTCTTAAGAGTGATGTTATTCATGGCTCTATAGTCAATGCAACGTCTCATAGAACCATTTTTATTTTTAACAAATAAGATAGGACCACCCCATGGTGACGTGCTAGGTCGAATGAAACCTTTCTATAATAATTCTTGCAATTCCTCCTTCAGCTTTAAAATTTCAATTTGATCCATTAGATAAGGTGGTTTTGAAATTGGCTTAGCATCAGCAACTAAGTCAACAGTAAATTCAACATTCTGATCTGTTATTATATTAGGCAAATCATCAGGAAAAACATTAGGATACTCATTTACCACTAGCACATCATTAATCTAAACGGTTCCTTTGTTTTAAACAATATGTTCAAGTTAACATTCATTTCCATCTTTTACAAGTTTCTTAGCATCTTGATATGTTATAAATAGTATGGGTTCATTCTTGTACACAAACTAAAAGTCTTTCTGAAAAGAAACTTCTTTAGCTCTACAATCAATCTTAGCATGGTAAACAGAGATCCAATCCATACCCATGATAACATCAAACTCTACAAGAGGTAAAAAAATATGGTTTGAAAGTAGGTTCTTTCCAAAGATAAGGATAGGAAGACTATTATAAATTTTTTTGCCTCAACATTTCCCCCCATGTGTTTTTACCATAAGTTCATGAGTCATTTCTTGAGACAGTATTCCAAATTTACTACAAAATTTTTCACAGATGAAAGAATGTGTAGACCCCGAATCAAACAACACATTGGCATAATCTAAAAAAACAAAGTACTTGATACCACTTCATTTGATGGCCCAAAATCTACTGAAGTAGTTTCAAAGGATTTCACCACACCTTTCTGCTTGTAGTCTGACTGCATCCCATCATTTGAGCTCTTTGTCGAACACTCGTTTTCATAATGACCCATCCTATTACACTTGAAACACTTCACTAACTGTAAATCATATTTGTTCTTACCATCACCATGATATTTTCTAGTGCAATCAAGAGCCTTATGTCCCATATTACCGCATCAGTAGCACTTTCTAGAATTCAAAAGACATTCCCTAGCATGCCTTTTACCACAATTATCACAAACTGAAAACTATGTTTTCTATCCATCAGACCTCTTTGAAGGATTCATCCCTTTCTCCTGTCATCTCGGTCTCTTCTTCTGTTGGTTGGTATAGAACACCTAATCATCTTCAAACTCCATTTCCATCTTCTAAACACATCGAACAATCTTTTCCTAACTCTTGAACTCACAAAAAGATAAATCCCTTCGATATTTTTTCTTTAATCTTGAGTAGAAACGGTTTATTTTACTATCAAGGTCTTGCATAAAATTTGGAGCAAACCTTTCGAATTGAGTGAACCTATCTTCATAATAAGCCACTGAGTCATCCTCTTGCCTCAATTCGAAGAATTGTATTTCCATCCTACGTCGAACAACCTTAGGAAAATACTTCTCAAGAAACAAACCTTTGAATTCATCCAAGTCGAGAGCATCAATCTCATCAGTGTCCCTGATATTTTTAACCATTGACCACCACTGATCTGCATCACCCACTAAATGTTAAACAACAAGACTAACCTTTGGATTGTCTGAGCACCCCATGACATTGAAAATATTCTCCAGTGCATTAATCCACCCTTCAGCTAGCACAGGGTCAGATGATCCTTTGAATGATGGGGGATGTTTCCTCATGAATTCTTCCACCACTGACATGTTCCTCTATGGTTGATCGGACTGATCTCATGCATGGATACCACCTCCATTTATCGCTTGAGTCAACTGAGCAATTACTACAACAAACTGTTCAGTTCAAATTCCGACCATCTCAGGATGCTGATTCAAAAGGTCATTTCTTTCTGTATTCCTTCCTAGTACTTCTTCCCTATTTACTATATGGAAAACCATTCTGAAAAAACATGTCTTATATGAGGCAACATGGTAATCTTCAAATTCTATATCATTTCAATTTGACCAGAGAAAAATAATTTTGGATAATCATTTATTATAATTTTAACTCTTAATGTTATCTAAAATGACCATTGATACCAACTATAAGGCCCCAGCCTTAAAAATTACTTAATCTTGAGTTATTACAAGAATACACATTGAGGATCTTTTCAGTTTTATAGTTTTATAGAATTAGATCATAAATACTACATTTCATTCCACATTTCAACTAAGTGGTTATAAAAAGGACAGTATTCATTTTTCTCATCAAAGGAGACATATTTAAAATAAAACATGGACTCTTTCTTGACACTTCCTCGACACTATCATCACATCATTTACTTTTCCCTTGACCTGTGAAAAACACTTCAAAAACTTGGGATGAGCATAAAAATATCAGTAAGGGAAATAAAATTACAGAATGAAAACATTAGTCCATGTATACATAAGAATTGATGAAATCATACTTTATTCATAAAACATAATCACTTTATCATAACTCATGAAATCATAATATTTATGAATAAATCATAGAAAACATAATTCATAAAGGTAACTTGAGGCATTCATAACATTCTTACGTAGGGAGTAACTCTCATGGTTACGTTTGGAGTACCCATCACAGTATATTACCTAAATCTCTTCAAAGAATCCTTATCATTTAATTCCTTCACATTACCCAATGCATTGGAGAGATATATCGGACTCACCCGCCCTTAGTTTATCATGGAACCACCAGTGTTCATAAACAATGCCCAAGAAGTATAACATAATTGTATCACATAAAACATGCATAAAAGAAACATAACATTTCCACATTTCAATCACAAGATATCAATACAACACATTGATATAATAAAAACATTATAAAAACAATTTTCAATACCATAATAAAATAAAAGTAAAACATGGTATTTATTTTACATTTAAAAAAATGTTATGGCTTGTAGAGGAAGCCGAAACTCAAATAATGGTCACGGCTGTGGGGAAGTCGTTGTCGCCGCATACATACGACAAAAACATTCCCTTTTGTCATTTATTAAAACGCTTCATATAAAAAAGATTCCATTTGAATAAATGTAAAATCAAAGGGGTTTATACACCATATAAAAGAAGGTTGTGTATAAAACCAAATATGTCTCAATGAAAGGATATTGAGACGAAGTCCCATACCTCATGTCTGACTTGACTCGATCGTTATTTAATCTCTTGAATAATAAACATGAGTTAACTTATACTTTCTTAAGAACCTTCTTCATGTTGAGTATCCATTTTATACCCATTATTACCATTTTATGAACATTATGTAATTATTTAAGTTAATAACGACCATTTTGTCGATCATTGGTACTTGAGTAAAAAATTACAAGTTGTTCATGTGGTAAAATATCCATTATATCCATAATTATATTCATGATTTAGATACCATATATATCATATATACCCAGTATATACATGCATTTATAATATTACATAACATTTAGAGGTAAGAAATGAAATGCACCGTTCATAGAGACGGTAAGCCGTACGTACGCAGAACGCTACATTCATTTATATTTAGTATTTAATGGAATTAATTCATAATGATATAAAGTAATATTATAATTATAGTATAATATCATATATAATATCATTAAATCCATCCTTTATACATCCCACATATGGTATTAATGAATCAAATCACTTTGAGGGGGCAGTAGTCCACACTTCCTAAAATGAAGATATCACGTTTACCCATAATGGAAACCATAAAGGTATTCCATAAATAAAAAATACAGAAGAATAAGGAAAACATAAAACTAATATATATCATATATAAATAGTGTTACATCTTAATGGACAGCATGAAAGGTGTTAAAAGAAGATTGAACAATCATCGTTTCGTGAGGCAAAAATTCACCATCCACAGAAATAGTATGTTCTTTAACCATTAGATGAAGGTGTGTTTAAGTGTAGCTTGAATCCTTCTCATAAAAAGATCCTAGTATATTGTAGATACTAGAGTTGTTATAAAATAAATGAATAAAAATAGTTTAGGGGGTTGGAGAAGAAAAATAAAACAAAAGAACACAAGTGAATACATTACCTTTAAATCTGGTAACTCCTCTTGGTTTGAACCAAAAGGGTTTATTGAAGAGCTTTATGACTATGGTAAGGATTCTAGGATGAATAGAGGGATGTGGAGAGATAAAATGAGAGGTTCCTAGCTGATCCAATGGCTTGAGAGGTGTGGGAAAGGAGGTAGAGGTGGGGGCCTTTAATAAGACGGAGGAGGGGCACTCTTGAAAAGTCAAGAAATGTTACTTTATATTGAAATGAGTTTCGGATTTTAAAGGTCCCACATTGATATATTTCTATGATAAGCTGATAATGGTTCCAAATATACTCATCCAATAGGTTTTTGACAATTTTAAGTCTTAGATTTTACATTATCATTTCATTTTATTTAAATTGTTCTTTAATGAGGTAATCGCTACATCATCATGGTGTCATAAAAAATTTAATTTATATATTGTCTAAAAATTATAAAAAAATACTATGATGTAGGAATTATTTTTATATTTCCAAATAATATTTATAGTCCAAGAGATAATTTATGTCGACAAATTTAAAATTGTTTTACTTAGGTGTTACATACTTTGTTATATTTAACATTCTTTAAAAATAAAAAGATAAAAAGTCACTATCACGCAAAAGTGATTCCATGGTGTCCCAATGTTTTGAACAAGGAAACCCATGGTCGGCCATGAAACAACCAGTAGAATTAGGACACATGTTAGGGTCATTTGTTATTATTATGATATTATTTTATTATCCTTAACTACCTGATTACTAATTAATCACGATAATTAAAGATAATTATCGTCGTTACTATTCATAATGTCCAAAAACAAAAGATTCGTAATTACATAATTTGGACCTTCTGATTCCAAATATGAAATACATTTTACCAAATTCCAAACACAAAAATTACAGTAAATAATTTAAAAATGATTGTCGTTGTCAAAACAAATAGCGGGTTTTCTGGAAACAATTTCTATCAAAAGTTTGGCACTTATTTGTGCCCAATTCCAAAGTGGAATAAATTATAATGACCTCAATTGGATTAAATGGAAAAAATATATTCTAATTACACTTTAAATCCAATTATAAAGATAATATAACCATATAATTAAATTATATGAAAAAATAGTTTTGAAGTAAAATGCAGTATTTTTCATTATTCATTAAAAAATGAACATTGTCATAAAAATAACAAAAATTTATCCAAAGAAAATTTCAATGTCCCAATTATAATTAATATGTTTATTTTGACAAATAGATCATATAAAATTGTCAAAATATAGATTTTAAAATGGTTCTCCATCAAAAGGAGTTAAAACAATATTTTAAAAATATTAGAGTATTCTATGCTAGAGAGTGGATTTATTCTCCTCTAAAATACTATCTAATTTATAAAGAGACATAATATACTAGTTCAAAATAAATCTACACCACTTACCACTTAATTCATAAAAAATATAATCCTTCCTAGAAATATCATACATAAATAATTCTATATATCTCACGAAAAGGATACACAATAAATTATGAGTGCAAATAATTAGTATGGGTAAATATAGGAGATGTCAGTGATCATTTTAGAAAAACATTAGAATATGGGTATGATAACATGATTGTAACATTTTAAAACCATACACAGAATACACTATATCATAAATATGGTTCATGGAAAAATATATTAGTATTTAATAATACATGAATCATAAAACAGTTAAATAACATTATCAATGACAAATATAAAATTAGTATGAGGAATAAGTTTGTGGAATACACATACTAATTCAAAATCATTTCCATAGTAAATGCACTATTCAAGACTATAAAAGTGGATTTAATCCACTCTTCATTCAATCTTATCCTTAGTTAAGGTACATTCCAAATACTATCATATTAGACACAGTCCCTTACTAAACTGAGTTCACTTACAAAACTAAATCTTATTATCTCTTGAGATATCAACCATTACACAAGGTAATTGATGTAAATATAATTCTGAGACCACCTATCACCTAATCAAAATCTATTAATATTGTTCCCATAATAACTTAAATCATTCATCACATATCACAACCCATACAACGAAAGTAGGTCTCATAAACATTTCAATCCTTCTTTATAGCATAGCCCTTAGAGAATAAACGAGTTCCATAAATATAAAATTTTCATAATCATAAACCATTTGAAGAAATAATTGGATGGTATCATTGGATAATATCCCTAGTAAATCATAAGTACCCTCAAAGGTTACTATTTTACAAAAAAAAATCCTTTTAAGGATCACTTGAAATATTTCTTTTGGAAAAAACCATTTTCAATTTTAAATTTATTCTTTAAAATATAAAATTATTCTAATTGTTATGGAGAATTTTTTCTTTGAAATGAGAAATATAAATTTTTATAAGAATATTTGAATAACTTATTAGTAAAGATGCATGGAAATTCAATTCATATTGTAATAGTTATAATAGAAATTCTATTAACACCTTTGAAAAATTTACATTGTTCAGAAAATGAAAATATTTTTTATGAAATATTTTTTAAAAAACAAAAATATTGGATCAATTGAATTTAAAAAATAATTGATGCATATTAATAAAATCTTGTTTTTTTAGAAATCATAGATATGGTATAAAAAGTGTTTCCAATCGAAAGAGGAGAAATAAAGTTGAATTTTATTAAAAATATTTTCTAAACCATTTTGAGTGCCAAATAGAAAAAAAAAATTCTAAAAATTTAACATTATAGAATAAACATAGGTGAATAAAAAATAAATGGTTTTATAAAACAAGGATTATATAATTTCCTCAATGAAAATTCAATAAACAACTATGAATATAAGGGGATTGAAACCTAAACCCTACATTGCTTTTGAATCATCTGGATCGTAAGACCCATGAATGATATAACTTCAAATAAAAAATTAAATACTAATTAAATTATGGTATTAATTATACCACATATAAAATATATAGTATATACAAATCAAAAATGATGATCAGTTTATAACATAACAAATGTCATAATGAAGACAATTTTAGATGATTGAAAATTACAACTTTGGTAATCTTTTAATGAATACCTTATAAAATAAGGAAACATGTTTGAAATTTTAAATACTTATAATTTTCATGAAAATAATCATATAATAAATTCATGTCCATTATATACAACACATAAAGGAAATAAGTGGTGAATATGGAATATCTCTAATTGAAATAAAATAAAGATAAAAAACCCATAACCATAGTTGGAAATTATTTGTAAGCCCTGTAACTTCATATATTATAAATTTAAATTAATTAAAATATTATAATAAAATAATTTTCATACTTATATTATCAAATATGATATAATTATATTATTTCAATCCCCACTTTTATACAACAAAACATTATTTTAACAACTCTAAAAATTATATTTATTAGCACATAAAAGTGTTGACTGCAAAAGTAATATTAAAATAGAATAGAATTTATTCATTCTGTAAAAACCACCTATAAAGTTACCCTTTATTGGTGGTTCCAAAATTGCTATTAAAGGAATCCTTTATCAATTTATTTTGCAGGTGTTGATAATGTTTATCATTATCAGTGCTTTTGATGTAGCGTTGATAATAGGTACCTTTATTAGAGTGATATGAAGCACTGAAAAAGGGAACCTTTATCAGCACTACATGAAGCATTTATAAAGGTAAATATTATCAATTCAATATAAATCACTGTAAAATGATACTATTATCAGCTCTAGATGAATCGTGGATAAGGTGTATTTTTATTAGTGCTTCATATAGCATAATAAAGGATTTTACATATACTACATAACTACAACCCTACAATCCATGCATCATCCCTGTAGAATAAAACCCAATCAGAATACATAAAAATTAATACAAATATATAATAAATATAGGATAAAATACTAAATTTAATTTAATAAAACAATTAACACAAAAACCAGAAAAAACATTCTGTTATTGGCATTTTAAACACTTGTTTGTATATCTAAATTACTAATTACAAATTATAATTGACATTGAAAAACATAAATTCCCCTATTTATTTTTCCACTGACCCCATACATGCTATTATTTTCCAAAAAAACCACCTTATCTCAAGAAAAAGAAATCATCTATATAGGAAATCTTTTGTTATGTTAGTAATACAATAATGAAATAAATTAAAAACAATGTGTCAGTAATTAACCAAAAAAATAAAATTTGAGTCATATAGGGAACACCATGTATCATATTGAGTCAAGGATGATTCCTAACAATAACTATTGACGTATGGATCATTGACCAAATATATTTAAACAATACAAGTGTGTTTTCTTGGTTTTGTGTATAAATGTTTTATTTTTTTATTAAAATATCTATTTTAAATAAAAGGAAATATATAGAGTCATATCAATCACACTGTGAATCAGATTGATTTATGGAGGAATCCTATACATAAAAAATGAGTTATGAATCATTTACTTAAATTATAAAATCAATATGAATGAATTTTTCCAATTTTGAGCATGTTACCTTTGTTTTTTAATAAAATATCATTCTAAACTGAAAACAAACACATTGAGTCCAACCAACCAAATTATGTGTCAGTTTGATATGACACTGATTCAAACAAATCCAACATTTATTATGAATTGTTCTCTAAAATTATCAAGAAAATCACAGGGTATTTTCTTATTTTTTTAGTTAGTAACATATGTTTTGAACAAAAATGATCAATTTAAACGTATAATAGACACTTTGAGCCATACCAGAAATGTCGTGTGTTATATTGAGGTGAGGATGATTCATAAATATAATAAATAACCAATATATATATTATTCATAATGTTGAAATAAAATCGTAATGTGTTTTTTCATTTTTGAGTATGTCACTACTATTTTTAATAAAATTATTGTCAATTTTGAATAGAAAGTTACAATTTGAGTCAAATGTAACACCCCAAGCTTTCACGACAAGCTTCTCTTTGAATAATACAGTAGCGTGTGTTGTACGCAACTTCGAGTTCTAACACACACCACAACCAGTCAAAGTAGCCGTTATGAATAGTAATACCCACTTTTTGAAATTTTATAAATTTTAGATCTCAAAATGGACTTCATTTTTGGATTCAGAATATCGAAATTAGCCATGGGTGAAATTTTGGTACTTTTCAGATAACTTCCATATTTTGATGAATAGTGAAAATTACTAAATTTTAATTAAAAACAACTTTTTAATCGAAATAATAAATAGTGATGAATAATTAATTTTAGTGGTTTTAAATTATATTTAGAATATATTTTTACCATTTAATCCAATTTTGGTCATTGGACATAATTTCACATTTAAACCGGACATAAACAAGTGTCAATCTTTTGATAGTTATTGTTTCTTAAAAACACGCATTTTGTTTTAACAGCTGGAATTAATTATAAATTAATAAATGAAACATCAATGTTGTGAATTTGGTAAAATAAAATTCATTATTGAATTCGTAATATCAAAATTATCTTAGGGTAAATTTTTGGTACTTTTCTGAAAACTTTTAATTTTTGATGAATAGTGAAAAACACTGAGTTGCAGTTTAAAACCGGATTTTTATTTAAATATTTATTTATATTATTTAAATTTAATTTATTTTAAAATAGATACAAAATACATATATAATTTCAATTTAATTTGTTGTAGTTAGTTTATAATAATTTTAGATATATAAAAATTTTATTGAACTTGTTCACCGTTTTTTACCCACCTCCTAGGAGAATTTGTAAATTCACATAAAAACTCATTTTACCACTTCTCTGAGTGGAATTTTCAAAATCCTAGAGATACGGTTAATATCAAGAAGTAAAATTTGGTTCAATACGATAAAAATAATTTTTGGCGAATAGTAACTTTTTACTTTTATTTACCACGGTAAAAAGAAAATAGGGTAATTATGGGTAAAAATGATATTATTATTACCCTAACACATGTCCTAATTCTATTGGATAAGTTTAATTAAACCAAAACCAACCTTAGGAATCAAAATTTGACCCTTAAGTCCACTTGGATTAGATTAGGACATTTGTTATTATTTAATTAAAAGAAGAGTTAAAAGGGTTAAAATCAAGGTTTAATAACTAAATATTTTTTAATATAGGGTTATAGATAAGATAAATTCGATTATAAATATTCATTAGAAAGATAAAAATATTTACTACAGAATTTTATTTTAATTATAATTTTTATACATCAAGTAATTAAATTTATTTATGACACAATGATGATGCAGTAATTACCTTATTAATGAAAGAATCAAATAAATGGTAATATAAATATTAAAATAAATATAATTTCAAAGTTTTTATGACATCAAATAATTTTCAAGGTGACTATGACATGTCATATATGATTCAATGTATCTTTTTCTAAGTAATAAGGTTGTGATGACTTTCACAAAAACAAAATACCAAATAGTGTCAAAATTGACATAAAAGAGTTTTTAAAAAAAATATTATATTATTAATTGATATTAAATTCCTAAAAAACTAAGGTTCGGACAAAGGACTTGTATCATGATATCATTATAATTAATGGACCACTTGGAGGTCTCTTGGAGGTATATAGTATGTTTTCTAACTATATAATATAAAAATAAAAAGTGACATGGTAAGGGTCAAACTAATTAACCAAGTGTTAAAACTAAAAGATAAGGTTAATATATTGACCCAAACCTGTATAAAATCTATTGGTTGAAAGGATTTCGACCCATACCCACCATAGTATTTTAATAATACACATTGGGGCCATTATAAACTGAATATGAATTTATTATAAATTAATACTTTAAGTTTTTCCTAAAGAGCCCATCCTCCCCCTTATAAAAGGACACCACTTCTAACCAATTCCTCAAACCTCTAAAGCCTTTTGGATCATCCAAACTCTGCCCCGATTAAGCTTCCTACATACCTATCCTCCTCCTAGAAGCCTCAACTTTGGAAGAAGGCACTTCAAGAGTCCTTTTTGGTTCAAACCAAAGGGAGTTACCCAAATCAAAGGTAACGATTTCTCTTAGCTTCTTCTCTTTTATTTTACTTCTCCAACCCCTAAACTCTTCTTTTTATTTTATTTTTAAACAAAAGCTGAATCCTCAATATACTAGGATATTTTTATGAGAAGTATTATAACTACACCTACACACAACTCCATCTAATGGGGTATGAACATAATGTGTCTGTGGATGGAAACCAAACGCCTCACGAAACAATGATCGTTCAATTATCTCCTACCGCCACTCATGGCAGCCATTATGATGGAAATATAATTAAATATGGTATTAATTATATTTATTTTATATATAAGCTTCTGTATTTCCATTTTATATCATACCATTATTCGTTTCATGTTGTATATATATACGATAATTTCATTTGAGGAAGTGCGGACTACAGCCCCCTCAAAGTGATATGACTCGTTTATACCATACATTGAACATATAAAGGATAGTATTAATGAAAATAAGTACCAAATATAAGATATTATATTATACTGGAATAATAATATAATTATGTATTATTTGGTTTTGATTCCTTTTAAAATGAAAAATGAAATGGAAGTAGCGTTCCTGCATACGTACGGACTACCGTCTCCACAAACGCGATGAGATTCATTCCCCGTCATATCCATTCAAGTATAATTCTCATTTTATGTTTAAGGACTTGGTGTCATTATGGATATGTATAAGATAAAACCTATCCGTAATAAAAATGGCTCATTTAACAAAACATATAAAATAAAACGAGTAAGTTAACACCTGAAACGACGATAATACTAAGATATTATTAACAAAGAAATGTTGAAAGATCATATATGATATCATATTAATGTTTATTATTATTGTATAATTTAAGAACAATCATTTAACCATTATACATGTGATTACCCTACCCTCTATAAAGGAAAAGTACAAGGTAAGAGGATTTTATCTCACTCCTTATTCTTGTGATATTCGTGCCATATTGCCACTATTACCTTTTGTGGGGTGTATGTACTGCCCATAATTGTATTCTTTGTGTAATACACTTTAATTTATGTGTATTTAAATATTCAATGTATGAAACCTCTTTCATGGGGTGTATGTTTTGTATGTTACCCAATTGGTAAGGGTTAATTTCACAATCTCTTTATTATCCGAGGTTGTTTTTACGTAAGTATCTACTGGGACATATTTATTATCCATATCCATGTTTTATGAAAGAGTTTTCAAAGGGATTATTTTAAGGGACTTTTTACTAAAACAACATTTCAAATGTTTTAAATATTTATTATTCTAAATCTTTCTCATTAATGTTCATGTCTTCAAAATGGGTTTTAAGGATTTATTTATATGGACATGAATATTTTTAAAATGTTAATTCCTTTCAAATGTTTCAAAGTGGTATGGGACACTTTGATTCAAAAATGTCTTTAAATGACTTATTTTCCAAATTGTGTGACTTTTAAATGTTTTCATGAAACGGGTTATTTCTATCAAAGAGTTTTACAAATCATTTCCATCTATGTCAAATCCTTTAATGTATTTTAAACTTGTTTTGAAGTTGATTTATTAAAATACAAAAACTTCCATATTGTATTGAAGGTTTTGCGATATGTTTGACTGTGGATGAGTTATTTTTATACCATTCATGGTTTATGGTTAATGTATTGAAATTTCATATCCTAGTTCTTATACAAATATTTATGTTATGTTTCATCCTTTTCATATGAGGAATGTATTTGACATAGTAAGTGACGGGTGGATCCCGCTATAGCTCCTCGATGCATCGGTAGGTCTCATGAGACAACTAGATGTGGAATTGGCCGAGGCCCTTTCCCAATTTGATATATGGTTTTGGATGAGGCCTTAATCATTTTTAGAAGTCTTGGTCGAGGCCTTGACTAAATGTTTTAGAATGTCTGGCATTATAAATTCCCTCATTATGGAAATAATATTGATGGTTCATGTGGTTTTTTGACTAGAAGAATACCCATGATTATGTTTTATTATGGAATTATTTACTCAACTCATATTCTTTCCATAAAAGTATTCATGTTTATTATTGGTAAAGGCATGTGGTTTCAATTATTGACCATGCTTAATATTTATGTCATTTTCCGTTGTATTGCTTGCCCTTACTGAGTGTTTGAGCTCACCCCTTTCTATGTTTTATTTTTCCCAAGATTCCAAGAAGTGTATTATGATTGATATGCAGGGATAAGCTAAAGGGAATAATGTCATTCTCAAAGAACTATTTATGATGTGTTTTTTGATTGAAATTGTAATGTAATGTTAATGTATGTAATCTATTTTCCAAGACTGCTAAACCGATCGGTCCTTCAAGACATGATTCCTTGTAATCATGACAATGAATTAAAATAATGCACCGACTCTGGGTAACTGGGGCCGGGGAATTATAGTTGGTATCATAGGAAGTTTAGTAATAACCTTGGAGACTAGATTTAGATAAACTCTTATTAGAGCATATCGCCCTAAGATAGACTTTGAGGATTAGTATAGAAGAACATCCTAGAATTTTGGTATTGTAGGGATTTTGTGAGTTTTCCAAGCAATACATCCATGTCTAGATATGAGCAGGTAGAGGCGGCTCTGGCACAGATGTACCTTGGGGTAAAACCTAAAAACATCACTTTGAGCTAGACTCCAACGGGAACTGGTGCACGACAACAGGCCTTGCTGCACTCTTGGTTACGACACTCCCAGGGGATATGCTTAGGACAATTCTCAGTTTCTTTACAAACCATTATTAAGGGCTTATGAGTATATACTTACTCAAAAAAACATTTTTATGATTATGGATTATATCAATAAACTATTTAATTTATGTTAAGTTTTTTACAAGTTCGAGATTAGGTATTTCTATTCATAAACTAATCTAGTGTATTCTATTGTTTAGAAATGGTGCCCAGTAGAAGGAATGAGAACTCCAGTAATACACATGATCCAAAGATTAAGAAGGATAATATATTTCATGGTCCTGCGCCAGAATTTAGAAGGGAAATAGTCTCCAATGTATTATCATCATATGAAGAAATAGTATCATGTGTTGATAAGATAAGTAAATAATTCTCGGAGTCCTATGGATTTTACGGGAAGCCAGAGAAGAAAAGGATGGTAGAGATAAGGAAAGATTAAGGGAAGAAGGTAAAGAAGGATATTCTTATATGTGATAACTGTGGGATGAATCACCTTGTAAAATTCTTGAAGGGAATGGGAGTATGTTATAAGTGTGGAGAAAAAGGACACTAAGTACGTGAATGCAAGGGTAAGAAAAAGGTTTCAAATGTACAATGCTTCATCTGCAAGGAGTTTGGACACTAAGTGAACCAATGTACCAGTCATCAGAAAATGCCCAAAAAATGCTATTGGATAATAATAACGTTATGATACTACCACATATGAAGAGGAATTACTAGTTTTATTGTGTTTTTATTTTGTAATTATTTCATTTAAGTGTTGTATCAATGATGTACTAGAAATAAATAAGGATTGTACTCTAGTACTATTTCATTGAGGATTTGAGATTTTATGGTACATAGAAAAGTAACTCTACAACGAGTTACAATTTTTGGAAATTACATGGTTGAAGGAAAGATAAACCTTGATATGGTCCAAATATTGAGGTATTTATTTTGGAATATGATATGGTTGATTTGGGTAAATAATATTGGATATTCTTGAATGCCTCGAAACTGATTAAAGATTTGTATATTCCATCATTGTTGGAGTTTAAAACATTTTTGGATGGATGATGTATATCCAGTATTCTATAAGGAATAATGGAGCATGAATGTAATCAATAATGTTTTATAGTAATTCAGGATGTTTCATTGTTTTAAAAGAATACATGATGAAGTTATTCACATGATATTACGGGGTAAAAATGTTCTACATTATGTTTACCTTTCATATAAATTTCAAACTGAGAGTTTACAGAAGTATTTTGGATAAGTCTATAGGTTGGTACGGATTATGTTTGAAAGGTTATTTTTTTATTTTTATAAAAGGACAACATGCAGACCGTGTGACGACCCGTCGCGTAGGACAAAGCTGCGGAAATCGAACCCACAACCATAGTGCAATTGGTATTTATCACCAACCACTGGACTACGTGAAGTTCCTGGATGGTATAATGTAGTTTCTTTTTTAAAAGGTCTGATAGGTGAATTATAAATTCATTATATTTGGAACCCTATACGATTAGGATAAATATAGTATTTTTGAGCTGCATTATGTTTTGGGGTGAACGATGAGTTTGTAGTAGAAATTTATTAATGTATAAAACTCTGATTATAAATTAATTACATCTCCTTATGATCTTATTTAATCTCATAAATAAATTCCTCAACATTATTAAAAGGAACATAGAAATTTTTTTTGCCCTAGATGGTACCTTAGATCATTACAAATTTATGGCTTTGGGATTGTTAGCCTTTTCATAGCCATGTTCTCTACCACTCTCCATTAGATATTTAGTGTTAGATTTCTCTTACATATCCATATTTTCCTATATTTAACCCTAGTACGTGTTATTTTCTGTAACCTTCATACATACCACTCTTCATTTTCAATAGAGGCCTCATTAATCCATTTTTCGATGTGGGATTTCAACTAAGATATTTTAAAATTTCAACCCCATGTTTCCAATACTGAGAATAAATTATGAGGACACAATTTATTGAAGGAGAGGATAATGTAACACCCCAAGATTCCATGGCACGCTTCTCTTTGAATAATACAGTAGCTTGTGTTGTACACAACTTCGAGTTCTTACACACATCACAACCAATCAAAGTAGCTGATATGAATAGTAATACCCAATTTTTGAAATTTTATTACTTTTAGCTCTCAAAATGGACTTAATTTTTGGATTCGGAATATCGACATTAGCCAAGGGTGAAATTTTGGTACTTTTCAGATAACTTTCATATTTTGATGAATAGTGAAAATTACTATATTTTAATTAAAAACAACTTTTCAATAGAAATAATAAATAGTGATGAATAATGAATTTTAGTGGTTTTAAATTATATTTAGAATATATTTTTACCATTTAATCCAATTTTGGTCATTGGACATAATTTCACATTTAAACCAGACATAAACAAGTGTCAATCTTTTGATAGTTATTGTTTCTTAAAAACACACATTTTGTTTTAACAGTGGGAATTAATTTTAAATTAATAAATGAAACTTCTATGTTTTGAATTTGGAAAAATAGAATTCATTATTGAATTCATAATATAAAAATTATCTTAGGGTAAATTTTTGGTATTTTTCTAAAAACTTTCCATTTTTGATGAATAGTGAAAAACATCGAGTTACTGTTTAAAAGTAGATTTTTATTTAAATAATTATTTATATTATTTAAATTTAATTTAGGTCAAAATAGATACATAATACCTATATAATTTCAATGTTATTCGTTGGAGTCAGTTTATAATAATTTTAGATATATAAAAATTTTATTGAACTTTTTCACCGTCTTTTACCCACCTCCTAGGAGAATATGTAAATTCACATAAAACTTAATTTTACCACTTCTGTGAGTGGAATTTCGAAAATCTGAGAGACACAGTTAATATCAACAAGTAAAATGTGGTTCAATAAGATAAAAATAATTTTTGGTGAATAGTAACTTTTTACTTTTATTTACCACGGTAAAAAGTAAATTGGGTAATTAAGGGTAAATATGATATTATTATTACCCTAACACATGTCCTAATTCTATTTGATAAGTTTAATTCGACCAAAACAAACCTTAGGAATAATATATGACCCTTTATGACCACTTGGATTAGATTAGGACATTATTTATTATTTAATTCAAAGAAGAGTTAAAAGGATTAAAATCAAAGTTTAATAACTAAAACATTTTTAATATAGGGTTATACATAAGATAAATTCAATTATAAATTTTCATTAGAAAGATAAAAAGATTTTCTACATAATGGTATTTTAATTATAATTTTTATACATTAAATAATTAAATTTATTTATGACACAATGATGATGCAGTAATTACCTTATTAATGAAAGAATCAAATAAATGGTAATATAAATATTAAAATAAATATAATTTCGAAGTTTTTATGACATCCACGAATTTTCAAGGTTACTATGAAATGTTAAAGATGATTCAATGTATCCTTTTAGAAGTAATCAAGTTGTGATGACTTTCACAAAAACAAAATTCCAAATAGTGTCAAAATTGACATAAAAGTGTTTTTAAAACAAATATTATATTATGAATGGATATTAAATTACAAAAAATCTAAGGATCGGCCAAAGGACTTGTATCATGATAGCTGTATCATTAATGGACCACTTGGGGGTCTCATGGAGGTATATAGTTTGTTTATTAACTATATAATATAAAAATACAAAGTAACATGATAAGTGTCAAACTAATTAACCAAGAGTTAAAGCTAAAAGATAAGGTTAATATAATGACCCAAACCTATATAAAATCTATTGGTTGAATTGATTTCAAACCATCCCCACCGTAGGCTTTGAATAATCTACTTTGGAGCCATTAGAAACTGAATATTAATTTATTATAAATTAATACTTTAGGTTTTTCCTAAAGAGCCCCTCCCCCCTTATAAAAGGACACCACTTATATCCAATTACTCACACCTCTCAAGCCTTTTGGCTCATCCAACCTCTGCTCAATTAAGCTCCCTACATCCCTATCCCCCTCCAAAAATCCTCACCTTAGGCAGAAGGCACTTCAAGAGTCCTTTTTGGTTCTAACCAAAGGAAGTTACCCAAATCAAAGGTAACGATTTCTCTTAGCTTCTTTTCTTTTATTTTACTTCTTCAACCCCTAAAATCTTCTTATTATTTTATTTTGTAACAAAACATGTATCCTAAATATACTAGGATATTTTTATGAGAATTATTATAACTACACTTACACACACCTCCATCTAAGGGGTGAAGAACATAATGTTTCTGTGGATGGAAACCAAACGCCTCACGAAACGATGATTATTCAATTATCTCCTACCGCCTCTCATGACGGCCATTATGATGGAAATATAATTAAATATGATATTAATTATATTTATTTTATATATAATCTTCTGTAATTCCATTTTATTGCATACCATTATTCGTTTCAGGTTGTATATATATACGATAATTTCATTTGAGGAAGTGTGGACTACCACCCCTCAAAGTGATATGACTCATTTATATCATACATGGAACATATAAAAAATGGTATTAATGAAAATAAATAAAAAATATAAGATATTATATTATACTGGAATAATAATATACCTATGTATTATTTGGTTTTTCTTCTTTTTAAAATTAAAAATGAAATGGAAGTAGCGTTCTTGCGTACGTACGGACTACCATCTCCATGAACGCGATGAGATTCATTCCCCATCGTATCCATTCAAGTCTAATTCTCATTTTGTGTTCAAGGTCTTGGTATCATTATAAATATGTATAAGATAAAACCTATCCATAATAAACACAGCTCATGTAAGATAACATATAAAATAAAACGAGTAAGTTAACACCTGAAACGACGATAATACTAATATATTATTAACAAAGCAATGTTAAAAGATCATATATGATATCATATTAATGTATATTATTCTTTTATAATTTAATAACAATAATTTAACCATTATACATGAGATTACCCTACCCTCGATAAAGGAAAAGTACAAGGTAAGAGGTTTTCATCTCAGTCCTTATTCTCGTGAGATTCATGCCATATTGCCACTATTAACTTTTGTGTGGGGTATGTACTGCACATAATTTCATCCATTGTGTAATACACTTTAATTTATGTGTATTTACATATTCATTGTATGATTCCTCTTTCATGGGGTGTATGTTTTGTAAGTTACCAAATTGTTAAGGGTTAATTTCACAATCTCTTTATTATCCGAGGTTGTTTTTACATAAGTACCACTGAGACATATTTATTATCCATATCCATGTTTTATGAAAGAGTTTTCAAAGGGATTGTTTTAAGGGACTTTTTACTAAAACAACATTTCAAATGTTTTAAATATTTATTCTTATAAATCTTTCTCATTAATGTTCATGTCTTCAAAATGGGTTTCAAGGATTTATTTAGATGGACATGAATATTTTTAAAATTTTAATTCCTTTCAAAAGTTTCAAAGTGGTATGGGACACATTGATTCAAAAATGTCTTTAAATGACCTATTTTCCAAATTCTTTGACTTTTAAATGTTTTCACAAAAATGGGTATTTCTATCAAAGAGTTTTATAGATCATTTCCATCTATGTCAAATCCTTTAATGGATTTTAAACTTGTTTTGAATTTGACTTATTATAATACAAAAACATCCATATTGTATTGAAGGTTTTGTGATATGTTTGAATATGGATGTGTTATTTTTATATCATTCATGGTTTATGGTTAAAGTATTGACATTTCGTATCCTATTTCTTATACGAATTTTTATGTTATGTTTCATCCTTTTCATATGAGGAATGTATTGGACATAGTAAGTGATGGGTGGAGCCCACTATAGCTCCTTGATGCATCAGTATGTCTAATGAGACAACTAGATATGGAATTGGCCAAGGCACTTCCCCAATTTGATATATGGTTTTGTCCGAGGCCTTAATCATTTTTAGACATCTTCGACAAGGCCTTGAAAAAATGTTTTAGAATGTCTGGCATTATACATTCCCTCATTATGGAAATAATATTGATGGTTCATGTGGTTATTCAACAAGTAGAATACCCATTATTATGTTTTATTATGGAATTATTTACTCAAATCATATTCTTTCCTTAAAAGTATTCATTTTTATTATTGGTAGAGGCATGTGGTTTCAATTATTGACCATGATTAATATTTATGTCATTTTTTGTTGTATTGCTTACCCTTACTGAGTGTTTGATCTCAACCATTTCTATGTTTTATTTTTCCCATGACTCCAAGAAGTGTATTATGATTGGTATGCAGGGTTGTGCTAAAGGGAATAATGGAATTCTCAATGAACTTTTTACTCTGTGTTTTATGTTTGAAATTGTAATGTAATGTTAATGTTTGTAATCTATTTTCCAGGACTACTAAACTGACCGGTCCTTCGGGACTTGATTCCTTGTAATCATGACAATTTTTTAAAATAAAGCACCGACTCCGGGTAACTGGTGTCGGGGCGTTACATCAAACCAGTCACACCAGGCATCGGTTGGAGGCGTGGATGATTTCTACATGTCAAAAATTACATATGGATAATTTCAATAAAGTATCAGGACAATCTAAATTCATTTTCACAGTTTTGAATATGTCTTATCTGTTTTTTATAAAAATATCATTTTAGTATGGAAAGACACACATTGAGTCATACTTGCCACATAGTGTATAGGTTTGATATGATATTGATTCGTAGACAAGAATAATGAATCTTTGAATAATTTTCCTAAATTATCAATAAAATATATTATTTTTGTTGATTTTTATTGTGTGGAACATGCTCTGAACAAAAAATTTCAATTTTAAACTAATAGAGGACACTTTGAGTATAGCGCCAAAATATTTTCTTTTATGAATATTATATAATTTTAAAGATAAAATAATTATATATTTATAATTCAAGGATACAAATGTTTTGTGTCTTTTTAAAACTAGTCTTATACACAACTTTTACAGAATAAAACATGAAAATTATTTTATTCCATTTCCATTATCTTCTTAGTTTCCCTAATATTCTCCTTAGTAAAACTAATCACATGAGGATATATATCAGTGAATGTTGTGAGATAAAATACAAATAAGAGGATAAATAAGGGACACATATCAATATAACACTTGTGAGAATAAAAAAAATTATCATCATAACATAAGCATATTCTTATCATGAACAACACGAGGGAAATAATTGATAATTTCATGGAATGTGGAAACCCATAAAAATGAAACACCTTATCTTAATGGTCAAATAACACACATAGTTGTGAACTAATAAAATATCATGTTCACACATAACATATGTGTGTTATCATAACATCATCATTTTGGACAAATCTAGAATTATTTTCATGAATATTGCACATTGTATCATGAGATACATCACGTTACTCAATGAATTAGAGGGATATATAATTCTGGGATCACCCATCACATCATAACCTTATTTAATCATGAATTACACCTATAATGTAAAATAATTTTAGTCATAAAATAACCCACATTAATTAATAGGTTTTATAAAAATTTCAAAAATCATAAATTCATGAATAAAATTTTGGGTTCCCAAATTAAAATTTCAAAATCAATCAATGTATAAGAATCATCAATATGGAGTGAAGAAGAAACAATCACAAGAGGAGTAAACATTTGTTTTTGAATCAAGAGTTATTTTGTTGAAAATAATTATATTGTTTATAAAATCTTGTTTTAAACATGTATATCCACTAAAAGAATAGGTAATAATAATGAAATTATATTTAAGGAATAGTAACAGAATATCCACACTAAAATCTGTCATGAAAGATGTATAAATCAAAGAAAGGGAGTTGGGTTCAAGATTCCAGTAACCTTACCTATTTATTTCATTACTTTTGTGCCTCATTAATAATAAAATTTTAATTTACTAATACACCGTTTTAGAAGTTAATTATAGTAATTAATACCAATATTTATCAATTATAATCATTGGATTTTATTTCATAAATTTTGATGTTGAAATTGAAGCGTTTTGATATCACATTATTTTTAAAAATTTACCACTTTGATTTTATTTTCTTATTTTATGAAATGTAATTTATATATTAGTGTTATTAATTCTAGATTCTTATAGTGTAACATCTCAATATTTTAAAAGTAAACACTTTGTTCTATATCATACATGATACGCCACATTGACCTTAAGAGAAAAAATAATTTTTTTTAATGTAGCAGTTTTAATCTAGCTATTAGATTGGAGGGAATGGATAGAATTAACTAAATTATGAATATATAGTTTACAAGTGTTTATATAATGATTTATTGGTTACCAAATTATGTATAAATGGAAATAAAAAACAATTGAATATAAAGGATGTGTTTTTATGAAAAAAAATATTTAAATGTGATTAATTATATATAAAAAATAATAAAATCACACTTTTTTGGATTATTTAATTGAAATATAAAATAAATATACAATTTAAAATTCATTATTTATGTATTCTAGACCTGATAAAAGAGAAAATTCAGTTTTATGTATAAAAAGTGTATTTTTCAAAAAAGGAATTTTTATCTCCTTTTAATGGAGAATGCATTTTAAAGTTAGTTTTTGATAATTTTATAAGGTCTATTTCAAAAAATAAACATCTTCAATGAAATCAGGTCATCAAAGTTTACATGGTGTGATTTTTGGTGTATTTCTGATAATATTAATTTTGTAATGAATAGTCAAGAATACAATATTTTAATTCAAAACTATTTTTTTGCCTAATTTATTTATATAGTCAGATTATCCTTTTATTTAGTTTTAAATAATATTTATATTTTTTTTCATATAATCTAATTTAGGTCATTAGAATCTATTTCATAATTAAATTGGATATAAAAATTATGTGAATTTTTGAATGTTCTACTTTAAAAATTCATTTTCTCATTCCATCAATGGGATTAATTTTTAATAATGGATTCCATATTTTGAATCAAAAGATTAAAATTATGTAAATAGTTCTATTTTATTCTTGTACATTATAAATAGTATCTTTAGTAATTATTTTATTACTATAGTTATGGGTAAATCCGGTAATTAATGGTAAATAAAATAGGATAAATATTATAAAACTACCCTAATACCAGTAAAAATATTATTTTATGAGTTATTTTTTACCAATAAAACCTTTGGTCTGAACTTATATCATTTGGAAGCCACATGGATGTGATTATGACACTTATGACATTTTAGTTAAAGTAAAGAGAACGATATCATAATCATGTAACCCTTAACTATAACAATTTTATCATGTGTTTATATAAGTTATATATTAGAAAATAAATTGTTTTTAGAAATGTAAAATGATTCCCTATATCACGATAATTTATTTATAATTTTTATAAAATAAATAATTAAAAAAATGGCAATAAAATAATGATGTAGTAATTTATTAATTAATAAAAGAATCAAATAAAAGAAATTATAAAAATTACAACAAAAATAATTTGAAATGAATAATTCCCTAAAATAATTTCATGGATGAATTTGAAATGTTAGTGATGATATAAAGGGGTTTTTTGGAACTTATATTTCTATTAGTATATTTTTTAAAAGTCAACTAATGAAAATTGTCAAAATTGACACTATTTGTATTTTAAAATATAATATATTTTATTAAAAGTTAAAAATATTCTAAAAATACATGATTCATCCATATAGTTGAGATAAGTCCTAATATGTCATTAATGACCCATTAATTGGTCGTTTGAAATTTCATGGTAATAATTTTAACTCTCAAATAGTAAATTACTTAATAAAATGGTAAGAGTTAAAAGGGATAAAACAAAAAAGATAAGGATTAAAAAAATATTGAAAGTTTTCTTATTTTCATTGGAGGATTATATTTCGACACATATTTTCCTTATCTTAAACATAAATCAATTTTTACCCATTATTAATAGAAAATCAATTTAAATTAATTTTATACATTTGAGAATTCCAAAAGTTCACCTCCCCACTCCTATAAGAGGGAACCCATTCATATATATTCATTTCACTTAAAAAAAATTTTGGTTTGGAAATTATATTCCCAAAAACCATTATATAATACCTCCCCAAAACTAGAGGATTTTATTAGGTAGAACACCCTTTTTATAATAATTAAGATGTTAAGAAAAGGTGATCATCTGAAGGAAAGACCACATTTTTATTTAAGTGTCTCTATTTTATTTCATCAGAAAATTTCCTTCAAATATTATCAAACCATGATGAGATAAGAAATAAAGTATACTAAATATAATTAGATGTTATTTTGTTAATATCATCACCTAAATTCATCTCCAATTTCATCAAATGGTAAATGAACTTTTCATTTATGTTTACAGTGGACTATCGCCTCACAAACCGATATAGTTCGTTTTTCATTACTCTCTATCAGGACAGATTGTAATTATATAATTATTATTTATATATGATACTGATGAAATAATAATCACTATAAGATAATAATATGTTTATTATTTTCTTACATTCTGTACACATAAAAATTAAAACTTTGTTTGTGTGTACCTGTGAACTATCATCACCACGAAGTGATATGATTCAATCTTTTTCACCACATCACATATATGAGAGATATATATAAGTATATTTCAATGATTAATATGATATAAATGATATTTTTATAATTCATCTAGGGTGAAATAATATTTACCTTCTTTCTATAATGATCATTGAATAATGAAACTGTTACTCATGTGTATGTACGACTTACCATATTCATGATGGTAACATTGTTAATTTTTCATATCCATATTTAATGAATGGATTAATATGTATAATTAATATATAAAAGTTATTATTATGTCATGAATATTATTCTATAGATAATGTACTTATGACCACATAGACTATTGACATCATACCAAATTCATTTTCGTCTCAAGTACTGAATATTGACAAAACATCCAACATGAACATAAATAATTAAGTGATTGTTATAACATTATAATAAGTGATATAAATGGAATAATAAAAATTAATAAGTTTCTCAGGAAATTTTAATTAAAGTAATTTTATTTTTCAAGAATATATAGAATGTATGAGATGAGTCAGAATTGAGGTAAGGGTCTTCGTCACAATCTCCTTTCATTGAAGAAAAATTTGATGTCATACACAACCTTATTTTATAAGGGGTATAATCAACCCCTTTGTCTTTTAATTTCATTCAATGGTTTTAAAAAGTAATATCTTTATACAAATTGTTTTATTAAATGACAAAAGGAATGTTTCTTAATGTATACAATGATAACAACTTTTCCTCCACGATGACTATTATTTGAAATTTTTCTTCTTCTATAAGGCATAAGTTTTATAATAGAAAAATAAATACCATAGCACATATTTTGGTATTTTGGAATTGAAAATGGTTTTGATAATGGATTTATTACATCAATATCATCAAATGACGTCTTTTTATTTCAAAGTGGAAATGTTATTTTTTTTCTTTATGTTTATTTTATGTGTGATGACTATGTTAATGTTCTTGGGAATTGTATATGTATATGGATGGTTCCATATTAAACCAAGGGAGGTGATCCCTTTATTTATTTACAATGAATTAAGTAATAATATATAGTTAAATGTTTGGGTTTCTCTTAAGATATTTAGGAAATATATTATGATGGGTATTCCACAAGTAATCATGAAGGTTACTCCATATGTATCTATGAAATATAAAATGTAACAATGATATGGATTCCAAAATATTACCTTTATGATTTATTATTTATATGTATATTTATAGGAATACTGTTATTTCATAAGTAAATCTTAAGAGTTTATGTTTTATGGGTGAAAATTATGATTTTGTGAAAGTTTCTTCATGAGTTTAAAATATTCATGACCTAATGATTTCATTCCTTTTTTTAGATCTCATACTGATGTTTTTGTGCTCATCCCATGTTTTGAAAAAAAATTTACATTGGTTTTAAGGATGTTTAATATAAAGGAATACTTCAATATGAATTTTCTAACAATAATTTTCAAGAACAAATTTCATGTTTTATTTTAGAATGTTTTACATTCTAAAAAATTGATACTCATTATAAGTGTCTAACTTGAAATATTTGAGTTCTTATGTAATAGTTAAGGAATAATTCTCTAAAAAAGTAAAAATGAATCGATCATCAAAGTGATATAAAGTAAATTCTAAAATAAAATTAAAGATTATATATTGTTTAAGGTCAATGCCTTATAATTGTTATCAAAGTGAAGTTTAAAAAACATTAGAGATTATGATGTTTTTTAAATGGTTAGGGATATCAATATGTGTCTATAATTTTAATTTTTATTACATGTTTACTATCTTATAATCCAATTTGAGTATTTATGTTATGAATTTTAAAGGTGAATAATGGTGTTTTTGAAGACATTCACATGTTAGGTAATTATGTGTTTTAACTTTTAGTGATGCAAAATGAATGGTATCAGATAACCTTTGAGGTTAAAAAATTTTATGGTTATTTTTTCGGATGTTACCATATTTAATTATTTTTATAATAATTATATGGTTTTAGAAAAAAGATAACCCACGGGATGGGTGGCAACTCATCACGTTAGACAAGAATATTGGAATCAGACCTACAACTAAAGGCCTACAAGGGTGAATCAGTTACCAATGGCCTACATGAAATCCCTGGTTACTATGACCTTTTATTTTAAATTAAAGTAGTTGATGGAATATGAATAAGTTGATTTTGGGAACCCATGTTTTATCAAATAGATAATCTTGGGATTGGAAAATAATTTAGTAATTAAGTGAATAATGATATTTCGATAGACGTTCATTATTTCTTGAATCCTATGTGATCAAGGAAAATATATTACTATGGGATTATGTTTTATAATGTAAATTTTGAATTATATTTTGTAATAATCTATGAATTAATTGAGGAATTATGTTGATTCAGGTTTTTATGGAAATAATTAGCATATCCTGGATATTATTTGATTTAATAAATTACTTTTGGTATAATACATTAAGTGTGATTGATGTTATTTTTAGATAAATATAAAAATTTATCTTGGAACACTATATGATCAAATTATTCTGAATTTTGGGTTTCAATATTATATTGTATTATTTTTTGAGTAATTTTAAGGATTCTTGAATGATCAATGTTGAACATTGGTTACCATTGTTGAATTTTGAATATTAAAAGAAATCATTATTCATTTAATTATTATTATATTTTGGGAATTATATTATTTTATTTGAAACCATTTTTGTCTTGATTAATGTATCAAGATAGGATGAATAGATAGTTAATCTTTTCAAGATTATGGGATTCTCTATGAAATTTATTTAGATGTGAAAAATTATCTTGAATACTCATTATTTGAAAAAAAGTTGAGTTTTTGGTGAAAATTTATTAAAGGATGAAACTCTACTTATCAAGTATGTATACTTTTTTATGATATTAATCTAGGTTGTAAATGAATTCTTCTATGAAATGGATTTAAAAACAAAAATATTTTATGTTTCGTTTTCCTACTATGAAACAAACTGTTTAACCCATCACAAATGCATAGTTTTGTGATTGTAATGTTTTCCAAAAAGTATTTTATATTACTATCCATCTAAAATTAATTTTTAGTTTTCTCTTCCATATCCTTGTTTTCATACATTGAACCATAGTATGTGTTATCTCTGGTGGCCTGCATACATTCCTTTTTTTATTTGAAAATGAATGTTTTGTTAATCCTTTTTCCGATATGGGAATGAAATAATTTTTTTTTGAAAATTCATAACTTAGATACCATCCCTTATTTCAAATTTAATGGAAGAAATTTCCAAAATAAGGGAAAATTTAACATCCTTAGTTTATAAAAGGAAACAATATGTTCGATTGAATACATGATACAACACATCGAGGTTAAGTGGAAAACTAAATATTATTATTTCAATTTCTTCATTATAACTTAGCCGTTAGAATGTATATAATTAAACATATTAACTAAATTATGAAAATATTGTTTACTCATGTTTATATAATGATTCATTGGCCACCAAATTAACTAGAGATGGAAATAAAACCTAATTGAATATAAACGATGTGTTTTTGTGAAAAACTATTTAAATGAAAAAAATTGTGTTTATAAAAAAATAAAATCATTATTTTTGGGTATATTAATGAAAAATAAAAACAATATATTGTTTTAAATTCATATTATATTTTTTCTAGATTTAATAAAAGAACAAATTCAATTTTATGTATAAAAAGAGTATTTTTCAGAAAGAGGCATTTTTATCACCATTTGATGGAGAACCCATTTTAAATTTATTATTTTACACTTTATAAGATTTATATGAAATAATAAACTTATAATTTGAAATAGGTACATGAAAATTTATATTGGTTTCATATTTGGTTTTTTTGAAAATATTCATTTTTCATGAATAGTAAAAAAATACTACATTTTAATTAAAAAATACTTTTCAATATAATTTATTTATATAGTTGGATTATAAATTTAATTTTTTTTATATTATATTTAGATATTTTTTTTTATCATTTATTCTAATTTAGGTTATTGTAATCAATTTCATATTGAAAATAGATAAAAAAACTATGTGAACATTTGAATATTTTAATTAAAAAACTTGTTTTCTCATTTCGTCAAAGTGATTATTATTTAATTAATTTTTGATAATTATTTATTTTTAATTCGTAAAAATATTTCCATATTTTTAATCATATGATTTAAAATATGTAAATATGTCCCTTTTATTTTCGGACATTATGAATAGTAACATTAGTAATTATTTTTCTTACAACGGTTAAGGGTAAATCAAGTAATTAATGGTTAAAATAATATATAAATATAATAAAACTATCCTAAAACATGTAATAATATATTTGGATCTTTTATTTTTGACCACGACAACATTTGGGAATAAATTTTCCCCTTTGGATGCAACATGGGTGTGATTATGACACTTATAAAATTTTAATCAAAGTTAAGAGAAAAATGTCATAATCATGTCTCTCATAAGTATATAAATTTTAATATTTGGTTATATATTTCATATAATTTACAATAAAAAGATTTCATAAAGATAAAAATATAACCTATATCATGATAAATTATTTATAATATTTTGTAAATATATAAATAAATTAAAAGGTGAAATATTGATGATGAATGATTTCATTATTCATTGATAGAATAAAATAAATGATATTATAAATATTAAAATGAATATAATTTGATGTAATTGATTCTATACAATAATTTTATAGAATAATTTTACATTTTGGTGATTATATAAAGGTTTTTTTTCGAACTCATCTTGTCGTTATGATATTTTTTAAAAGTTAACTAATGAATATTATCAATATTGACACTATTGGTATTTTAAAATATAAACTATTTTATTATATTTTATAAAATTTATAAAAATTAAAAAATTGGCCAAATAGTTGATATATGTCATAATAATTCAATAATGACTCATTTATTGGTCTTTTGACATGTTATGGTGATTATTTAAACTCTCAAATTGAAAATTACTTAATAATACGGTAAGAGTTAAAATGTTTACAAAAAAAAGATAAGGATTTAAAAAAATATTGAAACATGTCTATTTTTCATTTTATGATTATATTTAGACCCATCCTCAAACTATACTAGAACAAAATTAATTTGGACCGACCTGGAATAGAAAACGAATTTATAGTAATTTAATAATTTTTATAATTCAAAGGCCTCCTCTCCCCTCTCCTATAAAAGGGAACCCATCCATCCCTATTAATTACACCTAAAAAACCTTTTTTAGATAATATTTACCAAAAAAATTCATAGAATAACTCCCCACATTATAGGGTCCTTAGTTTAGGTAGAACACCATCCATATAGGTGTTAAGGTGTTAAGAAAAGGTGATTGTATGAAGGAAATGTAACATTTTCATTTTAGCGTTTCTATTATAATTATTATTCCACTTCCTTATTATATTCTCCAACCATGATTTGATAATGACTATAGTATAATAAATTTTTTGAGATGTTATTATGTTAATATTATCACCTAAATCCATATCCAATTTCATCAAAAGGGAAATGATCTTTTCATTTGTGTGTACAACTGACTCCCGCCTAATGAACCAATATAGATCATTTTTCATTACCGTCTCTCTAAACTAGTTAAAATGATTGAATAAATTTTTATATTTGATAACCGTAAAATATTTATAATTATAATATAATAATATATCAATTACATTCATACTTTCCATGAACATAAAATCGATAATAATATTCATGCATACGTGTGAACTATCACCCCCACAAAGCGGTGTGATTCATTATTCTTCACCAAAAAACAGATATGATATATATAAGTATTTTTAAATTATTAATATGATATAAATTATTTTATTATAATTATTTAAGGATTAAATAATATTTACCTTATTTCCATAATGATCATTGAAAAATTAAACCGTTAGTAATGCATATGTATGACTTACAGTCTCCATTATGGTAATATTGTATATTTTTCATATACATGTTTAATGAATGGATTTAAGGGTATAATTTATTTATAAAAGTGATTATTATTTCAAGAATATTATTATGGAAATAATTTACTTATGAAAACATGGACTATTGACATCATACCAAGTTCATTTTCTACTAAAGTACTGAATATCGAGAAAACATCCAATATGAACATAAATATTTATGTAATTGTCCCAACATTGTAATAAGATATATAAATGGAATAATAAACATGAATATGGTTCTAAATCCAGAATAAATTAACCTATGTTTGTTATTTAGGAATATAAAGAATGTGAGAAAAGATTTAGACTCGAGGTAAGGGACTTCATCTCAATATCCTTCCATTGAGGCACAATTTGATGTTATACACCAAATTATTTTATAAGGTGTATAATAAACCCATTTGAAATTAAATTCCTTTCAATGGTTTTCAAAAAGAATCATTTAATATTATGGTTTTATCATTATGAAAAAAGTAATGTTTTTAATGTATACATCGACAATGACTTTTCCACTTCCCTAACCATTATTTGATATTTAGATTCCTCTACAAGAAATATTGTTTTTAAAAGAAAAATAAATACCATTTTCCCTTTTCAAGTATTTTGGTATTGAAAATGGTTTTGATAATGGATTTATTATATCAATATCTTTAACTGATATCTTGAGATTACAATATGGAAATGTTATTATTCCTTTATGCTTGAATTATGTGTTATGATTATGTTAATGATCATTGGAATTATTTATTTGTATAAGTGGTTCTATGATAAATCTAGGGTAGGTGAGCCTGTGGTAGCTCTCTAATTCAATGGGTAATGAGACCGAGTTAATGAGTTGGGTTTCTCCTATGATATTTAGAGAATATACTGTAATGGGTATTACAATTGTAACCATAATGTTTACTCATTTTGTAGCTATGAAAGCTTTTATGTAAAAATGATATGGATTTTATAAGATTACCTTTATGATTTAATATTTATATAGAGTTTTATTGGAATATTATTATTTCATGAGGTAAAATTAATAGTTTTTGTTTTATGGGTGAAAAGTATTATTTTATGAAAGTGTCTTCATGTGTTTAAAATATTCATGGACTAATTGTTTCATTCCATATTTTAATATCCCTTACTATGATTTTTTTTCTTATCCCATGTTTTTTAAATGATTCTAAATGGTATCAGGATGGGTAGGAGAAATGAAGAATTCAAGACGAATGTTATGATTATTTTTATCAAGAACAAAATTTCATGTTTTATTTTTGAATGTTTTAATTTGTAAAAAAATTATAGTGAGTTAAACCATATTCTTTTTAATACTTTAGTTATTATGTAATAGTTTTGGCCTAGGTAAATAATAATAAATACATGAAAAGGTCCTTAATGGGAAGGAAAGTAAATTATTGACAAATACTCAATATTTTGTAATTTTTATGGTTGAGGCCTAATATATAATGATTATAATTACATGTTTATAATTTATATATAGTTTTTTAATATCAATACATGATGATGGTTATATTAGTTGAAATTGAAATATATTTATAGGTCGTTAACCAATCATTGAGAGGACATTATCAGGAGAGTCATAAAGATAATTTTGAAATTTATATATATATATATAGTAGAATGATACTTAAAATAGGATTAAATAATTAATATAATGTTAAATTACTACCTAAATAATTGATTTATGGTTTGGTTATGAAAGTATTTGTTGAAAAAAAGAAATATAAGTTGATGAAGAAAAAAAAGAGATATATGTGGATGAGAACTTACTTAATCCTTGGTGTAGCTTCTCCAGTAAAACACTATAAATAATTTGTGGTTGGAGTTTTATAGCTCCACAATGTCCATATATATCATAAGGGTCTTGATAGGGAGGATTTTGGTAGATCCTAGGATTTATAATAGGTGGGAGGAGTGGTTTTCCCTAGGGAGAGAGGGTTATTTTTATAGTTTAGGAGAGGGGAATTTTTAGAATATAATTTTAAATAAAATAATATTTCAAAGATAAAACATGTAAAAATAATTTTTTGAAATAATAAATAATATATTAATATTATATAATGAATTTAAGACTTTAAATCTCATATATAATTCAAATTCATTAATATGTTAAAATGGAATGTGGGAAGAAATAAAAATTGTTATTTTGATGAATCACCTTTTGAGTTTTTTAGATTTTGGAATGATCATTTTAGGTTTGGAAATTAATGTTTTTTATATTTTAATGATAAATTTATGAAATAAAAATATATCATATCAGAAAATAATGTTCTATAATGTAGTAGGCCACTATTACATTAGGAATGATGAAATTTAAGATACAATGGTTATGTAAAAAACTGTATATCTATTATTCACCCAAAAATTGATGTATTTTAGAAAATTTCAAAAAAAAACTTTAGAGAATTTTGACATTATGATATATAGAATTATATTCATTTCACCAAATTAATTTTATAATATATCCAAGGAGCCTGTACCCAAGTGGTAAGGGCTCATTCTTGGCATCCAAGAGACCCGGGTTCAAAACCAGGTGGAGGCATATTTTCAGGTTACTGTAGTAGTACTGTAGCAGTTACTGTAGCAGTTACTGTTCGGTACTCTTGCAGCTGGCACTATTCACCTGATTTGGGCCATCGGGCCACCGGATTGGGCATACAGGTCTCTAGGGCTTTTGGGTCATCAATGGCCTTTGGGCCACAGGGCCTTCAGGTCACGTAGACCATGGAGTAGCCCAGTTCACACAAAAAAGTCCCCAGAAGAGGATCAGAGCAGCAGGAGTAGCAGCCACCAGATGTAGAGCTAACTGGATTGGAAGAATGAGAGGGTATGGCAGCAGCCATCAGGATCAGGCACCGTGCAGCTTTGTACGGGGCAATGCTAGCCGATTAGCAATTCAAGGTGGCGAGCTAAGGCGATCAGTGATACAAGATTCTAGGGTGGGGCTGTTCTACTAGGCTGGGCCTACGGGTCATGTATGGTCATGGTATGCCTCTAGGCCTTCGGGTCATGTATTGCGGGTCATGTCGGGCCTTGTTCTTTGGGCATACAGGTCATGTACGGGTTCCCCTTCAACCCTTAAAAGGGGGATTATCAATAATAAAATAAAAAGAAGCCCTTCGGGCCATTCAAAGGAATTTTATAATATAGTTAATTTTAATTTTTAATGTAAAAATAATGGTTTTTACAAAATACTTTAAAATACAGTTTATTGAAAATACGCTTTTCTCCTGTTGTAATGTTTGGAATTTTAGTTAGTTTAATTTATGATTAATGTAATATTTCTTTCTAATGAATAAAATTATTTATTAGTTTCTCTATTTTTTTTCTATGTTTATAACATTACATAATTTGATACAAGAGACATTTAATCAGGAAAAATATATATGTAATAAACATTATGTTGTTACATTCTTCCTCCCTTTTGAAAAAAATCCATAATATTGGAACATATATTCTCAGTTCACAATAGGTAATAAAAATTATGTTTCATTTTTTCCTTTAGTTCCCTACTAACCTTTTTATTGGGAATGTATTGTCTCAACAATACTCTATAAATATCATTGGTTTTGACTCTTAGAAATAGCCTTATTTGTTTTACTAATGATTTTATTTTGAGTGTATTTTAGGAAATTAATATTCATTATAATTCTTATCATGAAATAATATTCAAATATATATTTGTGAGAAATATTCATTAATGTGTTTGGAATGCTCTTAAGCATATACTAGAAACAATGTTCACCATCTGTCATTTACTTGAAATATTATTCATTCAATACGTCGAAGAAAGTAACGTATGTAAAAAACCATATGTTTATATTTATGGATTAGAACGTATGGTTAATCATCCATTTGGATGAAGAAAGATATGGTTAAGGAACATTATTTCTGTATAAGAACCTTACATTTTTCAGAAATGAAAAGTATAGTTGAAGAAACCTAAATAAGTATGGAACAATATAAACTTATGGATCATCAAACTTACTTTTGTAATCAACCTATGTTGTTAAACATACATATAGGAAAAGGGAATGTATAGATAATCAATGTTACATTCAGAGATCTATCATGACATGGATAAAAATATAAATCATCAACCATTCCTTTTGAATTTGGACCATATGTTTGTTATTTTTTCATTTTGGGAAGGAACCATTCATTTGACTTTTCATCCCCAAAAAATTGAAATTTATAACTTTAGCATAGTTTATTGCAATAGACAATGAAGAATATTAGAGTGATTTAATCCCCAATTTTTACTAATTCAAAGATTTTATTAAATGATTTAATGAGCTGTTTACAGTGATGATTATCTCTCCTATTCTTAAGGGATGTTATGATCACTCTAAGCTATTTTTTTAATTCGAATTCACTCGATTTATCAGGCATCTTTTGCAAATCTGAAATCTTGTTGCAAGATATTTCAATATATATGTCTATTCTACATCAGATGTTAAATATATATATATATATATATCTTGGTTGTGTTTATAGTTGTTATTATTAATTTTTTATTCTTAATATAATTTATAATGCTACAGTGATCATGAATCTCAGAAAAAAATAGATTAAATGTTAAAGATATAATTTTCAATCATGTAAATGTGATGTTCTGTTTTTTTTATTGTTCTCAAAATAGAAGATCTATTGTGCAACTAGATATATTCAAATATATTTCAATGTTTATTTTCTTCTAAAATTGATGATACATCTTTTATCAGTTTTGTGCTGCTGAAACTGCGAGCTATATCAGTTTCTCAACAAACTACATCTACTCTATATTGATTTTCAGCTAATCGTATTCAGTCATAGTAGAGTGGCATCTTCTAGCACTAATCTATGGTTTTATCAGTTCCCTGTAAAAGAACCAGAAAGCTCTATTTTGTAAGTCTATGTTTATAATGCTGAAAACTACCTACACTATGTTGTGTATTGGTCTTATGATATGAGGACATCAGTAGTGAAATTCACCAATCCTACAGAGAGGGGAATTGGTGGAGTGGACTAAGTGATCTTTGTGCCCCGATCCACTATAAATTGATGTGATTTGTTTTTTGTTCATATTCTCTACATAAACTCTGTTATAGAAACACTTCCAGTTATTATCTTTTCTTTGTGTGAATCAACAGAATCGTAAAATTTTGAAAAGGATACAATTTGCCCCCTCTTATGAAATCACCATTGCCATTCTGACCTATCATTTTTTATCATAGGTTGATATTTTCAACCGAGCTATAACAAGATAAAGGCATAAGATCTATATTAATGATGACAATGGAAAATCTCAGGGAAGGAATGGTAATGGTTCATGCTCCATATTTCAATGGTGAGTATTATGGATGATGGAAGTCACGAATGATAATCTAATTAAAAAACATGGATTTAGAGTATACTGAAACATTTTACACCTTACACAATTCCTAAAAACCCTGAAAATGATCTACTACTACATAGGCTACATGTGATATTAATTTTAAATCAATGAATGCTATTATTTTCTATCTTGGAACAGATGAATTCAACTCTGTATCATAATGCCCAATAGCCTATGAAATGTGGTAAACAATTTTAGTAGCCTATGACGGTACTGAAAATTTTAGACAAATATATTATTCTTTAAAAATTTTAATTCTTGATACATTCACAATGTTTGATGGAGAGATCATCACATAGATAAATGGAAGGCTGACAGAAATTGTTAATAATATAACATCTTTAGGTGAGCCTATATGCCAACTTGGTAAATCATTGAAAGTTCTAAGAGTTCTACCTATGAAGTGGAATGGAATTTCTACTACAATCATCCAATAAACACCTTTCTAGAATATGAAAATGAGTGAAACTTTAATGATGCATGAGGCTGAAATGAAATATGAAGTTTAATATCACAAATTCCTAGTGAAAAATGATAACACTCCTTTAAAAGTTACATAGTCATAGCAGAACAGAAAAATGAAACAAGAAGAAAGAAATTCAAGCTTATATAATTCAAAAAGGGAGTTCGCTCAATTATCTAGAAAATTAATTGAATTTAATAGGATGAATAAAAGATTCAAAATAATCTTAAAAAAGAATGAGAAATATTAAAGGTATGTAAGATGTTATGAATGATAACAATTGGGTCATATGGGAAACCCCTAAACTTATTTCTCACGTAATAATAATATTAATGTTTCATTCTATTTAGTTCTCATACTTTCCAAAAAAACATATAGAATAAACACAAGACATTCTAATTGAACACTAAATTGATTACATTAATTCAAAACTAAGAGATATCAACTAACCAAAAATACCAACTAAATGACCTATCAGAGCCACTAGGAGGCCACCTGACAAAACAACGAGACTTGGTAAATAGAGAAGATATTTCAGAACAGTCAGAACAAATAACATCATGTCCAGGACCATGATAGCTATACTAAGCATCATTGGTATGATAAGCACCATTTTCACCAGGTTTTCTAGAAGTGGATCGTCCCTAAACATGGTTTTATAAGGACCTAATTTGAATGTTTCCCTTTGGGTGACCGTTGAGTTTCTAACGAAAATAATTATAGCCATTCCATAATTTGGTGGTTTAAATTAAAATATTCAGGTAAAATTGGTTCTCCAAAATAATTAAATTATGCATTTAAATTATATCTTTAAACATATAAACTCTTTTTATAAACTTTTTAAAAGACAATGATTTAATTTTTTATCTATATTTATTGTGATTTCAAAATTAGGTATGGATTTATAATACTATATAAATATTTCAAATACGATGAAGATATTTTATAAATGTGTTCAACTACATATGTATAAAACCAAGGTCTTAACAAAGAATGCATTTTTGATCTTTGAAATACTAATATATGATTTTCATAATGATGTATTGAACATTGATTTATCACTTTATGTTATTAAAACCATAATATTTATACAAATAAGGAAAGTATGTAGTTATAGTAGAGGATTCATTTTTGTTTTAACCTATATATGTATGAAAACATATTTCTATATTTAAGAAAATATAAATATTTACTTAGTTAAAATATAGATGAGTACCCCACCAAGCCGAGGGCCACCTTATGGAAGCCCTTCAGGCCTTGATAGGCATCTCACACACAACCCTGGGGCAATGGTCCAAGGGGCGGTGCACACGCAGGGTGCGGGCTATGTCACCTTCACAGGTTCATGTGAATGGGCTAGAGAGTGTCCCCATGCGGGGAGGCACAATGATGTGGGTGGGTGCAGAAGTGCGCTCGTAGAAGAACCCAGTATGGGGTGGAACCAGGAGGGGAGAGGGAGTAATCTGGGTGATAGTTCAGAATTCCAGGCTTATAAAGGAGCTACGGAAGCCCCTCCATTTAGTTGTCGGATGGGAAAATTCATCCTTGATATAACTTGGGCAGTTCGATAATGATGTGTTCAATCTGGGTCATCCGTTTCGGTTCAGTCCTCAATCCACTGCAGCCGTGAATATCCACCGTGGTTTTTGGGCGCTGTCTGATCTAGATGGATCTAATCAAGATTATTTCATCTTTTTAAATCATTGCATCTTACTACGGCCATCAGATCGAGTCACAATCTAATTTGGACCGTCTATCTTGTTTTAAAATCTGTGGACTCACCTCCACTGCTGAATCTTACATCAGTTAATCTCCATCTTCTGTTTATTTTCCGGTTTTAGTTCCCCATCTCCTTCTTCCTCTTCTTCTGCATGAGCTGCACCAGTGGGTATTTCCACTTTTTTATTTTTTTTCTCCACCCTTTACTCTAGTGGACCCTCCCTTTCTCTTTTTTTCTACAAAGACTCACCCTTGGTCATTTTATATATTGAGTGGGTCTCGGTTTCCATGATAGTGGATTTAAATTATTTTATACAATTTGTATAATATAGTTTATATATACATCTCTTTTCGCATACATTCTCTCGGTTATTCCTCTTCTCAAGCCTCCTTTGAGCCTTTCTAAGCCTCTCCTCCTCCTAAAACTAAGTAAGGGTCCTTTTTTGTCCTGCCATGCTTTGGTTGGTATTTTTATATCTATATAAACATAGATATATTTACATATATATATATATAAGGTTGAGTATAGAACTGTTGATTTCTTCTAAGTTGGTGTGTCCTTAATCCTACATGCAGTTTTTAATTATTTTTCAAGAAAATCATGTGGAAGGTTTTGTGATTCTATAAAATTGAAATATATAAGCATATATATGTGCACATATTTGATAAACCATACATTGTATTTTTTGTCGCACAATTTTAAATTTATACACCCTTGATTAATTAATGTTTCAAAAGTGTTTTAAATTTTCAAGTGTCATTACACATATGATGTATGATCCTCTATAAACACTTTATACAATCAGTTATATATAGGTATATATATATTTATTCGTACAGGTTTAGATAAACCTCTATTATACTCAAAATTAAGACTCCAAATTAACAATCTTCAATGTTTAAGTAGTTTTTAAAAATGTAAATAATTATATTTTTATATAATACTCTTATATATATGTATGTACAACTATATGCATATATTCCTTTGTGTTTTAGTCATAAACTAATTAAGTTTTCCAAAAAACCATTTTGTTGATTTAATGATGTATGTGGGATGTATAATGTTCATTATAACTTATTAAACCATGAGTTGGTTGATAAAATATTGTGTATGCACTTTGTATTATAGTACACATAATTTTTAACCCACATTTAACCAATAACATTAGTCACCCAAGTGTATGAATTCCTAATATTTTTTTAGAAGAATAAAATAATCCATTTATTTTTCTAAAGCAGTTAATTCCCCAACAATAAATATTTTCAATCATTAAGTTCTATTTTGTTAAATAATCAATTTATCAGAATGTGTTTTAAATATTAATGAAAATTATCCTAGTTTTTTTAATTGTGCATTCTGAAGTATAAACCGTTTTCATTCATAATAAGGATTCTAGGGATTTTCATACTATGTGATAAACTTGTAATTATTGTGGTCTCATTACATATGCTATAATTTTGATTTCATACATATCATTTATGGTCATAGCCATAATAATGTTGTAATTGACACTTATATGGATGATTCACTAAATATATGTAAAGTCTAAAGAACTAAATTAAATTATTAAGACCTTTTTTGGATTATGTATTAAATTATTCAAAGTGGTATGGGACACATTCAATAATATGAACTGAGAAATTAAATATTTAAAGTGGTATGATACATTTTTCATATTCGACCATGTCTGGAATATGAGGAATTTATTAGACTCGGTATAATGGGTTGGGTACCGGTTAATGAAAGACCCTGAACGCATTGATAGTTATCATGAGACAATCATGTCATGTAATGAGGCCAATAATATTTTAGGTCTTGACACGTGGTCTTGATGGGGTCTGGAATTATATATTTCCTCATTTTGTCTATAGAATTTAATTAATCATGTGTGTATTCAACTAGAAAATATGATTGATAAAGAGTTCTATTAAATTTAATTAATCTATTGTGTAGTCAATTGGAGAATATGATTGATTAAGAGTTTTATAGAATTTGATTAACCATGTGTGTATTGAACTGGAGAATATGCTTGGTTATAGTGCATTCACCTATGAGTATCAGAGAAAGTAAAATCTTATGGCTTATTAATTATTCAACACGTAGAGAATTATCATCCAGTGTGTTGAGCCCTCTGGAATATTGTTTAATTCTTCCTATGATTACTGTTTTAATAATCACAAATCATCAATTACTTAATCCAGTTGGATTTCTCATAATCACAATCTCTTAATGAATCTGTGTATGTTGGTTGGATCATGTTTTTATCTCTTTGTTATTGATTTACAAGTATTCTGTAAGTCCTCTGGATCAAAGGACAACGGTCGCACCGATCCATATCAATGGACAACGGTCACACCGATCCATATAAAAGGAAAACGGTCTCACTGATGCTGATCGAATGAGTCACCGAAGATGTCTCACCGATGCTGATCGAATGAGTCACCGAAGATGTCTCACTGATTCTGATCGAATGAGTCACTGAAGATGTCTCACCGATGCTGATCGAATGAGTCACCGAAGATGTCTCACCGATGCTGATCGAATGAGTCACCGAAGATGTCTCACCGATGCTGATCGAATGAGTCACCGAAGATGTCTCACTGATGCTGATCGAATGAGTCACGGAAGATGTCTCACCGATGCTGATCGAATGAGTCACCGAAGATGTCTCACCGATGCTGATCGAATGAGTCACCGAAGATGTCTGACCGATGCTGATCGAATGAGTCACCAAAGATGTCTCACCGATGCTGATCGAATGAGTCACTGAATATGTCTCACCGATGCTGATCGAATGAGTCACCGACGATGCCTCACCGATGCTAATCGAATGATTCACCGAAGATGTATCACCGATTCTGATCGAATGAGTCACCAAAGATGTCTCACCGATGCTGATCGAATGAGTCACCGAAGATGTCTCACCAATGCTAATGACCCACCGATCACTTGACACACTGATAGTCATAAATAGCTGTTTGAATTTCTTTATCTTTATTTAATCTAACCAACGGTCATATTTGGAATATTTTAAATGCTCTGTCATTTATTTAATGTGTGTTGTTGGATGTCAGGGAACCGTACCTCATACCTGCAAAAAGAAATCATTTCCTTTGCCGGAGCACGTGCTTTAAATAGAGGAAGGATGTGCTACTGCAAAAGGGAGATGAAATACAAGAAGAAGTGAGACATACATAGATAAATAGACAGACCACAAGGTGTGCTGAAAGAACAACTGGGTGTGAATACAAAGAGACGACTGAACTCACATGAGGAACTCTTTCATCAATGCAAACCAGTGAAGAGCTAAGAATGAGATCATAAAACAAGAACTTCATCGACAACTTCTTCTCTATCTCTAAACCTGGAAGTCAAGGAAACAGACGATACTCTGTTTTCTAGACAAAAACCAGAAGAGGACTCAAAGCAAATTCCGATCAATCAAAGGAGTCCAGAACTGCACGACAAATCACTAGAGCCATTTCTAAACTCTAACTATTTGCTCTGTGATTTATCCTTTTACATATTGAGCAGTGTGTGTTATCTGTTCTGTTTTACACACACACTGTCTCATGTACTCTAACTGGAGGATTTTTAAATCCTCACTCAATACTCTTACATCTTTTATTTCCCACTGGGATAGTGGTAGAGGTCGTGTGGCCAGGACAGCTAGTTGCTATTGTGTTTGTTCCCATGAATAACTGTGGTTGAGGTCTTAGACCTGGACATCTGGTTGCTGTTGTTATCCCCGATCCAGGGTGTGGATTATCTTTTTATAAAAGATTTTGAGAGGACTAAGTCTCATCTTGAGACTGAACCTCTTGGTTATATCAGCTGTGTTATATCTTTCAAAGTTATTTTTTTATTCCGCTGCTAATCTCTTTAAAACCAAAACTATTTTAAAGTCACTTTGATAATTAAATTTGCAAGTGCTTATATCAGCTGTAAATTAGTAAGTTAGTTTCAAAAGTTAATCAACCTTTCTGTTTTGATTAACTGGTAAATAATCAATCCCTTGAGAACCCAACCAAACCCTTAATTTGATATAAATTCACTATAGTTTAATTCAGTATTTTATTTGGGTGTTTTAAGACAAAGTTATTTAAAACCGAAATTTTAATTGGAACTCAATTCACCCCCCTCTTGAGTATCCACTCCGACCAACAATTGGTATCAGAGGTTTATTTTAAATATATTCTAACGTACTCTGTTTTTCAACTGTGATTTTAGTTGTATCTTAAAGTTCTTAAAATTTCTGTTACTTCTAAATTGTTATCTCTTTAAAATATTTGCCTTAAGTAAGCTATCATGGATAATAGAGTTGAAGGTTTTGCTACCAATAGACCACCATTTTTCAATGGAACTAACTATGCTCAGTGGAAAATCAAGATGAAAATTCATTTAGAAAGCATGGGTTTTGATATTTGGACTGCTATAGAATCTGAATATAAAATTCATACTACTGTTAGAACTACTTGGAATGAAGCTACTAAGACAGCCTACAATAATAATTGTAAAGCTATGAATGCTTTATACTGTGCTCTAGGAGATGGGGAATTTAATAGAATATCTGCCTGTAAAACTGCATATGTGATTTGGGATACCTTATCTGTTTCTCATGATGGAACAACTAATGTTAAGGAGAAGAGATTGAACACTTATACTATTAAGTATGATAATTTTAAGATGAAGCCTGATGAACCCATTTCTGATTTGTATCTCAGGTTCAATGAAATTGTCAACACAATGACTTCTCTGGGAAAGGATGTTCTAGCAAAGGAACAAATCATGAGAATTTTGAGATGTCTACCTGAAATATGGAGAGGAACCTCTGTCTCCATTAGAAAATCATGTGACATTGGTGAACTACCAGTCAAGGAACTAATTGGAAAGTTGATGATGTATGAAGAAGAACTCAAAGTGAACAAAGAAGAAGATGATGAACCTAGAAGGAAGTCTGTTTCCTTCAAAACTACAACCTCAAAGAATAAGGATAAGGAAAAGCTTTAAGCTATCAATGAAAGTTCAAGCTGTGAAGACAGTGAGAGTGACTCTGACAGTGATGTTGAGATGGCTCAAATTGTTAGAAGGTTTAAGAAATTTTATTGGAAGAAGAAGTTTTTCAGAAAGACAAACTACAAAGGTAAGTATGACAACAAGGGACATTGGAAAAAGGATAGGAAGAAATCTGACAAATCAGATGAAGTTGTCTGTTATGAGTGCAAAAGGAAGGGACACATAAAAGCAGACTGTCTAAAGCTGAAATACAAGAAGAAGTATGAATACAAGGATAACAAGTATAAGAAAGCCATGAAGGCTACTTGGAGTGCTTCTGAGGACTGTTCTAGTGAATATGAAGTTTCTGAAATTGAACACAGAAACAAGGCAAACATGTGTTTTATGACAAATGCTTCTGAGGTAACTTCAGAAACTCATGCTTCTAATTCATATTATTCTGGAGATGATTCTGAATGTGATAACATGTCTAAATCTGAACTGTTTGAATATTGTGATATGTTATAAGAAACTTGTAATGAGATGAAAGACAAATACAAAGGTTTAAAGAAACAGTATGCTTTAACTGTTAAACATAAATCTGATCTTGATATTGAAATGGAAAAGAATGTTCAGTTGCTTAAAGAGAACACTGAACTGAAATTATCCAATGAGAAACTCAAGAAATACTTAGAGAAATTTACAAATGGTAAAGATACTCTTACTCAGATGCTAGGTAAGAAAATAGCACCTAGATACACTACTGGTATAGGATACCAATATGGACAAAGGAAGATTACCAGAACTAGATTCATTCCTAAATCTGGACAGAATGTAGCTAGCTCTAGAACTTCATATGCTTCAATGAGTTATATTCATAGTTATGGATCTAATAAGATTTATCTTTCCAAATCTGTTGATTCTAGAAATTCTATGAGACACATTAGAAAAATCTGGGTACCTAAACTATTATTGGCTAACCTGTCTGGACCCATGAATATCTAAGTACCAAAATCATTTCCTATCTAAATCTGTTTTGTAGGGAACCTACTTAAAGAGCTCCTGTAAAAAGACCTGGTACATGGACAGTGGGTGTTCAAGACATATGTCAGGAGACTTATCATGCTTTAAAAGCTTAGTCAGAGTTGATGGAGGTTTTGTCACCTTTGGTGATAATTCTAAAGGGAAAATCATCGGCTTAGGCCAGATTGGTAACACTGACTCAGTACTAATTTTTAAAGTTTTATTTGTTGATGGACATAAATACAATTTGTTAAGTATTTCTCAGTTATGTGATGATGGTTTTTATGTTAAATTTTAAAATTATTCTTGCAATGTTTTTAACTCTAAAAATGTCTTAGTGTTTTCTTCTTTAAGAAGTGAAAACGTTTAAGCTGTCAATTTAAATTCTTTAGATAAGCAAAATATTACTTGTTTAAATGCTTTTCATAAAGAGTCTTGGATTTGGCACAAAATATTAGGACACTGCAATGTGCATTCACTTAGAAAACTTTCTAGGAAGAACTTAGTTAGAGACCTACCCAAACTTGAATTTCCAGCAGACAAAGTTTGTAATCCCTGTCAAAAGGGAAAGCAACATAAAGTTTCTTTTAAATCAAAAAATGAAGTGTCAACTTCTAAACCTCTCGAGTTGGTTCACATGGATTTATTTGGACCTTCTAAAGTTTGTAGTTTAAATGGGAAGCATTATGTCTATGTTCTTGTAGATGACTTTTCTAGATATACTTGGGTATACTTTCTAGCTCATAAAAGTGAAGCTTGTTCTTACTTTGTTAAATATTCCAAGTCTATAGAGAACCTTAGTAGACTTAAGATTAAAACCCTAAGAAGTGATCATGGTCGTGAGTTTGAAAATCATGAGTTTGAATCTTACTGCTCACACAGTGGCTATAGTCACAATTTTTCTGCCCCTAAGACACCTCAACACAATGGTGTAGTAGAAAGGAGGAATAGAACCCAGCAAGAAATTGCTAGAACTATGCTTAATGAGTATGACCTACCCGTTTACTTTTGGGCTAAAGCTGTAAATACAGCTTGTTATGTTATTAATAGAGTCTTGATTAGACATGTTCTTAAGAGGACCCCTTATGAGTTATGGAACCACAGGAAACCTAAAGATAACTACTTCAAAGTTTTTGGTTGCAAATTCTTTATTCTTAACACTAAAGATAATCTTGATAAGTTTGAATCCAAGAGTGATGAAGGAATTTTTCTAGGTTAATCAACTTCTAGTAAAACCAATAGAGTTATCAATAAGAGAACCAAATGTGTGGAAGAATTTGTTCACATCAAATTTGATGAAACTGATCCACATGAACCTAAGACCTCTCTTAAAAATCTTGAAGATAATCTCTCTGGTTTGAACCTTAATGATAAAAATAGTGGACATGTAGTTAAAACATCTAGTTATGGAAATTTTCCAGACCCTGCTTCTATTGAACCTCAACCTGTAGATGAACCTGAAATCTCAAGCCCTACCTTTTCTAGACAAACTAGAATTCTGAAGAATCATCCTTTAGATGCTGTTGTAGGAAATCATGATAGAGGGACACCAACTAGAGCTTCTCTTAGAAATCAGGTTGACCATAAAGCCTTCTTGTCACAGCTAGAACCTAAAAATTTCAATGATGTAATCAATGATGAATTTTGGGTAATGGCTATGCAAGAGGAACTAAATCAATTTGAAAGAAAAAAAGTCTGGAATTTTTAGAAAGACCTAAGGACACTATAACCATAGGAACAAAATGGGTGTTTAGAAACAAAGTTGATGAATATGGAAGCATCATTAGAAACAAAGCTAGGCTAGTTGCACAAGGTTACAATCAAGAAGAAGGAATTGACTATGAGGAAACCTTTTCACCTGTAGCTAGATTAGAGGCTATTAGGATCTTACTTGCTTATGCATCACATCGGAATTTCAAGTTATATCAATTGGATATGAAAAGTTCTTTTCTAAATGGTTTTATTGTTGGATATGTTTTTGTAGAACAACCACCTGGTTTTTCAAATCATCATTTTCAAAATCGTGTTTTTAAACATTCTAAAGCTTTATATGGTTTAAAACAAGCTCCAAGAGCTTGGTAGGAAAGACTTTCAAACTTTCTTATTTCAAAAGGATTTACATAAGGAATAGCTGATCCCACTCTTTATATAAAAAGGATTTCAAAAGATGTGTTAATAGTACAAATATATGTTGATGATATTATTTTTGGATCTTCTAAAAATTCTTTATGTACTGAATTTTCACAGGTTATGCAAAATGAGTTTGAAATGAGCTTAATGGGAGAGCTGAAGTATTTTCTTGGTTTTAAAATTTTTCAAACTAAAGATGGAATTATTCTAAATCAAAGTAAATATACTAAGGATTTATTAAAACTTTTTGGTTTGGATAGTATTAAGGAAATTGATATACCTACGAGTACCACCTGTAAATTGGATATAGATGAAACTGGTAAACCAGTAGATCAAACTAATTACAGAGGTATGATTGGGAGTTTACTTTATCTTACTGCTAGTCGACCAAATATTTTTTTAGTGTGTATGTGTGCTAGATTTCAAGATAATCCTAAAGAATCACACTTACTGGCTGTTAAAAGGATTTTTAAATATCTTAAGTATACCGTGAATTTAAGTTTGTTTTATCCAAAGGACAATCATTTGACCTAACTAGTTATTCAAATGCTGACTTTGCTGGATGCAAGTTAGATAGTAAAAGAACATCTGGAACATGTCATTTTCTTGGAAAATCGCCAGTATCATGGTTTAGTAAGAAACAGAACTCAGTTGCATTGTCTACTGCTGAAGTAGAATACATCGCTGCTGGTAGTTGCTGTGCACAGATTCTGTGGATGAAACACACCTTATTGGACTATGGATTTGATTTTAAACAAGATTCAATTAACCGTGACAATACTAGTGCGATCAACATATCTAAGAACCCTGTGTCTCACTCTAGGACTAAGCACATTGATATCAGACATCACTTTTTAAGAGATCATTATCAAAAAGGTGATATTTCTCTAAAATGTATTAGTTCTGAACATCAATTAACTGATATTTTTACAAAGCCTTTATGATCTGAGAGAATGAATTTTATTAAACAAGAATTGTGTATGATTGATCTGTGAAACCGATCTGTGAGACTGATCTGTGAAACTGATCTGTGAAACCGATCTGTGAAGCCGATCTGTGAAATTGATCTGTGAAACTGATCTGTGAGACTGATCTGTGAAACTGATCTTTGAAACAGATCGGTGAAACTGATCTGTGAAACCAATCTGTGAAACTGATCTGTGAAACCGATCTGTGAAATTGATCTGTGAAACCGATCTCTGAAACTGATCTGTGAAACCGATCTGTTAAACTGATCTGTGAAATTGATCTGTGAAACTGATCTGTGAAACCGATCTGTGAAACTGATCTGTGAAACCGAACTGTGAAACCGATCTGTGAAACCGATATTTCTTTATATTACTTTTTATTTTGTGATTAATTAACTACTTTTATCTTTATTATGGGAATCCTAAATGATGAAATAAATGATACACGACTATTCCTATTCCCCAAACTGTCGACCTTTCATTTCTTTCCCGCCATACCTTATTTTCTCTCTTCTCCTCCACTTCGAACCTTCGAACTCCTGCTTTCCCCAGAATCATCAAATGGCTAAGCAGAAGAGACCAAGCAAAGGATCAGAAATTACGGAACCTTCAAAGCGTGCTCGAGGCGAGTCGAGTAGTACCACTCAAAGATCAGTAAATCCGATCCCGGAAACTCGGTTGTTGCTGTTGAAAATGAAGTCAGATCCGCCTGGCTTTTGACAAGTAAGTCGCCATTGTTACAAGTTTTAGATTCGCAAGGATGGAAAGCCTAGTTCTCAGACAACACTCGTGTATACTACCCAAATCTAGTGCATGAGTTTTATATAAGTCTGCAAGTTACTTTAGATGGTGTCGAGGATGCCAGAATGTCTTCGGTAGTGAAAGGAAAGAAAATATCTTTTTCGTCAAAACAATGGGTTGAATGTTTGAATGTACCCCACGATGGTCGGTATGAGGATTATGCTGGAAACATTACTCTAACCACTGAGTATTTCTCTTATGAGTTAGCATTAGAGATTTTTACTGGAAATAGAGAGTCAAGGAGAATCATAGCATCAGAGCTGGATGGTGAATGTATACTTCTCTTTATGTTTATTCAGCACCAAATTTGCTCCAGGAAAGGAGATTTTGCTGCTGTAAGATACCAGGATGTTTTTCTGTTGTTTTTACTAAAGACCCATGAGAAGATAAATTTGGGTAGATATCTAATGGTGCACATATCTGGAATGGTGAAACCTTCTAAGAAAGCCACTGCCCTGTTCTATCCCAAAATGATCTCTACTATGTTAAAAAGTATGGAATGTGTTGATGAAGCTGATGAGATAGCTGAATCTGATAGTGCTTTTTGTAATACCAAAGAAATTTGTAAACGGATGAAAATAAACTGGAACCCATGGAAAAAATGATGGGTTGCTGATGAGGACAAGTTCTATGAATCCTATAATCCCACTGATCATGGAAAGAGGCCGAAGGGTTTGAGAGACCCTGTTTTGAAATCGGATTAGGAACCAATTTATTCTGATGATGAAGAAGAAGTAAATGTTGAAAGAAATAAAGACACTAAAGAGTCTGGTAAACAAGGGATGGAAGACGCTGAAACAGAAGAAGGAAGTATGTCACCTTCTGATTATAGGAGTGATCCGGAACTGTGAGTCCTAAGAGACGAATAGACTTTGGACCTGCCAGTCCACCTTAACCCTTACCTCAATCAGAACCAGTTCTTGGTGATGAAGAAGTTAGTGACACTGAAGTATCTGACAGTGACGTTTCTATGAAGAATGGAAATGAGAATGGAGATGATGATGATGATGATAATGATGATGGTGGTGATAACCGACCGGTGGATGGTCTTTCTGTACCTCCAACGGAAACACATCAAACTGTACCAGAAACAGATGCCAGTGGCAAGAGAGAATCTCTTAAAAATAGTGGAAAAGCAAGTTATGATAAACCAAAATATACTCTGTGTGCTGCTGTCTGGGATGATTACCCTAGTTTTGCTTTTTTGGGATTAGAGTATTCTGAGGATGAAAAAGAAGAATCAGAATCTACCGCGGTTATGATGGAAATACAACCAGTTGGGGCAAGGACTGCTCATGTTGTTGATGCTGCTGGTGCTCATCTACCTAGTTCTACTGTCTTTCAGTCTGATTTTGACAAGTTAAAAAGGGAGTTGCTTACTGCTGTGAGAGACACAATTAGAGAAGAAATTTCAAAGGCTATTACACCAGACCTGGCCAATACTGGTGAGTTTATTGGCAGACACATAGCCTCTCTAAATCAGATTCTAAAGGATGTACAATCTGGGTTAGTTTCTTTATCCAACGAATTTAGATCCACCATCTCTGGTATGATGGAAGTGTTGCGAAATCTGATTGAACATCTTAAGAAGTCTGATCTGAGAAAGTTGAAGGCTGAGATAACTCAGATAGTTGCTCAAGCCAGTACAGCCAAAGTAACCAAGATCACTACTCGTGAGCTATAGGCTCTGAAGCAGTTTGTGCATGATGAATTGGCCGCCATTAGGAAAGTTCTTGATTTGGACTTGTTGAGTAATATTAAGGATCACAGTGATCACATTCTTAAGATGGTAACAATATATTCAGCAGATGCCACTAAAGCTCAGAGAGAAATCAAGGAAAAGGTTGATCACTACTTTTCAAAAATCTAGACCAAGCATGAGATGACCGCGAATTTCAAAGTGCTAGCTGAAAATCTGAGACTACCTCCAGTCACTCAAGCTTTCAAAACTCAAGTTCAACAGTTCCAAGATTTTACTCCAACCTTGGAACGGTTCATGGAAAATAAGGATGACTTTGAGAAGGCTATTCAGTATGGTGTAGAAGTTATTCAGAATTTCATAAATCTTTTGAAGCCTTATCTGCATGCACAAGCCACTACCGTTGTTCTTCTTACTGCTGACCCTCTCAGTGCCTCTGATGTTTCTCCAAATCAGATCTTTGTTTCTCAAGCTCTCTCTCATCTTTGACCAGTTCCTCAGCAATCTTCTCAACCAGCTCCTACAGCTCCACAACAAATTCTGGTGGCATCCTCTCCTCCAACCTCCAGAGTCATTTTACCTCCATTTCAAATTCGCCCAGTTCAACCTTCTTCCATACCTTCCAACTTAACAACCATTGATCCATCCGACAAGGGAAAAGCCCCTTTACACCCCCAGTAATAGTTGTGTGTTGTTGTTGATAGGGTGAACCATGTTGTGATTGTACTATGATGTCTTATGAACTTTATTCTCTATTCTTTTTATTCTCACTACTCTATCTTTTAATATCTTCTTTATCTGTTTTCCCTCATTTTTGATTATCCCAAGGGGGGAGAAATCTGTATATCTATGGCTCTATGGGAGATATGGGGGAGATTTATATCTTTGTATGGCAATTCTTGCATAATTAGTTAATAGGCCTAATTTCAGGGGGAGATTTATATCTCATTATGTTTTTTTATTATTATTATGCCTTATTATTGATGATATCTTATATTTATTAATGGATAAGCTTTGTGATTGGCTAAGAGTTGTGATTATCAAAAAGGGGGAGATTGATGAGCCCTCTGGAAGATTGTTGAATTCTTCCTATGATTTCTGTTTTAATAATCAGAAATCATCAATTACTTAATCCAGTTGGATTTCTCATAATCACAATATCTTAATGAATCTGTGTATATTGGATGGATCATGTTTTTATCTCTTTGATATTGATTTAAAAGTATTCTGGAAGTTCTCTGGATCAAAGGACAACAGTCGCACCGATCCATATCAAAGGAAAACGGTCACACCGATCCATATAAAAGGACAACGGTCTCACCAATGCTGATCGAATGAGTCACCGATGATGTCTCACCGATGCTGATCGAATGAGTCACCGAAGATGTCTCACCGATGCTGATTGAATGAGTCACCGAAGATGTCTCACTGATGCTGATCGAATGAGTCACCGAAGATGTCTCACCGATGCTGATCGAATGAGTCACCGAAGATGTCTCACCGATGCTGATCGAATGAGTCACTGAAGATGTCTCACCGATGCTGATCGAATGAGTCACCGAAGATGTCTCACCGATGTTGGTCGAATGAGTCACCGAAGATGTCTCATCGATGCTGATCGAATGGGTCACCGAATATGTCTCACCGATGCTGATCGAATGAGTCACCGAAGATGTCTCACCGATGCTGATTGAATGAGTCACCGAAGATGCCTCACCGATGCTGATCGAATGAGTCACCGAAGATGTCTCACCAATACTGATCGAATGATTCACCGAAGATGTCTCACCGATGCTGATCGAATGATTCACCGAAGATGTCTCACCGATGCTCATCGAATGAGTCACTGAAGATGTCTCACTGATGCTGATCGAATGAGTCACCAAAGATGTCTCACCGATGCTGATCCAATGAGTCACCGAAGATGTCTCGCTGATTCTAATGACCCACCGATCACTTAACACACTGATAGTCATAAATACCTATTTGAATTTCTTTATCTTTATTTAATCTAACCAACAGTCATATTAGGAATATTTTAAATGCTCTTTCATTTATTTAATGTGTATTGTTGGATGTCAGGGAACCGTACCTCGTACCTGAAAAAAGAAATCATTTCCTTTGCCAGAGAACGTTCTTTAAATAGAGTAAGGATGTGCTACTTCAAAAGGGAGAAGAAATACAAGAAGAAGTGAGACATACATAGAAAAATAGACAGACCACAAGGTGTGCTGAAAGAACAACCGGGTGTGAATACAAAGAGACGACTGAACTTACACGAGGAACTCTTTCATCAATGCAAACCAGTGAAGAGCTGAGAACGAGATCATAAAACAAGAACTTCATCGACTACTTCTTCTCTATCTCTGAACCTGGAAGCCAAGGAAACAGACGATACTCTGTTTTGTAGAAAAAAAACCAGAAGAGGACTCAAAGTTAATTCTGATCAATCAAAGGAGTCCAGAACTGCACGACAAATCACTAGAGCCATTTCTAAACTCTAACTATTTGCTCTGTGATTTATCCTTTTACATATTGAGCAGTGTGTGTTATCTGTTCTGTTTTACACACACACTGTCTCCTGTACTCTAACTAGAGGATTTGTAAATCCTCACTCAATACTCTTACATATTTTATTTCCCACTGGTATAGTGGTAGAGGTCGTGTGATCAGGACAACTAGTTGTTGTTGTGTTTGTTCCCACGAATAACTATGGTAGAGGTCTTGGACCTGGATAGCTGGTTGCTATTGTTATCCCCGATCCAGGGTGTGGATCATCTTTTTTATAAAAGCTTTTGAGAGGACTAAGTCTCGTCTTGAGACTGAACCTCTTGGTTATATCTGATGTGTTATATCTTTCAAAGTTATTCTTTTATTCCACTGCTAATCTCTTTAAAACCAAAACTGTTTTGAAGTCACATTGATAATTAAATTTTCAAGTGTTTATATCAGCTGTAAATAAGTTAGTTAGTTTCAAAAGTTAATCAATCTTTCTGTTTTGATTAACTGGGAAATAATCAATCCCTCGAGAACCCAACCGAACCCTTACTTTGATATAAATTCACTACAGTTTAATTCAGTATTTTATTTGGGGTTTTTTAAGACAAAGTTTTTTAAAAATGAAATTTTAATTGGAACTCAATTCACCCCCCTATTGAGTATCCACTCCGACCAACATAGTGAATGTTTCATAGTGGTCACAGATGAAATTGAAGTTATTATTTTATGAGCAACTTTGAACATGTATTACTCTTAGTTATTAATTTTTTACTTTCGTATACACATGTCATACCTATTAAAGTAAGAATGTCTCTTACTTATTATTATGAATGAGAATGAATATAATTGAATCATGTTCCCTTATAACTCTGTTAGTATTCCCTAATATTTGATCTTATAATTTTTAGACTAAATGTTATTTTATGATTCATGTGTTATAGCATTCCTTGAGAAAATGTTTTATGGAAAATTTTAAAGAATGTATTTGAAAAGTTATAATTGGTATTTTATATTATTTTAAAACCCCTTACTGGGCATTCATATGCTCAACCTATTTTTTCAATCTGTTCTCATTTATAGGTTTAGTATATTTGAGTCCCTCTATTTGGTGACTGCTTAATGAAGACTTTTTTATTCAGTTTTGAAGGAATTGTCATAATTATATCTGATTCTCAAGGACCTAAACCAAAAAGACCCTCTATAGTGGAACTTGTGTGTGTGATTTCATCTAATACTTTTTCAAAAACATTTACACGCCATGTTTTCAATGAAACACGGCTTCGGGGAAGTCTGAGGCTGGGGAATGAAAGTGGGCGTCTAAGGATTGGTTTAGAAAACCTTGGAAAATTAGAACAATAGTAAAAACATGATTATGTGTTACTAAGTAGAATATTTTGTAAAAAAATTTAGATGGTTGATGAATCATGATTTCTATCTCCTTTGAAAGAAATATTAAAAACCATAGTGGTCAGGGCATGTTTAGAAGGATATGAAACTTTTGAGAACATTCATTTATCATGTCAACATCTCTACCGTGTGTCCAATTCTCCTCGCATACTCTAACATCACCGAGGATCTGGCCTTGGTTACCTTATGATGATGCATGCCAAATATCCCTTTTATGAATGTAATGGAAGGTATTAGGAAGGAATATTCCAATACTTCCCCTTGGCTGAAAACTTTTTTTTCACTTTTGATCTTCCAGGAAGATGCACAAGAGGGTGACATCCAGGCAGCATACCTCTGTCAAATCATAAACTACAGACTTCGAGGCCAGGTCATGGACTTCAATATTATTGAGGATGAACCTACCTGTTTTCATTAGAGATATAATGTTCAAGAAAACATCACCCAAATACATACCCTTCTTGATTTTCTTTGTTGTAACTTTAGATGAGCACATTTTATTGATCTAGACTGCCCATCCTGCATCTAGACCCAAGACATTGAGGAGTTTGGAATGGCTTTGGCAATCCTTTTGACTGGGAATTGGGGAAATTTCCAAAACTGGTGAATTTGGTGGAGTTCCATCTTATAGGACGTTAGGAAATCCGTACTAGTGTTGTGAGAGTGGGTGAGTAGTTATGAAACCTATTGGGTTTATGAACTCTGTATATTTGAATAATGTTATGTGTTTTGATAATTTAACATTCTTTTAAAAATAAAGCCTTTATTTTATTTACAGTTATGCCTCAGCCAAATAAAACATATCTCTTGAAATTTCAGATAGAAGCCCTGAGTTCACCAACATATCTTCTATCACTTCCTACCTAACTGTTAGAGATCATAATTGTCAAGACATGCTTAGAGGAATACCAAACCTATGAAAACTTATTTCTTACCTATAAACAACAAAATCAAGTGTCAAACCGTCCAAACATCCTTTGTCTTTACAAAAGAAACAATTTTTCCTATTATTGTATTGCAAATGCAAAATTTGTAGAATATAAGAAAAGAGGAATGTATAATGAAGCTCTTTTTTTATGATTCACATTCACTGAAAACTACTAAGATGTAGGTAAATTTCTAGATGATACATTCAAAAGTGACCATTAAGTGGCCTACCTGTTCTAGGTCCTGAGTTTTAGTATGTACGGTGACCTCTATGACATCAATATTTTCAAGCACGATGTGGTATGTGGGATTTATAGGAAACGAATCCAATCTGAAGTATCCAAAATCAACACTACTCATGAATATCTATGGAAGGTTGAGTGCTTCATGCACAAGTTTGACCCAAGCTGTCTACAATGTGTCTGAACAACCCTAGAAATCCATCTGAGGTCATCAACACCCTACCCACGGTGGTCGTTCCAGTGAAGGTATGTTTTAGGTACTGTGTGATCAGTGTTTCTGGTGGTTGTGATCGAGTATTTTTGGAATTGTGAGGATGAAATTCGTTGAAGGGCGGAAAATTTGATGCCCAATACATATTTCTCATGTAGTAATAACATTATGGTTTTATTCTATTTAGTTATTGTACTTTATAAACAAAACCTATAGAATAAACCCAAGTCATTCTTATTGAACACTGAATTAATTACATTAATTCAAAAATAAGATAATTAAACTAACAAAAAATACTTACTAAAGGCCCTATTAGAGCCACTAGGAGGCCACCTAATTCAACAACGTGACCTGGTAAATAGAGAAGATCCTTTGGGTTAGTCAGAATGAAGAACATCACGTCCAGAACCACGATAGTTGTACTGAGCATTTGTGGTATGATAAGAATCATTTTCACCAGGTTTTCTAGAAGTGGATCGACCCTAAACATGGGTTTGTAAGTCCTTAATTCAATAATTTCACTTTGGGTGACCGTTGAGTTTTAATGGCTATAATTATAATATTTTCTTATTTTGGTGGTTTAAATTAAAATATTTAGGTAAAATTTATTTTCAAAAATAATTAAAGTATGCATTGAAATTATAATTTTAAACCTATAAACTAATTTTTATAAACTTTTATAAGGTTAATTAATTAATATTTTAGCTACATTTAGTGTGATTTCAAAATGAGGATTGAATTTCAAATACTATTGAAATATTTCAAATATGATGAAAAACATTCATAAAAGTGTTCACCCACAGATTTATAAAACCAAGGTCTTAACTAAGAATATATTATTTATTTTTGTAATACTAATATAATATTTTTTTAATGTTGTATTAAACATTGATTTATCACTTTATGTTTTTAAAACATTATCATTTATAAAACTAAGAATAAAATTTATTTATCGTAGAGGATTCATTTTTGATTGAACCTATATATAAATATGATAAATTATTTTTATATTTAAGAAAAAATAAATATTTACTTAGTTAAAATATAGGTGAGTACCTCAGCTAGCCGATGGCCACCTTATGGAAGCCCTCAAGGACATGATAGGAATCTCACCCACAACCCCATGGCAATGGACCAAGGCCAACGCACATGCAGGGTGCGTGCTAAGTCAGGCGCACGGGTGAATGTACACGGGCTAGAGAGTGCCACCATGCAGGGAAACAATATGGCGTGGGTGGGTGCGGGTGCACACCCATAGAAGAACCCGGAACGGGGCATTACCTGGAGGGGAGAGGTAGTAATTGGACAAAAGGATCAAAGTCTTGGGCTTATAAATGAGCCAAAGAAGCCCCTCTGTTTTGATGCAGGATGACAAAATTCAGCCGAGATCTGATCTAGGCCTTTCGATTGTGGCACAAGCAATATAGGCCATTTGTTTCGGTTCGGTCCTCGATTCTCAACAGTCATGAATATCGATCGTGTTTTTTGTGTTCGGTCTGATCCTGATGGATCTAATCTTGACCATTCATTTTTTTAAATCACAGCATCTTACGGCAACCATCGGATCGAGTCGCGGTTTAAACTCAACCATCCATCTCATTTTAAAATCCACGGACTCACCTCCAATACTATATCTTCCCTTGGTTAATCTCCACTATCTATTAATTTTCCAGTTTTTCTTCCCCGTCACCTTATTCTTCTTTTTCCACATGCACTGCACTAGTGGTTATTTCCACTTTCTTCATTTATTTTTCTCCACCCATGACTCTAGTGCACCCTCCATTGCTCTTTTTTCCACAAAGACTCATACCTGGCCATTTTAGAAACCAAGTGGGTCTGAGTTTCCATACATGTGGCTTCAAAAAAAATTTATACCATTTTTATAATATAGTTAATATATACATCTCATTACACTTCTATTATTTCAGTTGTTCCTCTTCTCAAGCCTCCTTCAAGACTTATCAAGCATCTCCTCCACCTCAAACTAGGTAAGGGTCCTTTGTTGTCTTTCCATGCTTTAGTTGAGATTTTTATATCTATATACATATAGATATATTTACTTGTATATATATATGGTTGAGTATAGGAATGCAGATATATTCTAAGTTGGTGATTCCTTTATCCTATATGTAGTTCTTAAGTATTTTTCAATCAAAGGATGTCTATGGTTTTGTGATTCTATTAAATTTAAATATATAAGCATGTATTTGTGCACATATGTCATAAAAATAATTCTATTTTGAGTTTCACGTTGGGAAATTTATACACCCTTGATTAAAAAATGTATTTAAAGTGTTTTAAATATAAAAGTGTCATTAAACATATGATGTATAATCCTTTATAAAAACTATATATAAATGATTATATATATGTCTATATATATCTTTAGTCATACTGGTTTAGATAAACTTCTATTATGCTCAAAATTAAGACTTCTAATGATAGAGCTTCAATGTTTAAGTAGATTTCTAAAATGTAAAGAATTAAATTTTTTTACAAAACTCTTATATATGTATGTATGACTATATGTATATGTACCTTTGTGTTTTAATCATAAACTAATTATATTTTCATAAAAACCAATTTTTGGGGATTTAATTATGTATGTGGTATGTAAAATGTTCATTATAACTTATTAAACCCTGGGTTAATTGAGAAAATATTGTGTATGTACATTGAATTATAGTACACATAATTTTTAACCCACATTTAAACAAGAACATTAGTCAACCTAGTGTATGGCCTCCTAATTTGTTTTTAGAAGTATGAAATAATCCTTTTATTTTTTTAAGTACTTGAATCCGCCACAATAAATGTTTTCAATTATTAAGTTCTGTTTTGTTAAATAATCCATTTATCAGCATGTGTTTTATATATGAATGACAATTATCTTAATTTTAGAATTGTGAATTCTAAAATATAAAATGGTTACATTCATAATAAGGATTCCAGGGATGGTCATTTTATGTGATAAACTTTTAATTCGTTAGTTATCATTACATATTCTATAATTTTATTATCATACATATCATTTATTTTCACAGCCATAATAATATAGTAATTAACACTTATATTCCTGATTCAGTAAATATATGTAAATTCTAAAGAATGAAATTAAATTCTTATAACCTTTTATGGAATAATTATTTAATTATTCAAAGTGGTATGTGACACTTTCTATAATAAGAAATGAGAAATAAAATATTCAAAGTGGTATGGTAAAATTTTAATATACGACCCTATCTGCATTTGAGGAATGAATTAGACTCGGTATAATGGGTTGGGGACTGGTTAATGAAATACCCTCGATGAATAGACTGTTTTCATTAGAAAATCAGGTCATGGAACGATGCCAATGACATTTCAAGTCTTGACAGGAGGTCTTGATGGGGTCTGACATTATACAATCCCTCATTTTGTCTATTGAATTTAATTAATAAATTGTGTATTCAACTGGAGAATTTGATTGATCAAGAGTTTTATAAAATTTTATTAATCAAGTGTGTATTCAACTGGAGAATAATCTGGATTAAGAGTTTTATAGAATTTAATTAACCAAAAGTGTATTCACCTGTATAATATGATTTGTTAAATATCCTCTGCCTATAAGTATCAGGGAAAGTAAAATCTTATGGCATATTAATTATTCAGAACTCATAGATTTATCCACCAGTGAATGTTTCATAGTGGTCGGGGATGAAATTGAGGTTATTATTTTATGCACAACATTGAACATGTATTGCTCTTAGTTATTAATTATGTTTTTGAATATTCACAGGTCATACCTATTAAAGTTGGAATATCTATTAATTATCATTCTAAATGAGAATTATTATAACTGAATCATGTTTCCTTATAACTATATTTGTATTCCATGAAATGTTCTCTTATAATTATTAGAAAAAAAATTCTATTTTATGATTCATTTTTTACATCATTCCATTAAAACATATTTATGGAAACGTTTAAAGGAATGTTTTCAAAAAGTTATAATTGGTATTTTATTTTATTTTGAAACCCCTTACTGGGCATTCATATTCTCACCCAATGTTTTCAAAAAAATTTCTTTTATAGGTTTAGTAGATTTCAGTCCCTCTGTTTGGTGACTACTAAATGAAGACATTTTTGTTTAGTTTTGAAGGAATTTTAATAATTGTATCTGATTCTCCAGGACCTAAACAAAACTACCCTCTCTAGTGGAACATATGTGTGTGATTTCAGCTTATCCTTTTACAAACAAAATTTACACTCCATGATTTCAATGAAACCACACCAGATTCAGGGATGTTCGGGGATGGGGTGTGACATCATATAAGACCTTATTCTAATCAATTTAAAGGTGATAAGAGAATGACAGAAAAGAAATTTTAGAAGAATGACGATTACGGGAAAAAAGACAAAAGAGCTTTGAAGTCTACATGGAGTGTTTCTAAAGAATCCAACAGCTTATCAATATCTGATTTATAGAAGGAATAATCGAATATAAAAGCTAATATGTACATTATGTCTGAAGAAGAAAAGGTCCAGCCCAAATATTCATCTGATTCTGATTCTAGTTACTCAAATGATAAAATGGTTTTCTAATATAATATTCTAGAAGAAAGATATGAATCACTATTAAACAAACAAAAATATTTAATGAATATTCATAATGCTATTTTATGAGAAATGGATATGTTACTTAAACTAAATCAAGAGTTAGTTGAGATATTTAGTTCATCTACTACATACTGTATTGACAATGAAAATAAGATTAAAAAAGTACAGGATGAAGTAAAAAAATATAAGAGTGATGCTCTTATATTTAAAAAAATTGAAAATATACTAAATGAAATTATTAGTAAAAATATTATTAAAAAAGAATGATTTGGTATAGGTAGTATGGTTGAAAATCCCAAAATATACAAAAACTATTCTATTCCTAGTTCTAAGAGAAAAGAAATATCTAATGTTAAATGTTTTTTTGTTGTATTAATGGATATTATGCTAATGAATTCTATTTAAGAAAACCTCAATTAAGTGGTATCAATCATGATCATCATTAAAAATCATTATCTAGTTTTAATTATAAAAGTTATGATCAAAATAAATATTTTTGGATTCCGAAGTCTTTGATAGCCAACACAGTTGGATCAAAAAATATATGGGTACCAAAACAAATAATTTTTTAATTTGTCCTTGTATGTAACAGACCACAAAATAGAAAAAGATATATGGTTTATAGAAAATGGTTGTTCAAGAAATATGAGCGGAAATTCATCAAATTTATGTACTTTGACTAAAAAAGATGGAGGGGTAGTCACCTTTGAAGACATTACTAAAGTAAAAATTATTAGACTCAGAATAACTAGAGATCCAAATACTATCTCAATTAAGAAAGTACTCTATGTACAAGGATTAAAGCATAATGTGATAAGTATATCTCAACTCTATGATGATAGATACTATGTTGATTTTTCTTATAATTCGTGTTTTGTTTTTAAAGATAATTTTATTAAATATAGAACACCATGAATAGATAATGTCTACACTTTGTATTTAAATTCCTTGTATAAAGAAGAAGTGAACTGTTTAGCTGGTAATGTAAACGATTCATAGATTTGGGATAGAATACTTAGTCATTATAATATTTTTTCTTTACATAAGTCATGTAATAAAAAATTATTTTTATATTTACCTATTCTCAAATTTTATAGTGATATATTTTGTGATGCATGTCAGATTGGAAAGCTACACAAAAATTCCTTCAAATTTGTTAATAAAATTGTTACTTCAAATCCCAATAACTAAATCATATGGATTTTATGGACCATCTTGAAAAGAAAGTTTCTCTATAAAATTATAAGTACACAATTTAGTTGGTGATTATTACAGATTTAAATATGTATATTTTCTAAAACTAAAAAATGAAGCTTTTTATGTTTTTTAAAGTTTTTTTAAAAATTGTATAAAATGAAAAAGGATTTAAGATAATTCCATTAAGAAGTGATCATGGTGGAGAGTTTTAGAATCCAGAATTTATTTATTTTTTCTCAAAGATTTGTATTATACACACATTCTCTTCACCAAGAACACCTCAGCAAACTGGAATTGCTGAAAGAAGAAATAGAACTATTCTAGAAATGGCTAGGACTATGCTAAATAAATACAGTATTCCAACAAACTTTTGGGCAGAAGCAGTAATCATAACATGCTATATTTTAAATAGAGTTATAATTTGACCTATTTTCAAAAATAATCCTTATAAACATTGGAATTAAATAAATCCTAAGGTAAAGTACATTAGGTATTTTGGATGCAAGGTATATATCATGAAAACTAAGGATAACTTGGAATGTTCTATACAAAATTTTATGAGGGAATATTGTTAGGATTTTTTGAAACATATAAATCTTATAGAGTATTTAATAAAAATTCAGGGATTATTAAAGTATCTGTTAATGTGAATTTTTATGGAACGGATCATTTTAATAAAGTGAAAGATCAAACAGATGAAGTTGATGATTTTTCAAACAATATAAGACTTGATAATTTGAAAAATGATTTTTAAAATATAAATAAAATTAATTCTAGTTTAGAAGAACATGATACTGATGAACATAAACTTTCTCCACCTAGATAGTGTACAATCATGAAGAATCACCCTTTAAAGACTGTTATTGGAGATCTAGGTATAATAATATAAAAATATAAGAAGTGTAGGAAACCTAGTTCAATTTTCTGCTTTTCTACCTCAGCTAGAGCATATGTCTTTTGAATAAGCCTTAGAAGTTGAATGTTAGATGCTAGCAATGCTAGTAGAGTTAAATCAACTTATAAGAAACAAAGTTTGTAAATTTGTGTAAACAAAATCAAATTATCCTATTATAGAAACTAAATGGGTCTTTAGGAATAAAAAAAATTGATCAAGGTATTATAACTAGAATCAAAGCTAGACTAGTAGCCCAAGGGTATAATCAAGAAGAAGGTTTTGATTATGAGATATCCTTTGCTCCTATAGCAAGACTAGATGTAATTATAATAATTTTGGCTCATGTATCTCATATGAATTTTAATTTATATTAGATGGATGTAAAATCTTCCTTTTTAAATAGATATTTAATAGAATAAGTTTATGTTGAGCAACAACCTGGTTTTGAAAATTCTTAAAAAGCAGATTTTATTTTTATAATTACTAAAGTTCTCTATGGCCTTAAACAATCACCTAGTGATTGGAATGAAATATTAAGTTCATTTCTTCTAAAAAATGGATTTAATGTTAGTTTAGAAGACCTAACCATTTTTTGGAAAAAACGTTGTTCTAATTTAATGTTAGTTCAAATCTATGTTGATGATGTTATTTTTAGATCAAGATATAAAAAACATTATAATGAATTTTCATATCATATGAAAAATTAATTTGAAATGATCATGATAGGATAATTAAATTTCATTTTAGGACTTAAAATTTATCAAAAATATTATGAAAATGTACTAAATCAAAGTTAATACATTACGAATTTATGGAAAAAGTTTGTTCTTGAGAACAACAAGACATATTCAACTCCCATGTGTACTAATATTAAACTTGACTCTGATGAAGCTATAAAACCAGTGGAAAACATGTTATATAGATTTATGACTGGAATTTCACTATATATTACTCCTAGCAGTCCTGATATTATTTTTTCAGTATGTCTTTGTTCTAGATTTCATTCAACTCAAAAAGATTCTCATCTTGCTGCTGAAAAAACGAGTTTTAGATATTTAAAAGGAACAATTGTTCAATATCTTCATTATCCAAAAACATATGATTTTAATTTATTTACATATTCTGATGTAGATTAGGGAGGTTATATATTATATTGAAAAATAACTTAATAACATGTCACTTTTTAGGAAAATTATTAGTGTCATGGTCAAGTAGGAAGCAACACTCAGTTGCACTATCCACAACCCAAAGAGAGTATGTATCTGCAAGCCATTGTTGTGCACAAGTACTCTGTATGAAAACCACTCTAATGGACATTGGATTTATATTAAAAATACACATATTTTTTGTGATAATATAAATGGTATAGACATTTAAAAAAATCCAATTAGTCATTCTAGAAGTAAGAATATTGATATTTGACTTCACATTCTAAGAGATCATGTTCATAAAAACGATATATATTTATAATTTGTTAACACTAATTATCAATTAGCAGATATTATTCCTAAACCACTTACCACTTTTGTTTTCATTTTATTATGGGGGAGTTAGGTTTACTTAATTTTTAATTAAGTAATTAATTTTATTTTATATTAAATTGATTCACACCTAATTTATGCCTATAAATATAATTTTATATTCTTATTTTGTTTATATTTTCCTATTTAAGTTAATCTATTTTATCTCAAATCTATTTACATCGTGTAATTATTAATTTTTTCCATAATTACTCTACGACATGAGAAACGAGGACATTTGTCATTTTTCAGAAAACCTTCTTCTACCTTACCCATTGTTTACCCAAAAATAGCTTCGCCTAACCCACAATATTCATTCATCCTTCCAAACCCTAGAAGCTGAAAACCTTAGATTTTCAGATCTTCATAAATGATGAAAACCAAGAGAACCAAAGAAGTAGAATCAAGCACCGAAAATTAAAAAGTGTTACAGACAGAAAAAGTTTTCATGGAAAAGTGGTGGATCTTTATTAGTTATATCAATCAAACTTACTCTTGAAACAATTTCATGATTTTTAAGGACTGAAGACATATTTCAATGGAATTATCTCTAAATTTCTATATGAGGTAGAACAAAAATATTTTTAAAAGAGTGTGTAGTTTATTTTCAGGAATTCAAAAGATATTGTTTTTTATAGTATTGAAGATAGTGATTTCTCTATTTCTTCTTCTAAGGATGAAAAAATTTTGAGCTACCAACATGAATAAGTTTTCCATTTCGATCTTAAATTGATTGGTGATAAGAAACATTATTCTAAAGATATAATGTATTTTATATTCAATTTGATTCACATTAGAAAGATGTTTTTTAAGGATTTAAAATGTCTCTATAAGATTCTAGTGAAGTTTATTCAGATATGAATAAAAAAAGGATGGTTGAGATGGAGAAAATATTTTACCCATACATGTATATCATGTTTCTTTTTCTGAGTGATATTTAATTGAATTTTATGTGGTATTTATTTTGGTACCTTCATTACTACTCTTCACCAGATGCAAGAATGAATTTCTATCAATATTGACGGATAATTTCATGGATTTTATTTAGAAGGACATGATCATATGAGTTGATGCAAGAGTCAAATGTCATAATAGTAATTCATTTAATACTGGTATGTTGAGAAAACATGGTTTTTTTGGAGCACTGTAAAAGGAAATTTTTTTCCTATTATAGCTGTGGAAGAAAAGAGCTCAGGTGCTTCAGCTTAGGGGGAGAAAATAGCTGTTTGAAAGGAAGGTGTAGCTGAATCACGAACAGATGCAGTTTCACAACCGTCTAAGAGATGGATTAGATTTAACACTTTATAAGAGGATGTAGAGAAAAAACAAAGTCTATAAGGACATATTATGAAACCAAATAATAAAAAAAATCCTCATGTCAAAGAGAAAATTCTTTCTTTAGGATAAGAAACGTGTTTGGTTCATATGGATGAAACAGTTATTGAAGAGGAAATTCTAGTAGAGAGTCAGGCTAGAGAGATTTCTATTGTACCCCTTGTGAATGAATAGGTTCAAGAGATAATTTTGGTAGAAATAGTTCAAGAAAATAATAGTCAAATAGAAAATGTTCTATTAGATATTGTTAAAGAAGAGGTTACTGAACAATGATATTTTCAATAAGAGTATATTTTATAGGAATAAATTATAGAAATTCATCCCCTAATTGTAAATCAGACTGTGGTACAATCAGATCATATTTTTGGTGCTTAGACTGAAGTTTTAGATAATCAGTCCTCTTATTATGAATAATCAGAAATGAAAACAGTGGCATATCCTATGCCTACTGATGGTGTAGATCAAGTTATGAATTCATATGAGGGGACATCTGATTCATTATCTCATCATGTAGAGGATATTATTGTTATGTATAACAAATATTATGTAGAGAATGCAATTATGAGGCATGATCTTGACTAATCCAAGAATAAATTTCATGAACTCAATAAGATTACTATTTCTTAAAATGATTTTAATACATTGAAAATGGATATGTTGGATGAGTTTGGGAAACTAAAGTAAGAATTAGTTTCAAATACATATTTTAAAAATTTGTAGTTGTATTTGGGTAGTCAGTTTGAATCAGTAAAGTGAAGTGTGGGTCAATCTGGTACATTTGTTCATGTACCTGCTATAAGTCCAGATTTAATTAGAATATTTAAGGTCATTACATAATTTATGAAAAGCATGAACATTAATCTTGAATATCTACAATGTAATAGAACACCTCTATCAGTTCCTCTGGAGAATCATGAATTTCTTATTGATCAGTTAACTCTAGGAGATCCTAGCATTGTATTGATGATGGTTCAGTTTTCAGAGATGTTGGAGTTGTCCATGAAGCAAGAGGAGAGACTTCATGAGCTTATAAAGGTCAACATAGTAGAGAATCTACATGTCAATAATGGCACCAGGCTGTTGGTTGTTCAGTTAGGAGACAGATTGATGATGAAGTTAATATTGCAGGTGGCAAAGATGAAGGAGATGTTTGAAGCCATTCAAAATTCAAACCCATCCAATCATTTGCCTTTTTCATACCATGAACCATGAAAATGACTATTTTTGTTTCTTAGTCCTAAACTTTATTGTATTGATGTCTTTATTGATCATTGAACCTATTTTCTATCTATATGTATCATTTCATTATTTTATCTGATTTTTTATTTTTTTCTAATAGAAAAAATCAATTTCTCTTGATTCATTATAGTTACTTATAACATACACTTATCCTTTTGTTAAATAGTAAATGTTTTTTAATCTATTTCTATAAATTATTTTTGATATCCCAAAAATGGTGTGAAGTTTAGATAACCTAACATTTCTTTTATATGAAAAATTTAGATAAATATAAATATTTCTTTTATAATTACCTTTGGGGGAGAAATTTTGATATTCCGTCGTTATTGAAATTATACTGTCAAATTGAAATTATTTTATTTTTATGTATGAAAATTATAAATTATTATGATAATATTATACTTTTAATTTATGGATTTTGTGGTAATAAAAAAGGGTGAGACTGTTGGGCATGTATTGTCTCAACAATACTCTCTAAATATTATTGATTTTGATGCTCACAAATACTCTTGTTTGTTTTAATAATTATTTTATTTTGAGTGTATTTCAAAAAATGAATATTCATTATAATTCTTATATTTAAATAATATTAAATAGTTTATTTGTTAGAAATATTTTTTAATGTGTTTAGAACTCCCTTATGCATATTCTGGAAATACTGTTCACCATTTGTCATTTACTGGAAATACTATTCATTCAATACGTCGAAGAAAGTAATATATGGAACAAAAATTAGATATCTGTTCAAGAATCAGAGCATATGATTAATCAATATTACATTTGAAGAAACATATGGTTAATGAAAATTATGTTTGGATAAGAACCTTACATTTTTTAGAATGAAAAACTATGGTTAATGAACCCTATGTAAGTATCGAACTATAAAAATATATGGTTCATCAAGCTTACTTATGTAATCAACCATATGTATTCAACGTTATGTTTGGGAAAAGTGAACATATGGGTAATCAATGTTACATAGAAAGACCTATGATAATGTGGACAAATTTATAGATCATAAACCCTATGATATGAAGTTGAACCCAACAATTTTTTTTTGTGATGGAACCTTATGATTGACTTTTCAACACTAAAAATTTGAAATTAATGCCTATATATGAGATTTTTTCTATAGTCTTTATGGAATATAAGGGAAATTTAAAGCTCAATTTTTGTTGATTCAATTCTCGTCTTAAATGATTTAATGATCTTTTTAAAGTAGATATTTTCTCCCCTCTTCTTAAGGGAAGTTACGACTACTCTTAACTGTATTTTTTAATTTCAATTCACTCGATTTATAAGGTGTATTATGAAGATATGAAATTTTTATGCAAGATATTTCGTTATATATATATATCTATTATTTGTCAGATGTTAAAAATATATATATATATCCCTCGGCTATGTTTCTAGTTTTTATTCTTCATTTTTTCTTATGCAAATTAATTTATAGTGCTCCAACGATCAAGCATCCAAAAAACAAGACTACATTTTGAAGATCTGCTTTTCAATCATATGTAAGTGATTTTATATTTTTTGTTGATTTTCCTAAAATTGAATGTCTTTTTTTCAATTGGTTATCTTGAAATATTTTACAAATTTTAATTTCTTTTGAAGTCGAAGAACCTTCTTTTGTTACTTGCGTGATGCTGCAACTGCGAGCTATATCTGTTCCTCAACAAACTAAATCTTATTTATCTTGCGTTTCAACTACTCATATTTAGTCATGGTGGGGTGTCAGCTTCTCGCAGTAAGCTGTGGTTTAATTGGTTCCCTATAAAATAACAAGAAGACTATGTTTTGTAAGCCTTTTCTTGTAAGGGTGACAACTGCCTGCACTCAGTTGTGGATCGGTCTTATGATATGAGGACCTTACTAGTGAATTCACCAAGACATTAGAGAGGGTAATTGGTGGAGTGGACTAGGGGATATTTATGCCCTGAAAAACAATAAATTATTGTGATTTTTTTTCTTTTCATATCCATTGCATATAATATATTATTGAAATGATACCAGTTATTATCTTCTTTTTGTGTGAATCAACAGAGTCATAAAATTTTGAAAGGGACACAACTCACCCACCACTTATGTCATCACTATATCTTTTTCAACCTAACAATCTTCATACATTTGGTTACAACACAACACTTTGAAATGGTGAGTTTTATATGTGCATAGAATATCATCTCTATGGTCCAAGATCCACATCAACTGTTCTTTGTATGAGAGGTCATTCTCTAGTTGTATCATTTAAAAATTCATTACATTTGAGGGGTTGGGTATGTACTCCATCAAAGAGATGCATGGAACACATCATAAACATGATCCGTACTTCTCATAAGTGGAAGAAAAAAGCACACTACCCTTATACAATGATGGATATAAAAGGTTCCAATGTTACAAAGGTTAACATTCCCATTGTTACCAAACTGCAAGAATCTCATTCATCATGATATTTGAAGGATAAAATTTTCTCCACAATAAAAATCCATGTTCCTTCAATATTTGTTATAAAAACTCTTTTTTTGGACTCTAAGAATATTTTGTATGTTTTTGGAAGGATTTAACCTTCTATAACATTTCTTCCCTTGGATAAGTTCCATTTATATTTAATTCCCCAACATCATCCAAACATGTTGGAGTTTTACATCACGTCCCACATATAGATTCATATAAATCCATTTGAATACTTGAGTAGAAGTTGTTGTTGTATGAGAACTCAACTAATGGTAGATTCTAATCCCAACCTCATTTAAATTCTATATAGTATGCTCTTAGAATTTCCTCAACCATCTTAATTGTCCTGTAATATTGTACATATGTTTGGGGTTATAGGTTGTTCTAAAATTCAATTCAGTATTCAATGTATGATGATGAATTATCTGGAATTTATAAGTGAGCATTGGATCATGATCAAAGATGATCGAAAGAGTTACTCTGTGTAGCCTCACAACTTACTTCACATATATATTGGAAAGTTTTTAATGAGATAAATATTCTTGAATAATGATTAATGAGGATATCTTTGTGTGTTTATCTACCACAACCATTATCATATTATTTACATTGGATATCTTCATGAGACTAGTGATAATGTATATATTGACACTATCCCATTTCCACATAGTTATATGAAATAGTTGAATAATATTTTTTGACATATGTTAATCTTCTTTGACATATTGACATAATGAACACCTTGAGATGTAATCAACAATATCCTTCTTCATGTTCTACCACCGGATTTTTTTCATGAAGATCATGATACATCTTTGAAAATCTAGGATGGGTGGATAATGTTGAACTATTTTCATTATCCAATAGATAGTTCCCTATACAATTTGAATAAGTCCTAAAAATACTCATTCCAAACCAAATCACACCCTCAATATCTATATAGAACTCATGTAGCATCCTTTCATTTACCACCTTCAAGTTCTCTTATAGATCCAGATCATTCTTTGTGCTTCCTAATCATCACATGGATGGATGGCTGGATAAGAAATAATATTGCAAAGGTAGGATGTATTACCTTACATTATGAATTCTAGATCTATACTTTGAATAGCCATGTAGATATGGTTTTTTTCAATATACATCATGGATATAGTTGCAAATTCTTTTCTAGTAAGAACACCAACTTCCTTATTCTCTTTTCCCAGATGGTAGTGAACAGATAAATAATTATCCATGATTATATCTAACCATATTCATTGACGCCTATTGATATCCTCCTATGTGAATATATAATTTAGATTCTTAGGATGAGTATATATATCACAATTTTCTCTATAGAGGTAATTCCACCAAGTATTTAATGAATAGATCATAACTATTAACTTCAAATCGTGTGATGGGTATTTCTTCTCATGGATTGTTAACTACCATGAGGTGTAGGATATCACTTTGTTATTTTTCCTGAGAAAAAAAACCAATTATTTCATTGAAGAAACACTATATATCACAAATCAATCTCTACTTTTTGTTAGTGTGAGTATAAGTGTTGTAATTAGCCTTTTCATGATCTCATTGAATATTTCCTCACATTCTTCCATCCTGAGATACTTTACCCCTTTATGTTTTAAATTAGTTATTTGGATAGATAATCATGAGAAAGTTCATAAAAAAATTTGTAAGTACCCAATGAATCCAATAAAATTTTGTTTTTTGTGACACTAGTGTGTTTGGTTTCCTCCTCAGTTTCGTTTACTTTTTGAAAGGTCCTCAAAAATTCCCTCACATGTGATCACATTCCCCAAAAATTTGTCTTTCTATATTCAAAAGGCTCACTTAATGAACATAGTATAGATTTACTAATTCCTTAATATCACCATATCAATCCTTAAATACCCCTTCATGTTTCTCCTAACTCTTGTATTAAATGAGAATATCATCGTGAAATACAAAAAAATGTTGAAGTAGTCTCTAAGGAATCTATTCATCGACTCCATGAAGATTTCCGGGGCATTTATAAGTATCAAGGGATTCACTATGAACTCATAGTTCCCATAGAATGTACAGAATGTAGTCTTTTGAATATATTCCTTCTTCACCTTTAATTCATGTTATATAGAATGAGGATCAACATTTGAGAAGTACTAATATCTTTTTAAGTTGACAAAATAAGTCCTAAATCCTTCGATGGAGATACTTGTTATTTATAGCGTTCTTATTGAGCTCTTGGTAATCGATACACATCGGCATTAATCCACACTTCTTCTTAAGAAGGTGCACCATCACACCCAAGGTGATGTTCTGGGGTATATGAACACTTTTTGAAATATTCTAACACATATACTTCATTAATTCTTCTAGTTTGATTTGGTCTATCCTCTAGGGGCATTTTTTTGATATGGGTGACTCTGAGTATGATCTATTTTGAGATATCTACCCCACGATCTGGTGGAATTTTGAGTAAACCTTATTTAAATACCTCATAGGATTCCAAAACAATGGTAATTTTTTTTAGGATGATACATTCATTTGAGTGAACAATTTTTAATGATATTATACTTCATAGGGTATCAACAACCACACCATTGATGGATTTTATAAAGGATGTTCATGTTCTTCCTTGAATTTATAAAGGAGCATGTGTTGGTTCAGAATTTGAAAATTTATTTCCTTTTCGTGATATTTCATGTGTTCTAAATATAAGGTGAGCAAATATATTCCCAATATAAAATTCAATTCAACCTAGGGAAGCATTATGAGATTCACTAGAAGAATCTTCCCACATACGTCAATAAGAGATGAGTCCTACACTTGGGTTGAAATGATTTAATCACATGGTGTTTTTATGGATATCTCCACTTCATGATATCTGGAATTCGATTAAATAGTTTTATAAAATTTATAGGATGTAATTGATTTCATAGAACCTGAATCAAATAAAACATTCTCCCATATTTATTGAATATTAAGTATGCCTTGTATGAATTCTTTTTCATTATCCACATTAGTGTTAGTGATGGAATAATCATTCCCTTCCCATTTTGGATTTCATGGTTGTTGATGAAAATTACCCTCACAAATCCTTATTTTAGTTCACTGGCTTACATATTTCCCTTTCTCCCTTCATTTGATGCATTGAAAAATAGTGTTTCATCAAGAGGATCCCTCCTCTCATCTAGAATGTTCTCCTGATTCATCTTGTCCCTTGGATATTCTTGGGATTTGTGACCTTCTCTCCAACCCTTGATGTATTTCCCTATCCCTTTGAGGAAATTCTCAAGATTCCTCTTATATCATTGTTGACATGTTGGTAGTTGGATCCTATTTAAAATACTGTCATTTGACCCACTTGCTTGGATCTCCATTCTTATCTTTTTATCTCAAAAAAAATTATATTATTCTTCAAACTCCATCTCTACCTTGAGAGCACATCGTTCTACTTCTTAATAACCCCCAATATCTCAAATTTATATATCCTTTTGAATGAATTTTTTTAATTCAATGAAGAATATATCTATATTAATATCATTATTGATAACAAAAAACAATACATATATTTAAAATTTTATGGATTTTTCATTATAAGATTTGAAAGATTAACCTTCCTTTTTCGTTAGATCCTGGAATTATCTATCTATATTTTCTTGAAGAGTTTGATGGAAAAACATTGTATGAAATATTTTCATGAAGACTTATGACTAGATCACTTCCATTTCATCCTTTGGGTTGATGTTATAAATCGATGACCACTATTATTTATCTTATCCATATAAAATATAAACATACAAATTCACCTTTTCATTCTCTAAACAATGGATGGGAGAAAAAATATTCATTATTGAGTGAACCTTCTATTTTGTGAATAGTGGATCAGATGCTCCAGTGAACATCAGTGGTCTTTTCTACATAAGTAGGTAAATGTATTATTGACCATTCTATGGTGAAGGAGGATGTTCCACATGATTTAGGTTATTATTCCATGCCTGAGATAGCTGGGTAATCATAACCATAATGTTTTTAACATCACCTAATATGGAATTGGTGATATCATTCATACTATCATTTCATTGTCTGTCATATGGGGTTTTGGATTGGTTTCTCAATGTTTCCAGAATTTTCTAAAATATAAAACGTTTGAATAAAACTTAAGTAAAAAATCATGAATAATTCAATATTTTATTCAATTAAAAACAATGGAATATTATATGGGATCCCTAGGTTTATTATTTTTTAAAAAGATTATTATAGGATGTTTTGTTTATATATAAACATATAATTATTTGCATTCACTTATGTTTTCTAATACTAATTACCAAATTTACAAAACCATTCTCAAATACCTACTATTGAGCCCAAAGTTTTCTTATCTTACAATTACATAATTTCAATGATAAATAACATAATAATATTACAAATCAAGGACCGAAATTTTTATTTTCTTGGGAGAATTTTTCTTATACATAAATTTTACATAATAAAACAATAAATACATTTAATTTAGTATTCTCTATCTTATTAGTGGACCTTGAATTATCCTGACTACAAGTAATCACCTGTGGATACACATCAATGAAAGGGGTGAGCTAAAATCCCAGTAAGTGGTTGAATAATGGAAATGAATCAAAATAACATGGGTGAGAAAAAAATAATCAATATTATCACAACACAATTATGGGATTATCATCAAAATATTGAGGGAAACAATGGTTAAAGGCATGGAATGTGGAAATAAATAAACTAAAACATTATGTCTTAGTGGTCAAATACCATGCATTGTTTTTAATAAATCTAGAATCATCTTCAGGCATAACATATGTGCCTAATCATAACATCATCATTTTGAAAAAATTTAGCATCATGTTAATGAATATTTCAAATTATCTCCTGAGATATATCACCTTATCCAATTCATTTTAGAGATATATAATTCTAGTCCCACCCATCAAAACATAACATTATATAATAATTCAGGGCACATAGAACATATAACAATCATAGTCATAAAATAACCCATAAAAAGGAATGGGTTTTATAAGAATTTAAAAAAGAATAAATAAATAATCTTTAGGGTTAAAAAATTAAAATGGAAAAACATACATTGTATAAGAATCGTCAATCTGGAGTGATGAAGAATCAATATCAAGTAGAGCCAAAATTTGTTTTGAAAAAACTGTTCATTAAAAAAATAATTATATTTGTCATAAAACCAATTTGGAAACACATATATCATAGAGAATAAGATAGAAAAACAATTAAATTATACTAAAGGAATATTAAACGAATATCAATAATGAAATTTGGAATGAATGATGTGTAACACAAATAAAGGTAGTTGGGTTCAAGAATCCCCATACCTTTATTTTGCTTTATTTTCTCACTTTTTCCTCTGAAATAATAAAATTTTATTTGATAAAACAGTAATACAGAAGTAAATTATAATTATTAAGGAAACTATTTATCAAACATAATAACAAGATAATATTTCTTAATTTCATTTTAAAAAATTGAATCATATTGATATCATGTTTTTCTTAATAAATTATCATATCGCTTTTATTTATATATTTTGTTAAACTGAATTTATACATTAGTATAATTAATTCAACAACATAATAATGAATATAATTAATTTTTTATATAATATATTGCATTTATAATATCTAGAGATGATGATGGTTTTATTAGGTGACATGGTAGTGTCTCTATAAGGGGTTAAACAACCTCTGATGATAGAATTCCTGGAGAGCGAGAATGAGGAGATTAATATATATATATATATATATATATATATATATATATATTAATACGATACTTACTGAATTTTAAAATCATTAATATATTGTTAACACACTACCTTATTAATTATTTTATGGTTTTTTTGTGAAATGGTTGGTGGGAATAAAATAAATAGAATAAGAATAATAAATATAAAAGACAGAGTAATGTATCTGAAAATACTAAATTCTCGGTGTTGCTTCTCTTTTATGAAACTATAACTCCTGAGTGGTTGGAGTTGAATTTTTCCAGAATGTACCAAAGTATTCTATTGGCTTGAGATAGAGGATTTCTGTAGTTCTTAGGATTTATAGTTGGTGGGAGAGGTGGGTTTCAAATGGTTGGGAGATAGGTTATTTATTCTTGAGGAGAAGGGTATTTTGGAGTATAATATTGAATAAAATAATATATCAATGGTAAAATTTGTAGTAGTGATTTTTTAAAATTATAAATCATATATTAATATAATATAAATATTTCAAGACTTTAAATACCCTTTATAATTCAAATTTAATTGTCCATTAGAAAAATGGGAAAGAAAGAATTTTTTTTATTTTAAGAAATCACTTATGACATTAGGTTATGGAATGTATTTTAGGATTGGAAATTATGTTTCTCATATTTTAATAAAGAAATAAAATATATCATGGCTGAACCTCATGTTATAGAAATGATTAGTTTACCATTACATCATGAATGATGTAATTTAATATACATAGGATATGTAGAAAAAGTGAATTCATATTATTCAAATGAAAATTGATGTATTTCAGAAAAGTACCAAAAAAACACCCTTGAATAATTTTAATGTAATTACTTCAAAAATCATATAAATTTCATAAAAATAAATTCATTAAATAGGTAATTTTCATTCTTAATTTAAAAATAATGATTTTAAAAAAAAATTAAATATTGTTTATTAAAAATGTGATTATATTTTTTTTGAGTTTTTAATAAATATTTTTATGTTTTAATATTATAATATAATTAATTACATAAAATAATAATGATAAATATTATTTATATAAAAAATTATTATTTTGTGGTAAAAGTACTATTCCAAAGGACATGTTACTATTGCCAATGGTCAGGTTACTATTTCCAATTATTAGATTATTATTCCAACGGTCACATTACTATTACAAATGTTGCTTTACCTCATATAAATTCCACTTCATTATTTTACTCAATATTCAACTAAATTATTCTCATGGTTAAATATTTCTATTTTCTATAATTTTTCATGTCTTAATAATATTTTTCTTCTTCTCTATTATGATTGTAGTGGGGGAAATGATTCTTATAGATTTGGGTGATCTATATTTTCCATTTTTAGCTTTTCTATTTTATATTTTTGAGCAATTGTATTATTTTAATTTTCATTGGTTACATTGATAATTAATGTAACCATATTGACTATAGAAAGAATGAATTTGTCAGTTTCTCTATAATTTTTATGTGTATTATGTTATTTAATATTATAAAACACACATTTATTGTAACACCCTGAGATTTTATGAAAAATATTCTTTTAATTTCATTAATGTCTTGTTTTGTATGCTACACCAAGATTACCTTGCTCTATACACAACACTGTATTAGCTTGCAGTATACGCAACACTATTCTTGGATCGTGTTACACACAATTTTGATAATAGTTATTCTACAAAACATTGAATATATATATATATATATATATATATTCAATGTATAAATGAAATATGGATGGATTCTGTTATACGAAACAATGAAGGATTCTTTCACAACACGCAACCCTGACTTGGCTTGCATTACACGCAATCGCGACCTTCCTCGATAGCGTGTGTTGTACGCAATACAGGGTTTTACTAAACAACGATATATTATTATAATATTATTATGAACTAGCTGTTATGAATATTATTAACTAAAATTTTAATTTTATAACCTTATTATTCATCTTACCAATTTTCTAGAACATGGTATAAGAACAAAATAAATTTTTCGGGTAAAATAATTATTTTTTAAAAAATGTTTTGCCGCCTTTTGATGACACACCCACTTTAAATCTAGTTTTTGACATATTTATAAGTTCAATTTGAAAAAATAAAATTCTTCTTTTGAATCATGAAATAAAAATTTACTTTGGATAAATTTTTCATATTATTTTAGTAACTCTCATATTTTGATGAATAGTAAAAACACGTTATATTTTAATTAAAAACAACTTTTTTCATCGCAATAATTTATATGGATAAATTATAATATTTAATGGTTTTAAAGTATAAATAGAATATATTTTTACCATTTAATATAATTTATGTCATTGGAATTTATTTTACATTAAATTCGTAGGATAAATCAATTCAATCTTTTCAATGTTTTAAAGAAAAACATGTTTTCTTTCGACAACGGGATTAATTTTGATTTAATTTATGAAACTTTTGTGTATTGAATTTTGAAAAAACGATTCCATATTTAGAATCAGTGGGTCCAAATTATGTTAATAAGCTACATTTTATTTTTGGGAATTATGAATAGTAACTATGGTAAATTTTATTTACCATAGTTAAAGGTAAATCAGGTAATTAAGGGTAAATATAATATTATAAAATTACCCTAACACATGCCAAAATTTTATTGGATGGCTAAAACTAGACCCATATAACCTAAGGGGCGGATTAGATTCATTTTTTTGGACTTTTGACCATGAAAATAATTTGATTATTATTAAAACCAAAGAAAGTGACAACATGTCACTATCTTAAATATTATAAGTATAATAATTTTAATATAGTGATAAACATCATAAAACTTCAAAAATGAATAGTCTCCAGAAATATAATAAAATTATCTACATCATGATAATTTATTTAGAATTTTTATGGATTAAATAATTGTCATAAATGGTGATACATTAATGATACATAAATTATTTATTATTTGGGAAATAAGTAATATAGTTTTTATTGAAATAATAATACCCATTAAAAGGCCAAAAAACCTTACCAAAACTTATTGGTAGTGTATATCTATACCTTGAGCATCCAATGACCTAATATATAACCGTTTGGAGCCTTATAAAAGTGATTATGACACTTATATTATTTTATTTTAAATGATGCCAAAGTTGTCACCTTCATAATTTAATAAATATAACAATTTAAATATTGTTATTTTAAGATGATAAATTCGATTAAAAGTATTATTGTCAAATTTAATAGCTTTATCTTAATCATAGGATTTTATGTTTAATTTTTATGCAACAAATTAGTGTATTAAATAATTATACACAAATGTTGTAATAATTATTTTATTAAGAGATAAACCAAATAAATGGTTTTAAAAATAATAAAATAAATATTATATGAAATATTTAATGTAATCCACTAATTTTATAGATACATATGACCTTTTATGAATCTATTAAATCTTTTATTTCGAACATATCGTCTGTATATATTTTATTTAAATTCAAATAACTGAATAGTGTCAAAATTGACACTATTGTTATTTTATAAAAACAACATATTATAAAATTTTTTAAAAATCACAAAAATACTTAAAAATTATAAATTTAAATTTATATGGTATATAATGTTATAAAGTAAACAATTATGGAAAATTCAAAACAAATAAGTAATTTTGTGTTATAATTTAAAATTTTGAAGTTTATTACCACAAATAAACCTAAATAAATTAAATAAGGATAAATCAAAATGATAAGGTTTAAAATAAGATCCAAACATGTCTAAATTTGATTGGTTGATGAGATTACAAACCTATCTCATCTAATATTAGAATATGAGTCATTTATGGAGGTTTTTAAGTGGGTTTATATTTATTATAAATTAATATTGTTAAGAATTCCAAAGGTGTCCCTCTCCTCCCTTATAGAAGGGCACCTCCTCCCTCTCTTCCACACACCACTTTGAGCCTTCATGATCGTCCAAACCCTGCCCAATTCTCTTCTCCACTTCCCTGGAAACATCCTAGAGGTCCTGGTATTCTTCAAAGCCCAATTTTAGTGCCCTAAGAGGAGGTCTCAAAGAGGCGCTTCAAAGAAGAGGTAATTTCCGTTACCGATTCTTTCACCTTTATTTTTTTCTTCCACTTATTCTTATTGGGTTGTTTCATTATGAAGTAATAACATCAGTATCACTCATATACTGATATGTTATTATATGTATGAAACAACCATATTTCACCATCTATCCATCCTATGTAAAATAAAATAACTGCGCATGCGTACGTACGGAATATCGTCTCCACGCCGTGGTGTAATCTATTTTCCACCACCACCTTACTTGGATGGGTATAATGGTCTAAATAATAACTATATCTGAATATTGTAAAGTGATATTGATTCTTTAATAGTATACATACACTCCAATAAAATTCCATGATCATGGGAACGATATCATCGCTCGTCCGTACGTACGGAATACCGTCTCCACGACGCGATGAGATTCATTATCAATGATTAACCATTCATAAATGATTATAAAGTATATATAATAAGTAATCATGAAATATATGAAATAATAATGATACTGGATTTATGTATATATATATATATATTTATGTCATCCAATTAATTCCATTCAATTCAATGAGGAAATGAAAACAACATTCATGCGTACGTACAGCCTACCGTCTCCATGAACGGTGTATTTATTTCCATTTATAAATCTATTATACAAATGTATATTCTGAATATATATTATATATAAATCATGTTTTACATTCTGGATTTAAGTAATCAAGATCTAATTAATCATATGAATAATTACATGTCAAAACACGGACGACAAATGAAACGATTTTACCCAAAACGCTCTTTAACATGGAATTTACAAAAGAACGGGTAATATAAAGTCATAAGTGAACCATATATGATATCATAACAATTTATATGATTCTGTAAAAAGTCAATAACATTATTTAAATCAATATACAGGAGTTTTGGATACTTATGAAGCATATCGGACCTAAGGTAAGGGAAAATTGTGCAAATCTCATTTTTATTCGAGATTTCTTATTCGTAAGTATTTACTAGGGTTATTGCTATCATCCATGTCCATGTTTTATAAAAGTGTATTCATGTATGTTTAAAGTCATTTTTACCCTTTTTTGACTTTTACTACATGGTCTGTAAGGAATCATTCTTTTGTTTATGTTACGAGGTATTTTTTTTACTTTTCCGACAAAAGTATGAGAAGAATGTTTTTTTAACGTATATGGAATGAAAGGATTTTTACGGTTTTATAAAGCCTTGTTTTCATGAAGCTTCCTCCAAAATATTTCATGACTATTTTCAACAAAATCCTTTTCTTTTAAAATTGCATGACATTTTGTGAAGAGAAAATTATTTTGAAGAAAAAAGGATATTTTCCTCAAGAATTCATTTCAAGTGTTTTATCGAAACCATTTTTCATCTAAGATGACATTATTTCATATGTGTATGTTTCAAGTATAATTTATCTATGATTTACATGGTTTCACTTCTCTTATTATTAAATGATATCCATTTCTTTTATATGGATTATGTGATGATGGGATGATGTTTATGAAACCCATTTTATTCATCGGGTTATTATGAATGATGTATGTTTATATTTTGGCACAAGTAAGAATGATTTAATTATGAGATGGGTGGGACATATATCTCCCTCCAATTCCTTGGGTAAAGATTTATATCTCATGAGATAGACATGGATGGAACGACAAGTTAAACTGGTTCAGTAATACAGGACTGGAACGAGGAGTGAACTCGATTCCGAAAGGGACTTTGTCCACTAAGATGGTCTTGGCAGCAATTCCTTGGCTACTATGGATATCATATCATGTTCTTAATGGTTTCCACAATTACATGTTTTATTCCCATGCTATTTTATCATTATTAATGTTTCTTTATGATCTATGCCTTACGTACTTCCATGTTTTATGTCATTTCTCAAGCTTTTGATGTTTAAACATTATGTTCATGTTTTTAAGTTCAAATGTATATGGTATGTTTTATTTTATCCATTCTTACCATTACTGAGCATTTGAGCTCACCCTTTTTATGTTTTCTTTTCCCGAGGATATACAGAAAGGTTTTGGGTAAGAGAAAAAGGGGAAGATCTTTATGGGAGATGTTTAAGATCTTTCACCACGATTAGAAGATTACGTTCCAAGTTTCCAAAGACACTAAACTATTACGGTCCTTGTGTGTCTGTTTTTGTTATGTATTAAGTATTCCGCTAAAGTAATGTAATGTCCATGTATGTCAAGTTTCGGGTCTCTACATTTATTTAGGAAAAAATATACTAATAAACACCAGGTCATTGCATTGAGTAATAATATAAAAAACGTGAATTAGATTGAGGTGGATATAATTCCTACACATCAAAAATGAATTACGGATCTTTTTACTGGAATATCAAAAAAATATTGAATGCACTTTCTCAATTTTGAGTGTGTGATTGTTTTATGAAAATGTAATTTTAAATAAAAAACTATCACATTGATTCATACTGGTCACATCATGTATTGGTTTTTTAGACTAATTCTTATTCATAAAAAATTATTTATAAATCAATTACCAAAATTATCAAAAAAATTCGAGCATTGTTTGTCATTTTTCTGTAGTGATTGATGTTTTAAACTAAAATGTCAATTTCAAACTGATAGAAGACACTTTGAGTTATACCAATCACATCATGTGTTCTACTGATGTTATAATAATTCCATCATGTCATAAATGACAGATGAATAGTTTTCCAAATGTATCAAAATAATCTACATGTGTTTTCTTGGATTTGAGTAGTCACATAGAATCTTTTTACTATAATTAATTTCAGTTTTATATAAAAAGACATAATTGGAGTCATACCCATCACTTCATGTGTTGGATTGGGGTGAGAGTAATTCCTACACATCATGAATGACATATGGAACATTTTAAAAAATTATATTGAAAATATGAATGTATTTTTCATTTTAGAGTATGCCACTTGTCTTTTTTTAATAAAATGGCATTTTAATTTGGAAATAAACACATTGAGTTATAAAGGTCAACTATTGTATTTGTTTTTTGTGAGACTAATTCATATACCTCGAAAATGAGTTATGAATTATCTTACAAAATTACAAAGACAATAAAAGTGTGTTTTCTTGGTTTTTAGTGAGAGACTCATTTTGTGAACTAAAATTTCAATTTTAAACTAATAACAGATACATGGAGTCATATATGCCACACCGTGTATCAGATTATTGTTTGGATGATTCCAACACATAAAAATGAATCATGGATCATTTTACTAGAGTATAAAAACAATACAAATTCTTTTTTTTCTCAATTTTGGCAATTCCAATTTTGGTTTTTACTAAAATGTAATTTTAAATGAATAACACAATCTTTAAGTCATATCAGTGAAATAATGTGTCAAATAGACATGATACTAATTCTTATACATCAAAAATTACTTACGAATCATTTCATTAAATTATAATGAAAATCCAAAAATTGTTCTTTGTTTTTAGTGAGTGAAACTTGTTTTGAACTAAAATGTCAATATTAAACTAACAACAGACGCTTTGAGTCATACTAGGAACAATGTGTATCAAATTAAGGTGTGATTGATTCATACATATCACAAATGAATTATGTATTATTTTATTAATGTATCAAAAAATTGAATATTTTTTTTACTATTTGATATATGATTTAATCTAAAATTGAACTTTTGTATTGAAAACACATAATTTGAGTCATACTGACCACATCAGGTGTCAGAAGGATGTGAATTCAATTCTTAGATATGGAAAATGAATTGTGGATAATTTTCCTAAATATTTAAATTAATTGGAGTTTTTTCTTGAGATTTAATATTAGAATTATTTTTTAAAATAAAATGGAATTTTTTATTGAAAACGCGTAGTTTGAGTAATACTAACCACATTAGTGGTCAAATTGATGTGGGTTAAATTATTACACCAGAAAAACGAATTTGGGATCATTTTACTAAAGGTTGACAACAATCTCATCTTTTTTTATCATTTTGAGGATGTGAAACATGTTTTGAACTATAATGACACTTTGGTATTAAGAACATACAGTTTGAGTCAAACAGACCACATCAGGTATCAGATTGATGTGCAGTCAATTCCTATACATTAAAAATGATGTATGGGTCCTTTTTTTTAATTTTGAAATAAATCCAATATTTTTTTCTTAGTTTTTCTCATGTGTCATGTGTTTAGAAAAAATGATTATAAAAAATGAATTTTTTAAGGAAATTAATTTAAAAAGTAGATAAAAAGATAAGTAATTTAACATAAGAAGTACAAGGAAGTAACTTGACATGATTTCTGTATACATTCAAACACCATATATTCTTCCCATTCATTTTTAAACAAATTGATTTCATCCATTTGACTTCTTCTTGAGAAACAGTTCAAAAAATATATATAATCACTTTGATACTAATTCTTTACCCCCCAAATATATTAATAATGTCATAGACCATACTAGATAAAAAAACATTGTAGGTAATAACCAAAATTTGATGATGGTTAACATTTTTAAACCTTGAATTATTCCCCCAAAACTCTAAACGAACATGATTATTCTTTTGAGTACATATATTTATAGAAGTCTCGGTAGTACTGAGAAAATATAGAAAAAAATATGATTAAGAAATAATTTTAATGAAATTGTAATTACCTAATTAAATTACTTATTTTTGGATTAAATTATTCTAATAGTTTAAGATATCTTTCATAAATTTACAAATATAATATCCATAATTCATGTTGTTATCATGATTTAGACAACGAAGAATCATTGAAAGAAATAAGTAAATTGTTTTGAAATATGTTTTGATAATTAAAAAATTCTATGTATACCAAGATCTATTTACATTTAATGTAATCCATAGGCTTATTAAATTCAGCCACTAACTTCATACCATGATTTATCATATATTTAAAGGCAACTCTATCATAAAAAATTTCATGTTAAAATAAATATTGAAATATATAACTCAATGTTTATCAATATTATATTGATTGTAGTTCCCTAAAAATTCACAATACACATAATGTGTAGTCAGTATGATGGACATATATGCATTGAACCCAAAAAATAAATATTTGTGGTATTTATATTGATTATAATTATCATACAATGATTTCTAAATGAAAAAAATAAGTAATGAAGAAAAATAAAATATATTTTATAGGATTATATTACAGAATTTTACCCCTACAATGTAGGAATAATAAAGATTCCATTATCTGTTATTTTATTCTAAAACGACTCATTTAGAACATCTTTTTTCTTATCACTTCATTTCTAATCCAATTTAATTTTATTCGTACAAATTATTCATGGATTAATGAATCCAAATTGCTATTCATGATGTTTTAACATTATATAGAAGTAATATAAATGAATTTATAAAATATGAGTAGTTTTTACCTCTAATGAATTTATTATATCATTTTTTGGATAGTTGTATTATAAAAATATAACATATGCATGCATTCTAAACTTTTGACCATTCAAACATGAGAATATCATTTATACTCTCGGTACCAACCACTCCTCTAATGATAGTTGAAATTATTTATTCTTTATATGGAATATATGACATATAAACATCTTTGAATGTGATCTCAACATGATGTAGTAATAATATTATATGTTTTAGTGGAACTGGTAGAGAGAAGGTATTCTCGGAATGTCATTTTTTTTCTTCTTCGATTCACAAGATTATCTTGACATGAACTTACATTTACCCATAAATTTATCTATTTTTAAAACAATACCCCACATAAAAAAAATTCATCAACTATTACATGTTTTCATATGAAAATATTTTTTAAATACACACCTCATTTATATTTATAATTTTATAAATCCATGCTATGAATCTCCCAATAACATCATTAACCATTGTAAAATTCAGATCACTAGGGGAACATACAACTCAATGGTCGACTCTTGATCTACCTTAATCCCTTGTCCCATGTGGTATTTTGGGAGTTTTTTTGGTTATAATGTCTCCTGGGATATTATAAATTTTACGTCACATAAAAATGTGGTTCATGGGTGTTAATAGATAATAACACACACAACATTACCCTATAATCTTTTAGTAATATACAATTTCTGGAATTTATTTTCTTCAAATTTAAGAGAAAGAGTAATAAAAAAACTGATCACCTCAGGTAAGATATGTGTTGTAGGGGAATGACTAGACTCAAATCTAGTGGGGCCATTAGGATATTCATGTGTTGATCATTATTCCACTGGGGCTTTGATTTGATCCTTTCAAATATATTGTTCTACCAAACCAGACTAGACATTAATGCCTTTAAAAGTGTCTATTTTTACATGTAATCCATTAATTATATTTTATATGACTTCTTGTAGTGTTTTATTATCAAAATATGTTTGACAAGACAATCCAAAAACTACACCTCTAACACACCCATATTTTTCTGGCTGTTTCAAATCTACTGAATGTATATTTTCTTATAGTATGATCATTATTGATTCTTAGGACTAAAAAAACTAGAAAAATATAAAGATAAATAAATATTATTATGTTATACTATTTCAAAGAATAATGAATTACTATTATTTCATTTATACACATGTTCCCCACAATTATTTTGTGTTTTCATCAACTAGTTTAGCCACATTATTTACACAGACATCCTTCCATAGCACATGATGCGAGATAATAGTGTCTTAAAATTTTGATTCATCAATTAACATATAAAAATGATCATATTTTGTTTCATATCACATAAATATTCTATTTTATGTAGTTAAAATCCATACCAATTTCTTCTCTAGTGAAGGTTACCTTATCCTTTCATTGTGATTGGGATACATTGGTTGTGATGTAAATTTTTTATTTTCAACACACCAGTATTATTTATTAAATTAATAATTTTGAATAAAATTGGATAAAATAAATAATGTAAAATAATATATTATTGAAAAAATTGAACATAAAATGATTTATCATCAATCCATCTAATGAATGTATTCCATGTTTCTTTCTTTATAATATGTGAGTAATTAAATGGTGGGTGGGGATTTTATTTCCCCTCTACATACCTAAGATGAAACTTGGTTAGAAGCGTCGGAAATCGAATATTAGGTTTTCTAGTGGCTATTGTGAAATATTTCTTATGAAAAAAATAAAAAATAAAATGACTCAAAATATAATATTTAATATTATTTCAATTTTTATAATATAATTTTTTTGTAAAATAGAGAATGTAAAATGTAACATTACATTTATTTATTCACACAGGGTTTATATCATTACTGGTTAGAAATGGAGAAATGAATTTATATCAATTGGCAGATTTTTACTCATTGTAATCCCACCATAAATAATTAACATTAACTTGTTGGGTTCAATAGTTTGGTCGTGTTTCTTCCATACAACCTAAAATTTTATACCCTTAAATTTTACCTTGATAAATTTAGTCAACACTATGATGCTGCATCGTACAATATTTTTTCCTCCACATGCTATTGATCCCCTCATATTTATATAGATTAATAATCAACTCTCTATTCTTACATGATATTGGTAACATCATCATGGGTAGAATAAATTATCCACATGATTTGTCAAACATTGAATTTAGATTTTGTTAGTATAGTATAGAATACATAATATTATCTGGAAAAACATTGTATATTAAAAAACATTTTAACCTTTTCATTTGACAATCATTAGTTTTTAAAAGGATAAATGAATTTTGGATCCTTTATTGAGAATCCAAGTCCCCTATTGTGGCCCCTATAAAACCTAGACGTTTTATATATTGGGACCTCGATGAACATCTTATGATCTCCCAATTAAAGGATCATTTCTCTATTGAATTTTCTTTTGACCCAGTAGTTGTTTTAATCACCAACAAGGCAATCAAATGATTCTTGTTTATTTGATTTTATACATAATATATTTTTGTCCTTGTATTTCCATTATGAACGACTCATCATTTTCCCCATACACACTGAAATTCCGCTTCATAAATCCAATTTGATCAACTTTCACTACACTACTGTTGTCATCCCATTTACAATGGAAGATCACAAATTGATATTTTTTATAATACAACTCATATATCTATTTATAATCAAAGGATATTATTATAGATAATTATAATAATGTAATCCAAATATTTGGTTGTTTTAATTAATTTTAATATGATTTGAATGAAAGGGGTAATTGAATTTAAGAAAGGAATTACTCTACTGGTGGTAGCTATTATCATCTAAACTCATCCAAAATGATCCCTGGAACACCTTATGGGATGGATACTACTCAAAGTAGTTAAAGAAATAGAGCTTCATGTAAAGAAGAGATGTGTGATGAGACTTAAGTAATAAAATGAAATAACAACTATTGTGGATATGATGCTGATGAGGATGAAAATTGTCACATTGAATCTAAATGTTCCCAAGAAGGGTGTTGGCGAAACACCAAACAACATTTCATAGATTTTTTCCTAAAGTTGAAAAAAGTAGTAGTCAAATCCCAAAAGGGTATCATTGATTGGTGTGGCTATAAGATGGCCTAGTTGGATGGTTGTACACACAGTAATGCATATATAATCGTTGTAGTTTCAATATTCAAAGAAAGCCTTCAATTATGCCATATGATGGAAAAGTCATTTTTTGTATAAGAATGGATTTCAAAAGCTCTTAGCTTCCTATGAAAAAAAGGATTTAATTCAAGGATGGTTTTATAAACTTTATAGGCCATAATATAAAAATAGTGAGGAATTAATGTTTATTCATTTCATAACATGGAATGTAGTGATCTAGATGGTGTTTCATTAGAGATCTTATTGGAAATTTAGAGTGAGAATGTTTAGATGACCATCACTTCTCAGATGAAAAATTTCATGTATGAATAATTAGATGATCTAGAAAAATAAATGAGAAATTTAAATCATTATGAACATTAGACCAATGTCAGGTTTTCGATGACATTTATACATTTGTAGGGTCCTAAAAAAATATGCAAATGAGATTCTACCCAAATCCCCTAAATAATTGGGGAAAATAATCAAAGAATGGACACAAACAGGTCTCGTCCGTGAACCGGTCCCATGGAAATGCAACGTGGCCAGGCCCCACGAAACGCCCCCTCCGCGAACCATTTTCGTTCGCGAAATGGAGGCGGAGAGCCTCCATGGTCGCAGGGTAGGATGGGCGCCAATCCGATTCACCGTCACGAACTGCCCCAACTGTGGACCGCGTCGACCGGTTCAAGCCGCACCTGTTGTCGTTCGCAGAATAGAGGTGGAACCCTCCGCAGTCGCGGAGCACTCCCTGAGATCACCTCGTGGAGGGGGGGGGGAGTGTCCAATACCCACCGCGAATCGCGGAATGACCAAGTCAACTATAAAACGGGTATTTGGTTATGGGCCTTCGCAAAAGGTGCTGCATGGCCACAGATACATCCCTTTCCCCACTCTATAAAAGGAGACTAAGGGGGAATAAGAAGTCGGAGAATTGGAAATGGATTCAGAGGGATTGGAGATTCGGAAGGAGATCAGTTTAAGGAAGGCTTCAGATTTCACAAACAAAGAAATTCCCATCCGCGGACCACAGTAGGTATACGAATTAACAAGGAATTAGAAAACGCATAATAACTTGGTGAACCACGAACCTAAAATAAAAAAAAACAAAGAAAACCGCGAACCATACCCCCTTCGTAGATGAATTCCCCACGGACTAGTGAGTTTATGCCTCTATTCCCATCCATCACACCGCATAGCACTCTCCTACACGGGGGAAGCCCCGACTGACAAGCCTCTGACCAGTGCCGCCCTCGGCCGCCGCTGCATGCCTAGAACCATCTGCGAACTACCCTGGTTCGCGGATCGAACCCAAATCTGCAAACAACCCTGGTTCGCGGGACGCCAATCATTCCGCGGACCACCCTAGTTCGCGTATGGCTTCTCCAGCTGCGTGGAACTTCCCCATGTGAAGGACTCCACTACCCGTACCTCTCGGTGGCTCTCCAAATGCTTCGGTGTTCTCATTTACCGATCCAGATAAAATCCTTCTGATCTAGCCAAGTCCTCCGGGACTCACTCATTGTCCTATTCATCGACCCCGAGCTGAGGCCACCACCAGAGCCACCAAATTCACATGGTGTATCTTTCAGGTGAATCAGCGCACCATTTTGTGTTCACATACCCATGGTAAGTAGAGGCGAAGGGGTTTCCCCGACCCTTGAGTAGATTCCTAAAGCATTATTGGGTTCACATTCCCATGGTAATGTAGAGTCTGAGCTCAGGAATCCCCGTTCTTCCCCTCTACTTGTTGAGGGTTCCTCGGAGAAGGTAAAATAGCCATCAGAAGGAATCCCTCATGCACTGCAAGAGAGGAGATGAGAACCGAAGCACCCCTTTCCCTCTCCTGACGAGCTTTTTCACCCTAGGAATCCACCTAGGAGTAAGCCCCGACTTGATGGGCCGCTCCACGTGTAAGCCCCACTCCACTTCTCACGGACGAACCTTTCGCGACGTGATCCTATGGTCCCTGCTGCCTCTTGTTTCTCAAACTGAGCAAGACTCATGTGGGCTTAGGGTAAGCATCAACCATGACATCCCCTTATGGGCCTCCTTAGAGTGTAAGCCCCAATCCATAATTCCGGGCTACCCCAGAGCGTAAGTCCCGACACCAATCCGAACTACGTGGATGTTTATCCCTGTCTCCTGGGCGGGGTACGTAGGAAGCCTATCTGACGTTCAAGCACAATAACGGGTCATTCTGACCACCTTTCATGTCAGTTTACCAACGTCTTGGGCCTCCTTATAGTGTATGCCCCAATCCACATCTTGGGCTGCCTCAGAGCGTAAGCCCCGCACTAATGCGAACTACGTGGACTTTGATCCATGCCTCCTAGACATGGTATGTAGGAAGCCTCCATGAGGTTCAAGTCCACCACCCATCAGACCAACAGGTCCATCATCACATCGGTTCCCCAAAACCAATGCGAACTATGTGAACTTTTACCCCTGCCTCCTAGACATGGTATGTAGGAAGCCTCTAAGAGGTTCAAGCCCAACAACCGGTTGATCTGACTATTCTTCACATCGATTCACCACGCCACTCCTAGTACCACCTCAAGCAAGTTATAACTCTTTGGTGTCATTCATCTAAAGAGGAATGGTAATACTCGGGCATAAATGATTTTGAATCCCATGCGTCTAGTTGGCCATTTCCCACCAGGGTTAAATCCATGGATACTAGGTTTGGGTATAAACCAACGATTTGCGAACATATGAATACATCTTAAATCTATAAGAGAGTCCCAAAATAGGAAATAATTCCCCCAAAAAGGGTGCGATGAGCCCAAATTCCCATCCACTGGACCAATGTGAGTTCTTAAGTGTCACTGGTCAGACCATCCGGCGAACGCCTGCCTTTGGAAAGCGGGTCCTTCAATCATCGGATACGAATCCGTTGGGCGTTTCAAGGCCGAAAACCCGCGAAACAAAAAATGATGAACCTGACCTGAATCTTTAACCAAACATGACGAATTTAACATAATCCCACCCTTTTCCCCCTCATTCTCTAAAGGAGGGACAATCAAGGTCATTAATTACGCATGGGATTATGAGATGCTGCTTTGACGGGTTTGCTGTTTGTATTTGTTAAACGTTTTTTTACAGGCACTTTCAGAACTACCTTGATCCAATGGCATCGCAAAGGAACTCATATGTGGGAATTTCCAACAATGCAAGGACGAGACTTCCTTAACAACGGAGGACCCCGTCACCCATCCAGCATCTTCAATGCTGGGTTTCAGACACGCTGATCCGAGAGTACCACGTGAACGATACTCTCCCAACGGTGGAGGTGGCCATGCATGCTCTCCAATCTGCCAGAACTCGTCGGTCACCTGGCCAGCATCAACCGCAAAGGCGGATCCAGACAACCCCAGTCGCTGTCTCCAACCGTTTCAGGAGTCTATCCCCAAAATCGGACAATGCGTACCTCCCTTATCTAAGGGAGGTGGATGAGGTCGACATTGAGGACTTCATCCCTGTCGAACGGGGGTTCTAATCCAAGGCCCCCGCCGGAAGATGTCATCGTGGTCACGTCGCGACCCAACATCCTCACGCCAAGGAGGATGTCTCCCCGAGGAATCAGGCCCATGCTCCCGGAGCTCCGGCCCCCCCAGACCGCCCGATGAGGGCAGAAGACGTACAATCGGGGAACGGTCATCACCCTGGTCCCTGAGGAGGAGCTCCGCTGCCCAGCCACGGAGATGTACCATGAACAGACACCTACACATGTTCGCTCCTCCCGAGCCCTCCATCCAGACATGGCAGCATCATACGAGCTGACGCACATCCTTGCCGAGCTCCATGAAGCCCGTCGCTCACACAAGACGACACTGACCAGGCAGGAACCTCTCCCTGACCAGGGTCGTGAAGCCCAACAACATGACGTGGTGGCGACCCGGCACCTATAGGACCAGCTCCTGGAAGTTTCTTCTTACGCTCGCCATCCTGATGTGGTGCTGATCAACAAAGCCCGCCACCCAGATGTGGTGGAAAATCAAAGTCAGGAACCTCTCCCCGACAACAAAGGCCACCGACTCGATATGGTGGGAAGCCAATATATGCAGGGCCAGCTCCCTACGGATTCAAGTAAGAATGCCACCCCGATGTGGTGGCAAACAGAGAGATAAACTGACGTATCCTGGCAGAGGGGAAGATTTGTTCACCTACCCCAACACAGGAGAATTATCAGTACCCACTGACAACTGGAGGACCAGAGAATGATATTCCTACTCCAATATTGGAATGGGCCTTCATACCCATTCAATCCAAAGATGTCTCTCTACATATACTGCAAATGATGGAGGAGCAGGTATCGATCCCAGATAATATCATGCAGACTTGCAAGAATGTAATTACATCAGCAGAAACAGCAAGGACTCGGGCCCGTGAGCCTATCTCCCCAATTGAGGCGACTCATCTGAGAAAAGAGATAGTCGCATCAGAGCAGATCTGCATCCTTGCTTCTTCTTAGGAGGGTTACCAGTTATATTCCGCGACGCAAGGTCAACCGGATCAAGAAGCTTCACTCGTTCCAACTATGGGACACCCGTCCATCACGGAGGATTCTCTAGAGCAGGCATATATCCCTGATAAAAGCCAGGACGTTCGTCGGCGTATGCTGGCAGCATCACAGGACCCATTTAGACAGGGACCCAAAGGAGGTGAAGGCCGTTGTCAGCAGTAGACGGTCCCTGCTGTCTGCAAAAGGGTACCCCGAACGCGCCGAAGGAAGCAGGAAAATAAAGAGAGGGTTCATGACTCCTCTCTGCTAGAAGTTGTGGTTCCCAAAGCTGTTAAGCACATGTCAAAGGTGCAAAACCATGCCTGCCCATTACCGTATTATGGGAGCGGCAGTAGCAGTTGCGAAGGTCCTACCCACAATATCGCTAGCAGCAGCTCTAAAAGTCCTCCCCAGAACACCCGTGGGGGCTTCCCCCATGAGAATATAATGATCAGTCATGAGAGATTCTCTCATTATGTGAGTCACAGAGACACTCCACGTGACCAGAAGATCGAGCAACAAGAAAGTCCTCCACTTGCTTCGGTCCAACCTGAAGGTCCTCCCCGGGGTATACACTATAATCACTCTCCATGCGGTGGGAAACAGATTGTGAGAGTAGTCCTCACTATCATAGTCACAACTGTGGAGGTCCTCCCCACAATGACGTCTCATCTTGACAAGATGGTCCTCCATTTATCGTCGCCTGCACTAAAGGTCCCCCCCCAGGGGTTACACTGCAACGAAAATCCACGCAGCCAGGCATCAGATCACGGTGGTAGTCCTCGCACCCTGATAACTGAGGTCATCCCTGTAGAGAAGTCAAGCAACGAGAAGGCCCTCCCCTCATTTTGGTACATTTTAGAGGCCCTCCCTAGGATGTATCCCGCAGATATTCTCCCTGCGGCAGTAGTAATGGTAGTCCTCTCCATTTCTGCATCTGTGATGGTAGTCCTCGCCACCTCGGCCGCCATTACGAAGGTCCTCCCCGCATTATCCCCAAGATACAAGAAGGTACTCCCCTTGACAAGGTCTTTCTTGAAGGTCCTCCTCAGGATTCACTTCGAACATCAACCCATGATGGCCATCCTCACCATGATGTCAGTTGTTGCGAAGGTCCTCCCTGTAATGACGCTACGCAGCCAGAAGGTCCTCCTCTTGCTATGACATGCCTTGGAGGTCCTCCCCAGGGTGTGCACTGCAAAAGTCCTCTATGCGGTGAAGCATCAAGAATTAATGGTAGTCCTCTCCATTACAGCCTCCATTGAGGAGGTCCTCCCCGCGATGACATATCATATCGACAGGAAGGTCCTCCTGCCGAATCAAGCACTGAAAGGCCTTTGTACACTGAGGCACTCAAAAGGATTGGATCAAGCATGTGACATTCCTAGTTAGTCATCGACGACATGCTTCTGCAATCAGGAGACGGTCTAGGGCCATGTTCATCCTCTAAACCACCTCAGAATCACCCACATAATGACTTAGCACCTACCGGTCCCACTGCCTCTAACCACATGGACAACAAGCGTCTCAGTTGGGCCGACCAGGTAGAGGTGTCACTAGCGGAGGAGTACACCGATATTATGCGCCTGAGGAAACGACTAGCCAGGGATGATATACAAGTTATGATTTGGCCTACGACCACCGCTCAGTTCGATATACCAAGAGATTTTTTGGATGAATGTGTGCATGACATCCGCCATAATATATGGACGACCCTCCGCTGGCTAAAATCAAGCTTCCTGTCCTACGACGGGTATATAGACCACGTCAAGACAATAGGATACCTCTTGCATCACATTGACCTGGAGGCTTTTCCTTCAGCATGGAAACAGTGACCCGAGAGGCATAAAGGAAACATGGAGATAGCCTGCCTCCGTGCGTTGCACCAACTATGCCACCTCATCGGTGATGCTCCAACGGGAGTCCATATCAGGGGATGGGGGGAACAGGAAACTCTGTATTTCACTCCGCTCCCCACCCAGAAAAACCCGTTCGGCATGGTGTCTTGCAATTTCGTCACATCAAGACAACAATCGAGTGGTCCCCCTGTTCAGGAAAGGAAACACACCCAATAGAGTCGGGCCTTGAGTAAGTCCCAGAAGCATCAGTCCCGATGGGAACAAGCCCATAAAAAAATCATGAATTGGGCCACTGAGAGAATACAGTAGGCATCTCGCCTAAGCGATGCTGATCAACAATCTTTACCTGCCTCCCCAGAAGGGACTGGTCCACAGGTGAATTCGGCACCAAATCTGGTTCACCCTAGGATGGGGGCACGTGAGATCAGGCAGGTAGCACTAGAAGCAGCCACTACTGCCATCAAGGGTCAACCCCAGCCTACAGGGCTGAGGGAATTTTTAACAAAAAATTCCCCCGTATGACCAACAAAACTGGGAAGAGACTCAATTTCCAAGGAACGGGGCCAACCCCATCCCTCAAGGCTGGGGGAATTATTACCCCCTCAACAAAAATCTCCTCTATGAGAATCATTATTCTCTCATCTAGGGAGTACAGTCAGAAGAGGAGGTTCCCATCCTATCCTGTCATTTGAATCATCATCCCCTCCAAGAGGAAGGCGCACCGTAAGGTCGCATCGAAGAACTCTCAGTGTCACCCTTCGTCAAGAAGTCCGAAGGCAATCCCAGGTCATGAAAGGGAAGGCCAGCCAAACACGTGGGAGATACTCTTCCATTTGGAAGATGACGACCCCTCCACCCCGCAATATGCATTCATCAATTCCATATAGTCTAACCCCGTGGGTGACACCGGGGAAAATGAAAATCTGGATGGATCAGGAGATGATGATTCTGATCAGGCTGTGACTCACAAAGAACCCCCAGATGTGCACACCCGGAACCAGAGGGCTTCCTTAAATATGGCCGCCCCTTCAGCTAACCTCCCTCCGCATACCCTGCGATCTTCTAAAAAGGATAAGAATAAAGGAATATTTGCCCTTAACCCGTCCGCTTCTCTCGAAAAAAACGAGCCACTCACGCTTGAAGAGAGGTTCGCTCGACAGGAAGAAGAGATGAAAGAATTGAGGCGGCTTAATGTCGAGCTGCTCCAGAAGAACCGCCTAACTGAAAGTGCATCCCAAGAAGAGCCACGTCTTGCACTCCTAGAAAGTGCACCTCAAAGGCTAAGGCTTGACCTGGCAAGCGAAGCACGATTAGGGCTCCTGCCCAATGAGGCGCCCGATTCGTCCAGCTACCTAAACATGGATGATAAATACCAGGACTTCCCTCCACTTAGGAGGCAATCGGAGAAAGTATGCCCAAACCCTCCGAGGGCACCCCGAACGGAATATGCACAATTGGTGCCAGCCAACCCGGATCCTCAGGCAATGCCTCGGGCTACGCCTACCCAGGACCAGGCCCAACAGGATGTAAACTAGGGACTTACCAACAGCATTGAGGCACTAATAGCTTGATTGGAAGTGATGGAAGGATGAAGCACTCTGATACAGCCGGAACAGAAACCCTAGCAATATTAGGTGACCAACAAACCACCTCCACCCAATTTTGGGAGCCCTGTATTCCCCATCATCAATGGATCAGGTGATCCAGAGTAGCATTTGATACACTACGAATCCTAATGTGACCCTATGATGCAGACTTCGGAACAACAAGAAGTAGTGAAAATCAGATGCTTCATATAGACCTTGCAAGGATCTGCCTTCGTCTGGTACACGAGTCTTTCGGCCCAGTCGATAAAGAGCTGGGAGGACCTCCGGCAGTAGTTCCTGTTCCACTTCAGCTCAACGCTTCCTAAAAAAATGGTCAGCGATCTCATGAACTGCAAGCAGAGGGAGAACGAGAGGGTATCAGATTTCATCGCCAGATAGAAAGGTCTGACCTATTCTTTGAACAGACCAATGCCTCAATATGAGATGCTAGAAATATTCATCGATAATCTTAGAGATGAGCTTCAAACACCACTCATACCGGTGGAGTGCACCACTTGTTTCCTCCAACTCTCGTCCATTGCACAGAGAATTTAGGACTCCCTTCAGTGGACTAATTCAAAGTCCCAAATAGTCTCGTAGGATCCGATGAAAAGAGAACTTAGAGCTGAAGCGTCCGTTGTCACACTCAAACCGGCCCCTGTACCTGCTCCACCGCTCAGGCCTCCACCAAATCGTCAATGGCCCCTACATATCAGCGGCATCCCCCGCCTAAATAGGAAAATTAGAGAGGACCGAAGTGGAACCAGTTTGAGGAATGAAGAAAAAAAGTATACACGTTCCAAGATGATCATGTATGTGGCTACTTCATTGTTGCCTTGAACTACATCTTGTTCTGCCTCTCTGAGACAAGGAAACCTGAAGAAGTCGGCCGCAATGACAGGCCAGATTACTGCCCCTACCATCAGATGTTGGGGCATAGTATCCGAGAATGTCTCTTCTTCAAAGACCTCTTGTAGTGGATGGAATATTCCAGAAAAGTTGAGATGGGACCACCCCCAGCACATGTGTCATGTATCTCTACCACCGACTCTGACAAAGAGGAGGGATGGCAGAAAGTCACCAGCAAACAAGGGAAGAAAATTGACAACAGGATGACTCGGAAGACTATCGACTGAGCCCAGGGCATACTCCGAGCTCATATACAGTAGCTGGTGTTGCCACCAACATCCCCTGAATCCGCCGAGCCGACAACATCGGCCTCACAACCCTCCACAAGCTGCTCATCTGAGCGTAATCGAAGGAGGAGGAAACAATGACAAGAGGAGCAGTCTGTGATGGGGCCAATGTTTGTCCCGACCCTGGAAGACTTTATACCCTTGAACTTGGTGCCATGGGCACCGACCTGCCAAACGACACCATCAATGAAAACCAACCAGGTTGACCTGTCAGAGGATGAATAACCAATATTTGGTTCTATAAACATCATCCATCTCAAAGAATCATTCCCTAACGAAGGGTATGGTTATGAACCAGAGTTCCCTGCATGAGGAGCTGGGCGGAGGAATCGCAGAGGCAGAGGATACCAGGGGAGGCATAGCCACGGCTGAAACCAACCCTACAGCTGAACACCGACCCAAACTGTTAATATTGCATAATCCCATGGGAGGACCCTTCAACGGACTCAGTAGAAGAAGTAATGCCCCTCCACCTCCACAAGCAGCCACTCTGGCCCTGTTGTTCTGTGATACCCACCAGAGGAGGAACAAGTGTCTGACCGCCTAGTGCACACAAACAGACCAGCTGGGCTAAGTCCTCAAAATGTAGGAACACCATCAACATCCCTCCCTGTGGAGGGTCCCTCCTCGTCAAATGCTCCATCTCCCTAATCACCCGCTAAGACTCTCCCGCCAACGGAGAAGCTTCGACCGCTGGAAAAAATATATGACATCCTTAAGTAGCTGGCGTCAGTACCAGCCATGTTTTCAATCGTGGATACCCTGGGTTTGTCAACTAACCTTATAGAGGTTCTTATCGAAGCATTGATTTGCCCCAATGAATTTAATGTCGAGGTAGTTTCCGCCAAGGTTTACCAGACGGAGGCTGGCTCAGCTGAATGCAATGCGGTGATTTCCTTCACCGATCAGGATGAAGATACCATCATGCAAGGACACATGAGACCACTATATGTGTCTGGTATGCTGAATGGTATTGATATTCGGAAGGTCTTTATAAAAATGGCTCTGGAGTTAACCTCCTTCCCCTATGAGCACACCGTAAGTTGGGTTACAGTGAGGATAATCTAATTCCCTCAGCCACAACTCCGTTTGGTTATGACAAGAGTGACCAGAAACCAATGGGACAAATCAATCTAATGACCCATTTTGGTGACCTGGTAGCCTACATGGAATTCTTGGTGGTCGAGAAAAGCACAACATTCAATTCCCTATTGGGAAGGCCATGGCTCCATAAGAACATGGTTGTTCCTTCATCCTATCACCAGTGTAGCAAGTACTACGTCAATGGAAAAAGTGTGACATTGTACGCCGACAAGGCCCCTTTTGATCTCTCCGAGTCACATTACATTGAAACTGGGTTCTATGAGAAAAATAAAAAGAATCCTTTGGTCGATGGTGTCGACTGGATCCCCGCACCAAATGGCTTGGAAATGGTTCATGAAGACCCCCTCAGGCAGCTCGGTAGAGATTATGTCCTTCACATCAACCATGTGGAAGGTAACAGTTCAAGTCCGGACACGCACTCGGATGTCCTCATGACTTCAGCCATAATGGCCGAGTGTGACAATGCGAGAACGTCTGTTGACCCTCAATCAGGGCGCGAAAGCTTGAGTAAGGACACCAATGACACCTCGCCTCCAGACTTCAAAGAACTCATGTCGGGTGCTCTCTCCTCGTCAAACTAAGAAGGTGAGGATTTGGGAGAAGAAGAGGGGGGAGATCTCAGGGATGGACCTCCCGCATTTGAGGAAGGTATCTCCACCACTGCGGATGAACTCAGGGAAATAAACCTTGGTACCGAGGAAGACATGAGGCCCACTCTTATTAGTGCAGCCATGTCTCCCGAGGAACATGAGGTATATACCACCTTCCTAAGGAAACACCGGGATGTATTTGCCTGGAATTACACAGAAATCCCAGGACTCGATCCTGAGGTAGCGATGCATCACCTGGGTCTTCCAGAAGACCATCAGGGCTACAAACATGCCACTAGAAGGACACACCCCTCACATGCTACCAAGATTGAGGCTGAAGTCGATAAGCTCATTATGGCAGGCTTCATCAGAGAGGTCAAATACCCCATTTGGTTGGCCAATATTGTCCACATCAAGAAAAAGAAAGGACAAATCTGCATCTGCATTGACTTCAGAGACCTTAATCGGTATTGTTCGAAGGATGACTTCCCATTCCAATCACCGAGTTGTTAATTGATACAACGGCCGGGTATGAGGCTCTATCCTTCATGGATGGATATTCTGGATATAATCAAACCAGGATGGCCCAGGAAGATGAAGAATCCACTGACTTCAGGGCCTCTCAAGGGGTATTCTGTTACAGGGTCATGCCCTTTGGTCTCAATAATGTTGGCGCCATGTATCAGTGTGCCATGCATCGGATATTTAATCCATTCCAGGGGAAATACGTTGAATGTTATGTGGATGACATAGTGGTCAAGTCCATATAGCACTCGGATCACCTGTCGGACCTTGATACTGTCTTCAATAAGCTTTGACGGAATAGATTGAAGATGAACCCCTTGAAATGCACCTTTGGTGTTACCTTAGGGAAATTCCATGGCTTCATCATACGCCATCGTGGAATCGAAGTCGACCTTGAGAAGGCAAAGGCTATCCTGAGCCTGCCACCTCCCCGAAATATCACTGATGTGAGGGGATTCCAAGGACAGCTAGACAATATTAGGTGGTTCATAGCCAACCTGACAGGAAAATATTTGCCCTTCACGAGGTTAATGAAGAAGGGGGTCACGTACCAATGAAAGGATGAATGCCAAGAGGTGTTCGACAACTTGAAGAAGTAACTCTTAAGCCCAGCGGTGCTCATTCCCCTGGTTGAAGGAATACCTCTAATTTTATATGGGACAACCCTAGAACGATCACTGGGAGCCTTCCTCACACAAAAGAACGATGCTGGCAGTGAAAACAGTCCCTATTACCTTAGTCAAACCATGATTGATGTTGAGACTCAATACTCAAATATCGAGAAGAGCTGTCTGGCCTTGGTCTTCGCGGTTCAAAAGATGCGACATTATCTGCAGCATCATGAAGTCCATTTGATCTCACAGAGTAACCTGCTCAAGTACATCTTCAGTTGCCCGATGCTAATCGGACGCCTATCTCGATGGTATGTCTTATTGCAACAGTTTGACATCTGGTTCGTGCCTCCAAAATCCATCAAGGTTCATGCATTAGTAGACTTTTTGGAAGAGCTCACATTGACAGGGACCACTGCACCGGACACTAAGCTACCTGATAAAGATATCTTCTCGGTTCAAGTAGAGTTCCCAGTATGGGAAATGTACATTGATGGAGCGTCCCAAAGCCTAACCCGGAAGAGGATGGAGGATCCCACTTTCAAAAAAGTGGGCCCGGGGATAATACTCGTGTCCCCAGAAAAGGCGGTTTTTCCATATTCTATCCTCCTATTAGAGGGATGTACAAACAATGAAGCAGAATATCAAGCCCTCATTGCAGGCCTGGATCCCGCACTCCAAGCACAAGTACAACACCTTAAGTTAAAAGGTGACTCCGAGATGGTCATCAAACAATTAAATGGTGACAATGCTATTAAAAAAGAGGAGCTGATCCCCCTTTTTGACCATGTCCAAGGGATAATGGCTGAGTTCTCCACAGAACCATCATTGGATTATATTCCCCTGTCCCAGAACCCTCAGGCTGATGCATTAGCCAACACGACCACATCCCTAGCCGAACCAGACCGAGATAAAATGGTCATCATTATTGCTCACCGTTGAATGGTATTTCCCTTTTTTCAAGCTAAGACAGAAGAAATCCACAATGTCAGTCTTGTCCCCGAGCCATATGATCCTGTCGCCACCTGGATGATCCCCATCGCGAACTACCTTCAACGGGGAGAGCTTCGATCAGATAGGGCTGAATCAGAGCAAATACAGAGAATGGTAATCAATTTTTTCTTATATGGTGGCGTGGATCAGCAAGAGGTCCTCTACAAACGAGGCCTTGATGGAGTGCTCCTCAGATGCATTGACGGAGAAGAAATCACTGTCGTCATGACTTAAGTACATGCATGAGCGTGTGGAGAACATCAACCTGGGACCAAGCTATCCCATCAGGTTCGAAGGCTTGGGTACTACTGGCCCACAGTGGCATGAGACTGCAAGCATTTTACCGTGAACTGCCACTCATGCCAGATTCATGCCAACTTCATACACCAACCCCCCGGAGCTACATCATCAAGCTAAGTACTCTTGGCCGTTTTCCGTTTGGGGGATGGATATCGTCAGACCATACCCTCCTGCCACGGCCAAACTGCTGAAGTATATCCTCATGACAAACGACTTATTTTCCAAATGGGTAGAAGCCAGATCCCTCAAAGAAGTCGGGGCAAGAAATATTTCAGCTTAGTGAAGACCAATATTATCACTAGAAATGGTGTCCCTTATACCATACTGACGGATAATGACACCAATTTATGCTCTAGTGAATTAGAATAGATATAGCATGAGTATGTTATCAAGGCTAACCACCCATCCCGCTACCATGTAGTGGCCAACGGACAGATAAAATCTTTCAACAAGACCCTGTCCAACATCCTCCCGAAAATGGTGGACAAAGACAAGAAGTCATGGCCGGATAAACTCCTCAATGCATTGTGGGCTCATCGAACCACAATCCGCACCGCTACTCAGTCTACCTTGTTTAAATTGGTGTACAACACAGCGGTGGTCCAACCCATTGAACTCCAACTTCCCTCACTCCTTTTTTAAATAATTAATCAATTATCTGATGATGAGCAGTCAGAAAACCGGCTAGGTGAATTGGAACAACTAGACGAGAAGCGGATGCACACTCTGCACCACCTGGAAGTGTACCAGAACCAGATCGCACGAGCCTTCAACAAAAAGGTTTTCCTCCGGTCTTTCTTGGATAGAGAATTAGTGTTGGTCCTCCAGACCCCAATGATACCTGGCAAGAATCCTCCAAAGCTGGAGCCCATGTGGGAGGGACCATATGTTGTACACAAGGTCTACTCCAACGGAGCATATGCCCTGATCTTTATAGACAGGAAATTCACAACGTCTCATACCAATGAAAGATTCTGGAATATGTATTTCGCATAGAGACCAAGAAGTATTTCTTCCTTACCGCATGCCGATAAACTGCACCGACGATGAAAAAAATGAGGTGCATTCATCGTCCGAGCTGCATGACGTTAAACTGCCATGCACCCAACAGTCCAAAATCTATGACCTTAAAATAAGAGTATTTCATCCTCCTCGTATGACATTAAACTGCACGAACAATATTATTTAAAATTGTCCTCTTCCCCTGTGTACGGACCAGACCTACAAGGGGTGTATTCACGTCCTCACTGCATGATGTTAAACTGCATGGAGTCCGTCCTTTCCGCACGACACTAAACTGCACAGATAATAAGAGTCAAGAATTCTCTCTTCCCCCCGTGTACGGGCCAGACCTGCATGAGGTGTATTCATTGTCCGAACTGCATGATGTTAAACTGTAAAGCACCCAATGGTCCAAACTCTATTACCTTAAACAAAGAGTATTTCATCCTCACTGCATGACATTAAACTGCATGGACAAGATGATTTAAAAATTCCCTCTTCTCCTGTGTATAGACCACACCTGCATTGGGTGTATCGTCTTTCAGAGAACTACTTGAGGCTTGATTCCTGCCCTCACAGGATATGTTGTAATTCCAGAATTCCACACCTTGGCCTAACCACCTCAAAAAGAAAAACAGAATACCCCCTTCCCCCCGTGTACGGGCCAAACCTGCATGGGGTGTATTCACGTCCTCACTGCATGACGTTAAACTGCATGGAGTCTGTCATTACTGCACAATGATAAACTGCATGGATAATAAGAGTCAATAATGCTCCCTTCCCCCCGTGTACGGGCTAGACATGTACGGGGTGTATTCACGTCCTCACCGCATGATGTTAAAGTACATGGATTCCATCCTTACCGCACGACGCTAAACTGCACGGATAATAAGAGTCAAGAATTATCCCTTCCCGCCCGTGTACAGGCTAAACCTGCACAGGGTGTATTCATTGTCCAAACTGCATGACATTAAACAGCCCAGCACCCAATGGTCCAAACTCTATGTCCTTAAACTATGATTATCACGTCCTCACCGCATGATGTTAAACTGCACGGGATCTAATAATAGCCCTCATACTAACCACATGACGTTAAACCGTATGGAGTCTGTCCTCATCGCATGACGTTAAACTACACGAATTACAAATAACTACGTACGGCTTGATTCCTTCCCTCACAGGATACGTAGCAACGCCAGGATCCCCAGTCCTGGACCAGCCCCCTGAATAATAAAAATTAAAAAAGGCCCCTTTCCCCCGTGTATGGAACAGACCTGCACGAGGTGTACTTTTTCCAGAGTACTATGTACGGCTTGATTCCTGCCCTCGCAGGATACATAACAATTCCAGGATCCCCAGTCCTGGCTCAGCCCCCTGAATAAAAGGAAAAAAGTTTCTCTTTCCCCCTGTGTGAGAACCAGACCGGCACGGGGTGTATAATCCATCCTTACCGCATGACGTTAAACTACATGGACTCCGTCCTAACTACACGACTTTAAACTACATGGGCTTCGTCCTCACCATGTGACGTTAAACTGCACGGACTTCGTCCTCACTGAATGACGTTAAACTGCACAGACTTCGTCCTCACCGCATGACGATAAACTATACGGACTTCGTCGCGACCCACCCAAGACACATGGCAGTACTAAATGGAGACACTCCTTGAACATTTGGATGCAACCTCTCCATACATCAAACTCCACGAAACGAATAATTATGGGTTGTCATAACCACTCATGGACATCGGAAGTGGAAATTCATTGACCTGTGGACACCTTTGTATGACTATGAATACCATTCCCCCAGTGGCTCTGCTTAATGATATCCCCTGGCTCATCTACCAAAGGCCTGATTTCCAGAGGCGATGCTCTTCATAGCTTCATACGCTTACCGTCCTTAGAGCCTCCATACCATACCTCCTAATCAAGAAGTTTATGGCTAAGTGGTTTACAAGATAATTCCCCTTTTCACATCCAGGTGTTCCTAGGGTATCCTTATCTGGCTAGCCTATGTGTCTATCAGTGGTTCACATAGTGACCTGCATCAACAAACATCAAGCCAGGACTAGGGTAAGTTGACTCAACGGACAATTACAGTGAAGATGTTTCTTGTATACCCGGACATCATTATCCCCACGTTCCAAACTCTTCACTTTGAGAAATCGTGGATTTTCATAATCATTCATGGCCATCAGAAGTGGAAAGTTATCGACCCGGGGGCGCCTTTGAACGACTATGCACACCATTCCCTCGGCAGCTCTACATAATGATATCCCATGGCTCGTCCATCAATGGCAAGATTTCCTCGGGCAGTACTCTTCCTAGATCCATACGCCTACCGGCCTCAGAGCCTCCACACCACACCTCTTGATCCGGGAAAACTCAAAGTTTCAGTTAAAAACCTTCATCCCCCACCATGTTCCAAGTTTATCAAAACATGTTGACTCAGTTATCCTTCGAGTGATTGTGGCAACAGTCACCCAATGGTCCAAGCTCTATGACCAATAAACTAGGAGTACTTCGTCCTTACCGCATGATGTTAAACTGCATGGAATGAAGGCACACCTCCGCACACACAAAAAAAGAAAAAAAGAAAATATCAGTGCATGGGGATCTTTGAAACTCAATAAGAAACTAGGGACAGATATCCCCGACATGTCCAGACATTCTCCTACCAAATGACAAACATTGTGGCCCGGATATTTGCTGATATTAATAACCATTCATGGCCATCAGAAGTGGAAATTTATCATCCCATGGACACCTTTACATGACTATGCATACAATTCCCTTAGCGGCTCTTCAAATTGATATCCCCTGGCCCGTCTACCAAAGGAAAGATTTCCATAGGCGATGCACTTCCTAGCTCTGTACGCTTATCTGCCTCAGTTCCCCATATAACCTCTCCTAATCCAAGAAGCCCTAGAACCAAGATTTACACCAATCAACCCCCCCCCCCCCACATTTGGGTCATGTTGAGGTATTCAAGCCCAGTTATATTCTGATGAAGAGCGTCCTTTTCAACTACGTCCTCGCCACATGATGTTAAACTACAAAAGATATCTTGGCCACTTGGAACAAAACTGCAAAGGCCAAGTATTAACCATCTAGGGAAATTCCTCCAACCGCAAGCATTTTCACTCGCTCAAAAAAAAGCCCCAGTCCTCGCTTCCTGACGTTAAAATGCGCAACAACCTTTAAAAATTCATGTCATCCTTTCCACATGACACTAAACTGCGCGGAATATGTTCCAACCACATGACGATAAATTACACGGTCATACTCGTCATGGGTTCAATGAGAAACATAGGCTTTTCTTCATCCTTCAGTGCATGGGTCATACCTGCACGAACCACCGCCTCACACCAGTGTGAGAAAGAATTACTTCACCCATTCTCAGGATGTTTATTCTAGGTATTTCCCCCATATTTAGGAACCCTCTCATCATTATCCATACTCTATACTCAGAAAAAGGAAAACTCTCATAAGCCACCCCTGATGGTCCCAAATCTCAACTTCTCTAATGTTTCTTGGCTATCGGAAGTGGATAGTCTTTGAATTAAGGACACCTTTGTATGACTACGCATATCATTCCCTCAGCGGCTCTGCATATTGATCTCCCCTGGCCCATCTACCAAATGCAAGACTTCCTCAGGCAATTCTTCTATCCATACGCCTCTTGGCCTCTGAGCCCCCATTTCTATCCTAGGATTCGGAAACCATCTGAACTACAGTTTTCCAACCTCTTCCACAATCCTACCTGAATGCGGAGAAACGTACTTGATGAGATTATGGAGAACCAGGAGAAGTCGTTCCATTTCAGATGATGTCCCAGCTGCATGACATTAAACTGCATCGATCCCCAACCCTCCTTTATGCTAGATAAATGCGTAGGATGGGAACCTTGATTCCACACTCCTAATTGGTACATATTTTCTCAAAACCTTTCAGAAATCACATAACCTTTCCGAGCCACCCCCAGTGGTTTTCACTTTTTTTCTTTTTTCCAAACCACCCATCGTGGTTTCCATGAGTTGGACTTCCATGAAGTCCCCTGTCCATCAGAAATGGTAAGTCTTTGACTTAAGGACACCATTGTATGACTATGCATACCATACCCTCAGCGGCTCTGCATATAGATTTCCCCTGGCCCGTCTACCAAAGGCAAGTTTTCCTTTGGCAACGCTCTTCCAACCTCTGTACGCTGACACGGCTCCTATATCTTGAGACATGCCCCACATGCCGTTCAAATTTAAACATGTTTCCCCCCACATGTGCCAGAAGAGTATTGAGACAAAATTTGGTCAATAAAACCTCTTTGGGACCCTCATACCACCATATTTGGTCAAAGATGATCAACCTAAAACATCAGTAATGATAGTCTTGTTGAAGGGACTTTAAACTACTCACAAAGGAAAGAGGCAGAAAGACTGTTAGGCTGAAAACCCGAAAATGGCGACCTAAGAAACTGCCGGGTTATACCCGCTAGGTCCACACTAAATGGGCCCAGGAAAAATCTGGGCATTATAAAAAAAAGACAAAAAGTTTGTAGGGTTTTCCTGCAAAACCCTAGAAATAGTCAAACTATGCTTGCTCGATCCCATGGTCCAGGAAAAAGTTAGAGATTGATTTATTTTTAGTCCTAGACTCAGATTATTCTATGTTCAGGGAATTATCATATGCAAAAATCTTGCCAAATAGTTTCTATAATAGGAAAAGGCGACAAGAGAACTAAAGAGAAATGTTTATTTGTTCCATAAAAAAGTTGGTAGGAAGGGCATCCACAATCCGGAGCCTCCTCTAGTGCATAAGGTGATTACATGAGTTTTTAAGTGAATTCACAAAGCTGTAGCAGGTGCTGGTGAGAATCCTCGATTGTCTGAAAGAGATTCTATAGTAAGGCTGTCTCAGCTTCTGCACCAGCCCGCAGATCTTCTGCCTATTGAGCCACCATTATGCTTTACCTCATTTCCTCCTCCATCTGCCGCTCCCCTTCTCCAATCATGGCAGCGACATTGGCCTCTTCCTGATGCAGCCACTGTATCTTATTCCTCAGCACCTCCATGTGAGAATGCTACTCAATAAATTCTATCTAAAGCCTCACGACGACCCCAGTGTGGTCATGAGCTACTGTTAGGCAGAGTTGTTGAGTTGCGGAAAGGTAGGCTTCGGATTGGGTAGCAGAAAGGCGAGATTCGAAATCACCTAGCCTCTCTTGATCAGCTAATACCTTCTTGACTATGTCATAAACACCATGATAGTCAATGCCATGAAATCCCAACAACATAAACAAATTGTGTAGCCTTAGTAATTTGGCCGGCATCTCGACCAAGGGGATTTGAGAGATCAGTCTCTAGATTTTCTCCCAAGCCCTTTGGTGAGTGTGTCGAAGGCTGGAGATGACTTGTTGATTGCTCTCAGAATCACTCTCGGATGAGGACACATATTCGGGGATGAACGTCACCAAGGAGGGACCCGAGGTGGCCTCACCCGCAAACTCTGGCACAGCCGCAGCTTCACCCCCGACAGTTGTGGTCATAAACACAGTTGGGCCTAATGACAAAATCTTCAGCGCCACTGGTTTTGGTACTGAATCCAAAGAGTCAATAAGACAGATGAGTACCCCTAATTAGAAAAGGGAAGAAAAAGGAGTCAGAGGCCGGATATTGGGGAACTTACTCATAATCCACGAGGCATCTGCATCCGCAAGCTCTGCAATGCCACGACAGCCACTTGAATAGGATGCCACATCTTCGATAGGAATGTGAATCCGAGGAGCCCCTAGAGGGGTCCAGGGCCTGAGGCCATGCCTAAGGTTAGCAGTTTCCAAAGCCGTCATCAATTGGTCACCTACGGAGACCAAGCATGGGGAAATCACTCCCCCGGTGAACAAGATAATAGCCCACTCCGGGTTTCCAACAATTGGACTAATGGTAGGCTCTTCCTCCATTACCACAGGATCCATTAAGTCTTAGGAGGTTGGCCCCGTCGGATCTAGATCCCCCCAGCGAACATGGGCACCCAATCGTCCTCTGCAATTAGAGGGGCTGTTTGATCAGCAGGAGTCTCGAATACCAAAAAAAATTTCTCCGACGTATCACTCACTAATAAAGGCGGGAGTAAAGAGTAAATATTGTCGGCCCCTCCGGCGGGGCTCACCATCTCATCGTTCCCAGGCGTGGTTATAGGTGATTCTACATGAGGCAAGGAGGAGGAAGGTAGAACCTCTTGGGTAGCCACAATCAGATCCCCGAGTGGCCCTGAACCATATGTCAAACAGTTAATGACTAACACAGTCTAAGAATGCATGATGGTGATTGAGAAAAAGATAATTCATGATTACCCGACGTTCCCTGTCCGAGCCTTTCCGATAAACGGAACACATGTTGCCATCTTTGGATCTTCCTAGGGGACATTTTGCCCAGAATTCTAGGAGGGGTGGGAGGAAGAAAGCTATAGAGACCCGAAGCTTAACGTACATGGACATTACATTAATTTTGCGGAATACATAGTTCATAACAAAAACACACACAGAAGGATCATAATTGTTTATTATCTTTGGAAACTCGGAATATAATCTTCTAATCGTGGTGAAAGATCTTCAACATCTCCAATAAAGATCTTCCTTTTTTTTACCAAAAACATTTCTTTATATCCTGGGGAAAATCAAACGCAAAAGGGTGAGCTCAAATGCTCAGTAAGGGTAAACAAAAGAAATATCAATCACATCATATTCCTAAGAACATAACATTTTGGAAATCTTAACCTGCAAAATAGAGCATAATTTCATAACATGGGATAAATCATAGTAGTGAAATGAAATCCCAATAATCATAACTTATAACATGAAACTTTGTGGCATCCACACATAATCATATAGAATCATTTCTTATTAGTCAAGACTCATTTCCAAGACTATCTTAGTGGACAATGTCCCTTTCTGAACCGAGTTCACTCCTCGTTTCAGTCATGATTCACTGAACCGGTATAACCTACCATTCCAGAAATGTCTATCTCATGAGATATAAAATCTTTACCCAATGCATTGGAGGGAGATATAGGTCCCACAAAACTCATAATGATACCATTCTTATGTGTGCCACAAAATCATAAATCATACATCATTGCATAACCCATGTAATAAAAATGGGAATCTTAAACATCGTGAAATCATCAAACAAGTCATATAAGATAAAGGAATTCATAGAAATAATTCCATCACAACATAATCAAATCAATGTAATAATAGGGATATAAACAGAACCCTATATTATCTTATATGGAAAATAATTTTGATAAAACACTTGAACTCCATTCTTGAGGAAAATATCCTTTCTACTTCAAAAACATTTTCCTTTCTTAACATGTCATAAAATTTTAAACTAAACGAAGTAGATTAAAAATAAACATGAAAACTTGTAAAGTAAGCTTCTTGGAATTAATTTTTTTTAAATCAATTCATGCCGTATAAGTTGAAAAAAACATTCTTCGTACTTTTGTCAAAAAAGTCAAAAAGTACCTCGTACGAAAAACAGCAAAAGATTCCTTTCATATTATTTACTAAAAACTCACCGAAAGGTAAAATTGGATTTAGACAATTGTAGGTGTATGGAAATAATATTACATATTCAGGAAACATTAATGTGGATGATAAAATACACCCCAGTAAATACTAATGTATAAACAATCTCGGATAAAAATGAGATTGTGATATTTCCCTTACTATAGGTCCGATTTGCTTCGTAAGTGTCCGAACCGCCTGTATAATGATTTAAATAATGTCATTGACTTATTCCAGAATCATAATCATTGTTATGATATCATATATGGTTCACTTATGACTTTATATTACCCGTTCTTTTGTAAATTCCATGTTAAAGAGCGTTTTGGGTAAAATTGTTTTCTTTTTCATCCGTGTTTTGACTTGTAATTATTCATATGATTACATAGATCATGATTACTTAATTACAGAATATAAAACATGATTTATATATAATATACATTCAGAATATACATATATATAATAAATCATTAAATTGAACGAAATACACCGTTCATGGAGACGGTAGGCCGTACGTACGCATGAATGCTGTTTTCGTTTCCTTATTGAGTTGAATGGAATTAAGTAGATGACATACATATATATACACATAAATCCAGTATCATTGTTATGTCATATATTTCATGATTACTTATTATATATACTTTATAATCATTCATGAATGGTTAAAGTGAAGAATGAATCTCATCGCGTCATGGAGACGGTAGTCCGTACGTACGCACGAGCGATGATATCGTTCTCATGATCATGGGACTATATTGGAGTGTATGTATACTATTTCAGAATCAATATCACTTTAAAATAATAATATATAGTTATTATTTACACCATTATACCCATCCAAGTATGGTGGTGGTGGAAAATAGATTTCACCACGGCGTGGAGACGGTATTCCATACGTACGCACGCGCGGTGATTTTGTTATCCGTAGGATGGATAGATGGTGAAATAGGGTTGTTTAATAATTATAATAACATATCAGTATATGATTGATACTGATTTTATTACTTCATAATGTAACAACCTATGAAGAAGAAGTGGAAGAAAAAATAAAGGTGAAAGAATCGGTAACAGAAATTACCTCTTCTTTGAAGTGCCTCTTTGAGACCTCCTCTTAGGGCACTAAAATTGATCTTTGAGGAAGACCAGAACCTCTAGGATGTTTCTAGGGAATTGTATAAGATAATTTGGCAGGGGTTGTCCGAGCTTGAAGGCTCAAAGTTGTGTGAGGAAGAGAGGGAGGAGGTTCCCTTTTATAAGGGAGGAGAGGGGCACCTTTGGAATAACTAAAAATATTATTTTATTATAAAGTCAAGTTCGGTTTTAAACAGCTCCAAATTGATTTATTTCAAATCTAAGGTGGGGATGGGTCGAACTCCTCTCATCCAATAGAATTTAGACAAGTTTAGGTTCCTATTTTAACCTTATCATGCAGATTTAACATTAAGTTAAATAATTTTACTTTTACCGTGTGTTCTTGTGTTCTTATACTATAAGGTTAACAAACTTACTATATCAAGCCAAACGAACCCCAAGTTGTTTATTATTAATATATATAACCTTATATAAGTCATTTTTCCGAACCATATATTTTTAGGAATAAAATAACAATTAATTATATAATATTTGTTTTAAAAACTATTTTATGTCAATTTTGACACTATTTAGTAATTGATTTTTTTTGAAAATCATAACAGAATGATAAGTTCGAACAAAGATAATTAAAGAAATACTAAAATGTCATATTAACCTATAAAATTAGTGGAATTCATAAAAAAGTCTTAAATTATATTTATTTGGGTATTTATAACATCAATTATGTCAATATTTCATTAATAAGATAATTATTGCATCATCGTTGTGTCATAAATAAATTAAATTATTTAATGTCTAAAAATTAAAAATAAAATACCATTATTTAGGAAATCTTTTTAGCTTTCTAATGAATATTTATAGTCGAATTGAGCTTAAGTATAACCCCATATTAAAAAGGATTTACTTATTAAACTTTGATTTTAACTATTTTAACGCTTCTTTAAATAAATTAATAATAAATGTCCTAATCTAATCCAAGTGGGCATAAATGGTCATATTTTATTCCTAAGGTTGTTTCTGGTCGAATTACACTTGTCCAATAGAATTAGGACATGTGTTAGGGTAATAATAATATCATTTTTACCCTTAATTACCCTATTTACTTTTAACCGTGGTAAAAAAAAGTAAAAAGTTACTATTCACCAAAAACTTATTTACATCTCATTGAACCACATTTTACTTACTGACATCAACCGTGTCTCTCAGATTTTCGAAATTCCACTCACAGAAGCGGTAAAATTATGTTTTATGAAAATTTCAGTTTTTTAACTACCACTTAGTGGTTTCACTATTCATCAAAAATTGAAAGTTTTCAGAAAAATACCAAAATTTCACCCTAGGCTAATTTCGATATTATGAATCCAAAAATGAAGTCCATTTTGAAAAATAAAATTTACAAAATTTCAAAAAGTGGTTATTACTATTCATAACAGCTAGTTTTAATAATAGCATATCGTTGTTTAGTGAAACTCGGTATTGCGTACTACACACGCTATCGAGGAAGGTCGTGATTGCGTGTGATGCAAGGCAAGTCAAGGATACGTGTTGTGAAAGCTCCTTTTGGTGTAGCGTACAACACAAGACATTAATGAAATTAAAAAGAATATTTTTCATAAAATCTCGGTGTTACATTCTACCCCCCTTAAAATGAATTTCGCCCTCAAAATTCGTCGGGGTTATAAATGGTTTACTATTCGAAAGATTCTTTTATAGAAACCCACATCGTAAAAAGGAATACCAAAACCAATATTTAAAAACAAAAGAATGAAACGTAATGGTTACCCAAATAAACTAATCACTGGGTTTCCACATAGGTGAAAATATGGATATGGAAGAGAAATCTAACCATCATGTTCTGATGGAGAGTGGTAGAGAACATCGCTATGGAAAAGCCAACAATCACAAAGCCATAAATTTTTTATGATCTAGGGTACCATCTGATTCATCGGATATAAGGGCACTAGGACAACATTTTTGGTTTTCAATATCATTTCCCTAAAGTTGGAAATTTTGAATTAGAAGAAATACTTGCTTGATTTTGGTACAATCTCACTGCTGTTCGTGAATTGAACAATTTCCACTGCATCCCTTAAAGAAATGAAGTTGAATTTGTTATTCATGATGTGTTAGAAGATCTTGTGATAGAATGATGCGTTATTCCATCCATTTCAAACAAAAGGTTAGAAAAAGTTATACGTCCATCTTATGGTTAATCGTATATGGTTCCAAAAATGTACTTAAACTTCATATATCATACCGCTTAATAAAATAAAACGAGTTTCTACTAACCAGGTACTTCCTGTAGGCCAGTGGTAGGCGATAAAGGCCAGCCACACTTCGGTTGTGGGTTTGATTCCCACATCCTTGTCCGACGCGATGGGTTATCGCCCGTCCTGCAAGTTGTCCTTTTTCTAAAACTATATTACTATAACATCCCATCAATAATATCGAAAAAACGTCATTCCTTATACAATACTAACTTATGTCCAATATAATCCATTCCAATCTTTAGGCTTATCCATAATACTGCAGTCCACTCTCATAATATAGTGAAAATGATTACCAGATATTTAATACCATCGTTGATTCCCATATATCATAAGATATGTCTTGTTGGTCACATTCCAAACATTCAAAGTCCTTAATCATGTATTCACTTTAATACCCATTGAACCTTAGTGAAAACACGAATGGAGTTAAAAGTTAACACTTTCCACATACCAAAATCCTCAAAATTCTATATACTCAAACCATGATATCACTTAGTCCTTACATCAATCATGAGCTCATGAATACTGTCAAATATTTCATTTTCTCATTTTCCCTTCATTATACGCATATCATCTTTTTTCCAAAAATATCTCAATCACTTTCCATGGTTACTGGTACCATAAAATTATTGAAAACCACAATAGACCAATACATAAATATTCCAATATTCCACGATACTATATACAACATTATTTTGGAATCCCATTACATAAACACTTAATCATTCCACCACATCGTAATCATATTCAACATCACCAATGGTGATCGCATGTGACTTCCCTTTGTATTTTTCTTTAAGTGGTTGCTCATGTCGATCATCACTAACCCTTGGATTAGGGCATTTATTAGCATAATGCCCCATTTCCTTGCACTTGATGCATTGAAGTGTAGTAGGTTCATTCTGTGTATCCCTTCCTTTGTTTGCATCATTAGACATCTTCTTCCCATCATTGCGGCATTCAAATTCCCGATGACCTTCCTTTCCACATTTGAAACATTTACTTGTCCCTTTAAGACAATCTCCACCATGCTTCTTTCCACACATTGAGCATAAGGAAACATTCATCTTCTTTTCACCATTATTTTGAGATTTCTCCTTGAACTCCATCTTTCGTTTCTTGTCCAAACTATGAGATAGATAAGTAACACCAACATACATTTCTACCTCGATAGCACAACGAACAATTTCTTCATAGCTACTGAAGTCTCTTCTAGCTAATGCCCTTCGAAGATTTGGTTTTAAGCCACTGAAGAATCGATCAACTTTACATTCAGTTTGAATGATAAATCCAGATGCATACCTTTCAAGCCTTGTAAAATTCGCTTCATATATACCAACAGATTCCTCATCCTTTTGCTTTAGTTCAAGAAACTCATTCTCCATCTTTGTTCGAAGAATACGAGGAAAGTACTTATTGAAAACTAAGTTCTTGAACTTGTCCAATTCCATGGACTCAATTTCATCTCGTGACCTCGTATTATTGATAAGATTCCACCATTGATCAGCATCACCTTCAAAACGATATACTGATAAAATGACTTTATCATGTTCAGAACATTGAAGAACTGAAAATATCTTTTCAGTGGTAATTATCCATTGTTCAGCAACAAGTGGATCAGAAGACCCACTGAAAGAAGGTGGATGTTGCCTCATGAAAGACTCAATAGAATATTGTTCCATTCTCTGCTCATTTGGAAGTCTAGAATGATTCATAGCTTGTGTAAGTATAGAAATAAGATTTTTCCCTCCATCTCCCATAACATTTGTTTGTTCAGGAGGACAATAATTGCATTGTCCATTGCATTGATCAGCATGGTTCCTTCAGGTTCCAACCATCATCTAAAACCCAAAAAGAATAGTGTGAGAGGCAAAAATCATGCTAGGGAAAATAGCATAATAAAAGGGGGAGTACCCTTAATATCTAACATATTAGGTCAAATTCTATGATTGTTACCGTAATTCTAGGACTATATCCTATACGTATAATTATCCTTAGGGACATCCTGAGACATACCTTAGAAATATCTCTAGGGATCTCACTAACATTTTCTCATCCTAGTCTCCAAAGGTTGACTAAACCTTTCCTCTGATACCAACTGTAGAGACCCGAAGCTTAACGTACATGGACATTACATTACTTTTTCAGAATACTTAGTACATAACAAAAACACACACACAAGGATCGTAATAGTTTAGTGTCTTTGGAAACTCAGAATATAATCTTCTAATCGTGGTAAAAGATCTTCAACATCTCCCATAAAGAACTTCCTTTTTTTACCAAAAACCTTTCTTTATATCTTGGGGAAAAGAAAACGTAAAAGGGTGAGCTCAAATGCTCAGTAAGGGTAAATAAAAGAAATATCAATCACATCATATTCATAAGAACATAACATTTTGGAAATCATAACCTGCAAAAGAGAGCATAATTTCATAACATGGGATAAATCATAGTAGTGAAATGAAATCCCAATAATCATAACTTATAACATGAAACTTTGTGGCATACACACATAATAATAGAGAATCATTTCTTATTAGTCAAGACTCATTTCCAAGACTATCTTAGTGGACAAAGTCCCTTTCTGAACAGAGTTCACTCCTCGTTTCAGTCCTATTTCACTGAACCGGTATAACCTACCGTTCCATCCATGTCTATCTCATGAGATATAAAATCTTTACCCAATGCATTGTAGGTAGATATAGGTCCCACCCATCTCATAATGATGCCATTTTTATGTGTGCCACAAAATCATAAATCATGAATCATTGCATAACCCATGTAATAAAAATGGGAATCTTAAACATCATGACATCATCAAAAAATTCATATAAGATAAAGGAATTCATAAAAATAATTCCAATACAACATAATCAAATAAATGTAATAATAGGGATATAAACAGAACCCTATATTATCTTAGATGGAAAATAATTTTGATAAAACACTTGAACTCCATTCTTGAGGAAAATATCCTTTCTTCTTCAAAAACATTTTCCTTTCTTAACATGTCATAAACTTTAAACTAAATGAATTTGATTAAAAATAAACTTGAAAACTTGTAAAGTAAGCTTCCTGGAATTAATTTTTTTTAAAAATCCATTCATGCCGTATAAGTTAAAAAAACATTCTTCGTACTTTTGTCTGAAAAGTCAAAAAGTACCTCGTACGAAAAATGACAAAAGATTCCTTTCATATTATTTACTAAAAACTCATAGAAGGGTAAAATTGGATTTAAACAATTGTAGGTGGATGGAAATAATATTACATATTCCGGAAACATGGATGTGGATGATAAAATACACCCCAGTAAATACTAAAGTATAAACAATCTCAGATAAAAATGAGATTGTGATATTTCCCTTACCTTAGGTCTGATTTGCTTCGTAAGTGTCCGGACCTCCTGTATAATGATTTAAATAATGTCATTGACTTATTCCAGAATCATACTCATTGTTATGATATCATGTATGGTTCACTTATGACTTTATATTACCAGTTCTTTTGTAAATTCCATGTTAAAGAGCGTTTTGGGTAAACTTGTTTTATTTGTCATCCGTGTTTTGACTTGTAATTATTCATATGATTACTTAGATCATGATTACTTAATTACAGAATATAAAACATGATTTATATATAATATATATTCATAATATACATATATATAATAAATCAGTAAATGGAAAGAAATACACCATTCATGTAGACGGTAGGTCGTACGTACGCATGAACGCTGTTTTCGTTTCCTTATTGAGTTGAATGGAATTAAGTAGATGACATACATATATATACACATAAATCCAGTATCATTATTATGTCATATATTTCATTATTACTTATTATATATACTTTATAATCATTCATGAATGGTTAAAGTGGAGAATGAATCTCATCGCGTCGTGGAGACGGTAGTCCGTACGTACGCACGAGCAATGATATCGTTCTCATGATCATGGGACTATATTGGAGTGTATTTATACTATTTCAGAATCAATATCACTTTAAAATAATGATATATAGTTATTATTTACAACATTATACCCATCCAAGTTAGGTGGTGGTGGAAAATATATTTCACCACGGCGTGGAGACGGTATTCCGTACGTACACACGCGTAGTGATTTCATTTTCCGTAGGATGGATAGATGGTGAAATTGGGTTGTTTAATATTTATAATAACATATCAGTATATGAGTGACACTTATTTTATTACTTCATAATGTAACAACATAAGAAGAAGAAGTAGAAGAAGAAATAAAGGTGAAAGAATCGGTAACGGAAATTACCTCTTATTTGAAGCGCCTCTTTGACACCTTCTCTTAGGGCACTAAAATTGGTCTTTGAGGAAGTCCATAACCTCTAAGATGTTTCTAGGGAAGTCTATAAGATAATTGGTCAGGGGTTGGCTGAGCTGGAAGGCTCAAAGTTGTGTGAGGAAGAGAGGGAGTAGGTTCCCTTTCATAAGGGAGGAGAGGGGCACCTTTGGAATAACTAAAAATATTATTTTATTATAAAGTCAAGTTCGGTTTAAATAGATCCAAATTGATTTATTTCGAAGCTAAGGTGGGGATGGGTCGAAATCCTCTCATCCAATAGAATTTAGACAAGTTTAGGTTCATATTTTAACCTTATCATGTAGATTTAACATTAAGTTAAATAATTTTACTTTTACCGTGTCTTCTTGTGTTCTTATACTATAAGGTTAATAAACTTACTATATCAAGCCAAAAGAACCCCAAGTTGTTTATTATTAATATATATAACCTTATCTAAGTCATGTTGCCGAACCTTAGATTTTTAAGAATAAAATATCATTTAATAATATAATATTTGTTTTCAAAACTATTTTATGTCAATTTTGACACTATTTAGTAATTGATTTTTGTGAAAATCATAACAGAATGATAAGTTCTAAAAAAGGTAATTAAATAAATACTAACATGTCATATTAACATATAAAATTAGTGGATTTCATAAAAAGTCTCAAATTATATTTATTTGGGTATTTATAACATCCATTATGTCAATATTTCATTAATAAGATAGTTACTCCATCATCGTTGTGTCATAAATAAATTAAATTATATAATGTCTAAAAATTACAAATAAAATACCATTATTTAGGAAATCTTTTTATCTTTCTAATGAATATTTATTGTCGAATTTATCTTATGTATAACCCCATATTAAAAATGATTTACTTATTAAACATTGATTTTAACTATTTTAACCCATCTTTAAATAAATTAATCATAAATGTCCTAATCTAATCCAAGTGGGCCTAAATGGTCATATTTTATTCCTAAGATTGTTTTTGGTCGAATAACACTTGTTCAATAGAATTAGGACATGTGTTAGTGTAACAGCCTGAGATTTTATAAAAAAATATTCTTTCTAATTTCATTAATGTGTTGTGTTGTAAGCTACACCAAAAGGAGCTTTCACAACACGCATCCATGAATTACCTTAAATTACATGCAATCACGACCTTCCTCGATAGTGTGTGTAGTACGCAATACCGAGTTTCACTAAACAACGATATGCTATTAAAATATTATTAAAATTATCCGTTATGAATAGTAATAACCACTTTTTGAAATTTTGTAAATTTTATTTTTTTAAAATGGGCTTAATTTTTGGATTCGGAGTATCGAATTTAGCCTAAGGTGAAATTTTGGTACTTTTCGGATAACTTTCATATTCTGATGAATAGTGAAAATTACTAAATTATAATTAAAAACAACTTTTTTAATAAAAATAATTAATAGTGATAAATTATTAATTTGAGTGGTTTTAAAGTATATTTAGAATATATTTTTACAATTTAATACAATGTTGGTCATTGGATGTAATTTCACATTTAAACCAGTCATAAACAAATGTCTATCTTTTGATAGTTATTATCTCTTAAGAACACGCTATTTGTTTTGACGACGGCAATTAATTTTTAAATTAATTAATGCAACTAACATGTTTTGAATTTGATAAAATAGACATCATTTTTGAGTTCATAATATCAAATATAGCTTAGGCCTAATTTTTGGTATTTTTCTGAAAACTTTCAATTTTTGATGAATAGTGAAACCACTAAGTGGTAGTTAAAAAAACTGAATTTTTCATAAAACTTAATTTTACCGCTTCTATGAGTAGAATTTCAAAAATCCGAGAGACACGGTTGATTTCAGTAAGTAATATGTGGTTCAATGAGATGAAAATAATTTTTGGTGAATAGTAACTTTTTACTTTTATTTACCACGGTTAAAAGATAATAGGGTAATTAAGGGTAAAAATGATATTATTATTACCCTAACACATGTCCAAATTCTATTGGAAAAGTGTAATTCGACCAAAAACAACCTTAGGAATAAAATATGACCATTTAAGCCCACTTAGATTAGATTAGGACATTTATTATTAATTTATTTAAAGAAGGGTTAAAAGAGTTAAAATCAAAGTTTATTTACTAAAAAATTTTTAATATGGGGTTATACATAAGTTAAATTCGCCTATAAATATTCATTAGAAATCTAAAAAGCTTTCCTACATAATGGTATTTTAGTTGTAATTTTTAAACATTAAATAATTTAATTTATTTATGACACAACGATGATGCAGTAATTATCTTATTAATGAAAGATTGACATAATTGATGTTATAAATACCCAAATAAATATAATTTGGGACTTTTTATGATTTACACTAATTTTCTAGGATACTATGATATATTATTGTTGATTTAATAAACTTGGTACGAACATATAATTCTGTTATGACTTTCACAAAAATCATATATCAAATAGTGTCAAAATTGACACAAAATAGTTTTTAAATCAAATAGTATATTATTAATTGTTATTTTATTCCTAAAAATATAAGGATCGGCCAAATGACTTAGATAAGGATATATATATTAATAATAAACAACTTGGGGTTCTTTTGGCATGTTATAGTAAGTGTATTAACCATATAGTGTAAGAAAATAAAAAGTCACGGTAAAAGTTTAATTATTTAACTTAGAGTTAAATCTAATTGATAAGGTTAAAATAATACCCTAAGCTTGTATAAATCCTATTGGTTGATAGGATTTCGACCCATCCCCACTTTAACTTCAAAATAATACCCTTTGGAACCATTATAAAACGATTTTGACTTTAATATAAAATAATATTTTGAGATATTCCTAAGGTGCCCCTCTCCTCCCTTATAAAAGGGCACCTCCTCCCCCTCCTCCTCACACCAATTTGAGCACTCAAGCTCGGCCAACCCCTGCCAAAATCCCTTCTCCACTTCCCTATAATAATCCTATAGGGTCTGGTCTCCCTCAAAGACCAATTTCGGTACCCTAAGAGTAGGTCTCAAAGAGGCGCTTCAAAGAAGAGGTAATTTCCGTTACCAATTCTTTCACCTTTATTTCTTCTTCCACTTCTTCTTTTAAGGTTGTTTCATTATGAAGTAATAACATCAGTATCACTCATATACTGATATGTTATTATAAATATGAAACAACTCTAATTAACCTTCTATCCATCCTATGGAAAAAAGGAAATCACCGCGCGTGCGTACGTACGGAATACCGTCTCCACGCCGTGGTGTAATCTGATTTTCCACCAACACCTTACATGGATGGGTATTATGGTGTAAAAAATAACAATACATAGTTATTATAACATAATAATGATTCTGATATATTGTATCATCCACTCCAATTCAATTCAATAATTATGGAAATGATATCATCGCTCGTCCGTACGTACGAACTACCGTCTCCACGACGCGATGAGATTCATTCTCCATGTTAACCATTTAAGAATGATTATAAAGTATATATAAGCAATAATAATGAAATATATGACATTACAAAGCTACTGGATTTATTTTTATATATATGTATGTCATCTACTTAATTCCATTCAACTCAATAAAGAAACGAAAACAGCGTTCATGCGTACGAACGGTCTACCATCTCCATGAACGGTGTATTTCTTTCCATTTACTGATTTATTATATATATTTATATTCTGAATATATATATATATAAATAATGTTTTATATTCTGGAATTAAGTAATCTTGATCTAAGTAATCATATGAATAATTACAAGTCAAAACACGGACGACAAATGAAACAATTTTACCCAAAACGCTCTTTAACATGGAATTTACAAAAGAACGGGTAATATAAAATCATAAGTGAACCATATATGATATCATAACAATGAATATGATTCTGGAATAAGAAAATAACTTTATTTAAATAATTATACAGGAGGTTCGGACACTTACACAGCAAGTCGGACCTAAGGTAAGGGAAATATCACAATCTCATTTTTATCCGAGATTGCTTATACTTTGGTATTTACTGGGGTGTATTTTATCATCCACATCCATGTTTCATCAATATGTAATATTATTTCCATCCACCTATTATTTTTTTTAAATCCAATTTTACCTTTCGGTGAGATTTCAGTAAAATATATGAAAGGAATCTTTTGTCGTTTTTTTCGTACGAGGTACTTTTTTGACTTTTCTGACAAAAGTATGAGAAGAATGTTTTCTTTTTTTAACTTATACGGCATGAATGGATTTTTAAAACATTATTTCCAAGAATCTTCCTTTACAAGTTTTCATGTTTATTTTTAATCAACTTCTTTTAGATTATAATTGTATGACATGTTACGAAAGGAAAAGTGTTTTTGAAGCAGAAAGGATATTTTCCTCAAGAATGGAGTTCAAGTGTTTTATCAAAATTATTTTCCATCTAAGATAATAAAGGGTTCTATTTTTATCCCTATTATTACATTTATTTGATTATGTTGTGATGGAATTATATTTTTATGAATTCCATTATCTTATATGAATTGTTTTATGATGTCACGATGTTTAAGATTCACATTTTTATTACATGGGTTATGAAACGATGTATGATTTATGCTTTTGTGGCACACATAAGAATGGTATCATTATGAGATGGGTGGGACCTATATCTCCCCCCAATGCATTATGTAAAGATTTTATATCTCATGAGATAGACATGGCTGTAATGGTAGGTTATACCGGTTCAGTGAAACAGGACTGAAACGAGGGTGACTCGGTTCAGAAAGGGACTTTGTCCACTAAGATAGTCTTGGCAATGAGTCTTGACTAAAAAGAAATGATTCTCTATGATTATGTGTGTATGCCACAAAGTTTAATGTCTTATATTATGATTATTGGGATTACATTTCACTGCCATGATTTATCCCATGTTGTGAAATTATGATCTCTTTTCCAGGTTAAGATTTCCAAAAGTTATGTTCTTGTGTATACGATGTGATTGATATTTCTTTTGTTTACCCTTACTGAGCATTTGAGCTCACCCTTTTATGTTTACTTTTCCCCAGGATATAAATAAAGGTTTTAGGTATAAAAAAAGAGGAAGATCTTTATGGGAGATGTTGAAGATCTTTCACCAGGATTAGAGGATTATATTCCGAGTTTCCAAAGACACTAAACTATTACGATCCTTGTGTGTGTGTTTTTGTTATGTACTAAGTATTCCACAAATGTAATGTAATGTCAATGTACGTCAAGCTTCGGGTCTCTACAGTTGGTATCAGAAGAAAGGTTTAGTCAACCATTGGAAACTAGGATGCGAAAACGTTAGTGAGATCCCTAGAAATATTTCTAAGGTATGTCTAGGGATGTCCCTAAGGATAAGTATACGTATAGGATATAGTCCTAGAACTACGGTAACGATCTTAGAATTTAACCTAAGATGTTAGATATTGAGTGTGCTTCCCCTTTACTATGTTGTCTTCCCTAGCATGATTTCTCCTCTCACAAAATTATTTTTGTGTTTTAGTTAATGGAGGGAACCAGAAGGAATTCGGTTAACATTGAATCCAATGGACAAATTGGTGACTATGAGCAACAAAATTGTGTAATGCCTAGAGATAAAGATATTGTGATTATGCCGAATCAGTCATCGCGATATATGACTAACAAGGTTAAATTTATTGGTATGACTAATTCATCAAAGAAGAGGAAGATAAACTATTATGCATGTTCGCATGTTGAGGAGCATAAAGAAAGGAAGATTGAGATTTCTAAAGAAGGGATGAAGAACCTTGAGGAATACCTCAAATGGAGGGAACGATGTTATCTGTGTGGAGAAAAGGGTCATAGAGTGACAGATTATTATGGAGTTCAATGTCTTATTTGTGGAGAACATGGGCATTACCCAACTCAATGCACTGACCTAAAAAGTTACTTCTAAATCAAGGAAGGACTTATTCCAGGACAATCATTGAAGTGGATGGACTGAAGTGTTTATGTATTGGTATTCAAGAATTATGTTGTTGAGGTACTTTTATGGTGTACTGAAATATTTATGTATTGGTCTATTGTGGTTTTCAATAATTTTAAGGTACCTGTAACCCTGAAAAGTGATTCAAATATTTTGGAAAGTAGATGATATGCGCATAATTATGGGATAAGGAGAAAATGAAATGTTTGACAGTATTCATGAGATCATGATTGATATAAGGACTAAGTGATATCATGGTTTGAGTATATATAATTTTGAGGATTTTGGTATATGGAAAGTGTTAACTTTTAACTGCATTAATGTTTTCATTAAGGTTCAATGGGTATTCATTTTTCAAGAGAATACATGATTAAGGCCTTCTAATGTTTGGAATGTGACCAACAAGACATATCTCAAGATATACAAGGATCAATGATGGTATTAACATGCATGTTATATGAACTCTTTGGTAATCATTTTCACTATAATATGAGATTAGACAACAGTATTATGGATAAGCCTAAATATTGGAATGGACTATGTTGGAAATAAGTTAGTATTGTTTAAGGATTAAAGTTTTTTTCGATATTATTGATGGGATGTTATAGTAATAAAGTTTTAGAAAAAGGACAATCTGCAGGACGGGCGACAACCCATCGCGTCAGACAAGGCTGTGGGAATCGAACCCACAACTGAAGTGTGACTGGCCTTTATCGCCTACCACTGGCCTACATGAAGTCCCTATTTAGTAGAAACTAGTTTAATTATATTAAGCAGTATGATATATGAAGTATAAGTCCATTTTAGGAACTATATATGATTAATCTCACTATAGATGGACTTATGTATTTTTTGATAACTTTTCTAACCTTTTGTTTGAGACAGATGGAATGACCCATCATTCTATCACATGATCTTCTAACACATCACGAATGACAAATTCAACTTCATTTCTTTAAGAGATGAAGTGGAAATTGTCCAAATAACGACAAACTGTGAGACTATACCAAAATCACGAAAGTATTTCTTCTAATTTCATCAACTTTAGGGAAATGATCTTGAAAACCAAAAATGTTGTCCTAGTGCTCTTATATCTGATGAATCATATGGTACCTTAGATCATCACAAATTTATGGCTTTGTGATTGCTGTCTTTTCCATAGCCATGTTTTCTACCACTCTCCATCAGAACATGATGGTTAGATTTCTCTTCCATATCCATATTTTCACCTATGTGGAAACCCAGTGATTAGTTTATTTGGGTAATCATTACATTTCATACTTTAGTTTTTAAAGCCATGTTTTGGTATTCCTTTTTACGATGTGGGTTTCTATTAAAGAAACTTTCGAGTAGTAAACCATTTATAACCCCGACGAATTTCGAGGGTGAAATTCATTTTAAGGGGGGTAGAATGTAACAGCTCGAGATTTTATAAAAAAATATTCTTTTTAATTTCATTAATGTCTTGTGTTGTACGCTACACCAAAAGGAGCTTTCACAACACACATCCTTGACTTGCCTTGCATTACACGCAATCGCGACCTTCCTCGATAGCGTGTGTAGTACGCAATACCGAGTTTCACTAAACAACGACATGCTATTAAAATATTATTAAAACTAGCCGTTATGAATAGTAATAACCACTTTTTGAAATTTTGTAAATTTTATTTTTTAAAATAGAATTCATTTTTGGATTCGGAGTATTGAATTTAGCCTAAGGTGAAATTTTGGTACTTTTCGGATAACTTTCATATTTCTGATGAATAGTGAAAATTACTAAATTATAATTAAAAACAAATTTTTTAATCAAAATAATTAATAGTGATAAATTATTAATTTTAGTGGTTTTAAAGTATATTTATAATCTATTTTTACAATTTAATACAATGTTGGACAATGGATGTAATTTCACATTTAAACCAGTCATAAACAAGTGTCTATCTTTTGATAGTTATTATCTCTTAAGAACACGCTATTTGTTTTGACGACGACAATTAATTTTTAAATTAATTAATGCAACTAATATGTTTTGAATTTGATAAAATAGACATCATTTTTGAGTTCATAATATCAAATATATCTTAGGCCTAATTTTTGGTATTTTTCTGAAAACTTTCAATTTTTGATGAATAGTGAAACCACTAAGTGGTAGTTAAAAAAACTGAATTTTTCAGAAAATATAATTTTACCGCTTCTGTGAGTGGAATTTCAAAAATCCTAGAGACACAGTTGATGTCAGTAAGTAAAATGTGGTTCAATGAGATGAAAATAATTTTTGGTGAATAGTAACTTTTTACTTTTATTTACCACGGTTAAAAGTAAATAGGGTAATTAAGGGTAAAAATGATATTATTATTACCCTAACACATGTCCAAATTCTATTGGAAAAGTGTAATTAGATAAAAAACAACCTTAGGAATAAAATATGACCATTTAGGCCCACTTATATTAGATTAGGACATTTATTATTAATTTTTTTAAAGAAGGGTTAAAAGAGTTAAAATCAACGTTTATTTACTAAATTTTTATTAATATGGGGTTATACATAAGATAAATTCGACTATAAATATTCATTAGAAAGATAAAAATCTTTCCTACATAATGTTATTTTATTTGTAATTTTTAAACATTAAATAATTTAATTTATTTATGACACAACGATGATGTAGTAATTATCTTATTAATGAAATATTGACATAATTGATGTTATAAATACCCAAATAAATATAATTTGAGACTTTTTATGAATTCCACTAATTTTCTAGGTTACTATGATATATTAGTGTTGATTTAATCAACTTGGTTCGAACATATAATTATGTTATGACTTTCACAAAAATCATATATCAAATAGTGTCAAAATTGACACAAAATAGTTTTTAAATCAAATATTATATTATTAATTGTTATTTTATTCCTACAAATCTAAGGTTCGGCCAAATGACTTAGATAATGATATATATATTAATAATAAACAACTTGGGGTTCGTTTGGCATGTTATAGTAAGTGTATTAACCATATATTTTAAGAAAACAAAAAGTCACGGTAAAAGTTAAATTATTTAACTTTGAGTTAAATCTAATTGATATGGTTAAAATAATAACCTAAACTTGTCTAAATCCTATTGGTTGATAGGATTTCGACCCATAACCACTTCAACTTCGAAATAAGACGCTTTATAACCATTATAAAATGATTTTGACTTTAATATAAAATAATATTTTGAGATATTCCTAAGGTGCCCCTCTCCTCCCTTATAAAAGGGCACCTCCACCGCCTCCTCCTCACACCAATTTGAGCACTCAAGCTCGGCCAACCCCTTCCAAAATCTCTTCTACACTTCCCTAGAATAATCCTAGAGGTTCTGGTCTTCCTCAAAGACCAATTTTGGTAACCTAAGAGGAGGTCTCAAAGAGGCGCTTCAAAGAAGAGGTAATTTCCGTTACCAATTCGTTCACCTTTATTTCTTCTTCAACTTCTTCTTATAAGGTTGTTTCATTATGAAGTAATAACATCAGTATCACTAATATACTGATATGTTATTATAAATATGAAACAACTCTAATTAACCTTCTATCCATCCTACGGAAAAAGGAAATCACCGAGCGTGCGTACGTACGGAATACCGTCTCCACGCCGTGGTGTAATCTGCTTTTCCACCAACACCATACATGGATGGGTATTATGGTGTAAAAAAATAACTATACATAGTTATTATAACATAATAATTATTCTGATATATTGTATCATCCACTCCAATTCAATTCAATAATTATGGAAATGATATCATCGCTCGTGCGTACGTACGGACTACCGTCTCCACGACGCGTTGAGATTCATTCTCCATGTTAACCATTTAAGAATGATTATAAAGTATATATAAGCAATAATAATGAAATATATGAAATTATAAAGCTAATGGATTTATGTGTATATATATGTATGTCATCTACCTAATTCCATTCAACTCAATAAGGAAACGAAAACAGCGTTCATGCGTACGAACAGTCTACCGTCTCCATGAACGGTGTATTTCTTTCCATTTACTGATTTATTATATATATGTATATTCTGAATATATATAGATAAATCATGTTTTATATTCTGGAATTAAGTAATCATTATCTAATTAACCATATGAATAATTACAAGTCAAAACACGAACGAAAAATGAAACAATTTTACCCAAAACGCTCTTTAACATTGAATTTACAAAAGAACGGTTAATATAAAGTCATAAGTGAACCATATATGATATCATAACAATGAATATGATTCTGGAATAAGTCAATAACATTATTTAAATAATTATACAGGAGGTTCGGACACTTACAAAGCAAGTCGGACCAAAGGTAATGGAAATATCACAATCTCATTTTTATCTGAGATTGCTTATACTTTGGTATTTAATGGGGTGTATTTTATCATCCACATCCATGTTTCATCAATATGTAATATTATTTCCATCCACCTACTATTTGTTTTAAATCCAATTTTACCTTTCGGTGAGATTTTAGTAAAATAAATGAAAGGAATATTTTGTCATTTTTTCGTACGAGGTACTTTTTTGACTTTTCCGACAAAAGTATGAGAAGAATGTTTTCTTTTTTTAACTTATATGACATGAATGGATTTTTAAAACATTATTTCCAAGAATATTCCTTTACAAGTTTTCAAGTTTATTTTTAATCAACTTCTTTTAGATTATAATTGTATGACATGTTAAGAAAGGAAAAGTGTTTTTGAAGCAGAAAGGATATTTTCCTCAAGAATGGAGTTCAAATGTTTTATCAAAATTATTTTCCATCTAAGATAATAAAGGGTTCTGTTTTTATCCCTATTATTACATTTATTTGATTATGTTGTGATGGAATTATATTTTTATGAATTCCTTTATCTTATATGAATTGTTTTATGATGTCACGATGATTAAGATTCCTATTTTTATTACATGGGTTATGAAACGATGTATGATTTATGATTTTGTGGCACACATAAGAATGGTATCATTATGAGATTTGTGGGACCTATATCTCCTTCAAATGCATTGGGTAAATATTTTATATCTCATGAGATATACATGGCTAGAATCGTAGGTTATACCGATTCAGTGAAACAGGACTGAAACGAGGGTGACTCGGTTCCGAAAGGGCCTTTGTCCACTAAGATAGTCTTGGCAATGAGTCTTGACTAACAAGAAATGATTCTCTATGATTATGTGTGTATTCCACAAAGTTTAATGTTTTATGTTATGATTATTGTGATTACATTTCACTGCCATGATTTATCCCATGTTATGAAATTATGATCTCTTTTGCAGGTTAAGATTTCCAAAAGTTATGTTCTTGTGTATACGATGTGATTGATATTTCTTTTGTTTACCCTTACTGAGCATTTGAGCTCACCCTTTTATGTTTAATTTTCCCCAGGATATAAATAAAGGTTTTAGGTATAAAAAAAAGTGGAAGATCTTTATGGGAGATGTTGAAGATCTTTCACCAGGATTAAAAGATTATTTTCTGAGTTTCCAAAGACACTAAACTATTACGATCCTTGTGTGTGTGTTTTTGTTATGTACTAAGTATTCCTCAAATGTAATGTAATGTCAATGTACGTCAAGTTTCGGGTCTCTACAGTTAGGGTAATAATAATATCATTTTTACCCTTAATTACACTATTTACTTTTAACCGTGGAAAAAAAAGTAACAAGTTACTATTCACCAAAAAATTATTTTCTTCTCATTGAACCACATTTTACTTACTGACATCAACCGTGTCTCTCGGATTTTCTAAATTCCACTCACAGAAGCGGTAAAATTATGTTTTATGAAAAATTCAGTTTTTTAACTACCATTAGTGGTTTCACTATTCATCAAAAATTGAAAGTTTTCAGAAAAATACCAAAATTTCACCCTAGGCTAATTTTGATATTACGAATCCAAAAATGAAGTCCATTTTGAAAAATAAAATTTACAAAATTTTAAAAAGTTGTTATTACTATTCATAACGACTAGTTTTAATAATAGCATATCGTTGTTTAGTGAAACTTGGTATTGCGTACTACACACGCTATCGAGGAAGGTCGTGATTGCGTGTAATGCAAGGAAAGTCAAGGATGCATGCTGTGCAAGCTCCTTTTGGTGTAGCGTACAACACAAGACATTAATGAAATTAAAAATAATATTTTTCATAAAATCTCGGGGTTTTACAAAAGACCCCGGTAGAGTCTACAATGGTTGCTTCCATGAGCTCAGCTGCACCAAGAGATCCTTCCTCGATGACCCCTATGGGAGAAAGCACATGCTCCCCCGCCGCAGTACAACGAGGGGTATACTCCGGAGAAAGAATTACCCCCTGGGATTCTTCGACTCCCTTCATAAAATGAAGAAAGCTTTGAACCTACACAATAAAGGAAGGGGAAAGTCAGAATGGGTGAGTAGAGAAACCTCTTCTTCAGGTTCAGACAATTTTTGATGTCTAATCATCATGGACACCCAGATTCTCCCATAGAGACGATTCCAGAGTGAATGAATGTACGCATCCATCTCCTATAACAAGGAGATTATTTCATCTAAATCCTCTTCCAACAGCAAGTGGGGTGGAGCGAAGATCATCACAATACCCGGAAGTTTAAAAGGTCCTGTTTGAAGTAATGCCCAAACTTCTTCATCCAAAACACTGACCCTCAAGTCATCCCAAATCCTCCAAGCCTCCAGGAATGCGGCCATGGCATGAATCACCGACAGGGAAGGATCAACCTGAGAAGGTAAGGCGAGGGTAGAAGCTGGTAAGGGCGCCAATGGCCGTATTTGTGTTTTGGATCCTACCACCACCCTAGAAATCTCCGGGGCTACCTGTAGATGGGACCTCACAGGTAGGGAGGGGAATTCCCTTACTTTAGTTGTGACAGGGAGATCATCGAAATCATAGACCCTTGGAGAGCGGTCACTTACTTCTTCCTCCTCATCACTAATCAGCTGCAGCATGTCCTGGACTCGATGCGTCAACACCGCATAACCCCGGAATGCGTGAATATAGACCTCAAGGTCCCGGAGATATTGAGTGGCCCTCTCAGGGAACGCGTCATAAATAATGTCAGCGGGAGTAGATATGTAGCCCAACCCGTCAAAAGCTACCTTAGATTCTTGAAGATACTACCACAAAGGATGGGGGTACTTGTGGAAAAAGGCTGACTGGGCTTCGAATTTGTCCCATTGACCCCAAGCCGTCAGAAAGGCAACATCTGCAGGATTAACTACCCCCCCCCCCCCAGGCAGCCTCAAGGGCATGAGAGGATACACCTCTGTCTATCAAAACCTTCCCTGGAAGCACGAGACCGGTGGGGTGATGAAGGATTTTTTCTCGGCCTAGTTGGAGCACAATCCTCCTTTCGCTTCCTTTTGCCCTTTGATGGCTTGGGACAAGAGATAGTAGGCACCATTGTCCCTAGCTGGCCATTTGGGTATGATTATACCCCAGGAGTCAGCATAATTCTTGGATAAGAAATGCATGGAGTCTGCAAGCATGGGGGTCATAACCTCACAACCGGTATCCTCCCGGGTAAACATTAACCACAGTTGTCTGGCTGCCATCAAATGAGGGTTCTCGCGGGAAACATTAAGTGCGGGGGGACACTGTGCTCGGATGAAGCCAAATTGGCACCCAAATCAGCATGGGTCGTACCCCTCACAGATCAGTTCTCTACAAATACGAGTCACTAGAATACCCTCTCGAAGGGAGAGGAGGTATCCCCTCTTGCTAAAATCTTCTATTATAGTGTTCGTAATTGCACCAGCTGGGAAAAAATGGATGAAAATTGAAATAGTCATAATTTGATATTTGAATTGATAGTAGAAGCTTGTTCGAAACTGTCTGTTGAATATCCTTCTCTTGGGTCGCCCACTCGTCGGGCATAACCCCACTGGTCAGTTGCAAGTATATCCGGAATGTGGTACCCGAAATTTGAAGAGGGTTGATGAAGGTGTATCAGTTATTGATGTGTACGCTTAACCATCCCCAGAGAATTTGGAAAGGGTTGGCTACTCGGTTTGGCCGGCTCTCGTTAGTGATATTACCAAGAAACCGGTAAATCCTTGCCAGTACGGGGATGGCTAGGTTGATGATGTTACCAGTAGCCAATTGTGCCTCCATGACAAAAGTAGTGACCCCCCACACCACCAGCCTCGTGTATGGGTATTAACCAACCAATTAAGAACATGTCCAGAAAAGCTGCCAGGCGGAGCAACAGATCGACATCTGGAATAAGCTCCCATCCCCAGCCGCAAAATTCTCCTCGCTCCAAAATCATCCAATAGTTTCCCCTCTGTTTACAGGACTCCATCATAGTGCAAGTCATGGGCCTACGTGGGAGAGACGCGGTTTCATCAGATTTGTTCTCTCTCTCAAAATCCTTGACCCATTCATGGTATGGGACGAGCTGTTTTGGAGACGTATCCTCTGAGTTCTTATGAGTCTGGTTAATAATCTTCTTCACTAGGGGAGAGTCCTCTATTCATTCTACCACATAGAATAATAAGGCATGAACTCGTCATACATACTCCCAATGATGGGGACCCCCAAAATCTGAAATATGTCCCATAGCCTAATGCCCACTTCCCCATGGACCCGATGGAAGGTGTTGGTGTCCGGGATCCAACGGCTCATAAGTTTTCTGGTGAGGGGTTGAGGTCGGTGGGTATAGGATTGGGACACCCAAGAAGCCTCATACAAGCCTACGAATTGCAACTCTGCACCAAATTCTGTGCAGCTCTGGAGAACCCAGAAGGGCCACCCCCAATCCAATGACATAAATGCTCCTCCTGGCCGGAGATCCCGATTCGCCGCCCAGCCATGCTAGTCGCTTACCATGGCACTGCGGGAAATACTCCGATGGCAGTGGATTGTTCCTTCCTGTTGATGTGGTTCTCCTGTCGGAGATACTGGAAGGTGATTCAACACAGATCTGACCGATGTACCCCTCGGGGCAGGCCGCCCGCCGATAGGTATCACGAACTGGGGCATAGTGGCGGTAAATATCCATCCATCAGGATTGCTATCAAGGGATGGTTCCAGAATTGGGGTATCAGACAAAAAACATAACCCATAGGTAGGAAGGCTGTTAGAAAAAGGATACTCCTATAGTAATTTGAAGAGCTGGTCGGCAAGGAAGGAAGACGGTAGGGAGTGGTGGACTACATATTGAACAGATCCAGCCATGTCCTTCAGACATTGATCAGCAATTGAGAGGGACTCTGCAGCAGGCCTCAGCGCAAAATTAGGGAGAACCATATCTTCTCCCTGCATAATGAGAGCCAACAATTGGTTAGTCCGGAATAAAAATCTGGAAAAAAATACCCAGATATATGTCTAAGGAGCCTTCATATGCAAAGTCCGCAATGAGGCCTTAGAGGATGGTTCACGATGACATCATCCTGCGAACCATCCCTTCGTGAAATCAATCCGCGAAACCCAGGCCCGCAGAGCGTTGGCTAGGAAACCGAAAACCAAGTCGCTCTGTGAATTTTCAAACCCGAGTTTAAGTGATTAAGTTTGGGAGACTCAGAAACTTTTAAAGTTCAAGCGATTTTTGTCCGCGGAGCATCAAAACCACGAATCAAGTTCCTCTGCAGCTCGACATCAATTACATTTAAGAGTAATGGTTCGCGGTTGAGAAGTTGGTTTGTGGGTGAAGGTGACCGCGAAGAAGGAATGGTTCGCAGAGGTCACTACCGGTTCGCGGATGAGGCACTTCACGAAGGGGCGAGTATGCGGAGGCGAAGGAGCTCTGGTTTAACGAAGAATTTGGTAAAGGAAAAATGAAGGGCTCCCCATATTTATAGGCGTGATCCCCTACCAGATCCACCTCTCTATCGCAAACTGTCTTAGTTTCAGGACCACTTTGCATCGGAATGGCCTCCACTTCATTCCGATCAGACCCCATTCTGATGGGGGCATTTGTAGGGTCCTGAAAAAATATGTAAAGGAGATTCTACCAAAATCCCTGAAATAATTGGAGAAAATAATAAAAGAAGGGACACAAACATGACCCGTCCACGAACCGGTCCCATGGAAATGCAATGTGGCCAGGACCTGCAAAGAACCCTCTCCACGAACCATTGTCGTTTATGAAATGGAGGCGGAGAGCCTCCACGGTCACGAGGAGGGATGGGCGCCAGTCCGGTTCACCGTCATGAACCGCCCCAACTGTTGACCATGTCGACCAATTCAAGCTGCACCCATTGTCATTCACGGAATAGAGGCGGAACCCTCCACAGCCACAGAGAACTACCTGAGTTCACCTCGTAGAGGGGGGGGAAGCATCCAATACCCACCACGAATCACGGATTGACGAAGTCAGATGTAACCCGGGTATTTGGTTATGGGCCTTCGCAAAAGGTGTCACGTGTCCACAAATACATCCCTTTACCCACTATATAAAAAGAGGCTAAGGGGGAAAGAAAAAGAGGTTGGAGAATTGGAATTGGATTCAGAGGGATTGGAGATTCGGAAGGAGATCGGTTGATGGAAGGCTTCAGATTTCACAAATACTGAAATTACCATATGCGAACCACATCAGGTATATGAATTCACAAGGAATTGGAAAACGCATAATAACTTGGTGAACCGCGAACCTAAAATAACAAAAACAAGGAATATCGCGAACCATAACTCCTCCGTGGATGAATTCCATGCGGACCAGGGAGTTTATGCCTTTTTTCCCATCCGTCACACTGCGTAGAACTCTCCTACGCGGGCGAATCCCCGACCGATGAGCATGCGACCGTCGCTACCCTCGGCCACCACTACACGTCTGGAACCATCCGTGAACCACCCTGGTTCGTGGATTGAACCTGAATCTGTGAACCACCCTTGTTCGCAGGATGCCAATTAGTCCGCGGACCACCTTGGTTCGCGGATGGCTTCTGCAGCCTTGTGGCACTTCCCCACGCAAAGGGCGCCGCTACCCAAATCTCTCGGTGGCTCACCAAATGCTTCGGTGTTCTCATTTCCCGAGCCAGATAAAATCCGTCTGTTCCAGCCAAGTCATCGGAAACTCCCTCATTGTCCTATTCATCGACCCTGAGCAGAGACCTCCACCAGAGCCACCGGATTCACGTGGTGTAACTTTCAGGCGCATCAGCGTGCTATTTTGAGTTCACATACCCACGGTAAGTAGAGGCGACGGGGTTGAGACGACCCTTGAGCAGATTCTTGAAGCATTACTAGGTTCACATTCCCACGGTAATGTGGAGCCTGAGCTCGGGAATCCCCGTTCTGCCCCTATACTTGTTGAGGGTTCCTCGGAGATGGTAAAATAGCCATCAAAAGGAATCCTTAATGCACTAAAATAGAGGATATGGGCACAAGAGCTCCCCCTTTCCCTCTCCCGCTGAGCTTTGTCACCCTAGGCATCCACCTAGGAGTAAGCCTCGACATGACGTGCTGCTCCATGAGTAAGCCCCACTCCACTTCTCACAGACGCACCTTTCGCGACGTGATCCTCTGGTCCCTACTGCCTCATGATTCTCACACCGAGCATGACTCACGTGGGCTTAGTATAAGCATCGAACATGACATCCCCTTATGGGCCTCCTCAAATTATATGCCCCAATCCATCAATCTGGGCTGCCCCAGAGCGTAAGTCCCAACACTAATCCGAACAAAGTGGACTTTGATCCCTGTCTCCTAGGTGGGGTATGTAGGAAGCCTCTCCGGGGTTCAAGCACAATAACGGGTCATTATGACCTCCTTTCATGTCGGTTTACCAACATCTTGGGCATCCTCAGTGTGTAAGCCCCAATACAAATCTTGGGCCACAACAGAGCGTAAGCCCCACACTAATTCGAACTACGTGGAATTTGATCCCGACCTTTTAGGCAGGGTGCGTAGGAAGCCTCCATGAGGTTCAATCCCACCACCCATCGGACCACCAGGTCCATATTCACGTCAGCTCCCCAACACCAATGCTAACTACGTGGAATTTGATTCCTATCTCTAAGACAGGGTACGTAGGAAGCCTCCAAGAGGTTCAAGCTAAACAACTGGTCGATCCGACTATTCTTCATGTCGGTTCACCGCGCCACTCCCAGTACCGCCTCAATCAAGTTTTGACTCTTCGGGGTCATTAATCCAATGATGGATGGTAAACCTCAGGCATAAATGATTCCAAATCCCCTACGTATAGTTGACCATTTCCCACCAGGGTTAAATCTCTGGATATTATGTTTGGGTGTAAACCAAAGATTCACAAACATATGAATACGTCTTAAATCTATAAGAGAGTCCTGGAAAAGGAAATAATTCCCCCCAAAAGGGTGTGATGATCCCGACTTCACATCCTCTCGACCAATGTGAGTTCATAAGAGTCACTGGTCCGACCATCTGGCGAATTCCTGCCTTTGGAAATTAGGTCCATCAATCATCGGATACTGAGCAGTTGGGCGGTTCGAGGCTGAAAACCCGCGAAACAACATTGGATGTCTTGTGGTATTTATTTGTATGTAATGGTAAACCGTAAATGAAAAAAAATTGTTTTAGTTCATAATATACTATATTTGTTAAATTTATAGTTTTTTTGTGTTCAAAGATACACTTCTTTACCAAACAATGAAAAACATTCTTATAATCAACACTAGATATAAGCACATTTAATTTTATTTGACATGTATTAATATTGAAATTTGAGTAGTAATTGAAAAAAATTGTATAATAATTTTCAATAATAATTAAATATGGAAATGAGAAAAAAATATAACACATATCTATTGAGAAACCATTTCTATAATAATGTTTTCACAAAACCATCCACACTATTACTCTAAAAAAACCATTGTTGTTGTCATGTGTCATTCTTGAGTATATTTTTCTTCTTAGTAAATCAATTATCCTTACCAATTAAACCCAATTTTCAATTCAACATTGAATCAATATTCACCATAGGTTTACTGTGGTATGTTGAATGTCATCTTATTCAAGTTAAAGTGTGAATAACTGACTGTAATTATAGATTTTGGTTTAGGTTAATAGAAATTGAATCTATGTATATGAAAATTAAACATGGAGATAAGTCATGTTGAGGCCCTTAGCTATAATTTTTATATAAAATGTAATGAATTAGAAACATACTGAAGGGTTTTATTTCTATACAAGTAGAAGGAAAGAGAAACTGTGTATTATTTTAAGTGTATGGGTTTTTTTAACAAGATCTAATATGGGGTAATATATATCAAATTCAACAATATCCTAAAAAATTAAGATATATGTTTATAAGCAATAACTGAAATTGAATAAGAAATATAATGATCACCCAAAATAAACAATATATAGTGATGATATATACAAAAAATCATGTGGAACCATTGATTAAATATAATAATTTATATAAAAATATAATTGGAAACAATCTATCGGTATTATTAAAATATAATATGAGTTTTATGAAAATATATTTAAAACAGAGGTGAAACCTATTATAGCCTTAGCCTAAGAATCACATGGTGAGCTGATACCAATTAGAAGTAATAATAGGGATATTTTAAAATTATTAATGATCAATAAAATACCCTACCACCATGGATCTAAAATTTCATAACAAAAAAATCACAAAAACCAAAACAGTTGATGATAATAAAAATACCACTGATTCTTAATGTTTTTTACACTATAGTTTCTTTCAATAATTTAGTATACCTATCATCTAAATAACTGTATGGAAAAATCCAATAAATCCATCCATAAATATAGGAATCTATAGGGAAATGCATTATAAAAAAATTTTAATTAAAAGTTTAATTAATGAAGAATAATATACCCACCTAAACCTCCTTGAAGAAAGAAATGAGATGACTCATGATATATAGTGAATTATAAATTGTCCAAATGGAATTTAATCAAAGATCCCAAATGAAGGTATATAAAATTAAAATAAAACAATGAATAGGGAATTAAAGATGATGAGTTGGGAATACCTTTAGATTTAAAATGGAAATATCCCATGAATTCACCTTTAATATAGTGGATATAAAACGGAGGAAAAGGATACATCATAGAGACTACAAAAGAGATCTGTTAGTCTTAGAGGATATTAATGTCAAGGGGGAGAACAGATGAGTATAAAAGATGGAATATAATAAAAGACCATAAATGTGAAACTAGAGAAGCTTCCATTCAATACACCAAGTACCATGTTTTGGGAAGCTGAGTACCCAATGTCACCTTCAGTCTATCGAGGCCTCAGTTAGATCCAGTAAGAACCCGATGGACTCCGAACATATAACTCATTTCCCCTGTAGTTGTAAACTATAGATGTAACCCCTTAATTGGTACATTGACTTAAAACCCCCATGCTATGACTCAAACACTATCCAAAAATACATTATAATTTATCCTAAAATACTAAATACTAACTCTGAATCATAAAATGAAAATCTACCCATCAATAAAACTAAAAAATCAAAAAAAACATACAATTTCAATATAAATTTCATTCATAAGAATGAAACACATTACTAATAAAATAAAAAATTGAATTAAATATAGATCCTCCCCATAATATGACTTATAATCCCTGATAATTTCTAGGAAAAATTTATATGACTTTAGTCAACCACTACATTTGAAATACATAAACTAAATCACATATGAATCCTATGACACAAACACCTAAATCACTCACATGTCAACAAATCCAATTGATCACAAATCCCAATAAATCACCCCATATCCATATTTCCAATACATTACTAAAAAACCCACGAATTTAACCACAAATTATTCATCATATTTCCTATTTGTTGTCCCCAAACTGACTAATATCAAAAAATACCACAAAACATGGAGGTCTATAACTATCCCATTAAAATGAAACCCAATTATAGAATCTATAAACATAAAACAACATTAAATAACAATTAAAACATAGATACCAAAAACTAACAATCAATCAAATCCATAAATAGAACCTAAACACCATACAGACTAGGATATTAAATATTTTGAACATTAATCAAACTTGGGTTCGAACAATAGTGAGATATAGTTAGGAAGGAGAAACAAGAATAGGGATAGAGGATAAAATGAATGATAAGGAAACATCAGAACCTGCAAGGGCACCGAGCCATGAAAATAGTTTACTAACAAACCCACACAACCCAAACAAGAAAGCAATGATAGTGGAGGATAAGAAAATGAGATACCTTAGATTCATTACTTTATTTATCCAAGATAAGTTTGAGGGGGAACAAGAAAACAATGATATTGGAGGATAAGAAAATGAAATACCTTAGATTCATTTCTTGATTCATCCAAGAGAAGTTCGAGGGGGGAGTTATGGAAGCACTGGAAATCTGTGATAGCTAGAGAGGCCTGATTGAAATTGGTTTAGTTATGGTTCATTTAAATTGAACAAGGAGGTGTTTATCTGTGTTACAAAAAATGCACTGATAAAGAATGATTTTAGAAACACTAAATTAATAGGTACTAACAAAAGATCAGTTTATCAGTGATAAATAAAAATTGATAAAGGAATTCTTTATCAGTGCTAAAACAATAGTGCTTATAAAGATAGATTTTCCATGCATATTTATAGTTATAATTATATATAATTATATTTTTAAACAAATTTACATGCATCTGAAAATAATTATAAATATATTTATGTCATTATATTTTCATTTAATAAATATATATAATTATAAATATAAATACATTAAATACATTCATTATTTAAATAGATTTGGTAAAATTTTATAATTATTTAAATCTATAATTATTTATTTAAATTATATAAATACTTCATTTTTAAGAAATAAAATTTATTTATTTATAATTATAAGTACATAATTTTATAAATACAGTAACTATACATTTCTGAAAATATTTATAAATAAATATATGATTAATTATTTATATATATTGATAAATATATTTATAACATTTTATATACTTATAAATATATATATATATATATATATATTATAAATATATATAAATATAGATATATATAGTAAATATATTCATTATTTAAATATATTTAATATAATTTTATAATTTTAAATATATCTCTATCATAATATATATTTATATAAATAAATATATATAAATTTAATAAATATATATAAATATAAATTTAAATTTAAATATAGTAAATATATTCATTATTCAAATATATTTATTGTAATGTTATATTTACTTAAATATATAAATATTTATTGTAATTATATATATATATTAAAAATATATACTTATTTAAAATTATAAAAATAATTTTTTTTAAATATAGTAAATATATATTTACAATATATTTATTTTCAAATATTTTATGGAAATTATGAATTAATATATATAATATTTAATGAAATCATGTTAAAAATAAGTGAAATTGAATAATTAAAAATGTTTACATTTTGAAAATATTAAAAAAAGTATTAGTATTTTTAATGAAATAAATTATTAAAAAATAGTAATATATATTGAAATGAAGACGAATAAATATTTAAAATATTAAAACGTAGTAATTAAATAAATAAAAATAAATATTTGAAAATGATTAATTTCCATAAAAAATAATAAATAAAAATTAAAAAATGATTACAAAATACTAATAGTAATAATATTCAAAATAAATAAATAAAAATTACCAATTAAAAAAATAATATATTAAATATATTATCTTAAAAATGATATTATGACCATGATATTAAAATTTCTATAAATTACATAAGTAGTAGGTGTATGTTTTTCTATATATTATTTCATTAATTATGTAATTTATTTGTGCTTATCCATTGTATATAAAAATGTGTTTATTATGTATATGTATGTGTGAAATTAATTTAACACATGTTCGATATATATTAAATTTAAAATTCAAATGACAAGTAATAAAATGTCCATTACTTGATACAATTAGTCATGATTTTTAATTAACATTGATTTTTATTTACAAACCATTCTTCACTAAATATATGTCTTATATAATGTGAGCATATATATTTTATATTATATAAATGATATTTTATGAAATATTATATATATATATATGAATATTGAAATTTATTTCTCCCTAAAATATATTTTATGTAATAATAAATAATTATGTATAAAAACCATTAAAAATAGACAAGTCATTAATATTTAATATATATTACATATTACTCAATATAATTAATGTGTGTATATTAATTAAATTTATACATTTTTATTAATAATTATTTCATTCATAATTTAGTAATTTATTCATTTTTATTTTTTTTATTTTTTTATTTATTCATTTTATATATTTAAATTTAATATATTCAATTTATTAATATTTATAATATATAAATATGTATATTAAATTTATTCATTTTTTTAATAATTAATTAATTAAAAAAAATTTAGTAGCTTTTTAATCAACTCATTTTTAATTAATATTTTTTAAAATATTTTAATTTATTCATTATATATATATATATTTAATATTTATTAATATTTATAATATATACATATGTATATATAAATTAAATTTGTTCATTTTTAATTTTTAATATTTTAAATATATATATATATCTATCTTTTAAATTAAGTCAAAGTAAAAATAATTTTTCATAAATAATTTTTTTATATTTTATTTTATATTTACCCATTTTTAATTTTATTTAAATTATTTATATATATTAATTTTATATATCTATATTTAATATATAATATTTATTAATATTTATAATATATATCTACATTAGATTTTTTAATAATTATTTATTTAATAAATTATTTAATTTATTTATTTTTTAATTTTATAATATTTTTAATACTTTTATTTCTTTTAAATTTTTATTGGTATATGATTAAAAATGTTGGGTCGGGTTGTGTATAGGCCCTGATAGTGGGGAAGATGGGGAACCATATGTATAGTTGTGGGTAAAATCGTGAGATGTAAACGGTGGGCCATGGCCTGTGTGGGATTGTGGTCCCATTTAAGTGTTCATGAAAAGTGTCTGTGGGAGGCCATCTCTATAGTAAGCTTTTGAGGCCAGTCGTTTGCTATTTTGATGTGGGACTCACAAGATGGATCGAGGCCTTTATGAGTGCTAAAAATAATATGTTGATAAAGGTACTCTTTATGAGCACTAAAAACAAGGGTTGATAATGGTAACCCATATTCAGTGATAATAAACAATCACTAATAATGAGTACCTTTTATTAATTCTTTTATAGTACTGATGAAAGATACCCTTTATCAGTGCTTTGTTTGGCACTAAGAAACACTTTATCAGCACTTGTCTCCAGTACTGATAACGGCTAGCACTGTATATTGTGTGTTTTGTAGTTGTGTTATTAATTATTCCTTATTAAAATCATCGTTTTGAGTGTTAATTCTTTCGTTTGTCCTGGATTTGGTGGTCCATCCACTCTAGTCTTTCTTCAATCATGGTTACACCATCTGCATAATTTTTATCAAGATATAAATATCACATATAGCCATTGTATACAAATTAATAATAATCCATAAAATATATAAATGTAAAAATGATTTACAATATTCAAGGAGATAGTAGGTCGTACGTACGCTTGAACACTATTTCAATTTTTTAAACAAATGAAGGAATAAAATATAAATAAAACTGTATGATTAAAAATCATACTTACATATTAACGAAATTATGTAAATATCAAATCTATCACAATAATAAACCATTATTGATGGTGATGGATAATAAATTATATCTCAACATAGTGGCCGTAGTTCGCACACAGAAGCGATACTTTCACTTATCATTTTATGGTATAGAGGTTGTTTACTAGGATTTACATAATCATATTAAATTTTTAGTATAATTAGGATACTTAATATTTTTATTTTATGATGAACAAAATATATTTGGAGGTGATAGATGAAGAAATAAATTGAAAGAGGTTGGTTAGAATGATTACCTCTTCTTCTATAGACCACCTTTAGAACCATTATTAAGGACCCATTGAATGGTTTTTTGAGAATACCATAACCTATAATCCATGTATTAGTATATTTATAATAGGAATTAGTAGGTTCTTTTCTATCTATATGGCTCAATATTTTGCACAGAAGGGAATGGAGGGGTGTCCTTTTATAATGGAGGGAAGGGGCAGAGTTGTAATTTTTCAAATTATTAAAACATTAAAAGGTTATATTCATTTAAAAGTGGTTCCCAATTGGATTAATTTAGAATTAATGACAATATAGAATCTATATAAACTTATCAAATTATATATGTTCAAATTTTTTGGTCATTTTAGACCTTATCTCTCAAATTTAACCCCCAATTAACCCTTTTTCACCCCAAACCGCAGGAACACATATTTAATTTTATTTAATGTTTTAAATTCAAATGTAAGGTAAAAAAATACAACGTAAATGGTCAAGGGAAGAAATTTTATAACATTAATAATCCTAATAATACTATTGAATTATTTATATGATTCTATAATAATATAATAAAATATTGATTATCAAAAAATATCATTAATTCTATTTTAACACTATAAATTTAATTTGACTTTAGAAACCTCAATATAAATAATAAAATTGAATATAATCACTTTAAATATAAATTATATATTATTGTTGACCATAAAATTCATGTGAAATCATAATTTATCCAATTTACATAACTTTTATTTTTTTGAAAATATATACTTTTTAATACATCATAAACGAATACAATGTCAACATCACATAAGAATTTAATGTAATTAAATAAAAAACATAAAAAAATTTAAGAAAATTAAAATATTTTAATTATTATATAAATTAATTTTTTATGGTTTAAAAACTTTTTTTATCCCTTTGTGAATGTATATGAGAAATTAACAGCAAGAGAATCTAATGTGGGAATTTTCATTACCCAGTTACTATTTATAATAACAAAAAATGAAATAAAAATACAAAAAAAATTTGAACCTCCATGTTCAAAATATCATTTCAATTTTCAATATTCAATTTATATTTGTGTTTGAAATGAATATTACAAAACATTACTAAAATGCAACGAAAAAATATTTTTAGAACAAATCATTTTCAGCATTTAAAATTACAAATTTTAAAATAATGAATATTACTTATTAAAATAGAATAAATAAGATTATTTTAAAGAAAATAGATCAAATATAATATTTATATCAAATCCAAAATATAATGATACTTATATGTGACTTTATTTACTGTAAACAAATGAGCGTATTTCAATAATTGATATTTTATTCTATTCACTGAAAAATAAATCATTTCAGAAAAATCCAAAAATGTCAACCTAATTTAATTTTGATATTATTATTTCAAGAAATATATTCATTTTATAAAAAATAATTTCTAATTGTTTCAGAAATTAATTATTATTTCCATGGACAAAATGAAATGATAATCATTTTTGATGAAAATGAATTTTTGAAGCATAAAATGACCTCAATAAAAATTTTGTGATTATTTACAAAGTATTAATTAATAAATATTTATTCAGTGTGTACATTATATATATATATATATAGTAATTTAGTTACTCATATTCATACCCTCAAATTCAATATCTCGTTTATAAGATTCACATTTATATAATAATATTATTATTTTATATCTTAATTACCATAAAGTATGGTGTTGCATGACACCAATTATAAAAAGATTAAAATTCAATTAAAATAAATTTATATGGTATTAACGAACTCATTTTCAACATATCATGTTGTAATCTCTCAATGATAATATATACTTGAGACTTTTATGGTCTATATATACAAAAAAACACTCACTGGTGTTAACGGAGGATGGATTCACCGATGAACCCACCCATGGGAGATCAAGAAAGAAACACTATCCCATTGAATTGATCCTTCACCGATGACATATACGAAAGAAACATTGAAACTGATGAGCCAAGCACAAATTTAATCACAAACGAGAAAAATCACTTCCATCCCCGAGGGCAACCAATGATCTCTTTTTCAGCAAATGAGGTAAATATTCTGTCTTTTATCTTAATATTTTAAATAGATGGGATATTTGTTAAATGTAGACCTTCATTGAAGTTCTTGCGAAGCTCTCATGAATCTATAGGTTTTTTGGGCCTTAATACTAGGTTATTGAATTCATCTAATATTATTTTTCATCTCTCATATAACGATGAATATTATAGGATTTTCAAGAGACACTCATGGTCATTTGGGGGAATTGTTATGTGTGTTCATAAAAAGACCCCGGATTTTGATCCTCACACTAAATCACCCATTATTCTGATATGGATTGGTATACCTAGGTTTTCAATTCATTTGTTCCAATAATATGCTCTATTTACAATATTTAGACTTATTGGAAATACCTTAAAAATAAATTTTTTGACAAAGAATCTCTCAACACCCTCAGTAGAAATAGTATGTACGAAGATTGATGTTTCTCAAGCTCTCCCATAATAGATATGGATTCTTAACAGGAATCACAATTTATTCAATAAGTGGTTTATGAAGACCTACCTAATTATTGTAGTATCTATATTAGTCTAGGTCATGCTTTGACTTATTGTGCCTATACGAAAATTCACCCTCTAATTTTTAAATTAACATGGGTAGAGAAATAAAATTGAAGACAGGAACCAAAAAAGATTACTAATAGTATTATAATAGATGTGGCACTTTTGGGGTTCGAGTTTTACAAGAGAACATCATGATGTCATAGAGAATATGGAGGAATGTAATTATTTTTCCTTGGATAAGCACTATCCTGATAAATCTATGAGTTATCTAGGAAAAGATTTATTAGGTTTTTTGATGCTGTTTTCACCACTATTGAGGGTACCCGTAATTCACCCACACAAATATATGACCAAGAAGAGCTTTATGAATATCACAAAGTAGTCCAAGAAGTGAATGAAATTATCCAATTCGAGTCTAAGGAGTATTTAAATGATAATAGAGACCATGCCTGTAAAATTCAGGAAGATTATTTAATATAGAGTGCTGGAAAGGGTAAAAACCCAATAATTGATTAAGATGTTTTTATCACTCCGAATCCCTAGATGACCTAGAAACATAGACACTATTCAATCAAATAATGTGAAATATTCACGAGATATTTTGATGTTTCTAGGCATCAAAATATAGATTCCACCACACAATTGAGAGAGGATATACCTTCTTTTACCAATAGTGAATCCTTCACAATAGGATTTTCTTTTGATAAAGAAATTGACCCTACCTTGAAGGATGATTATCGAGTCACAGAGGATCTGTAGGAGTTATTGATGACCTAGATAGAGGAACAAGACACAATGATTTTACAAAAATACACTAATGTTGAAATCATTACTGAATTTTATCTCCATGTCATAGAACGTATTCTTTCTAAAATAGAAAAAGAGTTTAGAAGAAATCACAACTTTAAATACAGTGACATCCCTTGGAAATGATTTATTTATTTTGTTTTATTCAATATTTTTGGGTCTTCTGGTGATTCTATTATAGGGCTAGAATAGTAGGTTTCATACTTATTGAGTTATTCTTTTTTTTGGTGATGTTATGGGATTCTGAAGCAGCTTGGTCGTATCTTGTGCATGGATTTTTAGATGATATTTTTTTATCCCTTCCTGAAAGGATAGTTCAGTGAAGGTGATGGATTTTCTTTAACAAAGTTGATTTCTCATGAGTTTGTAATATCAAATTATTTGACGAATCTCAACCTGTTTTCTATGGAGTGAATAAAATTTCATGTGTGAGGGATCATCAGAGATGGGAATGCCATTATTGTAGCAATGTAGTGATGGGCGATCACTTCTTCAAGTCCTCCCCATCCAAAAAGACGACTGTCTGATTAGATAGTAGAATGACTCTACGAACGATCCTCTTACAATGTGCACTTTTTGATGGTCCTTATGATTCTCATTTTGTATTTCTCTCAATCCCTTGATGGTTTAAGTATGTTACACCTCAGGTCTTTATTTTCAACTTTTACTATTTTAATAAATTTATAGAGGCATGAATTTTGTGACTACTTCATATCATAATTTTTTCATAAACAAACCACTCACTGATTAAGTAACACATCAATCATTTTATAGAATGTACCAGAACGACTAGTTCTATGTGTTAATTTCGGTAATTCCATTAATGTGATCATAAATACATAAAAACAGATTAAACCATATGATTTTCCAACATCACTACACATATGAGACTGGAAAATAAGGCATAATAATATACATCAAAAACTTCTTCCGAATAAATAAAAACCATCATTGGTTTTATTGTATATATCATTCTCTGCTCCTGAAAAGACACTTCACATTATTCCAACTATAATAAATTTACTCATTTATATTTTTGAATGGTAATAAAAAAAGGAAATATTTGAAAATATTGAATAAGAAAAGATTATTCTTAGAAATAACTAAGAAAAAATGACCCTAAAATATGTACTTTGTTATATCCAATATATTACAACTTCCTCTTTTCCAGGAATAACAGTGAATTGAGCTTATAATTCCACATGGACAAATATATTCATATTAAGAATCAAAAATAAAATATCAAAGATATTTTTATAGTGATTATTATCTTTTAATATTTTTAAATCACATTAAGATACTGTCCATAATTTTCTTGGGATTATAATTATACAATGATTTTAACTACACCAACAAAATTGAATGAATATAAGAATTTATAGAAGATCTTATTTATGATATTCATTAGATTTGAAAGAAAAATAATATATCTAAAAGAGATAAATATATATTCATTTTTATCATACCAAATATAGAAACCTATATTTAGAATATATTAAGGTATTACATAAATATGATGACACTTGTATCATAAAACATTCATCAAAATCAATTTTCCCACTTTCAATAGGAAATAAGTTATAATATTAAGAAAAATTATAAAGACTCCTGATAATCACAAGAATTTTTTATAGTCGAATATATTGGGACATTGAATTCAAACATATTTCACAATAGGTCCATAAGGAGTTGTATTTGGTTAAATAAAACCCTTTTAATCTATCTCATCAAGTTATTTTTTCAATTCTCTCATCTTTTCCAGTTTAATATGATATTGTGGAATTGAAATTTTTTATGTTAATGGAGAAAAATTGATCATGAACCCACTCACATTTATAAGTTTAAATTGAAAAATCATCAAGAAAATCATTAGAAATGAAGTTGACACTAGAAAACAATGATATGCAACTCTTTTTTTTCATCCCAAGAATTATATATGTTATTATAGAGGTCATTACCCTCAATTTATTCTAATCCCACCAATATCACGTTTCATGAAATTAAAAATCCGAAATATGGGTTTACTGAGTTCCCTTGTAGGATGTGACTAAGTCTTTCCACTTATAAATATCAATGATAGATTTGAGCTCTGTCAAGTATTCCATACCAATGAATAAATTAATGATATCTATATCAAGAGTATATAATTTATTTAGATGTCTAAAAATCCAACTATAATATTATAAGAGAGATATATCCTACTACTTTCGAACCATTTGTCTAGTATCCTATCAATAATTATATTTTTTTGAGACATTTCCACATTTAATCCATGGAAAAGCACAACTTTCATAAAAACTAAAATATGGAAATATTCAATAATGTATAGAGAACAAAAATGAAAAAAAAACATGAATAATACCTATCACCATTTAAGGTCTTTCCAAAACATCAGTTACCAATTGATTAGTCATTTAAATTCTATAAAAGCTATCATGATGACCCAATGGACATGATGCCTATCCAATAGAGGATACCACTGGCTTTTGAATCTAAACTCTATATTAACGCTTCTTAGATAAACCCATGGGAACCTGAGGATAGATAGGAGGTGTAGTGGGTGATGAATATTCACTAGATTCTTCTCAATGACTAGTAGCGTGTCAATGTAATAGCATAATATACATCAATAAACATATATCTTATTGTATTATCTTCCAAAAAGTGTGAAATTTAGTATTGAAAATTATATATTATTGAGAATATTATGATACTATCCCCAGTCTCAAACAATTTTCTATTTCCGAATACTTTTATAATCTAGAGAAATATTTTTAAAACAATGGTTTACAATCATATTTTAACGGTAAGCATGTAAGTTACAAAATCACAGGTTTTTAAGATAATGGAACCTATTAAATTATTTATATTTAACTACATTTCCCTAATAAATAAATATAAAAATAGTTTATCAATTAGTGTTTTTAGTTAATATAAACCTAAAAATGATCCCACTAATAAAAAATAAAACATAGTTAAGAACATGAAATTCTATGTCAAACTACCTATGGAAACATATTCATGTAGAATCATTATACAAGAGACTCATAGAGTGTGACTATATAACTTGAGCCAATCCTTGTAACATAATATTCCTCCATAATTATTCTCAAGATGAGTATTTATGGGTTAATTTATATGAATATACAATAATACCACCTAAGTATTCTAAATCACATACCCTATATTACTTTATTTTCTCTGATACAATCTTTAATGAGCACACTCAGATAGCCAAATGAAATCGAGCTAGTTTTCCATATAAACATAAGTGCACTAATAAATTTCCAAAGGCGGGTGTAAACATTGAGGTATAATAAAAAAATTATAAAACATGATTTTCTATCATTGAGAATTAATCAATGAATAAATAAATATTTTAACTATGATTTGGCATGACCATTGTGACCATTTAACCTAGGAGTCAAAAAAAAGGTATTGACCTATAGAACGCCAATTTTTTGAGTTTCCAATGAAACAAGAGATTCTATAACAATATAAGCATACATATACAAGATACTATTGGCCAAATTTTCCATTCATTCCATAAAAATTGTAAACTGGGTTGACACAATGTAACATGTACAATAAAATCTAAGCCTGACATAAAGGGAAACAATTCATGTCCCATGTGAGTAATATTCACCAGAAAACACCTAGAACATCCCTGCATTGACCACTCCCACACCCACTAAAAAATATTAAAGGATGAATCATGTCTCTAAACACCATGTTCTATGGCCACCCATGCTTTAGTACCCTTATCACTCATGTGAAATCACCTTTCCTTTACTTGGGGCTTATAAAATAAGGTCTACATATTGTTTTATGAGACACATCTAGGGTTTGAGTATAATTTTCACCATGTATGTCACCCCTTGATCCTTGATAGTCTATCATAAATAAATATGTAAAAAAGTGAGAATATAAGGAGGAATGTAATAATGGATGTTCGAAGTTCATTAACTATATTACAGGCTAAATAAATAATATTTTTGTATATATTAATCATGTTAATTAATAACATTATTTAATATAACAGCAATAATTTTTAGTTTGACTAGAAAGATGTACATTAATGCATGATTGGAATCTGTGAAGTTTACTTTTACACAACAAGGTACCCAAAAATCAAGGATGTTTGACTAAACCCATTTTCTATAGGAGGATGAATGTGTGTGTCATTAATCATCATAAATTTAAGGACACTCTCTCATTATATATTGAAAATACATTTTCTCATTAGCTTTATCCTCACTTATTATTCAATTAATATTTTAATAAGTTGGAATTTACACATATCCATAACCATATACATATATAAAACCCTCCCATATATAAGGAATTTCTCCCTAAGGGGGGAATAAATCAAATGATTATTTGAAATCCCCATGGTCAAAAAGTAGACATGTTTCTATATGAACTTAATATACATGGTTTAGTCACCCATAAATTAAGTGAATTGAAAATATAAGGCTACACGTCACAATCATGATAAATATAGTGGCATAACAAAATAGAAATATAAAATAAGGGTTGTAGATCCATATCCTATCTAATATGTTGAAATGAATGATTTTTGATTATTTAAGAAAATAACTACCATGTGTATGGAATTTTTAATTTACAATCCATAAATGTGTTATGAATAAATATAAAATAAATCAAACACATATTGGTACTTAATCACAACTATAACACAAGAGATAAAAATGACAAAACAAATTTGAGGCATGATAATATAGGAATAAACATGGGAAAACCAATTAGAATTATTTTTTATTAAAAATCATTATTTATTAATCTTTCAATCCATCCCTTTGCCATACAATAGTTACTCTATGATAGTATGAGAGAGAGAGAAGAGACCATCAACCATAACTTATGTATATGTAAATACCTAAGCCCCAGAAGGTTCATAATCCACCACCAATGAATTTAATAAAGCTATGTTATACCCTAGAGTGAATGAAACTAATTATATAATAAAAAATTATCAATCCACTATATATGATAGTTATATTACCTTAATAATTCTGAAAATAGACTCTTGACACCACCCATAAGAAGAATTATATTTTGATGACATTATTTATAAACCCTTTGGAGAAAGATAGGCTAAGGGAGACATTGAGTTGCTATAAAAATAGTGAAAACCCATCAGATAATAATGGAGATCCCTTCCCAATTTATCACAATACTGAATCCTGTAAAAACATGGGGATATATTCATGTGAATAATTAAATAAATTTTGAATGGGGTTTTAGAAGATCAATTATAGAGGCCTCAAAAATATATTATATATTAAATAAAATGGTAAATAACGAGTGAAAGGGTAATGGGAGTATAATTAATCTTATGAAAATATTTAAAATCCCATATATAGAAAAACACCTCTACGATAAACTAGTACCTAGTATAGGTCCACCAGGTTTCTAGTGTGGTTACCATTGTCCCTTCGACCACTAGAGTTCAACGGAGTACATGTTCCGTACCCACTGGGTACATATTTCCTACCCACCAGGTACTCGATGATACTTCAACACCTAAATCCTTCCCTTTTCCTCTTCCTTCATGTTCTATATTCCTCCCACTAACCAAACAATGATTTTCAACAAATAATTATTTAATTTAAATAAATTAAGATTCAATTATAACCCTAAAAGATGACAAACATTACAAGTAGTCACCTTAAGGTATAGTGAGTAAAGAGTTGGATAATGGGTACATAAGTAAAGATTTATGTTTATTTTGAATGGATTATTTATTTTAACATAATATTAATATTATTTTATTTCCTTATTTATCATTCACTTGTTTTGGAAATGTATTTATAAAATAATAACCATAATATTTTATATATGTATTTTTTTTATGAAATAAACCTTACTACTTATGTTTCATATAAGATTGGGTTTTATAGGATTATAGCATAAATATAATATTTGTTTCATACAGAATTAAAAAGGATAGTATTGAATTAAATTGATCTAAACATTTTAATTATTTAAATAATATTATATTTAATTGAATCATTTATACTCATAAGTTAATGAATCCTTATTTTTAGAAAACCCATCCATAGGAATTAATTGACTTTACATATTTTTCATAATATATAAACAATTTCAAAGTGTTAGTTCATTTGATATTTCATTTACATTATAATTTTATGTTTTAATAAAAAATTAAAATTTATAATCTGGGATATTTTGACTTTCTTTCCTAAATTTTCAAAATTTATCTCTATGTTAGGATATAATGTTGTTGATTTTTTTTGACAATGAATTTTAAATTTATAAACTCTGAAACACCATTAATAATTAACGATTCTGGATTTCCAATAAATGTTTTTAGCATTGTTTCCATGAAATTACTCAAACATGATATAAAATTATTTAATATAAAGAATAATTTTATTATTTTTTTAATTCATTAATTTTTTTCATTCTTTATGTCTTATAAATAGGGTTTCTTTTTTATCTAACATATTATAGGTGCATGAGTAGAACACCTAACACTCGATAAAATAGTTTGGATTTCAAAAAATCCTTATATTTCAATTTCTATATTAATATATGATTTTTTATCCATCCTATATTATCAATGGATGAATGATATTACCCTAATTTAAATGATAATATTACTAGACAACTCATTAAGGATGTCGTAAGGATGAAGTGAGAGATAAAAAGTATGGACTATAAAATTCCCTAGATTGAGTGAGCTAGTAAAAGTATTATAAAATAGTAAAATTTGACACTATATTTCATCACATAGAAGAAAAATGTGACAAATTGAAATGATGTATAAAAAGGAACAGAATGTAGATGAAGAATGCCCAAATTGTAAAAGCCTCAGAAAATGGTTCGCCCAATGTTGCCCCAATCACCTTCGGCATGAAATCACTTTCATGACACCCCACTTGTATGACTAAACACATTCACATATGGTATCATATTTTCCTATAAATAAACCTTTGAGGCTTTCATTTATATAGACAAATTTCACAGAAGGCCGATTTCAGCATTGATAACCCAATTACTTATCACAAGTCCTTTAAAACCTCCAAGGTTGTTTCTTAATGCATAAAGATATGGAATGAAATGGTGATAGTGAGACATATATACATTTAGAGTTAAAAATAAATAACATTTGTTCCTCTCATTCACCAAATTACCCAAATTGAAGATGACTAGCTCGATTCACCCTTCCTCAAATAGGGACTTGCATTACTCACTTCTGGTAATACCTGTAAGCACACATGAAGGATTGAGTCATACCCTACATGGTGTAGTCATCTAGTATGTTCATCACTTATGTTTGCATAAATTCTCTCAAGAATACTTGTGTGGATAACCCTTGTACAGTGTACCCTTTTTTGACCCTCCTTAGTTCGCCCTACCCTTCAGCATGTGTGAGTCTTTCATGAATCCTTCTTCAAAGCCACTCGTGGAAAGAATTATTCTTCCTTGGATCCCTTTCATTAAAGGTACCATATTGAAACCTCCACCAAGTCCCCCAAATTTCAAAAACCTTTTGGAAAGACACATCAACATTACCCCATTTGGATTTTCAATTATATGGTCATTGGTTTCCCACACATTCCATACCAAAGGGTAAGGATCCATGAGGCGTATGTAGATATGGATATCTATGATCACATATACCCTTACCCTAGGGACTATGTTGTGGTTTTATTGGTAATGGATTTTGAGGATATTACTCTTTATTCCCCTTCTCATATCTATAGCCTAAAGCTTTTGGTACCTAGTAAGAAGGGTAAGTATCACACTTTCTTTTCCCTTCAACATAAAATGAGATCCTCTGTCTAATGCAGAACCAACTTTAGGGAACTACACCAAATTTAAACCCCTAGCATTTCATGAAGGAGGTTTCCTTTGTGCTCCTCTATACCTCCTTCACCTCTATTCCTTCCTCACATATGACCCATGTAAAATATAAATTTTAGAGAGGGAAGTTTCTTAGTAACAACCTATTCTGATGTTTCCATGCCCTCTTCCACCGTATCCCCAACCTCTTCAACCAAAAAAGCAGGAAAAGTGTTTGGTTTGTTTAATATTTCATATCCTTATGTTTGTCACACTAATAATGACTAATGTGGTCATAGAGGTTAGTGATGAGGAAAACACCAACAAAATCCACCTCAATGGGCTGAAATATGAGAGCTCGGATTCCCTATAATCGAGATATGTAGGAATCCCATTTGGGGCCCAAGCTCAATAAGAATACTCCTTAGGAATATGACCCAATCTCAATTCCATTAATCTGGGTAACCTTCTCAAGAGTAAACCCTAAGATAATCCCCTATATCACCATAATTTAAAACATCCTTCATAGTAACTTCAGATGGGATAACCTTCTCATGAATAACCCAATACATTCATCTCAAAGGGATATACTCCCCTATGAGAAATACCATTGAAGGCCTTCATAGGAATGGTTCCTCATTAACGAACTACGGGGGATTTGATTCCCATCCAAGAGAGATCGGTAGGAAGCCTCCATGAGGTTCAAACCCAACATCATAAACAAACGTTGTTCCTTTGGGCCACATCCCCAAAATTATCTAATTCATCTTCGAAGCTTATCTTCATTCGTTGTTATTTGGTATTATTATGTATAAATCCCACACCAAACATTGGCTAGGCATCTTCTACCTAGACATCCTTACCACATGACATCAAACAGTTTGATTGGGTCCTCATCACAGGATCTTAAAATGTATTGTGTGTTTCATTAAGAGACACCAAACTATGTGGGTTCTAATTCATTTCACAATGATATATAGGAAGACCACCTATGAGTTTCATCACAACATAATAAAAATGTATATCTCTATGGATGAAAATAAATTCCAAAGTGAAATTAATCTACTTGGATGACCATAAATACCAGAGTTCCCCACTATATAAATAGAAGACCAGCATCATCATAATAATTACCAAATAATCAATAATTTTTATATAAGAGTACACCATCAATGGATAAATTCAGATAATTACAAATATCTCCCTTGATGAAAAAAATCAAATACATACGACTGATTCTGAATTTCACACATGCTCATAATTGATTACTAATACTGGGATAACCCACATCATACATTTGAATTAAAGAAGCATTCAAGAACACAACTTAAATATATAAGAGAGTCCTAGAGTAGGAAATAATTATCCCTAGAAGGGTGTGATAAGCCGAACCTACCATCCTCTCGACCAATTGGTGTTCTTAACCATCATGTATAAAAATCCCCAATGAGTGCCTACCTATGGAAATCATGTCCCAATAGATATGGAACCATTGTGTTTTTCCAGTTCCATGAAAAAACTCTTTGGAAAATTTTCTAAAATATTGATTTCCCCAAAAAACATCCAATTTCTAATAGAAATAAAAAATGGTGAACCCATTTTGAATCTTTAACCAAGGTGGGGGTGACACTGATGGAAGACCCTATATATAACCGATGGTTGGTTATTCTGCATCAGGACATTTTTTTGAACCCATACACAAACAAAAAATGTTGAACCATATGGGAATCCTTTTCCAGTATGATAGTGTCACCAACCTGTTGGGCCCCTTCCATTCCCAATGGAATTGAGGTCTAGATAGGGAAATCAATCAGGCATGTGTTCATCCAAAAATATGCTACTTTATCAGAGTTAATTATTTGTGTTTTTCATTCAAACAAGTAATACTATTTCTCAAAAATACATTAAATCAAAATGGATTCCTTCATGTTTTCTCTTGTGAATGCCTCATATGATACTTAGACTCGATCCCCATCCACATGAATGAGGTCATCACCAAATCAGCTTCTTCAATGTTGGGTCTCTAATGCTCTGGATAAAGAGTACCATCACAACAACACTATATTGACTCTAGAGGCTGCTCGACAAGCCCTTTAGATCAAAAATCACCCCAGTCGTCTGGTCAGCAATGACCAGTGGTCCAAAAGTAGATAGAATTGACATCGTTCTTCAACCATTTTGAGTGATTATCAACAAAACACAACAACCAGTCCCTCCCATATTTCATAGAGGTGGAGTAGGAGGCCACATCTGGCCTCATCCTGAAGACCCAGTGGTCCTTTTCAAGGGCAGAATCCAATAATCAATATCATGAACATCATGCGGTAGTGAACCATCAATATGATAATGGTGTCCCCTTAGACTACCCATCCTTGGATCCTTAAACCCAGGATTGAAGGACATACCATTGGGGGTGACAATGTGCCAATAGGGAGAAGGTTCGCACCTTTTCCATCATAGGATAATCCCACCATCCCAATTTGGTGGAAAACAATGAAATGGAACATACACCCATACACCTTCACACATCCAACAAACAGACTCTCCTTGCAGCTTTCATAGATTCTCCCCATCCAAATACTATGGAAACCTACAAGTAGGAACATACACCAACCTCCACCTACCATGCATGCAAGCAGACTCATCTAGAATCACTCAAATAAGTCTGTTGATGATGTTTGGTGGAAAAATATGAGCAGACACAATCACCTTCCAACAATTATCCAGTCCTCCAGCAGCCTCATCTGAAATCAGATAAAGAATCCATTGGGAATTTCCTGATCAAAGACAAAGGGAACACTCAACCCTCTGCCCATGAGTATGGTCAATATCCATTGATTGGAACAGGAGTAGAGGAGCAAGCACATACACCAACTCCATATGCAGAATTGATGTATATCCTAGTTCTGGTCACTAAAGTCACCAAGAATATCATGGATATTGTAAAAAGAAACACATAAATACCTACCCACATCCTATATAATTTCTAGGATATCATCACGGTGACTATATTAGTTACTAAGGGACAAAAATATAACTATTTCCCTATAAATGGGTTGTATAATCAACAAAACACCCTAGAGTAGACAAATAACTCTGCTCCTGTATAGGAGGGTCATGGAGAAAACACACCCATAACATAAATACAAAAAGATCAGGAACATAAACCCATTATAATCGGAGGTAATAATTATATTCCAATAGCCATTACAAGGTAGGAATAAACAAATATTCATGATGAACACCTCTCCATGAAAGTGGCCCCAAGTGTTTTTAATAATACACCTAAGAAGAAGTCTCATCAAACATGGTTGGGGAACCAGGAGTTGAACTACGATCAAACATCACATGACACTAGAGTTGTTGAATCCCTCCGACATTTATATATTTATGCTCAAGATCCTAAACTTCCATTACCAAACTACCAGAGCAGTAATAGTGATTTTAAGGTTCTTTATCGAACACTTCACCATGAAGGATTGTTTCCTGACTACAATTCGGTTGATCTGAAGAGTTTATCTCTTGATGAGAGACATGGAAAATCTCCAGGAGGCCAGGTGATGAATGAGAAAGATGGTCTTCCCCATTATATAATCCACCATGGTGGTCCACCACATGATTTAATTCACTGTGAATGTTCTCTCATTATTAGTGATTCACATTTTCAACATAATTATCCAAACAATAATGTAATAACAAGAAATCAATCTTATGTTATGGAACTTGAAAACACGAGGCCAATCACATCTGATGCCTTTTCACTAGTGGGTGAAATTATTTATCAACTAGAAGGCATCCCAATGAAAAATTTGTTCTCCAAACCACCCTTGGGCCATTTTTCTTCCAATGCAATAGATTTACTCTATGTCAATCTTGCAGATTTTGATAAAATGGCAGGAAAATGCCAACTTTTTTCTGATCAGGTAGAAGATCCTCTAGTAAAAAATTAATATTATATATTTAAAATGTGGAAACAATTGGCTAAAGATGATGTAACACTCATGTTATGGCCTTTATCGACCTCTTAATACACTATTCCTGAGATGTTGGTGGAATATTTTATATATAAAATTTGATTCAACAAATGGAAAACTCTTCCATACCTAAAAGTATTTGTATTAAAAAATGATGAGTATAAAACCCATATCTATGTTATAGAAGGGTTACATCTCCACATATATTTTGCATCTCTCTTGGATTCTTGACAACCAAAGGCCATGAAATATGATGAAAATCTTCAATATGGAAGTGTTCATGCATTAGTGAGGTTTCAAAATCTGATTGTAGATACCACATCTAGTGTTTACATCCATGGATGGTGTGTACATGGAGTATTTAATTTAACTAAATTCCCAAGCCTATAAATCCAACCAAAGGTGGAAACATGAAAGATCATTTCCCAGGTCAAATAAAACAAATGAATTATATTCATGACCAGAGATATGATCCACACTAATAGGCCTCGACTAACTCTGATCGATGTTCAACAAGATGAGTGCAATATATAGAGATATTTTTTGTGTTAATCATGTAATAACATTGATCATGAATCCATATTAGAGGATATACTCTATAAGATCATGAAAATGTTATAAATAGAATAATATTTTTCAAAAATGGGTGATTTAAGTGTGTGCTGAATAATGAAACTAGGCATTGTTTTGGCTAGAATACATAAAATCAAAAGACCAGGTATGGTAACATCAGCCAAATATATTCAGGAACAACCCCATCCCATAGGGATAGGGGCATTTTATCCCGACCCTTTGTATCATCCAACCAATCCTGAAGGGTTGCAAAGGAAGAATAGGAATAACACCAACCCTTAGGGCTGGGGGCCTTTTCACCCAAACAATCCCCTCCTTAGTGGGAATCAGTTTTCTCCCAATTATGGAAGATACCACTGAGTGAATCCTCCCAATTTTTCCTATCCCATGATCTAGTGAAATCACTTGGAAATCTCAAGAATGTACTAGTTGGGTATTTCCTTTGGGTCACTATTCATCAAAAAACCCTCGAGGGATCATCAAAGAAGAGGACAATGTATCGTGGAGGATATAGAAGAAGGAGATCTCACTGATATTCCAATAAAATTCTTATTATGCACTATGCATCTTTGAATGTCATCAATTCCATCGTTGAAGACCCTCCAATACATAAGACTGATTCAAAGGATTCTAGAGAATAATTTCATGTTTCTAAGATAGTCCACACCAAAATGAATGTAGAAGGTGTGTGTACCTGAAATGAGAGGCTCACCCAAAATTTTGGTATCCTCTAAAATAATAAAACTCTACCTCTTCAAAAGGAACCCAATAGAGGAATAGTTATGGTTTATACCACATATCAACTTCTGCCTAGAGAAGGACAATGAATTACACTATATGAATGATTTTAAAATCAATAGGAGGAAATGATAGAGTTGAGAAGACTCATTGCATGGTTACTCAGAGGCAATCATCCTGCTAGATATGATATGTAAGAATACCCTCAACTTGAACATCCCGTTTTTCCACTTTATAAAATAGGGATTTTTTCCAACAACTGAATTACATAGGGAAAATCCACTCAACATGGGACATCAAACCCCAATACACTTAAATAATGAAATAGAAGATCAAGAATTCATTCAATTTGTTATACATCCAGAACATGTAAAGCACATCCTTATAGGCCTTCCTATATTTTCTACCAATAGAAGATACCAATGGTTCTGCCACTAGTGGTCCTATCAATTGTCGTAACTATTTAGGATCCATCTTCTTCACCTATTTAGGTCCCAAATCATATGGATAGTCCGTAAAGAATTATGAACACCATTAAGTCATGAATGAATCAACTAGAATCTATAGAAGGAAGATTTGAAACATTAAAACCAGAAAAGAAGTCTTACCCCTAATGTGTAGATCTGACACCTCCTCCACAAAACTGTTGGAATCCTATATTTCTGATTTTCAATGGCTGGGGAGATTCGGAGTAGCACTTGATTCATTTCATCTATCACTATGATCTCATGATGGGAATCCCAAATATTCAACAGGTAGTGAAACTCAGATGATTTGTACAATCATTGTAGGGGATAACAATTGAATGGTATATGAGTTTGCAACCCCAATCGACCAATGGATGGTAAGATCTTCATCAAAGGTTCTACTTTCAGTTCTGGTCAACACAGTTGAAGACAATAGTATTAGATCCGAAAAACATTATGAAAAAATAGAGTGACTAAGTTAAGACTTTATGGATTAGTAGAAAGTATTGATTAAATCCTTGAACCTACTCCTCCCTTGAGAAGAGATGTTACCTATCTTAAAAGAAAATCCATTTGAAAATTTGGACACACCATTGATCCTTATGAAATACGGAACAGGGTTTTAGGAATTAGGTAATATTTCCCAATAGCTAGAAAAATTATTTGAGGAGACCAAAGAAAATTCTTGAGTAATCCAATTTGAACATGGAGGTTGAATAGGAAAGGGAGAGGCCACTACAGTTACAATTAAACACCCTCAAATCATGATCCGACCTCAAATATGGCACCCTACCATAAGGCTCCACCTCCTGAGAATCAACATTAACAATCACATTGTCAATATGATCTATGATATTGGAGACAAAAATAGTTTTAGGAGTCTAAAAATAAGGTTTATTCCTTTTGGAATGACAATGTCCCAGGATACATCATCTGATCATTGGAAAACAACTTAGTACAGCTGTCTAAGCCTAAGAATCCTAACGAAGAAGGTGATGGGTATCTCCCAAAATATTGAACATTCTATCAAATATTATGGAATACCATATTAGATTGTTTTGTTTTCAAGGACCTCCTACAAAATACGGTGGATTTTGTGAAATTGAAACTAAAGAATTGGCCATCCTCGTTGCATACATTTATATCACTCATTTAGAAGAGGTAGGTGAGTGTCATGATTTTAAAAGTAAGAATGTGCTAAAGTTCAGTGATATGATGTTAAAAAAACAATCAATTAGACTCATGAAAATATAAGAACGTAGTTCAAATTGCTAATTGTGCCTCTTACCGCTTCAACTATAGAAAAACCAACTTCATCAAAATCCCCATCAACCGAAGGCCAATATTCAATGAAGCGACATAGTCAGAATGATATGGAACGAACAAAAAAAGTTGATATCATTTAAAGGACAATTTTTTCCTTCACCGTATCAAATTTCATTACGACTATCTCTAAATCACAGGAACCACCCCACCAAATGGTACAACAATAGTCGACCCCTAGGCAAAATAATTATCGGATGATGAGTTGAGATTTGGTTTTGTTAATGTTATTCAACTAATGGATCAATACTCAAATGATTATTATGATTAGTAAACCCATTTCACTAAACATGATTATGGAATTATGGGGGTATTTTATTAAGTATGAGGATACAAGGTAATACGTGGTCATTATATGAGCCACTACTTCAAACAAACCCCCACTCAAATGTTATACATGGACAAAACTTGTGGGATAGATCTCTAGAGAGCTCAAAAATAATAAGGGAGCACTTACACCATTCATGACTTGGTTTCAAATAACATAATTATATTGTAAGACCAGTTATAGGATACACATCCACCTCATCCACAGGTGGGCAGACCAAGATGAAATAATCCACTAAGAGAAGGAGCACTTCCGGTTCCTTCCCCAAGAGACAATCTATACACATTAGAAACATTAGCTCCGAACATGCAAGAAAAGTAGAATATTAATTCTATAATTCATATACCATTGGACAAAAAATATGATTTATGGAAATAGTTATCCCATGTTCTATCTATGCTATCAATTCGGGATGCTCTATGTCTGTCAAAAGACCTCTGAGAAAAACACTTTGAGGCATTGTCAAGCCCTCAGAAATTGGATATTGAGGGAGATACTACTGATGAATATCATGTGGAGAATGATCCTGTAGAATTCCATGAGGTCATTTCCTTCTTTAACCAAGATGAGGATGATGTCATATAAGGACATGTCTAACCCTTTTATATATCTGGTAGGATAATTGAAATTTATATTCAATAATCATTCATTGAAAATGGATCAATAGTCAACCTCATCACAGTCCAAACCCATTCATAAACAAGGTTTCAATGAATCTCACTTGTCTCCCTCCACTATATTGTTATAGGGTTATGAAAAGAATGAGAAATCACATTTTTAAAAGATCAAACTGAGAACATGGCTCAGAGATCTTATGTACTCCTCATGGTTCATTGTGGTCTAGGATGACATATATTTCAAAGTTCTTCTTGGAAGGTCGTGGTTAATCAAAATGCATCCATTCCTTCATTATATCACCAATGTATCAAATATTTTTCCAATGGTAGAACGAAGTCAATATATTTTTATAAGTCCCCATTCAAATCCTATGAAAAAAATTCATTGGAGTGTTATTTCACAATAGAAGAAAACATTCCATATTTGATGATGTCACATGAATCAATTACACAAATTTCATGGATACTGTCCCAACTAACCCTTTCAAGAAGCTAAATGAAGATTACATGCTTCCTATTAATAAAATTGAAAGGGTTGTCTAGAATTAACATATTCATTCGGTAGGTTCCATAATGTCAGTCATGATAGTTGATCCCAAATCTGCTGAAGAAGTTAACAACCTTCCAAATGATAATGAAATTGGGAAGGAAAATTTCTTCATTTTATCCCTTGATCTTAAACAAAGACCAGTTCTACCTATAGAACTTGAAAAATTAATCATGACTATAGGATAAAGTGGGTATAATTATTCTTAATCCCTTGGTTACAATTCAAGACTCCAAGAAGGATTTATTCCATCAAGTGAGGTTGAGATGATTAACTCATCCTTAGGATGATCAAATGGAGGCTGCCCTCTTCCCTCTAAGAAACTTTTCTTATCATCTCCTCCCTAGGATGAAGCACAAATAGGGGAGAATGGGTAAGAGGAAGAAGAAGAAGATCTGAGGGATTCCCCTCCATCATTTTAGACAGGCATATCCACCACCGTGGATGAAAGTAGAGAAATAAATCTAAGTACAAAAGAAGATCTACACCTCACTCTAATTAGTGTTCCCTTGAATACTGAAGAACTGGAGGAATAAAAATCCTTCCTAAAGTATCATTGGGAAGTGTTTTCTATGAATTATATAAAGATTCAAAGGCAACACCCTAAGGTTTAAACCCAACAATTTGGGTTTTTTAAAAGTTCATCAGGTGTAAAAGAAATCATCTAGGAGGAAACATCTGAATAACACCTCCAAAATTAAGGATGACGTTGAAAAACTCATAAAAGTTTATTTTATTCAAGAGTTTTGATACTTGGGATGGCTACCCAACATTTTCCCTGTGAAAAAGAAGAAAAATAAAATCAAATTTTTATTTGATTTTAGATATCTCAATTGGCATTGTCCCAAGAATGAATTCCCAGTTCCCATTACAAAACTTTTGATTGTTGAAATGGATGGTTATCAGGATCTCTTCTCCATGGATGGAAACTATGGGTATAATAAAATTTGTATGGCCCTTGAAGATGAATAATCCATATCCTTCATAGAACCTCAGGAAATATTCTTCTATCAAACAATTCCCTTTGTCTCAAGGAATGCTAGTGCTACTTACCATCATAATATGCATCACACATTCAAACCCTTATGGGGAATGTTTTTTGAATTCCACATTGATGATATATTGGTAAAATCCTAAAAATTATTCAATCACCTGGCTGACATTGATACCATATTCAGAAATACATGACAATATAATATAGAGATGAACCCCTTGAAATGTGATTTCATGGTAACCTTAGGAAACATTATTTGCTTTGTTGTACGCCATCATCGTATCTAAGTTGATCTCGTGATGACTAAATCTATCCTTGGAATGTCACCTCCAAGAAGCATGAAATATTTAAGAGGACTTTATAGTGACTGTAGCCTTTTACACCTAACAATAAATGATTTTAAGCATAATAAAACATCATATTACAAGTCAAGGTTTTTAAAGTCTAGTGTCTTGGAAGACTCGGCACATAATCAAACCAATATAAAAAAAATTATTTAATCTTCATAATGGGAACCTATATTCCATTGTTCCCATACATCTGAATAGGGTAACCTGAGGATAACATGAACAAAGGGATGAGCTAAAATCCCTCTAAGGGAAAAATCATAGTAAGAAAGCTTTAGTTCAAGGGTTAGAAGTCTTGACATAATGATATACAAAGGCATGGAACATGTGAAATCATAAAATTTAAACAAGAGATCATATAAACATGGAGTCATAATAATGTGGCAGAAACCTAAAACATGAAATTACCAAAATTAAAGGATTTTTTCACATAGAGGAGTGCAATTTAATGTTATCCACAAAGACTATTTGACATGGTAGCACAAGTCAAGGCTGACCACCAAGACCGTTGCACATAAAATCTCATGAGACTCCAATTTACCCAATGCATTGGAGATCTATTTGGGTGAACCCATCTTAACATGTTCATGAATCTGATTTCCACATAAAGAGTCATTATATAATTAATCATACATAAACATTAGGGTATGCATGGGAAGAAATGGGTTTTGTAATCATGACATAAAGCATAATTTAATGGGCATATCATACTTGTTTCCATTAAAATAGAAATTTGATCAAGAATGGACATTCATAAGGTATAAAAGGAATATATCATAATACATGATGAAATATTTATATGTTAACATGTAAAATAGTTTTTATGAAACATTAAGACTAAAAAAAATTAGTGCAATCTACAGAAAATATCAAAGAACATTTTAAATATAAAAGGGTATATTATTTCTTATAAAACTAGAAGTGAACAAAATAAATCATGATAAAAATAGTAGTTTTATAAATAAAATGGTTTATTAAAAATATATTTAAAATTTTATATGAAATTGGGTAAGAATTCTTAAATTTCCCGTAAAACGGGTTTGCTTATGAGGATATATTTAGGAGGGAATCATATAAAACATTTTTATCCACAAAAGTGAATGAGGAATGGATAATGAAACATGAGTTTGGAGAACATAAAAATTATGTATACGATTTACATAAAATAAAAAAGACAACTTCATTTAGATAAAAAGAATGATAGAGATACCTAAAGGAATTTAGGAGGTTCGAGTAGATTCTCTTATGGAATATAGGTCTGGTACCATGTGTACTTATGGGGGATTAATGAAAGATAAATGAGTTTATATTATTTTATAAATGATGAGGTATGCATGGGGGTGGTGAAAAATCATACCCCATTATTAGGAACTACACATAAAAGGAAATAACATAGACAAGATTCATGAATAAATGTGATAAAGATAGGATCCCTTACCTTAATTCTGATAGTGTTCTTCGCTTGATCTTAATGACTAGAATAATTAAATTTGGTTCAATAAATATAAATTATAGAACCTTAAATATATGTTATCGATTTAGTATGACCTTATTTAGATTTCCATGTCATTTTTTATTAGTTAATAGGTTTAATTTCATTGTCGGTGTTCGTTTTCATTATTGGTTTTAATGATAAGTTCACTTATATTCATGTTCGGATAAGCATGTATGATGAGAATGGTTTTCCAGAATTGAGTTTATATGACATTAGTAAAAATATAGAATATTACATGGTTGTAAAATTCATTTGGTTATTTTTATTGAAGTTAAATCATTACATAAAACATGAATGATAAATAGTTTGATTAATTTGGATATTTTTCTCATAATTAACATGATTTTTATTATTATTTTACATAATGTGTGAAAAAGGATTCTAGAAAATCACATTAGATAAAATAAATTTTTAATAGTCTGATTCAACCATAAAATTGTTTTCATGACTTGAATTGAAGATGTTAATAGAAATTGATAACCTGTCGTCATTGAATGTGATAAATTAACACATCTCAGATGGTGTTTTCGTTTCTTTCATATAAAAGAAGGGGAAAGGAGAGATGATAATGATATATTCAATTAGAAAAATGACATTATAGTACATTTATTGTACTAAATTTTTCATACCATTTGGATGTGGAGAGGTTAGGAAATAAAAGAGAATAATGGAATATTATAAGAAAATGAATGTAATGAATAGAGGAATTTAGCTCTTGATTTAATCTTCCTTGAGAGCCTCTTAAGGGGAGAGGATTTGGTCTTTTGATGAGATCATGTTCTACTAGATGTCGGGGAGGATCTTTGGAGAGATATTTTGGCAGATTTTTTGGAATGAACAAGGATTGAGAAGAGTGAAGAGAATAGGGGAGTCTCGGTGGGTTTTTCAACACCTTTTAGAGAAAATAAATTTTCTTTTAAATTAATTAATTAATTGTAATTAATATTTTTATGATTTATAAAAATACCAATATTTTTACAATAATCATATTATCGCATATAATATTCTTATATTTTATTTATACATTAATGGGTGAGGTTACTATTCTTTTAGAAGATTTTCTATTCATAAAGTCCATATTACTATTCATAAGGGTATGTAACAATTCACAACGGTAGTTACTATTCACCAAAAAATATGTTTGTTCCATAATACCCCAAAAATCACCTTGAACACAACTGTGTATGTTAGATTTTTAAAATTCAAATCATAGAATTGATAATATTATGTTTAAAGGTCACATATTACTTAAATGTTCATTTTGTTTAGAGTTCATGTGATTATATGACATAATTATAGGAAGGGAATTCCTATTGACAAAATATTAGGTTGTTAAATTATTCACACATTATATGAATGTTTTCCTTAAAAATTTCATTTTACATTATAAACCATAATCAGTTGCAAGTACTTTTACTTTATTGCCACCTCTAGTTCTCATGTTGCCTCTTCGTACTCATGGTTATGCCATAGTACTTTTACCAGATGATTAGTCTTGTTACATAGAACATCATCTCTATGATCAAAGATATTAAATTGATTCTCCTCATAAGAAATATCATTCTCCAAATATACCACCATCTAAGAGAGTAAATATTATTGATCTAGTATGTACTTCCTTAATAAGGATATACAGAAATCATCAATTACTTTAGACAATGTAGGTGGAAGCGCCAGTCGATAGGGCACAACTCTAACATGATCAAGAATCTTGAAATGGACAATGTACCTGCATCTTATCTTTCCTTTCCTCCCAAACCATAGGACCTTCTTCAATGTAGACATGTGTAGAAATACCATGTCTCCAACTTTGAACTCAAGGTCTCATCGACGATTTTCTGCATAACTCTTTTGACGACATTGGGATTCCTTGATATGTTGCTGAATGTTTTTAATCTTCTCCACCATTTCCTCAAAAATTTTATGTCCTAGAAGCATACACTCACCGAAATCCTCACATCACTCCAATGTTCGGTACCTTTTCCCATAAAGGGGTTCATATGGTGTTATTAGGATGCTTGAGTGGAAACTATTTTTGTGGGATAATTAAACCAGTTGAAGATGATGGTCCCATCCTCCTTTAAATTCCATATAACATGCTCTTAAAATGAATTCTAGTGTATGAATAGTTAACTCATATTGGACATCAGTTTGAGAATGATAGGTTGTACTGAAGATCAATTCAGTGTATAGAGCATGTTGAAGACTTTTCCAGAACATCGAGGTGAATCTCAGATCTCAATCAGATAGAATAGATAGTGGTATTCCATGTGGCCTTAACACTTCATTGATATATATCAATGATATTTGATCCAATAAGAAGTCCTCTCAAATCCATATAAAGCGACATGTCTTTGTAAGATGATACACAATTACCCATATAACATTGTTTCCTCTATATGTCCATGGATGTCCAATGCAAAAGTCCAAGGAGATGTTCTCCCACATCCATGTTGGTATGGGTAGTGGTTTCACCATCCCCTTGGTGAAGTGATAAAACTAATTTTCAACTCCATGAAGACATCTTCACATTCATGGTTCCAAGAAAACTTCAATCCCTTATGTTTTGACTTGGTCATTGGTTTTGAAAATTGCGAGACATTCTTCAAAAATCATCAATAATACTTGGATAAACCCAGAATGATATGGATCATTGTTACAATTGTTTTTGTAGTCCACTCTTCAATTTCCATTATCATGGAAGGGTCCACAGTTATCCATTTTTTGGTGATAACATACCCCAATAATGATATTTCCTCCATATAGAACTCACATTTACTATACTTTTCATAAAGATTCTCCCTTCGCAAATTCTTTATCAAAGTATTCAGATGCTCCTCATATTTCTTCTTGATCTTGGACTATATCAGAATATAGTCAATAAATAATACCATAATTTGTTTTAAGATAATCACTAAATACCCTATTCATTAAATCCATGAAAATTTCTGTAATATTAGTGAGTCTGATGGGAATCACTATGAACTCAGAGTGTCTATATCTCATTCGAAAGATAGTCTGGGGAATATATTTTTCCCTCACCTTTAATTTGTGATATCCTGACCGGAGGTCCACCTTAGATAAATAAATGTCCCCACGATGTTGGTCTAACAAGTCAAATATCCATGGTAGGGGATACCTTTTCATTATTTTGAATTTATTGAGCTCACAATAATCAATGTAGAGGTGCATTGATCCATCCATCTTCTTGATGAAGAGGGCAGTAACACCCCATGGTGAAGTAATTGGGTGTATAAATCCCTTATCTAGATTCTCCTCTAACATATTCATCTGCTCTTCCAGCTCTATGATGTCCATTCTATAAGGACTCATTGATACACGTAGGGATCCAAGAATAAGTTCAATTGGGAACTGAGCCTCTCGATCAAGAGAAAGACTAGGAAACTCTTCAGGGAATACATCAGTGTAATCTATCACTATGGGCATGTCTTAAAGAATCATTCTCTCCCTTTTCTTAATTATTTGAGCTATACATGATTTATCATTGGGAATTAATATCTATACTTGAGTAAATAATTCTATAGAATATTCATCTTTCTCCATACACATGTAAAGAATTGGAGGATTCTTCAGGATGTGAAGAGTGATTTTGATTTCTTGAAAGATTATTTTGGATTTCTATAAAGATAGTAAATCAATTCCTAAGATAACATCAATCTCCACTAAAATAAAGATGACCAGATTTTATGGGAGGTTCAGTCCACAACCATTTACTGATATGGTGATATAATCATTGGAAGCAATAATTTCCCCATTCATTGTTCTCACATATAACATATCCCCCAAATTTTGAGGTGGTGCTTGAATAGTTGTACTAAACATTAAATATATGAAAGAATTCATAGAAGAAGAATCAAATAGTATATTTTGTATTCTTGAATAAATAAATAGCATACATGTCACCACATCGTTGTCCGACTCCACCTCATCAGTAGTGACAACATATTCCCTTCATTGTTTTCATGGAGGTTATTGTTGATTTCCTCCAATAACCCTTGTCTTAGGGAATTTTTTTGCATAATTCCCATGGTCATTGAAGTTATAACACTACACCACCAAATGAGAGTTTATTTGAACCTTCTTTTCTTCATACACATTAGTAGGATTATTTATATAACATTGACAATGTATAGCCAGATTTACCATCGTTCCACATTTGAAGCAATTCCTGGTTCCCTTTAGATAGTTCCAAAGATTATTATTCAAAAACAATTTACATGTGGGATGGTTGGGCTTCTTCCAAACATGGAATTCAGTTATGGAACCACCCACATTAGATTTCATTTTCCTCTTTTGGTCGAAAGGCCTATGAAACCACTGAGCATCTCTGATCTCCATTTCAACCTTAAGCAAACAACAAACAATCTCATCATATTTTTTGTAGTCTAGAATTTCCGAAAAATTTCATAGACTCGACTTTAGTCTACTAAAGAAAATATACCCATTGTGTTTATTGTTCATGACAAATCTAGAGTCTTACCTAGTAATCCTTGTAATGTTTTCATTATACACCCCGATTGACTTATCTTCCTTATTCCTGAGTCTGAGGAACTCTGTTTCCATCTTGACACAGAGGTTTCAGGTTAAATATTTATTGAAAAATATTCTCTTGAATTACTCCCAATCCATGGAATCAATTTCCTCCTAGGGATTCATATTATTAATCAGTATCCACTACTGATTAGCTTCCCCAACAAAAGGATAGACCGTCAGCACAACTTTTTCTTTTCTTGAGCACTGAAGGATAGAGAATATCATTTCAATGGAGTTAATACACTATTAAATGAGGAGGGGAATGGATGATCCAGTAAACATGGGAGGCATTTTTCGTATTAGGTATTAAATGACTACTTTCTATTTATTTGGTGGAGGAGGGAGTTCCATGCTATTCAAGTTATTATTCATAACTTGAGAAAAGTAAGAAATTACTATCATTATGTTTTGAGAACCCTCTCCCATAATATTTGGCATATCAATATGAAAATTTTCACATTCCCTATCACATTCATTTTTGGAATGTGTTATTCTGTTTACATCCATTAATTATGAAAAAGAACCTACAATTAAAGGGCTTGAATACATAGCTATTGAACATAAAAAGAAAACTTTGTACATAAAATGATAAACTTGTAAACGATAAGTTTATCCAAACTTATGATTCTGTAGGTTTAAATCATGGTTATACTTGATCTATTTCATAACTCATATTATAATGGGATTTTTTTCCCTTAATAATTATTTTTACTAAGATCATGAATTTACCAACGAATAACCCCCACGAGCATCAAACCAAGAGTGTAGTAATGTTCGTTGTTGTGAACCCGTTCCTATTCGAGTATATCTCAATTCAATGTTTTTGATTTTTACCCATAGATACATCTATTCTAGATCCACCTCTACCAATTTGTATCCAAATAGGGATGTATTTTCATGATAAACTACTTACTCTATAATTAACAAAAATTAGTGGCATTTTCTTACATATAGTCTAATCATTAAGGTTCATACTAGAGTTCTATATTCATAGTATCCAAAAATAACAAGACCAGCCTCTAATACCAACTATAGAAACCCTAGCCTTTTACATATAACATTACATGATTTTACGAATAATAAAACAACATATTACAAGATAAGGATCGTAAAGTCTAGTGTCATGGAAGACTAGGTACATAATCAAACAGTATGAAAACAACTTTTTATTTAATGTTCATAATGATATATTATCTTCAATTGTGTTAATACATCTATATAGGGTAACATTGTGATAAAAGGAATAAATGGATGAGATAAAAGAACTGTAAGAGAGAAATAATAGTAATAATTATTTCTCACATGGGTTTGAAGGCATGACATAATGATATAAAAATGCATGGGAAATGTAAAATCATAACATATAAAAATGGGATCATATAAACATGAAGTCATAATAATGTTTTAGTAATAATAGAAATGAATTTATCACAAGTCGAGGCTCGTTACACCTGGTGGAGCACAAGTCAAGGTTAACCATCCAGACTATTTCACATGGTCGCACAAGTCAAGGCTAACAGCTAAGACCGTTGCACATAACATCACATGAGAATAAACTCTACCCTATGAATTGGAGAGATATCATGGTTCACCAATATTAACATGTTCATAAATATTCTTTCAACATAAATAATCATACATAATCAATCATACATTAACATAAAGGCACACATGGAAAGAAATGGGTATTGTAATGAAGACATAAAGTATAATTTTATGGGAATCTCAAACCACTGTCTATCAAATAAAGGAATTAGATCAATAATAGACATTAATAAGGTATAATAGGAATATATCATAACAATTTATGCCAAATTTACGTTATTATAAGTAAAAGAGTTTTTAGGAAACATTAAAATTAAATCATTTCAGTGTGATCTATTGAAAATATCAAGGATCCTTTAAAAAAGAAAAGGGAATAATATTTAATATAAAACAATAAGTGAAAAAATAAGGTTTTCATGATAAAAATGGTTTTTCTATAAATATAATGATATGTTAAAAAATCGAAAAGAGTACATGAAATTGGGTAAGAATTCGTGAATTTCCCTTAAAAAAGGTTTGCTTATTGGGAAATATTGAGGAGGGAATCATTTAAAAACATGTTTATCCAAGAAAGCGAATGATGGAATGATATTGAAACATGATTTAAGAGAATATAAATATTATTTAGAATTTTCACAAAAAAGGAAACTTCATTTGGATTAAAAGAAAGATAGTCCAACCTGACGGAATATAGGATGTTTAGGTAGAATCCCTTATGGAACATCGATATCGTATAGGGTGTAATTAAGAGGGATTAATGAGTGAGAAATGGGTTTCTCTTATTTTATAAATCATCAGGTATGAATGGGGAGGTTTAAAATCATACCATATCATTTGTAACTACACATAAAAGGACATAACATAAATGAATATTCTTTAATAAATTTCAGAAAGAGAGGATCCCTTACCATAAGTCTCATAGTGTTCTTCGATTGTCAAATTATGTTCATTAATTAATAAATCAAGAACCAAAAATACATGTTATTGAATTTTATGACATTATTATGTTCATCCATATCCTTTTTGATTAGTTAATATGTTCAATTTCATTGTTTGTGTGCGTTTTCTTCCTTGGTTTTAATGATCTGTTCACTTATATTCATGTTTAGATATACATGTATGATGAGAATGGTAGTCCAGAATTGAATTAATATGAAATTAGTTAACATCCATAATATTAATTGGTTATAAAATTCATTTTTTTATTTTGAGTGAAGGTGAATCATTATATAAAACATTAAAGATAAATCGTAGGATTAATTTGGGTATTTCCTTCATAATTAACATGTTTTGTATTATTATTTTATATATTGGGTGAAAAGTGATTCTAGAAAATCACATAAGATTAAATAAATATGTCATAGTCTATTTCAACTATAAAATTTTTTTCATGACCATAATTGAAAACGATATTAAAAATTTATAACTCGTCATCCATGAATGTGATAAATTAACAAATCTCGTGTGGTGTTCTTGTTTCTTTCATTTAAAAGAAGGGGAATGTAGAGATGATAATGAATTATCCCATTTTAATAAAAAAATAAAATTAAATTTATGGTACTAGATTTTTCATACAATTTAGATGAGGATAGTTTAGGAAGGAAAAGAGAACAATAGAACATGAAAAGAAAATGAAAGACATGAAAAGGGGAATTTACCTCTTGATTTAATCTTCATTTAGAGCCTCTTAAGGGGATAGAATGTTGACTTTTGAGGAGAAAAATGGATGAAATACATGGGGGGATATTGGGGAGATATTTGAGCATAATTTTGGTATGGGAAAAAGCCTTTAGAGGAGAAAAGATAAGATGGGAGTCTGGGTTGTATTTATAGAGGAGGGCAGGAGGCTTTTCATAATATTCTAACCATTAGTTTATTATTTCTCCATAAGACAAGAAATAGTAATTTTTACATGACCAAAAATAGTGATATGTTTAAGTGAGTTCGAATACAGGGTGCTTACAACATCCATGACTCAATAAATAGTTTATTTAACATTTAATTTTTATATATGGTAAAGTACCAAATTTAACTATTCAAAAAAATTAACAAATTTCAAAAAAATCTCAGAAAATAACCCTAACCAATTTTTGATGTGTAGAATCCAAAAACTGATCTCTATTAATCAATATTAATATTCTAAATAGGATTAATTTAATTTTAAATTAAAATCATAATTTACATGAAAAATAAAGATTTTAAAACTATAACTGATTTTATAATGCTTTAAAAAATTATAAAAAGTAATATAAAATTAACTTAAATCTAGAAGACATAAAATATTAAATCTTTTAACACCTTTTAGGGAAAATTAATTTTATATTAAATTATTTAATAAATTTTAATTAAATTTTTTTACGACTTTTAATAATACTAATACTTTTAAAATTGTCATATTATAACAGACAATATACCTAAATTTTATTTATACATTCATGGGTGATGTTACTATTCTTTTGGATGATTTAATATTCATAAGGGTATGTTAATATTCACCGAAAATTATGTTATTTCCCAAAGACACCAAAAAAACCCTAAATTCAACAATATATGTCAGATTTTTGAAATCCAAATCAGAGAAGTGATAATATTATTTTTACAGGTCACATTGTACATAATAGTTCATTGTGTTATGATTTCATGTGATTTTTTGAAATAATTATAGGAAGGGAATTTCCATTGATAAAGCATTGAGTTGTTACAGTCTTCAAGGAAACTTGGCCTATTTTTGATACATCATAGTCAACTCCATAGGGAAGTTTTTACCATTCACCAAATTGATGAATAATTGGGTTACTTATCAGGGGAACAATGTAATCAATATTCATTTGATAAAATAAACAAATACACATTTACCACATTGATATTGATTCCACCTATTGAAGGAAATCCACTAATTCTATATTTAACAACTTTGGAGTGATCATTGGTTTCTTTCCACACACAAAATAGTGATGTTGGGAATGAAAACAACCTTTAATATCTTAATCAAACTATGCTCAATACAGATACTTGATAATCAGATATTGTGAAATGTTAATCAGTGTTCATCTTTATAGTTTAGAAGCTATGGTACTCACTGTTTCCTCAACTGGTCCACTTATTCTCTAAAAATAACCTAATCAAAATTATCCTCTTTTTTCCTAGGATGAAAGGACATCTCGCATGGTGGGTAGTTATCCTACAATAGTTTGAGATATATTTTGTGCCTCAAAAAGTAGCGAAAGTCAAAGACATAGAATAATTCATCACTATTATCCATAATTCTAAGATACGTCATTAAATTCTCATTTACCTGATGAAGAAATATTCTATATTCTAGATATTCCCCGAACATGGGAGATTTATTTTGATGGTTCTTCCAAAAGTCCAGTCGGGAATAGAATGGAAGTCCATAAACTGAACAATGATGGGTTATGAATTGTGATTATCTCACTAAAAGAGGAAGTGTATCCATATTCCTTCTTGTTATCATAAGGTGGTACCAAAAATGAGGAAAAATATGAAGCTCTCATTGTAGGATTTGAATTGGAACTCTAAGTACCACTGAACCAGATAGAGTTGAATGGTGGTTCATATATGATAATCTAAAGAATAAAGGGAATTATTCCATCATAAAGGAAGTGATAATTCCCTTATGTGATTATGTATTAAGGTTTGTGGTAGAATATACCTCAAATGCAACAATGACTCCCATATCGTTATTAAAACATGCTCAGACATATGTGAGGGAAAATGCAGTTATAGCTTTGGAAAATCCAAATCAGGATAAAACAGTCACCCATATTGCCCACCGCTGAATGATATCCCCATTAATTCTTATCAGAGAAGAAGAGATCAATGAAATTAGTCCCATTCAGGATCCATATATCCCTACCATGGGATATATGAAACCCATCATGGAATATTTCCATAATGGAATAATTCCATCGTATATGGTTGTGAGAGCGAAGACACGACAACAAGTAGCTAATTTCACTATTTATGATGGTCTAAATCACTAGAAAATCATCTAAAAGAGAGGATTTTATGGAGTAATTATCTGATGTGTTGATGGAGAAGAAACTATGACTGTTATGGAATAAGTAGGTGTGAGAGCCTATAGTTCCCACTAATTAGGATATAGGCTTTATAATCAAATCTGAAGGCCATGATACTTATAGTATTCGGTGATGTTTGATTACAAAGAATTCACAAAGAAGTGTCATAATTGACAGGTGAATTCCAATTTCATTCATCACCCCCATAGTTTCCATATACAACTGAATAATACTAGCCATTTTCACTATGGGGATGAATATTGTTGGACCATATCCTACAACTAAGGCTAATGAGTTCAAGTAAATCCTTACTACCACTGATTTTTCACCGAATGGGATGTGGAAATACCCCACAAAGAATTCAGAGCTAAATGATTTTTTAGTTTTGTTAAAGCTAACATCATTACTATATTTTTTCCCTCATACCATTTTAACGAACAATGGTACTAATTTATATTCTACAGAGGTGGAGAAGATCTACCAGGAATAGAATATCAAATCTTACTATAAATCCCACTATCATGTAATGGACAACAGAATGATAGAGTCTTTTAATAATCCCCTATAAAAATAACTCTAGATGATTATGAATAAAAATAAGAAATATTGGCTAAAAAATATCTTGCATGCCTTATGGGATTACCAAACTACAACCCGTACTACTATATGAGACACTCCATACTCAAGGGTGTACAGAACAGAAGCAATATTTCCATTTGAGGTTCAATTTCCATTTCTCTATATTTCCAATTGTGACCAACAATCCATAGATGAGCAATCCAAAAAATTATAGGATGAGATAGAGAGACTACATGAAAATTTATTTAACACCTTGCATCACTTGGAGGTGTATCAAAACAAGATAACATGATCCCTTAAAAAGAAATGTCATATTTGTTCATTCCTCCAAGGATAATTGGTATTTGTTCTTATTACTCTAATGGTACTATGAATGAAACCTTTGAATCTTGAGACAATGTGGGAGTGACCTTACGCTATAAAAAATTCCACTCTAATGGTGCTTATTCCATAATTTCATGGGATAGAGATCAGACTAAAAATCCAACCAATGCAAGCCTCCTAAAGAATTACTTTTTTAAATTGCATAGATTTCATCTTAGATGCAAGACAATAAAATAAGAAGTACAATTTTCATCAATTATACATTATTTTAAACTACGTAACATCATTGTCCTTGTTCTATGATGATAAACTACATAACATATGGTCAATATAGCTAGATGTTAAACAACATATCGATAGTTTTACACACCATATGACATTAAACTATATGGTTATGAACTCCCTTATTTTATGTTAATAAATACCAAATATACCCTGAGTATAACCTCCTTGTTGTTCATCAAAATATGAATATCTTCCATGCCCAAACTTCACTCATCTCATTGCCACTCCCTGGGGGAACTTGAGCCCCATTTCTCCTTGTGGTTAGATCAGACCTATATGGGGAATAAGTTACAATAAATATGTGTGGCTTGATTATTTCCCTTGAAATATATGTAGTGACACTTGGTCCTTATCCTCTTGTTTAGTCAAAACATTTCATTCATGTCAAGTGACCTCACATCCTCACTGCATGATGATAAACTACACTGCTTGACTTTAAGCTTAATGGTACTTGTAGAAATATTTGGGGGAATGATTGTCATCCCATTTGATAGACATAGTGGATCCCAAGGCTTATTCCCTAGCCTTGAACATTGGGTAAATTAAAATCCCCCCACTTTCATACCATAAAAAATCTTTACAGGAGATTTTATTTTGGGTCCTCTCTTAGAGAGCCGACCAAGGAAACAAGAGATGTCTTGATTCTACATATGAGTCAGATCATTGCATGGGACTCCAAAATCATGGCCAATATCAGTTTGATTCTTACTTTATGCATCAAAAAATACCCCATTTTACATGTCATAGTCCTAATCTTGAATACCTTTAGATCTCCTTATCCTTTCCAGGGAATTTTGTGGAATAATTTCTGAAACCCGAGATCTCTTTTGTTTGACCATGAATTATGCGCCCCATTAGCCTTGCATATGTCTCCCCCATAACGGGGTTGGAATCCAAAGGATTTCACTATAATACTATGTGGTAAATTCCCTAGATTATCTAACATAAAATATCCCCATAACGGGTTAGTCAACTAGTGGTAACAACATTATTGGGAGAAACCTCTTATGCACCTTTAATCATTAATGAAGGTATATTAGAGCCATCAAATCATTGGTATTCCATTATATATTTTTCTCAGATCCTCTGTCCTGCCCTAGATGTATCCAAGGATATGGTTTACTCATTTCCCCTTCACTTGTTCAAAGCATAGTGGAATTACCTTGGACCATTTGACCATGTATCAACCATTTTTCTATAATATTATGGTCATAGTCATATGACCTAAAACTATAGGCACCATACTTCCTATGATTGGGTTAGAGCTATGTAGAGCATAATTCACCCCAATTCATTGGAAATTTTTTCTTGAAATATCATTTCCTTATTTAGGTACATTCGCTACAAACCAAACTCTATGCTTAGGAAAATCTGAATCTTCATAAACCTTTGTTGTCTTTTAGTGATAGAATTTCAGAATTCTTGAGAGCTCTTTTTCTTGACTATGTTGCACATTCCCCATTTGGAATTGCATATGTCACCCCCATAATGGGTTTTTAGCCAAAGGATACCACTGCATGACTATGATGTATGCGCCCCAGTTTTTCTTCTATAAAATTTCCCTCATAACGAGTTTTTTCAACTAGTGGTAACATCATTCTCGGGCAAGACATACACTAATGTTTGAATCCACATTTTCCTATACCACCCTTCAGATCTGGAAAACCCCAAAGCATATCTTATAACTCTCCTCTTCTATACTTAAATATTGTTGTCTATTTTCATATGGATTACTAGAATTTGAAGAACCAATAAATATTTGGTCATGTTAAAGGCCTTAAATTATAAATCCCTATAATGTCCTTGCTATATGACTTTAAAGGGAACATCATAATGTCCTTTCTACATGAATTAAAACTACACAAACCTCCTAATGTCCTCCCTACATGACATCAAATTAAACAACATAATTTCGTTTCTATGTGAATTGAAACTACAAAGCCCCCTAATATCTTTGCTGCATGACTTCAAACTACATAGCATAATATCACAAAGCCACTTTCTGACAAAATGTACCCATCTTCACATATAAAATTTTTATAATAGTGATTCCCTATTCATGGAATGTGTCATTAGGTATGATCCCTTTATTATACAACATATATCCATAGTAAATCCACACACTGTAGTCTTGAGACATCCAAATCTTAAACATTATTTGTTCATTAGTAAAGGAATGTTATAATACTTGAAAACTCCTTTACCTGACTATGATGTACATAATCCTAGTTGTCCATATTTTAGTGGCCCACATAATAGGCATGTCAGCCTAAGGATTCCACTACTTGTATATGTAGTATATGCATCAGTTGTCATTGTATAAAATAACCATTACAAAGGGTTTGTCAACCAATGGAAATTTCATTATTAGTAGTGGTATTCTCTATTATCGAATTCCATGTTTCATATGTGGAGATCACAATATTATCTCAATATTCCAATTGGATTTATCATATGAATATCAAAACATTCCTAGACATAAATATTTTTGTGTGTTACAATATAAGAATTCATGTTCAAATATATTCAACATAAACACAATAAATTTTAGTCTGACATGAAAGACTTTAAACTGATCACAAAATATATATAGTACTCACTTGATTTAAATCTAATAAATGGAACTCTAGAAAAAAAATCTAGTCTTATATTTTTAGACCTACAGTCTGTGTGGTTTAGGAAAAATCGAGAAATGAAATTTTAAAATAAACAAAACATGTTTGGATATAAACTGAAAAATGTCTAGACAAATAAAAATCAAAGTATCACCTAATATGTCTCCTACATATTGATCTTAGGCAAGAATTAGTGTGATTACACAAAAGATAGAATGTTTATAGGGTTTTCCATTCAACCATAGTAACAATCGAACTACACTCACTAAACCCCTTTATTTAGGTAGAAGATAAAGAACTCTTATCCTTATCATTTTGATTGTGATAAACTGACATGAAGATGTAATGATATGAAAATTATCATTGACACAACGATTATAGGAAGAATGTATGGATTAATACATATATGATAGGAAACAAAATTCTTTTCCATTGTGGTTAAAAATAGAGGAAAGTCCACAAAATGGTGTCTCTCCATATTATACTAATTTTTTTTAAAACTTGTCATCTGTTGAAAAACCTCATGATCTCAATCATCTTCTTATTTAAGATCAGCCAAACTACTAGCTTTAGTATCCTCGACCAAATAATGAACTTCCATAATAGTCATGATAGTAGTTTTCAATTATTCTTGGGATTCTCATAATGAATAGTGAAGTTGTCTGAGTTCCCCTTTAGAGACATCTAATTCTTGATGAAGGTGAGGAACTTAAACAACCTTCCCCTTGATTTTATTCTTAAATTCTTCTGATTTTGTTATATTATTGGCCTCTTATTGGGATAATGCAACATGAAAGTCATCAAAGTTGATGAGGAATTTGGACTTGATGAGATATTATTGAAGATTACACTCATTTTCTGTACTAAAAATAGTCTCCTTCACCATAGTGTGAACTAAATTGTAAGAAAATCCATTGAATCCCAACATGATTAACAGAGGATATAGATGTAGGATTCATGAAGGTAGTTCCTCAAGGGTCACCTCAGTGATTTTCTTCTATATATCTCACCAGGACTTGTGATGTGAAATATGGATAGTGTTTGGTAACTCAGGATTTGATATAATGTCACTTGAATTAAGAGGGAAATACTCTAGGATTAATGCACACAAATATGTGGGATATTTTTCTTCATCTTGAACAATGTCTACCTTTTATATTGTTTTCGGTCGAGTTGATGCAGAAGATACATCCTCAGACCTAACCATAGAAGCTGGTAATCCTAAATAATGAATTAAAATCATCAATAGCATCAAAATAATGGAAATAATGGGACATAGTCACAATAGTTGGTGATCTTTACCCAAAAATAGATCAGTTGTCTAAGAAGATTCCTCACTGGCATTCCTTTCCCTAGTATCTTGAGCTGGTACTTCATGATGAAAAACACTCCCTTGGGAATGGCCTAGACCCACTCGATAATATTTAGGAAGGATTCCCATTTCATGGTCCACTTCAACTGTCTCCTCCTCAATAATGGTATTTGGAGTGATTTCAATGCCCTCTCTATGAAACTTCACTATAGAAGTTTCCTTGGATGGGGCCGCACATTCCATCCAATAATGATTAAAGAATCAAGCATAAAAAGATTTATTTTAAGGAAAAAATTATCACATATATTTGGCTCTATATATAGAATGAAAAATTCCTATAATGATGTTGGAATATTAGTGTGTTCTAGTATTTCATCAAAATAAATGCCAATATTCATCATGGATTTTATTGATATCCCATGCCCCGTGTTAATATAACCCATTGGAACACTTGGAGAGGTTTTTTCATGGCCCTACTCCAATGACTTTTGACCCCGAACATCCTCCTTAGTGATAGTCTTGGGGTTAACATTTGTATATATTTGATTTGTTGTTGGACAAGACGAATATTAAATATTGAAAATGAAGTCAATTATTGATATATAGCTTCTCATGAAGCACTTTGGACATACCAGATTCATCCACTCTCCCTATAGAAGTTATAGGAGAAATTTTAGGAGAATATGATATATTCTTTGGACAACATGCCTATTTAGTCAAAGGGTCTATTTAATTGACATTAATCTGTAGTAGGTCAGAAGCACCCTCTTTTATTATTAAAGAAACATTCATAAATTCCTTAAGGGAAGAAGCCAAAGGAGTCCCCAAAATTCCATGAAGTTTAAACAAATTCTCTTGATAATGCCAAAATTAATGAGTTGAGGGAGATCTACGGATACTGTTGAAGCATTTATCCATTTATTTCACCCTTCGACATTGTTTCCTCATCATATTATTCAATTGAGGGATAACATTGACCTCAAAAAAATATGTATCACCGGTGGAAAATCACTGACCATCTCATCCTCTATGGCATGTCGGCTTGGAGATAATTCTTTCGATTCGAGGGGTGAACTTCTAACCCAAATTATAGTACCACATGTGTTATACCATGGTGACAGAACCATATTTTATTTTCAATTATCCAACTACAAATTAAAATGGTATTTCCCCTGAGTAATAAAACAATTTTTGAAATATAAAGGCAAGTAAGAAAATAGTTTGAGAAGAATAGAATCAACATCTTCATGATCCAAAACATCACCCCTTCCTTAAAAGAAGAGTGATTGATCCCCTTAGTAGATCCATGATCTATCATATCATTCACTGGACTTGTGGAGGGGACCCAATCCTCAGTTTCATAGATGATCATCTCTATATACCAAATATGGTTTCCCACATTCATAGGATTATCCTCAACGTAAATACTAGACGAGGCTCAAATATCTCATATTCCTAGAATTTACAACCCATCACATAGGATATCCCACATTCTTTTAGTTTCAATGGACAAGTACTACCATTTTGGGACTACCTTTGGTCATACATGTTCATATTATGTCCTCAATTATTGGGAGGACGATTATATATCCATAGATTTAACAGGCATCACAATTCCTTTTGTTATGGATATTGGAGATGAAAATGGAACTCGTGTCTCTTTTTATCAATGAAAACTAGACTTCCTAGGTGAAGAAAAAGTTCGAGATGATGGTGCATCCCTCTTGATTCATGTAGGTGTATTATATCTTGAACAAGGACATATTGACGAATCGTGTGCCCCGTCATCATCTCTCTTCAACTCTGATGACTCAACCTCAAAAAGAGATGAAACACCTTCAGAATGATATGGTCCTTTCCTAATCCACCTGTTTACTCTAACACATGGAACATCATTGTATAACACCCCTTCAAGGTAATATACAATCCATGATTCATCATACCCGGTAGTCCATCTTCTTTGGGCATTAGCATTAGGTAGATTAATCACTTCCATTACCACTTCCACAACTATAAACAACCATTTTTGTCAAGCCACCATTGGATACTCTTATAATATTAATTACACTTTAGGGTATATAAAAACTACTTTCAGAAAATTGAATTGTTCTGAAAATTGTTAAGTAGAATACGCTTCTCATGTGATTTCACCATTAATTACAGTTTCTAGAACACAATCCCTTATGGAATGTATATATGAATTTATCTATCTGAAATTCATCCCTTCATAAAAAAACAATTACTTTGGAAGATTCAAAAAAGTAAAGAAGTTGAAATCCCTAAAAAACCCAGTGTTGTTTGAATGTCCTGAGGGATTAAGGATATGGGAAAAATACCAGATAAATCCTGAATAAATGGTCGGAATGAGCTCCAAAGGACCTAGATCCCACTCTGGACAAGATAAGTCATTAAATTGATCGTGATACAACCCCATATAACATGGAATGGTCTTGAAATTATGAAAGGAGACTTCCCACCATGAATGTTCAACTAATACCTATGGATTTTTTCCAAAACAGGGGTGGTGATCCCCGCCATTTTCTTCTCAACAAGCTTAGCCACCACCAAAAATGTCCCCGGACTTACATTGCCTTTCAAATAATGGATAATAAATAAATAAATATAGAGTCACATATCCATAATACCCACAAGATATGCCTTAGTTGGAATTTTGGGATTGATTTCATATACCAAATTTTCAAACTCTCCTTTTTCTAGCATTGATTAGATGGTGACTGGTGCACTTATCTATACTGTATTGGGACAACACATTGGATGGTTCAACATGAGGCCTTCCCCCTTCTTCTTTAAGAAAATACCCATCCACATCTTAGAATGAATATCCCCACTTTAATGACGTATTTCCTTCTTTATTAAGTGGGCTATTTTCAGTAGCTCATTCCCTATAAATGGAATCCTATCGATATCATTCCACAACACCATCGGAGGAATGAATTCTTCATTAATATCTATAAATATTAGATCCCTAGAGATCTTTTGCATATCCCACAAGATGATTTCCTCTTCTCCATCCATAAACTGAAAATAATTCTCTTATGGACTCCTCTGTCTCAATAGTTATAGCACAAAATCATCATTACTTTATACTTTGGTCTTCCCTACCCATACAGACTTGTATATTACAACTCTTTCTAGATCTTGTATAAACTCTACATAGGGCTTTTTAAAAATTATCCCCAAATCCAAGTGATATTAACCCCACCTCTTGGGTCAATTTCCAAACCATTATTACATCCCTTTTATTGATAAGTCTATGAATCTTTAAAAATGGAAGAATATAGTGTGTATTTAGTTTGTCTCAATGTGGTTTCAGATCTGGAGAGAACCGACTATGCTGCAAAAAATGGGCCTCAACAATCCTCCCAATATTAATATATGTTCTTGTATTGGAAATTTAGGGAGATGTGGAATTCTTATGGTCATGAAATAAAGAAATTGGGAGATAACTCTTCAGATCCTCCACATTGACTTCATGTAGATGGATATAACTATAAATTTGAAGATAAATACTCTTTGGAAAATCTCAATGATATTTCTTCAAATACTATACCATATCAAGAAGAGTTATATCACAAATGTATTAGTAATCATGCCCTGTGATTTTCATCATTTATTTAGATCACTTTCTCCCCAGTTCATTAGTAGTTTCGATCCTATTGAGAACCATTGAAAATAAAACCATATACCATGTTTATTTCTTAATAGGTTCATTTGGAAATACTATGGAAATAAGAAAAATATAGCAAATGAATTTTGATAGGAAATTATATGTGGTGGGAAAGTGTCTCACTCAATGTTCAGATCACAATTATCTTTATCAAATTCATATATTATCTTTATAAACAAAATATTCTTTAGGAACGTAAATGGCACTGGTTGATTGTGCAAGGAGAGGCCAAATTTATGAATCACGAGAGTTTTTTAGTAAAGTGAAGGCTCTATTTATTAATGAGGAAGATTACATGAGTGATTGGCTTGCATATAATACTTACACGATCAACTAAATATGTATGCCTATATAATCCATCAACCATTTTCATCCTTTTTCCCATAGTATTAGACCCACTTTCTTTAATCAGATCCAATCATGAGGTTGGGATTTTATTGAAAGTGTGTTTCATCACATGGATGAAATAGTGACAAAGGGAAATTCTTTAGAAATTTTAAGAGAATATAGATGGATAGTGACAAAGAATCAAAAACCAATAGAAATTTATTTTGATAAGGTATAACTAACAACCCTGAAAATGAAATAAATTGCATCCACCCCACATACCTGAACAAAAACCTTCTCCCAGGGTCTCATTTTTGCCTAAAAATTGCCCATTAGGGCCCTCATTTAGATGAACGAATTTCCCCGAAGGCTGATTGATGCTCTGATATCCATATTACTTCACTGAAGTCCTCCAAAACCTCCAAGGTAGTTTCTTAATGCCAAAAGAGACGGAATAAAAGGGTAATAGTGAAACTTAAGTCCATTTAGTGTTAATAATAAATAACACATACACGACTCTTTCACCCAACCACCTTAATTTAAGAATACATGTGTGATTAGACCTCCCTCAAATAGGCACATGAGATTCTAACATCTTTGAATACCTATGAAACCCCTTGAAGGATTTAGTCAATTCTCACCCAAGCCTAGTAATCTAGGTTGTTTTCCACCCAAGGATTCATCAGTTCTCCCAAGAAAACTTGCACTGAGCACCATTGCCTGACCCTCCATGGTTCTACCAACCATTTATACTAGGAAATATTTTCTTGAAGCCTCCTTTAATTAGACTAATGGAGATTATTCTTCTTCACTGGATCACTTTCCTGAAAGGGAACATGTTGAAACCTCCACCAATAACTCCTGATTTACAAAACCATCAGGAAAGGCACATTTGTAGGTCTATCATTTAGATTTGGATTTCTATGGACAGAGGTTTCCCACACATGTACTACCATATTGTAAAGGTCCTAGATGCATCTATAGATTTGGATGTCTATGGTCATGTGGACCCTTACCCCAAGGACAGTGTTATGGAGTTCCCAATATTAAACTTCTGGGATAGAAATATTTACACCCTTTCTCATATCTATGATATGGATCCTCTAGTTCCTCGTAGTCAGGGTAAGGATCACACTTTATTTCTCCATCTATATGGAATGATGTAGTCTTTCCACTACAGAACCAATTTTAGGGCAGTCTTACAATGGTAATCCCCTAGCCTATCACATAAGAGGATTCCATCTTTCTCCTCTGTACTTCCTCCTCCTCCATTAATTCCTTACATTGGACCATTGTTCAATATAAATTTAAGAGAGGGAAGTAATGTAGCCATGAACTCTTACACCATAGCCATGACCTCTTCCACCATATCCATAACCTCTTCTACCATAGCCCTATCATCTTCCACTAGTGAAGGAGGAAAAGTGTGTGGCCTATTGAATATTTCGCATCCCTTAGTTTCTCACATAGAGTATGAATCATATGGGATTAGTGGTTAGTAAAGATCTTAACACCCACACAATCCACCTCAATGTACAAAACTACAAGAACTCTGATTCCTACTAACTGGTATTCATAGGATGCCTACTCATGGCCTATGATTAATGGTCACCCTCCTTAGAAATAAGACCCAAAAAAAATTCCCTTAATATAGTTACCCTCCTCAAGAGTAAATCCTGAGTTAATCCCCCATATCGCTAGGAGTTAAAACATCCCTCACGGTCCCTTCACAGGGGATATCATTATCAAGAATAACTGAAATTTATCATCTCAAAGGGTCGTACTCCCCTATGAGACCTACCCTTGAGGGACTATATAAGCATGGGTCCTCACTAACGAACTATGTGGTATTTCATTCCCACCAAAATGAGATACGTAGAAATCCTCCTTAAGGTTCCAACCAAACATCGTAAACCGACCTTATTTATTTGGGGCATATCTCTAGTAGGGTATAATTCAACTGGGACGATCATATTCCATCCTAGATCTTGGGGATGATTAGGTATAAGTCCCACACCTATCATTGGGTAGGCATCTTATTCCTAAATGTCCATACCACATGACATTAAATTGTATGGTTGGTTCATTTTCACATGACCTTAAAAGGTATGATGTGTCTCATTAAGCAACACTATAATATAAAGTTTCTAATTCCTTTCACTAGGATATGTTGGAATCCCACCGACGGGTTCGATCCCAACATCATAAAAACTTCAATCGCCTAGGAAGATAATAAATTCATGTGTGAAATTCTTCTACCTGGATGAAATCAACACTAGAGTGCCCCACTACATGTCTATAAAACTATTCTCATTCTAATGATGACTAATGAATATTTAATTAGTATATAAGTGGATTCCATCAATGGAGAACCTAGAATATATATAGACATATCCATTGATGAAGAACATAGAATACATATAGATGATCTTGAATTCAACACATGAAAATAATTGTTTTCTAATATTGGGATAACCCACACAATACATGGAAATTAATAAATAATTCATGTACAATCATACATCAATAATAGAGTGTCGGGGTAGGAAATAATTCCCCCGAAAGGGTGTGATGAGCCAAACCACCCATCCTCTTGGCCAATACGAGTTCTCATGCATTTTGGGTCAAGATTCCTAATTGGCCCATGCTATTAGAAAGCAGGTCCCTATGGATATAGAACCATCGGGTGTTTCTGGTTCCATAAACAAACCTTTTGGAAACCATTCAGAAATAATTATTTCCTCAATGAGGTCTCATTTTTATCATAAATAGTAATTCAAGGAAATAATAACTAGATTATATTGAGTGTATTTTATATTATTTAAAATTTTAGGTAGTTTTCTGTAATACAAAGAGAATATTCATAGTTATATTTTTCAAACTTTTTAGAGATTTGTGATGAAAATAAGAATAATGGTTCATTTGATGATGCTATATGTTTACTGAATTTTGTTTTGAGTATTGGGTTGGTACCAAGATTTTGTAAACATATTTTTTAATAGATCTATTGAAAAATTGAATGATAGAGAAGTAAAATTTATAAAAAGTAATTTTTAACATAAACAATATTGAACATATATTGATATATCCTAAATATTACTTAACAAGATGGATAATAATCCTTTGAGGTGTGTTAATTAATTTATACGATTATATGAAATTTCCTTCATTATATGGTAAGAATATAGATGAAACATTAGATTTTAAAATTTTATTTACAATAAAATTTGGTATAAATTTTAAGTATTTCCACCAATGAAAGTCTAATAAAAGATAAAAGTTATATCTTAAGAAAAGTTTTACAATATTTCAATCAATGTATTTAAATATAAGGGATAACATGGACCACATAGAATAATAATACATTAACTGACAAAGAGTAATAAGTTATTATCCCACATGGAAACCACCTAAAAACATCAAGTAATTACTAGGCATCCAATGTACTATATAAAAACACTATTGGAAACCATTTCATGTACGATGTGTGGAAGAACAATTTTTTTCAAGATTTACAAGCTAGATGACCCTAAAACCAAATTTAGGATGTTTTTTTCCTCGTGTATGACCAATATAGATATTCTTTCCAAATTAGATATAGAATTAAAAATAGCTAGGGGTCTAATAACTTAGGATAAAATCAATAAAAATGTTCAACAATATTTAAACACACACAACGTCCTTAAGAATATCCTTAATGAATACAATTCCCAACAAAATATCCTTATAATTGTGACCTATAATAAAATAATGGTTCAATAAAATATAAAAATATATATATCATGTAAATGAATGAAACTCTTCACTTGAATCAGTGGTTGTAAAAGAGATCATTATAAATGAGTCACAATTCACTTAGGTTGAGTCCTAGTTACAAAATCCTGAAAAAAATCTTAATCCACTAGCATATTGTCCTAAAAAATATTATTGGATACAATTATACTAAAATCACTATAAGATACCACATAATTAATTATTAAGCTATAATAAAGTCCCAGTGGAGGGATAATAGACTACGAAATTTTGGAGTGGATGGGAGATAAAGGGGAAAAGACACTACCCAATAAAAGGAGGATACAAATAAAAGGAACTGGGATAATCAATTAAGGATACAATACACTATAAAAGTCAATAATTATTTTTGAATTAAATAAGAACATAAACTGAATCTTTAAATAATATCATTGTGTAATCTAATTATACACCCATTACCTTCATAGATGGGACACTCCAATGAAATGTAGAGGCCCAATATATAAAGATCACTATGTTATTTAAATAATAACACATCCATAATCCATTTACCAAATACATTTCACAAATATTTGTGTATTAAACGTTTTTTTAGAAATATCCTTTTAAATGGTAAAAATATATGCTAGTTAAGAGAGATCAATATTAGTGATAATTGTTCAACTATGGTTGAATGGAAACTCCCCATATAACATCATGTTTTGTGTAAATTTTCAATCCAATAAACAATCAAATCAAGAACATTGAAAAAATTCATTTATGACATTTGGGAATTCTTCAAAAAAATATCATTAAATGCAATCAAGAAACTAGTCTAGATTATACTATGTCGAAAAATGAATATTTTGAACTAATATATCATTCAATTAAATAATCATTTCATATTCTTGATGTTATCATATTAAAGGTGTGAATATTCATCTCTTAGTTCATTTTACTATCTAGATATGGATGAATATGGAGAGGTATCTATAATTTTATGTTGAAAACTATATTCGATAGGTAAATAAATTTTCAATGTAAAACATGGATAGTTGATTTTATAGGTAGGGTAGGAGAATGTACCATTTGAATATATGAAGGAAATAAAACAAGAAGTGCAAATTTACGATTATAACGATATAAACACCACTAATGATGATAATAGACATTTAAATATATTTTATGATGAAAATAAAGATGAAAAAGATTATATATTTTTACCCTCTCTTATCAAACATTAATATTACATAAATTTTTATGAATACTTAAACACTATAAAAACAGATGCGCAAAGACCATAGTTGGTATAGTTCATTTTGAAACGTGGATAAATAAACACTATTACATATGTGAGCTACATTATCTCCCACATGGTTCTTCATGACTAGAACCCTTCTTAGACAAATAAAAAATTATAAATATCTTAAAAACCTTGGGAAGGAATCATAAAAATGGGGATGATCAAATGCTCAGTAAGGGTAAATAAAGAAGAAATATAAGTATAAACATGTGAATAATGATATTAAAATGTGATCATGAAATTATAATATCATACCCTGCATATCAAAGATAATATACTCAAATCATGGCATAAATAATGGAAGTTCATAAGACATCAGAAAAAATTATGTAAAGGGAATAATACATGAATGAATAACATAAAGGTAAGAAATGGAATTATGGAAAACAAATAAGAATATAATGCTTTCTATAGTAGCCAAGAAATTACTGTCAAGACCATATTTGTAGTATGGGTTCACTCCCCATACCATCAACGTAGTCATGGTTCACACCCATGGAAAACATAATATCACGAGTTTACTCCTCATACCATATTAGTTGTCATGGTTCACTCTAATTTCCATCATAGTAGTCAAGGTTTAATCCCAAATCCATCTTAGTTGATCTCATGAGTAATAAATATTTATCCAATGCATTTGAGAGAGATATAGGTCCCACCTATCACATAATAAAATCATACATACATGTGCCATAAGATCATAAGAAATCATATCATAACCAATTAAATGAAATGAGTATAATAAAATTGTAAAAATATCATAACCTGTGGAAAGATATAATTTTCATAATAGTTTCATCATAAACATAACCTATGAATTGAATTGGGATTCAAAAGTATATAACCCATGGAAGAGAAATGAGTTTTATAAACATCCTGAAATCTAAATGTAATCCATTCATAGAAGTAATTTGATTGTAAAAATTGATTAATTTCATCGAAAACGCATGATTAACACCAATGGATGTTTATCTTAGATGGAAAATAATTTTTAGGGATCTTTTAAAAACATTTTGTTGAGGGAAATAATTTTTCTTCTTAGAAAAATGCTTTTTATAACCTATTAACTTTAGAAAACCGTTTTCTTTGAATTTAGCATTGAAAATATATAAAGGATGCTTTGGAACAAATAAATAAAAATTAAATATCCATTTTCCTAGAAAATGATATTCAAGTATCCTTTGAAATATTTTTTGAAATATTTTTTGAAAACTATTTTTTGAATAAAATAGATTTCTGACTGAAGAGAGAGATGGAAAGATTTTACCTAAAAAAGTTATATTATGTACAAAAGAGTTGAAATGGTACTTAAAAATTAATTTTTCTTGAATAAATGTAGGAGAAGGACACTCATGAATATTTTAGGGATATGGATCATATGATTTTTTCAAAGGAAGCATAACCAATAATAGTCTCGAAAAGTGAGGAGATTATCTTAATAATCTCTTATAACTTGGTAACTTCGGATCATACACTTCATGTAAGAAATGTAAACGATATTAAGCTTAATGTATCATTACGATAATTTTATTCATGAAATAAAATATATAATGTATGTATATAATATTCAAAAAAAGATTTTAGGTTTATAAGAAAACAAGAGTCCCAGAGAAGGAAAATTGGGACAAAACAATTTTACTGATTTGGTATCTTTGGAAGGTTAAACCTCATGAAAGAAGGATCATAGAATGGATATGTGAATAAAAATAAAATTATGTAAAAGATAAATACAAAATAATTTCCAATACATACAAAACACAAAATGAAAGAGTGGTGAACATAACATGAATATCATAGAAATTAAAAGTGAGATAAAATTCTCCTTACCTTGTGTACTGAATATCTCCATAATCGTAAAATATTACTATATAATAAATATGAGTTTATTATAAATATTTTAAAGAAAAATATTATTATATATATTTCCATATAAGGTTGTATTATGGATTTATATTACCCTATTGTTAACGATCATATGTTAAGGATTCACTTCGGGTAATATTCACTTCATTCTTCACATGTATCTTAATTTGTTATACATCTGGTCCTTATAATTATATAATGATTAATAAATGTAAATAATGATATAAATATCATTTATATCTATTATATTTTTATTAGTATAATTTATATTATAAATATGTATGAAATGGAATGCACTATTCATGGAGACGGTAAGTCGTACATACGCATGAAAGTTGTTTCTATTTTTATTGTCATATTGAAAGAAAGTATGTAAATAAACTATGTTTATATATTTATGTATATTTATATTATTATAAAATTATAATTAATATATCATATATATCACATTAGTTCATTAAACCCATCCTTAATTAATTCCATGTTTTGTGTGAACGAATCACATCACTTTGAGGGGGCAGTAGTCCACACTTCCTCAAACGCGATTATCATATTAACACCAAATGGAATGTAAATTGTTGTGTGGTTTAAAAGTAATAAAGAAGATTAAAGATATAATAAATATAATATATAACATACATAAATATATTTTCTAAAAAATTGGCCACCATGATAGTTGGTAATTGAAAAATGAACAATCATTGTTTCCTGAGGCATTATTTTTCCGTACACATAAACAGTATATTCGATATCAATTTGACGGAGGATTGTGTAAGTTTTGGTAAAAATAATTGCATAAGAACGTAATAGTAAATATACGATATTGGTATTTTCCCATAATAATGGAATAAATATAGTGTATGGTTGAAGAAGGAAAATAAAGGAAATGAGATTGAGAGAAGATGTTACCTCTTAATCGAGTAACTCCTTTTGGTTTATGCCAAAAGAAATCCTTGATAATGTTTCAGACCAAAGGGAGGATTCAAGGTCTAAGAGAGGTTTATCTACAGGCTAACTGTGTAGATCTTTGATGAACTAAAAATTATTTGGAGGCAAGATTAATGGGTAGAGTTGGTGGCCTTTTATAGTGGATGTTGAGTGGTACTCGTGTAAATATTTGAAGAGAGAATTCCACCCACGTTTTTCATGATGCATGTGGATCCAATAGTTGAATAAGGTTGATAAAATTGATTATAGGTTTTAAATATGGATATTGAATGGGTTTCTATATGTTTCTAGTACTTTTGGGGTCTTAAATTTATGGTTTAGTAATTTATTAACAAATTTTTCCTGTTAACGGATGACATTAATTTTAATCAACTTCACTAATAAGTTTTTTCAAAAACAAATTTGACCTTATTATACATTATAAATTATGATTATTCCAAATATGGAATCTATTTTTACAAATTTTAATCACATAATTGGAAAAAATTAATTTAAAATTAATCCCGATGTTGGGACGACACTGTGAGTTTTTATAGTAAAATGGATCAAAAGTTTGCTATGTTTTTAGTCCAATTTAAATGTGTAAATGGTTACAAGGGCCAAAATTGGAATACCTGATAAAAAAATTTATAATTAATATTTTAAATCAAAATGAAATCAATTTTATCCCTATAAATAAATTGAATTAAAAAGAATATTTGAATTAAAATGTGGTATTTATAAATATTCATCCAAAAAGGTTATTTCTAAGAAAAATCCTAAAATTTCACCCAAAGAAAATTTTGATATTCTATATTAAAAAATGATGATTATTCTATAAAATTAAATTTCTAAATGGTTTTATAATTAATTATTTTAAAATTACATAAAAAATTGTATTTTTACAAATACAAGGACTTTACCAAAAATCACATCATTCATTATCAATATGTTTTATTTATATAAAAAAATTATATAAAAAAATTTAAAAGTCATTGTTACTATTTATATCACTACATTTATCATATATGTTATTATTATCTTATTTAAACAATAAAATGGTGTTTCATAGAAACTTAGACCTGCATTTATTGTGTGACAACTCAATATTGCATGTATCGTAAGACAACTCAGTGTTGTGGGTGTTGTACCCCAACTCAATGTTTCCTAAAATGTACAAAAAGTATTTCTTTTGTGTGACATAAAATATCTTGGTTTAGTGTGAAAGGAATCTTATAATTAGTTTATTTCAAATTTAAATTTTAAATTTATTTGAAAAAATTCCATAAAAATTCTAGGTGTTACATTATGCCTCTCTTAAAAGGAATTTATCCATTGAAATTAATCACTCGGGTAAATATGAGGATAATTATGCTTTATCATATCCTCATGTTTCCATATAGCTTCCCCTAACTAGTTATTTATCAACAAAACCTAGACTAGGTGAGGTGTCTTGTTTCATAAATGTTTCTCTGATCTGTCTAGAATTTCAACATGTTTCCCTTTGTAAGAAAGATCTTTCTCTAGTGATATGACCTATGGGATATGTACATGTGATGGGTCAAGTATGTATTTATATATAAGTAATACATGGAAAACATCATGAATGTGAGGGATATTTTTAGGATGTGTAAAGTGATAGACTACCATCTCGATACGATCAAGAATTTCAAAGGGGAAAATATACCAATGGATTAGTTTCCCTTTCTCCCAATTCTCAAAACATTCTTCTAGGTTGAAATTTATAGAAACACCATTTCAAAAAATAAAATTATAGATCATAGTTATGGTTATCAATATAACATTTTTTCTAGCTTTGAGTTCCCATGAAATGTTTCTGAATGATTCTAACCTTCTTGACCATTTCTTCAGTGATCTCAAGTCCTAATAGATTTATTGCTCCAACTGCATCCCAACACATTGGAGCTCTATATTTAATCCCAAATAATGTTTCATAATGATCCATATGAATTATTGAGTGGAAGATATTATTGTATGAAAACTCAAGTAGAGGAAGGTATTGATCCCAATGACCATTGAAATCTCGAGAACAAGATATCAATATATCCTCAAGAGTATGAATTGTTCTTTTAGGAGAAAGAACTGCTTTAGGATGATATGTAGTGATGAAACTCAATTCTATATCATGTGATTTATGAATAATTCACCAAAAATTATGATAAACCTCAGATTCTGATATGATACAATAGAATGTGGTACTCCATGAAACCATACCACTTAATGTATATTCTGGCATGTTGACCAGGAGAGAAATATTATATAATAGTAATGAAGTGTGTTGAATTAGTAAGTCGGTCAATAATTACTCATATAACATTAAAAACTTTATAGGTTTTGTGTAGTACAATGAAAGAATACATAGAGACGTTCTTCCATTTCCATTCTGTTATAGGTACTGGGTTCAATATCCCTTTAAAATTTTGTATTTCAGCCTTAACTTGTTGGAATACCAAACACTAAGATACAAACTCTATGATATCTCTTCTCATCCCATCCCACAATAAATATTCCTTATATTACCTATAAATCTTCATAAATATATGATTAATATAGAATAAAAAACTATGAGCTTACTCTTACAGCTCATTCTTAAAATATTTCATGGAAGGGTCACATATAAGGTTTCTGAACATTGTTATTCCATCTTGATCAAGGTTAATCGAAGGAACAATTATCGCCTTTATTATTAGTTCTTCATATTCGTTATGTGCCTCCATTATCATTACATGGATAATGGGTTGAAATTTTCTTTGAGAAATATTGTATTTTCCCCTTCAATCAGGATTTCTATCCATCCTTTGAAAATATAGAAATATTGGATATTTTTTGATTGTGATCTTAGATAATCTAGCATTATCTTTTTGACTGAAATCATCAGCCACCTTGTTCACTTTCCTAGGGTCTTAATGTATTGAGGGTTCATAATCCTTTATCAACTCTAACCATCTTCTCTAGAGAATGTTAAACTCTTTCTTTGAGAATATGTATTTCGGCTTTTTCGATCAGTATATATATCCACTTTTCTCCAAAAAGATAATACCTAAATATCTTTATTGAAACAATTACCGTTGCTAAATCCAAATCATGAGTCGGTTAATTTTTCTCGGGAATATTAAGCTATCATGAGTTATAGGTTATAACCATGTTATTTTTCATAAGAACACATCCAAATCCTTTCTTGGATGAATAACTATATATTACATTCCTTTATCAACAATAGGGTAATTTAAGCACTCATTCACTGACCAACCATCTTTTCAATTCCATGAAATTTTCCTCACATTCATTTGTCCAAAGGAACATAAAACCATTCTATGTTAACTCGGTAAGAGGATTAGGTCATCCTGAAATTTTTTCCATAAACCATTGATAGTATCCAAATAAACCAAGAAAGCTACGGATCTCAGTCACCGTGGTTGGTCTAGGTCATCTTTCAATGGCCTCCATCTTTAATGTATTTACTACTATACCATCAATTGATGTTATGTGACCAAAAAATGAAACATTTTTCTTCAAAATCCACAATTATTAAATTTTTATTTGAAATTTTCCTTCCGTAGGGTCTTATGTACAATTATCAAGTGATCATCTTGATCTTCCTTACTCTTTGAAGAGATAAGAATATCATATATAAGGGCTACCTAAAACGTATCGAGGTAATCTATAAAATTATATTCATTAAATCTATGTAGATATTAAGGGAATTATTAAGACCAAAAGGAATCACTATATATTGATAGTGACTATACCTTGTATTGAATTCCATCTTGGGTATATCCTCTTTCATAAACCTTAATTGATGATATCCAAAATTACAGTTAATCATGGGAAAATATCAAGCTCTATAAAGTAGATCAATCAAGTAATCTATATAGGGAAGATGATACTTGTTATGGGTTTTGATAATGTTCACCTCCCGATAATCAATACATAGTTGCATTGATCCATATTTGATTTTCAGAAAAAGAACAAGTGCATCCAAATTTGACACACTTGGATGAATGAATCTGTTATCAAGGATTTCATTGAGTTTCTTCTCCAATTCCTACCACACAATTGGGGTGATTTTATATGGATTATTTGAAATTGGACTGGAAGAACGAATAAGATCTATTGGAAACTCAAAATGACATTTTGGTAGAAGACTAGGAAAATCTTCTGGAATGAAATCCAAAAAATCTCAAAAAACATGAAAATAATCGATGTCAATATTCTCATTAACAATTTCAAAAATGAAACCCTTGTAAATGTGAATTAATACCCATACACTGGAAGTAATATCGATAGGAAGTTGAGACATATTGTCACATTGATGTATGATCATAACAGGGTTTGAAATATCAAACATAAATTCCCATCATTAACAATTGATGTGGGATTTATGAATATAAAGGAAATCCAAGCCTAAGACGACATTAAATATGACTAAAGGAATAATTGAAAGATTTATTGGAGGTAGATTCCCACATACTTCAACTGGAGAGTAATCATAGACTTAAGATGAAATCATCACACCATTAATGGTTTTCACTAATAATTGCACTACTAAATATTTTTGAGGAATCATAACACCCTTAAAAAAATTTAGATATGAAAGGGTAAGTATATCCCGAATCAAATATGACATTTTTTGTTCTAGAGTGGATAGTAAGTGTTCCTTAAATCATGTTGTTATCTCACACCTCATTAGATATAGAGATTGTATGAGATCTCTCCTTGTCCCTTGACATAAGGTGTTTTAACAACAATAATTATCACCAACCCTTGTGTGTGTTCTATAGTTATCATAATACACATTATCCTTTCACTTTTATCACAGTATCTTGGGAGGTTCATTGTAACACCCTAGGATTTTGATAATTATTTTTTCCCGAATTAATTTATCTTTTAAATATATTTTTTTTCACATGGCACATAAAATAGTTCATTATATATATATATATATATATATATATTAAAACTCTAATTTGAACAATAATTTTAAATGAAACACCAACTTGGCTTCTACTACACGAAAGACCAATTTTTACTGCACTACAAGAAACACCAACTTGGTGTATAATTCTCACAATAGTGAGTTTCAAACAAACATCAATTTTTATTGTTTAAATTATTTTAATAATATAATTATATCCTAGACATTATAATTATTTATATCAATAGTAATAAATAATTTTTTAATAATTTTTAATTAATTTTTTATATAAATAAGACATATTTTTATTTATGTATAATATTTTTAAAGTCCTTTTCTGTTAAAAATATTATTATCTTGAATGGATCTCTTCTAAGAGTAAAAGTAATTTTTTGGAAAATTGATAAATGTTTTTGGTTAAAATAACCATAATTTTTTATTTTATAACATCAAAATTACCCTTGGGTGAATTATTGGGTTTTTTCTAAGAAACATCAATTTTTTGGCGAATAGTGAAAAATACCGCCTTTTAGTTTAAAATTGCATTTTTTTCAAATTATTTTTTAATGATAAATAATATTATAAATATGTTTTAATGTCAAATCAGATAAATATTAAATATTTTAATACAATTTATTTCATTATAATTAATTTCACTTTATAATTGAATATAATATCTTAACAAACTTTAGAACTTTTTCCTACTTTAAAACCTCATCATTTAGTCCTGTCAGCATTATTAACACTAATCATAAATTTTACAATTATATGATTTAAATTTAAAAAACCTAAAAAACAAAATTTTATTCATTTGAATATTTATATTCTAATAATACCATGTTAATTTTGGACGAAAATGATTAGTAAAAGTGATTAAAATTAATCGCAACATTAAGGACCAAAATAAGCATAATTAGGGACTAGACCTTATAGATTAGGGCCCAAACTACCTTAAAACATTTCCAACACCAATTTTATGTCCATATTTCAGATATAAACCTTCCACACATGAGTTTGGTTGGGTTGGTATATCAAATTTTAGGTATGAACGTGTGAACACATAATTGTTTTCTAAGAATTCCATGTGGGTCCTTTTCCATCCCCATAAAGTGCCACCACCTCTACCCATTCCTCATACCTCTAAAAAAATTTATTTTCTTCCATTATCTACCCATGTAGACTAAAAAAATCCTACCTTAATCTTTGAATCATTTATTTGGGAGGAAATAATCTCAAGGACACCTTTTGGCACTATACAAAAGGAGTTACCTGATTTAGAAGTAACATCTTATATCAAGCGCCTCCCATTTATTTTAATTCACTACCCCCACCCTCTTTACAAACTTATTGTGTGGGAAAACAAGTATACTGCATATAATATGATATTTCTATGTAATTTTTCTTAAATAAAGTTACACAAACCTCTATCTATTGGATGTTGAACATATCGTTTCTATGTACGGTGAACTACTGCCTCACAAAATGATGATTGTTCATTGTTTCTTTACCACCAATCATGGTGGCCATTATGATGGAAAGTATAATTATATATTTCATATATTTTATTTATTATGTATTTAATATTATTTATTTCTTTTACAATAAACATATTTTTACATTCCATTTGGTGTTAATACGATAATCTTGTTTTAGAAGTGTGGACTACCGCCCCCTCAAAGCAATGTGATTCGTTCACACACCACATGGGATGTAAAAATCAAGTGTTTAGTGAAATTAAATTATTTATATATAATGTATTCTTTTTAATGTACTAATTATATATATATATATATATATATATATTTACATATGTCATATACATACTTTCTTTCAATATGACAATGAAAACAAAAACATCATTCATGCGTACGAACAACTTATAATATCCAAGAAAGGTGTATTCCATTTCGTACTTCTACATGCTATAAATTATTATAATATTAATGTTTTTCATATAACATATATATATATATATAATTATATTAATTATGGAATCATTATATAATTATAAGGACCAACGATACAACAAATTAAGACACATGCAAAAAAGAGATGCGAATATTACCCGAACTGAAACCTTAACAAAAGAATCATTGACATGTGGGTAATATAAAGTTATAATAAATAAATATATTTTCATATATATAATAATATTATTATATAAAACATTAAAAATAAACATATATTTATTATTTAGGAGGGTTTCATAAGTACGAAATGTGTCAATAAACAAGGTAAATAGATTTCATTTCACTTTTAATTTTTGTGAGATACAAGTGATGGTTTCCACTCTTTACTTTTGTGTGGTGTATGTACTAACCATTATTTTATTATATGTACAATCTACATAAATTTATGGGTTCTCTTATTCCATTTTTATGATCTATATTTCATGGAATTTTAGTTTCAAAAGTTACCAAATCGGTAAAAAAAATTTCTCTCAATTTTCCTTCTTTGAGACTCATGTTGTTTACCCATAAACTCTTTTTAGAGGTGAATATAATTAAATTTTACCAGAAATATAATTAATTTAAAAATTTTCATGATATTATAATATTAATTTAATTTTCTTTCCTTATATGGAGTACATGATACCATGATACCATGATATAATAGTTTATTTAGACTATATCATTTCTTTTTTAGATTGTTTATGTTTATGATTCCATTAACAAAATATTAAGATCCATATCTCAATAATATTCATGAGATTACATACCATCTTTTATTTGATGATATTATCAAGTATTTTTACACTTTTATTCTTTTTGGAACATAATTTAGTTAAGAATATGTTTTTATGAAAACCAGACTTTACCCTCTCTTTTGTCGGAAACCTATGTTTTCTAAAAAGGCTTTCCAAGAATATTATTCAACTAAACTATAACATATAAAATTAATTTTTACCCTTTTTTCTCTTATACAAATATCTTTAATGGAATTTTCTTGTAGATTTCCTAAAAAGGTAATTTTCTATCCTTTTTACCATTCAAAAGGAATGTTCTTTTGACCTTGAACGACATGTACGGGTTTACCCGCCATCATTTCTTTGAATATCCCTTTGCATTGTTAAAAATATTAATCTTCAATAAAGTTTTTTTAAAATTGATTTTCAAGGGAAATTGATTTAAAAATGGTTTCAAACTTCTTTTATTTTTTTTCATGAAAAACTATTTCCAGAGGTTTTCATTTCTTATTTAAAAATTTTCAAAGTTCTTTTAAAGAATTGGCTTTAAGAACATTTTCTAGCTTCTTTTAAAAGTATCTAAGAAAAATGTTTTCAAAAAGTTTTCATCATTTATTTATAGGTTTTTAATGTTCATTCCAAGAAATGGTTTTTAAAACATTTTCAATATTTCTTTAAATGTTTTCTCGCATGAACAATGAAAAAGGTTTTTAAAATGTTTTGAAGTATATATTAAATTTTTTGAAGGAAAAAAATTCAATATGATTTCATGTATTATTTATATGTTTTAAGGGTATTTTATATGTAAATTATTTTCAAATGGGTTTATATATTAAAAAACATTTTTCCAAACAAGAAAGGATATTTCCCCCATGAAGTTTTTTCACAAGATATTTAAAAATTATTTTCCATCGAAGATAACATCTATTGATGTTACTTATACCTTCTAGGAAATGATCTAATGATTATATTCATATCCTTTCTATGTATAAGTTATTCTTAATATCATGGTCTTTTTGAAGCCCATTTCCTCTTCATGGGTAATATGATTATGAAAATACTTTCTCTTTCATGGGTTATATTCATTTGAAACCTATTTCTTTTCATATCTTATTTTTATGGTGAACTTATTATGAAACCCATCTCTTTCCATATGTTATGATATGTTTACATGTTTGTGATACAAATTTAATTTCATGGGTTATGATATATTTATTTATGATATTTTATAATTGTATGAATTAATTCATTATATGATGGGTAGAAAATATATCTCCCTCTAATGAAATGGGTAACATTTTATTTCTCATGAGATAAAATAAGATAGTATTAGGGTGAAAATTAACATATATAATTGCCATGGGAGTGAACCAAGACTTCTAAGATGGTATGGGGAGTGATCTCATGACATTATAATGATTAAGGGAGTAAACCATGACTACTATGATTGTATGGGGAGTGAACCCATATTAACAATATAGTCTTGGCAGTGATGTCTTTTCTGCTATGGAAATCCTAATATGCTTCTATTTTTTCCAAAATTCCCTGTCTTATTCCTATATTTTGATTTCATTGATTATTCTATTTATTTAATATAATTTATGTCTTATGAACTACCAATAATTATTACATTATTTAATTTATGATCCTTGATATATAGTGTTTGATCTTATATTTACAAGATCATGTTCTCATACCCTTATACTCATGTTTATGCTTACTTGTCTCTGTTTTTTACCCTTATTCAGAATGTGATCTCCCCCATTTTATGTTTCCTTTCCCCAATGTTATGATGATATGTACTATGTTTGATATGACTAATAAGGTCTCTAGTCAATAAAAACTTAGTGAGAGATGATGTATCTCACATATGTACAAGTTTTTATGCTTCCATGTTTCTTAAAGAACTATTCCAACTACAGTATTTGGGAATCTGTTTGTATAATGTTTATGTATTCTACAAAAGGTATGTAATGTCAATGTCTGTAAATCAAAGGTCACTAAAATTTTTATCAGAGAAAAGTTATAATTAAACATTAGAATCCAATATGGTAAAACCTTAGTGAGATCCCAATGTTTATTTCTTAGGATATAAATATAGGGATATCTCTAAGGATATGTATAGGGATGAGTTAATGTTTAGGAAAATATCTAGGAATATTGGTAAAAGATGGAATGATTAGTTTCCATGAAATACATCCTTTTCGGGATAATATAAGTGGATGTGTCTTTGGAATAGATATAACTAGGGGTAACAACTTTGACAATATGGTCTAGGATTGACTTGGGGTAATCAAGTACACAAAAATGGGCCTTGATCCACACATGGTTTGACAATCCCAGTGGATACACTTTGAGAATTCTCAAACTATTCATGATCTATCACAAAATATTTGGATATAATTTTGAAAGGAATAACCTTGGATAAACCCAAGGATTCATATTTTATTAAAGGTGTACCTATTTTTAAATTATATATATTATTAATTTCATGAATATATGGTTTTATATTATGATAAGTATTGATCAAACAATTCTTCTGGTATTAGCCAATGGTGGGAATCGAAAGGAACTTGATTAATGTTGAATGTGATGAGAGATTTTATATTGAGAAGTTAAGTGGGATAATAACAAGAGTGAAAGACATCATGATCCTGACAAATAAGTTTTAATGGAACATGATTAACAATGATTACATTAACAAACTTTCAGACTCACCAAGTAAGATAAAGAAGGGATTCACAGAGATTTTGGGTAATATAGACCATGACAGAAAGACAATTAAGTTAGTGTGTGTGTCATTAATGTTGAAATAATAACCTAAGTGAATGCCTTAGAGAAACATGAAGGTGTTTTGATTATGGAAAAGAAGGACCCAATGAACGGGACTACAAGGGGAAAATGTGGAGTTCAGTTAACAAAATTGATGGGAATTTTTTACTCCCATAGTCATCATTGAGGTTTTACTATTTTAAGTGTGGAATAAATGGTAATTATGAAACTCAATGTCCCAAGAGGAAATTTCCAAAAGAGAATAAACAAGGTGGTTCAAGTTATGGTAACATTTATGATGATGAAGAAACTACTGATTAAATGTGATGGAAAGAAATATTGTGTAATGGGATGAGGTATCCTTGTTAATGGAATAAGAATAAAGTGGAATAATCAATTTTTTTAGGTATTTGGTTTAAAATGTTATGAATGATGAAATATATAAAGATGGTTATACTAAGGTTTTTTTCTCAGTAATTACAAGTTTATGTTGGACTGCTTATGTGGTTTAATGTGAATATGATATTTTGACTAAGGGAATGTATCCCTTAAAACATTATTTATGTTACGATAATTCTTAATGGATATATATACATGGGATAAGAATAAGTAAACTGGATAGTATTGACATCCTAAGAACTATGTAAGGACATGTTAAAGGCCATTTTATGTAATCATTGATGAAGGTTACAATATTTTTTGATTTAAGCAATAAATCCAATACAATTTGGAATGAGGTAGCATGCATGTTTTCCAAATGGTTTTTTAGTCATTCTAGTTGAATCCATGTTTGAAGAGAATATTATGATCATGTTATTAACATGCTTGGGATTTAGAAACAAAGAGCTACATTGTGTTATATAGTGGAATTGATGTGAAGATAATTTCTTGAAACTCTTAGTAAATTTCTGTATTTTTCATCTTTGAGAAGGGATATAATGTTAACCATTCATGAAAAGATGAAGTTCAGTAGTGAAAAAAGTATTTGCGACATGAGATTGTTTTGAAAACCTTGGTTAAAAGGCTAATAACTGATTGAACCTATTTTAAGGATGTCTATATTATATATTATACTAGGGTTGTTTAAATCAAATGACACCATGCATGTTGGGTGACAACTAATTTTGTACAAAAAGGATGAGGGTCTTAAACTCATGACAGAATGATGACAACGGTTTCATACCTACCACTGGCCTACTGAATTTCCTAGTTAATTTATCTCTATTTGTAATGAATAAATATTCATAATTAAATATTAGAGTTACTTTTTATTTTTATATATTAATGTGTGTTGTTTTTTTAAGAGACAAACTGTTAGTCTTTTTATTCATTATGGGACTTCAAATACATTAAAAGAGTATTTTAGTTCTTTATTCAAGAAAGTTATTTTTTAGACATTAATTTAATTAGGTAATGGAAGTATTAGAATATTTTCAATGCACAATACATGAAAGAAATTATTTTTATATAAATTTATTAATAATTACTCAATATTCTGAAAGAGAACAATTTTTTATCCAAATACCTTAATTTTCATTAAGGTGATGGCCTTTTAAATCATCATAGATATATTGCTTTGAGAGCGTCAACATTATATTGATCATGCACGTTTTTTAATGATGACCTCAAGTACTCCATATAAATACATATGCTCTTCTTCCATGTCCAATCTTCATTCCCAACCCATTTTCTCCTATGTGGAAACCCAGTTATATATTACCTTGGGTATGTGTTATTATTCCAAATTTCCCTTTTTAAGGGATGTTTTAGTATTAATTTTTACAATGTGGGTTTCGATGAATAAAAAATGCAAGCATTAACCCATTGAAAACCCATATTAGTTTGAAGAGATAAATTCATTTTAATGGGGGTAAAATGTAACTCCTTGAGAATTTGAGAATTAATTATTTCCGAATTTATTTATATTTTAAAAAAAATTATTTTTTACATGAAACTGGAAGTAGATCTTTATATATATATATATACATTAAAACACTATGTCCAAAATTCCTTTCACATGAAATTCAAACTTGCCCTGTGCTATATGAAATACCAACTTGTCTTGCACTACAAGAAATATTGACTTGGCATATGATGAATGCAACACTGAGTTTCGACAAAACACCCCTTTTATTGTTTTAATTATTTAAATAAGATATTTATGATCTATAAGTTAAAATTATTAATTTTGAGAATAATTACTAATTTTAAAATAGTTCTTATAATTGTTTTATATAAAAAATCATATTGATAATGAAAGTTAATATTATTGGAAAATTCCTTTTATGTTAAAACAATTTGTTTTATTGAATGAGCCTCTTTCAATAATAGATTTAATTTTAGAAAAATATAAAAATATAATTTTTTAAAATAAACTTCATTTCTGAATTTATAACAAAAAAATAACATATGGTGAATTTTAGGGTTTTTTTGATAAAATTCATTTTGTTGACAAATAGTAAAAAATACTCCTTTTTTATTTAAAACTGTATTTTTATCTAATTAATTAGTAATTATAAATTATATTATAAATATGTTTTAAGGATAAATTATATGAATATTTCATCTATTAATACAATTTAATTCATTAGGATCAATTTCACTGTGAAATTGATGATAAAATCTTAACAAACTTTTGACATTTTCCCCACTTTAAAACCCCATTCTTTCATCCTGTCTGTAGGATTACCACTAATCATAATATTTCTGATTATATGATTTGAATTAAAAAAAATAAACCATTTAATTAGGAATAATATTAATATTCTAATAAAATCATGATAATTTTTTACCAAAATGATTATAAATAGTGATTTGAATTAATCACAACTGTTATGACCAAATTAATCATAATTATGGAATAAACTTAACAATTAAGGGCCCAAATGACCTCTAAACATCTCCAAAACCCTTTGTATGTTCATATTTCATACATAAACCATCATTTATTGTGTTTTTCTAGTTTTTATGACTTTTTTTAGGTAATACCTTGCGCACACCTAATTTGATTCTAAAAATTCAATGAGTCCTTTTCCTTTTATATAAATGGCCACCACATATACCAATTCCTCACACCTATAAAAACATTTATGTACATAAAATATCTACCTATGTAGCCTCCCTAAAATCCTACCTTCTAACTTGTAGCTTATTTTTGGTAAGAAAGCTTCTCAAGTAAGCCTTTTGGAACAAACCAAAAGTAGTTACCCGATTTAGAGGTAACATCATTTCTCATGCTCCGTCCATTTATTTTCTTTCTCAACAGAATCCAACCTCATTATTGCATTATTTTGTGACTAAAATAGTATCCTACATAATATATGATGGTTTTATTCAATTTTTATTCCCTAAACTTACACACAACTCCATATAATTGATTTGGACATACTATTTATATGAATAATAAAATATAGTCTCATGATACAATGATTGCTCATTTTTCCTCTACCACCAATATTGGTGTCCATTATGATGAAAAAAATTTATATTTTTCATATATATTAATTATAATGAATTCCATATTCTTTATTCATTTATCAATACACATCTCTTTATATTCCATTTGGTGTGCATACGATAATCTCGTTTGAGGAAGTGTGGACCACCGCCCCTCAAAGCGATGTGGTTCGTTCATCCACCACATGGGATGTAATAAAGAAGGGTTTAGTGAAATTAAATGATATATATAATATATTAATTCTAATGGACTAATTATATATATATACTAATTTATTCATCTTTTATTTATAAACATTCTTTCAATATGATAATAAAAATAGAAACAACATTCATGTATATATATGGATTACTATCTCCTTGAATGGTGTATTCCATTTCATACGACTATATGATATAAATTATCATAATATAATTATATTTGATATGATTTTTATTTATATTAAAATATAAATTCTAGAATCATGTTATAATTATAAATACCAATGATATAACAAATTATGACACATGCGAAATGAAAAGCGAATATTACCCGAAGAGAATCCTTAACATATGATCATTAACAAGCATGAAATATAAGGTTATAATAAAACCTTATATATTAATATATTTAGTAATATGATTTTGTAAAATATTTATTATAAAAATATATTTATTATACATTAATCTTGTATCAGTATGGATAGAGTCAAGACACAAAGTAAGGGGATTTTATCTCACTTTTAATTTCTGTGAGATACAAGTTATGTTCTCCAATATTTTCTTTTTTGTGTGGTGTATGTACTACCCATGATTTCATTCAAAATACCTTGTAATTAAATTTATGGGTACTCACATACCCATTTTATGATCCTTCATTCAAGGGGTTTCTGTTTCAAAAGTTACCAAATCTGTAAAAATGATTTGTCACAATTTTCGTTCTTTCACACTCATTGATTTTCAGGATTATTTATGTTTGTGCTTTCATTGATGAAATAACATGATACATATGTCAATAATATTCATGAGTATACTTTTCCAATGTTATTTCATGATATGATCATGTTTTGGTACCATTTTTTACTCTTGGGTAAATATGATAGTTAAGAATGTCTTTTTTTGGGAAACTTGGATTTACCCTCTCTTCAGTCAAAAATTGATGTATTCTAAAAAGGGTTTCCAAGAATATTATCCCATTCCACTATAATATCTATATTCAATTTTGATTTTTTTTATTTTACCTCATTATTTAATGTAATAATTTTGTATCTTTCAGTACAAGTCACTTTTCAATTTTTTTTAACGGAGAAAATGAATGTTCTTTTGACTGCGTATGACATGTATAGATTTAACCATCGCCAGTTCATTGAATTTCTCTTTGAATTATTAAAAAATAATAATCTTTTTTAATATTATTTAAAATTTAATTTTCAATTAAAATTTTATTCAAAATGGTGTCAAAATTCATTTATATGTTTTCATGCAAAACGTTTTTCAAAATTATTTCATGTCTTATTTACAAAATTTCCATGTGAATTAAAAGAAATTAGTTTAAAAAGAATTTCACAATTATATTATTTGTTTTCAAGAAAATTTATTTTCAAAATGTGTTCATGATTTATTTATAAGTCATCAATGTTTTTCCAAGAAATTGTTTTCAAAACATTTTGAAGCTTTCATTAAAAGTTTTTAAGTGTTTTCAAAGAAATATATTTTTAAAATGTTTTGAAGAATATTTTAAATGTTTTCAAGGAAATTATTTTTCATAATGATTTAATGTATTATTTATATGATTTCATGGTATTTTATATCAAAATGATTTTGAGATGTTTTTATTTATTAAAAATCCTTTATTCAAAAAGAAAGGATATTTTCCTCATGAAATGTTTTTAGGGGATATTTCAAAATTATTTTTAATATAAGATGCCACCTATTGATGTTACTCATAAATTCTTGGATGTGATCTAAATGTTTCATTCATATCATTTCTATGAATTTGTTATTCTTATTGTCATGTTCTTTATGAAAACCATTTCTTCTTGATGGGTAATATGTTCATGAACCCCATTTCTATTTCACGGGTTATATGCTTTTGAATCTCGCTTATTTTAACGGGTTATGTTTATAATGAAATGATTATGATACCTGTCCCATTCCACAAGTTATTATCTGGTTACATGTTTAAGAAACCCATTTAATTTAATGTGTTATGATATGTTTATTTATGATATTGTGGCACATGTATGTATGATTTCTTTATGTGACAGGTGGGACCTATAGCTCCCTCTAATGCAATGGGTAATGTTATATATCCCATGTGATTATATAAGATGGTATTGGGAGTGAACCTTGACTACAATGATGGACATGGGAGTGAACCATGACTATTGAGATTGTATGAGGAGTAAACTTATGCTTTTACGACTACCATGAGAGTAAACCATGACTACTATGATGGTAGTAGTAGTGAAACCATACTTCTAAGATGGTCTTAGGAGTAATGCCTTGGCTACTTTGGAAATCATTATATGATTATGTTTTTTCCACAATTCCATGTCTTATTCCTATTTATGCTCACATGGATTACTCTATTATTTTTATATTATTCATGTCTTATGAACTACCAATCATTATTCCATGATTTTGGTTACAATATATGATATGAATGATATGATCTTCTATTTACAGGATCACATTCTCATACCCTTATAATCAGGTTTATGCTTTTATGTTTCCCTTGTTTACCCTTACTGAGAATTTGAGCTCACCCCTTTTATGTTCTTTCCCCCCAAGTTATGATGATATTTACTATTTTTGATATTTATAAGAAGGTATATAGACAAGAAGAACCCAATGGGATATGATGTATCTCCCATATGTAAAAGTCTTTAAGTTTACATGTTTCCAAAGTCACTATTCAAACTACAGTCTTTGGGCGTCTATTTGTATACTTTTTTATTATTCTAAAAAGGTTAGGAAATGTAAATGTTTATAAAGAGAGGGTCTCTACATGAATTATGTGCATTTGTGACACCTTAGGTTTATCCTAGATTATTCATATCCAATATATATTTAAATCCTTCATGATGGTTCATGAAGAGTTTGTGAAATCCCAAAACATATCCCCCGGGAGTGTAAAACCAGATATGCAGCAAGGCCTGTTGTCATGTACTAGATTACCCTATGTCAAGCCGAGAACATTTTTTGGAGATTTTACCCCATGGGACATCTGTTCCATATCCACATCCACTTGTAGTATCTAGATAGGGTTGTATTTCTAAGAAATCACTCGCTTTATACTTGAAACAAATTCCATGGAATTTTCCTAAACATTGACTTTTCCTTATAATTATCCTTAGACATGTAGTTAGGGTTCTGAATAAGGTTTAACAATCCTTGTTTCCAATGGATAACTATACATTTTCTCTAATACAAGCTATTACAACCCATGCCTTTCAAACATTATCATTACATAACGTTTACAGAATACATAAACATTATAAAAAAGATGCCCAAAGACTATAGTTGGTACAATGATTTTGGAAACATGGAATCATAAACATTGATACATATGTGAGCTAAATTATCTCCCACTTGGTTCACTTTATGTAGAACATTTATTAGAAACATAAAAAATAATACATATCTTCACATCCTAGGGAAGGAAAAATAAAAAGTGGTGAGCTCAAATGCTCAGTAAAGGTAAAAAAGGGAGACATGTATGAATAAAAATGGGAATAAGGGTATGATAATGTGATCATGAAAATATATGATCATATCCTACATATAAAAGGTTATATACATAAATCATGGAATAAATCTTGGAAGTTCATATGACATGAATAAAAGAAGTAATAACCATAATCCACAAAAGAATAATGTAGGATTAGGAAATGGAATTGTGGAAAACACATAATCATATAATTATTTCAATATAATCCAAGGAATTGTGAAATATAGTATGGGTTTCATTCCTATACCATATAGTAGTCATGGTTCACTCCCATAGATATCATAGAATAATTAATTCACTCTTCATACCATATTAGTAGTCATGGTTCACTCCCATTCCCATAATAGTAGCCAAGGATTACTCCCAAGACCTTCTTATATTCTATCATGAGATATATAACTTCAAACAATTCATTGGAGGAAGATATAGGTCCTACCCATCACATAAAGAAATCATACATACATGTGAAAAATGATAATAAATAAACATATCATAACCCATGAAATGAAATGGGTATCATAAACATGTAAATATAAAATAACCTATATAAAGATATAGGATCCATAATAATTTCTTTATAAACATAACCCATGAAAAGAATTGGGTTTCAAATAAATATAACCCATGGAAGAGAAACCGTTTTAATAACAACCATTCAATAAAAAAATAATCCATTCAAAGAAGGAATCTGAATGGAAAAATTGAAAAAGTTCCCCACAAACCGTTGATTAAAACTAATGTTTGTTTATATTTTATGGGAAATAATTTTTAAATATCTTTAAAAAGTATTTCTTGAAGAAAATATCATTTCTTCTTTGAAAAATTCTTTTTAAAACATAAAATATTTTTAAAAGTATTTTACAAGAAATTTGATTTGAAAACATATAATGGAATATTTGAAATCAGTAAAAAAATTAAATACCTTTTCCTCCAAAATTACATTCAAGTATATTTTAAAACCATTTTTGGAAACATGGTTTTAGAATATAACAGATTTCCGACTGAAGAGGGGGATGGTCATATTTTACATAAAATCATTATCATAAATACCAAATAGTATAAACGGTACTAAAAAATGAGGATGTCCTGAATCAATATAAGATAAGGAAAATCGTGAATCTTGTTGAGAGATGGATTATAATATTTCATCAATTTTAGCATAAAAAATAACAATCTTGAAAAGCAATGAAATTTTCTTGATAAACTATTATTCCTTGGTAACATGGGATCATACTCTTCCTATAAAAAAGGAAATTACCCAAAGCATAAGATATCATTAAAAAAATGAGATTCATAATATAATTTTTATAATTTAATTATATACTCCTCTAAAAAATATTTTAGGTGTATTGCAGAACATGAGTCTCAGAGAAGGCAAATTGATAGAAAACTATTTTACTAATTTGGTAACTTTTGAAAGATAAACCCCTTGAAAGAAGGATCATATATTGGAAATGTGACTACCTATAACTATAACTATAATATACATATAATTAATTTGTTGGAATTAAATACAAAACCCAAAATGTGAGAGTGGTGAACATAACATGAATCTCACAGAAATTAATAGTGAGATGAAATTCCCCTAATCCTATTTCTTGACTCTCTCTGTAGTCATACAAGATTATTGTATAATAAATATACGTTTATTAAAAATATTTTATATATTAATATTATTATATCTATTACAATATAAGATTTTATTTAGAACTTATATTACCCTCTTGTTAATGATCTTATGTTAAGGTTTCACATAAGGTGATATTCTCTTTGTTCATTGCATGTGTCTTAATTTGTTATATCATTGATAATTATAGTTGTATAATGATTCAAGAATTTAAATAATGATATAAATATTATGTATATAAATTTTATTTATATTATAATATTTTTTAGTATAAATATTTTGGAAATGTAATACACCGTTCATGGATACAGTAAGTCGTACGTACACATAAGCGATGTTTCAGTTTTTATTGTAAGACTAAAAGAATGTATTTAAATGAAATATGTATATATATGTAAGTATATATATAAATATAATTATTAAATTATAATTAATGTATCAAATATTTAAAATATTTTAATTAAACCCATCCTTAATACATTCCATGTGGTGTGTGAATGAATCATATCGCTTTGAGGGGCGATAGTCAACATTTCCTCAAATGAGATTATCATATCAACACCAAATGGAATGTAAAGATAAGTGTCTTTTAAAAGGAATAAAAAAGACTAAATAAATAATAAATAAAATATAATATTATATATATATATATACTCCAATTTTCAATCATAATATCCCACCTAATAGGTGGTAAATGAAAAATGAACAATCATCATTTTGTGAGGCATTAGTTCACCCTACACCGAAACAATATGTTAGATATCTATTAGATAGAGGTTTATGTAAGGGTAGGGGGAACTAATTTCATAAAATAATCTTATTATTTGTAGGATAATGTTTTTTTCTCACAAAAACGGAATAAATATGATGTATGGGAGAAGAAGAAAAATAAAGAAAATGAGTTTGAGAGAAGATGTTAACTCTTAATCTTGTAACTCCTTTCGGTTTATACCAAAATTCTTTTTTAAGAATCCTTATGACCAAATGGATGATTCAAGGGTGAATGGATGTTTTTTATGAGGATAATTCAGAAAATATTGTCCTAAAAGTAAAGGTTTTATAGGTGTCAAGAATTGGTAGAGGTGGTGGCCTTTTATAGTGGAGGAGGAGTAACACTTGTAAAAATTTGACGAGAAAATACCTGCTATATTTTTCATGTTGAAAGTGGATCCAATAATGAACCAAGTTTTATCCAATTGATTATAGGGTCAAATTATTGACATCCAATGGGTTTTATACATGTGTGTAGGTGGTTTTGGGTCTTAAATCTAAGGTTTAGTGCTTTATTAACCTAATTTTGTTCTCTTAAGCGATGTAATTAATATTAATCGCCTTCATTAATATTTTATGACAATTATAATGTCAAACATTTTAGAAAATATAAATTATTCTGCCCCCAAAATACGAAATCAATTTTTTCAAATTATAATCACAGAAGTGGCATAAATTAATTTAATATTAGTGCTGCTGTTCGGATGACACTATAGATTTTTTATTAAAATCGATCAAATGTTTTCTATGTTTTATTGTCAAATTTAAATGTGTAAAGGGTTAAAATGAAAAAAATTGGATTAATTGATAAAAAATTATCTAATTAAACATTGAAATTAAATTAAAATATATTTTAACCTTATAAATAAATTTAATTAAAAAATATTTTTGAATTAAAAACCAGTATTTTTCACTATTCATCCAAAAATGATGTTTCATAGACAAATCCCAAAATTTCACCATAAGCTAATTTTGACATTATAAATTCAAAAACTAGGTTTATATTATCAAATTAAATTTCTAAATGTTTCTAAAATTTATTATTTAAGATGTACATTAAAAATAGTATTTTCTTATATTGAAGAATATTACCAAAAATAATATCTTTCATTATCAATATGTTTTATTTATATAAAAAATTATAAAAAATATTGTAAAATTGGTTATTACTAATCATATAACTATTTTTAATGGCATTGTAATGATTATCATATTTAAAAAATAAAATTAAGTTTATTAGAAACTATTTGTTTCCCGTATCATGTGTCGACCCAGTGTTGCATGTATCGTATGCCAAATCAATGATGCATGTAACGTACGGAAAGTCAGTGTTGCATATAACATATAACATATTAGTTTTGTTTGAATAATCTTATACTTATTGCATTGAAAGATGAAAGTTTTAATTTATTTGAAAAAAATGTCTATAAAAACAAGGGGTGTTATAGTCTAGTTGAGGATGTGTATATCAAAAAGTGGGAAAATAGTGGAAAATATTTATATGATGAGAATGAAAATGTAATGGGGGATTTATTAAAGGAATATTTTTCAAAAATTATTCTAAAAAATATAATCCACCCCAAATTATTTATATATGTTCTTATGAGACAGTGAATAATTACCGAGGATTGTCATTCTTGAGCATTTAATTGATTAAAAATACAATATTTTCGAAGTTATTAGGTATAAAAATATGTTATTTATTATATCATATAAAATATCAAAAGTATTTCCCCTTTATTATTCAATAATGAATTTGGTGTTTAGGAAGGATTTGATCATTGCAGAAAAAGAAAGAAGTGGTCGACACCTCCACTAAAGGATGTAGTGAAAAAAGTGGCCTTTACCCTCATGTATATAGGAATCATATACCATATATATAATATTGAATTGGTGGTCCCTATATTTGTTGTTACAAAGAAAGAGGGATGTTACTTGTGGGGAAGGGTAAGGACTTGATCAACACTATAACTATAACGAGTTAGAGAGTATGTATACAAAACTAAAAGTATAATTATATGATAATAAATGAACAATTTAATCATCTCAGTATTAATAAAATGTTGAAACATTTATTTAAACAAAAATTATTACATTTTTATAAAATTATCTGGTTTAAAATTACAGTGGTTCAATATGATCAATGTAAGAAAATAATAATGTTCCCTCATGGAAATTTCACTTACATACATATGTCAATTAATATGTGAAATGAATTGAACAAATTGCAAAGTTACATGTCATATATTTCATATTTTGATAGAATATTTCTATGATGTAATTATTTATTATTTATGAAAATATAGATAGTTGTTTGTGAAATTTATTAAAAATATTATTTGTTTTTTGGGAAAGATTATAGGATATTTTTATAAAACTACACTTTGATAATTTTTATTTTTAGTGAAGGATGATATACTGATTAGGCACAAGGTTAAAAGGGATATAATAAAATATCATTTGATAAGAATCAATGTGAATTGACATTTTTACCCACTATGGTGAGAGAGATGTAGGGTTTTGTGGAATAGTTGTATTTTTATAAATATTAGTTAACGTCTTCTCAGAAATTGAGTATCCTCTCAAGTTTATTTTATCAAAAATAGTTAATAAAATCAGTTTATTAATGATTCATGGAATCATATTAAATGTTAATGTTAATGAGATTCACTGCACTAATAATTGTGCCCCAAAATTTGATAGATCCACTTGATGTAATGTGAAATAAAAGTGATTTTTTGTTATAGTAGTGAAAAATAAAATAGGGGACACAAATTTTAATATAATGTACTAAAAACCAATATTTTATTAAGATATAATTAAATTAAATTAAAATATATATGTAGTTAATTTATATTGTTCATTATAATTATTGGTTTACAACTAATTTTATACTCTATAAGGTGGTGGAATATACTAATCATATTACACCAAATTATTTTCTAAAATAGAAAGACATAAATCTATTCATGATTTTTTGAATGTTATTAGTATAATTTTTTTACCTAGAAATGGGGGGAAATGGATTTTAAAATCCATTTGATAACTATATTTTAAGGTTCTAATAGGATAATTTATGTGGATAGAAATAGGTTGAAATAATTTAATAATGATAAGATGAAAACATGTTTATAGTGGAGTTAATAGAATAAATTTATTTATAGATATAGAAAACTATTATTTTTTCACTAGTATAACCTACCATTAATTTGCATACCAATCTATGAAGTGTCACCACGCTTAAGTGAAATATAAATTTTTGAATGATCTAAAACTATTTTGGTATTGTATTGATGGGTTAATTCATCGATGTGTTCCTAATAGAGAAGTGGAAAGTGTGTTGGAATATTTTCAATCCTCACAAATAGATAGAGATCATGTCCTAGAAAAAATAATAAAAATGATAAATTTATATAGATTATTATTTTTCAAAAACACACATGAATCAATGAGTTACTTAGAGGATTGTGATCGATATTAATGAAATAAAGACTGTATCAAAGGGAATAATATGGGATAAAAACCAATCATTTTTATCAAAGTATTTAATTTATAGTTGATTGGTTTCAAGGGAACCCTTTTAGATTAATTTAGAAAAACATTTATCGCAATGTGTGTCTACTATTATTTAAAATGTATTTATGAAAAATCTACATTTTCCAAAATGTTGATGGTAGTGGTATTCTTTCCATAGATGAAACTTTTCTTGAAGCTTGGAGTTTCTAGGATATTGATTAGTGATATTGTAACAAATTTAAATAAACATTTATTAAGTGGTATGATGTATAAATAAATTTTATTCTGTAATATAATAACTCCTCAGTACTATCAAAATTGTGAAACTGAATAACATGGAATGAAATAAATATTGGAGAAGATCATCAATTCAATAATACAAGATATTTAAAATAAACTATATGACACTCTACAAGACTATATAAATTCTTATGGAAAATTATTTGGTATATGTCCACTTTATTAAGAATATGGGAAATAATTTTATCATTTAGTTGAACTTTCCACCAAATATTTTTTAGATTATGAGGGATGTCACTTGTAGTGAAGATTATAATATAAGAGATCTCTGGGGGAAGAATACAACCATATAACTATTTATAAGTAGAAATATTAGAAGTAGAATTATTAACATAGAATATGTGTAGTGTGTTGCCTACAAGATAAGTTAATTAAATTTATCTTAAATATAAATTGTTATCTCAATAAAGATCAATTCCTAACTATTTTTTGTAAGAAAATGTGAAAAAATAAGTTGGGGTGGGGGTGGGGGTAAATTTTGACCTTTTAAGAACACTTGGATAAATTAAAGTTAATAACCCTTTAAGGTGTGATTCATTATTATTTTATTCAAAATTATTATAGGGAGGAAAATATAGAATATTAACACAATAATAGTTATATTGGATGTGGCCATAAAGATCCCATAGTCCACTCCCCCAACACTCTCTCCATGAGCTTGGTGATTTTCAATAATCATGTATTTTTGCTGGAGGCCTCTATAACCAAGTTATGGAAGTTGAAACCAAAAAATGATGTTATTTTATAGGGAACATTGATATTCACATATTATAGAAAGTAGATAAAAACTCCACCATGACTGAGTAAAAGTAGTCAACACTCAACAGAATAAGGTGAGTTATTTGTTAAATAACAGGTTCAATTATAACATTCCCCCCATCTCTTAGGATTGAGTAAAGTAGGAATTACTAATTGGCCCTTTGTTATATCCCCAAGACACCAAAGGCTAGAAATAAATGTTAAGGGATTCAATAAAGTTGGGAGAAAATTATATCATTTAAAATAAAAAAACCACCCCTAGGTACACCATAAAAACATGAAAACTATATGATGCATGAAAAAAGTTTAATAGTACTGAATGTTTAAAAAATGAAACCAAACCATATTAAATTTCCAATAGGAAACTAAAGCAAATATTGAAATAAAAAGTGGAAGACAAAACCAAAAAATCTCAAAACGCCAAAGAAACCAATACAAACACTCTAAATATGGTGAAATATACCACTCCACAATCCAATACCATATAACAAGAAGCATCACTAAAGTAATTAAATAATTTTCAATTATGTGTTTCATGATAAAAAATATCAACGAACACACAAAATTTACTAATAATGGGGTGAGTAATGAAACATAGTAGGTTTTTCCTAAATGAATTCCCTACTCATTCAACATTGATAAAACATGTTAGTAAATTTATATAAATTAATTTATATCAAACCATTTAAATCATTTTTAACAGTTCTTAATAAATAATAACATTTTATCAACAAAATAGTTTCCTTGCAAATAATAAAACAAGTCTTTAAAACCACTTCACAATCCACATGGAATGACCCATTCAAATCCCCACATATACACATGAATGCATTGGTGATAGGTTTATAATCATTAGCAACATCATCTTGATCTACCAAGTGGTCACTAGGTAACCATAAACCAGTTCCCTAATGGGACATGCCACATTAATATGGTCACATCAATGAAAATGAACACAAACTAACCAATTATGCCAAATCAATGGCAAAATATTATTCCAAACCATTTAAATAATTTTTATTATTTAAATAATTTCAATAAATCAAACCAAAAAACAATTTTTAAAATTTTCATTTTATAAATCATTCAACAAAGAGATAAAGACAACAATTCCACAATTTAAAAAACTATCACTACAGATGGTTTCTAACAATATTTCCACAAACATTTCATAATAAAATTAAATAAATTAAAATTAATTGAAATTAATAATTCACATATTAATAACAGGATTCAAGAGTGATGAAACTTACCTTTGAAACTATAAAAAAATAATGATAGGAAATCTTCAACAAACTGTGTTGAAATTCCAAAAAATAACACTATATCTAATTCCCTATCATAAGCACATAAAAATATCATCTTCATTTGAAAAAAATATCATATATGTGTCCACAATATCCTAGATCTATGAATCCAATAGATTGGAGAAGAATATTCCTATGAAAACCCACTAAGAATGGAGACTAAACAAGGAATCTAGGCTTCAACACAAAAATAAACACAAAAAAGATACTTTTGTACCAAGGGGAAGGGTGTCTATATCCTTTAGGAAGAGAGATAAATTTTTTGGGGTCAAATATGGGGAGAAATAAAGGGTTTAGTGGAAAATAGGAAATAGATCCACAATTTTCAAATCTAATTTGTTTTCTGTTCATGGTTTGGACATCGAGTTAGGAATTTTTTTGCTAACAATACACATGCCTCTATCACTAAATATATATATTATCATAAGAGGCCACATAGATTGTAAAAAATGAGCACCTAACCATACACCTACACAAGAGCCTATGTTTTACTTTTAACAAATCCTGGGAGGTGTTTCCTGATTTATATAAACTATGCTCATACCATGAAACTATAGTAAATCCCCAAAAACATTCCAAAAGGCCTCCAAACCATAAAAAACATAACAAAAACATAGTAACGACATAGAATAAATATGTAAATGGATACTTAAATGAAACCAATAATGCTAAATTATCTCAACCATTGGTCTTTCCATCCTTAGAAAGTAGAAAACCAGCACAATCATGAAAGTGTTCAATCCATTTCTCAACCATTTCATTTTAACATTACCATGTTTATTATTTAATGTAATCATGTTTTAAAATAACCTACACTAGATATTTGATTTCTCAATGTAATAAATTCTCTTTCTAATAAACAACATGCACCAATGAAGCATCTGGATCTAGTTCAATATGATACCATCAAATCACATGGTTAGGATCATGCTGATACCTTTTCAACTGAGAAACATGAAACACATTATGCACTACACTAAACCATGATGGAAATTCAATATGATATTCCACCTTACCAACCAATTCAAATATCTCAAATAGTCCTATGTATCAAGTCGATAATTTTTCCAACATCCCAAAATGATGATACCCAAGGCTTGGAGAGATTTTCAAAAACTAATGATCACTGACCTAGAATAAAAGTGGCCATTTAAAATGACTTACATACAAATTATGATGACTCTAAGTCATATCCATTACTTTCATGGTCAACGGGATCTTCTCCATTTTTTCACAGACAAGGCTCATCCCAAACAACAAAGTCTCAAATGTTTCTACCCAAACATGTTCTAAATAAAATAGATTCCTATAAAATCATTCAAAAGGAATAATATGTATTATGACCTGATAACTATTTTTATATGAAAACACCATAAAAAGTATATTCTACTCACATGAGCCCCCAAAATCCATTAAATATACTTGGATCATGTTTTTAAATGTTTGTATCATTTGTTTTTCATATTTCGCATTCATCTTAGGTTGCCACTCTATAATCATAGTCAATTAATTTTTTAGGGATTGTTGTATAGATTTAAAAAAAAGAGAAGTATTCTTTCTATCTCATTATAACACTATTGAATCCAGTATTGCATGCCTCTTTACCACTTCTTGGATATATATATTTTAAATTTTTTCAACCATATTTGATATATGAGTTAGGATGAAATGGGAAATCTTCTTGAGGTGATACAGTATAAATCATATAGAATGGTGTTTTTGAAACATCCTTGGTAGACCTATCATAAAAACCATAGCTATTCCCACCCATTTACATAGAGGAAATAGAAAATTCTAAAACATAACCACTAGTGGTAATACTCTTCCTTATCCTACTAAAATATCAGGCATCTCAAAACAAACTCAACCACCTTCCTTTTTATTCCAAAACAAAAAATTATGACTTTAATTACTTATAAATATTCAATAATCGTAGATGAAAAACCTATCTTGAGTGGTATTTATCATGACAAAATTCTTCCTAACATGTTATAGGTACGACCATCTGATATCAAAACTGTAATGACCCGTAAAATTCAAGGGAAATTTTTTCTTAATTTTCTTTAGAATTTTACAAGAGCGCGGTTTTAGACGGCACCTGATTCCGAGGCCCGGAGTGCCCGGAATTATTTTCCGAAGTTTGGCTCGGGTACGTTCAGTGAACGAACGAGCGGAAATTCCTGACTTTTGATCCCGTGCTCGGAATTGAAATCCGAGGGCACCGATGAACTCGCAGCGCCGATTTTCGCTTAAAGAGACCTTTTCGGGAGTTGCGTTTGTTGCGGGTTGAAAGTTAAGTTTTGGGGTTTTTTTAGTTTGAGTTAAATAAAATTGTGAAGAACAATTTTATTATAACTAGTTAAAACCTATCAAAGGAGGTTGGAAGTGGGACCCACACCCACTTAACCTCCCTTGGAAGGATTAAGTGTGGTGGGGCCCACACGAATCCCTAATCTTTTCAAATTCTCTCAACATACTTAACCCCTAATTAGTTGACTTAAGTTACTTAATTAATTTTGGGAGTTAAGCCTTTTTGAATTTCAACTTTTGAAATTCTTTTGTGTTTTGTAATAATAAAATAAGATGTTATCTTATTTTATTATGGGTTGTTTGTTTGTCTCCTTGAGAGCTTTTGGAGAGATTCTTCTTCATCTTCAAGCTCTGACGAAGAACGAAGAACGCCCAAACTCCGACGAAGAACGACGCCTCTCTTCTTCGTCCTCGGTGTCAACAAGAGGGAACGCCGCACCCTCCTCGGACCTTCTTCGTCGGCATACGAAGATTCGCCAACGACGTATCTCTTCGGGCATAACTCTTCGTCAACGGATTTGACGAACGACGACCGCGACGCCCGACCTCCGCGACGTCGTCTTCCGCGGAACGTTCTCAATCTTCGAACCTTATATCAAGGTAGGGGTTGTTGTTTAATTCTTTAATTATTCCATTTCTTGCTCGTGGATCGCATGTCTACGTGAGGCTTTGAAATAATTTATTTAAGTATTATAGTTAACGTGAGGGGGGCCGGACCGCACGAACACGGCCGAACCCCCCCTCCATCGTTCTTGTTTAATTCTTGCGGTGGAAGCAAAGTGGAATGGTGCCGTCGCACCACGCGGATTACCGTACGTTTATTTTTACGCGGCGCCGTCGTGCCACGTCGGGGTAGAAACTTCAAGAACGTGACGCCGTCGTGCCGCGTTGAAAAGAATCAAAGCACGGCGAAGGGGCGCGGTGCCGTCGCACCGCGCCGGATGACGAACGCCGCGGCCGGTTCCGGGCCGCGGCGGGACGATAGACCGCGGCCGGTTCCGGGCCGCGGCGGAAGAGAAGACCGGCGGCCGGGCCGCCGGCGTCGGAAGCCGAAGGGGGGACCGGAATTTCCGGTCCCGTTTGAGAAAACCGGCCGGCCAGCTGGCCGGCCGGAAGGCTTTAAAACCGGGGGAAATTAATCCCCCGGCCACCTAATAAAAACCCCCCTCTTAAAGAGGGGGGCGGTTTTTTTTTTGAAGGAGGGGGGGCAGCCGGCCCCCCGGTTCCGTTCCAGCAAGCCCCCCACGTGGCGGGGGGCGTTTTTTTTAAAAAACGGCGCGGCTATGCCGCGCCGCCAGATGAAAAGCGGGGGCTTAGCCCCCCGCGTGCGCAGCCTACTCGCGGTGCCAGGCCGCCGCGGCTCCCCGCGCCGCCGCGCCGCCCCAGGGGGGGTCGGGCCGGGTCAGCCCGGACCCGGACCCCCCCGTTTCGAACCAGAATTGGTTTTTGGCCCATAACTTGAGTCTCGGACCTCCGAATGACGAACCGTCTGCGGCAACGCGATCCTTGGATCGAGACGGTCGTTTCGATATATCGCACTCAAGGTTTCGGTTAACTTTGAGTTCGGCCGGGTTGGTTCGTTCACGAAACCAACCGGGCCTTCGGAGCGGAAATGCTCATATCTTGAGCTACGAACGTCCGATTGACGCGCCGTCAGTCGCGTTGTGTTCCTCTTAGTGAGACGGATCTTTTGGAATACTCCTCCCGAGGTTTGGACGCATGTGGAGTACGGTCGGGTTGGTTTTGCCTTAAAAAACCAACCGGGCCACGGAGACGAAAATGCCAATAACTCTCAGACCGGGCGTCCGTTCGACGCGCCGTCTGTTGCGTTGAGTTCCTGTTGACGATACGGAACTTTTGGATACATCAACTTCGGTCTTCGTGACAGTTGATGTATCAGCCTCTCGGCTCGTGGAGCGGACCCTCCGAACGAGCTTGCTATGTGCGGGAACCCTAGTGCTGGTTGCGACTGTTCTACTGCTACGACTGCTACTGTGACTGCGACGACGACAGTACAGAGATCCTCTGTGGATTCGACGATGACAGTACAGAGATCCCGTGTGGATTCGACGACGACGACTACAGCACTCAGCGATCCTACGTGGATCAGTGCTACAGGTCCTGTGTGGGCCTGATCCTGTGTGGGTCCTTGCGCTCAGCGGTTCTGTGTGAGCCAGCGCCTACAGGTCCTGTGTGGGCCCGATCCTGTGTGGGTCATTTCGGGGGTTAGTTACCTATCGATCCTTCGTGGGTCCGACGACTTAGATGGATCAGTGATCATCTTTATCGTCCTTGAAGAAGTATACCTGTGTGAGCTGAATCCTGTTGTTTTCCTGTGTGGATTGTGTTGTGCAATCCTGTGTGGATTATGTTTTGCTTTCCTATGTGGAATACGTATACTTTCCTGCGTGGACTGAGTTGTACTTGGGCTCGGAGGTTGGAGTGTATTTTAATTGATGACTTAGGTATATGTATGGGCATATACCTAAGCAGTGTCGGTTGTTACTTCGTGATCGTACTTTTCTTCGTGGTTTATCCTTTGTGGATTTGAGAGACCTTCAGGGGTCTTGGGGTCCCTACTGAGTAGCTTATACTCACCCATGCACGGGCTTCGCCCGCACTACGTTGTGTTGGTTGCAGACGACGGACAGCGTTGACCTTAGCTGAGGCTTGTAGAGCGGGACGGTACCCGGAGGTGGACCACTGGGCGGAACGTGCACGGAGCGGACGACGGGACCCGTGGAGCAGAGGAGCTATCTGTACCCACCCTTCAGGTGGGATTTCCAGTGGACAGCTCGGAGTAGCGGCTTTTACTTTTCAGTTGCTGTTTTCCCTTTCGAGTTGTACTTTACTTTCAGTTTGGGTTTGTATTCAGGCCCATTTACCTTTCCGCACTTTCAGTCGTACTCTGTTTTGTTTAGTATTTACTTTCCGCTTGTTTACTCTGTGGTGTGTGTTTACTTTTCAAAGGCAATGCCTTCCCTTTTTACCGGGATTTACGCCTTGGTGCTAGTCGCCAGCCCCTGGCCTATGGAAGGCGGGCTTGGGGTAGTCACGGCACGGACCCCGAGGGCGGGTCGTGACAAATTGGTATCAAAGGAGTTCGGTTCTACCGCGAACTCTGATCTTTTCTTTGTGAAGCAATAATGTTTAGCGTATTGAGTGTGGATATCAGTCCAGGGAGTCCAGTGTTGGTGCGGCGGCCGACGTATCCGTACACCAGGACCCTGACTTCTGATTTCCGACTTAATGCACGAAAACATTGATTGCGTGTGTGTTTCAAAGTTTTCTTTGTGATTACTTATATCAGCTCACCAGGTATACTGTTCTGACCGTGGCGCACCTGTTTCCTTTTCAGGATGGCCCCACGACGGCAACCAGCTAGGGTTCCGAGAGTCGAGCGTGATGACAGCCCACCGAGCGACGAGGCCTCGGTACAGGGCCCTTTGCCAGTAGTGGCACCGGCGGTAGCTCTACCCGCCGAGCCCCCGATGCTTCCAGCAGCAGCCGCTGACGATGCACATCGCCTCAGCGCACTGCATGAGTTTCAGCGCCAGCGACCGCCCAGGTTTCGCGGGGAGACGGATCCCCAGGCAGCAGAGGACTGGCTGGAGGCAGTAGTTTGAGTGTTTAGGCTAGTGAGGACACCAGCAGACCTCATGGTGATCCTCGCTGCGAGCCTACTACACGCAGCAGCAGGACGATGGTGGAGCTTGATGCTCCAGGTGCACGATGAGGCATCTCTACTTTGGACGGACTTTGAGAGCCTTTTCGGCTCGGAGTTCGTCCCAGCCACCCTTCGTGCGGTGCGTATCCAGGAGCTTCTACAGCTGCGGCAGGGCAGCATGACGGTCGCTCAGTACTCGGCGAGATTTACCGATCTCTCGCGCTACTCGACCGACATCGTACGGGACCCATTCTTCCGGGCCCGGACCTTCGAGCAGGGTTTGAGACACCAGATCAGGGCATCACTGATCTCCCTCAGCATACCGACTCAGACAGGAGTACTGGAGCGGGCCCTTCTGATCGAGAGCTTCCTTGCTGAGTCTACACCAGCACAGCGACCCACCGCAGGGCGGCACGTGGCAGAGTCATCTGCAGCAGGCAGTCGACGGATGACTCAGGGGTCCAGACAGACCAGACCTTCAGGCAGACGATCTCAGGGCACTGGCTCAGCAGTGCGGGGCACACAGCGCGGAGCCAGTCTTCCGAGAGGCAGACAGTGCTACTCGTGCGGCGGGCAGGGCCACATGGCTCGTGACTGCCCGACCCGTCGTGCCGAGGAGCAGCAGACAGTTGATGGACCACCGAGGCAGAGGCAGAGGATCGACCGTGGCGGTCCGCAGGGAGGAGGCGGACGAGGCAGAGGAGCTGGACGAGCAGCTGGTGGTGGCCGACGCTTTGAGGCTCTACCACCACCACCACCAGGAGGTCCACCCCGACCACAGGGAGCTGGCGGGCAGCGATAGGCACAGCTCCAGGCAGCAGAGGCCTACGACCACGGCGCACCCGAGATGATTCGAGGTACTATCTGTGTCTATTCCACCCTTTCTGCAGTTCTTATAGACACAGGAGCGAGTCATTCTTTCATAGCCGCTGCCCTTGTTCGGAACTCGGAGATTCCGACAGAGCCGTTGGCTCGATCCTTACGGCTAGAGACTCCTACGGGAGGAGACTCGACGATTACGCACTGGTGCCGGCAGTGTGAGCTTACTCTAGGAGGCGAGAGCTTCGGCTGGGATCTTCTTGTAGCAGCGTCGAGGCCTTACGACGTCATCTTGGGCATGGATTGACTGTCTACGGTCCATGCACAGATTGACTATTTTAGGCGCAAGGTGCGTTGTGTACGCACCGACGGGAGCAGGTTCACCTTCACCGGCGAGAAGGGAGCCTTAGCAGCACAGGATGGACTTCCGCGGAGGAGAGGACAGCCTATCACTCATCAGTTGGCTAGACTTATCCTTGGAGCAGTTGACGTGCGGTGTCCTGGTTTTCCTGCAGTGGTGGATCAGTTTGCGGACGTTTTTCCCGACGACGTTCCAGGGCTACCTCCTCGCAGAGAGGTAGACTTTTATATTGACTTGTACCCCGGGACAGCCCCGATATCTACTCCAGCATATCGGATGGCCCCCGCCGAGCTTCGAGAGCTACGGGTACAGTTGGAGGACTTGCAGGGCAAGGGGTTCATCCGACCCAGTGTTTCACCCTGGGCTTCCCCGATATTGTTCGCCAAGAAGGCGGACGGGAGCTTGCGACTTTGTGTTGACTATCGTCGCCTGAACCAGGTGACAGTGAGGAACAAGTATCCGCTACCGAGGATTGATGACCTCTTTGATCAGCTCAAGGGAGCACGGTGGTTCTCGAAGATAGACCTCAGGTCAGGCTATCATCAGCTCAGAGTCAGAGACGAGGATGTGCAGAAGACAGCTTTCAGATGTCGGTATGGCCACTATGAGTTCTTGGTTATGCCTTTCGGTGTAACCAATGCTCCAGCAGTGTTCATGGCTCTCATGAACAGGATCTTTCAGCCATACCTCGATCGGTTTGTTGTGGTTTTCATCGACGACATTCTGATTTACTCTACGATAGAGGAGGAGCATGCCTATCACTTGCGAGTTGTCCTTGACACACTCTGAGAGCACCAGCTTTATGGTAAGCTCTCGAAGTGCCAGTTCTGGATACGTGAGGTCCACTTTTTGGGACACGTTATCTCTGAGGCGGGAGTTTTAGTGGATCCCGCGAAGATTGAGGCTGTGTTAGCATGGGAGCCACCCAGGAGCGTGACTGAGGTTCGGAGTTTCTTGGGACTAGCTGGATACTATTGGAGATTTGTGCCGAACTTCTCCAGAGTTGCGGCATCACTCACAGCTTTGACGAAGAAGGGGAAACCCTTCGTGTGGTCAGACAGTTGTCAGCAGAGCTTCCAGGAGCTGAGACAGAGATTGACTAGCGCACCTATCTTGAGGTTGCCTGAGGAGGGAGTAGGGTACGTAGTCTACTGCGATTCATCAGGGACCGGACTCGGATGTGTTCTGATGCAGGAGCGGGCCGTGATCGCCTATGGATCACGTCAGTTGAGGCCGCATGAGCAGAACTACTCTACCCATGACCTGGAGTTAGCAGCAGTGGTCTTCGCTCTGAAGACATGGCGACACTATCTGATGGGCGAGCGCTTTACAGTCTTTTCCGATCATCAGAGTCTCAGGTATATCTTCTCGCAGAAGGACCTGAACCTGAGACAGCGACGATGGCTCGAGTTCCTCCAGGACTATGAATTTGATATAGTCTATACTCCTGGGAAGGGGAACGTAGTAGCCGATGCCCTCAGCAGGAGGACGGGCATTCAGCTACTTGAGGAGGCGACGGAGCAGCTAGCCTCTTTGCAGATATCCTTCGTGGATAGAGATGGAGCAGCCTTTCTTCAGTCTCTCACAGTCACTCCTCCACTACTGCAGCGATTCAGGGAGGCACAGCGCGGGGACGCTGACTGTGAGACACGGCGTGCACAGTTATCCTCGGGACAGGCACCTGATGGTTTCTCCCTTGGAGCAGAGCACGACATCCTTTTCAGAGGACGTACCATGGTACCTGTCGCTTTGCGAGAGGAAGTACTGAGAGAGTTTCACACTTCTCCTTTAGCGGTACATCCTGGAGTGGCGAAGATGTACTAGGACCTCAGACGACAGCATTGGTGGCCGGGTATGAAGAAGGCTGTAGCAGAGTTCGTTTCTCGATGTCTCACCTGTCAGAAGGTGAAGGCAGAGCATCAGGTACCAGCAGGCTTGGTACAGCCCTTGGAGGTTCCGGAGTGGAAGTGGGACGACATATCTATGGACTTCGTGACTGGACTTCCACGCACTTCCAGAGGTCACGACTCCATCTGGGTGATTGTTGACCGACTCACCAAGTCGGCACACTTCTTACCCATCAGAGAGCAGGGCTCAGTGGAGAGCTTGGGACGTCTCTACATTCAGGAGATTGTGCGGCTCCACGGCGTGCCATCATCTATCGTTTCCGATCGATATGACCGCTTTACTTCCCGGCTTTGGAAGGGGTTACAGGAGGCGTTCGGTACGCAGCTACGTCTTAGCACAGCTTTTCACCCTCAAACGGATGGTCAGACGGAGAGGACCATTCAGACACTCGAGGACATGCTCCGTGCCTGTGTCCTCGACTTTGGTCGTAGCTGGGAGGACCACCTACCCTTGGTGGAGTTCGCGTACAACAACAGCTACCACTCCACCATCGGGATGGCACCGTACGAGGCGTTGTACGGCCGACCATGTAGATCTCCTTTGTGCTGGACAGACCCTGGGGAGTCAGCACTGGCGGGACCGGAGATGGTCCAGGCCACGACAGAGAAGGTCCAGGTCATCCAAGAGCGGATGAGGACAGCTCAGAGCCGGTAGAAGTCATACACTGACAGGAGGCGGAGGCCACTGGAGTTCGAGGATGGCGACCACGTCTTCTTGCGGGTCTCACCTCAACGTGGTATTCGGAGATTTGGCTGAGGCGGCAAGTTATCTCCGCGCTTCATCGGACCTTTCCAGATTCTCAGCAGGATTGGTGAGGTGGCTTATCGTCTGGCTCTACCACCTCAGTTGCACCGGGTGCACGACGTCTTCCACGTATCTCAGCTGAGGAGATACGTGCACGACCCGATGCACATCATTGATCATGGGGAGCTTGACGTTGACGATGGGGCGACCTTTACGGAGGTCCCGGTGGAGATAGAGGATCGACAGGAGCGGGTCCTGCGTGGGCGATCGATTCCTCTTGTGCGCATCAGATGGCAGCACAGGAATCTCCAGGAGAGCACATGGGAGCGGGAGGCTCAGATGCGTGCTCAATACCCTCATTTGTTTCCCTAGTTTTTGATGTATCTTTACGGGGACGTAAAGCCCTGAGGTGGGAGTAATGTAAAGACCCGTAAAATTCAAGGGAAATTTTTTCTTAATTTTCTTTAGAATTTTACAAGAGCGCGGTTTCAGACGGCACCTGATTCCGAGGCCCGGAGTGCCCGGAATTATTTTCCGAAGTTTGGCTCGGGTACGTTCAGTGAACGAACGAGCGGAAATTCCTAACTTTTGATCCGGTGCTCGGAATTGAAATCCGAGGGCACCGATGAACTCGCAGTGCCGATTTTCGCTTAAAGAGACCTTTTCGGGAGTTGCGTTTGTTGCGGGTTGAAAGTTAAGTTTTGGGGTTTTTTTAGTTTGAGTTAAATAAAATTGTGAAGAACAATTTTATTATAACTAGTTAAAACCTATCAAAGGAGGTTGGAAGTGGGACCCACACCCACTTAACCTCCCTTGGGAGGATTAAGTGTGGTGGGGCCCACAAGAATCCCTAATCTTTTCAAATTCTCTCAACATACTTAACCCCTAATTAATTGACTTAAGTTACTTAATTAATTTTGGGAGTTAAGCCTTTTTGAATTTCAACTTTTGAAATCCTTGTGTGTTTTGTAATAATAAAATAAGATGTTATCTTATTTTATTATGGGTTGTTTGTTTGTCTCCTTGAGAGCTTTTGGAGAGCTTCTTCTTCATCTTCAAGCTCTGACGAAGAACGAAGAACGCCCAAACTCCGACGAAGAACGACGCCTCTCTTCTTCGTCCTCGGTGTCAACAAGAGGGAACGCCGCACCCTCCTCGGACCTTCTTCGTCGGCATACGAAGATTCGCCAACGATGTATCTCTTCGGGCATAACTCTTCGTCAACGGATTTGATGAACGACGACCGCGACGCCCGACCTCCGCGACGTCGTCTTCCGCGGAACGTTCTCAATCTTCGAACCTTATATCAAGGTAGGGGTTGTTGTTTAATTCTTTAATTATTCCATTTCTTGCTCGTGGATCGCATGTCTACGTGAGGCTTTGAAATAATTTATTTAAGTGTTATAGTTAACGCGAGGGGGGCCGGACCGCACGAACACGGCCGAACCCCCCCTCCATCGTTCTTGTTTAATTCTTGCGGTGGAAGAAAAGTGGCATGGTGCCGTCGCACCACGCGGATTACCGTACGTTTATTTTTACGCGGCGCCGTCGCGCCACGCCGGGGTAGAAACTTCAAGAACGCGACGCCGTCGCACCGTGTTGAAAAGAATCAAAGCACGACGAAGGGGCGTGGTGCCGTCGCACCGCGCCGGATGACGAACGCCGCGGCCGGTTCCGGGCCGCGGCGGGACGAGGAGACCGCGGCCGGTTCCGGGCCGCGGCGGAAGAGAAGACCGGCGACCGGGCCGCCGGCGTCGGAAGCCGAAGGGGGGACCGGAATTTCCGGTCCCGTTTGAGAAAACCGGCCGGCCAGCTGGCCGGCCGGAAGGCTTTAAAACCGGGGGAAATTAATCCCCCGGCCACCTAATAAAAACCCCCCTCTTAAAGAGGGGGGCGGTTTTTTTTTGAAGGAGGGGGGGCAGCCGGCCCCCCGGTTCCGTTCCAGCAAGCCCCCCACGTGGCGGAGGGCGTTTTTTTTAAAAAACGGCGCGGCTATGCCGCGCCGCCAGATGAAAAGCGGGGGCTTAGCCCCCCCCCCCCCCCCCCCCCCCGCGTGCGCAGCCTACTCGCGGCGCCAGGCCGCCGCCGCCCGCCGCCGCGCCGCCCCAGGGGGGGGGGGGGTCGGGCCGGGTCGGCCCGGACCCGGACCCCCCCGTTTCGAACCAGAATTGGTTTTTGGCCCATAACTTGAGCCTCGGACCTCCGAATGACGAACCGTCTGCGGAAACGTGATCCTTGGATCGAGACGGTCGTTTCGATATATCGCACTCAAGGTTTCGGTTAAATTTGAGTTCGGCCGGGTTGGTTCGTTCACGAAACCAACCGGGCCTTCGGAGCGGAAACGCTCATATCTTGAGCTACGAACGTCCGATTGACGCGCCGTCAGTCGCGTTGTGTTCCTCTTAGTGAGACGGATCTTTTGGCATACTCCGCCCGAGGTTTGGATGCAGGTGGAGTACGGTCGGGTTGGTTTTGCCTTAAAAAACCAACCGGGCCCCGGAGACGAAAATGCCAATAACTCTCAGACCGGGCGTCCGTTCGACGCGCCGTCTGTTGCGTTGAGTTCCTGTTGACGATACGGAACTTTTGGATACATCAACTTCGGTCTTCGTGACAGTTGATGTATCAGCCTCTCGGCTCGTGGAGCGGACCCTCCGAACGAGCTTGCTATGTGCGGGAACCCTAGTGCTGGTTGCGACTGTTCTACTGCTACGACTGCTACTGTGACTGCGACGACGACAGTACAGAGATCCTGTGTGGATTCGACGACGACAGTACAGAGATCCCGTGTGGATTCGACGACGACGACAACAGCACTCAGTGATCCTACGTGGATCAGTGCTACAGGTCCTGTGTGGGCCCGATCCTGTGTGGGTCCTTGCGCTCAGCGGTTCTGTGTGAGCCAGCGCCTACAGGTCCTGTGTGGGCCCGATCCTGTGTGGGTCATTGCGGGGGTTAGTTACCTATCGATCCTTCGTGGGTCCGACGACTTAGATGGATCAGTGATCATCTTTATCGTCCTTGAAGAAGTATACCTGTGTGAGCTGAATCCTGTTGTTTTCCTGTGTGGATTGTGTTGTGCAATCCTGTGTGGATTATGTTTTGCTTTCCTATGTGGAATACGTATACTTTCCTGCGTGGACTGAGTTGTACTTGGTCTCGGAGGTTGGAGCGTATTTTAATTGATGACTTAGGTATATGTATGGGCATATACCTAAGCAGTGTCGGTTGTTACTTCGTGATTGTACTTTTCTTCGTGGTTTATCCTTTGTGGATTTGAGAGACCTTCAGGGGTCTCGGGGTCCCTACTGAGTAGCTTATACTCACCCCTGCACGGGCTTCGCCCGCACTACGTTGTGTTGGTTGCAGACGACGGACAGCGTTGACCTTAGCTGAGGCTTGTAGAGCGGGACGGTACCCGGAGGTGGACCACTGGGCGGAACGTGCACGGAGCGGACGACGGGACCCGTGGAGCAGAGGAGCTATCTGTACCCACCCTTCAGGTGGGATTTCCAGTGGACAGCTCGGAGTAGCGGCTTTTACTTTTCAGTTGCTGTTTTCCCTTTCGAGTTGTACTTTACTTTCAGTTTGGGTTTGTATTCTGGCCCATTTACCTTTCCGCACTTTCAGTCGTACTCTGTTTTGTTTAGTATTTACTTTCCGCTTGTTTACTCTGTGGTGTGTGTTTACTTTTCAAAGGCAATGCCTTCCCTTTTTACCGGGATTTACGCCTTGGTGCTAGTCGCCAGCCCCTGGCTTATGGAAGGCGGGCTTGGGGTAGTCACGGCACGGACCCCGAGGGCGGGTCGTGACAAAAACCACAACACTGAACTGTTGTCCAACACCCATCCTTCAATGATCCCCCACCATTGAGTTTTGACCTCATACAAACATATTCTGAATCAGATGTTTATGGATCTTTAACCAAATATAACATATCAAAATCCAATAAAACTTGAATGAAAACCACATCATTGACTCAATATTCACAATCCAAGAGCATTCATGTTATCAATGACATCAACTACCTCGATTATTATGCATTTTTTCCATCTTAGAATAATCATTTCAATTTAATGTATCAATGGACGAATTGACTTTTCCTACTGTACACCACAAGTAAAATTAAAACATTTGGAGATACTCCATCTATCTTCTTTGTCTATGATTCAAATCCCTTTGTGGGAAGGATAGTTTCAAACTCTTATGATATGTAAAAACATTAAATTTCTCATCAAAGATGTAATGAAACCAATTTTTCAAATTATAGACTACGAAATATAACTTCAAATCATGTGTTAGGTTGTTTTATCATGAAAACATAAAACACATGAGCTATAAGAAACCTCATAATCAATGTTCATGAGAACATATCCCAAACAATGTCCCGAAGCATCAAAATAAACCACATACCCTTTTCATGATTTTGAAAATAACATGATTGGTGCTAATGTAAGGTTGACATTAATATCTTGAAAATACTTCTTATCATTCTTCAATTTATTGGAATAGAATGTTTTTACTTTTCAAAAATGTCATAGGTGATGATAGTCATGAAGAATCCAAAACAAAATGCCATCAATAAGTGGCCAGAACTAGGAAACTGTGTATCTCAAAGACATTCCTTGGAAGTTGCAAGAGATAACAGATTCTATAATTTATGGATCCATAAATCCCACACATTTATATATAACAAGTAATAGTAAATGTAAATATATTATCCCAAAATAAAACCTTGATAATTTGGATTATAAAAATCAATCTGGTAAAATTTTCAACATTATCACCAAGTGTTTCTCTTACTCATCCATTTTCCATGAATACAGTAGTATGTAATTGGAAAACACAACAAAAAAGAATCTAGATACCTATAAAATATTGTGTTCAGTAATGACATCAATAATTATTTTTTACTTTTTATTAACTAAAGGAATAACCACATACGTGAAATGTCCATATAATATTTGGAAAGTTGTTTTTGGATTCTCCTCCATCCAAACCTATAATTGGTGATATCTTGAGCAGAAGCCAATCATAGAGACCACTAATCTCCCCTTGAGTTATAAAATAGCTCATAAAGGTCTGGAAGTGGATACCAATTCATTATGGTATCTTGGTTAAGCATACGATAATTCACACACAACCAAAAACTTATATCCGCCATTTTTATGAACAAGACTAGTGATACCAACAGAGATGTACTCGACTGAGTGATCCTTTTTTAACTCTTCTGACTAGACTTTAAATTCCTCTATTATTATTGGTTTCATCTGGTAAAATATAAGGGAGTAGTAGTGGTCCCTGTATGGATATCAGTTATAAACACCACTTCTATTTTTGGTTGAAATAGTAATAAATTTTCAAGAAAAACATCAGGAAACTGATCAAAGTCTATTGTAAAATAACTTTTCTCAATCACTTATATATATTACAAGGTCAAAGAAACCAATTGGTATAATATACTTCCAATTTTTACTGCTAAGAATCCTATTTCACTATCCATGACATTCTAATGTGCTCTAAAGAGATGTTCGATGACATCATTGGTCATAAAAATAACCATACATGTATAAAAATATATGGGATCTTTGAACATAGTCAACCAATCCGTAACATGAATTATTTAATAGAAATATATCGCAAGAATTGAGAAATACCATATCATCTCTTCTCCATCACTAGTTAAAGAACATAATTTTCAAATAATGGCTCAACATTCCCTTTGACCAAGATGAGCATTATGTTTCAAAATAGAATGCATCATCTCAAAATTTGAACCCCAAATATCAATAGAATAGGAAGAAATAAACAATCATGATGAACAAATATAAAAAAATGTTTGAATAAGGGTATAATTTGAAATAGTTGTACCTCTCACCATCTTTGGTCTAGATTGATCCTCCATAATCACTTTCTCAACTCAATATAATTTGTTACCTGTTACACCATTTTCATTATTACCCTATTTATATTTTCATTAATGAGGTGTCATGGAATTCTTGGAATCACCATGGCCAAATATGTTATTCTGATGAGAGGTATTCTACTACCCTTGTTCTATTGAAACACACAACATAATTGAAACATGATATGTGTCATCAACACCTGACCTTAGAGAACTTCATCAATGAAGTTGAAGATATCCCATCTTGTTTCAATTGTGGAATACTATAGGTGGTTACATACAATATCTCTTGATGTGATAGAAAGTTACACATTGAAAAAGTGCAATTTTAATTTTTGGTTTTAGAGGAAGATTCACCAATCTATATATCTAATTATGATTTTTCCCTCTACCATAGATATATGCATCCCTCTTCTACTTGTTCCCATAATTAGAGTTCCCACAATTACCTATAGGTATCAACATGATTCCTCCACCAATACTACCTTATATTCCACTTTCTACCACTATTTCTCTAATTACCATCTTTGTATCTTCTGTTAACAGAGCACAAAAAAATTCAACTGAATATCTAACCTCATTACCAATTAAAATATTCATACATTATTGGATTTACTAAAATAAACATTCGGTGAAGAGAAGAAAAAATAAATAAATTTATCCACAAACTCTATGACAAAGAGGTTATCCAACTTCATGTTGAAAAATTATATCATTATTTCAATCCAAAACATGTGAGGATAGAATTTTTATTTGAATAAATCTTCAAAATCCTCCCATGAAAATCCTTGGTCTAATTTGTCATGAATTTATATATCCCACAACTAGTGTTTAATGTTATACAATATATACATTAAAAACATGACCTTCAACTCTATTGGGGTTCCAAGGAATTTTAATATTCAATTCATCAAATTCAACCACACCACAAAATTTTCTAATTCTAATTCACTCAAAAAAGTGGGAAGCTTCTACATATAGAACTAAATAAAATGATCCACTTATCTTATTTTATTACTTATGTTCCCTCTATCCATAGATTGATAGGCTTGGACTATACTCTAAACCAGTTGGTGGTTCACATGTAGCGTAGGTGAAACCACATTCTCATTAGCTTCTTCTACTTAGTTTCTTATACTCCTACCAAGTTCCATCTCTATAACCCAAAAACATTACAAGAGCATCACTCTATAGAAACTGAGTTATTAACAATTTTATATTTACCACATAAAAAATACCATAACAAGGCTTTCCCAAACTCATCGAATATGTTTTCAACGCATTCTTGAAAATTCCACCATGATTTGGAAAATAAAACCATTTTCAAAACACCACAACCATTCACTTTTATAAAGATCACATTTTAAATCAATTTCAATATTTTTAAAAAATAAACACATGTCCACCAAATCATAAATCATTATTCAAAATTAAATTTACAATCATAGTGCGAAGTCATTTCTAACAGTGCATGTCATGCTCTTCTAATTAGCTGAAGCCATGAAAATGAGGAAACACTCATATAATTGACTCTGAAACACTTATGTATCCAACTCCATAGTCATATGAGGTTTAGTATAAATTGGTTAGATGAACCTTTTAATACTCTACTTTTCATGATATGATGATCTTAATCATTTGTACAATCCCAACTCAAGGACTAATAATGAATGATTTTCACCTACAAGACTGACACAACTATTACCAATGGATCAAAAAAACTAATACCCCTTCCTAATAATGGACATAAAATATATGATACCATTTGAAACATTCCGACCCATTTTTAATGACTTTAGTCAAGGAGGAATTCCTACTTTTCCTTATGAATCACACCCAAGATGCCATATATTGGAAATAAATTCCAAGTGCTTAAATATATTTGGTGGAGGATTTTCCATTTGAAAATAAAAAAATATAAAACAAAGTATACCATAATATAAAAAATATAATATGTGATAATAATGTGATAATAATAAAAGTATAAAAAACAAACCAAAATATATTATAGTTCAAAGAGGAAAACAATACAAATTTCAAAATACAAAGAGGAAGAAAAAACCGAAAAATCTCAAAGAGTCCAAAGACAGTAAAAAAACAACTCCTAACATGCTCCAAGTTCCCAGTACACACTCCATGCACAAGTATCACGAAGTATTACTAATGAAATTTGATACATTTCCTCTTCCTGTATCCTGATAGATGATATCTACAAACACCCAAAACTTCCCTAGAATGTGGTGAGTAATGATAATCAGTAAATTTTCCCCCAATTAATTCCCTACTCAGACCACTTGGATTAAACATGAAAGACCATTTATGTAAAATATTTATATAAGTCACTTTAAAACACTTCTAAAATTTCGTAACAAATTGAAACATTTTCAAAACAAAATAGTTTCAAAGGAAACAACCTAACAAGTCCTTCAATAAATTTCACAATCCATTTGAAAAAACACATTCCAATATGAACATCGACTCATGTATGCCTAGGTGATAGTTCCACAATCAAGAGAGGTCTCTCATCGATTTACCAAATCATCACAAGGTAACTATATACCATTTATCCAATGGAACACACCCCTTCTATAGAGTCACATAAAGTAAAATTAATACAGACCAAATAATTATTTAAAAAACCATACACTAAAAATTATTCCATACCATTTTAATGAAAAAAATTAATCTATACTATTGCACAAAACCATTTACACATATAAAACCAAATAACCATTTTTATAATTATCAATTTAAAAATCATTCAACAAATCAATTTGCACCACAATTAAAAAATTTTAAAAACCATCACTGAAGAAGTATTCTACCTAGATTTTCAAAATAATTTGACAATCAAATTCAAGAGATATAAATAATTTGAAAAAAAGAATTCATGTTTTAATAAGAGTATTTTATAGTGAATCCACCTACCTTAAAAACTATTGAAAAAATGAGGAAACATTGAAATTTTCAAAAAAAGAACTAGGCGAAAACGTCAAAAAATCACCATAGATATCATTACCTAACATTAATATAGCCAAATATGCTCATTATTGGAATCCTATATCATAGATATATATTAGATATATTAGATATATCATAATCCAATAGAGATAAGCCAAATATATCTAAGAAAAACCACCATGAATTGAGACTTACCATTGAATATGTGCTTTAACATAGCATGAACCATAGATGAATTTATTCAAGATAAAGGGGAAGGGCCTACACATCCTTTGGGAAGATATAAAACGTTTTAGGGTCATCATAGTGAGAAAACATAGTTTTCGGAGGAAAATAAATATCAAATCCAAAAGTTTTGGTACTAAATATTTTATTCCATGATTAGATAACACAATTAGGAAAACTGTACTCTAACCATGAATATGTCATTGGTCCCCAAAAGAATATTGTCCCTTAGTTTGATGCAGGATTTTTTCAAACCATTCATATAACCATCATCCATTATAGTATCCTCTATTCTACTTTTCATAGTTTTCTAGAGGTGTAGAATTGTTTCTACTAACTATGGTCAAACTGTGAAACTCTAGAAACTCCCAAATACATTCCAAATGTCCTCCAAACCGTCCCAAATATCATCTAAAAAATTACTTAGATAAAATATATTTTCAATGTAGTAAATAATTGATGTCGGTGGTGCTACATCAACCCAAATTTGCATCAAAAAAATATTAGTTGATGTACCTTATTGTTCAAATAATAAAATCATAATGGAATTAAATCTTCAAATAGATTATTGTTTGTAGATGATCATCACATAAATATGGTCACATATGAATTACCTTGAACAACCGAAGGATGAAATTAAAAATTTATATTAAATCTTATATGTCTCAAAAGTGTGATCCTAAATGATTCAATAAATTATAGATAAATTTAGATAGGAAAGTAGCAAGAATAATAATCTTTTTGGAAGTCCCATTAAAATGATAAAGTGATTCAATTTTTTGGAACATATAAAAATAAAGAGTCATTTAAGAGGATTTGATAATAATAATCTTAGTAGATCTATCTTCTATTTAAAATACCACCAAATTTATGATTAATATCCTTTGAGAGTAGATAATAAAAGTTATTTTATCATTGTTAAAGAGCATAAAAAATATCACTAGATAAATCAAAATTTTCAAAATGATCAAAAAAATTTAAAATTTGAATTTATTTCACCCCTTTAAATATTAAATTCTCGTAGAAATACAAGAAACATAATATATAAATTAATATCTATTTAATAAGTCATTTAATATATTTTTAAGAGATAATCATTTAGAAAAACCATTGCTAAAATCTCCATAAATATCTCATATTCAAATTCTAAAAATGAATGCTTCATAAATTGGGATCCTTTGTATATGAATAATGTAAAAAGTAAGGATCATAATGTAAAATTGATTCCAAAATGTTGGGATGCCTAACCATACATTAAATACTTTAAAATAGGGTTATTCAAAAAATACTGGTTTCTAATCCAATATTTTTTCTTAAACATTGGGTACAAATTATCAATCCTTATCAAATGTCAGTTTCCAAAACCTAACATTATCTATAAATGTAGGGTTATGAATAGTTATATAAGAATACTTAGAAAAAAATACAAAAAACTTTGAAAAACATCAACAAAATCAGTTTCAGAAAAAACTAAATATTTTAAGAAATATAACCATGAATCAAATTTATGTAACCTCATAATTAAAAATTTAAGGATATTTTAGAGGATTAAAATCAATGAGAGATTAATTAATATTGTTTAATTAGTATATTCCCAATAATATCCCCCTTTTAATGTTTAAAAAATTAATAAAAATAATAATACAAACCAAAAATATATGTTTTATTGATTAAAAAATTAAACTATTATTTAATGTCATGGATGTTATATTTGGAAATATTTCTCCCAAAAGAAGTGAAGATATAATTTAAAGGATAAAAATATTGTTTTTATCATTACATATAATCTATTTTTCGATATAAAAAAATGTATGAAATAGATAGAAAAAATTTAATTTTGAACCAAACTATATATGGATGTTTGGTTATGTAAAATGAAACCTGGAAATGTTTAGGCTTTGTAACATAAATCAACAATTAAAACTAAATAGAAAAAGGGGTTGGATAATACAAATTTCTTTTTTAGTAACAATTCCTAATTACAAGAGATATTTTCCTCACTGGTAGAATGGTTATAGTGTAATATGGGAATATGACTCATGCTTAGGATTCGATGAATATTATGATGTTAAATAATGAAAAAAATTATGATGCACTATCATCAATTCCACCATCAATAACTCAATATTATATTTTATTTTCCTAGAAAATTCAAATCAAATTGAAATTGATCCGTGAATCACATTTAGAAATTAAATAGGTTTATTTTTTAAAATTATGAATATATTCATAAGACATGATATAATTAAGGATCTTTTCACCAATCCAAATGACTAAATTTCAAGCACCAGCCTCTTCATATAAAAATTTCGTAACAGGCCCATACTGATTGTCCTATTTATTGTGTAGTGGAATATGATCACACTATAAAAATTTAATTCTATCATTTAGTGCTAAAAAATATTAGTAATGGGTTCAAAAATTTTAATCAAATTTATAGAGACTATTCCACTAGAATTAGAATCTCTCACTTGGCATGAACTATCTTTGATAGACTCAAACAAGATTCCCAAAAAATTCATAGGATATGTAAAATTAGGGTAAAAAAATTCACTTCATATATGGACCACTTTCATTCAATATTTTTCCTTAGTAAGGAATCAAAATCTCTTCTTGAAATTCAGCATTCATTCAAAATTTTAATTTGAACCAAAAGAGATTCAAATTTATTTATTAAGGATGAAAATTTTCTCAAATGATTATATGACTTTCTAAAAAACTCTAAATTTGCATGAAATTGTACAAAATCTTCTTTTATCATTTTATTATTTTCAATCATAAGTAAGAAACAATTGTAGGTACACTCTTCAAAATTAAAATCAACCTTCGTAGCTAATTAGCACTGATAAGGTATCACTGAAGGTCCTTCAACAACAACTAATTAAAGTTATTTTTTTCTCAAATTCTATAGAAGAAAGAGATAGTGGATCTCCAATAACTTAATTATTATCCCCAGTTTCAACTTTAATTGTCCTTTCTGAAGAATAAAAAAATGAAAAGATTGATCCCTGGTCAGATCTATTGTTTTTATAATAGGTTTATTGAAATTTACACTAGAAGCATCTCCTTCCGTATGAGCATCTTATGATTTTTTAGATTGTGAATAATTATTAGTTTTCAGAACATGTGATTCACCTTGAAATATATCCTCTATTTTTTATTCAGAAATTGAAAATTATTGAATCATTTTTTCAAAATTACAGGCTACAAAATTTGTAATTAGTTTTACTTTTATTCATAACATTAAAAAAATATAAACTCCCCTATATTCACCAGATTTAACTCTAAAAGATTCATGGAATTAAAGAACTCCCCTATCCTAGAAGAGATATTCTTATCTACAATTATAACTCTTCTTATACAATGGGGAATGTTGGTAAAACATATAAAAATATCATACAAACATTAAACACCTACAATTAAATATTTACAAAATTCATCACCAAAATTTAGTAATTAACTAGCCAATTTCAGACATCTATGCTAACCTTGAGCATTATATTTTGATTGATCATTATCATTGGCTTTAATATTCATCAATTTTTCTTTGATTATGCTTCATAAGAATCTAAATTACATGAACAACCAATCCAAGAGAATATTTTTATGATTACATCATATCCCTTTATAAATGTTATCTATTATCCATTTTTTTCATTAAAAAAGTGAAATTAAACTAAAATTTGTATAGAAATGCATCTTAGCAATAACTATAGAAGTAGGGATGCACATATCTCTTCATAAACCTTCCGAAAGTTTTTTGATGTCACTCAACATCAAGAACATCCCATACATATATGGGAAAATAAATTTCACCAAAACTATTATTCATGGGACTATAGAATATTAAAAGAACATTATCAAGAGATTTGGGTAATCCTAAAAATATTTTATGAACATCTTTTTTATTTGGGTTGTCCCCATTAAGAATGAAATAACATCCTTTGACTTATTATTAATATCCACAATTTATTTTAAATTGAATTGGAATATTCCTAAATGAGGGTATTTCAAAATCAGAGCTATATCAGTGGTTTAGATTGAAGATTCTCTATATTTCATCTTTAAGGATACAATATCCCCTCTCTCACTCCAAAACCAAAATACACATTATTATATAAATATTTCGCGTATATTTCAAATAAATACTCTATATTTAATATATTGAAAAAATATTGTAGTCCTTGATATCATAGGTCTTTCTTCAGTAGGAGATTCTTCTAAAACAACTATTTGAAATCGATAACATTTTCTTTATCGGACACTCCATTATGATCTACAATGCCTATTCCTATTAGATCCACTTGGTCTACCTTCATCGATTAACAAGGGTTATCCATTATAGTAATATGAATACTTGAGGTTCAAATGATATGGTTCAAGAAGGATTCATATATTTAGAGTTGAAAAGATTTAAAGGGCCTAACAATGATGGTAAGATAGATATGTGTAATTTTTATGGACCTTGAGAAATAATATGGGTCTTTATGCCCAGTTTTTTGGGTAAATAATTTTGAATTTTTTAAACAATAAAATTCATTTTTATTAAATATATTATATATATATGATTTTAAATGATGCGCTTTCAAATAAATAAATATAAATAAAAAAACTATATATTATAAAAACATTAAATAAAAAAATTAATATTTTAGTAAGAGATTTAAAAATATAATTAAAATAATTATTTAAAATTATATAACCTTAACTCGACATTAATAAAATAAAAACTAATAGTATGTAGTGGTTCAGTGAAAATATCTACAAGATGATATTCCTTATTGAGAAATTTCATGGATATACCACTTTTATGTACAGAACATCTTGGAAAATGATTATATATATATATATATATATCAATATTCTATGTACTTGAGTAAGTCATTATTTTATTTGAGATATTAATATTACAAGATTTATCAAATAAAATGTGAATTTTATTAATGCTTAGTCTGAATTCAATGAGGGTGTGTTTCATCCACAAAACATGTGAATAGAAACCACTATCCAAACTACATTCAACCTCAACTATAGATAGTGAAACTGATTGTTAAATTTTAATAGACTAATATTCTATAGACTTTCTTAAAAAGTGATAAGTACTCAACGTTCCCTTCATATCAAATATACACCCTCCAAAATTAAAAATTGAATAAAAAATTAAATTAATATAATATATATTTGGTTATGATATAGATAGAAATTCAATTGTTCTTAAATAGATGAAAATGATTTTAAAATAAATAATATTTGATTCTTTTGGAATAGACTGAAATATTGAACAAATATTAATGGAAAACATAATATATAGTCTGATAGTACTCTGACATCAATAAATACTAATAATATCTCTATACAACATATTATTAATATGTTTTCTAGATTTATACAAATCATGTTTAATATTATTACCCATGGGAGTTTCACAAGTCTAAATGTTTTTATATCCAAACATTTCAAATAAATCAATAATATATTTTATTTGATATAAATGATTTCCAAAATATTTATTGATCGATTTGAAAATAAATAAATGAATTCAATCCTCCGCATCATACTCATTTTAAGTTACTTTTTTCATAATTTTTGAGAATTAATTACAAATAATTTTATCAGATGATCCAAAAATAATATATATATATATATATATATTTGTAATAATAAAACATTAGACGAAAAAATTTTCTTAAAAAGGGTAAGTTATACCAAGAATTTTTTTTTCAAAATATCATAATCTCAAATCCCAAGATCCTGATACATGATTAAGTACATAATGAGAATTTATTGTTTAAAAAATATAATTTCTCAAATGTGGGATTTCAAAACCATGAGGTTATTCAACATTGATTTCCCACCCTAAATAACCATTCAAAAGGTATATTTCAAATCCATATAATATAATATAAAATTAAGACGACATGTAGAGGATAACAATATTATAAGGGGTTCTAGACTAGAACTGATGTAGATGTTTCTTCACAATCTATTCCCTTTTACAGATTATATCCTTTAACAACTATCCATGTCTTATTCAAAATAACTATTCCATGACCTTCTTAATTATTTATAAAAACCCATTTGGGTCCAATTACAAATTGTTTTATAGCCTATTGATTAATTTCAAAACATCATTATTCTTAAACTAGTTTTGTTATTTATGTATATCTTGCATCAATGTCAAATAATTTAAGACTTATTCAACGGATTTAGTTTTGTACTAGGATAGGAAGGATGCAAAATAACCAATATTTACTAAATTTCTTAAAGTCCAAACTCTAGTATATAGATCAATAATAATAGTATTTAAATTATAGTCCTTAAGGTTATTGTATTTCTTGGTAATACACATTTATGTTCCTCTAATTAATGTTCTTCATAATTCGATTGATTCTAATAATATTCAAAATTACTTTCAAATAAATATTTAGAAGACTGATGTATAAAATTATTTAATGAATTTTTAATATAATTTATTTAAATATCAAACTGATCAGAAGGTTTGATTTTATATATGCCTAGGAATTACATACATGGATATTACATCATTTTTATCAATATTTATCACATTACAAAATTACAGGTCTAAGGACTATCATAATCTAATGTCATTCAAAACATGGAAATATAATCTTCTATCTTGATGAAGGATATTCAGTGTTTCCAACAACGATCTCCCAATTTGGTACTCATACATAAAACTATTCATCTTAACCTAGGGAAAGGAATCACAAGAAACGATGATCTCAGATGCTCTATAAGGGTAAATAAAGGAGATAAATAAGAATAACACAATCCTAATGGTAAGATAACATGATAATAACATTTTAAGATCATAACCGACATATCAAATATCATATGCCTAAGTCAAGGAATAACTATTGGAAATTCATTAGATATGAATCATAAGGGTGATAAATCATCATAAATCAATAATGAACTATAAGGTCATGTTATATAACTATGGTACCATCATAAATATTGAGAAAATTTTAGGGGGTCAAGGTTAACTACCTAGACCATCACTATAGTGGATAATGCCACATTAGTTCATCATTATGGATCAGGATGCACATGTTTCCCATTGTTGATTGGGATACACTTGTTTCCCCTTGTAGATCCAGAAACACCTTTTCCTTATTGTAGATCAAGCCCATCAACAATTTTTCCATCATTGTCTCATGATATATAAATCTTTACCAAATGCATCGAATGTAGATTTTGGTCCCACCCATCACATAATGAAATAATAAATACATGTTAAATAAGATCAAAACCATTAATCATATCATAAACAATGAAATCAAATGGGTATAATAAAAATTTCATTATATCATAACTCATGTAAAAGAGATAGTTTTTATAATCATTTCATCATAGAATAACCAATAAAAGAAACTAGTTTTCATAAGAATTTTATCATTGTATAACTTGGGGAAAAGAAATGTTTTCATAAAAAACATAACATCTTAAAAATTAACAACTTATATAAACAATGAGAATGGTGTCCTTAGATCATATCCGTAATAAATAATAAACTATATCAAAGTATTTCATCTTAGAAGAAAAAGGATATTGAAATAAAAAACATCAAATTTCTTTAAGGAAAATAAAATTCAATTTAAAATGGATTTTTAAGGCAGAAAACATCTTCAAAATCATTTTATTTTAAAAAACATTTTATATTTAAAAAATAATCTTTAAAAAATAATTTAAAACATTTATTGAAGAAAATATAATTTCCACTTAGGAAAAAAACTTTAGAATTCATAAAACATTTTAAAGACCTTATTATTTCTAAATATCCTTGGAAGCTTATAAAGAAGAATTTGAAAATAATTGTAATCAATTTTTAAAACATAAATTTTTTTAATAATTTTCCCTAAAAATGATATTTAAATACCACTTTTATTTTTTTATAATAAATGGTTTTTGAATATAACAAATTTCTGAACGAAGATATAAAAAATGTTAGATTTTATTAAAAACACTATCTTAATAATCTTCAGTACCAAATAGTGGAAAAATGATACCAATATTACAAGGTATCATGAATAAATTGAAGAGAAGAAAAATAATTACAATTCTTAAGATATGTATAATAATATTTTATCAATGTATGTATGATAATAAAAAATCATTGTATACAATGTGATTGTGGTAATAAAGTATTACTATTTTGGAAACATTGAATCAAAATTCCCATGAAATAATAACATTTCATGAAAATTAATATAACACTAATGTTTTATATTCATGATATAATAAGTAAAAGTGAAATACATACACCACATTATTAAATACTCGTTCTTAACAAAACATGTGTCTTGAAGAAGGAAAATCGAGACAAAATTACCTTTCTTTTTGGTAAATTTCGAACTGTAAAACCAAATGAATGGTATATAATAAAATAGATATGTAAATACCCATAAATTTAAGTATATGAGTATTCAAATAAATTAATGATTAGTATATATAGAATAAAAAATAATCATCTTCTGAATATAGAATAGGTCTTGTAGAAGTATAAGTGAGACAAGAAATCGTCATTCTACTTAAGTAACTTTGGAATCGTGAGATAAATGAAATAATAATGTAAATTTAAAAATTTAACATCATTTTATAAATTAAATTCATGATATAAAATGAAACACTTTAGTATATACACCACAAAAAAATAATAAGTCATGAATATAACATATTTCTCACAAAAATAAATGTGATATGAGAAAACCCTTACCTTATTTTTTAATTAATTCATACATGTTCAAAAATATTGTTTAATAAATATATGTTTATTCAAAATATACCACTGACAAATTTTATTATATATCATGAAATATATTATGAAATTATGACATTATATATCCCCATTGTTAATAATTTCATGTTAAAGTTATGTTCTGGGTAATAAACCCTTTATTTTTTATGTTTAGTTTGACTTATTATTCATGATCCTTTACTTAGATAAATATTTACCTATTTAAATAATTTAAAATTTGAATGAAATATCATATATATTTATTATATATGTATTTACAATAATCTCAAAATATTGAAATATTAATTGAAATACACCATTCATGGAGAGGGTAGGCCGTACATACACGTGAACACTATTTCCATTTTCTTATCATATTTTTAGAGAATGAAAATTAGATGATATATATATATATTTTAAATTATTATTATTATTTAATATTTGTAACATATTTTTATTGAACCCATTATTAATACATTCCATGTAGAGAGTGAATGAATTACATCATTTGGAGGAGGCAGTAATCCAGACATCCACAAACCAAGTTATCATATACCCACAAAGTTAAAAGAATTAAGGTATGTATTATATAATAATTATAAAATAATAAAGACACAATAGATATCATATATAGTATATAAATATATTAATTTCATCTTTATTATCATCCTTGAGATATGTTAACGGAATAATTAAAACATCGGTTCGTGAGTCGGTAGTGCACCGTACACAAAAATAATGACTCTACCTCCCATTTCATGTAGGTTTGTGTGTGTTGGTCATTATATTAACAAAAATAATTTACAAAAATATTTATGATAATTATATTATTATCAAATCATATAACATTAAAAATTTAGTGGGTTTGAGAAGAAAATAAAATAAAATAGTGCATTAAGAAATATTTCCGCTTCTTCAGGTAACTCCATTTGGTTTTGAATAAAGGGATTACATGACTGGATTTATGTAAACTGTGAGGCTTCTAGGTTGAGTAGATGGAATTTGGGAACATATTTTGTTCGTTTTTATATGAGGTAAAGGGCTTGAAATGTGTAATCAAGTTAGGGGGTGAGTGCCCTGTTATAGAGGAGGAGTGGCATTCTTGTAAATATAAAAAAGTAAACAATATTGAGAGGACTATCTTACATAATGAGCCTATAAAAATTCTCTATTTTAGATAAAATTTAGGGTATGGTAAATATATATCCAACCAATAGCATTTTAACATGTGTTTAGTGTATTCAGACTCTTAATTTAAAGTCTAATAACTATGTAATATCACTTTTTCCTTAATCGATGTAATTAACTTTCATTAACTTCACCGATATTTATTTCCAAAAACTAATTTGAACTTAATTTAAAATAGAAATTATTATAAAAAAATATTTAATCATTTTTTCCAAATTATAAACTCATAATTGGATTAAATTAATATAAAATGAATCACGAAGATGGGATGTACCAATGAGCTGTTAAAGTTACAAGTTCCAATGATTTAATTTTTTTATAACCAATTTCAAAGTGAAATTGATTCCAATGTCATAAATTGGATTAATATATTTAAAATTGAACTAAATATAATTTATAACCAATACATTAAATAATTTAAATAGAAAAATAAAATAGTTGCAAATTTTTATTTCTATTAAAAGTTAATAATTTTCAATATTAATAAAAAATTATAATTCGTAGAAATATACCAAAAATTCACACAATGTAAATTTTGATATTCCTATTTCCAAAATTATGTTCATTTTTTCAAATAAAAATTATATAAGTCTAAAAAATCAGTTTTAAAATAAGTCATCCATTAGAAGGCGGTAAAACTGGATTTTAGACTAATACAACTTTTATGACTAAAACAATATTTATAATTATTATATTTATGTTAAACATATTTTATGAATTTAAAAACATTTGGTTGATTTTTTAGTATATAAATTATATTAAAAACATTCATCAAAAGTTTTTTTTACTTTATTTTGAAAAATCATGTTTGTACATATAAGAATAATTTTCGTAGAAAAGGATTTTCTTTATTTTAACATAGTTATTACATTAATTTATAAATAATTGATAACCAAATTAGTTGGTTTATAGAAATGGGAAAACCATATTTTAATAAAATAGTTTTATTTGTAACATCCATTTCATTGGCTATGTGGTAACTATAATAATATTCTAATAATAATAAAAATATTAATAGTAAATTATAGTTCGATAAAACTCGAAATTCTGTGTAATGAAGGATATAAAAGAAACTATTAATTTAGTGTAACACATGATAAACATAGTGTTACATTTACCTCAAGTTAATCTATGTGTTGCGTGTAGAATAATCTCGACTTGGTGTTTCATACCAGTAATCATTTTTTAACCATAATCACTATAATTAATTTTAATTACATTCAATAATATTTTTTTTCAAAAGATAATTTTTTTGTATATGAAATTATAAATTTTGACGATTAAAAATATGGAATCCATTTTTTCAGTTTTCAATCACATAATTTGTAGAAATTAATTTAAAATTTGTCCCACAAACATGACAATAATGTGGGTTTTTCACATCAAAATTTCTATAGGTCAAAATGTTTTTATATCCAATTTCAGTGTCAAATTTATTTCAATATCCTTCATTGGTTTTATTTTAAAATAGTCTAACTAATTATTAATTAAAACCATTTTAAAAAAAACTATATATGTAAATAAGTTGAAGAAACTGTAGTTTTTAGTAAAATTTAGTATTTCACTATAAAATAAAAAAGGAAACTTCCCAAAAAAATAAAAAATTCACCCAATATTGATTCTTATATTCCTCTTTAAAAATTGAAGTTTATTTTTCAAATAAAAATTTTAAAATTTTAAAAAAATTATTTAATATAGGTAATCCTTTAAAAGTTGGTAAAATTATCATTTAGAAAAATAAATCCTTTTATTCATAAATTTTGAATTATTTTTATCTAATACCTATAAAATAAATTGGATTAGTGTAAAAAATCATATTAAATATATACTATATAAATTTTAAAAAATATATTCACAAATGGTGGATTATTTAATTTATTATCATATAATTTGTTTGAACATAGAAAAACAGTTTTGTTTATTAATAATAATATTAATATAATGTTATAGTTCATTAAAATTTGGACCTCTATGTAACATAACATAATCTAAGTCGTCTGTATACTTAAAACTCCAATTGTTGTTTCATAAAAATAAATAATAACTTGGTTCTTTATAACACAATCTATATTCAGTGTTTCATGAAATGAAAAATATCAAAATGATTAAATTAATCTGAAAAAAAATATTTCAAAAAATATCACCATGTTATATTCTACCCCATTAAAATTATTTTCACTCTAGAAATTAATATGGGAAACTAAATATTTAAAATTTGAAATTATTATTCATATAATTTCATAATTAGAAAATGAATACTAAATAATCAATTGAAATAAAATGTTGGAATTATAATGGTTTCCCAATGTAACTCATAATTAGGATTACATATAGGAGAAAATTGGTTGCATGGGAATATTTAGACTTATAAGAGATATATAACTATCATGTTCTGATGGAGAGTGATGGTGAACATAGTCAAGATAATTTTAATGATCACAAATACATAAAAAATGATTCTTGAAAAAAGTTCATTGATGTCATAAAAAATGATGATAGTAGGACAAACATTACGTTACCATTATTTCGTTAATATTGGCGGATTTTTCACAATAATATATACATACATGATTTCAAAGAATTTGAAATATAAAATATCACGCTTTGGTTGTTCCTCAATCAATTTCATCTTCATTGTATACTATATTAAGTGAAGGTCAATTTGTTATTCTTAAAGAACAAATGGATCATAAGATCCACAAAGGCAAAAAAGTAATTTCTTCTGTTTTTAGTTATTATCAAAGAAAAATTGTTATAATAGGTTATCCAATATGAATAAATACTTACGTGTTGAGGTAATAAATTAATCTATAAAAACTAATTCTATTTTTAACATAATCCATTTCTAAAAAGGTTATTAATGTAACCTTTATGAATTATAATTAACCATTTAGTCCTTAAATAAGATCTTATTTAATACCAAAAACATTTTCTTTGGAAACATGGGTCCATCCATTTACAAATGGAATATCAAATGGGATTTTATTAATCTTGAATCCATGTAGGGGGAGATAATGACATAAAATATCACCAAAAAGTAAACAATAAGATTTTAATAGGGATTATTTTTACAAAATCAAACATGAAACTCCCCACTATAGATGGGGGAAAGTGTTACCTAATTATCATAATTAACTTAATCCATTGTTATTTCATAAGATATACATTAATACATTATCTTACGATTGATCTGATGTTGATAATCATCATTAACCTTTGGATTTATGCACTTATTTTCATAATTACAAAACCCCTTACACTTGTTACACTTAATTATGGGAGGTGCATTCTTTGAAGTTTCCATTTATTCCCATTACGTTGGAATTCAGTCACTCAATGAATTATTTTCCACACTTAAAGCATTTAGTAGTTATTTTAATATAATTTTTTTCAATTTTCCTTTTCATACATTGACCATAAAATAAATATAATATTATTCTCTCCATATCATTCAGAGTTACCCTTGAATTATATCATTATATTCTTATCCTAACCATTAGATTCATGGGAATCATTAAACTCCCTTTCTGTAAGAAGAAATTGAGGAAGGTACTTATTGAAAAATAATTTTGTGAACCCATACTAATCCATGGATTAAATTTTATCTCATTTTCTTATATTCTTGAAAATGTTCCATTATTGATTCTCTTCACCTTCCAATAGATAAGTTCCCAGCATAACATTTTTTCATTCTGAATAACGAAGAATAAAAAATATATTCTATGTTTTACATATTCATTTGTCTTCCACTTGTGGATCAATAATTCAACTAATAAAAGCAATATGTTTCCTTAAGAAGTATTCAAGATAACGTTGTTCCCCACTTTGATCATTTGAATTCTCAACATGTTTCATGTATTCATAAGATTGTATGTTCATAACATTTGGGGGTTTAATTCATTATTCTATAAAATTTGGCTTCTCAAGAGGATCGTCATTTCATTTTCCATTTAATTCCTCATTAACATGGTTCATTTGGGTTTTATCCATTTATTTAAACTATAAATTAAAGTGTGAGAAACACTTATCATAGTGGAAAACCACCTAATCAAAAAAATAATAATCACATATATGATGTCTCAAGAATGAAACCAAATTCATTAATCTGTAAAAACTAATGTTTAAAAATGTTAATTAATATTCATATTCTATTTCAACCCTTCATGATTTATTGTAATGTATTTTGGTAATTTCAAATGTGTATCCTCCAGGAGTGGTAAGACTGGTGTGCCGCAAGGCATGTTGTCATGCACAAGTTCCAAATAGAGTCTATCTCAATATATTGTTTTTGGGGTTAATACCACTATGTATATTTGTTCCAAATCCACATCCACTAGTAGTATCTATAAGGGGATATAATCTCATGGAAACCACTCTATCAATCCTCTACCAAACTTCTAGGATTATTTCATAAAATTTCACTCATCCTTTGACTTATCCATAGAATCATCCCTAGACACATCCTTAGAAATATCCTCTGGGATCTCACTAAAATTTTTTAATCCCATATTTTTATGGATGACTAAAAATTTCCTTTGATACCAACTATTACATCCCATGCTTATAACACTCAGATATTACATAATCATAGATGAATATTCCGCACATTAAAAAAATAAATGAATGAAGATCATAACAGTTTAGTGTCTTTCTAAACATGGTTGCATAATCTTCTAAATTAGTGAATGATCTTCATCATCTCCCAAAATGATACTCCCATTTAGTACTCCTATATAAAACATATCTTCATAACATGGGGAATAGAAACATAAGAAAGGGGGGAGATAAGACACTCAACAAGTGTAAACAAGGGAGATATGAAAGCATAACATTATAATAAATATATATGAACATAATCATTACATTAGAAGATCATAAACTATATAATAAATATTATAATCAAGAGTCATGTCATAATGGTTGGAAGTTCATAAGATATGAATCAAAAGGTAATTAAGACTATAATTTATTAGATAAAAAAGGAATAAGACATGGAAATCGGTCATACACATAATGATGGAAAATCCTATGTCAAGGCTTCCATCCAAGACCACTATAATATGTTAGGCTTAATCTATCCACCTATTTAACTTCTTCATTCTTGGGGCTACATATCGTGTACTCTCTGGTTTTGGTCTTGGGATTCCCTCCCATTCATCCTCTTATTTCACTATAGGTATTCCCTTCCATGTACCATCTTGTTATAGTATTGGTAATCCCTACCATGCATCCTCTTGTTTTAGGCTCATGATTCCCACCCACGATCCATATTGTTTCGTGCTTGGGATTATAACTAATGTACCCTCTTATTTCAGGATTGGGATTCCCTCTCATGTACCCTCTTATATTGAGCTTTAGATTCCCTACCTTGGACCCCTTGATCTGATAAAACATTTATCATTACCCATTTCATTGGAAGAATATATATATATATATATATATATATATATATATATATTTTTATATATATATCACCCATCACATAATGAAATCATACAAGCATGTTCCAGAATTTAACATAAAATTCATTATATCCTGACCCATAAAAATATGTGGGTTTAATAAATATCATATAAAAACCATGAAATGATATGGGTATTATAAAAATTTCATCCTATCATATATTTTGGAAAATATACAGTTATCATAATCATTCCATCATAGAATAGCCTGTGAAAGGAAGAAGGTTTCATAATCATTCTCTTTGGGAATAACTTGTGTAAGAGAAACAGTTTTAATTAATATCTCATAACAAAAACATAAATCAATCAAAATAATAATAATAATTGCATCCATTGTTCATATCCCAAGAAAATAATAAACAATATCAAAGGATTCAAACAAATATGGGAATGAATTTTGAAATGTCACATGAAGCATTTCTTAAGGAAAATAACATTTTTTTGAAAATAACTTTAAAAAAATAAATAATTTTAAGAATAAATTCATTTAAAAAACCTCCTAAAAATAAATATAATAATATTTTTCAATACATTTATAAAATATCAGGATGAAAATATTTTTTCATTAGGGAAAATTCTTTTTAAGTCATAGAAAATTTTGAAAAACATTTTCCTTGAAAATACTTTAAAATTTTATAATGGAATCTACGGGAAAAAATTAAATTTTTTTTGGAAAAAAATAATAATTATTAAATAAATTTTCCTTAAAAATGAGAATAAAATATCATTTAAAAACATTGTTGTAAAATAATTTTATAAAACAATGTTTTTGATTTAAATTTATTTCCCACCGAAGAGAGAATTAATTCCTGATTTTATAAAAAAAATTATCAATTATATCATGTACCAAAGATTATAAAAATGGTACCATTACATTAAAATATCATGATTTACCCAATTAAAATAAAATTCATGTGTTTTGAGAGATATGGATCATAATATTTCATCAATATAATCATAATCATAAATAATCATGATATGTGATGAGATTATATTAATGAACTATTACCAATTTGGTAATTACGAATCCTAATTCCCATGAAAGAATAAAATCACATGAATCATAAAATATCAATAAAAGATGCATATTTAGGACATAAAATATATATGTGTGGTATATAAAACTCATAAAACAACATTGGTGCATAACATTACATATGTCTCAAAGAAAGAAATTTGAGACAAAAATACCTTACCGATAAGGTCACTTTTGAACCGTATTCTCCATTAAAGATACATCATAAAATGGATATGTAAATACCTATAAATTTAAGGATAGTAATAATAAATTAAATTCATGTTTAGAATATAAACTACTCGATTGAAATTAGTGGTTAATATAGAATGTATCTCATGGATAGAAAAAGTTATATAATATTCTCTTACCTTAGGAATTGACTTTTTTGTACATGTTATAACCTACTCTATAATAAATATGTGTTTATTATACAAATACCATAGAACCATATTTATATACATAATACCATATATGGGTTTCTTAAGTATTTCTATAATAATTTTCTAAACAATTTCATGTTAGGTTTACATATTAGGAAGTAACCACGTTGTTTTTTAATATTTTTTGACTTGTTATTCCTGATCCCCTAACATAGATCATGATTTACATATTTATAGAATGTAAAAAAAATTATTTGAATATCATATATATTTATTATATAATTATTTATAATAATCAATAAAATATTGAAACAAGTAATGGATGTAATATTCATAGAGAGGGTAAGCCATACTTAAGCATAGACATTGTTTCTATTTTCTGTTCAATGTTTAAGAATGTTAAAATGGAGTACTCCTTAAAGAAAATAACCTTTTTTTAAAAACAATCATTCTATAAAACATCTTAGTGTTATTTTTATTTTAAAATTACTTTTAAAAAATAAAAAGGATTCTATAAAAATAATTTAAAACATTTTCCAAGGAAAATATCCTTTTCGCTTTTAAAAATACTTTTTAAATCATTAAACATTGTGAAAACCTTTTTCTATGAAAAAATATTGATAACTTACAAATGATATTTTTAAAACCATTTAATATTCCTTTAATAACATAACACAATTTTAAATTCCCTTTCCCTGAAAATGTGAATGAAATATAATTTGAAAATATATTTGAATCCTTTGTTAGAAAACATTTTTTAAAATAAAATAAATTTATCATTGTGTTTAGAAATATGGTCATTTATTCCTAAAATAATTTTTTATATATATTAAATAGAAAAGTGTGAAAAAAGGGTACCAATAAATTAATACATATTGAAAAAAAATATTAAAATAAATATCATTATATTTCTTCATATAAGGATCATAAGATTTCATCAATGAAAGAATAATTATAAACAATCCTGATAAAGGATGAGATTGTAGCAATAAACTCTTATGATTTTGGTATATTTGAATCAAAATACCCATGAAACAATAAACATAAATGAATTATAAAATTTATTAAAATAAGTATATTAATGAGATAACATGTCAAATGGTATTATATACACCTCATAAAATAATATCAGTACATAACAAAACATGTGTCTCAAAGAAGGAAAACTGAGAACCCTTACCTTCTGATTTTGTAAAATTTAATCTATAAAGCCCCATGAATTAGTGATAATAAAATGGATATATAAATAACCATATATTTATGGATAATATACATATAATTAATTTTTGGTAAGTATATTCACCACATTAAATAAATGTCTACTGAATATGGAATGGGTCTCGCAGACTGAAATGCGAGACTATAAATCCCCATACTAAATGAATAAATTTTGGATCAGGACATTAAAGAATTAGTAAAATATATTTAAACATTTAATATATATAAATAAGTAGTATATATGATAAATAAATTCAAATGGTATTATATACACCACACACAAATAATAAGTGTTTAATATAGCATATATCTCATAGGAATAAATGTTAGATGAGGAGCCCCAAACCATATGTCTTCGATTTCATTGTAAACATTAAAATAACATGTATAATGAATACAAATTTTTTATAAATCTTCCAATTAACCATATTATTATATAACATACAAAATATATGTTTTTATTATGTGTTTATATTACACATTTGATAACAATTTTATGCTAATGTTACATTTCAAGTAAAAACCACTTTTTTCGAATGTGCTTTGAATTTTTATTCATGATTATACTTCATAGGTCATTATATAATTATTTATTGAATTTAAAATATTATATTAATTTCATATAAATTAATTATAAATTTCTTTATAATAATATAAAAAATATAGAAATATGAAAAGTAATAGACCGTTCGTGGCGACGATAGTCATTACGTCTGGATGAACATTAATTTTATTTTAATATCAAATTTTTATAGAATAAATATAGATGATATATATATATATATATATTAGTTTATAAGTATTATTCCATACATATCACTTATGTTTGTTAAACCCATCACTAATACATTCAATGTACGGTTTGAATGAATCACATCGCTTTGAGGATGTTGTAGTCCACATGTCCACAAAAGAAGTTTTCACATTCCCAAAATATAGAAATAATGAAGGTGAGTTTTATATAATATATAAATAAGAAAATTTAAATCCAAAATTTAAAAAATGTCATATAAAACAACAATTACATCATTATTCACATCCTTTACAGGTGGTAATGGAAGAATTAATGACATCGGTTTGGGAGGATGTAGTTCTTTATACACACGAATGAAGATTGTGTATCACATTTGATGGAAGTTTATATGAGTATATATCATACCCATAACGTAAATAAATATATTTAAATTAGGATAATGAGTTTATTATATAATAATGGAATAATAGTTACTGAGTGTGTTGGAGAAGGAAAAAAATTAAAATTCATGTTGATGAATATTACCAATTCTTCAGGTAACTCCTTTTAGTTTGAAAGAAATAGATTAGTTGGTTGTATTTATGTACTATGTAAGGCTTGTAGGATGAGAGGAGGGAATTTTGGTTCTTATTTTTGCAGGTTTTGTATGAGATAATAGTCTTGAGAGGTGTAAATGAGATAGGGGTGTGTATCCTTTTATAGTGGAGGAGGAGTGGGATTTTTGTAAATAAAAAACTGTTAAAACTATTAAGTGATATCTGTTACATCATGTGCAACGAATAATTTTCCATTTTGTAGAGAATATAATATATTTTCAAAATATATCCATAAAATTTATTTTGCATATGTTTCTTGGGTATATGGAACCTTCAATTAATGTTTTACTACTGTTTATGTTTTTTTACCATAATTGTTATTATTAATTTTAATTACTGTAACCAATAAATGTTTTATTTTCAAGATAACTCAATTTTAGGGGATAAGTGAGAAACATCACGAAAGAAACCATCACAAAACCCCGACACACACAAACCACAATGCATTAAACACTACAAGAGATCACATAACCATTAAATTAGAGAATAATCCTATTAGAATCTTTATCCAAATATAATTTCCAGTGTAGGATATTTTATTTAATTTTTGGATCATCCATGTTAAGGTCTTAAATATTATAAGATAACTTTTCCCACATTTGAATAAACTCTTCCATGTTTATTTTTTTTATTGAAAAATATTTTCTGAACGAGTTCTGGCTTACTGAACCATTAAATTACTCGTCATTAGTGTCCAAAGGTAGAACCCTATTTACTATTCTATATAAATATTCTTTGGAGGCCATGATCATAATGTCCTTTTCAATGATTTCCACCAAATAGTGTACGATTAGATCCCTTGTCTTTCCATTATTTGTAAATATTCCCTCCCTTTCATTATGTTTTCCCTTTTTAGTGGAAATTTTCTCCACTGACCCTAGAAAATATGAATAATCTTTCTACCTTTTGGGTGACATAACATTAGTCAGTATAAAAATCATTGAGTCATGGTTTTTCTATTTCATCATTCTCTAGAAATGAATTCCCATTAGATGACTTTCCTCCATGTTTTCTCCAAAAAGAAGACTATCACTGTCATCACTTGACTTTGTCTCATATGCTCATTGTTGCATGACGGAGTGCTCCTCCGGATCGGGCCCTCTTTAAACCTGTGTTTTTCACTCAATTTTTAGTACATCAAATATATTTCCAGGTTTTATGGGGTCCCCAGTACTGATAGGAGTAGACTTATTCTATGAAATCAAAATGTCCCCCTGAAAATCAAATAATTAGTGCATTTACAACTTCAGATATTTGCAGCTACATAGATTACACTCACATAAATATTGAGTATGAGAAACAACAAAAGATGGTATAACCAATTCTAAATATGATAAGGGTGATGATTTCCCACAATCAGTTTCAATGGTCATCTTCTCAGTTCCACCAGAGCCACCGTAACCTTCCTTGTCAATGTAATGTCACCCTAGTCATACCTCAAATGATAATAAATCTATGCAACATTCAGCTGAGTATGCATTATTGGAACCTCTTTCTAGACGATAGGAACCTACCCAAACTTGTTGTTTCCTAACTGTTCCATCACAAGGTCCTTGCCTGATGAAACAAAATAAGAGTTATTCAGTCCAATCTCCTTGGTGGCCTACAAAGGCTGGTCCTCTCCCAAGATGTTTACTTGAAGGGTATCCCGTGATTTTCTATCAATTACATTCCTTTAACTATAGGAGTCATGTCCAAGATTCCTATAGAGTGAACATAATGATACCCAAGACTCATAGAGAACCTTTTCAATCAACCACAGTTAACCTTCAATCTCAATTCGAATAGAATCTGTCAAGTATTTGGGAATATCAACATCAAAACATATCCTAAGAGAAACTGAAAAACATACTACACGTGTATGATGATTCGAATATAGTAAGAGACCAAACAGATTACAAATCAACTATAGAATAGCTGGATTCTGGAATGGTAGATGATGTCTAAGGAGAGAATTACAAATCTCCTACTAGGGGGATCATGCTTCAAGTTAAAATCAAAATACCACATAATGTGGAGAAAAAGTAAACAAAAAATTATTCATAGATAATTTTCCCAAAAATAAATTAAGTCATCATTTATCAAGAATCATATCAAAAAGTACCTCGGGTCCAAAATCCCTACAATTGCCTGATCTTGTAGTTTCCAAAAATACAATATGAACTAGTAAAAGACATCAATGGAAGGATGTATCATATTGAAGTGGGACACAAACTGAAATACCACATCATATAGCCATTCATGAACACTAAATATGAAATCATAACTTTTATAATCCCATCCATGCATGACCGGACTTTGGGTGAAATATCCATGGAAGGGAAGCTGGGGAGAAGAGTGGGATTTGTAAACAGAGTAAAAATGTGGGGATGAGGAAAATGATAAATATGTGGGGGATCATTCTCCCCCTATTCAGAAATGTACTAGAAGGGGAGGCAATGGGAATCCCATAAACTAGGTCATTTGAGGGATTTCATAGTGAAGGAATCCAATCCCCAATTTTTTATTATTATTAATTACTCTCAGTAATAAAACTGGTGAAAAATAGGATGAACATACTTGTATTTATAAATTATTATGATTACAAAAATGGAATAAATATTTCCAAATTCCAAGAACATAAGTAGGTGAATTAGATTTCAAATTAATCCTACATACGGGATGTAACAATGTGTTTTTAAAGTAAAACTGTTTAACATTTTGAAATGTTTTTATATCCAATTTAAATGTGAAATTGATTCCAATGAAATAAATTAAATTAATATATTTAAAATTGATGTAAATATACATTACAACCATTATAAAATATAATTTAACTATATGAACTATTTATAAGAAAATGAAAATTTCAGTTAAAATTAAGTGCTTCTCCCTATTCATCTAAAAATGAATCTTCCTAAAAAACTACCAAAAAATCACCCAAAGAAAATTTTGATATTTATATTAATAAAATTAATTTTATTATATCAAATAAAAATTATAAGAGTGTAGAAAATTATTTTATAACATATCTTCTACTAAATGGCGTTTAAACTACCTTTTACAATGAAACATTTTTTTAGGACTAAAACTGGACTTTTTCTTGTTTTATGCTAATTAGAAATATTAGATGAATGTAAAAAAATTGGAATAATTTTTTAAAAAGTTTAATCAATAGTTTATAGTTTAATTTTTTCAGATAAAAATTGTTTGTACATTAAAAAATAGTTTTCATAGAAAATGAATTTCATTATTTTCAAATAGCTTTATGTCCATTTAAAGCAAATTAATAACTAAAGGATTGATTTTAAATACATGTGTAAATCCTATTTTCACAATTTAGTTAATATTATCTATAACTTCAATTGAAATGGAAAGGTTATAACTATAGAAACATTTTAGTAATAATATTAATAGTATAATGTAGTTCTATATAACTCAAACTTGTGTGTTACAAAATTTATCAAAAGAACTTGGTATTATGTGTAACATAAGCTAAATATAGTTTTTCATGTACTAGAATCTAATATAAGTTTTTAATTTAGTAGAATATAAAAATGGTTTTGAATAAAATTAATGAATTTATTGCTTATTTCTAATAAATCATGCTAGATTCAATGTTCTGTGGAATGAAGAAAAATTAAAAATTTTAAATTAAATAGAAAAAAATATTTCACAGAATCTCGGGGTATTAAGATGTTAATCAAACATCTGAATAATAGATTACTCAACCATCCATGAAATAATATTATGAATATTTCAATCTTTTGATATATTAAAATATCCAATAAATATTCCTTCACCAGCCTATGGATTTATCATACCAATGTTGTTCTTTTTTTCAAGGTAAACTCCTTAAAAAGAAAAACATTGAAGTATAAAATATTTTTTTATTTTATTCAATATCTCATAGTGTATATTCTTGAGAAATAGTCTCAATAAGACACAATTCAGGATATAAAATTATGTAATTAAATATTTTGAACAAAATTAGGTAGGAAGAATACATTCATTCAAGGTATTTTTTTTACCATTTCTTGAATAGTTTTATTTCTTTTTTTATGAAATTCCATTCTTTTGAGGTGTGATTAGATGAGAGAAATATTGTATAAAACCCATGTTTATGAGAAAATAATTGAATTTATGATACTCAATTTATCATACATGATCTCTTCCCAATGAATTTATTATAAAACATTTATAATTTTGAATAATTTTTCTAAAAAAACAATAATAAAAGAAAATCACTTTTAAATTGTAAAAAGACCCAGGTATATATGTAAAAGTATAGAACCAAAACCAGAACATAGAATCAGCTATCCAATCTTGATTCTATTGATGGTATAAACATATCCATGTGTATTTTTTCAATTTTTTTGGAAATAGAAATATTATTTATATATTTAAATAATAAATTATGTTTTCTCCCTTGTTGGCTTGTATCAGAAGGTATATTATGATGAAATTATGGAATGGGAATATAAAAAATAAAAACTTATTTGAAAACTTTTTTATGGAAAATATATCATAATGTAAAATTATCTTGTTATTTTAACGTGATTCAATTTTTATAATTTAGTAAATTTTATTATTGTTTACAACATGAAATAAGTTCCATATTATAATCATTCTCAGATCTAGGTGACTTATATTTTATCAATTTTTATTTAAAAGTGGAATATATTTTGTTAGAAAATTCAATTAAAAATTTATCATCAATTATTTTTTAAATTTATATTTTATATTTGTTAATACCTTGAAAATAGAGAATATTATTCATGAGGATTTATTGTGGATCTCCCACTGATCCAAATACAACTATCTTTCCTTTAGAATTATCTCAATTGGAACCAGTCATCCATTAATTTTGATAGTGTAGGGAAATTTGAAATGTATTTACTCATGTTACTTAAGAATCCAATATAAAAATAACATATCACACTTCTCTTATTATTTATTTATAAATACAAAAACATCAAACAAAATCTTATTTCAGTGTCCAAATTCTATTGGTTATAGCTATTTCTACAAGTAAATTTCCAAGAAAGCAGTCATATATAAATCATTAGAAAATTAAATAATTATCATTTGATAAGACAATAGATATATTGGCTTTATTTTCAATACAATCATTGGAATTACTCCTAATATATTATTTGAATTATTCCCATTAATACAACAATAAAATTAAGAAACATTAGACATGCTATTATTTATTGAACTGGGAAAAAAATAATTTTTATACAACATTAGATTTCCATTATTTCTTCCATATTATTTTTATCATTATGATGTAAATTATTTCTATTAATTTTGATTATGTATTATTCTCCATTAATTTATATATAGGAAACAAATTTAATTTCTTCTACATAATCCTACAACACTTTAATTCTTATTTCATGCACATTGAATTTTAAATAAAATTTAATTATTGTTTACTTGAATTCAATGTGCTATTTTAGAATAAAATAATTTTCACATGAAACTACATTATAAATATTAATTATTATTTTTATTTTTTAGTGATTTATATTACTCCTCAAACATAGATCAATATGCATCGAATTTATATTTTGATAAAACTTAATAATCTAATGAAGCTGAATAATGGGATTATTTTTATTCTTCTTTATCCATATAACCAAGTTGTTATTCAGATTTTATTTATCATTATCTAAATTAGAACATTAATATATAATGTTTTCTTCAGAATCACAATATGTAGAATCCATATATCTCTTCCCATTTCATTCATAATTATCTTTCATTGTTTAATTATTTTATTTATTTTCTATATTTCATTTATCTTATTTATTACATGGGAAATGAAGTCTAATGTTACCCCTCTATTGTCATTCCTAACATCAAACCTATTTCATTCTAGGATCATTATTCATAAAATCACAGAAATATTTCTTGAATCCTTCCTTCATCATATAAATATCAGTAAATATTATTTCTATATTAGAATATTCAAATTCAAAATCTAAATATAATGAATTATTTGTAGATTTAAAATCCTACTTGGATTTATTTTTATTTATTAGTGTTTCCATGTTGATAGAGATGTTTTCCCTTTTTATCATTATTGAATATTCTTCTTTATCTTTCATTTTAACTTAATATATGATTAAGGTACACCACAATTTTTTCATTGATATATTTTTTCCAATAGTATACTTTCTAATTAATGTATAAATTCCATTAAATATAGAGGGTAAAACATTAACTAACTTTTAATTAATTATCTAACTAATAAATTGGGTTTCCTAAGGTAGTCACACCATTGACTAATTCAGAAAACATTCCATTAATTTAGGTGATTGGTTTTCCACCAAACATATTTAATTTAATAAGATTAAGCATAGTTTTTTTGTATCTTTGTTTAATGACATTGTCAGATCCTTCATAGGAAACAAATATAACATTCCACATCTCATATGAAGTGTCAAATTGGAAAAAATCATTAAACTCATTAGGATGAAGTCAAAAGGTGACAAATTAATATATTTTAAATTTACATAATATTCAACTTCCTTGGAATAATACAACTTTTGTGGCTCTATGTTAATTTTACATGGATTTTATAGTACTCATATAACCCTTTAATCTATGTTTATTAAATTTTATATCCATTCGAGCTTTCCAAAAACCATAGTTTTCACCGTTAAAAATTGGAAATTGGATCATCAATATTCCTTCTATGAGATCACCCATAAGCATGATTTATTCACATATTTATTAAACTCTATCATTCAAGATATTTATAGATTTCATTATAGAGAAAATAATTTATTCTAATTTTAGGTTGTAAAATGTGATGACATAAGTTTGGGGGGGTTAATTGTGTCTAATTAAAAACACAATAAAAAATTAATATTAATCACCATTTTTTGTGTGATTTAACATTACTTTATTCGATCATATTACCAAATAGAAAAATAGAGATTAAAAAACTAATTTTTTTAATTTAGTGCACAATGATCAGCTATTGCACTCCACCAACCCTCTCTCAAGGAGTTTGGTAATTTTCAATAATTTTTCCATTTTCCTAGGGTCTCTATAATCATGTGTATAAAGTTTAAACCTTATAAAAAAGAATTTAATTTTTTATGAATCCTTCATATCCACATTTTCTTATTATAATTTGACACTCCACCTTGACTGATTATACGTTGTCAAAATTCAAATACAATAAGTTATGTTGTTTGTTGAATAACTGATGCATCACATAGTTGAATACACAATTCACATATGAGAGATCTTATTCTTAATAGAATAAAATAATTATGGGATTACATATCCAATCTTATCATTATTTTTAGATTTTGTCCAAATAAATTTACTAACATAAGAATAACCACGAAGAGAAACTTGACGAACACAAAATAGTAGACTAAAAATGTGTGTATCCAATGTGTAGTGCAATTAGAATTGAAAAATAACTATATATAAACAATAGGAGGTAGGAAAGAAGTATAAATAATAATATTTTATAAAGTCCCATCATAATTATTAACTTATTAAAATTTATGAAACTCATAATAATGGGGATTTATTTTTAAATTCTTGCTTCCCAAAATCCATATAAATTTTTATTCCCTATAGACACAACATATATGTAAAATACCACATTATTATATATAAAAATATGTTTAGAAAAAAAAAAGAAAACATGTTGGATCATTTACAAAAAAATCCAAAAATATCACAAGATAATTCAAGATATTCAAAATTGTAATCATATATGAAATTTGAATATAAATCATCCCTAAAAAAATAACATTCCTTATAAATAAGAAAAATTTTATATATTAATTTAGATCATTTTAATTGCCCTTTTAAAGGATTTTTATCACATATTAATTCCATAAAAACCATTAATTAAATTTTAGGAAATATCTCAATATCAAATTCAATATATGATTGCTTCAAACATAGTGAATCTCTGCATAAGAAGAACTACAAAAGTATGGTTTTGAACATACTATTGATCCCAAACATTTATATAACTAACAATATATTATATACTTTAATATATGATTTTTTAAAAATTTATGTTTCCCAATCAAAATGATTAAACAATGGGTACAAAAGTATGGTTACTTATTAAAGGTTAGGTTCCAAATATTTACATTCATCACAAATTTAGGGTTCAAAAAAATGCATCTAGGATCTTTAATTTGTTTCCCAAACACCTATAAAGACATCAATACAAATAATTTCATAATAAAATATATGTTTCAAGATATGAAATCAAGGAATTCACCTAATGTTTTTTTATTAATTAAATGTTTGAGGGTAATCGTGAGCATCAAAATTAATAACATATTAATGAATATTTTTGGATAAGAATATTCCAAACAATTTTCAATCCTCTTCCTAGTGGAATTATTTTTCCCATATAGAATAATAAGTATTCAAAGGAATGGTGAGACACTATTTTTTGTTAACAGGATATACCTAGATCAGATCATTGAATACTCTTAGTTTGGGTGCCTCATTCCTTTGAATTTTGATTGAAAATTGTTGTATTTCATTATTTGAAATATAAATAATTAAATAATAGGTAGTTATCCTCAATATTTTCATAGGATTTTTGTTTCGGAAGCTTTCCATCGTGGTGTGCACACTTCCGTCATGCAGGGGTGGACGCATGTCTTTTAGCCCCGCATTTCCACTTTCTAAAGGTGGGAGGCATCTGTTCCTTATTTAGGGACGTCTGCTTCTTGATCGAAACCAGGATGATGGGTTGTTGGTTCTTCCTTCTATGGATTCCTCCTCAGAGCTCGTCACCTAGTCGGGGTCTCCCTCATAGATTTAAGACATATTCGTGAATCTCATTCCCAGTGCCATATCTTCATGGACACTAGTTAATAACATTGCTTTCGTTGAGACACTCCAAGGGGTCTGGTCGGGGAAGCAAACTTCAGTTAGGATAATGGTAACGCTGATGTGTTGTTGGCATGTCTTGACAATGGGGAATTGGCATGTTTGTCTTGTATCCCTTATTATAGGGCTTATCGAGGGCACGAAAGCCTGAGTAATCCCACATCGAACGCAGAGAATTGTATGTTCTAGGCATGTATATGTGGTTTTCCTCAGCACCCCATGTTTAACATAGGGTATGCCGCAAGCTTAACAACCAACGGGGATAGAACAGACTAATCAAAACACTGAGAGTGGATCAGATTGAAGAACCCCTAGAGGGAATGCTGATATTGGGGCCAGCACGTGGGCGGATTCCCGGATACCATGGTGTGGAAGGAGGTGGCATGATCCCACTGGGATGTGGAAGCCCAGGTAAAAATCAGGATGGGTGACGAAGTGAAGGGGGCTGGAACCTCATGGAGGCCTCCTACATATCCCCATGACAGGGAATCAAAGTCCACGTAGTTCGGGTATACAGTTTAGCGTCATGCAGGACAGGGGGAATTTGAGGCTTATGCTCTGAGGCAGCCCACAATGGGTATGGGGCTTATGCTTTGAGGTTTCCGACGATGGATATGGGGCTTACTCTCTAAGGAGGCCCAAGGTGGATATGGGGAATATGCTCAAAGGTGGACCAAGGTGTTGGGGAACTGACGCAAAGCGGTCGGAACAACTGAGTGGTGGGCTTGAACCTCATGGAGGATTCCTACGTATCCCCTTGACAGGGAATCAAATTCCACATAGTTTGGGTGGTGTATTTTAACGTCATGTAGGACGGGGCAGAATGTTTAACATCGTGCTAGATGGAATACAATTTAACATTATGCGGGAATGGGGCATCTGGGGCTTACGCTCTGAGGCAGCCCATGGTGCTGGCGAACCGACGTGAAGGGGTCGGAAGGACTGAGTGGTGGGATTGAACCTCATGGAGGCTTCTTATGTACCATGCCTTAACATGGATCAAATTCTCTGTAGTTCGCTGGAGGTGGGGTCAGTGTCGGTGATCACTCTAAGTTCACGTGAGACATGCTCGGTGTGAGAAACAAGAGGTTCGAGGGACTTGACGATCACGTCGCAAAGGGTTCGTCCGTGAGAAGCAAAGAGGGGCTTACACATTGAGCATCCCATGGTGTCCGGACTTACTCCAGGATGGAGGCGTGATGTGCGACAAAGCGTAGTGGGAGTGGGATTTGGGACAAATTAAAGGAGATGCCTCGTTCCCTATCACGCCCTCCACTGGCCTTGGCAGTGGGGAAGTACAGAGGAGAATGGGTGCTACCATCCACAAGAGATGCTAGGGGCTTACACCTAGGTGGCTTCCCTTCCCCAGTGGACAAACGCCACTCCGAGAGGGAGGATATCATTCCATGTGAAGAAGATTCCATTCCCATGGAGACGAGTAGCGTAAAGAATGTCTGAGCCGGGGGGACCCTCCGTGAGAGGCACGGGGCCGGTTCACAGTTTAATGTCATGTGTTGAGGATGTGTTATTTGGCTTTTTAACATCCTCCAGCTCGGATGAGGTGGGTTCACTCCACACCCCTAGGACTTACATAATCGGCAACCTCTACCCCTTGTTGGAGGGAAGGCATCAGCAAGGATGTTGGGAAGGGGGGACACAGAACGAACCATCGAGGGGTCCAAGTTAGCGTGGCTATGCGAAGAAGCAATTATCGTTAGCGTGCCTATGAGAAGAAGCATGAGGCAAAGAAACTCTATGGGAAACACCGCCCAAGGGACCATGAGGTTACTTCATGCGATCATGGAAGGCCGCACGAGAAAACAGCGCATGGCGTGCATGCCTGGTATGGAGGACATCAGGCGCATATGCAAGGAGGCACCCGGTTGGCGTTGAGGTGAGGGGTCCCGGGGATTGCAACCAAAGAAAGGGTTTATGCACAAAAAACTGGGATGACTCTTAATTGGGGCAGGTAGATTGCACGCGACTAAGAGGATCGTGCGCAAAGGATGTGAATTGCGCGTGAGTGGCAAAGGATGAACCCTAAGGTAAGGCCACACCCAAAGAAGGGATTTTGCGTACTTAAACCTTTTTGCACGCGATGTAAGGAATAATGCACAAGGGAGAAACCCTGAAGGGTTTGGAATTTTATTTAAGCTAGTGGGATTTCACGGATAGGTGGATCCTGGTGCGAGGTTGCACGAAAAGGGTCAATACCTGAAGCTCATATTGTGCGTGCGGAACTCCTATTTCGCACACGAGAGCCGGTTCAAATTCCGCAACCCTCAACTGGATGGGGTCCCCTTCTATTTATAGGCCACTAACGTAATGGAATCCAGGCGGCGTGAAAAATTTTGTGCACCAGAAATGGTGGCGCAAAATGTAAACCGCGTAGGCGCGGGCGCACAAAAATTGTGCACCAGCGCCGGGGCCCGTTCGCGAATCACAGACTCCTTTCACGCAGACCACATTTTTCCATGCACATCCTCTTTTATTTCGTGATTCATTTCTGGGCCCTCCGCACCTGGCCTCCGGGTCTGAATATGACTTCACATCGTCATTTTGAAACTTCCTTTAGTAGTTACGGACTTTTCAGGGTCTAAAAATGCCCCCCTCGGAATTGGATTGGCGAGAGGTCACCCTGATCGGATTCTGAGGGAAACTCCGAAACGCCAATGTGTTGGACTTCATGGGCCCTCTGCATGCAAAAACTGTCATGGCGTGCAAAATGATGGTTCGGCCCAGAATTCGCTTTCCACGTAGCACGGAACCCCCGACTTCGCCTATAAAAGGGTCCATGGGTCCCATGATCCATGCAAACGTTTTCTCAAGCGATAGGCTCCAATATCTCATGCGCGAAACTTTCTCTGCGCCTCCACGTAAACACGCTTGGGCAGCGTGCAATTCCTTCTGAGTTTCGGCCGCATTTTACGCACAAACCCGGGATATTCCACGCCGACTGCCCTGATTGCGTGCCCAACTTCGGAATTTCGCGAAACCGATCCAGATTTCGTGCAACTCATCCCGATTCCCCGCAACTCGTCATAATTTCGCGCAACTATCTCAATGAACATGAGATGTCCGCAAACCAAGTCGATGAGAGGGAATCCACCACTTGTAGAGTTGAAATGGCGGTGAATGAGGAGGTTGTTTCCAACAACCACACCTTGATCATCCTTCTAACCCCCACCCAGAACGAGTATCCTCTGTCCAAAAACCTTCCTCTATGGAACTTCGGCCTCTTGGAGGAGATTCCACTACCGGGCTTCAAGGTTGACACACTGCGGTAATGGGTGGCCCGAGAGGATGACCTTCCCCGATACAATATCACCAAAATGGTCATCCATATAGAGAGACCAGACACATGGATGTGTATTTCATGAACCTGAAGACTAGGACCATCGATGGGGGTGATCCTTTTGCGGAGAGTTCTCCAGCCCTCTATGCGAGCACATTCCATCAAATCATCACAGACAACACTAAGGGATGGATGCAGGATTGAGATATGTGGTCCGGAAGTAACTTCACCAGTGAGTTGGCCTAGGCATACTGGGTTCTCCATACATGAAACTAATTCAAGGCCGAGATGTGGCACATTGGTCTGTTATAGGCAGTGTCGATGTCGTAGTTCCACTTCTACTGCCAACCCGAAGTCGGGCCGAGCTGTTCAACCAGTGGTCCCCTAACACCAATACATTCCATCATCGCCATGGGGATGTTGGCATCAGCCTCTGGGAAATCCACTGCATCGTAGGTATCCCACTGGAGGTCTATCAATATGACAAGTTCTTTCCCCCAATGAACACCTGGGAGGATAGGTCACGGACCCCCATGCTGACATGGCACCTGCTGGACCTGGACAAAGAGAGGCTGCAGGTCAAGGACATCCTAAAGGACATCACCTACAAGGACTGGTTTAGCCTGTTCCTATAGAAGGACCCGATGGTCAAGATGTCGGGACAGGGATAACGGTGCCCAACTGCGGCTTAGAGGAGCAAGAATGTATCGGACTAGAGGATCCTAGAGACGGGGCAATACCAATCGTGGTGCTATCGTGTCATTGAGTATCGAGACCCAAATTTCCGATATTCTGGGTTCCTCGCCCCCTTCATGAGTGAGTGGCTCCTTCCTGTGTGGCACGTAAGAATGGGCATCCGCCCATCAACCCTAGTGATGAAGGGCACAATGGCTGCCAACAAAAGGTTCAATCTGGGGGTCCCCATGCTGGCTAGGCTATACACCATTCTGAGACGCATCTCAAGAGGGGGGTCACCTTGGAGGGTGTGTGGCCTTTTCCAGATCCTCCATGGCTGGGTGGAGGCTCATCATGGTGGGTACACATTCCATAATGGCATTTTTCTTCCGGGAAAAAGCCTGTGACCATCTCTGCTAAACATTTTCGGGGTCGCGCCAATGACACTCTATGAAGAGGGAGTAAGGATAAAAATTGGTAACCATGCCAACTTCAACTTCAGCCCATTCTCCACCCCGAGCATCCAAATGGTAGACAATGGTCAAGTATTTCTGGAGTAGCAAGAATACATCTAGAGCATCCGAGGTGGGTTTCTTGTGGCTCAGATTAACGGGAAGATCATTTTCGATCCTTACGTGTCGTCCCAATTTTCCAGGTAGTTCGGGTGCCTCCAGCGAATGTTGAAGAGGGTATTCACGAATGTCTGGGAGGAGAGGAACCCCTGTGTCCTTTTCTATATATGGTTAATTTTCACAACATATGTCTCTAGAGACTTTATCAGCCTGCCTCCCCCTGGGGCCGATGCTGGCCTATAAACTGAGTATGCCAAACACTGGGCTATAGCGTACCCTGAGGGGATTTTGTGAAAGCGAGTTCGGAAACTCTAGACTACTCATGTGGAAATTGGGCGACGAGAGAGCATGAAAGGTTCCACTAGAAGGGGGAGACCAGGGGTTTTCCAGGAAGTGAGGCCTGCACAGGCTGAGACCACAATAGCAGGGACATCGCATGGTGTTGCTGCAACCTCGTTGACCGGAGGGGGGGTCACACGGTGCATCCAAAGAACTGCTCGGGAAGCAGATAAGATACCTTCTCAAGCCTTCCCACGATTCAATCTTTGTGGAATTGTGGTCAGCCTGGATGAACCTATAACAATCAATGATCTTTGAAGCCCTCTGGAAGAAGATAATGCAGGATGGGATCCAACTGCCAGAGGTCGGGCTCATTCGGGTTATCGACCAGGTGAATTTTCATCGGCGGCATGCTTATCTAATGACCATGGACACATATTCGTGCCAACAGGGCCGGCATGGGGAGCCACCTTTCCGGGTGAAAGTGATTCTCGGCCAAGAGCATGATTCAGAAATGATGTTGCTGGGAGAAGGTGACAGTGATGATGAGTCAGAGGGAGAGGAGGAGACATGAGAGGATGAAGGATATTAGGGAGGGTCCCGCCAAGGGAGGATGCAAGAGAGTGGCAAGATCGTCAGCTCCAACATGGACATGACCGAGCTGCTCGAGGTCTTTCTCTATCCTTATTCATCCTCCTTCGTCATCCATTCTCTCTTGCAATTTCTGACCCATTTCTCTATCTCACTTAGGAGCATATATGCGCTGATTAGGCGTCCCCAATAGAGGAAGGAGAAGAGGCGCAGGTGGGATAGGGTGGGTCTCCGACACCTATCATCGAACTGAAAAGCATTGAGGGGTCTCCTGCCACGATAGCTCCTGTAGAAGCCAGAACACTAGAGGCTGTCACTCTGGGTTTTTGTATGTCCCTTACATCACAACTGGTGCTTACTATCAGAGAACTCTACTAATCAGGATGCTCCCAATACAGTGATATTGGCATTGGAGGCTCGTCCGGCTGCTGAGCCCGAGCCATCCATAAGTGAATCAGTGGCAGATATACCACCTCCTCTATAACATACCTCCCATAATGAGTCATCACTGACAATTGGTGAGCAGGGGGCGGCGGACATCAGTGGTGTTGACATTGGAGCGAAGCCTAAAGCTGATGAAAGAACCACCGCTATCAGGGCGAGAGAGTAAGGTCACCCAGATGTCGAGGATCCTATTTCTTGTGAAGGAATCCCTAAGGCAGATCCTGCTACTGAGCTACTGGCAGTCATCCCTGTATACCGGCCCACTAATCCCGGGGAGATAGATGGTTCAGACTCGGAAGCGGCTGAGAAGATCCGGATGACACGATGCAGAGGGTGAAAGTGCATCCAGCGTTTTCTCCGTCAACCTCAGATGGATTGGCTAAGGTGGATGGGATCCCTCCAGACCTGGATGCGTTTCCAGTGTTTTGGAGGGACTGACTCTCAACGCCTAATCTGACGATCCATGATTACATGGTCGAGAAGATACTGGAGAGAAGCCATCAGACCGACATTGCCGAGTGTCGGGAAGAATCAGCGACCACCTGAGCATTCCTAAGGGTGGAGTGGGAGGTCCGACATCTCGAAGAGAAGAAACAGAGATGGAGTCCTTTAGCGCAACATGATCTGAGCTCGTGGAGCAACTGATGTCCCAGCTGGCTGACACCCTAGAACAACTTGTGGAGGTGAGTCACCATATGACCGTACTTCAAACTGAATGGGCGCAGGCACAAGCTAGGATTGGCGAACTGTGCTCTGCAGCTGCTGATGAAGAGAGATCCTTCAGGGAGAGAGAATCTATTCTAGAGGCCACCATCCAAAGTGTAGCGGTGTTGGAAAGATCAAACCTAAACGCGGATCCTTAAGGGCCCTGTTTTGGCCATCTCATGAACTTTTTTTGCTTTTACTGCTCACTATTTCAAACCAATGTATGGACAAATATATTTATCTGTACCTTTGGTTTAATATGCTCAACTATAACCTATTAGTTCATGGGAGTTCTAACCAAGAATCAGGCATCCGAAATCGGGCCCAGATTTTTTCGGAGTGGAGGGAGGTCCAGCGGAAGGGTGGGGACCTCAGTCTGATCGATGTATCGTCTTCTCAATGTTCTGTAACGCACAAGCGGGGCAATGCCGAGGGAATTGAAATCAATCCGATCATAGGGAGATGGAAAAGGTGAATCATGTTACCCAAATTCGTAGCACCATGGGAGGGGTTTAACGATGGAGGATAGATGTTAACCATGGAGGAAAAACAGCGTCTATATCACATTGGCCTGAAATGGGGACAACAAATGAGGGCTGACTGCTGACCATGTTCACAACACAAGGCCTAACTCAAATATCTTCAATCAGTCTTCTGTAACATTGGAACATGATAGTAGGTGGACCATAGATCAATCATCCATATTGTTAGGGTGTCCCATCAAATTTGACCAGTCTTCCGGAACGTTGGCCCAGGACAGCAGGCAGACCATAGGTCGATCATTCATATTGTTACAACAGGAGGACCAAAGGACTATCATCCATATTGTTATGGTAGGAGGACCATAAGAAAAGCATCCATACTTTTATGGGGTCCTATCAAATGTGAAAGGGGATGAAGATCCGAATAAAGGGGCATGGAAAGCATGGAAAGTGAAGTGGTGGTTTGTTCAAACAGAATCAAACACTCCCAAAATTACACCACAATTGTGGAGTCACATTAGGCAGACGTATCAATCTGGTCACATATCATCCCAAATATTAGACAAGACCTCTCTGGTGAGAGAACTGTCTCTTCCCAATCACTATGGGACATCCCGAACTCATTCGAGGCAGATGATATAGTTACACCACTCCCAAATAGTTCAGTCCAAGGGGCCGACAGTGAGGAGGGATGGGATTTAGTAATCCCTGAGGCTGGAACCAAGACGAATTGTCTGGGAGTTCCTAAGTATCTCATAAGGATGAGAATCACGCCACACATAGTTCTTTTGGGTGCCTTTTATCGTCGTGTATGACAGGAAACAGGAGGGATAATTCTCATAACAGGGCGCACGCAGGGTGGCTATTGCAAACCCAACGTGAATGAGGACGAATTTCTGCTCACCACGCTGCGTGGTACCATGGTCAAGGTCCCAAAGGTGGGACATACATGATGAATTATTAAGCCCCAAGATGGACCCTTAGAACAGAGGTCAGGGCATTCCTATGTACCCCATAAGAATGAGGATCAAGCCATACGTAGTTCTTGAGGGTGCCTTTTTTACATCGTGTAGGACAAGAAACAGGAGGGATAATTCTCATATCAGGGTGCATGCAGGGTGGCTATTTCAAACCCGACATGAATGAGGATGAATTCCTGCTCACCATTCCACGTGGTCTCGTGGTCAAGGCCCCAAATGCGGGACATACACGATGAATTAGTGGGCCTCATGCTAGACCCTTAGACAAGAGGTCTGGGCATTCCTACGTACCCCAAAATAATTGGGATCAAGTCATACGTAGTTCTTGAGGGTGGTACGACACACAAAGGTACCTGTGCCAAAGATTAAAGGGGCATGAGGGTCTATCCCTCACACCAAAATAAGCGGTATTTGATGTATCTTTTTTTCCTTGAAGGTGAAGGGTTTTTCTTTTGTGGAGCGACCGACCTAGGGTAAAAATTCCTGGCATCACTATAATGATCAATCCATATACATGTGTTGTAAAATGGTATGGTAATTGACCAATACCCAATGTGATGTCCCCTATGAAGAGGTCATCACAATGTAGTTCCATTTTTCATCGTGTGGCCGGGACGATATCATCACAGTTTATGGTTGTGTGGTAGGACCAACCAGCACAGTTTAAGGTCATATTGCTTGGAACCAGGGGAATTCACATGTTGCAATAAAGCATACCCGATGAGGATGAGGACATAATCCCACACCACACCACATGGTCCCGTGAGAGGAGCCTCAGTCCAAGGGGCCAACGGGGGCTTAAATATCAAGGGGCAGGAGACACTAGCTTCCAGCCAACTTGGGCCCAAAACACAATGTCTGGGTGACCCCTCATATCCCGTGGGGATGAGGGTCAAGCTATGCATGGATCTTAGAGAAGACCCAAGCCTATACTCTTAGCGCTCAGATCACGGGAACCCCAAGAGACACTGTAACGTAGCTCTGTCTGCCTAACGTGTGGAATTGCACTGAGGGTTTGTGAAAGGAGTGTCAATATTCCACCTTGACACGATGGGGTGGAACATAATGTGAATCATGCAACAAACAATAAGGGCCTGAAGGAGTCGGCGTGACGATGGAGGATTACTGCTGACCATGTTCGCAACACAACATCATGTCGTGTTAGCATTGGGGACAAACAAATGAGCATCAACCACTGACAATATTCTCAACGCGGGATTTGTATCAATTTGTTGTCTCAAACCCTCAAGGGAGCTGGCTTGTGACGGTAGGAGATCCCTTAGGTGTTGTATCTTGGCCGTTCTTGGGGGTCCCTCCGGGTGTAAATGATATTGGGGGGTGAATGAAGGGGAGCACAAAGCCTGACAAGTGGACAAAACTTTCAAAAGTTGAATCTGACACTCCAGGCCCTAGACCAGAGTACTCTGAACACATTAGAATACCACTGAGAAGGGTCAAAGGGCTCATTTTGAGAGTGGCCGAAAGATGGATGATTCCCAGGAGAAGGGGGCATGGTGTCAATAACCCTATACCACACCAATATAACCCCCTCATGGAGAGGGACAGACCAAGTGGCTGAGGTGACTGGGAGATCTTGTGATATCTTAAGAGACGGGGCTAGTCCTAAAATCTAGGTGTTCAGGTGGTCCTACGTATCCCATAAGAATGGCAACCAAGACATACGTAGTACTAAAGGCATAGTTTAATGTAGAGGCGTTTCATCTGGGAATGCGTACAGTGCGGTGAGTAACCCAACGTGAATGAGGACATGACCCCACACAAAATCGTACAATTCCACAGGAGAGAGCCTGGGTCAGGGGCCCAAGGTCCGTTTCAGTCAGGGAGGCCTAACCGGCTTGTAGTTTAATTTCGTGCAGGGCGTGCATTGGGGAATAGGATTCCCTGGACATGGGAGGTGTACGACATGATGCATAAACTAACGTGAATGAGGACATGATCCCACACCACACCGTACAATTCCACAGGAGAGGGCCTGGGTATGGGGCCTAAGGCCAGCTTTAGTCAGGGAGGCCTGACCGGCTTGTAGTTTAACGTCGTGCATGAAGAGCGTGCAGTTTAGGGTCATACAGGACCATAGGGGCCCAAATGTTGGGCCAAATGCAGTTTAAGGTCGTGATGGACCAAATGAAATTTCAGGGTCATGCTGGACCAGGAAATGATCTTAGCATAAGGTATTAGAACTCGGACCAAGGATTTAGGGAAAATAATATTTGAGGAACCTAGTGTTGGTGGGAGGAGTTATACGCTCACCATACATGGTCACTAGGGAGTATGCACAATTTGGATATACCTTGTGGACAATGAATGCTCCCATCCATTTGGGCTCCAACTTGGGTGGTTTCCTACTGGGGATCATTGGCGCCCTTAGGGCTTCTACCAGGTCACCTTGCAGGAAGGAGTGGAGGAAAAGATTCTTATTGAAAGCTCGAGCCATCCTACTATGATGCCTTTCTAGGTTGTGCAAAGCACGAAGCATATTCTCTTCTAGCGCATCCAATTCAGCTAGATGGATTTCGACAACTCTATCTGGCGCTTATTGGTTGTAGAATGATGTGTGCAATGAGGGAAACTAAATCTTGATGGTCATGACAACCTAATTTACATACACCAAGGAATACAAGGTCACCTAGGTGGAATTACGAGTCGTCATCTGATAAGCCTAGAGGGCGTTGGAGACTTCATCCAGCCAAATAATCTTGTTCTGACCAACCATTTTTTGCAGGATGTTAGAGATGGTTTTGTTAAATGCCTTGATCTGTCCATTTTCCAGCGCATGATAGCGGGAAGTATGGTTAGAGAGAATTTTGTACTTGGCGTACAATTTCTTCAGATTGGCTACTCTGATGTTGGTGCCGTTATCAGTGAGAATAGAATGAGGTACTCCAAATTGATAGATGATGTTGGAACTCACGAATTTGGTGATAGAATGGGATTTGACTTCCTTGAACAGAATTTCCTCTGCCCACTTGGAAACGAAATCTGTAGCGGTCAGAATGAACTGGAATTGGTGGGCCATTGCCGGTGGGTAAGGCCCTACGACATCCAAACCCCAGACTGAAAAGGGCCAAGAATACTTGGTAGTGTGGAGAGGCTCCGGTGGCTGATGCACAAAGTTATCATGAAATTGGCATGCATGGATCCTCTTGGCGAACTTGATGCAGTCATGGATCATGGAGGTCGAGAAGTACTCCAGCCTCCGAATCTGATGAGACAACATTGACCTGGCCTGATGTGCACCACAGGAACCAGCATGAACCTCTTGAATGACATGTGGAATCTCAAATCCTAGAAGGTAACGGAGGGGAACACCATGAAATACGCCTTTTTAAAGGATCTTCATAAGGCTAGAACCACTTCGAAGGGTAAACTGTAGCGCGCGGCATCAGATTCACTCGCACTCGGCCTGATCTGATGGGAGATTATTGTGTTAGAGGTATTTATCCAATGGTCTCCTCTAATCGGGAACTATTTCAATCACCGTATTAGAATTACCTGGGGCTCCTGATGTAGGGGCACCAGTGGCAAGATGGTTTACCCACAGGCCACGATCGCCCTCTAGGGTAATAGGAGCGATGACTCTTCGGTGCATCACTTGGATAATCATGTCATCCTATTCGTGATCTGAAAGCGACGCAGCCAAGTTGGCCAAAGAATCTGCTTGACTGTTCCGTGATCGGGGAATATGAGTGACCTCCGGCCGAGAAGGGAACTGGGCCATTAGATTGAGGGTGCACTCCAACAATTTCACGAGTTTTGCCTTTCTGACAACATAGTCTCCATTGACCTTCTTGATGTCCATCTCGGATTCCCCCTTCACATGCTGATGGGGCATGTCGATCTCGAAGGCCAACTCGAGGCCAGTAATGAGGGCATAATACTCTGCCTCTTGTTGGTGCAGCCCTCCAACAACAGGAATGTGTATGGAAGAATGGCCTATTCTAGGGTGATGAAGATGATACCCAGTCCCACTCTGTTAATCCAAGGATCGTTCATCCTTCTACCGGTGGGGCTCTGGGAGTCACCGTCAAAGTACATTTTCCAACATGGGAGGGCATTGATCGACTGAGACGATTGCCTCGTCAGGAAAACTAATGTCCAGCAGCTGATCCGCGGAGGTTGGGGGGCAGCTAGAATGTTTTCCAATTCCTGTCCTTTGATAGCCTTATGAGGCACAAACATGATGTCATACTGTTGGAGGATCACATCCCACCGTGCCAGTCGACCATTCAACATAGGATGTTTCATGATGTACTTCAATGGGTCTACCCAAGAGAACAATTGTACCTCATGATGCTGTAAGTAGTGCTTCAATTTCTTCATTGAAAATATGAGTTCCAGATAGCTCTTTTGATGGGGGAATACCTGCCATCAATGTCGAGTAGCACACAACTGAGTTATTAGAGGATATTCTTTGTTCCCTCAGTATTCTTATGGGCGAGAAGTGCGCCAAGGGACCATTCCAAGGAGGTCAACTAAAGGACTAGCGGCTTTCTGGAGATGGGTGGCATCAGGACCGGAGGTTGGAGAAAATATTGCTTGATTTCCTCAAAGGTGGTCGGAAAAACCTAATCCCATTCATAGGTGGGGCCTTTCTTCATGAGCTGGGAAAAGGGCTTATACTTGCGAGCTAGATTCGTAATGAATCGGCGTATGTAGGTTAAGTGTCCTTGGAGACCTCGAAGCTCCCAAATATTTCTCAGGGGAGGCATCTGACTAATGGCCTTGATCTTCTCCGGGTCTATCTCAATGCCTCAGTATCTGACGACAAAGCCAAAGAACTTGACAGAGGTGACCCCAAAATATCACTACAACTGGTTCATCTTCAGGTGGCGGGAATGGAGAAAACTGAACACATTTTCAGGGTCCTTGAGATGGTCCTGGAACTAGCGTGATTTGACTACCAGATCATCCACGTAGCATTCCACCAACATTCCCAGAATTGGTTTCAATATGTGATGCATGGCCCGCTGATAGGTGGCACCAGCATTCTTCAGGACGAAGGGCATAACCCGATAACAGAAAGTACCTTGGTGGGCCCATAAGGCAGTGGACTCCCCATACTCGGGAGCCATATTGATCTGGTTGTACCCAGAATACCCATCCATGAAAGAGAGGTCTTGGAACCCAGCTGTATCAACAGCTCTATCACTGGAAGGGGAAATTCATCCTTCAGACAGTGGCGATTGAGATCACGGAAGTTGATACAGACTCAGATTTGTCAATTCTTCTTCCTAACTGACACAATGTTGGCTAGCCACCTGGGGTACTAAACATCCTTAATGAAGTTGGCTTTGATAATCTTGTTGAATTCAGCCTCAACCATGGCACTGTGAGAAGTGTACATCTTTCTGGGAGGCTGCTTGAACCCGCGATGGTTTTCCGGGAGACCAAGGTGATGGACAGCTACCTGAGGATCTATGTAACACCCCGAGATTTTATGAAAAATATTCTTTTAATTTCATTAATGTCTTGTTTTGTATTATAAACCAAGATTACCTTGTGCTATATGCAACACCGTATTAGCTTGCAGTATACGCAACACTATTCTTGGATCGTGTTACACAAAATTTTGAAAATAGTTATTCTACGCAACACTGAGTATATATATATATATATATATATATATATATATTTAATGTATAAATGAAATATGGTTGGATTTATTTATACGAAACAACGAAGGATACTTTCACAACACGCAACCCTGACTTGGCTTGCATTACACGCAATCGCGACCTTCCTCGATAGTGTGTGTTGTACGCAATATCGGGTTTTACTAAACAATGATATATTATTATAATATTATTATGAACTAGCCATTATGAATAGTATTAACTAAATTTTGAATTTTATAACATTATTATTCATCTTACACAGTTTCTAGAACATGTTATAAGATCAAAATAATTTTTTCGGGTAAAATAAGTATTTTTCAAAAAATGCAGTTTTGCCGCCTTTTGATGGCGCACCCACATTAAACCTAGTTTTTGACATGTTTATAAGTTCACTTTGAAAAAAATAAAATTCTACTTTGGAATCAAGAAATAAAAATTTACTTTGGATAAATTTTTCATATTATTCTGGTAACTTTCATATTTTGATGAATAGTAAAAACACGCTATATTTTAATGAAAAACAATTTTTTTCATCGTAATAAATTATATGGTTAAATTATAATATTGAATGGTTTTAAAGTATAAATATAATATATTTTTACCATTTAATATAATGTATGTCATTATCATTGATTTTACATTGAATTCGTAGGTTAAATCAATTCAATCTTTTGCAATATTTTAAACAAAAACCCATTTTCATTTGACAATGAGATTAAGTTTAATTTAATTTCTACAAATTCTATGTATTGAATTTAAAAAAATGGATTCCATATTTGGAATCATTGGGACCAAATCATGTTAATAGGCTACTTTTTATTTGTGGGAATTATGAATAGTAACTACGGTAAATTTTATTTACCTTAGTTAAAGGTAAATTGGGTAATTAAGGGAAAATATAATATTATAAAATTACCCTAACACATGAAAAAATTCTATTGGATGGCTAAAAGTAAACACATATCAACTAATGGTCGTATTAGATTCATTTTATGGACTTTTGACCATGAAAATAATTTAATTATTATTAAAACCAAAGAAAGTGACAACATGTCACTCTCTTAAATGTTATAAGTATAATAATTTTAATTTAGTGATAAACATCAAAAAACTTCGAACATGAATAGTCTACAGAACTCTAATAAAATTATCTAAATCATGATAATTTATTTAAATTTTTAGGGATTAAATAATTTTCATTAATGGTGATACATTAATGATACAAAATTTTTTGTTTAAGTGGAAAATAAGTAATATTGTTTTTATTGAAATAATAATACCCATTAAAAGACTCACAAACCTGACCAAAACTTATTGGTAGTGTATATATACACCTTAATCATCCAATTACCTAATATATAACCGTTTGTATCCTTATAAAAGTGATTATCAAACTTATATTATTTTATTTTAAATGATGCCAAAGTTGTCACCCTCATAATTTAATAAATATAACAATTTAAATATTGTGATTTTAAGATGATAAATTCGAGTAAAATTATTATCGTGAAATGTAATAGATTTATATTCATCATAGGATTTTATTTTAAATTTTATGAAACATATCAGTATATTAAATAATTATACAAAAATGTTGTAGTAATTATTTTATTAAGAGATAAACCAAATAAATGGTTTTAAAAATAATAAAATAAATATTATATGAACTATTTAATGTGATCCACTAATTTTATAGATACATATGACATTTTATAAATCTATTAAATATTTTAGTTCGAACATATCTTCTGTATATAGTTTATTTAAATTCAAATAAATGAATAGTGTCAAAATTGACACTATTGTTATTTTATAAAAATAACATATTATAAAATTGGTTAAAAATCACAAAAATATTTAAAAATTATAAATTTATATTTATATGGTATATAATGTTATAAATTAAACAATTATGTAAAATTCACAACAAATAAGTAATTATTTGTTATAATTTAAAATTTATAATTTTATTACCACAAATAAACTTAAATAGATTAAATAATGATAAGTCAAAATGATAAGGTTTAAAATAAGATCCAAAAATGTCTAAATTTTATTGTTTGATTAGATTACAACCCTATATCATCTAATCTTCTAATATGAGTCATTTTTGGAGGTTTTTAAGTGGCTTTAGATTTATTATAAATTAATATTTTTAAGAATTCCAAAGGTGCCCCTCTCCTCCCTTATAAAAGGGAACCTCTTCCCTCTCCTCCTCACACCAATTTGAGCCTTCAATCTCGGAAAAACCCTAACAAATTATCTTCTCCACTTCCCTAGAAATATCCTAGATGTTCTTTTCTACTTTAAAGACCAATCTTAGTGCCCTAAGTAGAGGTTTCAAAGAGGCGTATCGAAGAAGAGGTAATTTCTTCTCCTGATTCTTTCAAGCTTCTTTCTTCTTCAACTTCTTATTCTTTAGTTGTTTCATTATAAATTAATAAAATAAGTATCACTAATATACTGATTTGTTATTATAAATATGAAACAACCCCATTTGACATTCTATCCATCCTACAGAAAACAAAATCATCACGCGTGCGTACGTACGGAATACCGTCTCCACGCCGTGGTGTAATCTGTTTTTCCACCAGCACCTTACATGGATGGGTATAATGGTGTAAAGAATAACTATAAATAGTTATTATAACATAATAATGATTCTGATATATTGTATCATCCACTCTAATTCAATTCAATAATTATGGAAATGATATCATCGCTCGTGCGTACGTACGGACTACCGTCTCCACGACGCGATGAGATTCATTCTCCATGTTAACCATTTAAGAATGATTATAAAGTATATATAAGCAATAATAATGAAATATATGACATTATAAAGCTACTGGATTTATGTATATATATATGTCATCAACTTAATTCCATTCAACTCAATAAGGAAACGAAAACAGCGTTCATGCGTACGTACGGACTATCGTCTCCATGAACGGTGTATTTCTTTCCATTTATTAATCTATTATATACATGTATATTATGAATATATATTATATATAAATCATGTTTTATATTCTGGAATTATTTAATCGTGATCTAAGTAATCTTATGAATAATTACAAGTCAAAACACGGATGACAAATGAAACGATTTTACCCAAAACACTCTTTAACATGGAATTTTCAAAAGAACGGGTAAAATAAAGTCATAAGTGAACCATATATGATATCATAACAATGAATATGATTCTATAATAAGTCAATGACATTATTTAAATCATTACACAGGAGATTCTGATACATAAGAAGCATATCAGACATAAGGAAAAGGATAATTATTCCAATCTCATTCTAATCCGAGATTGTTTATTCGTAAGTATTTACCGGGGGTTATGTTTATTATCCATGTCCATATGTTCCCAAAATGTTTTCATAAAATTTTTACTTTACATACATGTATGTTTAAAGGCATTTTAACCCTTTTATACTTTTACAACATCGTATGGAAGGAATCTTTCTTTTGTTTACCATACAAAGTACTTTTTGACTTTTCCGACAAAAGTACGAGAAAAATGTTATATTTAACTTATACGGCGTGAATGGATTATTATGAGTTTATAAAGCCTTATTTTCATGGTGCTTCCTCCAAAATATTTCACGACTATTTTCAACAAAATCTCTTTCTTTTAAAATTTCAGGACGTTTTGTGAAAAGAAATTGATTTTGAAGAAGAAAGTATATTTTCCTCAAGAATTAATTTCAAGTGTTTTATCAAAACCATTTTTCCACATAAGAAGACATTATTTCATATGTGTATGTTTCAAGTATAATGTCTCTATGATTTACATGGTTTCACTTTTCTTATTATGAAATGATATCCATTTCTTTTATATGGATTATGTGCTGATGGGATGATGTTTATGAAACCCATTTTATTCATTGGGTTATTATGAATGATGTATGTTTATTTTGTGGCACAAGTAAGAATGATTTCACTATGAGATGTGTGGGACCTATATCTCCCTCCAATTAATTGGATAAAGATTTTATATCTCATGATATAGACATGGCTGGAACGGTAAGTTAAACCGGTTCAGTAAAACAGGACTGAAACTAGGAGTGAACTCGATTCCGAAACGGACTTTGTCCACTAAGATGGTCTTGGCAGCAATGCCTTGGCTACTATTGAAATAATTACATGTGATTAATGGATGCCACAATTACATGTTTTATTCCCATTCTATTTTATCATGGTTTATGTTCCATTATGATCTATGCCCTACGTACTTCCATGTTTTATGTCGTTGCTCAAGATTTTAATGTTTAAACATTATGTTCATGTTTTTAAGTTCCAATGTATATGGTATGTTTTATTTTATGCATGCTTACCCTTACTGAGCATTTGAGCTCACCCTTTTTATGTTTTATTTTCCCCTAGGATCAAAATAAAGGTTTTATGTTAGGAAACAAAAAGTGGAAGATCTTTATGAGAGATGTTGAAGATCTTTTACCACGATTAGAAGATTATGTTCCAAGTTTCCAAAGACACTAAACTATTACGGTCCTTGTGTGTTTGTTTTTTTTATGTATTAAGTATTCCTCTAAAGTAATGTAATGTCCATGTACGTCATGCTTCGGGTCTCTACAGTTGGTATCAGAGGAAAGGTTTAGTCAACCTTTGGAAACTAGGATGTGAAAACGTTAGTGAGATCCCTAAAGAAATTTCTAAGGTATGTCTAGGGATTTCCCTAAGGATAAGTATACGTATAGGATATAGTCCTAGAACTATGGTAACGATCTTAGAATTTAACCTAAGATGTTAGATATTCAGGGTGCTTCCCCTTTACTATGTTATTTTCCGTAGCATTATTTTTTCCTCTCGCACTATTCTTTTTGGGTTTTAGAAAATGGCTGGAAACAAGATGATTCACGATAATGGAGGATATTGTAAACAATGGAATGATATTATTCATGAGAAACAAAATGAAATGGGATTTGGAAGTCCAAACATCATTATTATGCCGAATCAGCAATCTCATAATATGATCAATAAAGTAAAATTTGGTAAGTTTCCTGACTCTTCTAATAAGAGAAAGATGGAGTCTCATGATGATCATAGAGGAAAGAAAGTTCAATTTCCCCTATGTAAATCATGTGGGAAGAGGCATCAAGGAGAATGTTTCAAAGGAACTGGAAGATGATTTGGGTGTGGAAAAGAAGGACACAAAGCCAGTAAGTGCAAAAGAAAAGGTTCAGTTAACACCAGGGATGAGGATAATGGTATTGTTATGACATCAACAATGGTTAAATGTTTTAAATGTGGAATGTACGGGCATTATGCAAACCAATGCCCTAAGGGAAAGTCTCATGAAGAGAATCAGTATGGTCGTATGTTTAGTATTTATGTTGATGATTATGAAGAGAATACAAATGATATGTGAGATAAAAGAATTTTTGAAGCTCGGTCAATGGTTTAAGAATATAGTGGAATGATTACATGCTTATCATGTGTAATGTTGTATAAGTAATCTCATGGTACTATGGAATAAAGAGACCTCTAAGTATTATTAAACTATTGTCTTTCCTTGAGTTTTGAAAGTGTATGATTAATGGTACTAGTATCCATGAAAGGTTATTCAGATATTTTTGGAATGTAGATGATATGCGCATAATGATGGGATAAGGAGAAAATTAAATGTTTGATAATATTCATGAGCTCATGACTGATATAAAGAGAAGGTTATATCATGGTTTGTGTATATAGAATTTTTTGATTTTGGTATGTGGAAAGAGTTAACTTTTGACAGCATTCATTTGTTCACTAATGTTTAATGGGTATTCATTTTTCAAGAGAATACATGATTAAGGTATTCACAGGATTGGAATGTGACCAACAAGATATATGGGGGATAAATGATGGTATTCACATGCTTGGTTGATGACATTTCAAGTAATCCTTTTCATTATAATATGATCTTGGACCGAAGTATTTTAGATAATCCTAAAGATTGGAATGGATTATGTTGGACATAAGTTAGTATTGTTTACGGATAGAACTTTTTTTTTATATTATTTATGGGATGTTATAGTAATGTAGTTTTAGAAAAAGGACAACCTGCAGGACGGATGACAACCCATCGCATCGGACAAGGCTGTGGGAATCGAACCCACAACCGAAGTGCGACTGGCCTTTATCGCCTACCACTGCCCTACAGGAAGTCCCTGTTTAGTAGAAACTAGTTTTATTATATTAAGCAGTATAATATATGAAGTATAAGTCCATTTTAGGAACCATATATGATTAATCTCACTATAGATGGACTTATGTATTTTTGATAACTTTTATAACCTTTTGTTTGAGAAATATGGAATGACCCATCATTCTATCACATGATCTGCTAACTCATCACGAATAACAAATTCAACTTCATTTAATTAAGGGATGAAGTGGAAATTGTTCAATTAACGAACAACAGGGAGATTGCACCAAAATACTGTATGTATTTTTTTTAAATCATCAACTTTAGGGAAATGATCTTGAAAAACAAAAAATTTTGCCCTAGTTCCCTTATATCCGATGAATCATATGGTACCTTAGATCATCAAAAATCTATGGATTTGTGATTGCTGGCTTTTTTATATCCATGTTCTCTACCACTCTCCATCAGAACATGATTGTTATATTTCTCTTCCATATCCATATTTTCATCTATGTCGAAATTGATTAGTTTATTTGGGTAACCGTTACGTTTCATACTTTTGTTTTTAAAGATTGGTTTTGGTATTCCTTTTTACGATGTGGGTTTCTATTAAAGAAACATCCAAGTAGTAAACCATTTATAACCCCAACGAATTTCGAGGGAGAAATTCATTTTAAGTGGGGTAGAATGTAACACCCCGAGATTTTATGAAAAATATTATTTTAATTTCATTAATTTCTTGTGTTGTATGCTACACCAAGATTACCTTGCGCTATACGCAACACCGTATTAGCATACAGTATACGCAACACTATTCTTGGATCGTGTTACACACAATTTTGATAATAGTTATTCTACGCAACATTGAGTATATATATATATATATTCAATGTATAAATGAAATACAGTTGGATTCTGTTATACGAAACAACGAAGGATTCTTTCACAACATGCAACCCTGACTTGGCTTGCATTACACGCAATCGCGACCTTCCTCGATAGTGTGTGTTGTACGCAATACTGGGTTTTACTAAACAACGATATATTATTATAATATTATTATGAACTAGCCGTTATAAATTTTTCGTATTATTCTGGTAACTTTCATATTTTGATGAATAGTAAAAAAACACGCTATATTTTAATGAAAAACAACTTTTTTCATCATAATAATTTATATGGTTAAATTATAATATTGAATGGTTTTAAAGTATAAATAGAATATATTTTTAACATTTAATATAATGTATGTCATTATCATTTATTTTACATTGAATTCGTAGGTTAAATCAATTCAATCTTTTGCAATTTTTTAAACAAAAACCCGTTTTCATTCGACAACGGGATTAATTTTAATTTAATTTCTACGTCTTCTGTGTATTGAATTTGGAAAAAATGGATTCCATATTTGGAATCTGTGGGACCAAATTATGTTAATAGGATACGTTTTATTTTTGGGAATTATGAATAATAAATACGGTAAATTTTATTTACCTTAGTTAAAGGTAAATCGGGTAATTAAGGGTAAATATAATATTATAAAATTACCCTAACACATGGAAAAATTATATTGGATGGCTAAAGTTAAACCCATATCAACTAAGGGTCAGATTAGATTCATTTTATGGACTTTTGACCATGAAAATAATTTAATTACTATTAAAACCAAAGAAAGTGACAACATGTCAGTCTCTTAAATCTTATAAGTATAATAATTTTAATTTACTGATAAACATCATAAAACTTCGAACATGAATAGTCTGAAAATATCTAATAAAATTATCTACATCATGATAATTTATTTAGAATTTTTAGTGATTAAATAATTGTCATTAATGGTGATACATTAATGATACAGAAATTATTTATTAAGTGGAAAATAAGTAATATAGTTTTTATTGAAATAATAATACCCATTAAAAGACCCACAAACCTGACCAAAACTTATATTTAGTGTATATAAACACCTTAATAATCCAATTACCTAATATATAACCGTTTGGATTCTTATAAAAGGGATTACGACAGTTATATTATTTTATTTTAAATGATGCCAAAGTTGTCACCTTCATAATTTAATAAATATAAAAATTTAAATATTGTGATTTTAAGATGATAAATTCGAGTAAAAGTATTATTGTGAAAGTTAATAGATATATCTTCATCATAGGATTTTATTTTAAATTTTTATGCAAAAAATAAGTATATTAATTAATTATACAAAAATGTTGTAGTAATTATTTTATTAAGAGATAATCCAAATAAATGGTTTTAAAAATAATAAAATAAATATTATATGAACTATTTAAGGTGATAAAATAATTTTATAGATACATATGAACTTTTATTAATCTATTAAATCTTTTATTTCGAACATATCTTCTGTATATAGTTTATTTAAATTCAAATAAATGAATAGTGTAAAAATTGACAATATTGTTATTTTATAAAACTAACATATTATAAAATGGTTTAAAAATCACAAAAAATATTTAAAAATTATAAATTGAAATTTATATGGTATATAATGTTATATATTAAACAATTATGGAAAATTCACAACAAATAAGTAATTATTTTGTATAATTGAAAATTTAGAATTTTATTACCACAAATAAACTTAAATAGATTAAATAAGGATAAGTCAAAATGATAAGGTCTAAAATAAGATCAAAAAATGTCTAAATTTGATTGGTTGATGATATTACAACCCTATCTCATCTAATATTAGAATATGAGTCATTTCTGGAGGTTTTTAAGTGGGTTTAGATTTATTATAAATTAATATTTTTAAGAATTCCAAAGGTGACCCTCTCCTCCATTATAAAAGGGCACCTCCTCCCTCTCCTCCTCACACCAATTTGAGCCGTCAATCTCGGCCAACCCCTAAAACATTATCTTCTCCACTTCCCTAGAAACATCCTAGAGGTTCTGTTCTACTTTAAAGACCAATCTTAGTGCCCTAAGAGGAGGTTTCAAAGAGGCGTATCGAAGAAGAGGTAATTTCTTCTCCTGATTCTATCAAGCTTCTTTATTCTTAAACTTCTTCTTCTTTAGTTGTTTCATTATAAATTAATAACATAATTATCACTAATATACTGATTTTTTATTATAAATATGAAACAACCCCATTTCACCTTCTATCCATCCTACAGAAAACAAAATCACCGCGCGTGCGTACGTACAGAATACCGTCTCCACGCCGTGGTGTAATCTGTTTTTACACCAACACCATACATGGATGGGTATAATGGTGTAAATAATAACTATACATAGTTATTATAACATCATACTAATTCTAATATATTGTATCATCCACTCCAATTCAATTCAATAATTATGGAAACGATATCATCGCTCGTGCGTACGTACGGACAACCGTCTCCACGACGCGATGAGATTCATTCTCCATGTTAACCATTTAAGAATGATTATAAAATATATATATGCAATAATAATGAAATATATGACATTATAAAGCTACTGGATTTATGTATATATGTATTTCATCTACTTAATTCCATTCAACTCAATAAGGAAATGAAAACAGCGTGCATGCGTACGTACGGCCTACCTTCTCAATGAACAGTGTATTTCTTTCCATTTATAGATCTATTATATATATGTATATTATGAATATATATTATATATAAATCATGTTTTATATTCTGGAATTATTTAATCGTGATCTAAGTAATCATATGAATAATTACAAGTCAAAACACGGACGACAAATGAAACGATTTTACCCAAAACACTCTTTAACATTGAATTTACAAAAGAACGGGTAATATAAAGTCATAAGTGAACCATATATGATATCATAACAATGAATATGATTCTGTAATAAGTCAATGACATTATTTAAATCATTATACAGGAGGTTAGGATACAAACGAAGCATATCGGACATAAGGTAAGGGATAATTTTTCCAATCTCATTCTTATCTGAGATTGTTTATTCGTAAGTATTTACTGGGGGTTATGTTTATTATCCATGTCCATATGTTCTCAAATTATTTTCATAAAATGTTTACATTACTTACATTTATGTTTAAATACATTTTTACCCTTTTCTACTTTTAACACATCGTATGGAAGGAATATTTCTTTTGTTTACCATATGAGGTACTTTTTGACTTTTCCGACAAAAGTACGAGAAAAATGTTATTTTTAACTTATATGGCGTGAACGGATTATTACGGTTTTATAAAGCCTTATTTTAATGGTGCTTCCTCCAAAATATTTCATAACTATTTTCAACAAAATCTCTTTCATTTAAAATTTCATGATGTTTTGTGAAAAGAAATCGATTTTGAAGAAGAAAGGATATTTTCCTCAAGAATTCATTTCAAGTGTTTTATAGAAACCATTTTTCCACATAAGATGACATTATTTCAAATGTGTATGTTTCAAGTATAATGTATCTATGATTTACATGGTTTCACTTTTCTTATTATGAAATGATATCCATTTCTTTTATATGGATTTTGTGCTGATGGGATGATGTTTATGAAACCCATTTTATTCACTGGGTTATTATGAATGATGTATGTTTATTTTGTGGTACAAGTAAGAATGATTTCACTATGAGATGGGTGGGACCTATATCTCCCTCCAATGCATTGGGAATATATATTATATCTCATGAGATAGACATGGATGGAACGGTAAGTTTAACCGGTTTAGTAAAAAAGGACTAAAATGAGGAGAGAACTCGATTCTGAAAGGGACTTTGTCCACTAAGATGGTCTTGGCAGCAATGCCTTGGCTACTATGGAAATCATTACATATGATTAATGGATGCCACAATTACATGTTTTATTCCCATGCTATTTTATCATGGTTTATGTTCCATTATGATCTATGCCTTACGTACTTCCATGTTTTATGTCGTTGCTCAAGATTTTAATGTTTAAACATTATGTTCATGTTTTTAAGTTCCATTGTATATGGTATGTTTTATTTTATCCACGATTACCCTTACTGAGCATTTGAGCTCACCCTTTTTATGTTTTATTTTCCCCCAGGATCAAAAGAAAGGTTTTAGGTCAGGAAACAAAACGTGGAAGATCTTTATGGGAGATATTGAAGATCATTCACCACGATTAGAAGATTACGTTCCAAGTTTCCAAACACACTAAACTATTACGGTCCTTGTGTGTTTTTTTTATGTATTAAGTATTCTGCTAAAGTAATGTAATGTCCTTGTACATCAAGCTTCGAGTCTCTACAATCTAATCCTAGAATCTCATCGTAACTCCAAGAGAACACATCACGGTGTTTTCTGAGGAATTCCACATACCTCTACTGCTCCTCGGGCAGCATGGCGGTGCTAACCGACAAGGGTCTCAGGTCCGCCTCACTATCGAGGTTCGCATGTACCAACTTGTTGAACGTAGTGGAGACACATTCCTAAAAGGTGGGGGAGTATCTTCCATGTCCCCGTATCCACTTGTAAAAGGATCATCCATACGGGGAGCTGCTTCTAGGACACCAGACTCCGATGGGAAGCTGGTGCCATCTTGGTCAGTAGTGGTAATCATATTAGTAGACTCATGCGCCATTGAGACGATAACAATGAAGCCAGTTGATCCAGTCCCATCTGGTCTTCGGCCCAAGGGGCCATGCTTGATGACATCATAGTAGTAGTGGCGTGTTAGATTGAGGTGGTTAATTCTATCCAAGCAGAAGAGAAATGTATGATGTACCTCCATTGCCACGATCCTATCATCCTGACAATATATAGGGGTAGGATGTTCTGAGATCACCCGAGCCTGGTTTGTATAATTCCATTTATAAGTTATATCATGAATATATCTATTTTCATGGTATTATAAGCTTCATGTAATTATATTCTTTTTATTAGGTTATGATTCAATGTTACCAAATTGGTAGTGGTATATGGATACAATATCTCCATTTATCAAGATTTTTTATTGTTATGATTCCATTGATGAACACTTATGATCAATATATCATGAAAAATAATTATTTTTCGTACTCTATGTTTATTAATATTATATCCAAGTAATTGTATCATTTTAAAATATATGGTATGTAATATGATCAATAATGTGTTTTTAGTAAAGTTTAACTTTACCTCTCTCTTTGGGATGGAAACATTTATTCCATGAAAAACAATGATTTCTAAATGTTTTCTAAAAATACTATAATATTCTAAAATGATTTTGAAAATAAATTATTACCCATTTATTATATTTTAAACAAAAGTGTTTCAAAAAATTAATCTTCTTTTCATTTTCTAATTCAAGAACATTTCTATACATTTTATGGTGGAAAACGAATGTTTGGAATGTACAGATTTAACTGACATTATGACCATAATTCTCTTGAAGCTACATTTACAATATGAAAAATTTGTTTTTAAGTAGAAATTTTTCCGAATATTCTGGAAATTCATTATTTTAAAGTGGTTTTCAATGAAAAGGGTTTAAAAAAAATTTATTTATGTTTTAAAATTGTTTTAAATGAATTTCAAATCATCCTTATATGTTTTCATAATGTTATATTAAAAGAAAAGGATTTAAATGATTTTGAATATTTTTATATGTTTTAAAATTATTTTTAATGAAATGATTTCAAAATTTTTATAGGTATATTTTATATTTTTTCATGTGAAATTATTTTTAAAATAATTTCAAGCCTTAAATCTATGTTTTATGATTTTTTTTCAAAGAAATTGGTTTTACAAAAGGCATTGTGTTCAAAAATCACTCTTTTAATAGAAAAAATAATATTTCACTAAAGAATAGTTTTGAGAATGATCTTTCCAAATTATATTCCTATTGAGATTAAATCTATTGGTGTTACTCAACCATTAATTATAAATAAGGAAAAGGTTTCATTCATATTTTTTCTCTAAGTGGTTTATATTTTTATAGAATGATGTTTATAAAAATTGTGCTTATTTCATGGATCTCAGGTTTATGAAACCCATTAATATTACATGGGATTTATTATTTGGAATACCAGTTCATTTCATGGATTATTTTTTGATTAAATGATTATGAAACCTATCCATTTCAAAACTTTAAGAAATGATTTCATGTTTTTATCACCTATTTCACTTCATAGGATATGATATGATGTTTATGAAACCCATATCTTTTTATGGGTGATGATATGATGTGTGTCATTTTATATTAAGTCCAATGTCTGTATGGTTTTATTATTTTATTGGTGGGTCCTATATCTCCCACTAATGAAATGGGTAATGATAAATGTTTTATGAGCTCAGTAGGGTACATTAGAGGGAATCCCAAGCTTGAAATAAGAGTTCATATTAATACTAAAACAAGAGGGTACATGTGAGGGAATACCAAGCCTGAAACTAGAGAGAATACTATGATTAATACAATAGGATAGATGGGAGTGCATCCCAATCTGAAAATAAGAGGGTACAATGGAAGGAATCAAAAACCTGAAACCCGAGGAAATCTTAATCCTAAAACAAGAGGTTACACGATATGGCATATAAAGCCCAATAAAAAGAAGGTACATGGGATGGAATCGCTATCCAAAAACAAGAGGGTACATAGAAGGCCATCCCATTCTTATAATGAGAGGGTAAATGAGAGAGAATACAAATCCCAATATAGGTATATATATTATTATCCAAATTATAACATGTTATGGGGGACTTTGAAGGTAGCGTTGACATATGATTTTGTATGTTTAAGTGCATGCCATGAGTTCCATTTCTTATTCCTTAATAAATCATGATCTAGTATCCATTATGATTAATGAATTATGAAATACTAATATTTATTCCATAATTCATGTTTAAGAACATTAACATATCAGGTATTATCATTTTATGTTATGATCACATTTTCATACACTTATACTAATTTTTATTCTTACCTATCTCTCTGGTTTAAAATTACTAATATTTTGAGCTGACTCATTTTTATGTTTCCTTCACTAGGTTTTGAATGATTATTTCATGAATGATATATATAATAAGGGTTTTATTCTTATAGAACTCAGCGGGTGATAATGTATCTCTGTAACACCCTGAGTTTTTATGGACCTTTATTCGAATAAATTAAAATTTACATCATGAAATGCATTATGTTAAAGATGTTATTAACACTAAATGAAAATTTCATAAATTAAATGTAAAAAAAATTTGTATGTTACCCAAAATACTATGTTGGTGTATGATACATGCAACACTGAGTTGCCATACTATACATGCAACACTTAGTTGTTATATGATACATGCACCATTGTGTTTCTATAAGACATCATTATGTTGTTTAAATAGAATAACAACAAATCCCTTAAAATTTGTTATATTAATAGTAATAAAAACTTTTCATATATTTTCTACAATTATTTTATATAAATGAAACATATTGATAATGAAAGATATGATTTTTGGTAAAGTCTTTTTTTGTCTAAAAATAATGTTTTTAATGTACTTATAATAAAAATAATTTTATACACATTTATAAAATGGATTTGATAATTTCAAATAAATTTCTGAATTTATAATTTCAAAATTACATTAGGTTGAAATTTTGGGATTTTTCAGAGAAACTTATTTTTTGGATGAATTGTGAAAAATGTAAGTTTTTAATTCAAAATGTATTTTTAATTAAATTTATTTATCAGGTTAAAATATATTATAATTTGATTTCAATGTTTAAATTGATAATATTTTTATCATGTAATATAATTTTTGTCATTGAAACCAATTCCCCATATAAATCGGACATTGAAACTAAGAAAACACTAGATTCATTTTACTATAAAACCCCGCAGTGTCGTCCATAAAGTGGGACTAATTTTAAATTAATTTATACCACTTTTTGGTATGAATTTGAAAAAATGTATAAAATATTTTCAATCATAATAATTTATAATTTATAATATGTTCATCTTTGTTTTTGAAAAAAAATATTAGTGATGGTGATTAAAATTTATTACACTAGTTAAGAGAAAAAATTAGATTATTAAAGCAATCAACCTTAAATTTAAAACAAAAAACAACCTAAAAACATGTCCAACACCAATTTGATATCCATATATCTACCCTATAATTAATGGTATTGACCTTGGTCCATTATTTTATCCAATTTAAATAAGAAAAACATGGGTGGAATTCTCTTTTTGAATATTTACAAGAGTGTCACTCCCCCTCCACTATAAAAGGCAGCCAAATCTCCCCATTCCTCAATCCTCTCAAAAAATTTATGTTATTCCAAGATATAAACAAGTAGCATCCCAAAAACACTCTCTTAGACCATGAATCCTCTTTTGGTTGAAAATATTTTCAAGGAACCCTTTTGGCATAAACTAGAAAGAGTAACCTCATTAAGAGGTAGCATCATCTCTCAAACTCCTTTAATTTATTTCCCCCCTTTACCCCATCCACTATCCTTATTAAATTATTTTGTGAGAAAAACGTATCCTAAATATAATAGTATTTTTTTATTCAATGAGTTTTACCTACAATTACTATAAGGCCCCATCCTTAAACCTTACTTAATCTTGAGTTATTACAAGATTACACATTGAGGATCTTTTCGGGTTTAGAGTTTTAGAGAATTAGATCATAAAATTTTCATTACATTCCACATATAAACAAAGTGGTTACATAAAGATAGTATTCTTCATTCCCATCAGAGGAAACATATTTAAAATAAAATGTGGATTCATTCTTGACACTTCCTTGACACTATCATCGTATCATGTACCTTTCCCTTGACCTGTGAAAACATTTCAAAAAAACTTGGGATGAGCATAAAAAGCTCAGTATGGGTTATAAAAATAAGGAAAGGAAACATGGGTACATATGTACATAAGGATGAGATCATACTTTACCCATAAAACATAATCACTTTAACATACCTCATCAAATCATTAATAAATCATATAAATCATAAGACATAAAGGTACCTTGAGGCATTCATAACATTCTTACGTAGGGAGTAACCCTCTTGGTTACATTTGGAATACCCATCACAGTATATTCCCTAAATCTCTTCGGATAAACCTTAACGTTTCACTCCTTCGCGTTACCCAATGCATTGGAGAGCTATATCGGGCTCACCCGCCCTTAGTTTATCACGGAACCACCCGTCTTCATAATAATGCCCAAGAACCATAACATAATTGTATCACATAAAACATGCATAAAGGAAACATAACATTTCCACATTTCAATCACAAGATATCAATACAACACAAAAACATTGTGAAAACCATTTTCAATACCAAAATAAAATAAAAGTAAAACATGGTATTTATTTTTCTTTTAAAAAAGAAGGTATGGCTTGTAGAGGAAGCCGAAACTCAAATAATGGTCACAACGGCGGAGAAGTCGTTGTCGCCGCATACGTACGACAAAAACATTCCCTTTTGTCGTTTAGTAAACACTTCGTATAAAAAAGATTCCTTTTGAATAAATGGAAAATTCAAAGGGGTTTATACACCATATAAAAGAAAGTTGTGTATAAAATAAAATATGCCTCAATGAAAGGAGATTGAGACGAAGTCCCATACCTCGTATCCGACTTGACCCGACCGTTCTTTAATTTCCTGAATAATAAACTTGAGTTAATCTCTACTTGATTATGAACCTTTTTCAAGTTCATTATTCCTTTTATACCATTTTATGACCATCATGTAATCATTTAAGTTAATAATGTTCATTTTGTCGGTATTTGGTTCTTAAGTCAAAAATAGACTTCTTACACTTACATGTTGTTAATTTGGTCAAAGGTTCGTTATATCCAGAATTATATTAATGATTTGGATAACATATATATCATATATATCCAGAATATACATGTATTTATAATATTACATAATCATTTAGAGGTAAGAAATGAAATGCACCGTTCATGGAGACGGTAAGCCGTACGTACGCATGAACGCTACTTTCATTTCTTTGTCATATTAATGGAATTAAAACTAAATGAGAGGTATGTATATTTTAATTCCAGAATTATATTAATCATTTAGATATATCATTAATTATATATATCCATTATATACATGTAATTTTAATAGTACATTACATTTGGGGATAAGAAATGAAATGCACCGTTCATGGAGACGGTAAGCCGTACGTACACATGAATGCTACTTTCATTTATATCTCATACTTTAATGGAAATAAATAATATTGATATATAGGTATATTATAATTCCAGTATAACATCATATATAATAACTTTAAATCCATCCTTTACACGTCCCACATATGGCATTAACGAATCACATCACTTTGAGGGGGCGGTAGTCCGCACTTCCTTAAATGAAGATATCGTGTTTACCCATAATAGAAACCATAAAGGTATGCCCAAAATGAAAAATACAGAATATTAAGGAAAGAATTAAAATATTATATATCATATATAAAAATTGTGACATCATAATGGCCACCTTTGAAGGTGTTAAATGAGTATTAAACAATCATCATTTGGGGAGGCAGAATTTCGCCATCCACGGAAAACATATGTTCTTTAACCATTTTATGTAGTTGTGTGAGAGTGTAGCTCAAATAAATCTTATAAAAACATCCTAGTATATTGAATATACTGTTGTTGTTACAAAATAATTAAATAAAAAGAGTTTAGGGGGTTGGACAAGAAAAATAAAACAAATGAACATGAGAGAATGAATTACCTTTAAAAGTGTATCTCCTTTTGATTTGAGCCTAAAGGCTTCCTTTGAAAGGATAATGCCCAAAGGGAATCCTCTAGGATGAGGATAGGGATGTGGAGAGAGTAAATGGGCAGGGGTTGGTCGAGCCAAAGGCTTGAGGAGTGTGTGAAATGAGGTAGAGGTGAGGTCCTTTTATAAGAGGAGAGGAGGGGCACTTTTGGAAAGTAAATAAATATTACTTTATTTGAAAATGTGTTTCGGTTTTAAAAGGTCCCACATTGATATAATTCGTGGCTAAGGTGATAAGGGTTCGGAATCCACTCATATAATTGGTTTTGGACTTGTTTAGTTCATATATTTTTCATTATCTTTCAATTTTATTTAAATCGTCAAATAATGATGTCATCGCTGCATCATTATTATGTCATAAATAATTTAATTTATTTAATGTCTAAAAATCATAACAAAAATACTATGATGTAGGAAATAGTTTTATCTTTCCAATTACTATTTATAATCAAAAATCTGATCTTTATAACCCCATGTAAAAATTGTTTTCGTAAAACATATTATGTTTGTCTCATTTTTACTTTTACATTAAATAAAAAGTTATTTATGTCATTTCCCAACCAAAATGTATCCATGGGGTCCCCAAGTTGACCCATGGCTTTTTGTGGTCGGCCATGACACAACCAATAAGTTTGGGACATGTGTATAGGTCATTTCATATTATTAAAGAATTATTTATACCTTAAACTACCCTAATTACCTCTAATCGCGATTAAGAACATAATAAGTTACTATTCACAAAAAAATTATTATAATCTCATTGAACCACATTTTACTTCTTAATGACAACCATGTATGTCGGATTTTTGAAATTCAAAACACAATGATAGCAAAATTTCATTTAAATGGAAAATCAGTCTTTATAAGTACCACTTAGTGGTTTCACTATTCATCAAAAATTGGAGTTTTTCAGAAAATTGCCAAAAATTCACCCTAAGATATATTTGATATACGAATTCAAAAATGAAATCTATTTTACAAAATTCAAAACATATAAGTCACATTAATTAATTTAATAATTAATTCCCACTGTCAGAGCAAATAGCGTGTTTTTATGAAACATTAAGTATCAAAAGATTGACACTAGTTTAAGTCCGATTTCAAAGTGAAATTAATTCCAACGACCACTATTGGATTTAATGGTAAAAATATTTTCTAATTTCACTTTAAAACCAATTAAAAATATAATATAATCACAAAAATAAATTAGATTAAAAAGAGGATTTGAATTAAAACACAACATTCTACACTATTCATTAAAAAAATGAACTTTATCGAAAAAATACCAAAAAATTACACAAAGTAAAATTTGATGTCCCGATTCTTAATAAGAGTTTTATTTGGTCTAAAAGAATTTATAAGAGTGATCAAAACTATATTTAATGACAGTTCTCCATTAAAATGTGATAAGTGAACCTTTAGTGAAAACTAGGGCATATACACCTAAAAATTAATTCTTTCCATATTTTAAGCCTTTAGATAGATGTAAAAACATTTAAAAAAAACATATATATTCATATTTTAGTTATTTCTATCCATTCCCGCCAATACAACGGCTACATGTTAACTGCCATTTAAAATAATATTATTTTATTATTAGAGTGCAACGTAAGATTCCCAAGAAACTCGTTGTTGCGTGTTGGGTACGCCATCGAGCATAGCATCCCCTTTAAAGTCATATTAATATTTTATTCACAAATATGGATAAATATGAAAATGTCATATTCTTTATTGACCTGGGGTGTTACATCCTTCCCCCCTTTTGGGAATTGTGTCCTCACAATTTTAAAAATTGAGCTTGGAAACATCCTTGAAAGTCCCGTATCGGAACAAGAGTCGGTAAAACAATCACTTTAAAATAAAGGAAGATAAGTACAGAGGTCACCCGAGTTAACCCATACTAGGATTCCAAGTAGGAAAACATGGACATGGAGGAGAAAACATAGGGTCATGTTCTGATGGAGAGTGATAGAAAACATGTTTAGGAGAAAGTTAACAATAAGAAAATCACAAACTTGTGATGGGTTAAACGGTAATTGATTCTCCGGTAGGAAAAGTTAATAGACAAAATTTTTCTTTTAAGTTACTTTTCATTGAGGAATTTATTTTTGATCTTAAGGAAACATACTTACTTGTCATGTTTACTTTCAACTCTTTCTAGGTTTCTTACACAAACTCATAATAGCATACCTTGATCATGGTGTCCACTCGGTTTCATCGTCATCTTGTTCACGTAGGTAGATGTCCCATGCATTACAACAATGATTTAGATATCCTTCAAAATCATTTGCTTCCTCCAACCAAATACACCTCGTACAACATGGGTCATATGGGTGTTCACAGAAAAACAGTTTTGGAAAATAATCATGTATGACATATAATTCCAAAACATCTGATAAAACATGATTTCTATAAAATAGTCGGACCAAAATTGAGTTGAAATTTTCTATTATTGGTCCTTTTAAAATACCATAAGTATGTGATGTGAGACTATATTGTAAAAGCAAATATAAATAGGTTGCGCAAGGGTCTCCTTCCTCAGCACCCTTTTTAAAATCATAATATGCTTCAAATTCTTGTGATAAGGTAAAATATTTGAAAATACCTTGATAATATTTACCTTTCTTGAAAATATGAGAATATTGTGAAAATAGTATTTGTCTAAAAACAACCCATGATCCACGATGATAACGAGTTATAGTGGAGGTGTTTGATATCTCAAACAACTGCTTGCAAGTGAGTTGTATGATAGAAAAGGTTTCACAATAATCCGAAGATGACTTTGCAATAATTATTGCAAGCATGTCATCAGGAAGAGATAGGAATGTCGTTTGAGATCCTTCTCCTTCCATTCGTAACCGACTTTACTTGACCTGAAAAAAAGTTTTAAAACAAGGATTTAACTGAAATAATATATATAGGGACTAATCATGTGTCTCACAAGAACTCCTAATCCCTAAAGTTGTCTAAACCGTCCTCTGATACCAACTATAAGGCCCCAGCCTTAAACCTTACTTAATCTTGAGTTATTACAAGATTACACATTGAGGATCTTTTCGGGTTTAGAGTTTTAGAGAATTAGATCATAAAATTTGCATTACATTCCACATATAAACAATGTGGTTACATAAAGATAGTATTCTTCATTCCCATCAAAGGAAACATATTTAAAATAAAACGTGGATTCATTCTTGACACTTCCTTGACACTATCATCATATCTTGTACCTTTCCCTTGACCTGTGAAAACATTTCAAAAAAACTTGGGATGAGCATAAAAAGCTCAGTATGGGTTATAAAAATATGGAAAGGAAACATGGGTACATATGTACATAAGGATGAGATCATACTTTACCCATAAAACATAAGCACTTTAACATAACTCATCAAATCATGAATAAATCATAGAAATCATAAGACAAAAAGGTAACTTGAGGCATTCATAACATTCTTACGTAGGGAGTAACCCTCTTGGTTACATTTGGAATACCCATCACAGTATATTCCCTAAATCTATTTGGAGAAACCTTAACGTTTCACTCCTTCGTGTTACCCAATGCATTGGAGAGCTATATCGGGCTCACCCGCCCTTAGTTTATCACAGAACCACCCGTCTTCATAATAATGCCCATGAACCATAACATAATCGTATCACATAAAAAATGCATAAAGGAAACATAACATTTCCACATTTCAATCACAAGATATCAATACAACACAAAAGCATTGTGAAAACCATTTTCAATACCAAAATAAAAGAAAAGTAAAACATGGTATTTATTTTTCTTTTAAAAAAGAAGGTATGGCTTGTAGAGGAAGCCGAAACTCAAATAACGGTCACAACGGCGGAGAAGTCGTTGTCGCCGCATACGTACGACAAAAACATTCCCTTTTGTCGTTTAGTAAACGCTTCGTATAAAAAATATTCCTTTTGAATAAATGGAAAAGTCAAAGGGGTTTATACAACGTATAAAAGAAAGTTGTGTATAAAATAAAATATGCCTCAATGAAAGGAGATTGGGACGAAGTCCCATACCTCGTATCCGACATGACCCGGCCGTTCTTTAATTTCCTGAATAATAAACTTGAGATAATCTATACTTTCTTATGAACCATTTTCAAGTTCATTATTCCTTTTATACCATGTGATGAACATCATGTAATCATTTAAGTTAATAATGTTCATTTTGTCGGTATTTGGTTCTTAAGTCAAAAATAGACTTCTTACACTTACATGTTGTTAATTTGGTCAAAGGTTCGTTATATCCAGAATGATATTAATGATTTGGATAACATATATATCATATATATCCAGAATATACATGTATTTATAATATTACATAATCATTTAGAGGTAAGAAATGAAATGCACCGTTCATGGAGACGGTAAGTCGTACGTACACATGAACGCTACTTTCATTTCTTTGTCATATTAATGGAATTAAAACTAAATGAGAGGTATGTATATTTTAATTCCAGAATTATATTCATCATTTAGATATATCATTAATTATATATATCCATTATATACATGTACTTTTAATAGTACATTACATTTGGGGATAAGAAATGAAATGCACCGTTCATGGAGATGGTAAGCCGTACGTACGCATGAACGCTACTTTCATTTCTATCTCATAATTTAATGGAAAGAAATAATATTGATATAGAGGTATATTATAATTGCAGTATAACATCATATATAATAACTTTAAATCCATCCTTTACACATCCCACATATGGCATTAACGAATCACATCACTTTGAGGGGGCGGTAGTCCGCACTTCCTTAAATGAAGATATCGTGTTTACCCATAATGGAAACCATAAAGGTATGACCAAAATGAAAAATACAGAAGCTTAAGGAAAGAATAAACATATCATATATCATATATAAAAATTTTGACATCATAATGGCCACCTTTGAAGGTGTTAAATGAGTATTGAACAATCATCGTTTCGGGAGGCAGAATTTCGCCATCCACGGAAAACATATGTTCTTTAACCATTTGATGTAGTTGTGTGAGAGTGTAGCGCAAATAAATCTTATAACAAAATCCTAGTATATTGAAGATACTGGTGTTGTTACAAAATAAGTAAATAAAAAGAGTTTAGGGGGTTGTAGAAGCAAAATAAAACAAATGAACATGAGAGAATGAATTACCTTTAAAAGTGTATCTCCTTTTGATTTGAGCCTAAAGGCTTCCTTTGAAAGGATTCTGCCCAAAGGGAATCCTCTAGGATGAGAAGAGGGATGTGGAGAGAGTAAATGGGCCGGGGTTTGCCAAGCCAAATGCTTGAGTAGTGTGTGAAATGAGGTAGAGGTGGGGGCCTTTTATAAGAGGAGAGGAGGGTCACTTTTGGAAAGTAAAGAAATATTACTTTATTTGAAAAACAATTTCGGTTTTAAAAGGTCCCAAATTGATATAATTCGTGGATAAGGTGATAAGGGTTCGAAATACACTCATCCAATTGGTTTTGGACATGTGTAGTTCATAGATTTTACATTATCTTTCCATTTTATTTAAATCGTCAAATAATGATGTCATCGCTGCATCATTATTATGTCATAAATAATTTAATTTATTTAATGTCTAAAAATCATAAACAAAATACTATGATGTAGGAAATCTTTTTAGCTTTCCAATTACTGTTTATAATAAAAAATCTGTTCTTTATAACCCCATGTAAAAATTGTTTTTGTAAAACATATTATGTTTGTGTCATTTTTACTTTTACATTAAATAAAAAGTTATTTATGTCATTTCCCAACCAAAATGTCTCCATGGGGTCCCCAAGTTGACCCATGGCTTGTCTTGGTCGGCCATGACACAACCAATAATTATGGGACATGTGTCTAGGTCATTTCATATTATTAATGCATTATTTATACCTTAAACTACCCTAATTACCACTAATCGCGATTAAGAACTTAATAAGTTACTATTCACCAAAAAATTATTATAATCTCATTGAACCACATTTTACTTCTTAATGACAACCATGTATGTCGGATTTTTGAAATTCAAAACACAATGATGGCAAAATTTCATTTAAACGGAAAATCAGTCTTTATAAGTACCACTTAGTGGTTTCACTATTCATCAAAAATTGGAGTTTTTCAGAAAAATGCCAAAAATTCACCCTAAGATATATTTGATATTACGAATTCAAAAATGAAATATATTTTACAAATTTAAAAACATATAAGTCACATTAATTAATTTAATAATTAATTCCCACTGTCAGAGAAAATAGCGTGTTTTTATGAAACATTAAGTATCAAAAGATTGACACTAGTTTAAGTCCGATTTCAAAGTGAAATTAATTCCAACGACCACTATTGGATTTAATGGAAAAAATATTTTCTAATTTAACTTTAAACCCAATTCAAAAGATAATCTAATCATAAAAATAAATTAGATTAAAAAGAGGTTTTGAATTAAAACACAACATTTTACACTATTCATTAAAAAAATGAACTTTATCGAAAAAATACCAAAAAATTACACAAAGTAAAATTTGATGTCCCGATTCATAATAAGAGTTTTATTTGGTCCAAAAGAATGTATAAGAGTGATCAAAACTATATTTAATGACAGTTCTCCATTAAAAGGCGATAAGTGAACCTTTAGTGAAAACTAGGGCATATACACCTAAAAATTAATTCTTTCCATATTTTAAGCCTTTAGATAGATGTAAAAACATTTAAAAAAAACATATATATTCATATTTTAGTTATTTCTATCCATTCCCACCAATACAACGGCTACATGTTAACTGCCATTTAAAATAATATTATTTTATTATTAGAGTGCAACGTAAGATTCCCAAGAAACTCGTTGTTGCGTGTTGGGTACGCCATCGAGCATAGCATCCCCTTTAAAGTCATATTAATATTTTATTCAAAAATATGGATAAATATTAAAATGTCATATTCTTTATTTACCTGGGGTGTTACACTTACATACACCTCCATCCAATGGATATAGACAATATTATTTCTGTGTATGGTAAACAACTACCTCACGAAATGATGATTAGTCATTTTTTATTTACCACCTATCATGATTTCCAATATTATGGAAATTTTTTTTAAATATGTAAAATATCATATTAATTACATAATTAATTTTTGGTATTCCTTTTAAAACACACATCTCTTTACTTTCTATTTGGTGTTAATACGATAATCCCGTTTGATGAAGGGTGGACTACCACCCCATCAAAGTAATGTGACTCATTCATGCAACACATAGAATGTATTAAGAACTAATTTAATGAACATATATGATATATATGATATTTTAATTATAATTTAATAATGATATATATATATATGTGTGTGTGTGTGTCTTTTATTTACATACTTTCATTTAATACGAAAATAAAAATTGAAATAATGTTACTACGTACATACGACTTACCGTCTCCATGAATGGTGTATTCAATTTCTCACTCTTATATAGTATTGAATATTATAATAAAATATAATATATATATATCATATTTATATCATGGTTTACATTATATAATAATTATATATGAATAAGGGTCAAATAAATTACAATATGAATCACATGCGAAGAACAAAGTGAATTTTACCTGAAGAGAAACTCTAACACTGGACCATTAACAAGAGGGTAATATAATGTCATAATAAAACCATATATGGTATTATGAATATGAATATTATTTTTTTAACTATTTATAATAAAAATATATATTTTTTAATTTGGAAGCTTATACAATTATGGAGAGAGTCAAGACACAAGTTATGGGGATTTCATCTAACTTTTAATTTCATTGAGATACAAGCTATGTTCACCACTCTTTACTTTTGTGTGGTGTATGTAATTCACAATATTTTATTATATTTATCATTTAATTAAATTTACGGTTATAAAGAAGCCCATTTTCTGATCCTTATTTCATGTTTTTTGACATTCAAAATATACTGAATTGGTAAAATAGTTTTTTTTCTCAATTTTCATTTATTGAGATTCATGTTTTTTACCCTAAACACTTTTTCAAGGTTGATATACTTCCATTTTATATTTTATATCATGAATAGATTTTTTTTAATATATCTTATATTCATGTAATTTTCTTTTCTTACACGGAGAGTATAATCCCAAGATATTTAGTTATAAGAGTTTATTGATAGAATCTCATCACTTAATGATAATATTTATGTGTATGCTTCCATTGATAAAATATTATGATCCATATCTCATGAATATTCACGAGTTTCCTTATACTCTATTTATTCTTTATATCTTCTATTTTTAGTTCCCTTTTCCCACTCATTGGAAGTTTTGATAAAAAAATTTATGTAAAATTTTATCGTCTCTCTCTTCAGTCAGAAATCTATTGTATTCAAAAAATATGTTTTAAAAAATGTTTTCGGAATTATTTTAAAATATCATTGAAGATAATTTTCACGGAATAAGAAATTTAAAAAAATTTATTGCTTTTAGGGCTTCTATTACTTGATTGTATATCTATTTTAAGAAAAAGGTTATCAAATGTTTTTACGTTATTAAAAGATATTTTCAAATAAGATATTATATTTTCTTCAAGAAATGTTTTTAAAAGATATTTCAGAATTGTTTTCCATATAATATAAACAACCATTTGTTTGACCTAGTAATTTATGGTGAAATTATTAAATGATTCCATAATATTCTTTCTCTGAATGGATTATGATATGATGTCATGATTCTTATAAAGACGGTATCTATTTCACGAGTTGTATGATTTTGAATCTTTTTTCTTTTCATGGTTTCTTCTTATGATGAAATGATTGTGAAACCTATCTATTTACACTAGTTATGATATGCTTAAATGATTATGTTACCCATTTCAATTCATGGGTTATGATATGATTATTTATGATCCTGTGGATCATGTGTGTATGATTTTTTTATGTGGAGGGTGGGACCCATATCCCATCAAATGCATGGGGTAATGATTTTTATCTCATGAGATTATCTAAGATGGTTTTGGGAGTGATCATTGACTACTATTATATACATGGGATTGAACCATGACTACTAATATGGTTCGAGTAGTAGACCTAGACTACTATGATGGTAATGGGAGTGAATCATGACTACAATAATGGTTTGAGTGGTGAAATCATGCTACTATGATGTCCACGAGAGTGAACCATGACTACTATGATGGAATGGGGAGTGAACCCATAGTACTATTATGGTATTGGAAGGAATTCCATAGCTACTATGGAAATAATCTTATGATTATGTGTCTTCCACAATTCAATGTCTTAATCCTTCATTATTATTTCTTAGATTATGTCATTTACTTCCTTTTTATTCATGTCTTACGAACTGCCATGTTCTACACCCAGATTCATGTATATTATCTTTGTTATGTCGGGTATGATATTTTATTTTCATGGTCACCTTATCATAACCTTATGATCATATTTACGCTTCCATGTCTCCATTTTTACCCTTTTTGAGCATTTGATGTCACACATATTTTATGTTTCCTTCCCCAAGCTGTGAAGATATGTTTTATGTTTAATGTGTTTAAGAAAGGTTCTAGTCAAGAAGAACCATGTGTGAGATAATATAGCTCACATATATATCAGTGTTTATGTTTCCATGTTTCCAAAGGTATTATACCAACTAATATCTTCTGTAGTCTATTTATATAATATGTACGTCACTAAAAAATATTTAACTTCTTCCAAAATGGTCATATATATTGGTAAAGATACATTTAATGTTAGTAAATCATTTAACCAAAAAATATTCCCCAGTCACTAAACTGTTGGAAAAAACTATGTCACTAAAAGTTGTTACAAAAGATGAAATAGTTCTGTTGCAATTATAATAATACCAACAGATAATATATTTGTTGGTCATTGAGTAATATTGATGATGAAATATGTTGCTAATTTAATTTTTAAATAAAAAATAATATTCTTTTATAATCCCACATCCATTACATTGTATGAAATAAAATAATTATATATAATGTAACTATTATAATTATTATATGATAATTAGAAAATTAGTATAAATCGAACATCAATAATTTGGATGGCATCTTGGATAGTAACAGATATAGAAAACTACCCCAACCATGATTCTTATTATACTGTATCAGTGAAACAAAAAAACATAACACAAAAATATAAAAATATAAATGTCCACATTATTATAAACAACCAAACCCCAACATAGTAAACCATAGTACAATTTGAAAAATAATAATATGAATGAAAAAATTCTCAAATTCCATACTGGATAAACCCACATTAGTAACATGTCATCTAGTATCCCTACATAAATTCTCATAGACACTAACACACCTCCTGCTCGAACAGGTGACACACACAATTAGAGGTCATCAGGACAATTCAGTTTATGGTCACCCCACCAAATGAATCATTCAAGCCAATATCCTCATCAATTATGTGCAAACCTATCAAAGTAGTAAATATTAATAAGACTTTCACATTCATTCCATGTCTGTAAAAAAAGAATAACTTGATTCAATTTGAAAGACCCTACCTTGACATTTAGTATAATAATTACACTAAAGAAGTCATAAAACTACCTACTCATGTGGTTCAATATATCTTGAAGAGATTCTCTATAGCTTCAACAACATGTCTAGAAAGAAAAATAGTCAGCCTAAAAATATGAGTTCACATAAAATAGAAAAAATCATGGGAATAATGGATTTATCTGAAGAAGAGATGAATTTATGGCATACCTGGGAAATGGGCCAGTTAGGTTTATGGTCACCACCATATGAGTCCTTCAATACACATTCCATATCAATTTTTGCATTATTTTTGTATCATAAAACATTAATCAAACATGAATTTTCATTCTAGGGAATGAAAAGGGATAAAATGATAAAATTTAGAAGACCCTACTTATTATAAAAGGATGAGTCCAACTGCTACTACTACACTTTAGAATTCTGTGAGGGATGCTCGAGCAGTTGACGACAAGCCCCATTTCCATGTGTATTGTTGCTCATGATATTCCCCCTTGTCACATGTATTGATGCTCACATAGTAGAACCATCATTTAGTAGAATTTCCAATACTGCAATGTAAAATTTTATCACCTAATAAGAAGAAACATATACTGGATCAATTCTATTGTCAATATAAATTCACAGTATACATTGATTAAAATATCAATGTTATTCATCCATATAAGTTTATCATTATAAGACTTGAAAAATAAATTAGTAGTCTCAAAATTATTCATATTTATTTTTTTATATTATTTTTTCATATAAATTTTAAAAAACGAGAGTAATTAATGAAATTTTTCAATAATAATAAAAAGAAAATATAATATTTGATATTTTGTACAAGCACCTCATTCTGAACAATATGATAAAAAAAATATGAAAAAAATAAAAAAAAAGAAATAATTATAAGAAATTTATGTGGTTATCCCAAATGGTTGCATGAAATGATAATTGAAATCTATGAGTGACACAGATACTTATTTAAAAAAGAAAATAAATGGAAAAGTGGAAGAACAAAACCTTATTATTTACCGAATTTAGAAACATGGAACTCTTCACCCATCTATATGTCCTTCAATTGTTCTACTCCTGATGTCCAATTCAATTCTTCACAATGTGAATAGCTTCAACAGTACATGATTGTCCCATAAGCACATTAATTAACATGAATCACAATAAAAAACATCCCACTAACCATGCAAACTAGATTCTAATGTGGAACGCCAGCTACTAAAACAGATGCTTCCACTACTTTGGATGTGTATTGATGATGAGCGTTTCAAATGTATTTTGGTACCATGGTAATGGATCATTCAAATGTGGATATGAAGACATCATAAAGTGTATCATATTAAGAATTACATTAGGAGAATGTTTCCACAGACTACAAAACTATCTGTTTCCTCTTTATACTTTATTTATAGCTAGTGTATCCTTTCATTAGACCTTCATAAAATATATGGTTAGTGATTTAATATAATACTAAATGTGAAGATAAAACTAAATATTATCACAGGGAGTGTAGTTAATGCAGAAAATATTAGAAAATCTAACACTTATTTTAAGTGGGGATACCTCCAAAATAAAAAACAACATACTATTAAACATAGAATCATACAATAGTCTAATCAAAATGACTCCTTATGTTATAATATAGAAAATTTTCTCTATCTAATGTTGTAAATTAACAATTCTATTACATTTAAAAGAACAAGAGAAAAAACCAAAAATCCTAAGGCCACTACCATTACATGAACGTCACAATTAGGCTCATATTGATACATAAACACTCTTTATAAGAAAAATTGAGTGGTGTTTTCATTCAAAAAAAATTATATATGTTTTGAATTTATGAAGATAATATGGGAAAGATAAGTCATTGAAATAACATTGTTTAATAAATATTTAGGAGAATTATTGACTTTAAAGAATTTCTCACAAATTCCCACATGAACACTTCATTGAAGCACAAAATATGCCCGTAAAATTCCAAGAGGAATTCATACGATTTATTTCTCGAATTTCATTCCTTCTTTGAATGATTATGAATTTCTAACATCACATTCAGCCAAAAATAAGAATATACTATAGCAATATTAAATTTATAAACTGGAGTGATGATAATTCTTAGGAGTTCCATGGAAATTTGTTTCAGGTCATATACATTGTGAGGTTTAGGGTACAAAGAGAACATTATTTGTAGAGGTTTGATGTGTTTAGATTTTTTATAAAGCTTTTGAGGAATACATGACCATGAAAATGGCCTGTAGTAGCCTACACATTTAATATGGAATCATTTCCAGATGTAGCATCAAAACTTGGTCCATGATCCAGATGTGGGACAATACTAAAAAGGGAATCCAAATTTGATTTATTATTTGAAAATATGACTTTATAATTCCTGAATATTTCATAGAGAACCTTTAATGTGTTTAAATGATAGTTTTAAACAATTCTCAGAGTAATTAAAAAACAATAAACCTCAAAATGAAACTTATCAGATAACTCTTCAAAAAACTTCTTTATAAATGTTCTGAGTAACGACGCAAAAAAATATGAAATATGAGTATAAACCAAATAAACTGAATATATAATTTGTTATACCTCATTGTTGATAAATTAGTTCATAGGGAGAGTCCAAACACAATTCTGGTGTGGTCATGAGTGGATTCCTGATGATGGATGGGATCGAATGGGGACGTTCGAGGATGGAGTCGGTCAAGCGTAGAAGGATAATGATAGCAGGGGTCAAACCAAGATGGTGGGGGTTCTCTGAATGGGATAGTAAGGGTGTCTTGATGATCGCTAAATGATGGTGGCAGGTTGTGGTCAATGGGGTCATAAGCATAGGTAGAGCATCACAGAGGAGGCAGCGGGAATCATCAAAGAGGAGGGTAGGATCGATTGAGAGTGGTGGAGGATGTGGTAGTGGTCACCGAGGGTATTGATGGTCATAGAGGAAGCAAGCAGCCATGGAGGAGGAGGAAGCTGTTGAGGGTCGTGGGTTAGATCTTGCGGTGGTGGGGTGGGGGGAAATTAGTGTTCTGATAAGGGTTGTGGTTTTAAAAAATAAATTAAAATTTACAATATAACTAATATCATTGGTTTTTTTAAAATACAATACATATTTTTAAATGGTAAAATATTTCATAAAAAATAATATTTTTTATAAAATAAAATAAATTTATAATATATGGATATAAATTGTTAATAAAATAATATTACTCAATTGATTGTTTTGTTTTTTATTTATTAAATTGAAATAATTAATTTTTTAAAATTATTTTTGTTAAATTTAATTATGATTATTAAATTTAAAAATAAAAAATTAAGTTATCATATATATATAGATCATAAAACATCTATATAAATATTTTAAATATTGTATTCACATAAATTCATTTTATAAAAATTATTTAAAAATTTTTAAATGAAAAACATAAAAAAAATATTAACATTATTAATATTTAGATAAAATTCAAAATTAAGAAGAATGAATGAGATATTTTTAATAAGACTTCACAAAATTCAAATTGACTTTAGTCATAAAAATAATAAAAATATATATAGTAGGTATATAATAATTAGTTATTAATAAAATATTTTTTGTTATTGTTGTATCATTTTTTCATTTACGGTAAATGATTTTTTGGTAATTATTATTACTACTATCAAATTCATGTGTTGGTATAAAAATTGATGGTATTAGTATGATAACTAATCATATTCAATCATCGGTAAAAGATGTTTTGGTATTTAACCATCAATATCAATTTATATATATATATATGTGGGTAAAAATAAGTGTTGGTACTTAATATTAATTCCAGAAAAAGTTAGTATCTGTTAGAATTGCACATTTTTTTCATTGATATATTATCTATCAAAAATTTTATTTTATTATAAATCATTTTTCTTGTTGTGTGTATTCTACAAAAGATATTTAATGTTATTGTTTTAAAATAGAGGGTTTATATTGTTGACATCAAAGAAAAGGTATAGTTATCCATTAGAAAATAGAATGATAAAACCTTGTTGAGAACCATAAGGTCATGGGTAAGGATAACTAGAAGGATGGGTTATTGTTTAGGAAAATGTCTTGAAATTTTGGTGAATGATTCAGTTAGTAGTTTCCTAGAAATACATACATATATGGATACTACATGTTGATGTGTCTCTAGAACATATGTTCATATCATGAATCGGGGTAATATGGTACCCTACAATGAGCCTTGCTACACACCTTGTTTGACACGCTGGGGGTATATGAATTGGGAATTAAAAAATCCTAATGAAACATCATGATGATTTAGATATATGATTGAAATGTATAGACTAGGATAAACTTAAGGTGTCATTGATGCACAAAATGAACCTCCTATGATTTAGTGTAGTATGTGTAAGGATAATGGGCATTTGTTAACTACTTCCCAAACCCAAGAGTTTGTGATGATGATCAATGTCACCAACCTCTTAATTTTAGGGACAAGGGGAAATCTCATTCAACCTATATATATATATATATATATTGAGGGGTGTGATAATGAGGTGATGAAATATACACTTACCATCCACTCTAGAACTTCTAATGTAATATTATATTCTTGATCTACCAACTCTTTAATATCTAAATAATTTTCAAAGGGATTTATGATTCCACAAAAAAAAGAGGTGGAATTTGTAGTGTAAACCCCTAATGGTATGATGATTGCATCTCAAGTTTATTATTACCCTCCAGTTGATGTTTGTGGGAATGTGCTTCCTTATAATCTTGTAATTATTACTTTGGTAAAATTTGATGTCTTTCTAGGCTTTCATTCACTTTATATGCATAAATCCCACATCAATTATCATGCAAGATATGTTACGTTAGTTATTTAAAACCCATATATGACCATCCATCAATGTTACAATAATTATGAACTTCTTGTGGACATTAAATCCAGTGTATGGGTCTTAATTACCATTCAATAGGGTTTTTTATCTCAAATGGTTGGTTTGAAGATCACCATCGATGGTATACCTATTATTTGGGATTTTTTTGGATATAATTCTAATAGAGTTTCCTAGTCTTCTAGAAAATTGTGATGTTGAGATCTCAATAGAACTTATACCTGGTTCCACACCATTTTCATAGGCTCCTCATAGAATGTCCCTAGTTGAGTATCATTAATTGAAAACGAAACTCCATGAAAACCTTGATAATGGATTCATTCGGCCAAGTATCTCACCTTGGGATACACTAGTTCTTTTTTTGAAAATGAATGATGGAAAAATGAAACTACTTATTGATTCTTGGGAGTTGAAAAATATCACAATCAAGAACATGTATCCTCTTCCCCATGTCGATAACTTGTTTAATAAACAGTATAGAGCACAATACTTTTCATGATTGGCCTTCATTCTAGATATTATCAATCGAATGTAAATAAGGAGGATATATTGAACACTTATTTCCATAGAAGTTTTGGTCACTATGAATCTATAGTGATTCATTATGGTTTTATAATGCCTCTAATATCTTCATGGATTTAATGAATTTAGTTTTTATTGATTCCATGATTTGTTTGAGGTTGTATTTAAAGATAATATTCTCATCTATTCAATGATAAAGTATGATCATGAAGATCAATTCATAATATTACTAAAGACCACAAGGATGGAGAAGTTATATGAAAAATTTACAAAGTGTGAATTCTTGCTACAAAAGGTTTCATTTTTGGGTCACATAATCTCAATAGATTTTATAACAGCAGATCCATCAAAGAGAGAGGCTATTGAAATATGGACTAGGCAAACCATAGTGACTCAGATTCATAGAATTTGTTGTTTAGATAGATATTATCAATGGTGTATAGAAAATATGACATGAATATCTAATCCTATGACCATATTAACTCAAAAGTGTGTTTAGATCATCTGGATAGATAAATATGAGGGAAATTTCTTGGAACTAAAAGTAAGGATGGAGAGTGAACATTTTCTTACATTACCCTATATTATAAGAGGTTGTGTAATTTATATTGATCCATAAATGAAGGGATTCGAATGAGTCCTTATAAATAATAACATGGTCATAGCTTATTCCTCATGATAGTTGAAGATTCATGTGTAAAATTAACTAGCTAATAATTTGGTGTTAGTAGCAGTAATGTTTTCATTAAAGAGAAAGAGGCATTATTTTTATGGGGTGAAGAGTGATATATATTCTGATCATAAGAGTCTAAAATATATATTCACAAAGAAGGAGTTGAATATGTTCCAGATAATATGTTTTGAGTCGATAATGTATTAGGACAACTCAATACATCACCACCCTAGGAAAAGGAACATGTTGGCTGATGCATTGAGTCATGAGGATCATGATAGCTTATCTATACTAAGGATCACCAAATATCTAAGATTTCCATATTTTCAAAGAATGGATCTAGAAATCCCAAAGGTAAGTTAAAATATTATCTTTCTAAAATGATTATTCAACCCTCAATCCATGTGAAGATTATAATGGCATTGAAGTATGATGAATAATTACAAAAGAAGGTTATAAATGTTCTAGATATTAACCTTGATTGGGATGGAATATTAGGTTTCAATAAGAATGTATGTGTTCCTTCCATTCCAGATTCGAAGGATCTATTGGAGGAATATAATAGTTCTTCATTCTCTATTTATCCTGGAATTTTTATTATGTATCATGATATAAATGAATACTTCTGGTGGGATGGAATGAAGAGAGATATCCAAGAGTTTGTAACTCGTTGTTTGTTATTCCATCAAGTTAAGTTTGAAAGAAAATGTCTAAAGATAGGTTGAATCCATTAACCATACCAGAATGAAAATGTGAGAACATAACTATGGATTTTTTCAATTTACTACCCATGTAAAGACCCGTAAATTTCAAGGAAAATTTTTTCTTAATTTTCCTTGGAATTTTACAAGAACGCAGTTTCTGATGGCACCTGATTCCGAGGCCCGGTGTGCCCGGAATCATTTTCCAAAGTTTGGCTCGGGTACGTTCAGTGAACGGACGAGCGGGTTTTTCTAACTTTTAAACCGGTGCCCGGAATCGAATTCCGAGGGCACCGATAAAATCGCAGCGCCGGTATTCGCTTAGAAACGCCTCTTCCGGAGTTGCGTTTTCTCTGGTGTGGTTTTTAATTTTCGGGCTTGAAGTTGAGAAATAAAATAATTTTGCGACAAATTTATTTTATTTCACTTAAGCCGCTTGGAAGCCACTTGAAGCCACTTAAAGGTGGCTTGAACTGAGTTGAACCGGATAGTATGCTATCCAGAAATATCCTACCCCCTTGGTAGGATATTTGTGAGGTGGGGCCCGCACGAGCCCCGCCGTTTCTTTCCACTAAGAAACGCACCCGCGAAAACCCGTCTTTATGAAAGTCAACTGACGCGTTTCTTAAAATCTTAACAGACCATTTAATTGGGTGGTTTATTTCGTGAATTAAATGGGCTGTTTCTTTCGTTGAATTAATTCAACGAATTGATGAATTGTTTCTTAACCAGTTTTCATATTCGCTGGCGTAATAATAAAATAAGACAAACCTTTTTCTTTTGGAGGATTACTCGTTGAGAAAGGATCCTTGAACCTTCAGCCTCCTTCGTGAAGAACGCGAAGAATGCGAAGAACGCCGAACCCGGAAATCGACGACACGACGCCGTGATCCGCGACGCCGACAACGTTCTTCTGCGACGTCTCTTCCTCCGCGACGGATCTTCGATCGGCTGCTTGAGTTCGCTGACTCAACGTCGTGTTCCGCGACGACGCGACGATCTCCACCTTCCGCGACTAGCAGTTTCCACGAAGAACACTCACGCGCGACGACTCCGAGGTAGGGATTGTATATTTTTGAAATACCCCTCCTTATATTTCCATGAACATTCTTTAAAATTTAAAGAACCGGAATCAAAGAAACAATTTTATTTTATTAAAATTGTTGGTTCATGTGTTGAAAATTTTATTTTCTCCCGTTGATTATCTCTAACGCGGAGGGTGCGGGCCAAACGAACACGGCCCGACGACCCTCCGCTGTTCTTCATTTTGTGCGGATTTGGCGGGCGATGACGGAACGTGCCGCAACGGATGTTTGATGATCCCGCAGTAAAGAACGGAACCCGGGAGGAACAACGGCACAGACGGGAAGGAAAACGGGCCACCGGAGCGACTCCGGCGGCCGGAGGCGGCGGCACCCAGCGGGTGTCCAGCGCGACACCCCGCGGGTGCCGCGGGGTTGTCACGCGGCACCCCGCGGGTGTCCAGGGTGGCACCCCGCGGGTGTCTAGGGCGGCACCTCGCGGGTGTCGCGGGGTTGTCACGCGGCGCGTCCGGCTGTCTGGCCGACACCCCGCGAGTGCCGCGGGGGTGTCACGCGTGGCGGCGGCTTTCCCCCGCGTCGGCCGCTCGGCCGAGCCGAGCCGGACCGGCCCTGGCCGGGCCGGGCCGGGCCAACCGGGTCGGACCCGACCCGGTTCGGGCCAACCAGGGGGGTCAGGCCGGGTCGGCCCGGGCCCGGAACCCCCGTCTTCGGACGACTTTCGTTCAAACGCCCGTAACTTGACTTACGGGCCTCCAAACGACTCGCCGTCAGCAGCAACGCAATCCTTGGAGCAAGTCGGTCGTTTCGGTTTATCGCACTCAAAGTTTCGGAATACTTTGGGTTCGGCCAGGTTGGTTCGTACACGAAACCAACCGGGCCCTCGGAGCAGAAACGCTCATATCTTGAGCTACGGACGTCCGATTGACGTGTCGTCAGCTTTGTTAGTTTCCTCTTAGTGAGACGGATCTTTTGGCTCACTCCGCCCGAGGTTTGGACTCAAGTGGAGTATGGTCGGGTTGGTTTTGCCTTAAAAACCAACTGTGCCCCTGGGACGAAAAAGCCAATAACTCTCAGACCGGGCGTCCGATTGACGCACCGTCTGTTGCGTTGACCTCCTCTTTATGAGACGGAACTTTTGGAATCCTCCGCCCGAGTTTTGGATGCAGATGGATAGTGGCCGGGTTGGATCGCACTGAAATCCAACCGGGCCCCTGGAACGGAAAAGCTGATATCTTTCAGACCAGACCTCCGTTTGACGAACCGTCAGCGGCGTTGGTGATCACGTTGAAAAACGGTCCCTATGAGTAAACCCTATGAGTGTTCGGGGTATAGTTGAGATACGGCCGGATTGGTTCGCACACGAAACCAACCGGGCCCCTAGGACGAAAAGGCTAATAACTCACAGACCGGGCGTCCGATTGACGCGCCGTCTGTTGCGTTGAGACCCCTATGACGAGGTGGTCCTTTGAGATACCTCCTTGAAGGACTTTTTGATACATGGAGTATCGACCAGTAGCTCGTGGAGCGGACCCTCCCGGAGACGAGCGGGCGGAGCACGGAGACCGTGTAGCTGACTGAGACCCGACGACTACTGATCAAACGACTCAGTGTGTGACAGAGGTGCGCTTGGTTGTAGCGGCACATGGGAGCGTTTGGTTGTAGCGGCACATGAGAGCGCTTGGTTATAGCGGCAGACCCACGACAGAGGTGCGCTTGGTTGCAGCGGCACATGGGAGCGCTTGGTTGTAGCGGCAGACCCACGACAGAGGTGCGCTTGGTTGTAGCGGCACATGGGAGCGCTTCGTTGTAGCGGCAGACCCACGACAGAGGTGCGCTTGGTTGTAGCGGCACATGGGAGCACTTGGTGGTAGCGGCTGGCCCGCATTACTCGATAGGTGGAGTACTTCAGCAGTCTTAAGTTAGTGGGCAGTACCTCGGAGTTGTGACAGGACCACTGTACACTCCAGTTACGGAGCTCTTCAGCAGTTACGGTTTCGATGATGAAAATCCTGGTTTGAGTTGAGACTTTTGACCTTGTGTTTGCCACATGATTGAGATGGGTTACATGATAACTTAGGTATATGTATGGGCATATATCTAAGTAGAGGTTATCTGTTGAGATCTTCTTGTGGTTATCCTTGTTGGTTTTAGTGAGACCTTGAGGGTCTCGGGGTCCCTACTGAGTATCGTCATACTCACCCCTTCACGGGCTATGCCCGCACTACGTTGTGTTTGTTGCAGACGACGGACAACATTGATCGTGGCTGAGGCTTGCAGAGCAGGACAATATCTAGAGGTGGACCACTGGGCGAGACGTGCTCGGAGCGGACGACGGGACCCGAGGAGCATTGGAGCTATCTGTACCCACCCTTCAGGTGGGATTTATAATGGACAGCTCGGTGTAGCGGCTTTTACTTTACAGTTGCTGTTTTCCCTTTCGAGTTGTACTTTAATTTCAGTTGGGTTTGTATACTGGCCCATTTACTTTTCCGCACTTCATTTGTACTCTGTTTTTACTTAGTGTTTACTTTTCCGCTTGCTTACTCTGTGGTGCTTGTTTACTTTTCAAAGGCAATGCCTTCCCTTTTTGTTGGGATTTACTTCTTGGTGCTAGTCACCAGCCCCTGGCCTATGGAAGGAGGGCTTGGGGTAGTCACGGCACGGGCCCCGAGGACGGGTCGTGACAAATTGGTATCAGAGGCGGTCGGTTCTATCACAGACTCTGATCTTTCTTCTATGTGAAGCAATAGTGTTTTGCATATTGGGTGTGGTTATCAGTCCAGGGAGTCCAGTGTTGGTGCGGCGGCCGACGTATCCGTACACCAGGACCCTGACTTCTGGTTTCCGACTTAATTCACGAAAACATTGATTGCATGTGTGTTTCAAGTTTTCTTTGTGATTACTTGTGTCAGCTCACCAGGTATACTGTCCTGACCGTGGCACACCTGTTTCTTTCAGGATGGCCCCACGACGACAACCATCTAGGATTCCGAGAGTGGAGCGTGATCACAGCCCACCGAGCATCGAGGACTCGGTACAGGGCCCTTTGACAGCTGAGGCACCGGCGGTACCTATACCCGCCGAGGCACTGATGCTACCGGCCCCAGCCGCTGACGATGCACGTCGCCTTAGTGCACTGCATGAGTTCCAGCGCCAACGACCGCCCAGGTTCCGCGGGGAGACGGACCCTCAGGCCGCCAAGGACTGGCTGGAGGCAGTTGTTTGGGTTTTCATATTAGTGAGGACACCAGAAGACCTCATGGTGATCCTCGCAGCGAGTCTCCTGCACGCGACAGCAGGCAGATGGTGGAGCTTGATGCTCCAGGTGCACGATGAGGCCTCCCTCATCTGGATGGACTTCGAGAGCCTCTTCCGCTCAGAGTTCGTCCCGGCCACCCTCCGTGCAGTGCACATTCAGGAGCTTCTTCAGCTGCGGCAGGGCAGCTTGACGGTAGCCCAGTACGCGGCGAGGTTTACCGACCTTTCTCACTACTCGACAGACATGGTACGGGACCCCTTCTTCTGGGCCCGGACCTTCGAGCAGGGATTGAGACACGAGATCAGGGCATCGCTGATCTCCCTCAGCATCCCGACCCAGGAAGGAATGATAGAGTGAGCCCTTCTGATCGAGATCTTTCTGGCTGAGTCTACAGCGAGGCCTACCACAGGGCGGCAGGTGGCGGAGTCTTCGGCAGCAGGTAGCCGACGGATGACTCAGGGTTCCGGCAGACGACCTCGGGACACTGGCTCAACAGTGCGGGGCACACAGCACGAAGCCAGCCTTCCGAGAGGCAGACAGTGCTACTCGTGCGGCGGGCAGGGCCACATGGCTCATGACTGCCTGACCCGCCGTACCGAGGAGCAGCAGACGGTGGAGGGGCCACCCAGGCAGAGGCAGAGGGTCGACCGTGGCGGTCCGTAGGGAGGAGGCGGACGAGGCAGAGGAGCTGGCCGAGCAGCAGGTGGTGGGAGACGCTTTGAGGCTCTGCTACCACCACCACCAGGCGGTCTACCCCGACCACAGGGGACAGGAGGACATGGGAGCGCTCATCTTCAGGCAGTTGAGGCCTACGATCATGGGGCTCCGGGAGTAGATGGACAGGAGCGGGACTAGCTCCAGACCTGGAGACTTTTGTTCATGTTGCTTCTAGTTTTGTTGATGTGTGTTTGTAGATGCTTTGTGTCTTTGTACTTGAGCTGTAGTAATAAAAGACACCTTTTCTTGTGGCATTTACTTCCCTGTCCTCTCTTGTGTTGTTACTAAGAGGTTCTAGTTTTGACTGTTGACTTGACCCTCACTTGTGAGACATCTACTGGAGGAGACCCAGTTACCACACACTGATGCCGAAAGTGTGAATCAACCCTTGGAGGCGAGTGTAACGGTTGGATCTCTTGGTAGTAGCGTCGAGGCCTTACGACGTCATCCTTGGTATGGATTAGTATCATCCGTGTCGGGATTGACCGTATTAGGCGAAGAACGTGGTTCATCCAGGGGATGAGACCAGATTTCTCTTTTCGGCAAGGAAGAAATCATGGCAGCTCTAGTGGGACCAGGGGTGGTCCGGGCCACGACAGAGAATGTCCAGGTGAGCACTTGGGAGCGGGAGGCTCATATGTGTGCTCAGTACCGCCTTTGTATCCCTAGTTTGTGTTGAAGCTTTACGGGGACATAAAGCCCTGTGGTGGGAGTAATGTAAATACCCGTAAATTTCAAGGAAAATTTTATCTTAATTTTCCTTGGAATTTTACAAGAACGCAGTTTCTGACGGCACCTGATTCCGAGGCCCGGTGTGCCCGGAATCATTTTCCGAAGTTTGGCTCAGGTACGTTCAGTGAACGGACGAGCGGGTTTTTCTAACTTTTAAATCGGTGCCCGGAATCAAATTCTGAGGGAACCAATGAAATCTCAGCGCCGGTATTCGCTTAGAAACGCCTCTTCCAGAGTTGCGTTTGCTCGGGTGTGGTTTTTAATTTTCGGGCTTAAAGTTGACAAATAAAATAATTTTGCGACAACTTTATTTTATTTCACTTAAGCCACTTGGAAGCCACTTGAAGCCACTTAAAGGCGGCTTGAACTGAGTTGAACCGGATAGTATACTATCCAGAAATATCCTACCCCCTTGGTAGGATATTTGTGAGGTGGGGCCCGCACGAGCCCCGCCATTTCTTTCCGCTAAGAAACGCACCCGCGAAAACCCGTCTTTATGAAAGTCAACTGACGCGTTTCTTAAAATCTTAACAGACCATTTAATTGGGCGGTTTATTTCGTGAATTAAATGGGTTGTTTCTTTTGTTGAATTAATTCAACGAATTGATGGATCGTTTCTTAACCAGTTTTCATATTCGTTGGCGTAATAATAAAATAAGACCAACCTTTTTCTTTTGGAGGATTCCTCGTTGAGAAAGGATCCTTGAACCTTCAGCCTCCTTCGCGAAGAACGCGAAGAACGCCAAACCCGGAAATCGACGACACGACGCCGTGATCCGCGACGCCGACAACGTTCTTCTGCGACGTCTCTTCCTCCGCGACGGATCTTCGATCGGCTGCTTGAGTTCGCTGACTCAACGCCGTGTTCCGCGATGACGCGGCGATCTCCACCTTCCGCGATGAGCAGTTTCCACGAAGAACGCTCACGCGCGACGACTCCGAGGTAGGGATTTTATATTTTTGAAATACCCCTCCTTATATTCCCGTGAACATTCTTTAAAAATTAAAGAACCGGAATCAAAGAAACAATTTTATTTTATTAAAATTGTTGGTTCATGTGTTGAACATTTTATTTTCTCCCATTGATTATCTCTAACGCGGAGGGTGCGGGCCAAACGAACATGGCCCGACGACCCTCCGACGTTCTTCGTTTTGGGCGGATTTGGCGGGCGACGACGGAACGTGCCGCAACTGATGTTTGATGATCCCGCAGTAAAGAACGGAACCCAGGAGGAACAACGGCGCAGACGGGAAGGAAAACGGGCCACTGGGGCGACTCCGGCGGCCCGCGGAAGCCGGTGGCGGCGCGGGTCGCCGGCGCGGCGGCGCCGGCGGCCGGAGGCGGCGCCACCCCGCGGGTGTCCAGTGCGACACCCCGCGGGTGCCGCGGGTGTCCAGCGCGACACCCCGCGGGTGCCGCGGGGTTGTCACGCGGCACCCTGCGGGTGTCCAGGACGACACCCCGCAGGTGCCGCGAGGTTGTCACGCGGCACCCTGTGGGTGTCCAGGGCGGCACCCCACGGGTGTCGCGGGGTTGTCACGCGGCGCGTCCGGCTGTCTGGCCGACACCCCGCGGGTGCCGCGGGGGTGTCACGCGTGGCGGCGGCTTTCCCCCGCGTCGGCTGCTCGGCCGCTCGGCCGAGCCGAGCCGGACCGGCCCTGGCCGGTTCGGGCCAACCAGGGGGGGTCAGGCCGGGTCGGCCCGGGCCCGGACCCCCCGTCTTCGGACGACTTTCGTTCAAACGCCCGTAACTTGAGCTACGGGCCTCCAAACGACTCGCCGTCAGTGGCAACACAATCCTTGGAGCGAGTCGGTCGTTTCGGTTTATCGCACTCAAAGTTTCGGAATACTTTGGGTTCGGCCGGGTTGGTTCGTACACGAATCCAACCGGGCCCTCGGAGCGGAAACGCTCATATCTTGAGCTACGGACGCCCGATTGACGTGCCGTCAGCTTTGTTAGTTTCCTCTTAGTGAGACGGATCTTTTGGCTCACTCCGCCCGAGGTTTGGACGCAAGTGGAGTACGGTCGGGTTGGTTTTGCCTTAAAAACCAACCGGGCCCCTGGGACAAAAAAGCCAATAACTCTCAGACCGGGCGTCCGATTGACGCGCCGTCTGTTGCGTTGAGCTCCTCTTGGTGAGACGGAACTTTTGGCATCCTCCGCCCGAGTTTTGGATGCAGATGGATAGTGGCCGGGTTGGATCGCACTGAAATCCAACCGGGCCCCTGGAACGGAAAAGCTGATATCATTCAGACCAGACGTCTGTTTGACGAACCGTCAGCGGCGTTGGTGATCACGTTGAAAAACGGTCCCTATGAGTAAAACTTATGAGTGTTCGGGGTATAGTTGAGTTACGGCCGGATTGGTTCGCACACGAAACCAACCGGGCCCCTGGGACGAAAAGGCTAATAACTCACAGACCGGGCGTCCGATTGACGCGCCGTCTGTTGCGTTGAGACCCCTATGACGAGGTGGTCCTTTGAGGTACTTCCTTGCAGGACTTTGTGATACTTGGAGTATCGACCAGTAGCTCGTCGAGCGGACCCTCCCGGAGACGAGCGGGCAGAGCACGGAGACCGTGTTGCTGACTGAGACCCGACGACTGCTGATCGAACGACTCGGTGTGTGACAGAGGTGCTCTTGGTTGTAGCGGCACATGAGAGCGCTTGGTTGTAGCGGCACATGGGAGCGCTTGGTTGTAGCGGCAGACCCACGACAGAGGTGCGCTTGGTTGCAGCAGCACATGAGAGCGCTTGGTTGTAGCGGCAGACCCACGACAGAGGTGCGCTTGGTTGTAGCGGCACATGGGAGCGCTTGGTTGTAGCGGCAGAGTCACGACAGAGGTGCGCTTGGTTGTAGCGGCACATGGGAGCGCTTGGTGGTAGCGGCTGGCCCGCATTACTCGATAGGTGGAGTACTTCAGCAGTCTTAAGTTAGTGGGCAGTACCTCGGAGTTGTGACATGACCACTGTACACTCCAGTTACGGATCTCTTCAGCAGTTACGGTTTCGATGATGAAAATCCTGGTTTGAGCTGAGACTTTTGACCTTGTGTTTTCCTCATGATTGAGATGGGTTACTTGATAACTTAGTTATATGTATGGGAATATATCTAAGTAGAGGTTATCTGTTGAGATCTTCTTGTGGTTATCCTTGTTGGTTTTAGTGAGACCTTGAGGGTCTCGGGGTCCCTACTGAGTATCGTTATACTCACCCCTGCACGGGCTATGTCTGCACTACGTTGTGTTGGTTGCAGACGACGGACATCGTTGATCGTGGCTGAGGCTTGCAGAGCAGGACGGTACCTGGAGGTTGACCACTGGGCGGGACGTGCTCGGAGCGGACGGCGGGACCCGAGGAGAATTGGAGCTATCTGTACCCACCCTTCAGGTGGGATTTCCAGTGGACAGCTCGGTGTAGCGGCTTTTACTTTACAGTTGTTGTTTTCCCTTTCGAGTTGTACTTTACTTTCAGTTGGGTTTGTATACTGGCCCATTTACTTTTCCGCACTTCATTTGTACTCTGTTTTTACTTAGTGTTTACTTTTCTTCTTGCTTACTCTATGGTGCTTGTTTACTTTTCAAAGGCAATGCCTTCCCTTTTTGTTGGGATTTACGCCTTGGTGCTAGTCGCCAGCCCCTGGCCTATGGAAGGCGGGCTTGGGGTAGTCACGGCACGGGCCCCGAGGACGGGTCGTGACAACCCAAAACCACTAAAGGGATTAATTCAATATGGTTGTTAGTTAATCACCATGATATGTTATCACATTTCATTTCTATCAGATACGTTTTCTTTCTTGATCATCTTTCCATAATATTGATTAATGGAGTGATAATGTTACATGGAGTACCAAATTATATTGTATCAAATTGGGATATGAGGTCTACCTAAATGTTAAAGAAATATATTCATAAATCAAGAGATATAGAATTGTGTTTCAGGACTGCTTATCATCCTCAAATAGATGTCCAGTCTGAATGACCAATTCAGACCCTAAAGGATATAATGAGATCTTGTTCTTTGAATTTCAATGGTTTTTGTGATTAAAACATTCTTCTAGTTTAATTTTCATACTATAATTTCTTTCACTAAATAATTTATATCAAAACATATGAATACCTCTACGGGAAGAAATATAGAGCTGCATCGTGTTGGGTTGAGGTTGGAGAAAGTAATATATTTGGACCAGAGATTGTTGAAGAAATGGTCGATAAGGTTAGAACCGTTTAGCAGCATATCAAGGAAACTCAATGCAAGTAGAAAATTTATGCTAATAACCATCGACATGATCTATAATTTTTAAATGGTGATAATGATTTTCTATGAATATCACCCTATTATAATGTTATGAGATTCAAGAATAAATATAAAACTAATCCCTAGGTATATTCCCCCCTTCAAAATTCTGGATTGTATCAGGACGGTAGCCTATCACTTGGAACATCCTCCAAATCACTATCATGTCCATGATTTGTTCCATGTATATCTATTGAGTAAGTACATACACAAGCCTTCACATTTATTGAACTCAGAAGTTATGCTACTAGAGTAAGATCTTTCTTACGAATATAATTATATTGACATTTTATATCGATGAGAGAATGATCTACAAAACAAGACCACTCACCTGGTCTCGGATTTATGGAGAAATAACTAGTTAGATGAATCTATGTTCGAACATGAGGATATGAGAAATCAGAAGTATCTTCACTTTTTTTTACCTAAGAGATGAATTTTGAGGGAAAAATTCATTTTTAGGGGGGTAGAATGTAACACCACATGTTTTATAGACCTATTATTTCAAATTATTTAAAATTTTCATCTTATTGTTGAATAAGTCAAATATTATTTTCATAATAAATCAATATATCATACTTTACCCACATTTTCAACTTGTTATACGCCACACACAATACTAATATGGCACATGATACCCGTAAAACTGAGTTATTTTATAATACACGCAACACATAGTTGGCATATGATACACTCAAAACTGTGTTTCAACAAAACATCATTTTATTATTTAAAAAATATAATCATAACCTATCCATTAAATGTATTTATATTAATAGTAATAGATTCATTTCAAAAATATTTTACAATTTTTTTATAAATAAATCTTATTTAATACGAATGATATGATATTAGGTAAAGTCCTTATAAGTCTAAAATTACTTTTTTTAATATACTTCTATTAAAATAAATTTTAGAAAAAATTATAAATCTAAAATTATAAAATAAAACTCATTTTTGAATTTAACATTTCAAAATTATCATGGTGTGTTATTTTGGGATTTTTTAAGATACTTTATATTTTGATGAACAGTAAAAAATACCAGTTTTTTATTCAAAAATGATTTTAAATTGAATTTAATCAGAAGGTTAAAATTTATTTTAATTTTTCTAAAAGTTGAATTAGAAAATATTTTTATCAATTAATCAAATTTTGGTCATTGGAACCTATTTACACATTTACATTGGACCTCAAATCTTAGTAATCTTTTGGTCCATTTTACTATAAAAACCAACAGTATCATCCCGACAACGGGATTAATTTTAAATTAATTTCCACCAATTTTTTTACTAGAATATGAAAAAAGGATTCCAATTTTGGAAATATAATAATTTATAATTTTTAATAAGTTCATTTTTTTGATAAAAAATATCGATGAATGAGATTAAAATTAATTACATCAGTTATGAAAATAAATTAGTTTAATAAAGCACTGAACCTAAACATTAAGACCCAAAAAGTCCAAAAACTAGGTCCAAAACCCATTGGATGTCCAAATTTAGACCCTATCATAATTTTTCTCTACATTGGTTAATTATTTTATCCTCTTTCAACTTGAAAACATGGGTGGAATCATATCTTCAAATATTTACAAGAGTGCCACTCCTCTACCACTATAAAAGGTCACTATCTTTACTCATTTCCCACAACTCTAAAACCATTTAATTTAGACCATGATAAACCCAATTAGCCTAAAAAAAATCACCCCTTTATCCTTGAAGCCTAATATTGGTTAGAAATATTTTCATGGAATCATTTTGGAATAAAACAAAAGGAGTTACCCGATTAAGAGGCAACATCTTCTCTCAAGTTCATTTCCTTTATTTTCCTTCATGTCCCCTCCAATAACTTTATTCAATTATTCTATGATAAAAATAGTATCCTACATATACTATGATGATTTTATGATAATATTTCAACCTTTACCTATGAACACATCCCTACAATGGACATCAAACATAATGTATATTTTTACGGTGAACTACTGCCTCAAGAAATGATAATTGATCATTTTTCATTTACCACATATAATGGTGGCCATTATGATGGAAAATATATTTATATATATTATATTATATTTATAATGTATTTATAAATATTTTTTCCTTTTTTAGAACACTTATATTTATTTTCCATTGTGTGTTAATTAAATAATCTCATTTGAGGAAGTCTAGACTGCTACCTCTCAAAGCGATGTGATTTGTTCACACACCACATGGAATGTATTAAGGATGTATTTAATGAATATAAATTATATATTTGATACATTAAATATAATATAATAATTATTAATATATATAAATACATATATATATATATATATTTCATTTATATACATTCTTTCAATTCCGAAATTAAAACAGAAACTACGTTCTTGTGTATGTACGACTCACCGTCTCCATGAATGGTGTTTTCCATTTCAAAATCCAATATTATATATATTATTTAATAAAAATACACAATATATAAATGATTTTTATATCATGTTTTACTTTATGGAATCATTATATATGTATAAGGACCAGAGATATAACAAATAAAGTCACATGCGATGAATAAAGTGAATCTTACCTGAAGTGAAAGTTTACCATAGGATCATTACCAAGAGGGTAATATATGGTCATAATAAAGACCTATATGGTATTATTTATAAGAATATTATTATGTAGAATATATATATTAATATTAAATTTATTATATAGGAAGATTTTATGAGTATGGAGAGAGTCAAGACACAATGTAAGGGGATTTCATCTCACATCTAATTTCTGTAAGATTAAAGAAATATTATCCATTCTTAAATTTTGAATGGTGATGTAATTACAATTATTTTATACTCTGTATAATGTACTTAAATTTATGTGTATTCACATGCCCGTTTTTTATCATTCTTTCAGGGTTTTTAACTTTCAAAAGTTACAAAATGGGTAAAATAGTTTTCTCTAAATTTTGCTTCTTTGAGATTCGTGTTTTTAAATACACCTATAGTGTTTTTTAAGGTGTATATAATTACATTTTAAAAGATATACCATGAATATCATTATTTTCATGATATCTTAATCTTCATTTAAATTTTAATTCTTACATGGAGAGTATGATCCCAATTTACCTTGTTATAAGATTTTATTGACACAATCTCATCGCTTTTCAAGATTGTTTATGTTAATGCATAAAATAATGATATATTATTAGACATAACCAAAATATATTGATGGTTTTAATTACCCTCTATTTATTCATGATATCCTCTATTGTTAGTACCATTTTACCACTATTTGGTACATAAGAAAATGTTTTTATGTAAAATATGATCGTCCCTCTCTACGGTCATAAATCTATTGAATTAAATAACCATGTTTTCAAAAATGGTTTCAAATGATCCTTGGAGATCCTTTTCAAGAAAAAAATAATTTAAAATTGTTTTATTGTTTTCAAATATTTTATGAATGTTTTTAAAGATAATTTCATGAAAAAGGTTTTCAAAATATATTATGTTTGAAAATATTTTTTCAAAGAAGAAATGGTATTTTACTTAATAAGTATTTTTAAATGATCTTTAAAAATTATTTAACCTATAATATAAACATCCCTTGGTGTTACTCAAGTCATTATGGGAAAATTATTCAATTTTTCAATTCATCTTATTTCTATGAATGGATAATATTTTGATGGAATAATGATTTTGAAGCCCATATCTCATTCATGAGTTATATGATTTTTGACCACACTTCATTTCACAGGATGTGATTATGATGAAATGATTATATAACCTGTCTCTTTACACAAGTCATTACATGTTTACATGTTTATGATACAAATTTCATTTCATATAATATGATATGATTCTTTATGATCTTGTGTTACATGTATGTATGATTTTAGTATGTTATGAGTTTCACTTATATCTCCCTCCAATGCATTGTATAATGTATTATATCTCATGAGATAAACTAAGACGGTCTTGGGAGTGAACCTTAACTAATTTAATGGTCATGGGAGTGAACCATGACTACTAAGATGTTATGAGTAGTGAAATCATGCCAATATTATGGCCATGTGAGTGAACCATGACTATTATGATGGTATGGGGAGTGAACCCATACTAAAAATTTGGTCTTGGATGTAATTCCAATGATACTTTGGAGATCATTATATGTTTATGTGTTTTCTACATTTCCTTGTCATATTTCTATGTTATTCATTCACAGATTTTGTCATTTAATTCCATATTATTCATATCTTATGAAATTACAGTCTTTATTCCATGATACAAGTATATGATCTTTGATATGAAGGATATAATATTCTATTTTCATGATCACATTCTCATACCTTTATTCTGATGTTTATACTTACATTTCTCCCTTGTTTACCCTTAAAGAGAATTTGAGCTCAACCCCTTTTATGTTTCACTCCCAAGTTTTGAAGATATGTATTATGTTTGATGTGTCTAACAAGGGTTATATTCAAGAAGAACCAAGTGGGAAATAATATATCTAACATATATATCAATGTTTATGTTTCCATGATTCTAGAGTAACTATACCGACTACGGTATTTTGGAATCTATTTATATAATGTTTATGTATTCTGTAATAGTAATGTAATGTAAATTTTTTAAAGTAAAGGGTCTTTATAAGCTCATTCATGTATCATCATTCATATTTCCATGATTAAAAATGCATTAAACTAATATAGTCTTCTGGAATCTCTTTGTATAATGTTTTATGTATTCGGAAAAAACAATGTAATTTCTATGTATGTTATGACTATATTGGTATAGATGGTATTAAAGTGAAGTTTTAGTTATAATTTGGGAAATAGGATTATAAACCTCTAGTGATATCCCTAGGAATATTTCTAAAGATATTTATAGAGATATCTCTAAGGATAGGATTAAGGAAAAGGAAAATTATAAGAAAATGTCCTAGAATTTTGGTAAATGATATAGTGAGTTGTTTTTTATAAATAGATCTATGTCTAGATATTATAGGTGAGAATAGTTTTGGGAGAGATTTATATAGAAGTAAAAACACCAAAAATATGCATCAGGAAAAACTCTAGCATTACATGGTATATGAAAACTGACATAATTGCACACCTAATTTGACACCCCATAGGGATATGCTTTGGGAATTCACAAAATCATCATGAATAGTTATGAAAGATATAAAACTAAGATACATATGAATAAACTAGAATAAACTTATTGTTTCATAGATTAAATATTTGGGTGTCATTAATTAGACATCCTATATATAATTTTTTATGGTAATGTGGTTTTCTTTTGTGGTAAGTGTGTCTCATCCTATGCTTTGTGGTTTTATTCTATATCATGAACTAGGAGGAACTAGGATAATATTAAATGTTTTAGTTGAGGAATTTATGGGAATGAGGAAAAATTATTTTCTATTTGTAAATATCAAAAATGAAATCTAGAATGACCATTAGTATTGGATATTATTTTGATGATAAGGAGGTTGAAAATGACATGTGAATAAAATGGAATGTTCTTCTATTATTGTTTATAAAAAATAAAATAATCATGATTATATTAATTTTTAGAAATCTTAATACATGATTCATATTTAATATTCTCGGAAATATTTATTAAGGATTATGTTGATGAATCATGGGTAATGGTTTTGGAATAAATATTGACGATTGAAGTGTATAAATTTTGGAAAACAATTTTTATTTTATATGAATCATGAAGTATATACCGATAGTTTTTATAAATGTTTCAATAAGTATTTTCAAGATTTTTTAAATGATATTGTTGTCCAAGAAACTTTACTAAATGGAATGGTGAGATTTTGAAATAAGGGAAGGTAACCCTTAATGTGTTCAATATATTGAGACAATTATGTTTAACATTGATTAATAGATGGTTGATTTGGATAAAGTAAAATGGATTGTTATTATGACCTCAGAACTGATAAATGATTCATTGAAAAAGTTTTCTATGTTTTCATGGATGTATTTTACAGAATATTAGATTTATATAATATATCCAATAATATATGGAATAATTAATCATGCATGTTTTTGAAAACGTTTTACATTAATTCATGTTATTATGATGTTTCTAAATAACATACGATGAGGGTGTTCACATGTTTGGAATGTGACACCCAGGAAAACATTTTTGATATGGGGGATACATTTTAACTTTGTTTCATGAAATGTTTTGTATATTTTTGGACATTCATCTTCCTAAAGGGTTATAAGGTAAAGAATTTATTAAAAGTTTATTTGAAACTTCACATGATGTTTTTGAGATTAATACATTATATCACCAAATGATTTTTAATTTACATTGGATAAACTGTACCATTAATAGTTTGTTGATGGTAACTAATGAATTATGGGATATATTACCATGAATATCATGATCTATTAGTGCATCAAGAATGAAAAAAATCACCATCCTTTTTTGGAGAAATAGGTGAGGTCAAAATTTATCAAGGCACAAAAAATGGTGATATTATAATAAATCATGAAAGTATATCTTATCATGAAAATTCTTCATCTATAGGGAAATGATATTGAAACACAAAACATTATCCTAGGACCATATTTTATGATGAATCAAATGTACCCTTAAGTAAAAGTGGATTTTTGGATTTATGTTTTTTATATTTCTCTTGAATTTATCCTCTATCACTCTCCAACTAAACTTGTTGCTAGATTTCTATTCCATGACCGTTTTCCACTTGCCACCTATGTTCTCCATTATGGAAACCTATTTATAAGTTACTTTTTGTAACCATTATTTTTTTAACTATATTTTCATAATGGATTTTTGAGAATTATTTTTTTGATCTAGATCACTATGAATGGAAATTTAAATTAATATATCATTGTCAACCAAGATGAAATTTGAGGGATAAATTCTTTTAAAGGGGGGCTGGGGTTGGTTTAGAATGTAACACACTAAGATTTTGTGAAATTTTCTAACAATTTAATTTAATCTTTTGGATATTTTTAATTTCATTTGACACTGAATATAGTCTTTATTTTATATTGAAGGACTGCATTTTATTTTTATACACTACAAGTAATACATATATTAGTTTTTTCTACCGGTAACAACGACCTGGATAGAATTTCATACAACACAGAGTTTCTGGAAAATATCATTATATTATTAAAATTATATAAACAAGGATAATTATAACAAAGATATTAAACATAGTAATATGAATTTTAATAAATAATTTTTCAATATTATTTATAATAAAATTATATAGGTAATTCATATTGATAATAACAGATTCAATTGTTTTAGTAATGTCTTTATATGTCTAAAAATATTTTGTCTTAAGAGAACTCATTTTTCATCCTTTAGTGAAAAATGATAAAAATAAATTTAGAAAATTATAGTAATTGAATTTTATAAAATATACTAAATTTCTAAAATCATAATGAATTTTTTTTCATAGAGTGATTTTTTGAGATTTTTCTGAGAAACATCATTTTTTGGTGAATAATGAAAAATACTAGATGTTAATTCAAATCTATTTTTTGGAGAATTTATTTTACTAGGTAAATTATATTTTATATTAGTTTTAAATCTACAATAGATCAATTATAAATCTATCGATACAAAATAGGTTATTTTATAACTTTTAATTTTGAATTTGTATATATAAACATAATTAGCAATTTCCCATTATCACTTTAAAAAACATCAATCTTTCCACATCTGTGATATTAACATTAAAAATTAGTTTTTTGATTTTGTGAATTGATTCTAAAAAAATGTGACTAAAAAGTTTTAACTATTGTAATATTTATATTCTAAGAATATTATCCTATTTTTTTCTAATAAGATTAGTGAATGTGAATAAAATAAATTGCAATGATTAAGGTAAAATGATGCTTAATAAGAGACTAAACCATACACTTCAGGGCCCAAATAGGCAAGCCACTTTTACAAATCAACTGTCTGGCCATAGGTTTCCCATAGAACATACATTATTGTTTTTTTGTTTTTTTTTTATGACTTTTGTTAGGTAAAAACTTGGTTACACCAAACATGTTTTCAAAAAGTCCTAGTGTGTCCCATCCCTCCCCGTATAAATGGAAACTAGATATATTCCTTCATCACACCTCTCAATCAACATATGTTTTAACACAATCACACCAACTGAATTTAGAACATCTTTACCTTCCTCAATGAAGCCTCCCTATTTGAATAAAGAAAATGAAGGAATCCTGTTGGAGAAAACCAACTGTAGTTACCCAAAGAAGAGGTTACATACTTCCTCAAGCTCTTTTCCATTATTTTTATTCGACGCTAAATATTTTATTATTATTTAATAAATAAATAATAATCCTATTATCCTTAATAAATTTATATGTCCTTATGATATGGTTTCTACCTACAGATACACACACTTTCATCTTATGGGTAATAAACATATCATTCCAATGCATAGTGACCTTCCGGAACACGAAATAAAGTTGTTTGTTTTTTCCATTACATCATCTCATGGTTGGGAAGTATGATGAAAAATATATTTTTATATGATATATATTATGAATTTATGCTTCTTTATCTATAATATCACATGTAAAATCATGCATTCCATTTAGTGTAAATATGATAATTTAGTTTGAGGAAGTGTGGAGTATCACCTTCTCAAAGCGATGTGATTCATTCAAACACTACATGGAATGCATTAAAGATGATTTTAGAGAAATTATATAATATATATGACATAATAATTCTTCTATTGTGATATTATATATATAATTTAATTTCTTCTACTTTCTTTCTTTCAATATTACAATGAAAAACATAAATGATGCTCATGCGTACGTATGGTCTACCATCTCCATGAACTGTGTATTCCATTTCATATTTCTATATACTATAGATTATTATAAATAAGAATATAATAAATATATATTATATTTATACCGTGGTTTAAATTATGGGAATCATAATATATGTGTGAGGAAAAAACTACAAATTATGACACATGCAAAAAAATCAGATATTACCTGAAGAAAATACTTAACATGGGATCATTAATAAGTGGGTAATATAAAGTAAAAATAAAACCATATAATGTATTGGAAATAATAATATTATTATTTAAAATATGTTAATAAATATATTTTTATTATTCACGTTATTTTTACTAGAATGAATATATTCAAGACATAAGGTAATAGAATTGCATCTCACTTTTTATTTTCATGAGATTCATGATTTATCCATCACTATTTTATTTTGAGTGGTGTGTATAATTTATATGAATGTATTGTATATTTCATATAAATAAATTTATTATCATTTACATATCCATTTTATTATATTTCTTTCATGGGTTTATTTTTTGGAAGTTACCAAATTGGTAATGTAATTTTGTCTCAATTTTCCTTCTTTGACACACATGCCATGTTAGGCACATATATTTTCCCATGAGGTGTATATAATTTTTTTGACATGTTATATCATAAATATGATTCATTTCATGATATCTAAAACTTTATTTAATTTTATTATCTCCATTGTGTTATGATTCCATGTTACCAAATTGGTAACGGTTTACAGTTACGATGTCACTATATATTAATATTTTTTATGGTTATGCTCCCATTAAGGAAATATTAGGATGAATATCTCAAGAACCACAATCTGTTTTCTTACAATATGGTTGTTTATATTATATACATGTAACAGTATCATTTTTCTACACTATTCTATGTAATATAGGAAAGAAAGTATTTTTATGAATGTTTGACATTACCTATATCTTATGTCGAAAAAAGTGTTCCTTAAAAACCATGTTTTATAAAAGGTTCCCCAATATATTATACTATTCTCCAAGTAATATGAAATGAAATTTTTTCCCATTTTTTACATTAAAAAAGGTTTTTAAAAAATAATCTTTATTTAGTTTTTTGTTTGACATAATTATCATAACTTTTTATGATACTAAAAAAATGTTGAGAAAGTACAGATTTAATCGTCATCATGATCTTCATTCGCATTAAACCTTCTTTTACAAGATTATAAAGTTATTTTTTATGGAAAATTATTTCCTAATATTCTAGAAATTCATTATTTTAATGACTTTTTCAGTGAAATGATATTTAAAAAATATATATTTAAGAATTATTTTAAATGATTTTCAAAGCATACTTTATATTTTTTCTAAATATTATTATCAAAGAAAAGGATTTCAATGGGTTTTTATATTTTTTTTATGCATTTTAAAATTAATTTCATAAAATAATGACTTTAAAATTATTTATTTCTTAATTAATATGATCTTAAGGGAAACTTTTTTGAAAATTATTTCTATCTTTATTTATATGTTTGAAAATAGGTTCTCAAATAAGATGGTCTCTAAAAATAATTTATGTTTTAATGAACATTATTTAAAGAAGAAAATATATTTTCCTTAAGAAAAGTTTTAAAAGGTTATTTCCAAATTATATTCCATCGGAGATGAAATCCATTAGTGTTACTCATGCCATTCTGGGAAATGATCCAATGGTTCTATTTATATTCTTTCTTTCAATGGTTAATGTTTTTGATATCATTATTATTATTAAACATATTTCTCTTTTAGGGGTTATATGTTTAGAAAACCAAGGAATCTTACATGGGGTTTATTCTTACGAAATCTGTTTCTTTTCATGATTTATAATGTGATGAAATTATTATATTACCTGACTTTTTATACAATATAAGATATGATTACATGTTTATAAAACCCATTTCATTTCATGGGTTATGAAATGATGTTTATAAAACCCTTCTCTTTGTATGGGTCATGGTACGATAAATGTTTTTTTATTTTGCTTACCATATATGTATGATGTTATTATGTGATTTGTGGGACCTATATCTCCCTCCAATGAATTTGGGAATGATATGTGTTTTATGATATAAATAGGGTAAACATTAGGGCATTCAAATATAGAAATAAGAGGGAATATTAAGCCTAAATCAAAAGGGTACATGAGATAGAATCCCAAGCCCAAAATAATAGGGTATATAAAAGGGAAACCCAATCTTGAAAAAAGAGGGAATATTAAGTCCAAAACAAGAGAGTACATGAGAGGGAATCTCAAGCCTAAAATATTTGGAAAACATAGTCCCAAATCAAGGGGCTAAATGGGAGGTAATCTGAAACCTAAAACAAGAGGTCACATGGGTGGTGGCATCCCATGGACAAAAAAGATAGTACATGGGAGGGCATTCCTAGCCCTTACCAAGAGGGAAAATGGGAGAGAATCGAAATCCCAATGTTAGTATATGGGTTATTATCCCAATTATAACATGTTATGAATGTATTGGAAGGAATAATTGACAAATTATTTTCTATGTTTATTTGTATTCAATGAGTCCATGTCTTATTCATTTCTTAATCGCACTCTTGTCTCCCTTATGATTCATGACTTATTAAATACTGTTATTTATTCCATGATTCATTTTTATGATAGTTTATATGTAGGTTATGATCATAAAATGTTATTATCATGTTATAATACCCTTATACTCATGTTTAATCATATATATCTCCCTTTTATTACCTTTACTGTGCATATGATCTCACCATTTATTATGTCTCCTTCCTCAGGAGATGAAGATGTATTTTATGTATGACATGTCTAAGAATGGTGCTAGTATGGGAGAACATAGTGTGATATAATATGGCTCATCCATGTATCATTATTTAAATTTATATGCTTCCAAAGTCACTTAACTAATACGGTTTATGGGAATCAATTTTTGTAATGTTTTAAGTATTCCAAAAAAAACGAAGAAAAGTATACGTACATTTTGACTGGGTTGTTATAAAAATAAAAATAAATATGTCATCATAATTAACTATATCACATGTTATTTAATAAATAACATAACCATGATTAATAATATTGATCTAATACATGAATATCAAAATAATTCTATATAAATAGTCACATTAGCTTGAAATTTGTCCATGGAAATTCTAATATACCTAATAATCACATGGAAATAAATAAAAAATATCATAATTAATGAGTGGATAATAAAATACATATAAAATATAATGTAAATGCCACATTCCTATACATCATAAATAAATGTGTAAGGCCTCTGTAAATAACCCAATCTAGTTTATCTCATGAGACTTACTGATGTATTTAGGGGATATAGTAGGCCCTTCCCATCACTTACAATATTAAATGTGTTCTTCCTATAAAAGTAAATAAAAATAATAATTATAAACCTTCATATTTAAAATAAATCATATGAAATTTTAATAATATGAAAATTCAATAAAAATAATGAACATATATATTTTTATTGGAAAATAGCATAAAGTTTTAACTTTCCCCAATCAAGAAACATAATCATACACTATCTAGAGTATTATGGTGAGTTATTTCTAAGTAGCACATACCATTAAAAATAATCATAAACCATATGATTAAATAATATGTATTAAATAGTTACATCAACTTCTATATTTATAATAATGTAGAATAGGGGTTTTTGTCATTGATGAATTTAAGTACCTAAAAATTCCATCAAAAACATTCTTGAGGAAAAAAAAATTTCACTTTGGAATCCACCATTAAAAACTAAATAATTCCATAATATTAAGAAGAAATTTATTTAAAAATAACCATGATAAAATTATAATATATTATTTAAAACTATTAGGGATCATGAGAATTATTAATTCCATATATGACTTATACATTACAAACCATTCATTTCATAATGATATTCAATGGTTTTGAAGTACCTTGCTATGAAAATGATATGAATATTTATTGCAAACATTTTTTTAAAAATTTAAAGATGTAAAAATATTTATTTTATATATAATTTGGTTAATGTTAAAATCATTTTTAAAATATTTCCAAAATATATAGAAAATTAAGAAAAAGTATTTTTTAACAATGAGAGAAATAAACTCATCTTTTTGTAAAATAATTATCACAATAATGTTAAGTTGAAGAGATAGGAAAAAGTTAATATATTTTGAATGTTTCATTAATAACTAGAGGATATGAAAATATATTGGTTTTATGATTGAAATATTAAACTATCCCCGCAGCCAAACTTAATGAAAAAAATCATGAATAATGATAAGATTGTGAAATAAACCCTTACCACATTGGTTGCTTTTGTATCATAAAACTAATGAAATAAATAAAATAAAATGAAACCTTAAATACCATAAAAAATATATATTCAATCTATAAAATATCAATGTGGTAGTATGTACATCACAAAAAATAAATAAGTGGTGAATATGACATATGTCTCATAGAAGTAAAAGTGAGATGAGAAACCCTTACCCCATGTGTGATTAGATTAATAAATATTAAAAAACTAATATAGTGAATATTGATTTTTTATAAATATATTAAATAACCAAAATTACCTATATCATACCATATATTATTTTATTTCTTCTTATTACCTCATATTTATTAACAACTCGTTATTAAAACTCTATTCCTCGTAATAACACCTTAATTTTTATGGATATTTTGATCTGGTTATTTCTATACTTTTACTTTAATCCTGATTCTATAAACCCTAGAATGTTATTAATGATATAAATATCATATAGATGTAATTTATATTTATTTATAGAGATAAATTTAATGTATAGAAAGTAAAATGAGCTACATCATTCGTACATACAATAGGTCTTATGTATACAAGAACATTATTTACATTTTTATATGGATGTAATGAAATAAAGGTAAATAGTAGTTCAATATTATAGAGTAATTAATATTTAATACATATTATGTATATTCATTTAATATATATTTATTACCATCCATGTATATATTAAATAAAAATGTATCATATTGCTAAGTGGAGGTGATAATCCACACTCACGTATGAGAGATGTAATTGTTTTCCAATGGTTTGAAGGAAAGAAGGTATATGATATATTATAATTACAAAAATATATGAATGGAATAAATATATTATATATATATAATCTATCATCATATCCATCTATGAGAGGTGGTAATGGATGACGAATTACATCGGTTCATGAGGTGGTAGTCCATTACACACACAATAAACTGTTTTATTTCACATTTGATGAAAAAGGAGACATATATAGGCCATGAAACTAACATAATATTAAATTATTATATGGTAAATACTGGTGTTAATATTTTATCATAGTTTATTCATTTTTAATGTGTTAATGAATTAAATAAAATAAAAATGTGTGGTTAATAATGTTACATATTTTTGGGAAAACCTCTTTATGCACATATGAAATGAATTAATAGATTAGTTTTATGATAAAATGGACACTATTCAAAGGATATGGATTCAAGGATTTATTTGGCAAATACTATTTGAAAAAAGTACATTGGAAGTTTAAATAGGTGAGGAGAGGGTTTCCATTTTATAAGTGGGGGAGGGGATGCAATAAGAAATTTTAAAAAGAATAAATTATACCCACATTTTTTACATGACACAAAGAGACAAAATGGATCATTATAAAACCATAGATGATATATTATCACAATATAGATATAAAATTGTATGTTTACATGTATTTAGTTTATTTTAGCCCTTATATTATTTGTTTAACACCTGATAATCCTATATTAACCTTAACCATGATATTTAATTATAATTATTATTAGAATTAATTATGAAAAAAATAATGTTTAAATTATTATATTGTATTAATTATTATTATGAAAAATATAGAATCAATATTTCCAAATTCAATTTATATAAGTTGTATAATTTAATTTACTGTTGGATCTGCAGATGTAACAAATAAAATATTTTATTATGGAATACCTTACACAAGTATAATTTTTTATATAAAACATAAATATATAATGGATTAAAATTAAATAAATAGGATTTATTATAATATATTATAAAATATTTAACTTTTAAAAAATTTCCGAACAATATTTACCTTTTCAAATTTATTAAATTAATATGCAATTTTCAATAATAATTAGTTTTTTTCCAATCTTAATAGAAAATTGTATAAATTTAGAAAATAAAAAAAATTAACTATAAGATAATTTACGAAATTTGATTTAAATATTGAAGTTAAATATTTGAATTTTTTTAATATAAGTGGAAAAAATTAATTATAACATAAGTGAGAAAAATGCGATGAAGCCATTCTTTAAGAGAAAATACTATTTAAAAAAAATCATTTTATTTCCAGTGATTCTAAATTTATTATAACCAATTGATAACCAATAAATTTATTTTTACATATGTAAGTCATATAATTTTCATAATCTGTTTAGTCATATTCATAAATTTGGATTTATTTTCTAGGTTATACTATTGATTTTCAATAATATATTTCAAGGATTGTTTAATCTTGTAGTCTAGTTTTCTATACGCTATAAAAAATAATATTATTATTCTTAAAATAGGGTGTGTTACATTATCACGAGCATAAATTTTTTTTCCTCCAAATTAGAACATTCAGTAAAAAATATATTGTTTTATATTTTAAAATAATTTTTTAACTATCCACATTATACCGAGGGTTAATAAAATATCATATTGATAATGGACAAAGGAAATTATAAAGGTAATCTATAATAACTCAAAACTAATTTTCCATGTTATAAAAAAATTATTCAGATGTGAATATATTGACATGGAAGAAAATCATAAATGATTATAAACAATGATATGGATCATTTATCATAATAATAAGAATTATCAAATGAATTTTAATGACCTCAAATCCATAAATATATGATGGGTGAAATGACCATTGATTTATCTAAAATAATGATAAACATATAATTATTTTATTTCAAAATAATTTTCCTAATGTTTATGAATTATTTTAGTATCATGATAGAGGATACCTTAAATATACTTACTTTATATCCTTTTTATTTTAAATATAACAATTTCATCATTTGTTTATACATAAATCAACTACCACTTCATTTATTACTCTATGAAATGATTATCCAAGATGAATTTTGTATGCTTAAATAATTAAAACTGACATTTAATTGATAATATAATACATATGATAATAACTGTTGATTTCTCATATCATTAATAAAACTAAAATGGTTTGATTTTTTTTTAAAACCCAAAATAAATAAACCTTTATATGAAATAATAACACATTAATCTCCAAAATTCCAAAATAAAACCAAAGGACATCATATTTAATTCAATAAATAAATAACAGTATATCCTAATTAAACTAAATAATATCAACATTAAATATTTTTTAAATCTAAAAGGTTATTTCATACCCATCAACTTATACCTCAAAATACATTATATCATTATTAAATATTTATCAATTTCCAATTAAAATATCTGAGTAAAACCAATTTCATATTAACTAGTACAAGAGGTAGGATAGAGGTATGCATTGAGCCTCTGAATCTTTTTAGTTGAGGGTTAAATCCCCACAAAAAAGTAGAACGCGGTTGGTTATCACCCAACAAATGAGATTTCATATTTCTAGATATATATTAATATAGTTCACCTAAATTTCTGAAACAAATGACAATCCTCATCAATATTAATCATCAAATCAATTTTTTACCACTAAGGTTTTCTATCATGATTATTTCTTTGTAAAGCATTAGACAATCTTACTTAAATACTTTTATATTAACTTCAATGATAATATTAACTATAATAGATGTCAATACAATTAAACATATGTCCAAAAAATGTAAATTAATTCTTCCACAAATTTATTTTTCACTAAATACCATACTAATCCTAAGGGTTATATTACCATAAATGTCTTAAAAATACTCTCATTCTTTTTGTACTTCTGTCACATAATACCTAATATGAGTTATAAAAAAATTAAACTAAAGATTATCTTTAATTCCATAAACCCATTATGACATCTATAGAACTTATGTTAACCATAGATAATAACATATATTCTTCCAATAAGTAAAAAATATCCTTATATGTTTCATAATTCTTATAAACATTATGTAATTTATAAAAATACATCAAAATAGAACTATTGAACCCCAATATGTAAACAATTAATCCTTTTTAACATCAATGATTTATAACATAGATCTTTTCGTATTCTATGTGATAACCTTTATAAGATTTTATTGTCCCAAAATATACACAGGATACCAAAATTTATGACAATGAACAATAAATTGATCATTATGTTGAAATTTATATTACTCCACCGACCACTTTATTCATCCTCGAATAATTGATGTTCTATTCTGTTTTTAACACACAGAAAACATTTTCATGTTTTATTGATACATTATCCTTGGATTCTATTTCCAAATTTCTCATATGATGGAAATTGAGCCTTCTTTTCCCCATGGTATCCACCACTTGAACTCTTAGAGGACACCATCTTTCTCTAATTTGGTGAGTCTAAGAGTTGATTAAGGTGTACGTTTTTATTTGTATATCATGATAAATAATTTGGAATAATAAAAATATATTTCACTATAATCATCATTCAGTTTTTTAATCATAGTCATCTTATTTTTCATCATATTCATTATTATCACGATTCTTTATAGTTCCATCTATTGAATAAAACCAAAAATTATAGTATGAGAAACAAAAATCATATTCAAAAACCAAAACACAATTTTTTTTCAAAACTATGAAATATTATTTTAAATCCAAAAAAATAATTGGTTTATTCAAGGCCATTAATTTTCATTTTCTATTAAAATACTTTATATTGGGTTGTAATGAAAATGAGAAATAATTTAAACATATCCCCAAAAGGTGTCAAACCATCTATTCAGAAAGGAAAATTGTTCCGAACCTTGTGATGATTGAGTCAAATTCCAATGTTCACTTTTCTAATTTATTACCACTAGTTATAAAATTTATATATAAATATCAAATTACATTATCTATATAATGATGTCTTTCATTGAAATATGAATAATATATATCTTACGCAAACAATAAGATGTTATCCTATATATAGACTTACACACAAATTAAATCATAGTGCTATATTACCTACTCTATTTCTTCCTAAAAATAGTTCCAAAGGATTATACTAAATAATATCTAATACCAAAAATAAGTACCCCACCAATAGTATCCTAGAGTCATTGGTCACTTTTTTACATTGGTTATAGATACAAGAGATTGTATATGAAAGGATATAATAGATTAATAGTCCTTTTAAAATATATATATATAAAGAAACAAATTAATTTTGAACATATAATATATTGAACATAGAATTTTATTTTATTAAAACTGTATAATATCCCTTTATATCAATAATAATATACTTCATGGAATTCTTGGGAAATAAACCAAAATAAAGGGGTGTTTTATAATATTCAGTAAGGGTTTTCCTAGGACAGAAGGTTTCTTAAAAAAATATATAATCATTATAAAAATGAAAAATAACATAGACCCATGCCATTTAATCTATAACATAACCTTAAAAAATAATATGGTAAGAATAAATGATAATAGTATAATAATATAAAAAATCCCATGATCTTGAATCTTCTCCATGAATATTCTAATGAAACAAATACTCACATTGATATCATCAACTAATCTCATAATGAGGGAATTCATAATGATAAATATCATAAACATACCATCATGGAATTCGAATAATAAATCTTAAATAAATGGGTATGGGCTCGACCAAAAACCATGCATGTTTGTTTAATGAGACTTATCGATGCATCAACGGGCTATATTGAGCCATTTCTGACACTTACTATGTCCAATGAAATCCCCATGTGAGATGTGAGAATCATAATAAACAGAAATACTGATATTGAAAATATAAAATTTCATATTTTAATAACTTACCCAATCATAAAACATAAAAATCATAATGAAACATATTGTAAAACAATAATACTAATGTTAATACTTTCCCTAATTAATAAAAAAAATCCTAAACCATCCCTGGTACTATGGAGAATGGCATCAAAATTATACATCCAAATAAAAATGATCATAAAACATCTATATAAATAATAATTCTTGTATACTTACAACAAAATCCAATGTATCTTAAGAAAAAATTATTATTTTTTTCATTTATGAATATAAATACTATACAAATTCTATTAAAAGTATTCTTTAAAAATATATAATTTTTAATTTGAAAATATATTTTGAAAACATAAAATTTATAAAATATTAGAAAATACATTTCACTTAAAAATTAATCTGTGTAAAATCATAAAACATTTTTTTTTATAATGATTGGTCTTGATAGAGGTTAATTACTTACATTCTACACATGATAAAAAACATTCGTTTCATAATGATTCAAAAATGATAAAAAGTACCTCATTTGGAAAAAAGTAGGAATATTAATTTCAACCCATTTTGTAAAAATTAACATATGTGAAAAAATTTCATTATAAATTACTTGGAGTCTATTACCTTTTGTTTAAATTATATTTAGAAAACATGGATATAAAAGAAAAAGATTTTCTTCTAAAGAGGGAAATAATGTTGAAATTTCACCAATATAATTTGTTAATAAATTTATGTACCAATGAGAGGAAAATGGTAATATTACTATAATTTTCATTAATATCAACATGTGAATAAAATAGTTTTTGTTGTATATATAAATATCAAACAATTCCCCCAATGGGGGACATGAAAATAAAAAACCATGAATAATAAAGAGATTGTTAAAATTAAACCATGTCACTTTATTAACATATGAATCAGAAAATCATTAAATGAAACAAAATCAAATGAAACTTTAAGTAAAAATTAAATAATGGTATTCATGTTATAACATATCAAAGGGTTAAAATTTACAATATATAAAAAATCAAGTTTTAAATATCAAATATCTATCACCGAAGTAAAATTGATATTACAAACCCATACTTCTATTCTAATTCCCATCATACGTGTTCGACCCATATTTATTAAAAAATTTAATGTAGTTGTGAAAATATTATAGAATCATATTAATATATTTTATAATTTACATGATTTTATTATAACGTTTTATCACTATTTTATAAACAATTATTTATTAAAATATGTATTCCAGTTGATAACTACTTTATTTTTCATATATGTTTCAGTTTCGTAGTTTTGGTACTTATAAATTAATCATGGTCTAGTGAAACCTATAATTTAAATCCTGATATAAATATCATATATATTATTTGTGTAATTATTTAGAGTAATCCATAAAATTTAGAGATTGAACAATGAGTTACATCGTACATAGACATGGTTGGGATTGTATGACACCACATTCACCTGACTCTTCTCTCCACCCTCAGTTCCACTTCTGCTTATATGGTTTTTGTGGCCCAACATGGTGGGGAATTATCTCCCTATATTCTCCTATATATTCTTCTTTCCTCCTATCTAATTCACTTCTTCATTTCCATTTTCTCCTCTTCCTATCGGTTCTTTCTTCATCGTGATTTGTTATTTCTCTATTTCTCACTACTGTGGGTTTTGTATAGTAGCCCCTTAAATATTATCGTCAATGAATTATTACTATGAAATACATAATGCTATCAAAACCTTATCTATCTATACATTCTTATGAGCCTCTTTTTGTTGGAGTTGGAGTGGTGGTACCAATGGGGGTTTGTGTTATGTAGTTCTTCAGTCGACATGTTTCTAGGAATTAATAGATTTGTATTGATTTTATTGTGTCAGTTACCATTTTACCTATTCATATATGTTGCCTAATAATTAATCCCTAAATAGTTCCATACAATTTTCTAGCCTCTTATTCCTCTACACCACTCCCTGTGGGATCTGGAGTGATTGAACTATGAGGTTTTGGGATGTGGTTCGGTGGCCGTCAGTTCTGCATGCCAGACATGTTTCAATGTTCCCTCAAGAATGTGATTACTTGTTTGTTAGATATTCTTGATGATTATTCCTCATATCCATCATAAAAATATTGTTTTTACATGATATCTAGATGTAGAGACCCGAAGCTTAATGTACATGGACATTACATTACTTTTGTGAAATACTTAGTACATTACAAAAACACACACACAAAGACCGTAATAGTTTAGTGTCTTTGGAAACTCGGAATATAATCTTCTAATCGTGGTGAAATATCTTCAACATCTCCCATAAAGATATTCCTTTTTTTCTTACCTAAAACCATTATTTATATCCTGGGGAAAAGAAAACATAAAAGGGTGAGCTCAAATTCTCAGTAAGGGTAAACAAAAGAAATATCAATCACATCATATTCATAAGAACATAACATTTTGGAAATCGTAACCTGCAAAACAGATCATAATATCATAACATGGAATAAATCATAGTAGTGAAATGTAATCCCAATAATCATAAATTAAAACATGAAACTTTGTGGCATACACACATAATCATAGAGAATCATTTCTTATTAGTCAAGACTCATTCCCAAGAATATCTTAGTGGACAAAGTCCATTTCAGAACCGAGTTCACTCCTCGTTTCAGTCCTGTTTCACTGAACCAGTTTAACCTGCCGTTCCAGCCATGTCTATCTCATGAGATATAAAATCTTTACCCAATGCATTGGAGGGAGATATAGGTCCCACCCATCTCATAATGATACCATTCTTATGTGTGCCACAAAATCATAAACCATACATCATAGCATAACCCATGTAAAAAAATGAGAATCTTAAACATTGTGACCTCATGAAACAATTCATATAAGATAAAGGAATTCATAAAAATATTTACATCACAACATAATCAAATCCATGTAATAATAGGGATAAAAACAGAACCCTATATTATCTTAGATGGAAAATAATTTTGATAAAACTCTTGAACTCCATTCTTGAGGAAAATATCCTTTCTACTTCAAAAACATTTTTTCCATTCTTAACATGTCATACAATATAAAAGAGGTTGATTAAAAATAAACTTGAAAACTTATAAAGGAAGATTCTAGGAAATAGTGTTTTAAAAATCTATTCATGCCTTATAAGTTAAAAAAACATTCTTCTCGAACTTTTGTCGGAAAAGTCAAAAAGTACCTCGTACGAAAAACGACAAAAGATTCCTTTCTTATCTTTTACTAAAAACACACCTAAGGGTAAAATTGGATTTAAAAAATTTTAGGTGGATGGAAATAATATTACATATTGAGGAAACATGTATGTGGATGATAAAATACACCCTATTAAAAACCAAAGTATGAACAATCTCAGATAAAAATGAGATTGTGATATTTTCCTTACCTTTGGTCTGATTTGCTTCATAAGTGTCCAAAACACCTATATAATGATTTAAATAATGTTGTTGACTTATTCCATAATCATACTCACTGTTATGATATCATATATGGTTCACTAATGACTTTATTTTACCCGTTCTTTTGTAAATTCCATGTTAAAGAGCGTTTTGGGTAAAATCGTTTCATATGTCATCCGTGTTTTGACTTGTAATTATTCATAAGATTACATAGATCATGATTACATAATTCCATAATATAAAACATGATTTATATATAATATATATTCATAATATACATATATATAATAGATCAATAAATGGAAAGAAATACACCGTTCATGGAGACGGTAGGCCGTACGTACGCATGAACGCTGTTTTCGTTTCCTTATTGAGTTGAATGGAATTTAGTAGATGACATACATATATATACACATAAATCCAGTATCATTATTATGTCATATATTTCATGATTACTTATTATATATACTTTATAATCATTCATGAATGATTAATGTGGAGAATGAATCTCATCACGTCGTGGAGACGGTAGTCCGTACGTACGCACGAGCGATGATATCGTTCTCATGATCGTGGAATTGTATTGGAGTGTATTTATACTATTTCAGAATCAATATCACTTTACAATAATCATATATAGTTATTATGTACACCATTATACCAATCCAAGTAAGGGGGTGGTGGAAAATAGATTACACCACAGCGTGGAGACGATATTCCGTACGTACGCACGCGCGGTGATTTCATTTTCCGTAGGATGGATAGATGGTGAAATAGGGTTGTTTCATACTTATAATAACATATCAGTATATGAGGGATACTGATGTTATTACTTCATAATGAAACTACCTAAGAAGAAGAAGTGGAAGAAGAAATAATGTTGAAAGAATCGGTAACGGACATTACCTCTTCTTTGAAGCGCCTCTTTGAGTCCTCCCCTTAGGGCACTAAAATTGGTCTTTGAAGAAGACCAGGACCTCTAGGATGTTTCTAGGGAAGTGGATAAGAGAATTTGGCAGGGTTTGGCTGGGATTGAAGGCTCAATGTGGTGTGAGGAAGAGAGGGAGGAGGTTCCCTTTTATAAGGGAGGAGAGGGGCACCATTGGAATAACTAAAACTATTATTTTATTATAAAGTCAAATTCGGTTTTAAATAGCTCAAAATTGATTCATTTCGAAGCTAAGGTGGGTAAGGGTCGAACTCCTCTCGTCCAATAGAAATTAGACAAGTTTAGGTTCTTATTTTAACGTTATCATTTAGATTTAACATTAAGTAAAATAATTTTACTTTTACCGTGTAATCTTGTATTCTTATACTATAAGGTTAATAAACTTACTATAAGAAGCAAAAAGAACCCCAAGTTGTTTATTATTAATATATATAACCTTATCTAAGTCATTTGGTAGAACCTTAGATTTTTAGGAATAAAATAACAATTAATAATATAATATTTGTTTTAAAATCTATTTTATGTCAATTTTGACACTATTTTGTAATTGATTTTTGTGAAACTCATAAAAGAATGATTAGTTCGAAAAAAGTTAATTAAATAAATAATAACATGTCATATTAACCTATAAAATTAGCTGATTTCACTAATAGTCTCAAATTACATTTATTTGGGTATTTATAACATCAATTATGTCAATATTTCATTAATAAGATAATTACTGCATCATCTTTGTGTCATAAATAAATTAAATTATTTAATGTCTAAAAATTACAAATAAAATACCATTATGTAGGAAATATATTTATCTTTCTAATTATTATTTATAGTAGAATTTATCTTTTGTATATCCCTATATTAAAAATTATTTACTTATTAAACTTTGATTTTAACTATTTTAACCCTTCTTTAAATAAATTAATAATAAATGTCCTAATCAAATCCAAGTTGGCCTAAATGGTCATATTTTATTCCTAAGGTTGTTTTTGGTCGAATTAAACTTATCCAATAGAATTAGAACATGTTTTAGGATAATAATAATATCATTTTTACCCGTAATTACCCTATTTACTTTTAACCGTGGTATAAAAAGTAAAAAGTTACTATTCACCAAAAATTATTTGCATCTCATTGAATCACATTTTACTTACTGACATCAACCGTGTCTCTCGGATTTTTTAAATTCCACTCACAGAAGCGGTAAAATTATGTTTTATGAAAAATTCATTTTTCTTAACTACCACTTAGTGGTTTCACTATTCATCAAAAAATGAAAGTTTCCAGAAAAATACCAAAAATTAGGCCTAAGATATATTTGATATTATGAAATAAAAAATGATGTCTATTTTAACAAATTCAAAACATATCAGTTGCATTAATTAATTTAAAAATTAATTCCCGTCGTCAAAACAAATATCGTGTTCTTAAGAGATAATAACTATCAAGAGATTGACACTTGTTTATGTCTGGTTTAAATTTGAAATTACATCCAATGAAAAACATTGTATTAAATTGTAAAAATATATTATAAATATAATTTAAAACTACTCAAATTAATAATTTATCACTATTAATTATTTTGATTAAAAAGGTTGTTTTTAATTAAAATTTAGTAATTTTCCCTATTCATCAGAAAATGAATGTTATCCGAAAAGTACCAAAATTTCACTCTAAGATAATTTAGATATTCCAAATCCAAAAATGAAGTCCATTTTGAAAAATAAAATTTACAAAATTTCAAAAAGTGGTTATTACTATTCATAATGGCTAGTTTTAATAATATTTTAATAGCATATCGTTGTTTAGTGAAACTCAGTATTGCATACTACACACGCTATCGAGGAAGGTCGTGATTGCGTGTAATGCAAGGAAAGTCAAGGATGCGTGTTGTGCAAGCTCCTTTTGGTGTAGTGTACAACACAAGACATTAATGAAATTAAAAAGAATATTTTTCATAAAATCTCGGTGTGTTACATTCTACCCCCCTTAAAATGAATTTCGCCCTCAAAATTCGTCGGGGTTATAAATGGTTTACTACTCGAATGTTTCTCTAATATAAATCCATATCGTAAAAAGGAATAACAAAACCAATCTTTAAAAACAAAAGTATGAAACGTAATGGTTACCCAAATAAACAAATCACTGGGTTTCCACATAGGTGAAAATATGGATATGGAAGAGAAATCTAACCATCATGTTCTGATGGACAGTGGTAGAGAACATGGCTATGGAAAAGCCAGCAATCACAAAGCCATAAATTTGTGACGATCTAAGGTACCATCTGATTCATCAGATATAAGAGCACTATGACAACATTTTTTGTTTTCATGATCATTTCCGTAAAGTTGAAGAATTTGAATTAGAATAAATACATACTTTATTTTGGTACAATCTCACTATTGTTCGTGACTTGAACAATTTACACTTCATCTCTTAAATAAATGAAGTTGAATTTTTTATTCGTGAAGTGTTATAAGATCATGTGATAGAATGACTGGTCATTCCATCTGTCTCAAACAAAAGGTTAGCAAAAGTTATTAAATATACATAAGTTGATATATAGTGAGATTAATCATATATGGTTCCTAAAATGGACTTATACTTATTATATCATAACAAAACTAGTTTCTACTAAATAGGGAATTCCTGTAGGCCAGTGGTAGGAGATAAAGGCCAGTCGTACTTCGGTTGTGGGTTCGATTCCCACAGCCTTGTCCGACGTGATGGGTTGTCGCCCATCCTGCAGGTTGTCCTTTTTCTAAAACTAAATTACTATAACATCCCATAAATAATATCGAAAAAAACATTTATCCTTAAACAATACTAACGTATGTCCAACATAATCCATCCCAATCATTAGGCTTATCAAAAATACTTCGGTCCAAGCTCATAGTATAAAAATGATTACCTGAAATGTCACATAACAATCACGTGAATGCCATCATGTATCCCCCATATATCATAAGATATATCTTGTTGGTCAAATTAAAAGCATGTGAATACCTTAATCATGATTACCCCTTGAACCTTAGTGAAAACATGAATGCAGTTAAAAGTTAACACCTTCCACAAACCAAAATCCTCAAAATTATTTATACTCAAACCATGATATCACTTAGTAAATATATCAATCATGAGCTCATTAATACAATCAAACATCTCATTATCTTCTTATCGCTTCATTATGCGCATATCATCTGCTTACCAAAAATATCTCAATCACTTTCCATGGTTACCGGTACCATAAAATTATTGAAAACCACAATATACCAACACATAAATATTCCAATATTCCACGATACAATATACAACATTATTTTGGAATCCCATTACATAAACACTTAATCATTCCACCACATCATTGTCATATTCAACATCGCCAATAGTGATCACATGTGACTTCCCTTTGTCCCTTGCCTTAAGTGGTTTCTCATGTCGATCATCATTAACCGTTGGATTTGGGAATTGATTAGCATAATGCCCCATTTCATTGCACTTGAAGCATTGAAGTGTTGTCATTGCGTTCTCTGTAGCCTTTTCTTTATTCACACCATTAGCAATCCTTTTTTCATTACATCGACACTCAGCTGCTCGATGGCCTTCTTTTCCAAACTTAAAACATTTTCTAGTCCCTTTAAGACAATCTCCACCACGCTTCTTTCCACACATTGAGCATAAGGAAACATTCATCTTCTTTTCACCATTATTCTGATATTTCTCCTTGAACTCCATCTTTCATTTCTTGTCAAAACCATGAGATTAATATGTAACACCAACTTCCATTTCTACCTTAATAGCACAGCGCGCAATTTCTTCATAGCTACTGAAGTCTCTTATAGCTAATTCCCATCGAATATTTGGTTTTAATCTACTGAAAATCAATCAACTTTACTTTCAGGTTGGATGATAAAGCCAGATGCATACCTTGCAAGCCTTGTAAAATTCGCTTCGTATACACCAACAGATTCATCATCCTTTTGATTTAGTTCAAGAAACTCATTCTACATCTTTGTTCAAAGAATACGAGGGAAGTACTTATTGAAAAATAATTTCTTGAACTCATCTCATTCCATGGACTCAATTTCATCTCTTGGCCTTGTATTCTTAATAAGATTCCACCATTGATCAGCTTCACCTTCCAAATGATATACTGCTAAGATGACTTTATCATTTTTAGATCATTGAAGAACTGAAAATATCTTTTCAGTGGTACTGATCCATTTTTCAGAAACAAGTGGATCAGAAGACCCACTGAAAGAAGGTGGACATTGCCTCTTGAAGGACTCAATAGAATATTGTTCCCTCATCTGCTCATTTGGATGTCCAGAATGATTCATAGCTTGTGTAAGTACATCAATATTATTTTTCACTCCATCTCCCATAACATTTGTTTGTTCAGGAGGACAATCATTGCATTGTCCATTGCATTGATCAACACGGTTCCTTCGGGTTCCAGCCATCGTCTAAAACCCAAAAAGAATAGTGTGAGAGGCAGAAATCATGCTAGGGAAAACAACATAATAAAGGGGGAGTACCTTTAATATCTAACATCTTAGGTTACCGTAATTCTAGTACTATGACCTATACTTATACTTAACCTTAGGTACATCCCTAGACATACCTTAGAAATATCTCTAGGGATCTCACTAAAGTTCTCGCGTCCTAGTTTTCAAAGGTTGACTAAACCTTTCCTCTCATACCAACTGTAGATACCTGAAGCTTAACGTACATGGACATTACATTACTTTTGCGGAATACTTAGTATATTAAAAAAACACACACACAAGGACCGTAATAGTTTAGTGTCTTTGGAAACACGGAATATAATCTTCTAATCGTGGTGAAAGATCTTCAACATCTCTTATAAAGATCTTCCTTTCTTTTCTTACCTAAAACATTTCTTTATATCCTGGGGAAAAGAAAACATAAAAGGGTGAGCTCAAATGCTCAGTAAGGGTAAACAAAAGAAATATCAATCACATCATATTCATAAGAACATAACATTTTGGAAATCTTAAACTGTAAAACAGATCATAATATCATAACATGGGATAAATCATAGTAGTGAAATGTAATCCCAATAATCATAACATAAAACATGAAACTTTGTGGAATACACACATAATCATAGAAAATCATTTCTTATTAGTCAAGACTCATTGCCAAGACTATCTTAGTGGACAAAGTCCATTTCTGAACCGAGTTCACTCCTCGTTTCAGTCATGTTTCACTGAACCGGTTTAACCTGCCGTTCCAGCCATGTATATCTCATGAGATATAAAATCTTTACCCAATGCATTGGAGGGAGATATAGGTCCCACCCATCTCATAATTATACTATTCTTATGTGTGCCACAAAATCTTAAACCATACATCATAGCATAACCCATGTAATAAAAATGGGAATCTTAAACATCGTGACATAATAAAACAATTCATATAAGATAATGGAATTCATAAAAATATTTCCATCACAACATAATCAAATCCATGTAATAATAGGGATAATAACAGAACCCTATAGTATCTTACATGGAAAATAATTTTGATAAAACTCTTGAACTCCATTCTTGAGAAAAATATCCTTTCTACTTCAAATTTTTTTTCCTTTGTTAACATGTCATACAATATAAAAGAGGTTTATTAAAAATAAACATGAAAACTTGTAAAGGAATCTCCTTGGAAATAATGTTTTAAAAATATATCCATGCCTTATAGGTTAAAATAACATTCTTCTCGTACTTTTGTCAGAAAAGTCATAAAGTACCTCGTACGAAAAACGACAAAAGATTCCTTTCATATCTTTTACTAAAAACTCACCTAAGGGTAAAATTGGATTTAAACAATTGTAGGTGGATGTAAATAATATTAAATATTGAGGAAACATGGATGTGGTTGATAAAATACACCCCAGTAAAAACCAAAGTATAAACAATCTCAGATAAAAATGAGATTGTGATCTTTTCCTTACCTTAGGTTCGATTTGCTTTGTAAGTGTTCGAACCTCCTGTATAATGATTTAAATAATGTCATTGAATTATTCCAGAATCATACTCATTTTTATGATATCATATATGGTTCACTTATGACTATATTTTACCCGTTCTTTTGTTAATTCCATGTTAAAAAGCGTTTTGGGTAAAATCATTTCATTTGTTGTCTGTGTTTTGACTTGTAATTATTCATATGATTAATTAGATCATGATTAAATAATTCAAGAATATAAAACATGATTTATATATAATATATATTCAGAATATACATATATATAATAGATCAATAAATGGAAAGAAATACACCGTTCATGGAGACGGTAGGCCGTACGTACTCATGAACGCTGTTTTCGTTTCCTTATTGAGTTGAATGGAATTAAGTAGATGAAATAAATATATATACACATAAATCCAGTATCATTATTATGTCATATATTTCATGATTACTTATTATATATACTTTATAATCATTCATGAATGGTTAATGTGGAGAATGAATCTCATCTGGTCGTGGAGACGGTAGTCCGTACGTACGCACGAGCGATGATATCATTCTCATGATCGTGGATTTGTATTGGAGTGTATGTATACTATTTCAGAATCAATATCACTTTACAATAATTATATATAGTTATTATGTACACCATTATACCAATCAAAGTAAGGGGTGGTGGAAAATAGATTACACCACAGTGTGGAGACGGTATTCCGTACGTACGCACGTGCGGTGATTTCGTTTTCCGTAGGATGGATAGATGGTGAAATAGGTTTGTTTAATACTTATAATAAAATATCAGTATATGAGGGATACTGATGTTATTAATTCATAATGAAACAACCTATGAAGAAGAATTGGAAGAAGAAATAATGTTGAAAGAATCGATAAAGGACATTACCTCTTCTTTGAAGCGTATCTTTGAGTCCTCCACTTAGGGCACTAAAATTGGTCTTTGAAGAATACCAGGACCTCTAGGATGTTTATAGGGAAGTGGATAAGAGAACTTGGTAGGGGTTGGACGATCTTGAAGGCTCAATGTGGTGTGAGGAAGAGAGGGAGGAGGTGCCCTTTTATAAGGGAGGAGAGGGGCACCTTTGGAATAACTAAAACTATTATTTTATTATAAAGTCAAATTCAGTTTTAAATAGCTCCAAATTGACTCATTTAGAAGATAAGGTGGGGATGGGTCGAAATCCTTTCATACAATAGAATTTAGACAAGTTTAGGTTCCTACTTTAACCTTATCATTTAGATTTAACATTAAGTAAAATAATTTTACTTTTTCTGTGTCTTCTTGTATTCTTATACTATAAGGTTAATAAACTTACTATAAGAATCCAAAATAACCCCAAGATGTTTATTATTAATATATATAACCTTATCTATGTCATTTGGCCGATCCTTAGATTTTTAGGAATAAAATAACAATTAATAATATAATATTTGTTTTAAAAATTGTTTTATGTCAATTTTGACACTATTTTGTAATTGATTTTTGTGAAAATCATAACAGAATTATTAGTTCTAAAATTTTAATTAAATAAATAATAACATGTCATATTAACCTATAAAATTAGTTGATTTCATAAAAAGTCTGAAATTACATTTATTTGGGTATTTATAACATCAATTATGTCAATATTTCATTAATAGGATAATTACTGCGTCATCTTTGTGTCATAAATAAATTATAATATTTAATGTCTAAAAATTACAAATAAAATACCATTATGTAGGAAATCTTTTTAGCTATCTAATTAATATTTATAGACTAATTGATCTTATGTATAACCCTATATTAAAAATTAGTTACTCATTAAACTTTGATTTTAACTATTTTAACCCTTTTTTAAATAAATTAATAATAAATGACCTAATCTAATCCAAGTGGGCCTAAATGGGCATATTTTATTCCTAAGGTTGTTTTTGGTCGAATTAAACTTATCCAATAGAATTAGGACATGTGTTAGGGTAATAATAATATCATTTTTACCCGTAATTACCCTATTTACTTTTAACTGTGGTAAAAAAAAGTAAAAAGTTACTATTCACCAAAAATTATTTTCATCTCATTGAATCACATTTTACTTACTGACATCAACTGTGTCTCTCGGATTTTTGAAATTCCAATCACATAAGTGGTAAAATTACATTTTATGAAAAATTCATTATTCTTAACTACCACTTAGTGGTTTCACTATTCATCAAAAAATGAAAGTTTCCAGAAAAATACCAAAAATTAGGCCTAAGATATATTTGATATTATGAACTCAAAAATGATGTCTATTTTACCAAATTCAAAACATATCAGTTGCATTAATTAATTTAAAAATTAATTCCCGTTTTCAAAACAAATATCATGTTCTTAAGAGATAATAACTATCAAGAGATTGACACTTGTTTATGTCTGGTTTAAATGTGAAATTACATCCAATGAACAAAATTCTATTAAATTGTAAAAATATATTCTAAATATACTTTAAAACCACTCAAATTAATAATTTATCACTATTAATTATTTCGATTAAAAAGGTTGTTTTTAATTAAAATTTAGTAATTTTCACTATTCATCAGAAAATGAAAGTTATCCGAAAAGTACCAAAATTTCACCCTAAGCTAATTTCGATATTCCGAATCCAAAAATGTAGTGAATTTTGAAAAATAAAATTTACAAAATTAAAAAAAGTTGTTATTACTATTCATCACGGCAAGTTTTAATAATATTTTAATAGCATATCATTGTTTAGTGAAAGTCGGTATTGCGTACTACACACGCTATCGAGGAAGGTCGTGATTGCGTGTAATGAAAGGAAAGTCAAGGATGCGTCTTATGCAAGCTCATTTTGGTGTAGCGTACAACACAAGACATTAATGAAATTAAAAAGAATATTTCTCATAAAATCTCGGGGTGTTACACTAGATCTATTTTATTTTAACTCAGGGGTGATTTATATTTTTTTTCCGGATTCAATTATTTTCATTCTTGGTGTGGTATCGAACGACCACTGACGGTGGTGATGAGTGTGAATTGATAATGGTGTGGGTGATTTATGAAATGAATATTATAGTGGGATCAATTTCAGTGGTATTTTCTATGGTCATCGTTCAGGTGGTGATGGTTAGTGATGTAATAACTGTTACCAGGATGTGATGGTGGACAGTATACACGACCATTTTTTATGGGTGGAACATGGATCAAGGACCATGGGTTGGGTTTCTTTTGAGTGCTTGGAATTTTTTTAGTGATATTTACCTGCTAGAATTTTGGGTTTGGTATTTAGTTTCTAAATTTTGATGTTTTGATCAACTGGTCTGCTGGATGGTGGTATTTGGATGTTGTGAGGGTTCCCACTACATCACCAAAAGAGTTTTTTTTTGAAAATAAACTTATGGTTTGGAGGAGAAAGTTGGCCATATATACTTATGAATGTTTTTTTAAATTTTTTATAGATGGAATGAGGTAAATTTAAATAATGTTTAAACATTAAAAATTCATAAATATATTATATATATCACATATATATTCACTAAATATTTACATATTATTATCTATGTAAAAATAAAATGAAAAATGTATAACTTTGCTATGTGAAGGTTGTACACCATAGGTACACATGAGCGATGTTATTTTTTTCCAAAATATTGGAAGTTAAGAAAGTATTTCTGATATTATATAATAAATATCATATATATATAAATATTAAAGATATCTTTATGTCCAACCATGTGATCTAGTGATGGGACAAAAAGTAATCAGTTCTAGAGGTCGTAGTCCACCGTACACACAATTGAAGATTTTTTTACCATTTCATCGAAATAGGATATTTATAAAGGAAAATCCATTAAAATAATAAAATATCATTATATTCAATACACTCTTGATATTATTTAGTCATATTTTATTAAGACTTCAAGGAGTTAATGGAATAAATAAAATTAAAATGTATGATAAAGACGTATAACTCTTTTTCAAAAAACCTCTTTAGGTTTATACCTAAATAATTTTTATATTGGATTTATGATCAATCCATGGAAATTAGGTCATGGGTAGGGATGTAGGTAATGGATTAATGTTGGTATTAGATCAGCCAAAAGTATTTGGACGTTTTAATATTGGATGATAGTGGGTTCCTTTCTATAAGTGGGGGATTAGACACATGGAATTTAAAACTAAATATATTATACCCATGTTTTTCAAATTCCGAATGGATCTGAAATAGATCGCTATAAAATCATAGATGCGATAAGGATAAAATATGTTGAGAATTTTTTTTTCGAGAAGTGTTTAGGTGATTTTTGAACATATCTTTTTTACTTTAACACCCAGAAAACACATTTTAATCTTTTTTGTAGAAATTTATTTTTAATATTTTTACTATTATTTATGAGAAAGAAACTATTTTTACATATTATATTATAATAATTATAGTAATTCAAAATAAATAACCATTTTTATAAATTAAATTCATAAAATTGGAATAATTTAAGTTAATGTTAACCCCATAGATTTAACAAAAAATGATTTTCTAAATGTAATGTTTACAGAAGTTCAAAAATATTTTATATTGAAATTGAATATATAATTGATTATAATAATCTAAATTGGAATAATTATAATATTATTAATCTTATTCTAATATTTAAATTTCTTTTAAAAAATGTTACATTTTCTATTCATTAAATGAAAATGTGGTTTTCAATACAAATCATTATTTCTTCACTATTGCATGAAATATTAAATTCTTCAAAAAATATTTGAGAAAGTCAATATAAGATATATTTTTCATTATTATTTGAAAAAATATTTTCATTTTTTCAAATCAATGTCCTTTAATTAATTAAAAAATACTTTTAATATAAGTTTATGAAACACGATGAACCCTTTTTCTAGAAAAAATCATTTTTTGAGTAATATTTTTTTTCAAATTATTATTTTAAATTTATTCTAAATTTATAAACTAGAAATTTATTTATACATGTTTAACCATATAACTGTAGAAATTTAGTTATTCTTACTCACAGTTTCCTATTTAATGACTAGGTTTTAAGAGTCATATTTAAATGATGTATTTCATGGGCATTTATTCTTGGTGTTTCATGTCGTATACGATATAAATTTTTTTTATTATAAACTTTTTTGGTGTTACATTATACTAACAATTTTATATCAATTATTGATAAATTTTTTATTTTTTTACCTTAATACCAACAAACCATTACCCCAAATAACATTGTCTGTAAATCCTCATTATTAGTGTGTTTTGGTATTTATCATGAATATTTATATATGTTGAAAGGTTGTGGTTAGAATATATTTAAATTTAAATATAATAAAAAAATAATTTAAATATCCTTTAGAGATGAGTGAAATTATTTTTGACAAAAATAATCATTACTGGGCATGATATTTTTGAAATGAAGAACGAATTTAAAGAGATTGAAAAGAATTTAATGAATTAGAGTTACGTAGGCAGCATGATTTATCTCTCAAGTCGGTATGAATTTTATACATTATAAATATTCTGTTATAATAATAAATATATTCAGAAATTGAATTAAAAAATTTTTTCAATCAGATTTCTTAACTCTAAAATTAGATGTTGAGATTTTTCATGGGGATAAGAAAAATTTCACGTGTGGAAGAATTTTATAACCATAATTTTTGAATATTTTATTTCATAAATATTGAAAATATTTTTTCAATGGTTTTTTATTATAATATAACTGGGTTATTATAATATTCATCTAGCATATATATTCCCAAAAAGGAAATGAAACATTGTTTTTGCATTAATTTTTTCATATAATATTTAAAATATTAGTACAATATTTTATTATTGATTGAATATTTCAGTACATACTTATAAAAAAATTTCATAACATTCCAATTTTCCCAAAATGATTTTTTTATATACAATTAATCCAAAATTTAAATTTTCTATAAAAAATATTGTTTTTTGAAATAATGTTAAAAACAAGAATAATTCTTGAAATATTATTTCCCTAAATGATATGTAGTGAACCTTTGTATTTAATCTTTTTAGAATAAATTTATTTTAATTTGTTTCCTATGTTTTCTATTATATCCATGTTATCAGTTTACCTTTAATTTCTATACCAATTAATACCCCAACTAACTACACAAAAGTGTAACATTACATCCAATGAATATTTAATCTTTAATGACTATCTTACCTCTAATGACTACATTAACCCTTTTCAATGATAATGTAAGGGTCACAATTAATCTTTTATTTTTATATATTTTAATGTAAATGATGAATCCACTATTGAATTATATTTTAATCCAATATATCAATCTCAATTATGATAGTTTTTATGTCATACACAATTATCTGATCAATTTTCATATGAGTGACTTTGAGACATGGTAGTTCTATCTAATAAACATAATTTATTTTATTTATATTCAATTTATATTTTAATTATTTTTAATGAATTAATACATTTTGTATCACTATATTATTATATATTAACATTATTATTTTGAATATTTCAATAATAGAGTCGAATCACTGTGGGTTATTTCAACTGATTTGATTCTGTCTTCTTTTATAAAAAATAAATTTATTTAATTGTATGAGAAAAATAACAGTTTTCATTATTTCTATTATATCATAATTATTCCTCCTAATTTTTAATATTTCCCCTTATAAGATAATAGGTGGGAGTACATTTTTATAATTATATCATAAGTTTCCAACATCCCCACTCTATACTTTTAATTTCACTAGAATAGTTTGACAAATTGTGTTTTCTTTTTGAAATTATATGTTATCTTTAATATCCATGGTTTTCACTTGTTCTTCCATATATGAGAGGTCGTGCTTAATTTTTACCTCCAATATATTCATCAAATGGGAAATAAATGGCATGTAAATCCACATAAACGATATGAAGAATATATTTTTCACTTGATATATTTTTTACAAGATCTTGGAAATTTTTCATAGTTTATACATGACTCAAATTTTTGAAATATTTTTGTATACATTGGTATTATCTTAAACTTGTTTCCAAAAATCAGAAAACAACTTCATAATATATTTTATAGAATATTATTTACAGAACATTAAAATTTATATCTCAAAAATGTTTTTCCTAGATCCTCAAAATACCTTGTGTTAATTAAATAACTTATTTAATATAATATGTATTCTATATTATTTCATTTTCAACTATCATTTATTGTAATTTACATTAACTCAATTTATCCCAATTTTTTTTTGTGTCAAATAATTATTCCTATATGTAGCTTCATATGTATCTATTTGTATGTTTGATTGAATTTTTTTATTTTTGAGATGTCTAAGTGGGCTTATATGAAAGAAAAGGAATAGGGGTTAATCAATTCTACCTTCTTCTAATATTTATTTAGGAAAAATATCCAATATGAATGGATTAATACAAGATCCCCTTAATAAAAACATCTCACCCCGAAATATATACAATAGATAAATATAAATATATGAATGCAGTGGATTTATACAATATTATCCCTAAATTTTAGTGAATACACTTACTTTGTGTATCCACTATAATATAAATAAAAAAATGGTACACTAATATGATAATGTGAATACTGTGGGGTAATGTATTATAGATAACCGATAAATATTTCATAATGAAATTTATCTCCCAAAAACATTATATAAGAAGGATCCAACTTATATATAATAGTGTTTTAAATAAAAGAAAATGATATTAGTAATAATAGAATGACTTAGGGTTAATGAATTGATATTTTTATAATTCAATACAATTAATTATATTAGGTGTTTCAAGAAACATTGGACCATGAATAAACACATTCCATATATAAAATTCAAGATGAATATACACTACCATCATCTAGAATTTTGATACCCATGATATCATGTAACAAGAACTGTATATCAGTCTCTTTATATATAAATTTTAAGATAACATTTTTATTAGATCCATAACCTTTCATATATTTCAATAATGATCACATGAATAGAGTCTATGTTTAAAATATTGAAAGTACAATGTAGTCATGTCCTGTAATTTTCATTATTTAATGCTGCTAATATACTCACAAGTGATAAAAATTAGCATTGATCCTAAAAACATATAAACTAATATTTCAGCTTAAATACCCCAAATGTTAATTCAAAATATCTCTTTACATCTATACAGAATTTTAATTTAATTGCCTATAAAAAACTACAATGAAATCATTAAAATATCCAACCAAAGAGAATAATACATATATAAAATAAATATAATGTTTCTTTGTATAATGAATCTTAACTTATTTATACGTAAGATCAAATTAATTTTATGCATGAATTGAAATATATATTTTTACATGACATGAAGTCTATATTAATCATATTTTAGGTTTATTAGACATTATTTATACTTTGAAATCATGGATTTACTCATATGTAGGATCAAAATAATTCTGATGAAATCTAAAAAACATTATTTAATTTTCAAAATTACAAATATAGGCATACATATTTAGTTGGAGTTTAATTTGATATTTATGTTGTCAAAAAATATTATTGAACAAATTTTCTAATTTCCTTACTACTCCTCTAATCATTTACAAAAAAAACATCAAGCTTCTCAAATTTAGTTATTTTTATCAGAAAAATTATATGATTCCCAAATAATATTAATAACAAATAAAACCAAAATTTACCAAATCCTTAGGATCATAAATGACCCCCATTGGATTTTTATATCATCTATTAATTCATGATAAATAATATCCATTTTTCTAAAAGAAATATCGTCACACTACACTACTAGGAAAAGAATATTTCTGAAGAAAATTCAATCCCGTAGTGATAGGAAATTTTTCATTTATGAAAAACATTATCTCCCACATATTAAACCTAATAAAATTTCCCCATTTAATTAAAAAATAGAATTTTATTCCTCATATTATGGTTTATATGTATTATGTATAATTCTCTATGTTTTTTAATTGATTCCAAAAAACATTAGTGCAATTTTTATATTCCTTAAGATAGAGGGAATGGATTAACATTCATATATATTTAAATATATCCATTTTCCAAGCCATTTTAAAAATATGTAATATACAATTTATCCTAGAAACATATTCTAGCCTCACATCTACATTTTGAACCACATGCATGATAATATAGAATTTAATATCAATATGTTTAGATCATGGGTGTTATATTAAATTGTATGACAGGATTATTTAACATTAATTATCACATCCTATTTTCAATATTTTTCTTCATCAATTAAATTATAGATCTTGTCTCCTCACCTTCTACTAAATTATCTTTGTACCTGTTTGTGTGGTATTTTAGTCTCTATTGTACTAATAGTAAAAATTATATTTTATATAGAGCCACCTCACATAGTGTTTTCAAAAGAAAAATGAACTTTGAGGTGCTGATTTTCAATCATAACATTTATATAAACATAAATATTATAGTAGCCAAACTAATATAGTTTCTCTTATCCTTTATAATATATTACATGGTTTACATTTCCTTTTATGTATCAATGAATTATTTTAGAAACATTCTCATGAATTTCATTAGGATTAATCTGAAATATCACAAAAAATCACTCAAATGTATATTCCATCTCTAGATGTGGTGATATACAACTTTCTTCCAAATAATTTTTTTGTGTTAAATTGGATTAACATATTTCCCTAGAACATCATTTTTTAAAATCTCAGAACATTTATTGGACATGGATACTTCATTGTGGTTGAATTTATTCAAAAAATCCTCGACATATTTCCAATCAAATACAAAAATATAAATTTATTTATATTGGTATTGGGAGAATAGCTGAAGTGGAAACACTTAGGATTTTAAAATTTTTATTATCAGTACAATGTAATGATTTTTAAATTATCGATACATTTTTTGATACACAATATAAGGATATTTTTAGTATGTATTTTAGTATAAAAACAAAATCAAATTGTAAACACATTTTACTTCACTCAACGGTGAATCACACTCATCATCAGAGATCATTACATGAATTGAATGATCTTGAAACGCTCTCAAAATTCTATGTATATTCCAGGATGTTGTTTGAATTTCATCCTGTGAATTTTTGGTGCTAGAAAAAATAATATAAGTATCATGGACATTTCCATAACTACATGTCAATATTTTAATTTAGATTAAATGATAATTGATCATTCCTTCACTTTTTTTCTCTATGTCATTAGAGTGGGAAATAAAAGAGATAATTAAAAAATTCATGGAATATTTAGTTATGGGTCTTTAAATGTTTAAATATAAATGTTATTAATTTAATTAATTTTTGATAGATCATTATTAAATTTAAAATAATAATTGAATAGAAAAACTACACAAAAGACACATAAAAATCACTAAAAATATCATTAACATTTTACTACTCACTTTCATTATTTCTTTTATATTACATGATAATAATTGATTAATTAACTAAAAATTATACTCCCAACCAAATTTAAACTCACATTGAATATTATATATTAATTGTTTTCTAGAATTTTTTTATTTACATTCACTGAATAACTTTTGAATTTTATTAATAAATTAATTCCATAGTTAATAAAAAAACTCCAAATTTTTTGAATTTACTTATTTTCATTTTGATCATGTATACTCTAATATTACTTGGACCCCTTTTGTGAGTCCCTTCATATCTGAAAAAAAATTACTATAATTAGACAAGCCTTTGAATAAGCTTTCAGTGTGATCCTCTAGGACCTAATCTTGATAGTAGTGAATCAGATTCATAGACCAGGAATAGATTCGAGAAACACATCATGGACACTAAGGAGATTATTTTAATAAATAATAAAAAAATCCTATGAACACACATTATGTAATATTGTCTCTTTATCCACCAACATATAATAAAGTATAAGACACACTTTCATTCTTTATCCTTTCATGAATTACTTTTTCTTGAACATATTTGATGAACTTACCTTCTTTAACCATGTACATGTATTTAGTGATGTTAATACTATCATGGTAAAATTTCCCAAGATATATCATTCCATTTGGAAGTGAGAAATACTTTCTTGAACTTCTAATAAATATCATACCCCCAATGAAACTCCCCATATAAGATACCTCACCAAAACATAAATGTCACGATTTTCAGCTTTCATCAGTGTACATTATCAATTGGTAGACACTAATAATGATATAAAGTTAAAAAAAAGAAAAAAACTTGTGTGTGTGAAATGAATCCAATAACATGTGGTATTCCTAATGGTAGTTCAGTATTTTTGACCTCATACACTTTAGATTTCTAAGTGTGTAATTCTTGAAATCGTGTATCAATGCCTATAATATCTCAACACCTAATATTCATAAAAAATATATCTCCCATTAAAATGTTTGATCAATACCATATGAATTATGTTACGTATATATATCATGGAATCTTTATGTTCTATTTAATGATAAGGAATACTATAACATTTTGATATTACATGTAATTTACAGACATTACTAATTATATAACAAACACAAAAGTAATGTTTCTATCATAGTTTGAAAAAAACATCAATATAAAAAATATAAGTTATGGTAATATATGTATATGTTGGTGTGGGGTATAGGGTACCCACTCAAAAAAAATTCAGTTACACTAGATCCTACTACTACCAAATCTCATCCCATTAGCTCTCTCATGAGAGTTAGGATTATGCAATGATATGGAATTATACAAGGGTTTTCCCTGTTATCCTCTATATAAAGAATACTAACAACATCATAACCTATATGAGTAGAACCTATAAAGTGATGAAATATTATAAGTACATATTTTTCCCTCTAGTGTGGCATCAAGTCCTTGAATGTTCCACTACAGTAGTATTATTACAATAAAATATAATAGGGTTTTCACTACCAGACATAAATTCAACAATTGATACAATGTTTTATATCTAAACTATGTCATTAGTTTCATTAGAAGCTTTTACATAATCATATTATGTTATAGAATCAACAAACATAGGTTTCTTTGAGCTACTACAGCTCACTGTATATTTATTTTGGGAAAATACATTTCTTAACTATAATTCATTATTATCATGATCTGTCTAGAAAATAGAATCATTTATTCCACTCTATATTGGCTCCTGACCCCCTCCATACACATGGAACATATCCTTTTTATTTTTCATTTACTTAAATATAGTTTTTATAGGATCCAAATTTATCTATCCAGGATAAATTGATATTCACCCACTTTTCTTAATGAAAAAGAAACATCCTACCTAGAACATGATATTTCATACATAATATATCCTACTAACCAAGCATATGATATTCCAATCATCTTCTTAATATCTTATTACATTTATAAAAAACATCCCAATTGCATTTAGACAATGTAACATTGTTAACAAAACTCCCTTAGATTATTCTATATTGTATCATTTGAGTAGTTTATCAATATATGTAATTCAAAATATCCCACATATTCTTTGATATATATCTAAACATTTCATGATTCCAAGAGTATATGCATCTTCAAATATTTATTCCATGGGGAAAATCATTTAACCTTAACATAAAAAATTTTAATAATTGAAATTTAGTTCCAATAATTAATAAGACATAATCTTTCAATACTAGGAAAATAATGGAGTTTTCATTATCCTTATAATAATATAAATTCTTATATATATTTTTTATACATTTTTAATGTTTTAATCATCATTTATTCGATAATAAACTCAATTTTGAAATTTTTTGTTAGAAATTGGTACTCAATACTCAATAGAGGAGGTTCTAGAAAATAGCATATATAGAAATTACACATTGTTGGTAGAAATTACATGGAGTGTATTCCTCATGTAGACCACCAACAATATTAATTTTCATGATGAATGTCAAATTTATAGGACCTAACAATATTACATATTGTGTATCCCTTTTACATGTCACCAAAGAACTAAATATGAAAACAGATGAAGATATGTAGTTTGAAAGAAATACAAGAAAAGTGAAGTTCATAACATGAAAACCATTGAAGACACAATCCATAAATTCAATGAGATACAAGATATTTGGGGATATTTTTATATATAAATTACAAAATGTTAAAAAAAATCACATCATGAATGTATTAGAACATACATCACATAAATAAGGTTCAGGATGTGAATCATTTTCACATTGTGAAACTCTTATATATATGAATATGAAGTCACAATCTGAATGATAGAAGATATGGGATTCCAAAATAAATCATTATTTATATTATTAATTTATATTAATTTTCGTTTAAATGTAGTTTTTTTTATTTTCACGTTTTAATGATTTAGTTGTTAATTCATACAATTTCAAGACTTGCTTGTTACTTGTTTGTTGTTCTGAAATTATAATCCAATTCTAGTGGTAATTCATCATCATCCATTGATATGTTCTTCACTATTTCTTCATTCATGATATTATTTGATTTATTTTATAATGTATTAATATCATATTTCTATATTCTAAAATTTTTATTTATTATGTAATGTTGGTTACTTGTTTCCCTGCATTGGTTTACTACAATCAACTGTGGATATTCCACTTATGCTTTGGGATCAAGAATAAGGGTGAATTTATATGTAATGAATCTCTGAATTAAAACATTTTTACACTATGGGTAGTAATTAGGTTAAAATTATTGTTAATAACATTCTTTTTTAAAACCAGGATCATTGGAGATGTAGTTGAAGGAATTTAACATAGTGGGAGTTCAGATTTCTAGGACCAATAACTTATGATACATTCCTCTATGAAGACAAACATACTTAACCATGGTTGATGAATATATCTATAACCAATAACAATTTAATCATATGTTTATCCCATTACATGGAACAAAACCAATTGGTCACCTATTTAGTCATCATAACTGAATCTATTGGTTATCTCAGTGTCTTCAATTATACTCAAACTACTTCATCTACTGAGAAGATGGAGTGGATAGAACTCTTCATGATCCAGAATATGGGAATCCTATGGAAGTTATAGTGTAGATAAAAGTGGGCCCATGTGTACATGGATGACGGAAATAAGGACTCAGGTCATCCTACGTCAGCCCCTTCCCCCACTAATGAATCACCTTCCCCAAAAGACCCAACCCCATCCCCTACATCCACCTATTCCCAACCTTCCTCTAATAATCATGCTCCACCATCCACTACCACCACTACATCACCATCTATCAAAAATTAAACAACCCCACATAAACCATTTGATGTTCGCTCTATTCCTTAGTGTCTTTAGGAGATGTATTTGAAGAGTTTATACTACTTACTCATTCCATTCACCTATCCATCACATTTCACCATCCCTACCCACAGTAGCCTATAAATATACCCCCACCCCTCTATTGACTGAAACATTACCAATATTCCCACCAAACCAACCACCTAGGTTGACCAACCCCTTGAGATCACAGACAGTGCATCCCAAAAGTATTTTTTTATGGAGCATGAAGGAGGGGGAAAGGTCTTTACCATTTCTTATACATTTGAGTTACTATAATTGATCCAAATATCAGATGTTCAGACTCAATATAGATTAACACATCCCTACCACTTGTCATGACTGATCATGCTATCAACACCACAAAACCTACAGTGGTGATTAACCCTCCATACCCCACCTCAATAGATAATATAGTGAGGGATGATCTATTCCAAACCACAACAGTTCAATAGGGGCATACTAATGCTGACCGTAGTAATATGGACTACAGTTTTTAGCTATACCAATGTTCCCCTCCCCTGTTACACTCTATTTCAAGGTGTCTATTTGTTTCTCTTTTTAGTCCATATTCCCTAATGTATTGGTTTTTATATTTATGGATGAGACACCCATTTTAATACAATGCTATCTTTTTTTCCCATATTTACTTCTGAATTAATTTAACCATGTCTAGATCATCGGCTACATCCATGATTTTTGATGAGACAATCAGTCCACTAAATAGACTCCCCATGAGATATATCAGTGTCTATATAATATAAAATTCCATATTGAGGAGCTCTAGATCAATATTGAACAAGATCCTCCTCTACAAAATATACCGAATTTACTCCTACAATATGAGAATTTTGGTCGACCCATTCATATGGTGGTTAACCCCACCAAGTACCCCCATAATCTCAACACCACCACTACAAGTTATTAGAGGTTGTAGAGGAAATATGAGTTGACATATGACACCAAATGATATTATTTCCATATATTAGGATGATTGATACATTTTTATATATTTATATAAGGAAATACATATTATAGTTTTCTATATTTTGATTATGTTCAGAGGAATGTTGTTTTTTCTTTAAAATTACAATCCTAGGTTCTCCAAAACATCATTATAATTTATTATTTTTTTATCTGGTCTTATTTATCTTACAATTTACTGTGTGAAAATTCCCATTTTTCAACATCTATACATATAAACCCAGGTATACTAGTTATTTATCTAGTCTAGGTATTTTTTTGCTAACATTTTTTATTGGCGGTATTGTTTTCTATCACTATCTAACAAATTCCTCCAAGGAATGATTTTTAGCACTATGTTCAATTGATTACCTATTTTAAACACACTATTTACTTTTAATTTCTATCCATGTATAAATTTTCATCCCTCCAACATCACTTTCTAGAATAGTGTAGACATAATTTCATTTTATGTATGGGGAGTCTTTAATGATTTTTAAAATCAGAAAATATTAATTTATGCTAGTTTTTATTTGTGTAAAAGATATTTTTCATTAAAACAATGTTTAAAATGAAATATAAAAACACCCATTTAAATGAAATAAAAAAGATGGATATAGTAGAAATTCATTTTTATTCATGTTTATATTTTTTGCATTATCTCTAATTTGAGTAATTTAATTTTAACTATTGATTATTTGACTTGAATTTTAATGATTTGTTAATGTATATTATAACCCGAGTGAACACCATATTGTATATTTTCAAACATTTTAGGATTCTAGAAATACATTGCAATCATATTTTTGGTTCATACTTCTTGAGATATACTTAAGGCATGAAAATCTATCAAAACATTCATTAAAATTTTATTGAAGCTATGAAAGAATAAATAAATTTTTAAAGCGATTAAATAAATATTTTTTTGATTTAGTTATATTGATTAACACCTATAAGTGTATGCCTATTTACCCAATAGTATCCATAAATGTCATTTTTATGATGGTATTGTTTGAATCCAATTATCCATTACAACCATAATATTGGAAATATTTGGGGTTATCTATTGAAAAATTTTAGAGGACTATTAATAACTACCAATCATATGATATTGATGTCGATGAGATATACATTGGTATTTTCACTAGATTTATAAGACATGGTTTAGGATTACTTTTGTATTCTATATGGAAAACCTATTTCTAGATAAAAAATGTATATGTATTATGAGGCTCAAAAATTACAATTTCCACATAGATGTTTCTTACCAATGAACTTATGTGGTTTAGTAGTGTATATGGGATCTATCCCAGGCATGATTCTCATGAAATAAATAAAATTAAAATGATCAAGGAATAGAGAGAATTATTTATTCTTTCATAACATATTCATGGGACCTATTAAAGTTATTAAGAGCATAAATACAATATTTTTTATAGGATGAGTTTTTGTACTATATTATTCATGATTATAATAAATTATAGAAGATTTTTTACCCTCATTTAGGAGATTTAATTTTACTATCTACCAACCTAAACCTCACCTTATAGTCATTTGAACCTTATTAAATAATCCCTCATGATTAATTTTTAATTTTTTTAGAGAGAAGATTTTAGAACTAGAGGAAGCATATGGTTTGGAAAATTTATTCAAGGTGCATTCATAGATAATTTATCATTTTACATAGAGTGGTGTAACATAAATAATTGAGAGGTAAATTTCAATTTGGGTATAGCTTTTGAGGAACAGTTAAAAAACTTATTAATAAAATAAATAATATGAATAATGATCCTAACATTGAAGACTAACTTATTTTATTCATAGGGTTGATTCTAGAGAATTTTTTTTCCTCTTATAGTTAGAATAATTTTATTGGTTTTAATTTAAATTTATTGTTTATAAATTGATTAATTTGGAATCCCAATTGATATTACTTTTTCTAGAGGGAAACTAAATTTTCAAGTGTAGGGGAATTTGATAAGCCAAATTCAAATACATCTTTCAGATACATATCACTAATGGTTAATCATGATTTTATCGATATTTAACTAGGTTTTATGTGTTTTCTAGGTAATTGGGACTCAAGACATAATATAGGAGACGTTGGAATACATCATATTTGGAAATTACATGTCTTGAATCCAATGTATAGGATGTGTATTCCATGAGAAGCCCTCATTCCATCTATGTTATAAAGACATTAATACCATTATATAGCATGAACCAAGTGCATGGTGTGAATAAAATTTAAACTAAATTAAATACTAAAGTATGAAACTTGATAAATATAAATGGTATGAATTAGTTATATGATGTGAATAGTTTGAAAACTACATCCCATTGAATAAAAATTATATGAAATATGCGAGATTGAAGATGTTCATATATCATTACAGATATGGAGTACATTATAAGAAAAACACATTAACTTCACGGATATCTTGGAATATAAGTTACAAAAAGAAGTTACATTATATGAATAATTTACAATTCATGAAACTCTCAACTCTATTAATACAAATTAACCCCCAGGTGAGATAAGTGATGGGACCCTAGAGTAAATCATTATTTTTCAGTTTTGTTTCTCTTTTGATTTCTTTTATACATTGATTTGTTCCTTTTTTATTCAATTTTAATCATTCTATTTTTATCATTTACCATCTCAATAATTTTTTATTTCCATCCTAGTATTTTAAATTTGAATCCAGTTATAATTTTCATTCAACATTATCCATTTCTAGGTTATTCATTTTCTCTTCATTTATGTTAGTATTTGATTTATTTCATATGGTCTCAATTATGGAATTCCTAATCTGAAACTAATTATTTATTATGCTAATATTGTTTCTAGTTTATCAACATTTGATTAATATCATCATGCATGTCTAATCCACATATGGTTAGGTTTCTAGAGTATGGTTAGATTTAAATGAAATGAATCTATAAATCAAAACAGAGTAACTCTATGTTTAGTGATTTGGTTAAAATCATTGTTAATACCATTATTTTTCATAGCCTTTATCTTGCGAGATATAATCAAAGGACCCTTAACTTTTTGGAGTTTATAATTATATGACTAATATTTTGTGATAATTTTTAATCTGAATCCATTATTACTGCACTCGGGTTATTGAGTATCTTTAGACCAATGAATAGTAGCTTCTTATGTAAATCCTTTTGGTTAAACCAAAACCAATTGGTGACCTTTTCACCTATTTTTAGCCTATGTCGTAGGACTATTCCAAGCTATACATAAGATTAGGATTTTTCCAAAATCATGAAACTGGACCTTATCCCTTTTCACTTTTCAAAATTAAAACCCCAGATCAATAGTTTATTGAAAACAAAACATAAGTGATTTCATGAGGAATCCATCTGTATGTTTCTTATTGATATACCTATGAGTTTTCTATGTGGGTTCAATCCTACACCACCATTGTGATATTCCATTGTATAAAATTGTGTTTTCAGAAATATAAATTCAAATCTGATCTACAGCAATATGTAATCAATGACACTGCAGAGGATGATCACCTTATTATAAACACATGTCTCACATTCATTCCTGAAAACATTATTTATAGACTCATCAAAAAAATATTATATGATCATGATTCCTTATTTAATATAATAATATATCTCAGTATCTTGCATAATTTAGTGGGAATATTTTTCATAATAAACCATTCCAGTTGTGTCACGTAGAATTATTCAACAAACATATCATTTAGAAATTAATTTCAATATCCATTTACTAAATATCATAATATTTGAAGGATTTTAAAATAAGTAACAATTATATGGATAAAATAAACATTTCTAGTAAAAATATTTCATCATAGTCAATGACCAGATCTTTCTTAAAGCCCTTCACAAATATTCCTTCTTTATTGGTCTGATTTTACCATCCATGTCCAAATGTATCATGAATACGAATTTACAGCCAATATAATTTACATAAGATTGAGGGTCTAGAAAAATAAAAAATTGATATTGGTACATGGATACCATATCATAAATTATTGCATTTTGTTATTAAGCAGTGTACATTCCATATCTTTAATCCTTGTGGTTTTTAGGTTCATCATTTTCTCAGGGTAATGTGTCACATAACATAGTGGAATGGAAACCCTATCTATCTGGTTCTCTAATAACTATAATAGAAAAACATAGTACTTGTTCTTTAAGAACAAATTAATCTATCACATTCCCTTTTAGTGATTGTTCCCGTACCATCACTCGTACACCAAGAGAATCATATTCTTTAATGTTAATATTTCTACTACTGTTTTGTTGGAAATAAGTTCCCATTATAGTAATATTGAAGGTATTCTTAAAATATGTTTTCTTTATACTGGTTTATTTAGGTATTATCAATTATATTACATTGGATAACATATATATATTCATATTATACTTTTGGTTTATAGTTTTCAATTTGGTATTTTAATGAGAAACACTTCACATATCCATATATATATATATATGTGATAGATTTGGTTTCCTTCAAAAAAAACAGATATGAAATCCCATATACTGCATTAGTTTTCACACAGCTTTGTGCTTATGTTACATCCTATAATATATATCCTCTAATGTTTAATAGTAGACCATTATGAATCAATATTGATCATAACATGTTATGAAAGGTAAGATTACTACTTTCATTTATCCTATGCCACTAAGGTGTATAAAGAAGTTAGAAAAGGTATACTATCCCACAGTCCTTCAAGTGATCAATGAAAGTTTAGTTTAGATATTATCCAACATGGTTTGAGTGGATTTTCATTATCTTCTTATATGGATAGTTTTTTAATTTTTTTTTCTAACATTCCATTAAAGAAGTAAAGGAATCATACTTATACCTAATTATTTATACATCCCCATAACTATTAATGGTTTGAGTAGATTGTATGATATACAAAATCCCAAAACCAAATTCTGTTGAAAATACACTATATACCTCATTATGAGTCAATTACTGTAGTTTTATGGCCCTTACTACTTTCTTGTGGAATGTAAGTTTAGCCATTTTCCTTTATAAATAGGAATAAAATACATCAATGTGTTTTTAGTCAATAGTTTCTAAAACCGAGGGATAATGAAACTTATTTAAATGCCTCTCACTTATATTTTCTAAACTGTAGTTCCATAAGAGAATATAATATAAACCATCCTCAATGGGATTTTTTATTGATTTCAAATACCTGTTTTTCATGTTCAATTATATACTATCAATTATTAAGATTCCCTATTCCATAACATATATTATTCTTATAGAAGAGAAAATATTTATTTCAAAACATGAAATAAAACTGCACAGTTTCTAAACTCAAAACATAGATAATGTTTTTGGCAACTGAAGTTAAATAATAACAGTTTTTTAATACAATAACTAATCCCCTAGAAAATGTTAAAAGATAGTATCCCACTTTCAAGGCTTCTAGTATCACCTCATTTGAGGATAAGTGCTCCACTTATCCATTTTCATTCTTATATAATCTACTTAGTTCCTATATATAAATTCAAATACATAAACCACATGTTGTATCTAATACCCAACATGTAGACGAATACCTAATTCATTAAAATGACCAATATAACTACAAATGACTCTTCAACTTTATTTATTTATCTGATCTGTTTAGTTATTCTTTCACTGGGCATTTTTTAAAAATAAAATAAGAAACTATTATTCTTTTATCCCTAAATAAATATCATTGACTTCTTAGAGGGGATGTGTGTTAGTTTCCATGACTTGTAATTTTTTACTAACACCTTATAATTTCCCTACCATCGTTTTTACTATAACGAAATAATAATTAGTAAACTTCATATCCTTATTCTCTTGTCTAACTAAAAACATTTTTTTTGACATAATTTTTCATGTAATTTGTGATATAATTAATTGTAGAATTCTAGAATACAGGTGATAAATAGGAGATAATGGCAGCAGTCACAAGATAATTGTTTAGTTTAATCTCTAAGGATTACCATCATGGAATATATATAGTTATCTGGAGTATATGATGGTATTCCTATATCCCATAGAATAGACATCACTAATTTATTGCATTAATTATCTCATATGTTTTAATTGGGTATCTCTTAATAATTATTAAGGAGAGAATTTAATATTTTATAGAGATATTCATCTCCATTTTCTGTCTATATCTCATTGAACATATATAAAAACATGATGCATTTTACCTCTAGAGAATCATAATAATATAAATGATTCTTATACTTTCCTTTATCATTATTTATTGGTCCCCACAAGGGGCTCATAAGTACTTTTAGATGATATCACATATAGATTCCACTCATGGAATGCACAGGTTCCTACACCACTCATAGATGTTATGGCCAATTAGGATATTCTCATCATCCACTATGGATCATTGTGATATGGAACTAGTAGAGTTATATTCCATTTTATTTTTAACAAATAATTTTTTAAAATTAGTACATTATCTTTATTAATTAGATATATTATTTATTATTTTAATATTAAATATCTCATACTAATTTATTGAATCATAGTGACACAAAACTACTAAATTTATAATACTCAGTCTCTAGAGTGTACTGGTGGAAATAATCCTGAAGTCCTCTCCTCATAGTAAATGATATGGATACACCAATAATAGAAGAGTTTCAAGGGATTATTTTTTCTATCCAACCACATTGAATCTTTAATCCTTAAACAATTGATTGAATTACCAACTTCTCAAAATCATAACCTTGATTTATGGAACACATTTCCTCAAGTGTTAAAACAATCTATCCATGACTACTTACATTATGAAAACATTATATAATTAGATGCATCGCTATCAAAATAACTACCCATTAGTAAGAGTCACAATCAAATAGGGATGTAAATATTCTCATTCATATGGTTTTGACTAAATTAATGTGATGTAATGTGTTAATGTATAAATATGTATTTTATGGGTTTTATTGATTATCAGTTATTTAATAATATTTTTCTATTTTATTTAACTCATATATAAACTAGGTATAATATAAAAACATTAACCATGGGTTGAATTTTTTATCTATGCATTCTTATTTATTATTCTTTATATTCCTGTAAAATAAACATGCCCAAAATATTAATGAAATATGCTTAAAAAATATTATGAGAAATATCAAGAAAATTTAATAGTAGTTGATCTAATGACCTGATAAATGATTTAAAAACACACTACAGGAAAATAAATATCTCGCAACTACCGTCGGTTTTAATTCTAACCCTCATCCAATGCATCCATGACTCGCCTGTAATTTTTCCAAGTCTCGATGCAGTCCAAATAATTATTCATTATAATAATTATACATAATTACTCAGGACTGTGAAATACACATGAAGAATAACACTTTGGGATATTCTTTCCCATACAAATATAATTTCAGATGGAGGATATGTTCAGTTCATCATAGAGGATTTAATTATTGCAAATAATATATTTCAATAAATATATAAAAGAATAACCATATATACATTGGTTAGTCTGGGATAATGTTCATCTGAATGATAAAATTAATAAAAAATTAAATTAAATTTTCAATAGAAACAACATGAGAACATTTAATATTAATTAAAATAACATGATCTGAATTAAATTAAAATATTTTAAGTTATACTATCCCCAATTGTTTTGTAATGGATTCCAAAATTTTATATATATATATATATATATATATATTAATTTTGTAGTCATGAAATCTCTATATGGATGGGTTTTAGGATTTTTTTTTGTTTTAGACGAATCTTGGCAGGTTGGGATGAGCCTAAATCATTTAGACCATTAGGCTATAAAACTAATTGTTCATTGTGTGACTCCAAACATGGATAGTAATGGGGATGGAAGAAAATTGTTTCCACCACTTGATATAATATACAATTGTTTCTTATAATTTCACAGCATAGTGGTTGGTGAGATTTTGATAACATGACACCCAAAATATAGATTCCAAAAGTTTTGAAAATCATAGGTGGCTATCCATAGTCAAGACCTTTGTTTTTTTTTCTAATGGCTAGTATCTATCCTTAAAAAATAATTTTATTCAAAAACCCATTATGAAATAATTCCTCCCATTCTAGTATTTCTATCACTACGAGGTACTAAACAGAGTTATGTAAAACACGTCTTCTACTAAATAGATATAATATATATATACACACATAAATATCATTGTGTGTGTTACTAAATTTTTTATACTTGAATATATAGGTTGTGATCTAATTGTTTACATTGGATAGCTATATCATGATCATCAGTTCTTGGATAAAATCTATAATTATTTGGATGGGACCACTATGATGTCGTATACATGAATTTAAAAAAATTAAATTTACACTTTTCTTAAACTTTTATATATTTTATATGTCACCACTTGTTTGTTTCACACACATATAGAAAGAAATATACATGGGATTATAAAATTTTTATCTTATTTTTGATGTTGTGACATGAACACCGATGATACACTACCCAATAAAAAGCCACGTATCCCACATGGGTGTTTTTAAGACAAAAATTATATCAAATTTTCAACTAAATTAATTTTTATTAAACATGAAATACACTAATGTTCATAGTTTTTTACTTAAGGAAACTGAACCTAGACTGCTATTGATTTTATAAAGGCATTCCAGGATCATGACACAATGTCATAATATGAAATCTAGTTTATGGAATAGATAATTAGAGTTTATGTCACATCATCATGATGAAGAGCGATAAAATTATCATTACTAAAACCTGGATAATGTAACTCATCATCATCATTTCACTTTCACATTCTATGAATTGAGTGATGTGGAGAAGAGATATCATTTTAAAAAAGAATTACCCTAAATTTTTTATGCCTTAAAATGTATCAGTAGCTTGGTTATGACATCCTTAAATAGCATATAGGTTATTTTTAATGTCAACCACTCAAAAAATAACAAAACAAATTAAAAGAATATAAAAATTTCTAAAAAATATAGGAAATTTTATCACCCATTTGTGACATTATATTTATGTTACATGATAAAAAAATTCATTAACTATAATAGTATCTCCTTAAAATTTTTAAATGAACTTTGAATATTTAATATTGAATATTCTCTAAATATTTTTTTTCATTAAATTTTCTAAACAACTGTTGAATAAAAAATTAAATAATCTTATTATAAACAAGAATAATGTTGGATTAATTTATTTTAGTTGAGATTGTATATATTCAGTAAATAGCTAGACCCTTAAATAAGTCCCACTATGTTCTAAACCCAAAATCACTAGAATTGCCTACGATTTTGAAAATTCATTCTCGGTGACCCTTTTTGGACTTTTACGCATTATGAGTGAGTAATATTTTCAAAAAAGGATAGATTTATAGGAAAACATCATGTTTATTAAAGAAATATGTTTTAGTTGTAAAATAATAACAACAAATTAACATACAAAATTTAATGGAATATTTGGTCTCATGACATCTCATAAAGTAAGATCCACACATTTTGTTATCGTAATTTCTTTTTTTTATTTTTCCATCACCATTATAGATGGAATTTAATTAATCTACCATGAATATAAATTTTGTGAAGGTAATATTACCCTTGTCTAGTGTTTCAAGATATATTTTTCTTTAAAATGTAAAAAATATCATCTTTATAATTCAATGAATTTTATACCACCAATGACACAACCAACAAAAGCTAAAATACCACAACATAATTTTTATGGTCTTATTCTACCATTATTATAAGAAATAAAATTATATACCCTGATAATAATACAATTTCAAGAAACCAATACTCCTTATGGTAGATAGGAAAAAACAATGACACATGTAACATGTTGTTTCATTATTAATGGATTAATCATCATGATCTCATTACTCAGGATCACCGCGTTCAAAATTCATGGGATGAAGTCTAAATTCATATGAACCCCCAACACCAAATAGTTTTACATCATCAATATATTTTCAGAATAATTTATCTAGACCATAGGACAAATATTATAGATTACTACCATGGTATCTCAAGGTTCTCGTTATAGTTGGGAAATTATATAACCTTTTGATATGAAATGAAATATATGGACAATAAGAATGCAATAAAACATGTGAATGTAATTTTACTATCATTTAAAGAGAAATCCAATATATATATCAATTTATATATAAGTTATGGTATCCCAAGATTATATTGGAGTTTGGTATAGGGAACCCTCTAACAATACTCTCTACATAACCAGTAACCACATAAAAAATCTAATTTCTCTATTAATTGACATCACAATATTATTAACAATTTTTATTTAAATATTTGAAAATTTATTCTCCATATATAATTTATAAATTATAACCACACATAAAGGTAATAATGGGTGTAACTATATTCATCTCCTTCAAAAAATGTTTTTATCGTCCTTATATTAGATGATGTTTATTTATTTAAATATTAATTGTAATAGTCCATGTACTTATTGAATAAAAAATTGTTAGGTTTATTAATAAGGTAATACTAATTATGAAAACATTAGGTTATTTTATTAAATTAAAAATAAATATTTTTAATTAAATAGTTTCTTATAACGTTTTACGTAAAATATATATTTATAAATTTTGAAAAATTAATTTGACAATATAAACATCACTTGTATAATTCATCATATTGAAAGTACCTTAGTATGGTATTTTTTAATTGAAAATTTTCATTATTGACGAATAATTTAAAATAATAAATTTTAATTTAAAACTATGATTTTGTTTATTCTTTTATATAGTTTAATTATATTTTAAACTACCCTTAAAGTAAATTAGATAAATTATACATCTATTAACCCAATCTAGTTCATTAGGATCAATTTCATATTTTATTTTTATATTAAAATATTAAGAATTTCTGAATCATCTCTCATTAAGAATGCAATTTCTTATCACCTCTATGGAATTACTTTTTTATTATAATTTTCCATATATGTGAATGGAATTTAGAAAAATAGATTAAATATTTGGAATAAAAAATTTAAATTATCTATTAATGTCAACATAATTTTTTAACAAAAGTAACAAGGAATGCAGTAAAAATTTATTAACGTGGTTAAGGAAAAAATTGATTTACCAGGGTGTCAAACTAAAAATATAAAGGTAAAATGAACTATATACATGTCTAAAAACTATTTTATTTAAATATTTTAATAGTTTCACCTATAAGGTTCCAAAATATCTCATTTTGGATCCTTGTAACATATAAAAAATTTGGGAGAAATTAATTATTTTAAAAAATACCAAATTTGTCAACTCCCCCACTTATAAAGGTCCACTTGTCTCAACATATCTTCACACCTTTAAAAACCATTAGTTCCAAAATATATACAAAAAAACTTATAGACTTCCCTTATATCGTCCTATAAGTCTTATTTTGGGAATTAATCCTTCCATTAAATATATCTTGAAACATTATTATATAATAAAATAATTATATTATATATAAATAGATGTTATTATGTTAATGGAACAACTTAAATGCTTCTACTCTTCAATCAAATGGGTTTTTAAATCCTCATTTGTGTGTACGGTTGAATACTTCCTTACAAACCAATGTCTTTGATTTTTCCATCACCACCTCTCATGAATGGGTTTGATGATGTATATAATGTATATATATGATAATAAAACTATATATATCTATTTAGTCATTATATAATATATAAATCTTTAAATTAAATTCCATAAGGGATTTATTTATGTCACTCTCATGTACGACGAACTACCACCTCAGGAAGTGATGCGATTCATTTTTCATTAACACAAAACATGGAAGTTAATAAGGGTAATGATAATGAATACATGTGATATAAATGAAATAATTATGAAAATAATTACATATTTATCATTCTGAATATATAATACATCATTCTCTCTCTTACGTTTTCACACACTGAAAAAGTGAAAACGTCGTTCATGTTGGTGTGGACAACCGCATTCATGCAGTGATTTGACTCCACTTCCATAACCACAAAACATGTATTGTATATATAAGTATATTTAAGAACTAGTATGGTATATATGTTATTATTAACATTATCAAATGATAAAATATTACATAACTCATTTCCATAAAGATTATGAAAAAATTCAAATTTTACTAACGTGTACGTATGACTTACCATCTCCATGACCATAAAATACTTTATTTATAAAAAATAACATTCATTATTAGTATTAAATTTATAATTTATTTAAAAATATAATAATTTTATAATTGTTATAATTCTTTATATGCTTAAATTGTGACCTCTTTGACCATATTCAACCTACCAACGTAATTTTTTCCACATAAGATGAATATGGTCAAAACATTAGTCATAAATATAATTGATTATGTAATCATATATAACATGGTAATAAGTGAATTTATATTAATAATAAATTTTAAAATATTTCATAAGAAAATAAATAACTAATATAATTTTATTATTCCTAAGGATAAAGACACAGGTGAAAAATCAAACTCAAGGTAAGGTATTTCATCTCAATTTCCTTTTATTGAGCCATATTTTGATTTTATGAAACATTATTCATTTATAAGGTGTATACAAATCCCATTTGACATGTTATATAATTAATTAATCTATTATCATTATATATTTAGTTTTTATTATTTTATTATTTTAGGGGGATTATGATTCAAATATTTCCAAGGTGTTAAAATAATTTCTTTAAAAAATACTCTTTTAATGTTTTCCATCATACTCTCTCTATTCAATGTCCATATTGTAAAATGATTTTATTTCATGACCCCCTTACAAAAAATTATACCTCTCCTAGAAATGAAATTAGAGAAGAGAGATATTGACACCCAAGTCCCACCACTAGTAATCCTTGGGTTGGAGACTAGAGCTGAGGCTATAATAAACACTTAGATGGGTAAAATTACCCTATAAGAGAACACATAAAAAAGAGAGAGATAAGATAGACACCAACAAAATAATAATAAGACTATAATATAGAAAACCCAACTTCATAAATGTAATGTCCTACAAGAACTACTCCAACTGAAATGGAAAAGTACAAGTACCAAATGAAAGTAAAGACAAAAGTGACCACAAAGCCCAATACTATACTACAACCCCCCCTGAAACTGGTAGTAACTAACATGATATCCAACCAACTCCAACTAACCTGAAAATAGTTTATATATTCCAAGGCTGATTATATATGTATACTCATTAATATCCTACATGGAGCCTCTCACACAAGAGTAAATATAGAATGATAAAGAATAGTGAATGAAAAGTTAAACTCACTCGTCACCTAAATAGGTATAATAAGTTCCCAAATTCACCATGAAAAATATCACCAAGTACCTCATACAAGATTTTATTGTCTATAAAATAATATCATGGGTACCTCTCTACCACTTCCCAACTGATTGGCTTCTTTTCCACCACTTTTCTGGTCCTGAGTGTCTCTATCCCAAAAGGCTAGCCCTTAAACACCTGGGAAAAGCACCACAACATGAACCTTGTTCAACATACCACCATGTTCACATAACCAAATGTAACTAGGTAGTTTCTAGGAACCACCACATACTACAAAACATGTATAATAAATAAGGTATTAAACCAAATACCATCACAGAACATGCATCGAGTAAGAATCCTCAATCCACCACATCCTATACACAGTATAACTATATTATTTTCTATGAATTTAAATCTGGATTACATGGATGTGAAGTAACTAGAATCCATCATATCCCATTGCACACACATACGGGGAAACGTATCCTATGTGTATAATAGCACATGTAACTAATAAGAGAAAAGAGAATGAAAAATGAGGTAGTTGTTCATCCATCATCCCACTTGGATGTTGGGGAAAACATTACATATGGATTAGAATGAATAGGGTGTCAGTTTCCCTAACCGACATGGGGGATTATCATATAGAAAGATAAAAAGTACATGATATAATATAGTTCATAATAAAACTATGGGAATATTAGAGTCTCGATCTCAACTACATATAACATCTCTCAGACTCCCGATTACGACTACTAAGACCAGATATCTAGTAAGTAGACAACTACTTAAAGACCTACATCAAGTAATCTTATTCTTTTTCATCCGTTTCTCTTGAATTTAATTAATTTATTTACCACTAATTAACCAAAAAAAATTTCCACATTATATTACATTATCATCACAAAAAATATTTATTCCCTCAATGAATTATAAAATTGAGTCCATGGTTTCTTAAATTACAACTTAAACATTGCATCAAAGAAAACTCAAAAATCAAGGGTTAAATATTTATTCATTTATTAAAAACATTTCTTTCCATATTAAAAGGTAATATAGGAACAAATTATATTCCACCAAACACAATAGACTCATCATGGTGAGTATATGAACAAACCATTGAGTCTTAACTACATATAGTAGGATCATATACTCATCCCACCATGAGAAGCTAAGCACAGAAAAAATGTGTCATGTATGACACATCATTTCATCTCTTGGAAGGAGAGTAACCTAAACCATCAACCTCAACTAGTAGGGAAAATAATGAAAATGAAAAATAACATGCCCATCAGCCAGGAAGCAGATTCAATGAAAGATAAACATGTCATTTATAGGAAATCAAGAATCTCAGGGATTAAAAATTAATTGTTCTTATCAAAAAACATGTTATTATTCTATATTTAATTAATTGATTAATTATCAAAAGTTCCCACTATGGGAAATCTTATCAATAATATATCATATCTTTCAAAAAAAAATTAAAAAATTAATTTAACGTTCCTATGATTATTTTATCAATAAGAATAAACATGATTCATGTTCCTTAACCAATTCAATTAAACAATATTATCTAAATCAATTTTATTATTATAAAATTTCAATGATAACAATCAGATTCATGCTATATCCCTCTTTAATTACTTTATCAATGTAATTATCAATTAATTATAGAATTATTTTCGTTACCAAATTCCATCAAGAACAGCATGTTAATCCAAGAATTTAATAGATATCACACTATTTAAAAAATCAATAGGCAAATCATTATCATGTAACATTCACAAAAATCACCAACTAATCAATACCAAATCATTAATCTGGTTCAAATAAATTTTAAGTTAATTTTATTGCAATACAAGGGGATAAATCATGATAACTGTAATATTGAACATAATTAAATAAATAATAAATGAATCCACTACCTCAAAATGGTCGTTGACATTCATCACATAAGAAGAGACCACCCAATGGATCTCTGATCACTCCTCCCGCAAGAACATCATCAATCGGAGGAAACGATTGCAAAACCACAACATCAAAAATGAAGGGAAACCCCTTTAGAACCATCGATAATAAAATTACATTGTATGTCTAGAATATAAAAGAGTATGTATGATCACAGAGGGGTATACCTCTAGAAAACTGAATAATAACATACCTTAGATCCCCACAAATCGAAGAAAAATGCCTAAGGATCTATCTTCCATGAAGGGAGTCCAAAATGATGAAGAAGAGGGCTTCCAGATGTTAGAAAATGAGAGAAGTTGTAGGGTTTGAAAATTTGAGTGGCTAGAAATAATTTAAAACAAAAAACATTGGAGAATTACTTCAAATGTAATCTCCTTTCAGGTCATGTAATTCTCAGGTTTCTGTTTCCCCTGAAAAATGTGCCACCTCTTCAATTTATTTTATTTTTCAACACCCAATATATTATATGTAATGAAACCCAATTTCATATCTTACAAACTTTCACTATGTAAAATATATCTAGATTCCATAATTTAGTAGTAGAGCCCCTCCATGTAAGGGTTGGTGTCCTGAGAACCAATTGTTTTTTACTTTCATTACACAAATGTGCACATATTATATATTGTTCATTTTTCTGCATGAATATAATATCATAATGTCCTGGAATATTTGTTTCATTGATAAGGTCATGTCAGATCCTCCCTATGATGAGAACCTTGAAATTATATAACAATATTCTTAAATAAAGTTCTATGGTTGGATGACATACTATGATATGGCACATAGCATACAGACCATCATGTACAATTATTTGTAAGAAGACGAGACTCTCTCTCCTAGAGTTCGCACTTGGTAATCACCAAGATGGGAGATTATGAGAATAGACCCGCGAGTAGCAATTCTGCATGTCTTGGTGTCATCAGAAATTGCTATATATTAGTCTGTGTAATGGTCCTTAGACTATAAGATTATCATTAAATCCTGTCATGACTCACACACTTAGATTTACTGACAAAAACCGTCACGCATAGAGTTGGTTGGAAGTTGGGTACGTTGGGTGCGTCACGGGTGACATGTTGTTAATGGATAATTCGAGGATGGATTTTTCCCTTTCATTTATGGATGTTGATATCACGACCCTTTGATTGAAAAATAACTATCTCATTTAATTTCATGGCCATGGTGTAAATGACGAGTTTATTTCCGGAAGTCAAAGAACGACGGATCAAGCATATAGGTTTATGACACTTCCATGAAACCTGCTTGATGAGATATTGAGACAAAGGAATTAAATTATACAGTAAGAATTCGTATGAGGTGATACGTCAATGCAGTGTTAACTTCTTTCTCATGGGTGGCTTGACCCGTTGCTAGAAAGTAATCATGGACATTAGGCAAGGTCACCTAATGACAATGAGAAAGAGGCCTCGAGGGTCACACACAAAGTGTATTCAAGTATCTCAAGTAGAATAAATATTATTCATGTACGTGGTTTAATAATTATTCAAGGAATCCTAAATCGTTTTAATGATGGAGGAATAAGGAAATGAAAACCAAGATATACACGCCATGTATTAAAGATTACACGCCTTGTAGTTTTTCATGGAAAAAAAGTACACGCCGTGTATAAATAATTACAGGCTGTGTAGTTTTATTTATGGAAAGGAAATGAATAAATGAAAACAAGATATACACACCGTGTACATTGAATGTACAAGACGTGTAGATTTCAATGAAAAACAAGTACACACCGTGTATTTATTAATATATGTCGTGTAGTTTTTCCTTTCAGGATTTTGAGGATATAATATTTTTTTTAAATGATATTTATTATAATCAGCGTGGGCGCATTCCAAGGAATTAAATATTCTACATGGGGGTTTTAAATAAGAGTCAATGAAATAAGTAAAACATGTAATGCATTTATTTATTATCATAACTCAATAACCTCAAAGCTGATTATAAATATCCTCACAACCCCAACTCTTTGCTGACACAAAAGAGAATCGTTTTTCACAACATCTCTTGAGAATTATTTCAAGGTCGAAAGAACCGCTTCCTCAAAGAACTCTCTAAAGGCATATATAGATACTTCTCCATCGGATCAAGACGATCTAAGGAGGACAATTCAAGAAAAGGATTCTCCATACTAGCACCTGTAGAATCTATTGGTGACATCCTGAGATAGGAGGTACATGTGTGTATCACCGCTAGAGGAAGTATACAATTGGATTCTGCAACGCAACGACGAATCACACTAGAACGTGATCAAGAACATCAATTTAGAAAGAACACCCAAAAGGTATTTCTTTTAAATTGATTAAATTAATTACAATCTACCTGTAACGATCTTACTTTGTGGTTCTGGGACTTTCCTTTTCTTTATCCATTTCTGTGATTCGATCAATGGAAATAGGCATTTATCATCGTATTGATCCTAGATTGATCATTGTTGATGACAAAAATCCAAGTGGGAACATCCATCAGCGAGCATCCTCTCTGCCTGGAACCTTTAATTGGTATCAGAGGGAGGTTACAATGTTGATTATAGTTATTTAATTTTCATTGATAATTTACGCCTTTATATTTGATTCAATTCGAAATAAATCGTTCTATAAATCTGAATAAACATGATCTGTTCTTCCTCCTTCATTTCTTTATTCATATCACAGAAATGGCCTTTTAATTTTAATTTTGATTAAAAAAACGAGGAACTCATCCAGAGGAGCCGCTCCTTCTTTCTACACAACACGGGACGACATAACGTGTAATTAAAACTACACGTTGTGTACTTAGGTTCAATGAACCGGCATTGGTCCGCCAAAACACGCCACTTGAATTGATTATGCCTAAGTTTTAATCATGCAGTGTTAGCCAGAATTGAACGGCGCATGGAATCCGTAATACACAGCGTGTATGTTGGAGAAATACGCAGTGTAGTCCGATCTGGCCAAGGTGAAACCATGTACAAAGAGAATCTGTGTTCCGCGTACACGGGATCATGAGGCCGGTTACCACGTAACAAGGAAGTACTTGCCATGTATGATTTATCTACACGCAGTGTACTCCAGAATTTCCAAGGTATAGAGAACACGCCAAAGCCCTGGCCTGTACATTGGATAAAAGGTGAAAAGAAGTACACACAGTGTAAATATAAACTACATGCCATGTACATTCAGAAATTTCAACAAGTTTCCTCTAAAAGTATAGAGACCTATACAAGGAATATGGATTAGAATAATCTCAAGGAAATTCAGAAAGGAATTTCAGATAAAGAATTTATTAAATATAAGATTATAATTAATTTAATTCAAGCATGAATTATCTTAAATAATAGAACGATTAAAAGAATTTGAATTATAAATATGTGTAAATGGCATTGCATGCTGTGGATAGTCATGAGCTAGACCAAAGACCCTTTTGTATCAGTGTATGGTTTCATTTAATTTTGATTAAATTTGTTTTCCTGCGAGCCTTCTTCCAATAAAATGTAGGGCATACATGCCCATGGTTTCATTAATGTAAACCCATGTAATGGATGATCTCCCAAGCCATAGGACATAGTTCAAAACCCGAAGCTGAGGCGAAACCAACCCCAGAAGATACAAAGGTGGACAGGTGGGAGCTTCAAAACATGAACCATCAGGTTCAAGGTGTTTTCTCTAGGTCAGGGTTAGCTTATCAAACCACTAGATAAGCTAACCAATATATGCTCATGATCATACCATCTTATTTTATTTCTGTCCGATTGCATGGTTTATTTATTATGTATGTGTCGTGGCGATGACATAATTAATGAAATAAACAATCATGTAAAGATGGAATAAAATAATAACTTGACTATGTGTAAACATTATCGGAACATGGTTAATCACTTAAGTAAGCATCCCTTAATTTTAACAAAGTATGTGATAATGCGAAACTACACATAAACATTAAAATCCCTCAATACCATATTAATTCATACCAAGCCGTCCGCTACTTGATTAAGGGAAAGACTCAATAAAACTATGTGTTTGACAAACCCATGTTGGGACACATACTTTTATAAAGGAATCCCTTATGAAAGGTTTCGGGTAGACATAACCATATTACATCAAGAGGAGTATCCCTTACTAGACTTGGTGTAATATTGGAGGCTATAGTTGAGGAAATCCGTGTCAGGATTTCAGGATTGGGGAGTCCACTCAACAGATCAAGGAACTGTAAGCTCGCAGTTGGAAAAGACATGCCTACCTAAATACCTTCAAATTGCTTGACCAACCCTTGTTGGGGTGATGCGAAGGGGAATATGGATCCTTGCCACTATAATGTCAAAGAAACTAGACATTCTGAGTTCAATGGTGAGGGCCATTGGGACTTGATAAAATAGTGGGAGACTTAATAAAAAAATATATTATTTCTCTTAAAATGTAATCAAGGACTGATAAATCTTCTCTTTTAATTTTTAGAATAGAAATGAAAAACTCTCAACCACATTTGCTATTCGATCAATTTTGGATAAATAAAACATCCTCACCAGCAGTAACATTCAGGAATGGTTTAGGCGCCTTCGGGTTATCCAACGCCATGAATGAATGTTTAACATGCTGGAGTCCTCACTTCCTGATTCCCCTAACCAAGGGGTGAGTGATGAAGATTTCCTAGTCTATGATAAACACTTGAACGATGCACTTGAAGTTCAATGTTTGATGCTATCATCAATGTCTAGTGAGCTCATGAAGTCTAATGAATACATGGATGCATATAGCATGCTCGAGTATCTCTGTGGTCTATACCAGGAGAGAGCAAGACATGAATGGTTTGAGATATATAAGGCTCTATTCCAAAGCAAGATTAGAGAGGGAGCACCAGTTGGGCCTCATGTAGTCAAGCTCATTGGCTACATTGAGCGCTTGGATGTTCTAGGGTTTGAACTCCTCGAAGAACTACGTACTGATCTCATTCTTGCATCACTCCCCTAGAGCTTCTCAATATTTGTTGTGAAAATCAACATGAACATTGAGAAGTATCTGTCTGATATTCTTATCCTTATTCACCAAGTGGACAATGACATGAAGCGTGAAAAGCCTTCTGTCCTCATGGTGAATAAAAGGAATGGGAAGGATAAGAGCCTTAAGACCAAATCTTCTTCAAGGCCTTCCAAGAAAAGGATGATCAAAGCGGAGGCAAGGGAATAGGATGCTTTTTGTTTCGCATGTGGAAAGAAGGACCACTGGAAGAAAACCTGCACCCAGCCAAGGAAGCAAGGGGAAGCTTCATGTGCATTTTTTATCTAATGAAATCTATATGTTTCTACTAATTGGGTATTATATAGTTCTTGTGGTGCTCACATCTATATCCAAATACAGGAACCGAGTAGATTCTGAATGACTGACCGAGGTGATGTGGATCTACAAGCAGCCAACAGAGCCAAACTCACTTATGTAGCTGTCGGAGACAACTATCTCACATTGCCAACTAGGATGGTCTTGTTTTTGAAAGGATGTTATTATGAACCATATGTAACCAAAAACATAATTTCAATATCCAGATTATATACTGATGGATTCATCTTCAAGTTTGGTAGTGGATGTTGATACTTTTATAAAGATAGAATTTTTTTGGTAGGGAACATTTATATAGCAACATTTATGTGTTAGAATACACAAACCATGTAATGGAAATCGATGAAAAAGTTAATTCACATGACTCATACCACACCCAACTTTGGCATCACTAGATAGGTCATTTCAATGAGAAACGATTGACAAAATTACATCAATATGGGTATTTAGATTCTTTTGAACTAAAAACACTTGGTGTATGTCATGCGTGTCTATAAGGAAAAATAACCAAAGCCCCATTTAGTGGGAAATGTGAAAGAGATAAAGAGCTTCTATAATTATTTCACACAGATGTGTGTCGACCATTTCCATTTGACGTAAGGGGTGGGTTCTCGTACTTCATAACTTTTACTGATGATTTTAGTAGATATGGATATATTTACTTAATGAGGTATAAGTCAGATTATTTTGATCAGTTCAAAGAAAACAAGAATGAAGTTGAGACCCATCTTGGTAAACAGATTAAGAAACTCCGCTCAGATAGAGGATGAGAATATTTTAATCAGGACTTCATTGATTTCTTATGGGAGTTTGGGATTCTATCTCAACTCACTCCTCCTTACAAACCTCAGTGGAATGGTGTATGTGAAAGGAGGAACCTCACCCTGTTGGAAATGGTGAGACCAATGATGAGTCATGCGAGTCTTCCATTATTCTTTTGGGGATATTCATTACAAACAGTGGCACACATACTAAACCAAGTACCAACTAAATCGATAAATTGTATTCCATATGAGTTATGGAGTTGACGCAAAGCCATGTTATCGAATATACATGTGTGGGGTAGAAAAGCATTTTTTAAGGCCTCTTAAGGTTACAAACTTGCACCATGAGGCACAATGTGTATCTTTATATGATATCCCAAGGAAACAAGTGGATATTACCTATAAAACCCTTCAGACAAAAAGGATACAGTGGAAAACACAACATATTCCTTGAGAGGGAGCACATCTCCAAAAGAGATAGTGGGAGTGAGATAGACTTCGATGAAGTCGAGGCTCAAGTGTAAGAACCTGGTTCTTATTTTTGAGGTATGGGTTTCTTCTTTTTCCTTTTCCTTAAATGTTTTTGAGAAAATATGGGAAATGGGAAAGAATGCTAAATTTTGAAACTACACGCCGTGTATTTTTCCACAGGCCGTGTACTTTTGGCCGTGTTGGGATAAGTACACAGGGCGTGTAGCCTCGCCGGCGACAAAGGGTGTAGGAATGGACTACATGCCTTGTAATGGTCCTTTACACGCCGTGTAGTTAGTCGGAAGGTTAAAAAGTATGGCGGTGGAATCACCGCCAGCTGGGCGACAGTACACGCCATGTACTCTTGTCGGCTGATGAACAGTGTGGCGGTGCCACCAAATGAAAAGTTAAATGAAATGAGTACACGCCGTGTACTTTGAAGTACATGTCGTGTACTTTTTTTCGGGCTTAAAACAGGCAGTAGCCTCCTCATTTGGCAGATGAGGCGTTTGATCCGTTTTGGAGCCAAAGGAGGAGGCTAGATCTTTGAAGAACCACCAGGCGTTCGTCTGGGATCTGATTCAGTCTCAGACGATCCCGTTGGAACCGCACGGGTAAGGGCATCCACCTCCTTGGTTGGTTCTTGCCAATTCTTCACCTAACATAAGTTATTTACATTTTAATGGTTTTTGTTCTTCGTCATATCTACGTCGTTATTGGGCGTTTCTGGAGTCGACGTTCGGGTATAGAGTTCATTGGCATATAAGGTAGGTGGCTTTGTGTTCATTTTCCAACTGTCGTGCGTTTTTCTGCGTTTTCGTGCCACAAACCCATGATGGGGTGTCGTGTGGCTGAGGGCATTGCTATATTAAATTCCTAGAATTGCATAGGTGATTAAATTTTGATAATAAAATGCTGATTGGGATCGTTGCTTGGATCCATAAGCACCCCGGGGGTGTGTGTTCTCTGTTTAGCCATTTGGCCAGGATACCCGAGGGTATGCCTTAAATGTAGTAACTGTAGAATTTCCTTGAGAGAATTTGCTTGTTTACTGCATTTTGATATGTTGGGCATGGCCCAATTGCCTATTTAGCCTGAGGGCGTGGTTGTGATTAGCCTGCGGGCGTGACTATATTAGCCTGAGGGCGTGACTATATTAGCCTGAGGGCGTGACTATATTAGCCTGAGGGCATGACTTCTGTGCCTGAGGGAGACACTTCGTATGCCTGAGGGTGAGAATTCTATTACAATGCCTGAGGGAGAGATTCTGTATAGCCTGTGGGCATGGTTCACTATATTAGCCTGAGGGTGAGATACTGGTTGGCCTGAGGGAATGGTGCTGTTGAGCACAGAATGATACTAAATTAAAAAAATTTAAATGAATAATAAAATGGAAATTTAATTGATAAGTTAGTAACTTTTGAGTACTGCTTACTTTATTGCATTTTACTATTTCACACTGCTGTTGCATGCTTACACGCAGTTGGGCACATGCCTTTGGTGGGTGCCCACAGAGATATATTTCTCACACCCTGTTTGGGTCATGCTTTTCGGCCAAAACAAATTACGTTTATACAGGTATGGATAGGGGCAAGAGTCCCTATACAGGTACTTTACTGTTTCTATGGAGTAGGAGGGCATGGGGCCGAGCCTAGGCTCGCGATGCCGCTTCCAGCTGTTTACTTGTTTTGTTGTACTTTACTTTTGGTTGTATCACAGTTATGTATAACATGTTATGGCTGTTTTCATAGAATTTGAAACATGTAGCATCATCATTCATATATTGTTGGTTATATCCACTACTGTAGTTTATTTTAGTTGTGTGGGTTTACTGCTTCCGCTGTTTGTTGTATGCTTATTTTAGTATTCCTCTGCGCTACACTTTGAAAAATGAGGGCATAGTTTCCCCACTATCAGACCTGGGCCCTCGCTGCTAGTCGGTAGCCTCTGGCGTTTGGGGAAATGCGCTTGAGGTCATGTGGCGAATCGGGCTCGGGGTACCCGTTGCGTGGCACCCAGGACCGGGACGTTACAAAGTGATATCAAAGGAGTTTCTTTTCATTGACTTACTGTTTGTAGACATATTTAGGGATAGGACGAAAGGTAGTTGGTAATAAGCTGTGCTCGGGCGTAGCTAACCCGTGTAGAGGGAAAAGCCAGTCTTCCTCGTATTTTTCAATTCTTCTGAGTTTGCAATTTTACGGTTGTTAGGTTTTCACCGTTGGGTGACACATTTGGATTGTGATGTTTATATTTTATCATTGGGTTCTAATTAATTGAAACCCGATGAGATGAGGGTATGTCATCTCATGCATCATATAGTCACATGATAGATATTACATTCCATGCATAGTTTCCATGCCATGTAGGTGCATTTGAATATTCATGTTGTTGTGATAGTTGTTGTGATAGTAAAGCATGCTGTTGTGATAGATTCTTGATAAATACCTTCCTTGTGATATGGTATTTTTGTTTGAGCTTGTCTATAGAGTGGACGCCATACTTTGGTATTTGGGGAGTATGTGCCCCCATTGACTAGATTTGGTGTACCATTGACTGTTTATGTTGTTATAACAAAGATAAGCTGTCAAACTTTTATTCGTGGGGAGTATGGGCCCCCACGCGTCGTAATTTGACACTTAGGTGTTATTTTCAGTATTTTCTGGGTTCCGGAGAAGATTATGAGGCATACTGTCTGGAAAACCCAGAATACACGCCGTGTAGGACCTCATACACGACGTGTGTGTTCTTCTGTTCGGGAAGAAAAATGATCTTTTTGAGTACACGCTATGTACCAGGAGTACATGCCGTGTAGTCTCTTCCCGTGTCAGAAACCATGTGGGCGGAGACACGAGGTTAGGAAGCCCTTGGGGAAAACCACGCCATGTAAATTTTGTACACGCCGTGTAGTGTGACCTAGGGACTCGGCCATGTATCTAACAACACGGGCCGGTGACACCTCTCCCTTAACACGCTGTGTACTGTTGGGACACACCGTATAGTCTTGTCCGAGGACAGACCGTGTGGAGTTAGCCATGTGGCTGGGAAACGGGATAGTGTACACGCCGTGTTCGGGTGTAACACGCCGTGTAGAGTAAAGCCAAGTAGTCGGCCGTGTCACAGATGACATGGGCAGTTGGAAAATAACACCTTACATGCCGTGTAGATATTATACACGCCGTGTAGTTTTGTTTAACGGGAGCTGTGTGGCTTAGCCGTGTTGAAGGACCCGAGCAGGGGAAGGGAAGTCATGTACACGTCGTGTAGTCATTGTACACGCCGTGTAGGCTTGTTTTGCAAATTTTGAAATGCCTTCCTTATCTTGTTCCTTTGTGGTTCCTTCATTTCGGTCTTAATAATATTGAATCTGAGGTGTACTTTTGACCTTGTAGTGTCATGCTGCCTAGAAGACCGCGAGTTGTTCTCCAAGAGACCGACGACGATTATACTTCGATGATGGTGGGCCATGGGCTACCAGTTGATCCACTAGCAGAGCCAGATGAGGCACCAGCTGTTATACCGGACACAGGCGCGGAGGAGCAGTTCCGTGAAGGCTTATTGCGGTTCATGCAGACCTTTCAGGGAGCACTGCAGGCTGCCACATCTATGGCTGAGCTGACGTGTATCTTTCAGCAGCAACATCCACCTACGTTCTTAGGGGATGGAGGACCACAGGATACAGAGCCTTGGCTAGGATCGATGCAGACTATTTTAGAGAATCTAGAGATGCCTCCAGGGTGGAGGGTAAAGCTTTTGACTTACATGCTACGTGATTCCGCCAGGAGGTGGTGGGATGTTACCACCCAGTCAGAGCATCGCAGGGACATGGCGTGGGAGGATTTTCAGACATTCTTCTATGAATTCTTCTATCCCGAGACGCTGAGGGAAGATAGAGCTTGAGAGTTCATGAATCTGCAACAGGGCGCTATGTCGGTGATGGACTACTCTGCTCGTTTTACAGAGCTTCAGCGTTTTGCACCCGTGATGGTGGGTGATGAGACGCTGAGAGCCAGATGTTTTGAAGATGGTCTTCAGTATGACATCCGAGTGCTGGTGAATGTTTTCAGGTTACCTATTGTACACGCGATTGTGAACAAGGCGTTGATTATAGAGAGGAACCTGCGAGAATCTGGTGTTGTGGGCCAGAGTGGTTTGGCACCAGTTACTGGTACTATTTCTGCTGGTAAGAGGAAAAGACTGATGGACTTCTCTCAGGGAGGCAGTACCAGCCAGGCAGCTTCTACAGGTGGTCCGATCAGGTGCTACCAGTGTGGTAGAGAGGGGCACAAGAGGCTGCAGTTTCCACGAGACCCAGTGGAGTGCCGAGCTCATGGCAAGATGGGTCATCTGCAGCGCTTTTGAATGGCGGTTCTACCAGTGGCTATTGAGAGGGGTTCTGTGCAGACATCATGTGCGGGAGCAGGACCAGTGGCTTTTTACCAGCCTGGGAACTGGAATACGTCAGGGCGTGTAGGAAGAGATGGTGGTCGTGGACCTGGTAGCCAGACACCAGGATCACAGAGGCAACAGGGCGGGACAGCTCAGGGTTGCCAGGCTGTGTCGCAGGGTCGCGGCACTGGGCAGGCATATGCAGTGCAACAGACCCAGCAGGAGTAGGATCCCAGACCTTCGACAGTCAGAGGTACTATGTTAGTATCTTTTGTCTTGTCTTCCATACTTTTTGATATGGGTGCTACACATAGTTTTATATCTATACCCGTGGTGGAGAGCCTTGGGATCTGTGTTTTTACTTCTTCCGATATTTGACGCTAGACACTCCATTGGGGATGAGAACGGCTGGTGTACGTCAGTGCAAGGAGTTCCACCTTGAGGTTGGAGGGTGTCACTTCCTTTGGGACCTCTATGTCCTAGAGATGACGAGTTATGACGTCATTCTCGGGATGGACTGGTTGGTTCCCTTTCGAGCCTTTGTAGACTGCTATCATCGTAGGGTGCGTTTCACATCACCAGAGGGAGGGGAGTTTCTATACAAGGGCGAGTGGGATGTTCAGGCGAGTCGAGCTAGACCAGAGCATCATGGGTGAGGTGGAGTCACAACCTAGATTTCGAGCTTATATCTGGATGACCAGCAGACTTGTCAGACGGATTTCCCTCCAGTTGTCGATCGTTTCAGGGATGTCTTCCCGGACGACTTTTTAGGTCTACCTCAGGTGCGTGAGGTGGATTTCTCTATCGAGCTTGTGCCAGGAGCAGCACCAGTGTCCATTCCTCCTTATAGGATGGCCACGCCTAATTTTCAGGAGCTCAAGAGGCAGTTAGAGGAGCTACATGCCAAGGGTTTTATCCAACCTAGTACTTCTCCTTGGGGTACTCCAGTCCTTTTTGCGAAGGAGGCGGATGGTACCCTTAGGCTTTGTGTGGATTATCGAAAGCTGAACCAGTTGACGGTTAAGAACCGATATCCCTTGCTGAGGATTGATGATCTCTTTGATCAGCTTCGTGGATCATGAGTATTCTCGAAGATTGACCTGAGATCCGGATATCATCAGCTGCACGTTAGACCATCTGATATACCTCTCATAGATTTCAGGAGCAGGTATGGTCTATTTGAGTATATAGTTATGCCGTTCGGACTCACGAACGTGCCAGCAGTTTTCATGCCTCTGATGAATCGTGTGTTCCATCTATATCTTCATTCATTTGTGGTAGTATTCGTGGACTTCATCTTGGTGTACTCTCACACTCGACACGACCATGCCACCCATCTTGAGATCGTATTGAGTACACTGAGAGAGCATCAATTATATGATAAGATCTCAAAGTGCCACTTTTGGATGGTCCAGATTCACTTCCTAGGTCATATCATCTCAGAGTCAGGAGTTGCAGTGGACCCAGAGAAGGTGAGAGAGGTAGTTTCCTGGGATCAGCCTAAGAACGTGTTTGAGATACAGAGTATCTTAGGGATGGATGGTTACTACAAATGCTTCATACAGGACTTCTCGCGCTTAGCATCACCATTGATGGGTCTGACTAAGAAGGGTGTGAAGTTCGTTCGGTCAGAAGTTCGTGAGACAGCTTTTCAGGACCTGAAGGGAAGGCTAATATCAGCACCGATCCTGATACTCCCAGAGCAGGGGAAGATCTTTACAGTTTACTGTGATGCGTTAGAGATTGGGCTGGGAGCTGTTCTGATGCAGGGTAACCGAGTTGTGGCGTACGGGTCTCGGCAGTTGAGTCCACATGAGAGGAATTACCCGACGCATGATCTCGAGTTGGCTGCAGTTGTGCATGTGTTGCGCTGTGGGAGACATTATCTGCTGGGGGAGCATTTTGAGGTTTTCACCGACCAAAAAAGCCTCAAGTATATCTTTACTCAGCGTGACCTGAATCTGAGACAGAGAAGGTGGGTTGAGTACATGCAGTCCTTCGATTTTGAGCTTGCCTATACACCTGGTAAAGGTAATGCAGTAGCCGATGCACTAAACAGGAAGACTCAGATACAGGTAGTGTAGGAGGCCAGTGGTGAGTGGAAGCTTATGACTTTGTTCTCTGAGATGCATCTGGAGGTGCATGACAGTCAGGGGCAGACTTATCTTTCCTTGTTAGCTGTGACTTCTACCCTCCTGGACAGAGTGAGGATGAGGCAGCTATCTGATCCAGAAGGCCTAGTTCTACGGGAGTCGGTGGCAACTGAGGACCCTCCACCCGGTTGGGAGATAGGCGATGATGAGGTTTTGCATTTCCATGGACAATTATGGGTTTCAAGGGATATATGTGAGGAGCTGATGAGGGAGTTTCATGCTTCAGCTTTGGCAGTTCATCCCGGGGTTACGAAGATGTATCGAGACTTGAGACATCAGTACTGGTGGTCGGGTATGAAGAGAGAGATAGCTGGTTTTGTCATGAGGTGTTCCACTTGTCAGCAAGTGCAGGCAGAGCACCAGAGACCAGCTGGGCTGTTATAGTAGTTGCCCATTCCGGAGTGGAAATGGGATGATGTCGCGATGGATTTCATGACGGGTTTGCCGAGGTCACCTCGAGGAAATGACGTCATGTGGGTTATTATGGATAGACTCACGAAGGTAGCTCACTTATTTCCGATCAAGGAGACCATCGGTGTGGATGAGATCGATAGGCTGTATATCCGAGAGATCATACGACTTCACGGGGTCCCTCGTTCTATCATTTTAGATAGGGATGCCCACTTCACGTCTCGTTTCGGGCAGAGTTTTTAGAGGGAGCTGGGTACAAAGGTGCTTCTGAGAACAACATACCACCCTCAGAGAGATGGCCAGTCAGAGCGGACGATACAGGTGCTAGAGGACATGTTGCGCGCATGCGTCCTAGACTATGGGGGCTCTTGGGAGAAGAATATACCCTTAGTCTAGTTTTCCTATAATAATAGCTTTCAGGCGACTATTGTGATGGCACCATACGAGGCTTTATATGGTAGGCTATGCCGATCACCTTTGTGCTGGTTAGAGGCAGGTGAGGAAGCTTTACTGGGGCCACAACTCGTTTAGGATACATCTGAGCAGGTCCAGTTGATTCAGAAGCGGATGGGTACCGCGCAGTCTCGTCAGAAGTCTTATGATGATCGCCGTAGACGACCTTTGGAGTTCGTGGTCGGAGATCAGGTTTTCTTGCGTGTTTCTCCAAGGTTGGGACACAAATGGATCCGGAGATAGGGTAAGCTTTCACTGAGGTATGTGGGACCATTTGAGATTCTGGAAAGAGTCGGGCTGGTTGCCTATCGGTTGCAGTTACCACAGCGGTACCGCGCCATGCACGACGTCTTCCACGTGTCTCAGTTGCGTCGCAATCATTCAGACCCATCTCACGTCTTTCAGCAAGAGGAGGTTGAGCTTCAGCATGATGCGTCCTTTGAGGAGCATCCGATCCGTATCGTTGACAGGAGCACGATGGTTCTCCGAGGTCAGTCAGTTCCTCTCGTACGGGTGTTATGGCAGCATGGCCGAGTGCAGGACGAGACCTGGGAGCGGGAGGCCGACGTACGTGCTCAGTGGCCAGAGCTATTCTAAGCATTATCTTTGCCACCCTGGAAGGGAAATTCGGGGACGAATTGCTATAAGGGGGAGTTTGTAAGAACCCGGTTCTTATTTTTGAGGTACGAGTTTCTTCTTTTACCTTTTCCTTAAGTGTTTTTGAGAACATATGGGAAATGGGAAAGAATGCTAAATTTTGAAACTACACGCCGTGTATTTTTTCACACGCCGTGTACTTTTGACAGTGTTGGGATAAGTAAACAGGGCGTGTAGCCTTGCCAGCGACAAAGGGTGTAGGAACTGACTACACGCCGTGTAATAGTCCTTTACATGTCAGGGGTGTGTGTTCTCTATTTAGCCGTTTGGCCAAGATACCAGAGGGTATTCCTTAAATGTAGTAACTGTAGAATTTCCTTGAGAGGAATTGCTTGTTTACTGCATTTTGATATGTTGGGCACGGCCCGGTTACCTGTTTATCCTGAGGGCATGGTTGTGATTAGCCTGAGGGCGTGACTATATTAGCCTGAGGGCATGACTATATTAGCCTGAGGGCGTGACTTCTGTGCCTGAGTGCGACACTTCATATGCCTGAGGGCGAGAATTCTGTTACAATACTTGAGGGAGAGATTCTGTATAGCCTATGGGCGTGGTTCACTATATTAGCCTGAGGGCGAGATACTGGTTGGCCTGAGGGCGTGGTTCTGTTGAGAACATAACGATACTAAATTAAATAAATTTAAATGAATAATAAAATGGCAATTTAATTGTTAAGTTAGTTACTTTTGAGTACTGCTTACTTTATTTCATTTTACTATTGCACGCTATTGTTGCATGCTTACACGCAGTTGGGAACAGGCCTTTGGTGGGTGCCTACTGAGATATATTTCTCACACCCTGTTTGGGTCATGCTTTTCGGCCCAAACATATTGTGTTTCTGCAGGTGTGGATAGGTGAAAGAGTCCCTATACAGGTACTTGACTGTTGCTGTGGAGTAGGAGGGCATGGGACCGAGCCTAGGCTCGCGATGCCGCTGCCAGCTGTTTACTCGTTTTGTTTTACTTTACTTTTGGTTGTATCACAGTGATGTATAACATGTTCTGGCTGTTTTCTTAGAATTTGAAACATGTAGCATCATCATTCATATACTGTTGGTTATATCCACTGTTGTAGTTTATTTCATTTGTGTGTGTTTACAGCTTCCGCTGTTTGTTGTATGCTTATTTTAGTATTCCGTTGTGCTACACTTTGACAAATGAAGGCATAGTTTCCCACTATCAGACCTGGACCCTCGCTGCTAGTCGGCAGCCTTTAGTGTTTTGGGAAATGCGCTTGAGGTCATGTGGCGAACCGGGCTTGGGGTACCCGTTGTGTGGCACCCGGGACCAGGACGTTACATCAAGATACACAGGAGTTGGTATAGGAACAGATTCCACAAAGCCTCGTGGAAGAACAATCTGTTCCAGCGACACAAGAACTGTGGAGGAGCACGAGAGAGGTGAGAGAACCGTAACGATATGGTTTTCTTGTCACCGAGGATGGTGACTCATTATTGGTTGACAATGATGATCCTTTTACCAACCATGAAGCAGTTGAAGGCATAGATGTTTCCAAGTGGCAAGAAGCCATGAATTCTGAAATGGATTCCATGTACCAAAACAATGTCTGGATTTTGGTAGATCCTCCAGTTGATGTAAAGACTATTGGTAATAAATGGGTATTCTAGAAGAAACTGGACATGGAGGGGGAAGTCAGCACCTATAAGGCATGACTGGTTGAAAAAGGTTTTAGACAGCATAATGGAATTGACTATGATGAAACCTTTTCACCGATTGCGATGCTAAAATCCATCAGAATCCTATTGGCCATTTCCGCTTACCATGACTTTGAAATTTGGAAAATGGATGTCAAAACATCATTCTTTAACGGGAACCTCTAGGAAGATGCCTACATGACACAACCTGAAGGGTTTGTGATTCCAACGGATTCCAAAATGGTATGCAAGTTGCAAAAATCCATTTATGGATTAAAGAAAGCATAAAGGTCATGGAACATTCATTTTGAGAAAGCTGTAATGGAATTTGGATTTGTTAAGAACGAATGTGAGACTTGTATCTACAAGAGGTTTAGTGGAAGTGCAGTAATTTTCCTAATAGTATATGTTGATGGCATATTACTAATTGGGAACGAAGTACCTATCTTACAGTCAGTTAAGCCATGGTTTCATAAATTATTCTCCATGAATGACTTGGGCGAGGCATCATATATTCTTGGGATCAAGATCCATCATGATAGATCCAAGAGAATGCTAGGCCTGAGTCAAAGTACATACATTGACAAGATACTAAAGAGATTCAGTATGGAATAGTCCAAGAGGGGATTGTTTCCAGTGTCACATGGAATTCATCTTTCCACGAAAATGTGTCCTCAGACACATGGGGAAAGAAAAATAATGGCTAGGATCCCTTACTCATCCGTGATTGGGTCAGTCATGTATGCTATGCTATGTACGAGGCTAGATGTTTCTTAGGCATTAAGTGCGGTAGTTAGATATCAAGCAGATCTTGGAGACCGCCATTGGATGGCAGCAAGGCTATCCTTGAGTATCGGAGGCGTACTAAGAATATGTTCCTGGTTTATGGAGGAGATGAGGAACTAGTCATCAGAGGACATGTAGATGCTAGTTTCCAGACTAATCACGATGGTATGGAGTCGCAGACTGGATACATCTTTAGTTTGAATGGAGATGTAGTGAGCTGGAAGAGCTCAAAGCAAAGTGTGGTGGAAGATTCTACAGTGGAGTCAGAGTATATCATATCTTCTGAGGCAGCTAAAGAATTAGTATGGAAGTGAATCTTTTTCCAAGATCTAGATGTAGTACCGAGAAGTAAATATCCTATCACAGTATATTTTGATAATACTGCAGTAGTGTTACTTGCAAAAGATCCAAGGTCACATCAACGGACAAAGCACATACTTCGGAAGTATCATCTCTTGTGGGATTTTTCTCACAGAGGTGAAGTAGCAGTGAGAAGTATTTCCATGGAAGACAACATGGAAGACCCCTTGACTAAAGCCTTGACATAGCAGAAACATGATAATCATGTGAGGTCTAGCGGACTAAAAGTCATAGGCAGTTGGCGCTAGTCCAAGTGGGAGTTTGTATGGGTTGGTTTCCTATGAACCAACTGTTTTGTACATTGATTACATGAATGTTCACTTATTATATATTGTTCATTGCACTGCATGACTATAATATAATAATGTCCTAGAATATTTGTTGCATTGATATGGTCATGGCAGATCCCCGCTATGATGAGAACCTGGAAATTCTATAATAGTATTCTTAAATAAAGTTCTATGGTTGGATGACATATTATTATAGGACACATAGTATACAGACCGTCATGTACAAGTACTCGTAAGAAGATGAGACTCACTCTCATGGAGTTCACACTTAGTAATCTCCAAGATGGTAGATTATGATAAAAAAACTGCCAGTAGTAATTCCGCATGTCTTGGTGTCATCGGACACTGCTATATACGAGCGTGTGTAATGGTCCTTAGACTAGAAGATTATCATTAACTCATGTCATGACTCGCGCACTTATATTTACTGAGGAAAACTGTCACGCAGACAGTTGGAGGGAATTAGGGTACGTTGGGTGTGTCATGAGTTACATGTTGTTAATGTATAAGTCGTGGAAGGATTTGTCCCTTCCATTTATGGAAGTTGATATCTCATCCCTTTGATTGAAATAGAACTGTCGCATTAAATTCCATGGCCATGGTGTAAACGACGAGTTTATTTCAGGAAGTCATAGAACGAAAGATCAAACATATAGGTTTATGACTATGCCATGAAACCTGCATGATGAGATATCGAGACAAAGGGATTAAATTATACAGTAAGCCTTAATATGAGGTGAAACATCAATGCGGCGTCAACTTCATTCTCTCGGGTGCCTTGACTTGTTTCTAGACACTAATCTTGGACTTTAGGAATGCTTGCCTAATGCCAATGAGAAAGAGGCCTAGAGGGTCACACACTATGTGTATTCAAGTATCTCAAGTAGAATAATGATTATTCCCATACGTGGTTTAATAATTACTGAAGGAATCCTAAATCATTTTAATGATGGAGGAATAAGGAAATGAAAAAAAAATATATACACGCCGTTTATTAAAGATTACACACCGTGTAGTTTTTCATGGAAAACAAGTACACACCATGTATTAATAATTACATGCCATGTAGTTTTCATTATGGAAAGGAAATGAATAAATGAAAACAATATATACATGCCGTGTACATTGAATGTACATGCTGTGTAGTTTTCAATGAAAAAAAAGTACACGCTGTGTATTTATTAATACACACTGTGTATTTATTAATACTCGCCATGTAGTTTTTCCAGTCGGGATTTTGAGGATATAATATTGTTTTAAATGATATTTATTATAATTAGAATGGGAGCATGTTAAGGAATTAAATATTCAACATGGGGGTTTTAAATAAGAGTAAATGAAATAAATAAAACACGTAACACATTTATTTATTGTCATAACTCTACAACCTCAAACCTGATTATAAATATCATCATAACCCCGACTCGTTGCTGACACACAAGAGAATCGTTGTGCACAATATCTCTGTAGAATTCATTCAAGGCCAAAAGAACATTTTCCTCCAAGAATGTTGTCAATACCGAGAGAGATCCTCTTCCATCGGATCAAGACGATCTAAGGCAGACAACGCAAGAAAAAGTTTCTCCATGCTAACACCCAGAGAATCCTTTGGAGACGTCCCAAGATACAAGTTACATGTGTGGATCACCACTAGAGGAAGTCTACACTTGGATTCTACGATGCAATGACAAATCACACTAGAACGTGATCAAGAAAATTGAAAAAGAAAGAACACCCAAAAGGTATTTCTTTTAAATTGTTTAAATTAATTATAATCAACCTATAACGATCCCACTTCGTGGTTCTGGGACATTATTTTTCTTGGTCCATTTCTATGATTAGATCCGTGGAGACTAGCGTTTATCATTGTATTGATCCTGGATTGATCATTGCTAATGACAAAAAGCTATGTGTGTACATCCACCCGTGAGCATCCGCTGTGCCCAGAACCTTCACTCCAAACATCCACTTAGCATCCTCGGAGCACCTCATGCCTTAGAAACACATAAAGGGTCAATACTCATAGATCTAGGTCCATACATTAGATAAATTTCTTAAAACAAACTTTCTAAAGAGGCATGCTAATAAATAACATGTATGGGATATATTCAAGGAACACAATTTGAATCAACAGGAAAACCACTAAGGTAACTACATGGGATGGAACTATGCATGGAATGTAAATTTACTATGTCACTATTATGATTCATGTAATTCAACATTATTTCTATACCAGGACATGGGTGAAATTTCATAAATTCCATAAATCATCAGTAGGGGAAAATACCACAGTCACTCGAGGTGAAATTTTATCGATTGTAACACTAAACAACATAAAATAATCTCAACCCTGGTCACATGTTCATTCCCCATACATGAGGTGTTCATCCCCAAGAATATTATTAACCAAGTACTGAAACATTCCTAATATCCTATCTACCAACACAAAACTGTAATAGAATGTAAATTAAATAATCTATCATACCACTTTGTAACATCCTGAATCGACATACCACAGACCCGGTAGCCAGACTGGTGGGTCATAAGGCCTCAAGCTTGTCTCCCTGTATGCTAGAGGCTGACGAAAAGTAGATAGGGTCTCAAGAGTTGATGGTGGGGAGACTATACCCTATTATGAGAGTATTAATGTGGTATTATAAGAGAATAAACAACATGAAATAGTGGGGAAAATATAAAAATAGATAATAGTGTTGTGAAAGAATAATATATTCAATTTAATAAAAGTTTCCAATGACAGTTTATTCAATAGATGAATGCATAACATTATTTTTATATATATTTTAATGTATTAAATAGAACAAAATGATTTTCAGTATAATAAAAAAATAATAAAAGTCATCAAATCCCCATGGGCGATCTCCTTGTGCCATCTGAGATCTAGCACTATCCTTTCATCATAACTCTAGGAATAAAAAAATAATAGAAAACCTAGAACATCCAAATATTTAGTCTAATCTGGTACAAAGGGTACGTGAGCAGGGATTGAGATGAAATCTTAGTAGGCTGGAACTCATAATGTCATGCCCTATCCAATGTGATCTAAATTATGCATTGTGTAGGTGGAGTAGAATTTAAAAAAAAATAACTTCCTAAATAAGAAAACACCTATCCTGGTTCTTGATGGACAAATGATAGCTATACTATCAGCATCTCATTGTTGGGATAAGAGTCTGATTTATTCAACCTTATATATATATATATATAATTTTGTAGTATAAATATATATTTTTAAGTTTGTGTGGATCAGGACATACCACTGGAACCTATATTACGGGAGCTCTCAGGGTATGATTCAAACCCAGTTCTAGGATCCCTTAGTCTCTTGGCCTCTATGAATTAGATCTATGTTGTGTATTATCTATATATACCTCAACATTCCAATTCTATGGGAGCTCTCATGGTCTTCTTCTGACCCAATAACAAAATCCCATAGTCTCTTGGCATTATATCATTTCAAATATGTTCTAGGTAGGATCAGAACATACCTCCACCATTTAATTCTAGGGGAACTCTCATGGTATACCCCTAACCCAATACTAAGAGACCTTAGTCTCTCGAAATTATGGAATATAATATAAATTCATGATTAGTGGTGTCGGGTAAGCATGAGTCAAACCCATAACCCATATATATAAATCTAGAATGGTGTAAAAATGATTATCACCCATAAACATGCACAACTGGCCTGGGGTAAACTACCTACCACCCAATACCATAAAATTATTGTGATAAATTATTATTTGATTCATAAGGAAGTACCTCTTATTAATTTTATGTATCCATAAAAATTATATATAAAAAACATCATTCAAATTTGTACTTAATATAAGCCATCTTAAGTACTTCAATTAAAAAATTAACTTGGTGATCACATTCAAATCATTACATGTGGAAGGGGCCTCTCATGAGTGTAATTAGACATATTCTATGTCCATTAATAAGGAATACATTTGATTTAGACCATTTAATATAGGTAAAACGGATCATTTTGACTAAAACACTTCTTTATATCTTTCCATTTTAGTATGATCCATCCTACGCAAGGAAATTCTTACTCTATTTGACTAAACATGGAAAATATATTTGGGATCAAATGTAATGGTCAATCCCTTAAATGGATGGAATTATCTCATTAGACCATCCCATACACACCCCTTTATCATAACCAATTCATGTTATATATTTTGTATTGGTAATTTCTATTCCAAGCCTCGTGGTAAAAGTCATGAAAATAACTCAATTGACAACATTGGATGTTCAAATCCTAATATTTTAGAACACCCATGGGTGTCTTGGGATAAATAAATTGGATAAGGAATAAGGTCCACTTTATTTAGAATGGGAAGTCATTAGGTTATTAAAATTGGACTAGGTCTTAACCATTTCTTTTCTCATCCATAGATTCAATGTATATGCAACATAAATGAGGAATTCTAAACAAACAAAAAATTCTACTTTCTATATTTTATCTTTAAGATAGTGCACCTACATTGGAGGGTTTTTTTTATGAAATCATGAAATTTGTATTCAAGAAGTAATTTATCTCATTTAGCACCACAGTAACTTTATAAGAGGAAGAATTTTAGAAATAAGCTACTATACTAGAAAGAATTAAATAAATGTGTGAACTGATGTACATAAATAATTAATACTTTCCTAATATAAACAAGGAAAGGAAAGGTATCCTACCTTAGGGTGTAGTTGAGCCAGACAAATCGAATATTGGAACATTCTGACTAGAATATGCTTCTCCACCACTAGGCATACACACCATCTCATACATGTAAGGACACCTAGACCATATTCACACACCTACAAGGCCATCTAAATGTGCAAGGGGATCCTTACATATATGCTTATAAGCATATACCCTTCTCCACTAACCAACATTTGCATTTTCATATATATACATAGGCACACCTATCCCCATACAGGTTTTTTCACTACCATAATGAATATACATATAATAAGGGAACCTAAATATATATAAATATATACATATATACATACCTTTGAATACATAAGAAATTCGCCTTAGACTCGATGACTCTAAACTACAAAGAACAATCAAATGCACAACACAATACATTCTATGACCATAAAATAATAAATAACCTAATTTAATGGGTGTGAAACCATTTGTTAAATTTAAAACCTCACCTCTGATGGTAGAATCAAAAAAAAATCAAGCCAAACTGCCTTGAATTTTGCAGTGGTTGATAGAATCAATAGGATTAGGTCCCGAGAGACAATTCACAAAACCCTATAAAAGAAGAAACCTCAAATAAAAATCGACCCTAACACAATGTGTTTATTTGAATAAATAGAGTGAAATGGGAAGTCAAAAAATTAGCTAGAAGTGGAAGAGGAGGGAGTAATGACGCTTAACTCAAATCATTGGACAAATATCATGTGGTATCAAAGGAGAATTCAATGAATAATAGAAGATATGGGAAAGGGGGAATCATGCATTGAAGGGTAACCCCTTGGGATGTAGTATGTCAAGTATGGTAGAGAGGGTGAGGATGAGTGTCATTTTAATTTAATTTTAATTTAGTTTAAAATTTAATAATTTCATAAAAATTAAAACACTGCATGGTTTGGGATGTACAGTTTGCGAACTTTGGAACCAACCATGCGACACCCACAACATTAAAGACTCTCCTCATATTGTTTGTTCCTCATAGTTTTCCTAACCATGCATAGACCATGAAATGAACAATGATGTGGTACTACATCAAAGTATAAACTATGAAGGATATGCACATAGTTTGAAAAAGCTTACACCACATGTGTGGGTGGTTTTAACATTTAAAAATTTGAATTCATGATTAGGGATGATGTGTTCATGTTCATTGAAATTTCAATTACGTTTTCCACTGTATGTCATTATATTTCTGAAGGTGTGGTTTTTATATTGGGTTACTTGGGGTGAATGGTTCCCACTAAACTTATTTTTATAAATAAAAAAAAGTTTTCACTATTCAGGTCCGATGTTCCCAAAACTCCCCATTCCACAAGGGAAACATAACAAGTCTTCAAAAAAGTCAAAAAAATTACTTTTGGAAGTTCTAACTCCCAGAAAGGAGTTTCAAGGAATGATTTTAAAAAATACTTGATTAGTAATTGAAAAAGTTTAAAAACATAACATTTTGGTCCAGTACGAAAAACTGATTGTTATATTTTTTGACGATAAAAAAATATTGTTGACAATAATAATTTTGGATTTTCCTTCCAAAAATGGTAAATTTTTAATCTGCAATTAATCTTATTTGAATGAGCATGGGTGTTTCCTCATATATAAGGATTAGGAAATAAATTATGCTTCATGTTATTTGAATCCTAGTAATTTTAATTAATATACACATGATTTGGAATTAACTAATGTGGTATTTTATTTAAAAACTTTGGGACATAAATTTTATAGAATAATGTTTGAAATATATACTTATCAAAAAAATTTGAAGTATACATTCACTTAGAAAGAGTTGAAAATGAGATAAGTGAATATAGATGGAATTTATTAAAGATAATTATTTCTTGATTTATTATAATCCTAGAAAAGAAAAAATGTAAGTGATTCTTTGAGATGAAAAAATAACGCTACATTGGCCATGTTATATTATGTATGTGACCATTTTGTTTATGATTTGATAAATATTTTCATGAAGTTGTGGATATAGGGATATTCTCTATTTGTTAGGTTTTAATGTTGTTATCTTTTTATAAAAAATTACAAGAAACAAGAAGGGGGTTCAATATTTGATTGAAAAGGTTCAATATATTAATAAGGGAATGTTTTTTGATTTTAATTTTTATGAAGAAGTTTTATTATGACATGAAAAAATATTATGTGTTCCTTGTGATTCACAGTTAATGAAATAATCTTTCAATGGTTCTCATAGTTTCCTATTTTCCATTCATTTAGGTATCACTAAGATCTATAGATTCCTTTAAGGGTATTTCTAGTCGGATGGAATAAAATGAGATATTTCTTATTTAATATTATATATTTGACTTTTCAACATGTTAAAGAAAAAATAAAATTACCACAGGTGATGATTCATGGTTTTATAGTGCAGAAGTGTAAATGCGAAAATATATCAATGGTTTTAATGGTAGAATGTTCAAATAATTCTTAGGTTAATAAATTGATTTAGATAATTATTGATCAGTTATATAAATTTTCAAATTTACTTACCATTTGAGATAAAATTTCCATATATAATCATTCCCATTTTATATAAATTATATTTTCTAGTCATATACAGTGCATGTCTCTATTGTATCAGACCATGATCCAATGTTCATATCTAATTTTTGGAATGGACAATTGAAGTCATTAGGTAATGAATTAAATTTTCATTCAAATATTTATCCCCAATCTGATAGAATATATGATTAGATAATACAGATCAAGGATGATATGATTCATTTTTATTTAATAGAATACATGGGAAGTTGGGATCATCATCTTTATTGGGATGAGTTTTATTATAACAATAGTTTTCATTATAGTATAAATAATACACAATTTGAAGAAATATATGGAAATTATTGTGAGACAACAACATTTTGGGATAATACAAGACAAATTTCGTTAAAGGGACTAGTTTGGGTAGTGAAAATGTTGTAAAAGGTGTAGTTGATTCAACAACAAATGAGAAAAACATAGAGTAAGAAGAAAAGTTATGAGGGTAACCAGATGAAATTCATTCTTATGAGGTAGGTGATAATCTCTTTATCAAAGTATCTCTATGTAAAATTTCTAGGAGTGTTGGTAAGAAGTGGATGATAAGCCCATGGTTTATTGGTCAATATGAAATCATAGATAACATTGGACCAGTTTCCTACCAAATTTCTTTACCTTCGAGTTTTTCCTAGGTAGACCACATATTTATTATATAAATGTCAAAGAAATATGTCGAAGATTCATATCATGTTTTGATCCCAGAAGAATCTCAATTAGAATAAATTATTTCTTATGGGGAATAGATAGTTTATATTCATGATCTAAGAGTGAAATAGTTGTACAAAAATGTGATTCACTGGGTTATGGTTTTCTAAAAAAACTATTTGGCTTAAGAGGTGACAAGGGAATCTGAAAATGATATGAGGGAATGATAACTTCACTTTTTTAATAAGTGAATAAATATAAGGGGACACACATTATAAAAGCAAGAAAATTTTAATAACCCTAGATAATATAGAACAAATCCCTATAATTTTTAATAACATCATAATATTTATAATGAAAATATTCCGTAATTTTTAGAAATAAAAAAGGAAATAACATTAATTAATTAATTTTATATTATAAGACTTATTTAAATGCATAATATCTAAATTTTTTAAAATTATATTTACCAAATTAAAATATTTTTTTTTTAAAAATAATTATTATCTTTGGATGAATTTTTGGTATTTATCATAAAATGTATAATTTTTGTGAATACTGAAAAATACCAAGTTTTTACTGAATACTTATTTTTCATTTAATTTTTTTATGTTGTAAAATTATTTTTCAAATTGGTTTTTAAGTATTATTAGTTAGATGATAAATTAATTATTCCAATTTATGACATTGGAATAAATATTATTTAGAATGTTGATAAAAAAATAGTGTAATATTTTGAATTTTTTTTAAACCCCAATTTCTCATCATATGTGTGGGATTAATTTTAAAATATTTTTTTCCACTATGGTGAATGTAATTTAAAAAATATATTCAAACTTTCGAATAAAAATTTTTATATTTTCTTAAAATATCATATATATTTTTGACAAAAATTAATAGTGATTGTTCGTAAAATTAATTATCTATATTAAGGTAAAAAATGGTTTACTGAGGGGTTAAAATTAAAAGAAAAGTGTAAAAATGACCTATATGAAAGTTTGAAAACCTTTTATTGAAATATTATGACTATTAATAATATAGAGTTTTATAATTGACCAAATATTTACCCTGGTGACATCATAACAATTTGGTAACACTCAATTCTTTTAAAAAATAACATGTGTGTCCTCTCTGCCACTTATAAAATGCCCCATATCCTACTACTTTAGAAAACATAAACTCCATTGTATTATGAAATACCTACAAAAAAACTTCTATTCATACCCCATATCATACTATATCACTTATATAGAAAATATAGATAACCATTAAGGTAGTTTGGTGTAAACCAAATGATGTTACTTGAAAAAAAGGCAGTGTTATTCAACAAGAGTTTTTATATTTTTTCTCCCTCCACCATGTTAAATTATTATTATCAAATTCATATATAATAAAATAATTATAAATTATATAATAATATGTTATTATATATATTTCTTATTCTAATCCCCTTTCCTCTACCATAAAACGGTTTACAAAATCAATATTCCTGTGCACAGAGGACTACCGCATCGCAAACCGATGTCTTTCATTTTTTCATTACCACCTTTCAAGGTTTAATATGATGATGGATATATAGTATATATTTGGTATTTATAAAATAATTATACATTATATCATTATATAATACATAACATTTTTATATCTTATTCTATATCGGATAGGACAAAGTTGCTCAAGTGTTTGATAGACTACTCCCCCTCTTAGAGACATGATTTTTTTCACTAATGCATAACATGGAGGGTAATGAGGGTAATTATTTTGCATATATGTGTTATAAATTAAATATTTATCATTTTAATTTCATATTTATCATTATTAAAAAATAATATATCATTTTCTTTCTAACATTTTCATAAAAATATGATAACGTCATTCTTGTACATGTGGACTATTGCCTTTAAAAAGCGATTTGACACTCTTTTCACAACAAAAACACATGGATTATATTTATAATTATATTAAAATATACAGTACGGTATATATAATATTATTATCATTATTTAATGACAAACTATTACTTCCAAATTTTCAATAATGATGGTTGAGAAATGGAAAAGTTACTCATTTGTACATAAAACCTACCTTCTCCATGATAATAGCATATGTCATTTCTTAAAACCAACATTAATGAGATTTTTAAAAGAAAATTTCACGTATAAATAATAAAATTATTTCCCTATTATCTTTCTAGGTAGGTTTAAATGATGACCACTTTTAACATCGTCAAATTTCTAGAGTCATTTTTGACTTAGAAGCTGAATATGGTCAGACCATCCAATGTGAACATATTTGATTATATAATAATATATTACATTATAGTATGTGAAATAAAATTAAAAATAAAAATGAAACATTTTCTCAAGATATAAAATAAATAATATTAGTTTATTATTCATGAGTATAAATATTCACATGATGAACCAGACTCATGGTAATGGATTTCATCTCTATTTTATTTCATTGATGTATATTTCGATGTTATGTAACTATATTCAATTATAAGGTGTATAAACAAACACTATGAAATGTTATATAAGGAATATATCAATAGTCGTTGAATAAAATAATTTTTCTATTCTTAATCTTTCATAGGTATTATGATTCAATTATTTCCATGTCGATAAGGGCCTTTTCATTAGAAAATAATATTTAATGGTTTCCTACCAAATCCTTTTATTCCAGGTCTATGTTTTTTAATAAGATTTTATGAAAAAAATTATATTGTCAAAAATTATTTATAAATTACTATATGTTTCACATTTTATGTTATTTTTAATGATATTCTAATGAAATATTTTTATGTGTTTTATAAAGAATGTTTTGAAAAATGAAAAATGGAATGTTCTATTCTTAATATATTTAATGACAAATGATTTTCTTCTATTATGACCATTATTTTATTTATTTCTTCCTATTAATGATATAATATAATCCAGAAATAAAAAATCATTCCCCATTTATGGTTATTTAGGTATTGAAAATATATTTTTAATAGAAAATGGTACTTTTCTATTAAAAATGAGTTTTTAATAGAACATTGTATTTTAAAATCCAAATTTGATTTTTTATGATTTTAAAATAGTTTTTAAATTTTGTTTATGGAAAGTGAAACAATATTTTTTTATTCAAGTTATGGTACATGATATTTATACATGAGAATAGGGTGCACCCAAATAGCTCTCTGTGAGCTTATTACAACTTGTATTATGGGGTAGACCAGATATCATCAGGTGAGCCTGTTATATCATTTATGACGGGAAACCTAGATAGTAATGGGAGAACCCGTTACATCTTATATTATGGGGTGTCCCAAATAGTACATGATGATCCAATTATTTCTTAAATGATGTGTGCACCCATATTTCCATCCTATCAATTAGATAATGTTTTATCTTAATAAAAAATAAGGATGGAGTTATAAATGGGATTATCCTTTAGATTTAACTGGTCTCCAGTAACTTCTAACACAAGATAAAAATGGTTATCAATTTTATGCTCAGTGTTACTCATAAGGGTTATTAATTTCTTGATATGGGGTTTAAAAATTTTCATTGAGAAAAATGTGTGTGTGTTTCTTATGTTAAAATGTTTTATGGATTTTTCTTATATAACATTAATGTAATGGTAAATATTTCTTCAATTTTCATGTTTTTAAAAAACTAATTCTTTCTTTATTTACATCCCTTTCTGATAAATGTTTTTCTCATATGATCTTTTAAAATTCTTTTCATAAGATTTTAAATGGAATGGAATATATTTATTTGAATTTTATGAATATTTTTCATGAAATGAAATCACATTTTGTTTTAAATGTATTATATGGTGGGAAAATTTATTATGATTAATAGTGTCAACTTTTATTATATGGCATGGATATATAAGATTTAGGGACTAATTATATAAAAATATAAATATGAAAAGGTCCTCAACATGATAGAAAGTACATTATGGTCTACAAATCAAGTTTTTTTAATGTTTAAGGTTGGTTCCTTAATATTGTATATCTAGGAATACTAGACTCGATGTTTTTGAAACACAAATAAATTTATTAAACTTGATGGCCTTTATTCTAGTTACCAAGGATAAATACTGAAGGGTTTTTCAATATAATCCTTTTTATCATGATCAATATTCATTAAAATCTTATTTCTAATCCATTTGATAAATTTTTTAATTATTTTCTATTGAAATGTAAAAGAACATTATGATATCTTGATGTCATATAATTAGTGAAAATTTTTCTATAAAAGAATCTCAATTAAAATTTTCAAACTAATCAAATTTTATGTTTCTTACAACATATCATTTACCATTAATATTGTTTCATAAAATCCATTTAGCTCCAATGATATTTTAACCTCTTGTCCTTGGAAAAAATCCCACATAACATTCTTTTAAATTTAATCCATCTTTCTATTCATAGAATTTATTCATCATTTATGCTCAATAGATTCAATAATATATTGTTGATCAATATATGAAACTAGAGTAATTGGGAAACAAAATATGAGCCATATTATATTCTACACCAGTGCCACATAATTTATAATTGTATGTTAGGGATGAACACAATTTTCCCTTTTATATTTATGTTTTTGATTTACAATTTCACCTCCATCATCAATGGTATTATTTGAATAAATTGTAGCATTAGTTGATTTATATCTGTCCTCTTTCAATATAACATTTTTATAAATATAAATTCCATCATTATTTTTATTTTTAATAATTATAGTGTAACAATAACTCAAATTTAATTGATTTTAAATGATAATGATAATAAAGTTGTCCAATATCTTATTGAATCACCTATTCTTACACATTAATCCATTTATATTTTATAAATAACCAATAAAAATTCCATCTTCTATTCTGTAATAAAATTCTCCTAGATATGTATATTTTAAATTCATTAATCACGGACTACTAAATAAATTCAAATTATTTCAAAAATAATTTCTCCAAACACCAAATCTCATAAGTAATCAAATTTAATCCTGATATATTTTTCAATCTATTATAAATATGTATATATAAAATGAAAAACTTCTCAAAAATAATATTAATTTTTTAACTCATCCAACAGAGCCCATGTTATATCAACATGACTTCTATTCTATCACATTACAACTCCATTTTTTTAGGGTGTATATAGAATTCCATATTCATGAATAACACCTTTTTTAGAGTGATATAATTAAAATTAATTAAAATTATATTATCTTCCATTCCATTTCCATAGTTTATTTGTAAAAATTTATATCTCTATTTTAGAATCGTTTTTTGAGAATTTTTAACTTTAATAAAGACTTATATTTCTGCCACTTGAATAGAAAATTAATCATCAATGTGAAATAATGAATAAAGGTAGAAAAATTAATATCACCTTTTTTGGGGATTCCAACAAAATTAAAAAAATATATTTTATTATTTCTTGTTCCGTATTAAATTGTATCATTATGATTTCATGAATTATCCATACTATTTTACCAATTTGATAATGTTTCACAAATTGATGTTCCTTTATCACCATAATTAGGTGGATTTCTCATACATTCATCTATAAATAATTTACCATACAACATTGGTCAATATATCCTAACATTTTATACTAGTTTTATTAAAATAAATTATAATAATTTGACAAGAGTTAATCATGTCAGCAATCTATACTAGATTACCACTTATTCTTCTCCCCAGGGTTATAACAATTCCACACATAAATTTTTCATATATAATTATTATCTCAATAAATTAAATCATTACCATCCTTAAAAAGTTAGATAACAGTCACAAGATTATATTAGATTCCATATATAAGATATATTTTTTATTCCCTCGAATAGTTGGGATTCAATCCCAAAAATTACTACTCAAATTATTTTTAATGGAATGTCATAAAAAATTTTACTAATTTTATAGCATGAAATTGAATATTAATTAAAATAATTTTATATTTTTTCATTTAATAAAAAATCCTGGAATATTAATCCATTAATTATATTTTTATGACTTGTAATGTTACCTTAACCATAAAATAGTTACTAGATTTCATTTCTTCCTTGTGATTAAATTTCACTATCAGCATACTATTATTGTTCTAAAAATAATTTCACAGATTCATCATCATATTAAACATAATTGTATCATATCCTAAAATCAAATTCCAAATATTCCTATTTAGTTTCAGTGTTCATATTTTAATTATTATCATTCATATCTTTAATAGTTTCATTTTCATAATCATCATCTCGGCTGAATCCTTCTCAATAAATACATTCTTTACATTTATGGTAACATAATATTATACCATAAGAAACATAGTTTCTGTATAATTTATTAAAATATCCGGAAACAAAATTTAAATATTTTTCTTCTATAAACAAAATTAAAATATTAGCCTTTAACAATTGTAATAAATTCACTATAGAAATTCTATGGCTTTCTAGGTAAAAATTGGGGTTTTTAATTTACTTGGGGAAATAATATTACATAACTTTAAATTAATTTGGTTTTCAAAATTTTCATTTATAAAAATATTCAAATATTTTTATTTTTAACTTTAAATACTATTTGATATAGTTTTGAAAACATCAATATTTATAGGAGTACATTTTTCATGATACATGGGTTGATTATATCAAATAATACTATTGATTTATCATTAACAATATTTTCTATAATATTTTATCAACCATTTCAAGGTTTTATCAACATCAAGACACATTGATTTAATTTTACGCAAATAATTTTATTTATAAATATAATTCTCATCAAGTATCTTAGAATTATTTAATCTTTAAAAACATTGATTTTGATTATACTAACAGAACAAGATTCACTTTGTGTTAATTTTTTACTATCCCTAATTTATTTGTGGGGTTGGTACTTTTATCAAGAAAAAACTAATGTTCATAATTTTATATATGTATAATATAACTTTCATCATCCTCTACATAACATAAATAATATAATTTTTTTCTTTTCAACATGATAAATCTATATTTTATGTCTTTAAGTGATCATCTTAAAATTTGAATCACTGCTTCGTAATGACCTATATTCTAAATATTTACATAAATATTTTCATCTCTTATTGAAAATATATTATTCCTATAAAAAAATGTTTTTATATTTTTCTCAATTTTAATTGGGTCAATATCTTCTTCTCATCGTATTCAGTATAACCATTACACTTCTTTGAAAATAAATTATAAAATTACTAATTCTTACAAAGTGAACAAAAAAATTAATTTAATTTTGACATCTTATTTTCCTATTATTTTTCTATTTTTTTAATATTTATTACCCAAAAATTTTCATATTCTTCATCCAGTACCATATTATTTTTATATTAATTATGGAAACCATATTTATTATACTTTAATTTAATTGATATCATTACTTTGAAATAAATTTATTTATCTTTAATGAATTTTATTTTGAAAATAATATCGTTTCTTATCACATATAAAACAATTGTATTATCTAAATCAGTAGGTCATAATTGAATTTAATCCCCACCCTCATGTGAAGAATTTTTTTTATCAAATATATAAGTAATAATCTTTAAATATTTCTCAAACATATTTATATCCCCTAATGTATCTTGAATTATTTATATATTTTTTTCTCATATTGATAAAATAATGTGAAAAAATAATTAATAATCTCAAAATAATCAATTATTAGATCATTATACCTATGTATAACAATTTTAAACATTTATTCATTCCCTTTCATATTATTTTCATATATATTCAAAATTTTACTTGAAATTTTATTTTAAAATATATAATCCTATCAACAAGGTAAACATTATTCATTTGGTGACACGAAGATAAAATTGATTACTATTTAACCAAACAAAGATTTTTCGTTATTATTATTTTTTATTGGACCATCATTATAAATAGGTTTGAAATTAATAATGTCAAAATAAATAACATTAAATTAATGAGTGAAGAGAAAATAAGGATTCCTATTTTTCAATCCATATTATTATTTTCCATAAAAAGTTTTTTTTCTTATTTTATTAATAAAATTATGGTTTTTTATCTTTTGACTAGCCAAAAATGTATCCATTTAAGGGAAGTAATAAAAATATGATAGTAGCTGAGAATCCTAGGGGAACTATTCAGTAACACCGATATGGGTGTTTGGTCAATGTTACCTTATTTTTATATTTTTTTTATAAAATTTCCTTTATAATAGATTACATAAAATTTCCCCCAAATATTGAAGACTCAACCACAACTCTATGTTGTAGATAAAGAAAAATGAAAGAGACCACACTATTTTTACATGGTTCTCTCCCAATCCTGGTGACTTAAACAAAACTAAGTTTATTGAAATAAAAATAATAAATGATCTACTAATATGTTAAAGTGAAGATATTTAGAAATGGTATCATCCATAATACAATTTTATTTAAAAATAACTTTTTTCTGTATAAAATATTACTTATATTGGATTACTTAAGTTTAAATTGTTTTATTACTATAATTAAAAGAGATTAGTTTTAAAAATATGATTTTTCATCAATAGATAAATCAGATTTACCTACAAATATATTTATCACAATAGTTTTTTAATTAAACTCTTGATCTAGAATAAAATCATAATCCATTATAATATTAAGGATGAATGTGCTCCATTTTCTTCTCAGACATTAATTTTTAACATATTTAGGAACAACTACAATATATTGGACTATCATTCTCGAAAAATATCCACAAACAATATTGTTATCTAACTCGTCCCCTATTAAATATATTAATTTATAACATAAGGATATTTTCTCTGTTTCAAAAATTGTATTCCCTGGGTTTGATTATCATGTATTCTTAATTTTTCAATATTTTTAAAATATTAACATGTGAATAATGTTTTTTTCAATACATCATATAGAGAAACTTCTTTTCATATTTAAAAATACATATTTCTCATTAAATATATATCTTTAAATATCAATAATTTGATGATTTAATTCTCTATATGAGAATTTTATAACACATTCAAATATTTTACATTTTGTAGACAATAAAACTAATTTTACATGTGGTTAATATTATGTAGCTTCTATAAACATTTATTATTCATATGCATGATCAAATTACACTTATTCGAGACAAAAAATATCAATATTAATCTGACGTGAAATCCTTGTTACTGTTACATAATATAATATTTATTCATATATTGAATTTTAAATCATTTAGTTTCTTATAAAAAGGAATCACATTATTCATTCCAAATATCTAAAAAAATACATGAACATTTAGAATGTAAATTTTAATCATAAAAATCTTGATCAAATTCTAGTTTACTCTTATATGGCCATAAATTATTAATTATCATAGTTACAAAAAACATTTCAAATCACAAAAAAATCTTAGAACCTCTTTAAAATTGTATGATTCAATCAAAAAACATCTCAAAAAAATTATAAGTCATTCAAAATGAATTTTAAATCAAATTAAACAAACCATCAATAATTTAATAGGTTCTACAAAGTTATGAGAACTTGTAAAATATTAGATATTGATAAAAAAAATAATTTATTTAATCAAATCAATTAATCTAATGTCTAAATATTATTTATATATTAACCTTTATTAATGGATGTTACTTTTAAAACAAATTCTAATCCATGAACAATAACCTTTGTTGACTCCTCCAAAAAATAATGGTGAACCTTTATATTGATTAAATACAATCCAAATTGGATACCAATGATTCCTAATTTAATAATATATATATATATATGGATATAAAATTAGTGGAGAGTACACATTAATGGTGAAAATGTGAAATTATGTTATAATATTATCCACTAAACCCAAAATAGTGTTTATTTCATTTAAAGGCCCCTGTACAGCCCTATACATGATCCAAGGTTATTTCACCCATTTTTATGTTTTTAAGTTCACTAATTACATTATCCTATAAGTATTTTTATGGTATATATTAATTTTTTGGAATATAAAAAATATTTTTTTTTTATATTCAACAATATTAACATGCAAGATATATCACCAAATTTGATCCTAAATATCTATTTATATTTTAGGGCTTCAATGAGCATAAATAATGTTCAAATATATGTGTTATGAGAAATTTAAATTTTTTAAGTCAACATTAATGAAACATAAAATCTTTTTCTAAAACATATGGATCTATCATTATCTATATTTAGCTCAAGAATCTTCCAATTATTTACAGCTTCCACATTCCCTTATTATTAAAAATCATCACTTTATACAAATTTTATTTTATCTTAAATTTATGATTCTTTAATAATTAGATCGTATAGGGATATAATTTATTCATTTATGATTTAAAGCCCATTATACATTCATTCATGATGTTTTAAATTTTTTTTATCATCATCATCGATAATGTTTCATGATCCATTTCATAGAGAGAATTTACCATAATGTTCCCCTTCTAAAATGGTAATGTAATGAGAAATCAAAAATTTTTAGAATATAGAAATAATTTTAATGAGTTTTTTATAAATTTATAGGATATTTTTGGGAATATCAATGAGTATAGAATCTAAATTAATGATTTATTATATATCAAGTAAAATAATCTCGTATATTATATTAATCAGGGAATCAGATGATTAAGACATTGATGAAAATGTTAGAATGTTCATGTATTTTTTTATATTTTATGAAGTCTCTTATGAGAATTTATAACATGTTTTATTTGAATAAAAAGTGTTTTTTCAATCATATATGAAAATATGAAATGTCAAAAGGTGTAGGGTTCAATAAAATTGATAATTTAAAAATTCCATTTATAAATCATTGACCCTTATATAAAATAAATTATAGTTAACTAGTTCAACATATTGTTGAAAACATATACAATGAAGATAGATCTAAGAATTTATTAAGAATTAGTATATCCAAGGATGTATGAGTAAATAGATTTCTTTATATTTTTATATCATTAAATTTTAATCTTAATGGGTTTTTAAAAATAGATAATATTAAATATGAAAAAATAATATAGATTGTAGATTTCTCTGGGAAACTATAAATGTAGAAGGGGAAAATTCTTTAATCCACCACCACTAATATTGGTCATTATCATATAAAAGAATATAATTAAAACAAGGATCCACACTGTAATGGAGAAATATATAATTAAAATAAATTTAAATTACTAGATAGATATAACACATAAGTTATAATGAGGATCATGAGAGGAAATTCCTTCAAACACTTTATATATATATATATATTATGTTATTATCTTTGAATATTAAATTTTTTTAACCTAAATTAGGATGGCATATTATACCCAATTTGGTCAATACTGAGTGTTGAATGTTTCCAATTTTTGATGTTATGAAATAGACATTATCCCTGATATTTCATTAATTTAGAAAAACAATTGATGTTTCTATTTTCAATACTTATTCAAAAATAAATCACTAGAGGGAAATTTTCAATCCAAAGAACTTATTGCATATAAAGATCAAGATATAAATGATGCGAATACAATATTATCACTCTTTATATGAGTTGGAATTGATTTAAAAAAAGGATAATCCATTAAGTAGGTGAATATAAATTAATGATAGACCTAAATAAATGAGAAAGAGATTTATAGAATATTTAGAAAAGAAAAATTATTGATATCAAATTGCATGATATTTTCACCAAAATTCTCCATTAACACTATATTAATATGTATTATCGGATTCATCTATTTATTTTTTTCATTTTAAATTTCATCTCATAATGTATTTATATATAGTTTCAATCTATCTATTATTAAATATTGTCATGGGATCCTTTACAAGGTTTATAATACAATAAAATTTTACTTAAAAAATTCCTCTTTCACGCACTCATATGTAAGTATCTACTTCTGGTATTATTGTTCATTAATTTATTTAATAATGACATGGAATATATTAAATATACTTATTAAAATATACTTAAGAATAATTATAATGGTTTATTGACGATTTGGTAAAAATATATCCATTATACTCATCTAATCCTAAAAGACTAAATGCCATGATTTTGGTCATTATGGTATTCAAAACATCTTCCACATGTCAAGGTATAATAGAATAATTGTTTTAGGAATAAGTCTTATTTGGTCATGATTTTAAATTTTTTTATTATCGTATTATATATATATTTAACATTATCCTATTTGTTTCAATGGGTGAGATCGAATTATGAGGCTGGTTGCAAAGATATCATCACATAACTAATATTATATATCATAGAAATTCATCTATTTTATTTATTTTGTTAGTCGATATTTATTTGGTGGTATAGAAGCCATATCATTATAATATTTTATTATAGGTTTAGTGATTAATATTTTAAATTTATACTAAACTAATACACCATCTTCTCATGATATATTAGAGGTCCCCAACACTTTTATTCATCCATCATTCATTTATGGATTTTATTATTCAACTATTAACCTATTTCTTCTCATAGATAACTCTAAATAAAAATAACTAGGTTGATTTGTTATATAATAATATGAGTTCCGATTTTCCATAGAACAAATCATTTATGAGGATATTTTATGTGTCATTAGTAGGATATCCAAATAATATCACATTTTTGGATTATGATGCATAGGGTCATAGGTTATAAAACAACAAAATGACCAATGATTAGTGATCAATGTTGGTGTTTATGTTATTTGTGTCTTATTAATAAGTTTTAATGATCAATGTTGTATATTTATTTGAATTGGGAATCCTTGAGGTTTTGAAAAGAATGTATCTAGAAGAAGACCTAATAACCAATCCCTTTTTATGATCAGATGATAATGAACATTATGACATAGAAAAGGGTTCATTGAGTCTTATTATAGAACTTATTCCTAAAACATAACCATGGGGAAACGAATGATGAATTATTTAATAATATAATAGTCCAGTTTCGTTTATACACTTCCTATTACACCCTGACCTAGGATCCCATATCTCATTACGAGAGTGTGGTTTTCACATGGCCTTAATTACATCCCTAAATCACCATAGACCACAGAATGTTAGTGAGGAATAAAAGAACTTATATGAAACTGTTTTAACTTATTTGTAATAAAAAACAATACATACTTAGGAAAATATTCATTGAAATATGCACCATGTTTGAAAAAATATTAAACATAAAGAATAAATTTATTTTCTAAATACCACAATAGACGAAAATATGGAATAAAACCCAAAGTTGCATTGTTCTTAACCACAAATGAAATTCCAAAATTATAAGACACCATATCCACTATCACAACCTCAATATAGAACTAAAAATCACCATTTAAAATTATCATATTTTACTATACCTATACCATTCCCAATAATGCCTTCATATTCACCAAATTTGACGTACAAGTGGAGAGTATAAACTCATTAGCATTTCCCCAACACACCAATGAATTCTAAGAAATATAAATTTCCAAAAAAATTTCAATATATCTTATGAAATACAAAAAAATATAAAACTAAAAATTTTATTTAAATATATTTTTCAATAACAATGTTATAAATTCATGGATTCAAATAATTTAATAAAAACACTGAATCAATTATAATTATAAAAAACACTAAAACCAGTTTTTTCTACTCCAAAACCCATATCTTAGAAAATATCATTATTTCCAAAAATACATGAAGGAATACCATATTAAAAATTCACCTAATATAGTAATTTCTCATAGTCTAAATAAAATCCCTATTTTCCATAAATTCATTTGGTAAATTCCCATTTCCCAAATAAGAAAACCACAGGATTAGGCATTCCTCAACATGTAAAAATAAAAAGTTACCATTTCTTTATTTCCTTTTCTACTTCTATTTTACAATGTAAAAATATGTATTTATTAATTGAATACTAAACCCAAAGTGACTGTCACCATTCAACCACATTTTTATCAACTATATCTCACCTAAACATATTTTTTACAAACATCACTTATCTTTTAATGACACTTAATGATTTCAAATCATACTTTCACAAAAATTATAAAAATAATTGAACAATTGATTTGGGATTAATTAAAAAAACAATTAGAATTTTATATAATAATCAAATAAATTTGTCATTTGTTTAACAAAATTAATTCAATCAAAATAATTTATAATTCCCATTTAACCAATAACATTATAAAATAATAAATCAATAACTAAAACTATAATATGATTTATACCTAATCTTTTGAAATATTTTTCGATAATCTATATTTTCAATAATCTAAAATAATATAATTTTCAAAATTATAAATCAATATTTTTAATTTAAAAAATATAATATTAAATTTTTTTATTAAATTACTTATAATTTGTTTAAAATAAAATATTTAAAAACAAAAATAATCAATACAACCACAATTTAAAAAAAATTATCAACTATAGTTAGCAATATGACATAATTAGTCAACATGAGATAATAAATTTACCAAATCGTAGATCAGATCTAATCCACCAACCTAGTGACATCATTATCATAATTTCCAAATTTTAAAACCCATAAATCACCTTGAGTGATGAACCATTAAGCCCTATTCATGAGGAACAGAAATCGTATTTTCCAAATACCAGAACTAAAACATATTAAATTAAATATTAGGGAATTTTTTAAGAATTGAAGTCATTAAGAGAGTGAAATAGTTATTTAATATCCAAATAGAATCTTCAAAACCTAACCTTAAATTATGCAATAATTCATTTAATCATTTTAATATATTCATCTATCATTAGTATATTAGACAAAAAAATTCTCCAAGAAATAAATATTTCCATCAAATTATGAAGGAGTATTTTAATGTGGTTTTATGGATTCTAATGTTTTAAATGAAATATGTGTTAAAAACATTGATATAAAATTTTATTTCATATGATGTGGCTAACCAAGAATATAATTATACTCTCACTTCTAGGCTTAAAAATCATTCTACACGGTTAACATACAATAATGGGTTAAAGAAAAATCAAATGGGTTCTAAGATTTGTTTTTAGAATTTTCACCCCAAATCATCCAAAACCTAAAATGAGACATAAATGATAATTATAAGGGATCATAATTCTCCCAAGCATATGATTTTTTATTCTAAAATATTCACTTCACTTTTATCCTAACAATTTAGATTAATTGAATAGTATACATGATATATTTCTTAACACAACACCATGATTTAATCAAATTTAAATATACTATAAATATATTATTTACATTTGACCATTATAAAATATATTTTTAATTATAGGAATGATAAGGAATACATAAATTTTATAATATTTTTTGTGGTTTTATATAATTTTTATTTATTTATTATGTCATTAAAAATAAGAACTATATATTTAATAAACCCATTTTTTATTCCAAAATAAATTTTCTCCAAAAATGGGTTTCAATGCATTTTTTGTACAGAAATTAAACTTTATATCTACATTTTTTATAAATATTATTCATGTAAATGAATTAAAATTTTTAAATAATAATTTCATTATTATCTTCGGGTTAGTTATTTGTATTTTTCTAGAATAATTTATTATTCAATTAATAGTATGAAATATCAATTTTTTATAAATTTAATTTCGTTTCTTAGAGAAAATAATTTAAATGCCCCATAAAATTTTTATTTATAATTTAAATTCATATAATAATAATTTATTTTGAAATTTTATAATGAATTACAATGGAATCTTTATTACACCCAATTTTTGAAAATGATCATTTTGGGTTCAAAAAATCATTTTTCTAAAAGCTATTTTTTAGACAAATTTTTTTGTTATCTTAACATATAAAACAAATAGGTATTTAATAATAATTTTGATGAAATTTATATATTATATATTCAATAAAATATATTACCATTCATTTTATTCCTTACAGGGTAAGTAAGGGAAGTAATTTAGTTTTATAATTAATTTTTTTCTTTAAATGGTTTTTTGTTCGGTTTTCCATGTTGATTTAAAATAGACATCCAAAAATAAAAGAAATTGATTCCAGTAAAATAGATTCCATATTTTGAATCAGAATAAATAATATAATTTAATAATTAAAAATTAAATTTTGTTCATCATGTATTATATACACCGTCAAAATTTTGTTACCACAATTAAGGTTAAGACAAGATTACCATGATGGATTAACTAGATTATAAATTTATAAATGCAACATAAAATTTTAAAAATATAATTGTATTAATATATTTAAAACATATCATATCCTAACTTTTATTTAATGGCTTTTTGAGCCACATTCACATAAAAATAACCCTATATTATTAAAATATTTTAAGTATTTCCAATTATGTCTCTCCCCTCCATTAAAAATGATAACCTTATCTTCTCCCACATTCACATAATTTGATAATTATAGGTTGAATGTTATCTTAAAAAACATTAATATATTTTTTCCTTCATCATATAACTTCTGTTGTGGTCCATATAACTATATTTTAAGGCTCAAGTTATAAGCCAAAGGAGGTCTCTCAAATAAGAGTAACCAATCATAGCTGGGGATTTTCGATTTTATTTATTATTATATATTTTCTAAAGATATTTAATATATAAACACATGAGGAATATATTTTAATAATAATTTTTAAATTTTATTATGTTGACTTCCCAGCCTATTATAACTTCTTCTCCACCAAATGTGAAATTAAACTATCACCCATGCCGATGTGTAAACTACCACCAGCATACAAGTATATGATTCATTTTCCATTTCCAACAATCATGATTGGTTATTTTAAAGGATTTGAACTTTATATCTGATATTTTTGAATTATGTATTCTTATTAAACCATAATATATTAGTTAACAATATACCATCACATCCATTGGAATGCAATAATGTCACTTATATATATTTATAGAAAACAACAACCACGAAGCGATGAGATTAATTTTCAATTTCCACATTACTAGGTTGGTAATAAGGATATATTTAATTAATATATATTATATTAATGATAAAATAATTATTCTATATTGGTTAATTGTCATTTAACTTTCATTCTTCCATCCATTAAAATTTTGAAATGTCACTCATGTGAATTTATGGATTACCATATCCATAATGTGATATAATTTATTTTCCATCGCTGCCAAATTTTCTATATTGATATAAAAGAAAATATATTTATTACATGTTATAATTATTAAATAATTAATATTCTTACGATGATGGAAATTTAAAAAATGAAATGATAATAAAACTACTAATACAAAACACACATGAGAAATGAAGCAATTAACACCAGAGATGATGACATTAATAGGCAACTATCAATAAAATAGTGTAAAAATTTTATAAGCACATCATATATGATATTATAATTGTTTAAATTGTTCATTAAAATGATTATAATATATATATATACTAAATAGTTTTACAAAGAAATTATGATTCAATTAGTACATAAGGTAATTGTTATTCATCTGAATATTGTTTAATTAGTACATGTTTTATGTTATGAACCTATTTTCGTTTTTGAGTTATATTTAACGACCCTTTGAAATTTTATTTTCTGTATTATTCTTAATTTTTGGTATTAAAATATATAATTAAACAATTTAATCTAATGGGATTAGATTCAAAAATTATGAACTCGTAAAGGTTCACAGTCCAAAATTCTCTTCATTGGGACAAATATTTTTCTATAAAATTATGTTATTTTTTTATAAGAATATACATAATGACTTTTTTTTATATCATGAATATAATCATGTTAATTTTATTCAATTTTTACTTGATTTACTTTCTTTTAGGGGACATATGACTCAAAATTTATTAAATCTATTAGGTTATTTCATTAGAATCTCGTATTTTGGGATTGTTTATGCATAAAATTAATATAATAATATTATATGGTATATAAATCTCAAATATGATTATTTTTATTCCCCTATTGTAATTTTGGGATATTTGATTTATTTAATTTTTTAAACACATTATGTTCATAGGATTCCAAATTATTTTTTTGGGAAAACTGGCTTCATTTATCTTTTAGGAAGAGAATATTTTTCTTTCAAATCCATATTTTATTAAAATTTATTTCCTGAATAATTTTATCAGTCTTTAAAGATAGTATAATTTCATTCTAACACATATTTTAATTGAAATATAAATTTTTAAAATGAATATTCTTGCCAATTTTCAAATGAGGTGATTTATACTTTTTATTGAAATTATGCAAGGAATATTTATTCTATCATAAAACCATTGAATGAATTATCCCACCATCGTGAAGTCACTTTTTTTTGATGATTTCATCAAAATTTTCTATAGTTATTTTAAAATAAAATATTTTTCTAAATGTATTGGATATTTTTAAATTTTAAATTGATGAATTTAAAATTAAACGATAATTTTTCCTCTAGAAATTTTATAGTGGTATTTTAAAGGTATTTTCATCTATAACAACATCCTTTGAGGTTTTTATTATTTACGTACAATGTGATCCATATTTACTATCTATATTTTCTATCTTTATTTTTTATGATTATGTTGATGGAATATTGTTGAAGCATATTTTATTTTTTATTGTCATTGATTATATGTATTTATAAATGTTTTTTAAATTTTACTAAATTCATTAATGAATTGTGATTATTTGGGGGATGGGTCTGTTAAATCAAACTAATTTATTGACTAAATATATATGTTTTATGAGATAAAATGGTATAAGAGAGATCATCCCATTGTCAAAAGAGTGTGTACAAGTAGTTATCTGAAGCCTTAGAGGGGTATGTGAGAGGTAATCCCAATCCCGAAAGAGGGTACCTAATTGGTTTCCCAATTCCAAATAGGGTACGATTGGCACTGGAAAGTGCATCCCCAAAATTTTTCAAATGCTTCCATACATGATCCAATATTTTATCCCATTTTTCAATATTCAATTTGACTAGTCGTTGATCCCAAACAGAGTTACGAATAAGGAGTTATAGACATTTGATGTTGGGATAGAAAACTAGTTTTCAGAGCCCATTCACGAAGCTCCCTCTATGACCGCAGAGCAGAGGGAACTTAACTGGAGCCCTCGGGAGCACCATGAAGGCTGATGACAGTCGACTCTATGATTACGATGAAATTGAGGGAACTTTACTAGAGCCTCCATGAGCATCATGAATGATGATGGCGGTCAAATCTGTTATTACGATAAACGTGAGGTTACTCCCTCTGTTTTTGGAAAGTGATGTCCTTCGCGGCGTGCATTTGTGCTCTAAGGCATGCTCTGCCGCCCTACATCGCCTAAAAATAGCTAGCTCAACCCCTTCATAAGAACTGTCACACCGCCCCTTGGTTGGTCGATCTCCCATTTTGCAGAGCTCCAAAGCACCACAAGAAGATTCCCTTCGCAAAGGCCTCTGCCCTTTGTGAAGGAGGTAGCTCATTCATGTTGCTCAAGGCTCTGTGAGCTTCTTTGTACAACGAACTGCTTTGCAATGAAAATCGATTTTCTTTGCAATCCTCTTTTCTCCACAATCCCCTTTGCTCTGCGAGAGACTATTCTATGCAAGACTCTATGCTCTGTGGGTAGCTTTCCTTTGGGAAGCTACTTTGCGATACCCCGTGCTACTTGATCCCCTTTTCTTCATGATTTTCTATGCATTGTGAGTCCATGTTCCGCAAGCAGCATTCCATCACAAAGATTCATCATGAGACCCTATTCTCTCAGAGCACCATTCCTTCATGAATCTCCTACCTTCGCACCCAACAGTCAATACCCTGGGGGCTACGCCCCCAATACACCGGTCGACATCACTACTGACCTTCGGTCTAGGAACGATCCCTTCACTTCCGTCACTCGAACCCATAGAAAATGTAGAGTTTCACCACATCGTTTTTAGGCTGGGACGTCGACATTTTCCACTACGCCCTTTGTGCATCCACCATCAACCTATGGAATACCATGATTTGAGATACTCCTCCACATGCCAGGAAACACCATCAGTCGACATATTCTTCTTAGTTTATTTCCCATGTCCTGGGTTGAGATTCTCATCATCATTTCCCTGCGTACCTTATGTAGAACCATTCCTCATTAAACTCATCCAAACCCCATCACCTAACTCCTATGCCCGGTGGAACCAGAAAGAGACACTCTTGCCTAAGTCCCAACACTAGAAATTTCTAGGTGCCTTATGCCTAATAGCCCTCTCTACATGACCATAAACTATAGCACACCTAATATTCCAAACATAGTATACCTATTTCTCAAAATAGGATATTCATTATGTGTCAAGCATAATATGCCAACAGTCCTATCTATAAGACAATAAACTATATCACAACCTATGTGCCAAACATAAGATGCCTCTTGCTCCAAACAAGAGATTCCTTATGAACCAACAATAAGATTCCAATAGTCATATCTATATAACTATAAAAATTAGTATGCCCTATCATTCAATAATAGGATACCTGTTATTCGAAATAAGAAATGGATTTTGTGACAAGAATAAGATTCCTCATTCCATGATAATATTGGCATGATTTCAATAGCTTTGGAAACCATTCAAGAATTACATCCCTCCACCTCATGCATTGGGTGTCCTATATTTGGATCATTATCCTTTTTCATGTTTTAAGGGGCCCCCTAACAGCCTAGTCCCATGCCGCATTGGTTCACCTACCGTTCTGGGAGAACACCCTGAAAGACATTGGACGACACTTCAAGTTAGGTCCAGTGTTTCGAACACGGTCAATAGTTGACCCATAATTTTTTGTCCCCAATAAGAATAATGTGATATGGAAGATTTTTTTCAAAAATGATCAATACTTGTCCTCCATCACCATGCCACCCTCACCGCCTTCCGAATGTCGAGCAAGTGATTCACACTTTTCATCTCCCTTTGTTCAGACTGTTTCCAACACCCTGGGTGTTATCCCACTTGTGCACTAGCACATATGTGTTGACCTAAACTATATGACTCAACCCACAAGTTAGTTGGGATGCCCTCGTTACCAAACATGAGGAAGATATTATGGGAATATTTCATGCATAATACCCATCCACTAACTCACATTGGCAGAACCCAGGCAATATCCATGCATAAGCTCGATCCATCATTGCCACTCCTTTGCGGCACTCGGGAAGCTCCCATGCGTAAACCCCATCCATTGTTGCCTCTCCATAGCGGAACTCAGGAAGCTTCCTTAAAACATCCATATCCATTATTTTATATCCTTAGCGGCACCCGGGAAAGTTCCATGCATAATCCCCATTCACTGTCCTTCGTGGCCGCACCTTTTCACCATGATTGTCTGGTCTGTTATTGCCTCTTATTTCTCACACCGATCATGACTCACGTGATATTAGAGTAAACAGTGACCATGGAATCCTTCCAAGGCTCCCTTAGTTTTTATTCCGCAATCCCCCATCCTGAACTATGTGGTCTTTGATCCTTTACAAGGAAAGGTACATTGGAAACATCCATGAGGTTCAATCCCAACACCTCCATTGGTATCGTCATCCTCACATCGATTCACTAAACCAACATCCTGAACTACATGGACCTAAATCTTTCCCACAAAAAGGTACATTGGAATCCTCCTTGAGGATCAATCCCACCATCTATTGGTCCCAACCCCCTTCACATCAGTTCACCAACATCCATTATGAACAACATGGATGTTGATCATTAACAGGGCAATGTATGTATGAATCCTCCCTAAGGTTCAAGCCCAATACCTACTAGTCCAGACCCCTTAATGTTGGTTCACATTCATCCCACATGATATTTAACTGTATCATCTATCCCGAACTATGTGTACTTTTATCCTTTCCATAGCAAGGTACGTATGAAGCCTCCCTGAGGTTCACGTGCAACACCTACTGGTCCCGACACCTTGAAGTCGGTTCCCCAAACACTCCTGAATTATGTGGACTTTGATCCTTTCCAAGCAAAGGTATGTAGGAAGCCTCCCTATGGTTTAAGCCCAACACCCATCGGTCCCGACCACTTCACTTCAGTCCACCCTCATCCTAAATGATGGTAAAATATAACCCCCCCCCCCCTTAATCCAGCATGATGCTATACTATACCCATTTGAACTATGTGTTTTAGATCCCTATCTCCTATAAAAATTATGTAAGAATATTCCTTGAGGTTGAATCCCAACCAATGGTAAGCCGTTGTATCCCCAATCGATAGTAATACATGGTATCCCCAATTAGCGGTAAGCCATTTTCATCCCAATCGATGGTAAGCCGTTGAGAACCCTAGTCAATGGTAAGCCATTTTTAATTCCCCAACTTAGACTTTCTACATCCTATGGGCCCCATCCATGCATCCATTCTCATGGGATGCCACCTCAGATGTCCCATTGCCTCACTGAACTACAAAGGCATTGATTTTCTGCCACAGGGATACTTAGGAAGTCTCTTTAAGGCTCAATCCCAACATCACCATCATCTGCACATCAGTTCCATATCATTCCCCCTATTCATCATTCGACTCTCCATCATCAATCCTGATTCTTACTTAGGCCACCAAATCTTGGTGAGATCATCTCACCCACATCTCCACGGATCCTCACAGCAATCGGGTAGCTGACCATGCACAATCCCTACTCAATCCAAAACCATACAACTAAGAGTATCCCTCTTGTGTTGAGCCTCTATCCATGAATAAGCCCTAGTATGTATTCAGGTTTTGTCCTTTGAGTACATGATGATTCACCACCCCTTATAACTACGTGGGTTTTGATCCTTGGAGTCTACACATGATACATAGGAAACCTCCACGAGGTTTAATCCCATCCATTGGTAAACCTTGGTATCCCTAATTCTAAGGTGCACTCTTCCTGATCATCCCTCAGTGGTGTCCAGATCAGCCTTTATGGTGTGACATCTTCCATATATGGGACACACCACCTCAGATCTGTCCTCATTGGGAATTATGATCCTTCCATTTCGTAAACCATTCAGGTGAACCCTCCAAGGGATGTACCAATCTGATATCTCTCTACGGGATGTTCGGATCACCCCCATTCCCTCTCTATAAGAAATTATACTCACGGCCTAACTCGTGTTAAACATGGAATTCCAGAGGAAAACCTCAGATGATATTCCTTTTGCATAACCGTCTTTTTAAGATGTTAAACTCATGGAATACCCCCGTGTTAAACATGGGATGCTGAGGAAAACCTCAGAGACATACCTCCGGCATAAGATACCATGAGACCAACATTGGATTCCTCAGGTTATACTCCCTTGAGATTCCCTATTATGATGAAGAATACATGTTCCCCAATGTCCACTTCTCCATGTATACCCTGACATGCCTGATGTTTTCATCAACTCTGACTGAAGGATTCCACCCTGTCAAGACCCCATGGAATGTCTTGACAGAAGTAGTGTAATTAACTAGTGTCCACAAAAATATGGCACCAATAATGAGATTCATGATCAATGACTTAATCCTAATAGGAGATGTGGACTATGTAACAGGGTCCGAGGAGGAATCCACATAAGGAGAAACGGGCATCCCATCATCCCATTTCAATAATGGAGAAAATGTTATTGAATATGTGATGAATGTTGACTACTATTTGAAAGTGGGAATGTAGGGAAAAATCATCGTGTCCTCTACAGATAGATGTGCGGCCCGATGAAATAATTAGAAATAGGTACCCAAGAGGTTATCCCCATCCCAATGTTGGTGTATGGGTGTTTAGACTAAGCATATCATGTGATTGATGTCTGGGTGGGTATTCCTGGCATTTTATTCATATTATTTTGATTATTCCACACATTATTCAAATATATTATGATAGGATATTATCCCATAATTATCCTCACATGGATCATGTTATGTAATTTCAATATGAATCATTCCTTATGAAATTCTAATAATTATTCTATGATTCATGATATGGTTTATGAATTTTAAATTTAGTGCACATATTATCATTCCATTATGCTCATGATATAATTATATATGATTAATGATTTATTTCTCAATTTTTACCATTCTAAACATTTCTTCTCCCCCTATATTTTTTTCCTTTTCCCAAAGATATTAAAGAGGTTTTAGGTTTGATATATATAAGAATAGTTATAGTTATGGATTTCTTAATTGTAGATGATTGTGATATTTTATATAGTAGTATGTTATGTATCTATGTGTTAAATGACACTAAACCATAATGGTTCTAAAATAGATCAAAATTTTTTGTAACCAATATTCCTTTAATAATATGTAATATTTATTTTTATAATGAATGTGTCTCCTTATTTGGAATTAGAAAATGTTTTTTTTGGAAAACTGGATGAGAAAACATTAGTGAGAAAGAATAGGATAATCCTAAGTGTAGGAAATTATTTTATGTTATGGTAATGAGAGGAGTGACACTTTACAAAAAAATACAACCTTGTTTTCATATGAGAATGTGATTGTGGACATGGAAAAAATTCACATAGGGGTAATAATTCTAAATAGTGATAATTGAGTATGAACTCAATTAGCACTAGTGCTTGATGAGTGGGACTAAGACTGTACTCCTATCTAGGCATTCCTAAGGGATATTATTGGCCTATTTCTAAATATAATTATATTAAATTATATGGTATTTCAATAATGATGAACATTGATGTCCTAGGACACACCTATGGTGTTATAAATAGTTTCAGGATTTAGAAAACATATAAATTATTTACATAATTAAATAATTCCCCACTATGATTGTTATTTCTTATACTAAACTTTTTAGTTTATTCAATTGATATAACCAGAAGGAATCATGTTAATGTAAAATGTTATGGGATATAAAACCATTATCCTCATCAGAATAAAAATTAAATGAGATATGGAATATAAAAACATGTGATTATCAATAACCAATGATATCAATATATGACTAACAATATTAAAATATGTGAGTTTCTAGATGAACCAAATTAGAAAAAAATGAAATTTCTAAAGACCATGGAAGAAGGAAGATTCAAAATCCTATATTCAATTAATATTGAAATAATTACATGGTGAAATGTATTAATGGAATGGGAAGCTGTTTTTTATGTGGAAAATAATGTCATATAATATGTAATTTTTGAGTAAAATTGAATGCTTCTTTAGAATTCGGGATTTTAATAAATGTTTTTATACTGTATCAATTATGATTAAATTTTTTTAATTTTAAATTTATTGAAATTAAGGAAATATATATCCTATGTGAAAATATCATGAAGAGAATAAGTAAGGTTTTTTATTATTGTTTTATTATTAATGATGAAGATGAAAAAAATGAGATATAAATGCTATGAATTATTTTAATAATATTCCTTATCTTAAAATTTAAAAAAATAATTAAATTTATATTCATGAATATTAACAAATGATTAATATATCATATTGTAGGAAGAAAATATTATGGAGTTAGATTAACAATCTTGGTCAATGGATTAAGATGGAAGTTGAATAATTAAAGAGATGATGTATTATGATCAATTGATTATTCTATATATGTTTTTTATCAATGATATTATATTTATAAGAAAAATGAAACAACTAAGGATTATTTTGAAATATATTTACTATATGTATATTGAATAATGTTTTTATTGGTACCAGTAAACATTAAAAATTATTTAATGGTACTGTGATATTTTTAGTGAACATATGATTGAGGGAAAGATGACCCCTAATAATTTCCTTGTGATGAGATTATAATGTTGGATATGGATAAAGAGTTGATTAATATTGATAATTTAAATTATATAGTATTGGAGAACCTAAAAATAATTAACGATTTGATGATATAGTTTTTTATGTTATTATTGTTGTTTTTTATTAATTTTTTTATTTTTTGGAATATATTTGATATTTTATTATTTTTTTAGGGAGTAAGGATATAATTATTTTTTGAAACAATTTATGTTATTATAGATGTTTCATGGCTATTAATTATTTTAAGGATTTGAATAACAAGTATTATTATAATATGTGATCCTGGTTTTCATGTCTTTTTTGGGTAGCATTATGGGTTACATTATATTGAATGGGGATTAATGTTTATGTTGATCTTGGAAACATTATCTGATAAAATATTTCATATTTTTTAGGTTTTGGATCTTGTATGAAAATATTTGAGTAATTTTATTCTTAAATATTTATTTAAATATTAATGTTGAAATTTTGGAGTTATTATTGAGGTTTTATAGATTAATGTGGTCTTTTATCATATTAATATTTATTTATATTAGATAAATTGTGATAAAAATTTTGGTTTTATTAAATATCTATAGACAAAAGGAATTATTTTTCATTATTTCACTAATATAATGATTTTATAAGAGTTGTTTTATATGATATAGGCATGAAGAATTCATATTGAATAATCATTTCATGGAGTAAGAGCTGAAATAGAAGAGGAAATTGATCACAGAAAAACTAAATGTTGAAATTTCACATATGAAATGTTATAAAATCATGTAAGTATATTTTATTGTGTTCTATATATTAATATTACTACTATAAATCAACTATATTTAAATGTTTTGGAAATAAAATTATTGACATTTTAACTAAATTTATTATGATTTTATGTCCTTATTCACCTATCGCTTACTTATGGTTTTGTGGTCTTTAACATTCTGTTAACATTTTTTCCAATCAAACTCTATTATTATTTTTGGTTTATCATTCACATACATGTCTATATATTCACATCCCAAAATATTCTCATTATCTTAAAACCTGATTATGTGTTATTTCAGGAAACCTTTATGTATCCAAATATAATATCCCATTCATTTCATAAATATAATTTACATCTAAATGGATTAATAGTCATTAAATAACATATCATAACAATTTCTTGAATCATATGGGTTTAGTATCTTCATATTCGTGGAAACATAAAAAACTAGTCCATAATACATTAACATCATCTCCACTTATTTCTTCATAGCTATATCCTTTTTTGACTTGTCAAACTTAATAGCATACTTCATATCCTCAAGAAATTAAACATAATAAAATGGTGATATTATCTTCTTAGTGATGGTAAACTAGGGATATATCAATAATAACATAAGATTAAGAATATTTCGATAACATTGGAAAATTATACCCATCATATGAATGACCATAATCTTGAATAATGTAATAAATAATAAATGTTGATAAAATATGAATCACAAGAAAACACAAGACATGATAGAATATGTTTTCATAAAAATGGAATGTGGTATATAAATAAGAATCAAATTTTATTATTATTATTTAGGGATGTTTTCCAAGACTATCCTAGTATAATCTGTTCACTTCTCAAACAATCATAGTTTCCAAGGTTCACTCCCTAGACTATCATAGATTATTAGGTTCTCTCCCTAATACATATTAGTAGACATGATTAATTTCCAAGACAATTATAGTGGATTGGGTTCACACCCAAAACCTTATCAGTAGAAAAGGCTCACTACCAATACTACCATAATAGATAGGGTTCACTACACAAATCATCATATTAGAAAATGTCTATTACTAAGTTGGTTTCACTTCCCATTCCAATCATGTATAACTCATGAGATATAAATAATCAACAAATGAATTATTGGGATATATAGGTTCCACTTGTCATAAAATGAAACCATGCATAAGTGTTTTATAATAACATAATCATTTCAAAACACTAAAATAGAAATTAGGTTTTATAAACATTTCATCATAATATATCCCATTGAAAATAAATCGATTTTATAAATAACATGACCTATAAAAAATAGATCATAAATAAAATAATATCACTATTATTGAATAATATCCCAATTAAAACATAAATAGCATCAAGTAATTTTATCATATATGAAAATAATTTTAGATGATCACTTGATATATTTCTGGAGGAATGTATAATATATTTTTTGATTTTTTGAAAATTTCCATGCAATTAGAAAAGGAAAATTTTATTTGAAAATATACTTTTATTATTTTAGAGGAATATTTAATGAATTAATTCATACAACCGAAAATTATCTTTATACCATATAAGTTGAAAACATTCCTTCAATATTTTTGTTTGAAAATTTACAAAGAACATCGCATAGAAATCGATAAAAAGAATACATTCAAACCCTTTTGTAAGAAGTAAAACATGAGTAAAAATGAATTTGTACAATCAAAAAATATTTAAAAATGAAACAACTTCAAAATAACATTTTCATTTAAAAAATATAGTTTTAAGGGAGTCCTTTAAAAGATAATTTTTTAATGAAAACCCATTTTAATTAAAAAATCATTTAAGTGAGAATTAATAAAACAAATTGGTTTTATTTGTTGGTTATAAATCCATATAAAAAATGAAATAACACATAATATAATCAAATGTATTCCCCATCTATAAGGATTAGGAAATAAATTATGCTTCATGTTATTTGAATCCTTCTGATTTTAATTAATATACACTTGATTTGGAATTAACTGATGTGGTATTTTATTTAAAAAATTTTGACATAAATTTTATGGAATAATGTTTGAAATATATACTGACCAAAAAAAATTTAAATTATACATTCACTTAGAAAGAGTTGAACATGAGATAGAGAATATAGATGGAATTGATCAAAGATTATTATTTCGTGATTTATTATAATCCTAGAAAAGAATAAACTATAAGTGATTCTTTGAGATGAAAAAATAATGCTACATTGGCCATGTTATATTCGGTATGTGACCATTTTGTTTATGATTTGATAAATATTTTTCTAGAAGTTGTAGATATAGGGATATTCTCTATTTTTTAGGTTTTAATATTGTTATCTTTTTATATAGAATTACAAGAAATAATAAGGGGGTTTAATATTTGATTGAAAAGTTGTAATATGTTAATAAGGGAATGTTTCTTGATTTTAATATTTATTAAGAAGTTTTATTAGGACATGAAAAAATATCATGTGTTCCTTGTGATTCACAGTTGATGAAATAATTTTTCAATGAATCTCATAGTTTCCTATTTTCCATTCATTTAGGTAGAACTATGATCTATGGATTCCTTCAAGGGTATTTCTAGTCAAATGGAATAAAATGAGATATTTCTTATTTAATATTATATGTTTGACTTGTCAACATGTTAAAGAAAAAATAAAATAACCACAGGTGATGATTCACGGTTTTATAGTGCAAGAGTGTAAATGGGAAAATATATCAATGGTTTTAATGGTATATTGTGCAAATACTTCTAAGGTTAATAATGTGATTTAGATAATTATTGATCAGGTATATAAATTTTCACATTTACTTACCATTTGAGATAAAATTTCCATGTATAATCATTCCCATTTTATATTAATTATATTTTCAGGTCATATGCAGTGCATATCTCCATTGTATCAGACCATGATCCAATGTTCATATCTGATTTTTGGAATGGAAAATTTAAGTCATTAGGTAATGAATTAAATTTTAATTGAAATATTTTTCCCTAATATGATAGAAAGTATGATTATATGATACATATCAAGGATGATATGATTCATTTTTATTTAATAGAATACATGGGAAGTTGGAATCATCACCATTCTTTGGATGAGTTTTATTATAAAAATAGTTTTCATTATAGTATAAATAATACACAATTTAAAGAAATATATGGACATTATTCTGAGACAACAACATTTTTCGATAATAGAAGAAAAATTTCTTTAATGGGACTAGTTTGGGTAGTGAAAATGTTGTAAAAGGATTAGTGGATTCAACAAAAAATGAGAAAAACATAGAGTAGAAAGAAAAGTCATGAGGGTAACCAGATGAAAGTCTTTCTTATGAGGTAGGTGATAATGTCTTTCTCAATATATCTCATTGTAAAATTTCTATGAGTATTGGTAATAAGTGGAAGATAAGACCATGGTTTATTGGTCAATATGAAATCATAGATAACATTGGATCAGTTTCCTAACAAATTTCTTTACCTCTGAGTTTTTCCTAGGTAGACCACATATTTCTTGTATCAATGTCAAAGAAATATGCCCAAGATTCATATCATGTTTTGAGCCGAGAAGAATCTGAATTGGAAGAAATTATTTCTTATGGGGAATAGATAGGTCATATTCATGATTGAAGAGTGAAATAGTTGTGAAATAAAGTGATTCACTAGGTTATGGTTTTCTGAAAAACTATTTGGCTGAAGAGGTGACAAGGGAATCTGAAAATGATATGAGGGACTGATTACTTCACTTTTTTAATAAGTGAATAAATATAGGGGTACACACATTATAAAATTGAGAAAATTTTAATAACCCTAGTTAATATAGAACAAATCCCTATAATTTTTAATAACAACATAATATTTATTATGAAAATATACCATAATGTTTTGAAATTAAAAAGGAAATAACATTAAATAATTAATTTTATTATATGACTTATTTAAATGCATAATATGTAAATTTTTTAAAATTAAATTTACAAAATTAAAATCAATTTTTTTAAAGAAATTTCATTTTTATCTTAGGATTAATTTATGGGATTTATCATAAAATGTATCTTTCTTATGAATACTGAAAAATAACAAGTTTTTACTGAATACTTATATTTTATTTGATTTTTTTATGTTGTAAAATTATTTTTCAAATTTGTTTTTAAGTATTATTAGTTCAATGATAAATTCATTATTCCAATTTAGGACAATGGAATAAATATTATATTGAATTTTGATTAAAAAATAGTGTAATATTTTGGAAACAAATTCATTTTAAACCCCAATTTCTCATCATATGTTTGGGATTAATTTTAAAATATTTTTTTCCACTATGGTGAATGTAATTTAAAAAATTTATTCGAACTTTTGCATCAAAATTTTTATATTATCTAACAATATCATATATATATTTTTGACAAAAATTAATAGTGAATGTTGGTAAAATTAATTACCTATATTAAGGTAAAAAATTGTTTACCGAGGGGTTAATAATAAAAGAAAAGGTTAAAAATGACCTATATGAAAGTTTGAAAACCTTTTATTTTAATATTATGACTAATAATCATATAGAGTTTTATAATTGACCAAATGTTTACCCTGGTGACATCAAAAAAATTGGGTAACATTCAATTATTTTAAAAAATAACATGTGTGTCCTCTCTGCCACTTATAAAATGCCCCATATACTACTCATTTAGAAAACTTAAACTTCATTGGATTATGAAATACCTACAAAAAAAACTTCTATTCATACCCCATATAATACTATATCACTTATATAGAAATGATAGATAACCATTATGGTAGTTTGGTGCAAACCAAATGAAGTTACTTGGAGAAAAGGCAGTGTTATTCAACAAGATTTTTTATATTTTTTCTCCCTCCACCATGTTAAATTATTATTAACAAATTCATATATAATAAAATAATTATAAATTATATAATAATATGTTATTATGTTTATTTCTTATTCTAATCCACTTTCCTCTACCATAAAACGGTTTACAAAATCAATATTCCTGTGCACAGAGGACTACCGCGTCGCAAACCGATGTCGTTCATTTTTTCATTACCACCTTTCAAGGTTTAATATGATGATGGATATATAGTATATATTTGGTATTTATAAAATAATTATACATTATATCATTATATAATACATTACATTTTTACATCCCATTTTATATTGGATAATATAAAGTCGCTCATGTGTTTGATAGACTACTACCCCTCTTAGAGACATGATTTTCCCACTAATGCATAACATGGAGGGTAATGAGGGTAATTATTTTGCATATATGTGTTATAAATTAAATAATTATCATTTTAATTTCATATTTATCATTATTAAAAAATAATATATCATTTTCTTTCTAACAGTTTCACAAAAATATGATAACGTCAATCTTGTACATGTGGACTATTGCCTTTAAAAAGAGTTTTGACACTCTTTTAACCACCAAAACACATGGATTATATTTATAATTATATTAAAATATATAGTATGGTATATATGTTATTATTATCATTATTTAATGAAAAACTATTACTTCCCAATTTTCCATAATGATGGTTGAGAAATGGAATAGTTACTCATTTGTACATAAAACCTACCTTCTCCATGATAATAGCATACATCATTTCTTAAAACCAACATTAATAAGATTTTTTAAAAGAAAAATTAATGTATAAATAATAAAATTATTTCCCTATTATCTTTCTAGGTAGGTTTAAATGATGACCACTTTGACCATAGTCAAATTTATCATCATTTTTGACACAGAAGCTAAATATGGTCAGACCATCCAATGTGAACATATTTGATTATATAATAATATATTGCATTATAGTATGTGAAATAAAATTAACAATAAAAATGAAACATTTTCTCAAGATATAAAATAAATAATATTAGTTTATTATTCATGAGGATAAATATTCACATGATGAACCAGACTCATGGTAAGGTATTTCATCTCCATTTTATTTCATTGATGTATATTTCGATGTTATGCAACTATATTCAATTATAAGGTGTACAAAAAATTACTATGAGATGTTATATAAACAATATATCAATACTCATTGAATAAAATTATTTTTCTATTCTTAATCTTTCATAGGTATTATGATTCAATTATTTTTATGGTGATAAGGGATTTTTCATTAAAAAATAACATTTACTGTTTTCCTTCCAAAACCTCTAATTCCAGGTCTTTGTTTTTTACTACGATTTTACGAAAAAATTTATATTGTCAAAAAATATTTATAAATTACTATATGTTTCACATTTTATGTTATTTTTAATGATATTACAATGAAATATTTTTACGTGTTTTATATAGAATGTTTTGAAAAATGAATAATGGAATGTTCTATTCCTAACATATTGAATGACAAATAATTTTCTACTATTATGACCATTATTTTATTTATTGCTTCCTATTCAAGATATAATATAATCCAAAAATAAAAAAGTATTCCCCATTTATGGTTATTTTGGTATTGAAAATATATTTTCAATAGAAAATGGTACTTTTATATTAAAAATGAGTTTTTAATAGAACATGGTCTTTTAAAATACAAATTTGATTTTTTATTATTTTAAAATAGTTTTTAAATTTTATTTATGGAAAGTGAAATAATTTTTTTTATTCATGTTATGGTACATGATATTTATACATGAGAACAGGGTGCACCCAGATAGCTCTCAGTGAGCTTATTACACCTTGTATTATAGGGTAGACCTGATATCATCGGGTGAGCATGTTATATCATTTATGACGGGAAACCTATATAGTAAAGGGAGAAACCATTAAAGGTTATATTATTTGGTGTACCAAATAGAACATGATGAGCCAATTATTTTTTAAATGATGTGTGCACCCATATTTCCATCTTATCAATTAGATAATGTTTTATCTTAATAAAAAATACGGATGGAGTTACAAATGGGATTATCCTTTAGATTTAACTGGTCCCCAGTAACTTCTAACACAAGATAAAAATGGTTATCAATTTGATGCTCAGTGTTACTCATAAGGGTTCTTAATTTCTTGATATTCAGTTTAAAATATTTCATTGAGAAAAATATTTGTGTGTTTCTTATGTTAAAATGTTTTATGGATTTTTCTTATATAACATTGATGTAATTGTAAATATTTCTTCAGTTTTCATGTTTTTACAAAACTAACTCTTTCTTTGTTTACATCCCTTTCTGATAAATTTTTTTCTCATATGATCTTTTTAAATTTTTTTCATAGGATTTTAAATGTAAATAAGTATGTTGATTTGAATTTTACGAATATTTTTCATGAAATGAAATAACATTTTGTTTTAAATGTATTATATGGTGGGAAAATGTATTGTGATTAATAGTGTCCAATTTTATTATATGGCATGGTTATGTATGAGTTAGGGACTAATTATATAAAAATCTAAATATGAAAAGGTCCTAAACATGATAGAAAGTACATTATGGTATAAAACTCAACATTTTTTAATGTTTATGGTTGGTTCCTTAATATTATATATCAGGGAATACTAGACTCAATGTTTTTGAAACACAAATAGATTTATTAAACTTAATGGCCTTTATTCTAGTTATCAAGGATAAATACTGAAGGTTTTTTCAGTATAATCCTTTTCATCATGATAAATATTCATTAAAATCATATTTATAATCCATTTGATAAATTTTTTAATTATTGTCTATTGTAATTTAAAAGAACATTATGATATATTGATGTCATATAATTTGTGAAAATGTTTCTATAAAAGAATCTCCATTAAAATTTACAAACTAATCTTATTTTATGTTTCTTACAACATATCATTTACCATTAATATTGTTTTATAAAATCCATTTAGCTCCAATGATATTTTAACCTCTTGGCCTTGGAAAAAATCCCACATAACATTCTTTTAAATTTTATCCAGCTTTTTATTCATAGAATTTATTCATCATTTATGCTCAATAGATTCAATAATATATTGTGGATCAATATATGAAACTAGAGTAATTGGGAAATAAAATACAATCCATATTATATTCTACACCGGTGCCACATAATTTATAATGGTATGTTAGGGATGAGCACATTTTTTCATTTTATATTTATGTTTTTTGATTTACAATTTCACCTCCATCATAAATGGTATAATATGAATAAATTTTAGCATTAGTTGATTTATATCTGTCTTCTTCCAATCTAACATTTTCATAATTATAAATTCCATCTTTATTTTTATTTTTAATAATTTTAGTGTAACACTAACTCAAATTTAATTGATTTTAAATGATAATAATAATAAAGTTTTCCCATATCTTATTGAATCACTTATTCTTACACATTATTCTTTTTATATTTTATAAATAACCCATAAAAATTCCATATTCTATTATGTAATAAAATTCCCCTAGATCCATATATATTAAATTCATTACTCACAGACTACTAAATAAATTCAAATTATTTCACAAATCATTTCTTCAAACACCAAATCTCATAAGTATTCAAATTTTATCCAGATATCTTTTTCAATCTATAATAAATAAGTATATATATAATGAAAAATTTCTCAAAAATAAGATTAATTTTTTATCTCTTCCAACAGAGTCTATGATATATCAACATGGCTTCTATTATATCACATTATAACTCCATTTTATTAGGGTATATATAGAATTTCATATTCATGAATAACAACTTTTTTAGAGTGATATAATTCAAATTAATTAAAATTATATTATCTTCCATTCCATGTCCATAGTTTATTGATAAACATTTATATATCTATTTCATAATCTTCTTTTGAGATTTTGTAACTTTTAGAAAGACTTATATTTCTTCCACTTCAATAGAAAATTAATCATCAATTTGAAATAATGAATAAAGGTAGAAAAATTAAGATCACATTTTTAGGGATGCCTACAAAATTAAAAAATATTATTTTATTAGTTATTGTTCTGTATTAAATTGTATCATTATTATTTCATGAATTATCTGTACTATTTTACCAATTTGACAATGTTTCACAAATAGATGTTCCTTTATCACCATAATTAGGTAGATTTTTATAGATTCATCTATAAATAATTTCTCATACAACTTTGGTCAATAGATCCTAACATTTTATACTAGTTCTATTAAAATACATTATAATAATTTAACAAGAGTTAATCATGTCAGCAATCTATATTAGATTACCATTTATTCTTCTCCACATGTTTATAACTATTCCACACTTAATTTTTTCATATATATTTATTATCTCAATAAATTAAATCATTAAAATCCTTAAAAAGTTAGATAACACTCACAAGATTATATTATATACCATATATAAGAATAATTTATATTCCCTTGAATAGTTGGGATTAAATCCCAAAAATTACTACTCAAATTATTTTTAATGGAATGTCATAAAAATTGTTACTAATTTTTTAGCATGAAATTGAATATTAATTTAAAAAATTTATATTGTATCATTTAATAAAAAATCCTAGAATATTAATCCACTAATGATAATTTTTTATGACTTTTAATTGGACCTTAACCATAAAATAGTTACCCGATGTATTTTTTTCCTTGTGATTAAATTTCACTATCAGCATATTATGATTATTCTAAAAATAATTTCAAAGATTCATCATCATATTTAACATCATTGTATCATATCCTAAAATCACATTCCAAATATTCATATTTAGTTTGAGTGTTCATATTTTAATAATTATTATTCATATCTTTAATTGTTTCATTTTTGATAATCATCATCTCTTCTGAATCCTTCCCAATAAATACATTCTTTACATTTATGGGAACATAATATTATACTATAAGAAACATAGTATTTGTATAATTTATTAAAATATGAGGAAACAAAATTAAAATGTTGTCCTTGTATAAACAAAATTAATATATTATCCTTTAATAATTGTAATAAATTCACTATAGAAATTCTATCTCTTTCTAGGTAAATATTGGGTTTTCTTTATTTACTTGGGGAAATAATATTACATATCTTTAAATTAATTTGGTTTTCAAAATTTTTATTTATAAAAATATTCCCATATTTTTCTTTTTAAATTTAAATAATATTTGATATAGTTTTAAAAACATCAATATTTATTGGAGTACATTTTTAATGTTACATGGGTTGATTATCTCATCTAATACTGTTGATTTATCGTTAACAATATTTTCTATAATATTTTATCAACCATTTAAAGGTTTTATCAATATCAAGACACATTGATTTAATTTTACGCAAATAATTTTATTTATAAATACAATTCTCGTCATGTCTCTTAGAACTATTTACTCATTGAAAACATTGATTTTATTATACTAACAGAACAAGATTCACTTTGTGTTAATTTTTTAGTATCCCTAATTGTTTTGTGGGGTTTGTAATTTTATCAAGAAAAACCTATTGTTCATAATTAAATATATGTATATTATACCTTTACTCATCCTCTACATAACATAAATAATATAATTTTTTTCTTTTCAACATGATAAATCTATATTTTATATCATTATGTGATCATCTTAAAATTTGAATCATTTATTTGTAATGACCTTTATTCTTAATATTTACATAAGAAATGTCAACACTTTCTTATTGAAAATATATTATTCCTATAAGGAAATAATTTTATATTTTTCTCAATATTCATTTGGTTAATATCTTCTTCTCATCATATTCAGAATAAACATTGCACTTCTTTGAAAATAAATTATAAAATTACTAATTCTTACAAAGTGAAAAAAATTTAATTTAATTTTAACATCTTATTTTCCTATTATTTTTCTATTTTTTTAATATTTTTTACAAAAATATTTCATATTCTTCATCCAGTACCATATTATTTTTATATTAATTATGGAAACCATATTTATTATACTTTATTTTAATTGATATCATTACTTTGAAATAAATTTAATTATCATTCATGAACATTATTTTGAAAATATGATCATTTCTTATCACATATAAAATAAGTGTATTATCTAAATCAATCGGTCATAATTGATTTTAATCCCCACCTTCATGTGAGGAAATGTTTTTATCCAATATATAAGGAATAATTATTTAATATTTATCAAACATAGGTATATCCCCTAATGTATCATGAATTATTTATATTTTTTTCTCATATTGATACAATAATGTGAAAAAATAATTAATAATCTAAAAATAATCAATCATTAGATCATTATACCTATGTCAAACAATTTTAAACTTTTATACTTTCACTTTCATATTATATTCATAGATATTCATACTTTTACCTGAAATGTATTTTAAAATCTATATTCTTGTCAACTTGGTAATCATTATTCATTTGGTGACATGAAGATAAAGTTGATTACTATTTAATCAAACAAATATTTTCCTTTATTATTATTTTTTATTGGACCATAATTATATATAGGATTGAAATTAATAATCTCAAAAAAAATAACCTTAAATTCATGAGTGAAAAGAAAATAAGTATTCCTATTTTTCAATACATATTATTATTTTCCATAAAATGTTTTTTTTCTAATTTTATTAATAAAATAATGATTTTTTATCTTTTGACTAGCCACAAATGTATCCATTTAAGGGAAGCGATAAAAATATGATACTAGTTGAGAATCCTAGGGGAACTATTCAGTAACACTGATATGGGTGTTTGAAAAATGTTACCTTATTTTTATATTTTTTTATAAAATTTCCCCTATAATAGATTACATGTAATTTCCACCAAATATTGAAGACTCAACCACACCTTTATATAGCAGATAAAGAAAAAGGAAAGGGCCCACACTATTTTTACATGGTTCTCTCCCAATCCTGGTGACTGAAACAAAACTATTTTTAGTTAAATACAAATAATAAATGATCTAGTAATATGTTAAAGTGAAGATATTTAGCGAAGGTACCATCCATAATACAATGTTATTTAAGAATAACTTTTTTCTCCATAAAATATTATTTATATTTGATCCATTCAGTTTAAATTGTATTATTACTATAATTAAAAAAGATTAGTTTTTAATATGTGAATTTTCTTTAAAAGATAAATCATATTTACCTAAAAATATTTTTATCACAATAGTTATTTAATTAAACTCTTGATCTAGAATAAAATCATAATCCTTTAGAATATTAAGGATGAATGTGCTCTATTTTATTCTCTGACATTAATTTCTAACATATTTAGGAACAACTAAAATATATTGGTCTATCATTCCCAAAACATTTCCACAAACAATATTGTTCTCTAACTCTTCCCCTATTAAATATCTTAATTTTTTAGATAATGATATTTTCTCTATTTAAAAAATTGTATTCCCTGTGTTTGTTTATCATGTATTCTTAATTTTTCAACATTTTTAAAATATTAACATATGAAAAAAGAATTTTTCAATACATCATATAGAGAAATTTCATTTTCATATTTAAAAATCTATATTTTTCATTAAATATACATCTTTAAATCACAACAATTTGATGATTTAATTCTCTATATGAGAAATTTTTAACACATTAAAATATTTTACATTTTATAGATAATAAAACTAATTTTACCTGTGGTTAATATTATGTAGCTTCTATAAATATTTCTTATTTATATGCATGATCAAATTACACTTATTCGAGACAGAAAATATCAATATTAATCTGACATGAAATCCTTGTTACTGTTACATAATACAATCTTTAATAATATATTTAATTTTAAATCATTTAGTTTCTAATACATAAGAATCACATTATTAATTCCAAATCTCTAAAAAAATTACTCGAACTTTATAATGTAAATTTTAATCATAAAAATCTTGATCAAATTCTTGTTTACTCTTATATAGCCATAAATTATTAATTAGCATAGTAAAAAAACATTTCAAATCATAAACAATTATTAGAACCTCTTTAAAAATGTATGATTCAATCAAAAAACATCTCCAAAAAATTATAAGACTTTTAAAATGAATTTAAAATCAAATTCAACGAACCATAAATAATTCAATAGGTTCTAAAAAATTATAAGAACATGTAAAATATTAGGTATTGATAAAAAAACATTTGAAACAATTGATTTAATCAAATGAATTAATCTAGTGTCTAAATATTATTTATATATTAACCCTTTATTAATGGATGTAATTTTTTAAAAAAATTCTAATCCATGATCAATACCCTTTATTAACTCCTCCAAAAAATAATGGTGAACCTTTATATTTATTAAATAAAATCCAAACTGGATAGCAATTATTCCTAATTTCATAATTAATATATATATATATATGGATATAAAATTAGTGGATAGTACACATTAATGGTGAAAAAGTGAAATTATGTTCTAATATTATCCACTAAACCCAAAATAGTGTTTTTTCATTTAAAGGCCCCTGGATAGCCCTATACATGATCCAAGGTTATTTAACCTATTTTTATGTTTTTATGTTCACTAATTACATTATCCTATTAGGATTTTGATGGGATATATTAATTTTTTGGAATATCAAAAATATTTTTTTATATTCAACAATATTAACATGAAAGATATATCACCAAATTTGAACCAAAATATCTCTTTATATTTAAGGTCTTCAATGAGCATAAATAATGTTGAAATATATGTGTTATGAGAAATTTAAATTTTTTAAGTCAACATTAATTAAACATAAAATCATATCCTAAAACATATGGATCTATCTTTATCTATATTTAACTCCAGAATCATCCCATTATTTATATCTTCCACATTCTCTTATTATTCAAAATCATCACTTTATACAAATTTTATTTTATCTTGAATGTATTATTCTTTAATAATTAGATCGTATTGGGATATAATTTAATCTTTTATGATTTAAAGCCCATTATACATTCATTCATAAAGATTTAAATATTTTATCATCATCATCGATAATGTTTCATTATCCATTTCTTAGATAGAATTTACCACAATGTTCACCTTCTAAAATGGTAATGTAATGAGAAATCATAATTTTTTAGAATATGGAAATAATTTTAATGAGTTTTTTTTATAAATTTATAGGATATTTTTGAGAATATCAATGAGTATAGAATCTAAATTCATGATTTATTATATATCATGTAAAATAACCTCATCTATTATATCAATTAGGGAATCATATGATTAAAACATTGATGAAAATGTTAGAATGTTCATGTAGTTTTTTATATTTTATGAAGTCTCTCGTGAGAATTTATAACATGTTTTATTTGAATAAAAACTGCTTTTTAAATCATATATGAAAATATAAAATTTCAAAAGGGGTAGGGGTCAATAAAATTGATAATGTAAAATTTTAATTTATAAACAATTTACCCTTAAATAAAATAAATTAGAGTTATTTAATTCAACATATTGTTGAAAAAATTTACTATGAATATAGATATAATAATTTATTATGAATTAGTATATCAATGGATGTATGAGTAAATAGATTTCATTATATTTTTAGATCATTAAATTTTAATCTTAATGGGGTTATAAAAAGAGAAAATATTAAATATGAAATAATCATATAGATTTTATATTTCTCTGAGAAACTATAAATATAGAAGGGGAAAATTCTTTAATACACCCCCACTAATATTGGTCATTATCATATAAAAGAATTTAATGTAAAGAAGGAACCACACTGTAATGGAGAAATATATAATTAAAAAAATTTAAATTACTAGATTGACTGAACACATAAGTTATAAGGAGGATCATGATAGGAAATTCCATCAAAAACTTTATATATATATATATATATATTTTATGTTCTTATCATTGAATATTAATTTATTTAAACTAAACTAGTATGGGATATTATACCCAATTTGGTCACTAACGAGTGTAGAATGTTTCCAATTTTTGATGTTATAAAATAGACTTTATCCCTGATATTTCATTAATTTAGAATAAAAAAATTGATGTTTCTATTTTCGAGACTTATTCAAAAATAAATGAGTAGAGGGAAATTTTCTATCCAAAAACTTATTGGATATAAATATCAAGATATAAATGATGCGAATACAATATTATAACTCTTTATACGAGTTGGAATTAATTTAAAAAAAGGACAATCCATTAAGTAGGTGAAGATATATTCATGATAGACATAAATAAATGAGAAAGGCATTTATAGAATATTAATAAGAAAAAAATTATTGATATCAAATTGCATGATATTTTCACCAGAATTCTCCATTAACAATATATTAATATGTATTATCTGATTTATCAATTTATTTTTTTATTTTAAATTTCTTCTCATAATTTATTTATATATAGATAAAATCTATCTATTATGAAATATTGGCATTGGATATTTTACAAGGTTTATAATATAATAAAATTTTATTTAAAAAATTCAGCTTTCACAGACTCATCTGTAAGTATATACTTCTTGTATCATGGTTCATTAATTTATTTAATCATGACATGGAATATATTAAATATACTTATTAAAATATACTTAAGAATAATTATAATGGTTTATTAAAGAGTTGGGAAAAATATATCCATTATACTCATCTAATCCTAAAAGACTAAATGCCATGATTTTTGTCTTTATGGTATTCAAAACATCTTCCACAAGTCAAGGAATAATAGAACAATTGTTTTAGGAATAATTCTTTTTTGGTCATGATTTTAAATTTTTCTATTATCGTATTATATATATATTTAACATTATCTTATTTGTTTAAATGGGTGAGATCGAATTATGAGGCTGGTTGTAAAGATATCATCACAGAACTCATATTATATATCATAGAAATTCATCTGTTTTATTTATTTTTTTGGTTGATATTTATTTGGTTGTATAGAAGCCATATCATTATAATATTTTACTACTAGTTTAGTGATTAATATTTTAAAATAATACTAAACTAATACACCATATTTTAATGATATATTTGAGGTCAGCAACACTTTATTATTCATCCATCGTTTATTTATAGATTTTATTGTTCAACTGTTAACATATTTCTTCTCATAGATAACTCTAAATAAAAATAACTAGGATGATTTTCTATATAATAATATGATTTCCAATTTTCCATTGAAAAAATCATTTTTGAGGATTTTTTATGTGTCATTAGTAGGATAATGAAAAAATATCACATTTTTGGATTATGATGCATAGGGTCATAGGTTATAAAAACAATTAAATGATTAATATTTAGTGATCAATGTTGGTGTTTAGGTTATTTGTGTCTTATTAATATGTTTTAATGATCAATGTCTTATATTTATTTAAATTGGGAATCCATGAGGTTTTGAAAAGGATGTATCTAGAAGAAGACCTAATAACGAATCCCTTTTGATGATCAAATGATAATGAACATTATGACATAAAACAAAAGGGTTCACTGAGTCTTATTATAAAACTTATTCCTAGATTTTAACCATGGGGAAAAATGATGAATTATTTAATAATATAATAGTCCAGTTTCATTTATAAACTTCCTATTACACCCTGACCTAGGATCCCATATCTCATTATGAGAGTGTGGTTTTCACATTTCCTTAATTACATCCCCAAATCACCATAGACCACTAAACATTAGTGAGGAATAAAAGAAATTATATGGAATTGTTTTACCTTATTTGTAATAAAAAAATACATACTTAGGAAAATATTCATTGAAATATCCACCATGTTTGAAAACATATTAAACATAAAGAATAAATTTATTTTCTAAATACCATAACAAACTAAAATATGGAATAAAACCCAAAGTTGCATTGTTCTTAACCACAAATGAAATTCCAAAATTATGAGACACCATATCCAATATCACAACCTCAATATAGAACTAAAACTCACCATTTAAAATTATCATATTTTCCTATACCTATACCATTTCCAATAATGTCTTTATATTCACCAAATTTCATATATAAGTGGAGAGTATAAACTCATTAGCATTTCCCAAACACACCAATGAATTCTAGGAAATTTAAATTTCCAAAAGAAATTCAATATATCTTTTGAAATACAAAAAAATTATAAGACTAAATATTTTATTTAAATAGATTTTTCAAAAACAATGTTATAAATTCTTGGATTCAAATAATTTAATAAATACACTGAATTAATTATAATTATAAAAAACTCTAAAACTAGTGTTTTCTCTTCCAAAACCAACATCCTAGAAATGATCATTATTTCCAAAAATACATGAAGGCATACCAAATTAAAAATTCACTTGAAATAGTAATTTATCATAGTCTAAATAAAATCCTTATTTTCCTTAAATTGATTTGGTAAATTCCAATTTCCCCAATAAGAAAACCACATGATTAGGCATTCCTCAACATGTAAAAATGAAAAGTTCCTATTTCTTTATTTCCTTTTCTACATTGATTTTACAATGTAAAAATATGTTTTTATTAATTAAATACTCAACCCAAAGTGAGTGTCTCCATTAAACCACATTTTCATCAACTATATCTCACGTAAACATATTTTTTAAAACCATCACTTATCTTTTAATGACACTTAGAGATTTTAAATCATATTTTCACAAAAATTATAACAATAATTGATCTATATATTTGGGATTAATAAAAAACCATTTGAATTTCATATAAAAATCTAATAAATTTGTAATTTTTTTAACAAAATTAATTCAATCAAAATAATTGATAATTCCCATTTAACCAATAATATTATAAAATAATAAATCAATAATTAAAACTATACTATGATTTCTATATAAACTTTTAAAATATTTTTCGATAAACTACATTTTCAATATTCTAAAATAATATAAGTATCAAAATTATAAATCAAGATTTTTAATTTATTAAATTTTATATGAAAAAATTCTATTAAATCACATAGAATTTGTATAAAATAAAAATATTTAAAAACAAAAATAATCAATACAACCATAATTTAAAAAGAAATTATCAACTATAGTTAGCAATAGGACATAATTAGTCAACATTAGATAATAAATTTACCAAATCGTAGATCAGATCTAATCCACCTACCTAGTGACATCATCATCATAATTTACAAATTTGAAAACCCATAAATCATCTTGAGTGATGAACCATTCAACCCTATTCATGAGGAATAGAAATCCTATTTTCCAAATACCAAAACTAAAACATATTAAATTAAATATTAGGGAATTTTTGAAGAATTGAAGTCATTAAGAGAGTGAAATAGTTTTTTAAGATCCAAATAGAATATTCAAACCCTATCATTAAATTATCTGATAATTCATTTTATCATCTTAATAGATTCATCTATAATTAGTACATTAGATAAAAAAATTCTCCGAGAAAGAAATATTTCCATCATATTATGAATGAGTATTTTAATTGGGTTATATGGATTCTAATTTTTTTAAATGAAATATGTTTTAAAACCATCGACATAAAATTTTATCTTATATAATGTGGCTAACCAAGAATATAATAATACTCCCACTTCTAGGCCTAAAAAGCATTCTACATGGTTAACATACGAGAATGGGTTAAAGAAAATCAAATGGGTTATATTTTTTTTTTTAAATTTTCACCCCAAATCAACCAAAACCTAAAATGAGACATAAATGATAATTATAAGGGATCATAATTCTCCCAAGAAGAGGATTTTTTAATCTAAAAGATTCACTTCACTTTTATACTACCAATTTAGATTAAATGAATACTATACGTGATATATTTCTTAACACACAACACCGATCTTTAATCAAATTTAAACATATTATAAATATATTATTTACATTTGACCATTATAAAATATATTTTTAATTATAGGAATGATAAAGAATACATAAATTTTATAATATTTTTTATGGTTTTATATAATTTAAATTTATTTATTATTTCATAAAAAATAAGAAGTATATATTTAATAAACCCATTTTTTATACTAAAATATTTTTTCTCCAAAAATGGGTTTCAATGCACTTTTTGTATAGAAAATAAACATTATATCTACATTTTTCATAAATATTATTCAGGTAAATGAATTAAATTTTTTAAATAATAATTTCATCATTATTTTTGGGTTAGTTATTTGTATTTTTCTAGAATTATTTATTATCCAATTAATAGTATGAAATATCACTTTTTTATAAATTTATTTTCGTTTCCTTAAAAAAAATTTAAATGACCCATAAAAATTTTATTTATAATATGAATTAATATATTAATAATTTATTTTGAAATCTTATAATAAATTACATAGGAACCTTTATTACACCCAATTTTTAAAAATGATCATTTTGGGTTCAAAAAAGCATTTTTCTAAAAGCTATTTTTTACACAAATTTTTTTGTTATATTAATATATAAAATAAATTGGTAATTAATAATAATTTTGAAGAAATTTATATATTATATATTCAATAAAATATTTTACCATTCATTTTATTCTTTACAAGGTAAGTAAGGGATGTAATTTAGTTTTATAATTAATTTTTTTCTTTAAATGGTTTTTTGTTATGTTTTCCATGTTGATTTAAAATAAACATCCAAAAATAATAGAAATTGATTCTAGTAAAATAGATTCCATATTTTGAATCAGAATAAATAATATAATTTAACAATTAAAAATTAAATTTTGTTCATCATGGAATATATATACCATAAAATTTTGTTACCACAATTAAGGTTAAGACAAGTTTACCGTGGTGGTTTAACTAAATTATAAATGTATAAATGCAACATAAAATTTTGAAAATATAATTGTATTAATATATTTCAAACATATCATATCCTAACTTTTATTTCATTGATTTTTGAGCTACAATCACATAAAAATAACCCTATAATATTAAAATATTTTAAGTATTTCCATATATGTCTCTCCCCTCCAATAAAAATGTTAACCTTATATTCTCCCATATTTACATAATTTGATCATTATAGGTTGAAAATTCTCTTAAAAACATTAATATATTTTTTCCTTCATCATATAGCTTCTGTTGTGGTCCATATAACTATATTTTAAGGATCAAGTTATAAGCCAAAGGAGGTCTCTCAAATAAGAGGTACCAATCATAGCCCGGGATTTTCAATTTTATTTATTATTATATTTTTTATAAAAATATTTAATTGATAAACACATGAGGAATATATTTTAATAATTATTTTAAAATTTTATTATGTTGACTTCCCAGCCTTTTATAACTTCTTCTCCACCAAATGTGAGATTAAACTATCACCCACGCTGATGTGTAAACTACCACCAGCATGTAAGGATATGATTCATTTTCCATTTCCAACAATCAAGATTGGTTATTTTAAAGGATTTGAACTTTATATCTGATATTTGTGACATATTTAAACTTATTAAATCATAATATATTATTTAACAATATACCATCACATCCATTGGTATGCAATAATGTCGCTTATGTATATGTATGGACAAAAACCTCCACGAAGCGATGAGATTCATTTTCCATTTCCACATTACTAGGTTGGTAATAAGGATATATTTAAAAAATATATATTATATTTATGATAAAATAATTATTCTCTTTTGGTGAATTATCATTTAACATTCATTCTTCCATCCATTAAAATTTTGAAATGTCACTCATGCATATGTATGGATTACCATATCCATTATGTGATATAATTTATTTTTCATCCCTGCCAAATTTTATGAATTGATATAAAAGAATATATATTTATTACATGTTATAATTATTAAATGATTAATATTCTTGAGATGATGGAAATTTGAAAAATGCAATGTCAATAAAACTACTAATATAAAACACACATGAGAAATGAAGCAATTAACACCAGAGATGATGACATTCATAGTCAACTATCAATAAAATAGTGTAACAATTTTATATACATATCATAGATGATATTATAATTGTGTAACTTTTTCATTAAAATGATTATAATATATATATATATATATATATAGATTTACCATATAGTTTTACAGAGAAATTATGATTCAGTTAGTACATAAGGTATTTTTTATTCGTTTGAATATTGTTTAATTAGTACATATTTTATGTTAGGAACCTATTTTCGTTTTTGAGTTATATTTAACAAACCTTTGAAATTTTATTTCCTGGGTTATTCTTAACTTATGGTATTAAAATATATAATTAAAAAATTTAATCTAATGGGATTACATTCAAAAATTATGAACTCGTAAAGGTTCACAGTCCAAGATTCTCTTCATTGGGACAAATATTTTTCTATAAAATTATGTTATTTTTTATAAGTATATACATAATGACTTTTTTGTGTCATGAATATAATCATGTTAATTTTATTCAATTTTTACTTGATTTACTTTCTTTTAGGGGACATATGACTCAAAATTTATTAAATCTATTATCTTTTTTCATTAGAATCTCATATTTTGGGATTGTTTATGCATAAAATTAATATAATAAAATTATATGGTATATAAATCTCAAATATGATTATTTTTATTCCCCTATGGTAATTTTGGGATATTTCATTTATTTACTTTTTTAAACACTTTATGTACATAGGATTCCAAATTATTTTTTTTGTGAAAACTGACTTCATATATCTTTTAGGAAGATAATATTTTTCGTTCAAATCCATATTTTATTAAAATTTATTTCCTGAATATTTTTATCAGCCTTTAAAGATAGTATAATTTCATTCTTACCCATATTTTAATTGAATAATAAATTTGTAAAATGAATATTCTTGTCAATTTTCAAATGAGGTAATTTTTACTTTTTATTGAAATTATGCAAGGTATCATTATTCTATCATAAAACCATTGAATAAATTATCCCACCATCTTGAAGTCACTTTTATATGATGATTTCAATAAAATTTATATAGTTATTTTTTTAAAAAATATTTTTCTAAATGTTTTGTACATTTTTAGATTTTAGATTAGTGAATTAAAATTTAAACGATAATTTTTCCTCAGGAAATATTATAGTGGTCATTTAAAGGTATTTTCATCTATAACAACATCCTTTGAGGTTATTATTATTTACCTACAATGTGATCCATATTTACTATCTATATTTTCTATCTTTATTTTTATGATTATGTTGATGGAATATTGTTGAATCCTATTTTATTTTTTATTGTCAATGATTATATGTATTTATAAATGTTTTTATGGTTTTACTAAATACATTAATGAATTTTGATTATTTGAGGGATGGGTCTGTTAAATAAAACTAATTTATTGACTAAATATATATGTTTTATGAGATCAAATGGTATAAGGGAGATCATCACATTGTCAAAAGAGTGTGTACAAGTACTTATCTAAATCCTTATAGGGGTATATGAGAGGTAATCCCAATCCCGAAGGAGGGTACCTAATTGGTTTCCCAATTCCAAATAGAGTACTATTGGCAATGGAAAATGCATCCCCAAAATTTTCCAAATGCTTCCATACATGATCCAATATTGTAGCCCATTTTGAAATCTTCAATTTGACTAGTCGTAGAGCCCGAACAGCATTATGAATAAGGAGTTATAGACATTTGATGTTGGGATGGAAAACTAGTTTGCAGAGCCCATTCACGAAGCTCCCTCTAAGACCGCGGAGAAGAGGGAACTTAACCGGAGCCTCTGCGAGCGCCATGAAGGTTGATGACAGTTGACTCTATGATTACTATGAAATTGAGGGAATTTTATTAGAGCCTCCACGAGCATTATAAAGGATGATGATGGTCAAATCTGTGATTATGAGAAACGTGAGGTTACTCCCTCTATTTTTGGAAAGTGATGTCCTTCACGGCGTGCATTTGTGCTCTACAGCATGCTCTTCCGACCTCCATCACCTACAAATAGCCAGCTCAACCCCTTGATAAGCACGGTCACACCTCCCCTTGGTTGGTCGATCTCCCATTTTGCAGAACTCCAAAGCACCACGAAGAGATTCCCTTCGCAAAGGGCTCTACCCTTTATGAAGGAGGTAGCTCATTCATGTTGCTCAAAGATCTGGGAGCCGCTTTATACAGCGAACCACTTTGTAATGAAAATTGATTTTCTTTGCGATCCACTTTTCTCGGCAAGCCCCTTTGCTCTACGAGAGCCTATTCTACACAAGACGCTATGCTCTACGGGCATCTTTCATTTGTGAAGCTACTTTTCAAGACCCTGTGCTACTTGATCCCCTTTTCATCACGATTTTCTTTACTCCGCAAGTCCAAGTTCCGCGAGCAGTATTCCATCACGAAGATTCTTCATGATACCCTATGCTCCATGAGCACCATTCCTTCATGAATCTCCTACCTTCGCACCCACCAGTCAATACCGTGGGGGCTACGGCCCCTGCACCCCCAGTCGACGTCAATACTGACCATTGGTCCAGGCATGGTCCCATTACTTTCGTCACTCGACCCCATGAAAAATGTAGAGTTTCACTGCATTCGTTTCAGGCTGGGACGTCGATATTTTCCACTACGCCCTTTGCGTATCCACCTTTCACCTATAGAATAACATGATATGAGATACTCCTGCACACACTCGGAAACACCATCAGTCGACATATTCTTCATAGTTTATTTCACATGTCCTGGGTTGAGATTCTCTTCATCAATTCCCTGAGTACCTTATGTAGAACCATTCCTCATGAAACTCATCCAAACCCCATCACCTAACTCCTATGCCCAGTGGAACCAGAAAGGGCCACTCTTGTGAAAGTCCCAATACTAGCCATTTCTAGGTTCCTTATGCCTAACAGTCCTCTCTACATGACTATAAACTGTAGCACACATTATATTCCAAACATTGTATACCTCTTTCTCAAAATAGGATATTTTTTATGTGTCAAAAAAAATATTCCAATAGTCCTCTCTACAAGACTATAAACTATATCACACCCTATGTTCCAAACATAAGATGCCTCTTGCTCCAAACAAGTGATGCCTTATGAACCAAGAATAAGATTCCAATAGTCCTATCTATATCACAATAAACATTAATATTCCCTATCATTCAATAATAGGATACCTGGTATTCCAAATAAGATATGGATTTTGTGACACGAATAATATTCCACATTCCATGATTACAGTGGAGTGATTTCAAGAGCTTTGGAAACCATTCAAGAAATACATCACTCCACCTCATGAATTTTGTGTCCTATATTTGGATCATTGTCATCTTTAATGTTTTAAGGGACCCCCTAACATCCTAGTCCCATGCCGCATTGGTTCACCTACCGTTATGGGCGATCACTATGAAAGACATTGGACGACACTTCGAGTTAGGTCTAATGTTTCGAACACGGTCAATATCCAACCCTTAATTTTTTGTCCCCAATCAGACTAATGTGATATGGAACCTTTGTATAAAACATGATCAATCATTATCCTCCATCACCATGCCACCCCCACCGCCTTCCGAATGTCTAGAAAGTGATTCACACTTTTCATCTCCCTTTGTTCGGACTGATTCCAACACCCTGGGTGTTATCCCACTTGTGCACTAGAACATAACTGTTGACCTTAATTATATTACTCTACCCACTAGTGAGTTGGGATTCCCTCATTTCCAAACATGAGGAAGATTTTATGGGAATCTTTCATGCATAATACCCATCCACTAACGCACATTGGAGGCACCCATGCAACATCCATGCGTAAGCCCGATCCATCATTGGCACTCCTTTGTGACACTTGGGCAGCTCCCATGCGTAAGCCCCATCCATCGTTGCCTCTCCATAGCAGAACTCAGGAATCATCCTTGATAAATCCCAATCCATTATCTTATATCCTTATCGGCACCCGAACAACATCCACGCATAATCCCCATTCACTAGCCTTCATGGTCGCACCTTTGCACCATGATTGTCTGGTCTGTTGTTGCCTCTTATTTCTCACACCGAGCATGACTCATGTGAGATTAGAGTAAACAGTGACCATGGAATCCTTCCCGGGCTGCCTTAATTTGTATGCCCCAATCCCTCATCCTGAACTACGTGGTCTTTGATCCTTTCCAAGGAACGGTACATTGGAAACATCCATGAGGTTCTATCCCAACACCTCCATTGGTACTGTCATCCTCGCATCTGTTCACCAAAACAAAATCCTGAACTACGTGGACCTAAATCCTTCCCACAAAAAGGTACATTGGAAGCCTCTTTGAGGATCAATCCCACCACCTATTGATCCCATCCCCCTTCACGTCGGTTCACCAACACCCATTATGAACAAGGTGGACATTGATCCATAACAAGGCAATGTATGTATGTATCCTCCCTAAGGTTCAAGCCCAATACCTACTAGACCAGACCCCTTCACATTGGTTCACCTTCATCCCGAATGATATTTAATTGTATCATCCATCCTGAACTATGTGTACTTTGATCGTTTCCATAGCAAGGAACATAGGAAGTCTCCCTAAGGTTCACACCCAACACCTACTGGACCCGACACCTTCAAGTCGATTCCCCAAACACTCCTGAATTACGTGGACTTTGATCCTTGCCAAGAAAAGGTACGTAGGAAGCCTCCCTATGGTTTAAGCCCAACACCAATCGGTCCCGACCACTCCACATCATTCCACCCTCATCCTACATGATGGTAAACTATAACCCCCCCCCCCCAATCCAGCATGATGCTAAACTATACCCATTTGAAATATGTGGGTTGGATTTCTATCTCCTAGAAAAATTACATAAGAAGCCTCCCTAAGGTTGAATCCCAACCAATGGTAAGGTATTGTATCCCCAATCGATAGTAATACATTGTATCCCCAATTAGCGGTAATCCATTGTCATCCCCAATCGACGGTAAGCTGTTGAGAACCCTAGTCATCGGTAAGTCATTGTCAATTCCCCAACCGGGACATTCTACTTCCTATTGGCCCCATCCATGCATCCATTCTCATGGTATGCCACCTTAGGTGTCCCATTGCCTCACTGAACTACGCAGGCATTGATTTCTACCACAGGGATACATAGGAAGTCTCTTCGAGGCTCAAGCCCAACATCACCATCATCCGCACATCGGTTCCATATCATTACCCCTATACTTCATTTGACTCTCTGTCATCAATCCTGATTCTTACCTAGGCCACCAAATCTTGGTGAGATCATTTCACCCACATCTCCACCGATCCTCGCAGAAATCTTGTAGCTGACCATGCACAAGACCCACTCAATCCAAAACCATACAACTAAGAGTATCCCTCTTGTGATGAGCCTCTATCCCTTCATAATCCCTAGTATGTATTCAGGTTTTTGTCCTTTGAGTACACGCTGATTCATCACCCCTTAGAACTACTTGGGTTTTGATCCCTACAGTCTACACATGATACATAGGAAACCTCCATGAGGTTTAATCCCATCCAATGGTAAACCTTGGTGTCCCTAATTCTGGGGTGCACTCTTCCTGATCCTCCCTCAGTGGTGTCCAGATCAGCCTTCATGGTGTGACATCTTCCATCTATGGGACACACCACCTCAGATCCGTCCTCATTGGGAATTCTGATCCTTCAATTTGGTAACCATTCAGGTGCACCCTCCAAGGGATGTACCAATCTGATATCTCTCTATTGGATGTTCTGATCACTCTCATTCCATCTCTATAAGACATTGAACTCATGACATCTCTCGGGTTAAACATGAAATTCCAGAGGAAAATCAATGATGATATGACATTGGCGTAGCCATCTTGGTAAGATGTTAAACTCATGGCATACCCCCATGTTAAACATGGGAAGATGAGGAAAACCTCAGAGACATGCCTCTAGTATAAGACACCATGCGAACAATGTGGGATGCATAAAGTTATTCTCCCTTGAGATTCCCTATTATGAGGAAGAATACATGTTCCCCAATGTCCACTTCTCCAGATATACCCCGACATGCTTGATGTTTTCATCTACTCTGACTGAAGGATGCCACCGTATCAAGACCCCATGGAATGTCTTGATAGAAGTAGTTTAATTAACAGGTGTCCACAAAGATATGTCATCGGGAATGAGATTCATGAACAATGAATTAATCATAATTAGAGATGTGGACTAGGTAACAGGTTCTCAGGAGGAATCCATAAAAGGAGAAACTGGAATCCCATCATCCTATTTCAATCGTGGAGAAAACATTACTGAATATGGAATGAATGTTTCCTACCATTTGAAAGTGGGAATTTAGGGAAACAATCATCGTGTCCTCTATAGATAGATGTGAGGCCCGATGAAAGCATTAGAAATAGGTACCCGAGAGGTTATCCCCATCCCAATGTTGGTGTATGGGTGCTTAGACTAAGCATATCATGTGATTGATGTCTTGGTGGGTATTCCTAACATTTTATTCCTATTATTTTGATTATTACACACATTATTCAAATATATTATGATAGGATATTATCCCATAATTATCCTCACATGGATCATGTTATGAAATTTCAATATGGTTTGTTCCTTATGAAATACCAATAATAATTCTATGATTCATGATATGGTTTATGAATTTTAAATGTAATACTCATATTATCATGCCATTATTCTCATGATATAATTATATATGATTAATGATTTATTTCTCAATTTTTTAACCATTCTAAAAATATTAGCCCCCCTTTATTTTTTACCTTTTCCCAAAGATATTAAAAAGGTTTTAGGTTTGATATATATAAGAATAGTTATAGTTATGATTATAGTAATGGGAGATGATTGTGATATTTTATATAGTAGTTGGTTATGTATCAATGTGTTAAATGACACTAAACCATAATGGTTCTAAAATAGTTCATAATGTTGTGTAACCAATATTCCTATAATAATATGTAATATTTATTTTTATAATGAATGTGTATCCTTATTTGGAATTAGAAAATGTTTTTTTGGAAAACTGGATGAGAAAAAATTAGTGAGAAAGAATAGGATAATCCTTAGTGTATGAAAATATTTTGTGTTATGGTGATGAAAGGACTGAAACTTTACAAAAATAATACAACGCTGTTTTGAAACGAGAATGTGATTGTGGACATGGAAAAAATTCACATATGGGTAATAATTCTAAATAGTGATGATTGAGTATGAACTCAATTGGTACTAGTGCAAGATGAGTGGGGCTATGACTGTACTACTATCTAGGCATTCCTAAGGCATATTATTGGTCTAATTCTAAATTTCATTATATTAAATTATATGGTATTTCACTAATGATGAACATGGATGTCCTAGGACAAACCTATGGTGTTATAAAAAGTTTCTGGATTTAGAAAACCTAGAAATTATTTACATAATTAAATAATTTCCCACTATGATTGTTATTTCTTATACTAAACTTTTTGGTTTATTTAATTGATATAACCAGAAGGAATCATGTTAATGTAAAATGTTATGGGATATAAAACCATTATCCTCATCATAATAAAAATTAAATGAGATATGGAATATAATAAAATGTGATTATCAATAACTAATAATATCAATATATGATTAACAATATTAGAATATGTGACTTTCCAAATGAACCAAATTAGAGAAAAAATGAAATTTCTAAAGACCATGGAGTAAGGAAGATTAAATATCATATATTCATTGAATATTGAAATAATTACATGGTAAAATGTCTTAATGGAATGGGAAGACGTTTTTTGTGTGGAAAATAATGTCATATAATATGTAATTTTTGAGTAAAAAAAGGAATGATTCTTTAGAATTTGGGATTTGAATAATAGTTTTTATATTGTATCATTTATGATTAAATTTTATAAATTTTAAAATTATTAAAATTAAGGAAATATATATCCTATGTGAAAATATTATGAAGAGAATAATTAAGGTTTTTTTATTATTTTTTTATTATTAATGATGAAGATTCAAAAAATGAGATATAAATGGTTTGAATTATTTTAATAATATTCCTTATGTTAAAATTTAAAAACATAATTTAGTTTATATTGATGAATATTAAAAAATGATTAATATATCATATTGTAGGAAGAAAACATTAAGGAATAAGATTAAAAATTTTGGTCAATAGATTAATATGGAATTTGAATAATTAAAGAGATGATGTATTAGGATCAATTAATTATTCTATAGAAGTTTTTTATCAACGATATTATAGTTATAAGAAAATTGAAACAACTAAGGATTATTCTGAAATATATTTACTATATTTATATTGAATAATGTTTTTATTGGTACCAAAAAACATAAAAAATTATTTAATGGTACTGTGATATTTTTAGTGAACATATGATTGAGGGAAAGATGACCCCTAGTATATTCCTTGTGATGAGATTATAATGTTAGATATGGATAAAGAGTTGAATAATATTGATAATTTAAATTAAATAGTATTGGAGAACCTAAAAATAATCAGTGATTTGATGATATAGTTTTTCATGTTATTATTGTTGTTGTTTATTGAATTTTTTATTTTTTGGAATATATTTGATATTTCATTATTTTTTTATGGAGTAAGGATATAATTATTTTTTGAAACAATTTTTGTTCTTATAGAGGTTTCATGGCTATTGATTATTTTAAGGAATGGAATAACAAGTATTATTATAATATGTCATCCTGGTATTCATGTCTTTTTTGGGTAGCATTATGGATTACCTTATATTGAATGGGGATAAATGTTTATGTTGATCTTGGAAACATTATCTGAAAAAATATTTCATATTTTTTAGGTTTTGTATCCGGTATGAAAATATTAGAGTAATTTTATGCTTAAATATTTATATAATCATTAATGTTTAAATTTGGGAGTTATTATTGAGGCTTTATAGATTTATGTGGTATTTCATCATATTAATATTTATTTATATTAGATAAATTGTGATAAAAATTTGGTTTTGTTAAATATATATAGGCAAAAGGAATTAATTTTAATTATTTTATGGATATTATGATTTAATAAGAGATTTTTTATATGATATAGGCATGAAAATTTCATATTGAATAATCATTTCATGGAGTAAGAGCTGAAATAGAAGAGGACATTGATCACAAAAATACCAAATGGTGAAATTTCACATATGAAATGTGATAAAATCATGTAATTATAGTTTATTATGTTCTATATCTTCATATTACTACTATAAATCAACTCTATTTAAATGTTTTGGAAATAAGATTATTGAAATTTTAACTTATGATTTTATATCCTTCTTCACCTATCACTTACTTGTGGTTTTTGTTGTCTTTAACTTTCTCTTGACATTTTTTTCTATCAAACTCTATTATTATTTTGGGTTTATGATTCACATCCATGTCTATATATTCTCTTCCCCGAATGTTCTCATTATCTTAAAACTTGATTATGTGTTATTTTAGGAATCCTTTATGTATCCAAATATAATATCCCATTCATTCCATAAATAAATTTTACATCTAAATGGATGAATAGTCATTAAATAACATATCATAACCATTCATGAATCATATGGGTTTAGTATATTCATATTCTTGGAAATATAAAAAACTAGTCCATAATACATCAACATCATCTCCATTTATTTCTTCATAGCTATATCATTTTTTGACTTGTCAAGCTTAATAGCATACTTCATATCCTCAAGAAATTAAATATAAGAAAATGGTTATATTATCTTTTTAGTGATGGTACAATAGGGAGATATCAATAATAACATAAGAATAATAATATTTCGATTACATTGGAAAATTATACCCATCATATCAATGATCATAATCTTGAATAATGGAATATATCATAAATTTTGATAAAATATGAATCACAAGAAATCACAAGCCATGATAGAATATGTTAAAAAAAGGAATGTGGTATATAGATAAGAATAGAATTTTATTATTATTATTTAGGGATGTTTTCCAAGACTATCCTAGTATAATCTGTTCACTTCTAAACCATCATAGTTTCCAAGGTTCACTCCCAAGACTATTATAGTGTATTGTGTTCTCTCCCTAATACATCTTAGTAGCCATGGTTAATTTCCAAGACAATTAGATTTTATTGGGTTCACTGCCAAAACCTTCTCAGTAAAAAAGGCTCACTACCAATACTACCATAATTGATACGGTTCACTCCACAAATCATCGAATTCGAAAATGTCCGTTATTAAGTTGGTTTCACTTCCCATTCCAATCATGTATAACTCATGAGATATAAATAATTACCCAATTAATTATTGGTATATATAGGTTTCACTTGTCCCAAAATGAAACCATTCAGAAGTGTTTTAGAATAACAAAATCATTTCATAACACTAGAAATGAAATTAGGTTTTATAAACATTTCATCATAATATATCCCATTGAAAATTAATCTATTTTATAAATATCATGTCCTACAGAAAATAGATCATAAATAAAATAAGATCATTATTATTGAATATTATCCCAATTAAACCATAAATAACATTATGTAATTTTATCATAGCTGAAAATAATTTTGGATGATCACTTGATATAATTCTGGAGGAAAGTATAATATATATTTTAATTTTTTGAAAATATCCATGCAATTAGAAAAGGAAAACTTTATTTGAAAATATAATTTTATAATTTTATAGTAATATTCAATGAATTAATGCATATAACCGAAAGTTCTCCTTATACCATATATGCTAAAAACATTCCTTCTGTATTTTTGTTTGAAAATTTACAAAGAACCTCACATAGAAATTGACAAAATGAATCCTTTCAAACCCTTTTGTGTGAAGTAAAACATGAGTAAAAATGAATTTGTACAATCATACAATATTAAAAAATTAAACAATTTCAAAATAACATTGTCATTTAAAAAAATATAGTTTTAAGGGAGACTATTAAAAGTTAAATTTTTAATTAAAACCCATTTAAAATAACAAATCATTTAAGTAATAATTAATAAAATAAAGTGTTTATATTTGTTGGTTATAAATCCATATAAAAAATGAAATAACTCATAATATAATCAAATATATCCTCACACATAATCTTAGATTGATATTACTGATGAAGTAGAAGGATAACCCAGTGAATTGAAATTGGGATAAGAATTCCTTTAACACAGTGTTACCAGTAAAAAATTATGCCTTATAAAATTAATAGTTATCAAATTAATCATTGAATAAAATTAATATAATAATATTTATTATATTTATTATAAAATTTCAGTATATAAAAATCATAAATTAAATAAGTGGTGAATAAGGAATATATCATACAAAAGAAAAGTGAGATGAGAAACCCTTACCTTGTGTTTTACATTAGTTTTGCGTATGTAAAACCTTTGGTATGATGGTTAAAATAATTTTATTAAATTATTAAATAAAATTGTTCATGTTAAAAATATCTTATATTTACCTTTATATCATCTGACCAAATTTTCCTTATTATATTTTATTATTCTCATTGTTTCAATTGAATTCATTATTTTTTTTCATGGTTGGTTCATTTGAATATAAATATGGGCGTTCATTTAAAAGGAATGAAAAAATACATAAGTTAAATTAAATGGTATTAATACACTTATATGTTTTTAAATGGTCTCACATATCATGTTTCATTCATAAATTATGATGATCCCATTGATAATACATTAATGACAAATGTTATGTTTAATTTTGTGGTTTTTCTAAATATCATGAACTAGTATCGTTTTATATAATATTTTGTCTATATGTTAGTTTCAGAACATGAAATATTATATAACATACCAATTAATATATTATTTAACCATAATTACATTTTTATGACCATCCATGTAGGAGTTAATGTGAAATGAAAAAACATTATCCACAGAGATGATTAACCACCATTGTTTGGAACATTAATTTGTTTCTTTGAATAAGAGGAGGTAATAAAAATAACTGTTATAATATATTCCACTCTAAATTTAATATTAAATAAACTAAATTATTCAAGATTAATTATTCCTTTAATGGTGAATGAGGTGTGGATATGGTATAAGAATAACGGAAAATAAGATAGGTGGTTGTCAAAAATTGCTTCTTAAATATCTCTTCCTTGAAGGATCCCTTAAAGACAATGGAATTTTTATTTTGGTGAGACTATAATCACTTGGGTGTGGGGAGAGTTTATAAGAGATTATTTTTCAGAAATTTTAGTATCTTTAGTTATTTTTTAGAGAAAGGGGTGTAATTTATAGTGTATGAGTGGTTGTTTTAAGTGGCTAAAAATGAATATTTTATATTAAAAGGAAACCACTTTTGAAGGGAATTAATTAGAATGAGTTTTTGTTATTATAAATTTTTTAAAGGATATTTATTCCCTATAAACACCTTAACCACCAATTTAATTATTATTACTTAGTTATTTTAAATAATTAACATTTAAATTTGACATGTTTCAAAGTATTAACTATATTGCAGGAAATATAGGTTTTACCATGAAAAAATTTTATTCCTTAAAATTTAAATGAACATAAAATCTAATTTGGAAATTTTTATTCAAAATATATAATAGATTTTACCAAAATCAATTCCCAAAATTTGAAAACATTTATTTAAAACATAAATCATAGACCCAAAGAGAAAATGGGGTTTCAAGAGGTGTATTTTTCATGAAAATGATGATTTTATATTAACTCTATTAATAATAAATGTCATATGAAAGTAAATTAAAATTTAATAATATAAAATTTATAAATATAAATTAAAATATTCAACCTTAAGTATAATTTTTTTTAATTAAAAAAGAGAATCATTATGTAGTTTAAAACTTTTTTTAAAAAATTCCTAATTTTAAACACAAATATAAACTTATTCTAAAATAAAATATATTTTTTATTGAAAATAATATAAGTATATTAAATATATATAAATAAAATATATTGATTTTAAAAAATTTCAGAACATAATGGCACTTTCATATTTCTTAATTTATCAAAATAAAAAAAACATTTTGACAAAAATTGGTATTTTTCTTTATTCAGAGAAGAATTAATCATTTCTTAAAATTCACAAAAAGCCATCCAAAGAAAATTTTAACAAGATGAATACAAAATAATTTTCATTTTACTAAATAAATTTTATAAATGTAAAAAATAATTAATTACGTGTTTTCTTTTATATAATGAAATAAAATAAATTTTTAAAGAAAATATACATTTGAAGAATAAAATACCATTAATAAAAATCATGTCTTTATTTCCTAATAAAAATTTATTATATTAATATGATTTAGAAAATTATGTATTTCATAATTTGGTTAATAATATTAATTAATTCCAATTTAATATGAGTGGTTTGGTTTTAGGGAACTTTATCTGTCATATATAAAATCTCTCCAAGTTTTTTCATAAGAATGGTATTTCAATATGAGCATGTCATATAATTTTAGTACACATGATGGATCAGGAATATCCTTCCTTACGAGAGATACATAGAACAAATCATGAAGTTCAGGGGTATTCTGTGGAAGAACCAATCGATAATCTACCATCCAGAAATAAAAAATACTTTCAAAAAAAATTCACCATGGGTATTTTAATATGCAGTAAAAAAATCAATGTCTAATATTTCAAAATTCCTTTGTGGGAAACCCACATTGCCAGAGCATTCAATAATACTTCATCTTAAAAAGAAAAAATGTCAAATGTGAAATTCACCACATAAATAGGATTCTAATTTTTTGAATATGAGTTGAAAGTGAAAACATGAACATGAAAGATAATTATAACTACCATTTTATTATGTGGAATAGAAGATATCATGGTTATTATATGGTTAATAACCATGAAACAATAAATAGAAGAGGTCTGAAAATGGTCATTGGTATCATCAGAAATTATTATAATAAGATAAAATTGTATTTCAAAGTCATTTGAGATGATATACTTACATGATTTCGTCTCATATTTATAATTTCACACTTTGGTTTTACATTGATAAATCTCCTATTAAATCCTTAATCTATGAAATAAATTTGAAATCGTAATACTAGTAAAACTATTGGATCCTAAGATCCATAATGGGGAGACAAGTGATTCCATCTGTCTGTAGTAATTTAAAAAATGGTTATCATTGATTTTTCATCCCAACTAAATATTAATATGTTAATGTAAAATTTTATCCTCTAAAAAACCAACCAATGTTCAACACAAACAATTTCATAAATGGCTACACTTATTAACCTTCCAAAATATTAAAAACCAAAGCATTATAAACATTTCCACTAAATTTAAAAAATTGACTTCTAATTAATCTCTAAAACAACATGATATAGCTCATAAATACCCAATAAAAAATATTAGAATATCATAATCATTAATTCTTTTGAAACATGGTAATAACATGAATTACCATAAAACATTTCTAAGGAATTCATGTTTTCAAAAATTAATTCCTTCATCATACTATAAATCCTCAATCCATAACCGACCTTGTTTTCCTCTTATTAATCATTTACAAGGTCATAAATATTTTCCCATTTAATTTATCACAAAAAAATGACTCCTTATCTAATTATTATCCAAACATCATGGAAAAATAAAGGGTTATCATTCCCTTAATCATGTTTTCTCACAAAATATCACCTTACCACCTCAATAAATTTTCATGGTTACAAGTACTAATCAATATACACATTCAAATACCTGGATTAAAAACAACATTGGAATAATAAATAGAATTTTAATTATTCTATAGTATCATAAATTTTTTATACAATATTATTGTTTATTTCCAATACATTAACACATAATCATTCCACTTTATTCATAACTACGTAACCATGATTCTTTATTTTATTCCTTAATACTTCTCCCATATCATATGTCATGAATAGTCACTTTATCATTAGAAATATAACCATTACTCATACAACCCTACATATTCTCTTCATGAATGTTCCTATTGGGAATTTATTTATATAATCCCCCTACATTCCATATTTATAACATTTTACTATCAACAATACCTTATGAATGCCATTATACTAATGTATTTCATTAATTTATCCTTTCACTTTTTTATTTTAATTACTTTATTTGTGTCCAAATTTTCCACACCCAAATCATATTACAATTCCTTTGGAACATTCAGTATTATGCCTCTTTTCACATTCTTTAAATGATGTAAATTAAACGTTCTTTCCTATAATTTCAACATGTAAATCCATCTTTCTATTTTTATATGGGTTATGAAACTGATTTTTTTTATATTATTAATAAAATTGTGATATTTATAAGTACACATAATATCATTGTTTCACCTTCCGAATCTCATTTAATTATGCTGAACATAAGTACGATTATCACATTCACTGTAAACATTAATCATTTAGGTTCTATCCATTGACTAAATAAAAAGATATTATAAGTAACAATAATCATAGTATGAAACCTTATAATAAATTGAATTTACTTACAAAAATTCAATATTTAAAACCTTATTTTTTAACTTCAATTTTTCATTATCATTACCCAAACTATAGGATTGTATCCTCTACTTAGACTTAGCGTTCTCACAATGGTTTTCTCATCTTAATTTCATAAGGTTAATTAAAATTTTCCTTTATACCAACAAAAACAACCCATTATTTTCATATATAGGTATTACACCTAAATATATTAATATTAATTACTTATAATATCAAAACTGTGATATAATTGTACGAGTTTAGGGTCTTTGGAATCATAGAAATATATACAACATGTTCATAAAACATCTATATAATATCCTTCTTATTCCATAATAACTAGAACCCTTTTTGACATATCATACTTAATACCATCCTTCATATCCCATGGAATATAAACATATGAAAAGGGTGGGATCATATTCTTAGTAAGGTTAAATGAGGGAGATATCCATCATAACATAAGAATATGAACATGTTCATAATATTTGGAAATTATACCTCATATATCAAACATCATTATCTTCGGTCATCAAACTAATCATAGAAGTACCTATAAAATGAATCATAATAAATAATGAGCCATGAGGGAATAAAATTGGCATAATACATGGAATTTGGCATAAAATTTATTATATAAAATAATTTATTTTGATGTAAATCCTCTTTTCCAATAATAACATAGTGTAATGTGTTCACTTCCCAAACCATCTTAATACCCATGGTTCACTTCCATGACTGTCATAGTGGATTGGTTTCAATACCTAGACCATAACTGTAGAAACTTTTCACTCCCAATACTATCATTGTGTATTCAGTTCACTACACATGCCATCATAGTATCCAACATTCACACCCAAACATATCATAGTGGCTTGGGTTCACTCCCTAAACCATTGTAGTATAAAATGTCCATTAAAGAAGCAGTTTCACTTCATGTTCTTTTACTATCCATCTCATTATATTTAAATCATTAAAAAATGTAATATAAAGATATATATTTCCCACTCATAACATAATAAAACTATATGTATGTGTTCTAGAAGAATATAATCATATCATATCCCATGAAAATAAATTGGGTTTCATAAAAAATTCATCATAACATAACCTATGTAAAAGAAATAGTTTTCATAAATATCAATCCATCATAAACATAAAAAACCATAAATAGAAGAATTATTTTATTCTTGAATTATATCCCCTATAAATCATAATTTTCATCAAATAATTTTATCTTTGATATAAAATTATTTTGAATTATTACTTCAAATAAATCATAAGAAAAATATCCTTTCTATTTTGGAAACATTTTTTTATAAATATGGAATGCAATTATAAAGTATTTTTTAGAAAATATTATTTTAATGTTATAGAGTAATATTTTTTGATGTATGTAATTTTGATGTTTGGACAATCCACTTATGTTTTATATGTTATAGAAACATTCCTTCAGTATCTTTTTCAGAAAAGTCTTAAGGAACCTCACTTCGAAATCAACACAGATAATCCTTCCAAACCATTTTGTAAAAATTAAAAAACTATAAACAAATGATTTTAAAAATAATAATATAATAGTAAAAATATAACATGATTTTTTTTGAAATATATCAATTTGGAAGAAAATTATGGTTTAAAGGGAAACATTAAAAAGAGAACTTTATAAAGAAACTCCCAAATAAATATTATAAAATTGAAGTGAGAATTAATAAAATTAATGTATTTTGTGTATTATATATAAATACAAATAAAAAAATTTGAAATTCTCTACAATATATTTAAAATTAATTTCACACATAATCTTATCACGATATAATCAATGAAGTAAAAGGCTAACCCAAAGAGTGGAAATTGGGTTAACAAATCTCATTCAACATTATCTTCAGTTGAATTGTATTCCCACAAAAATTAATTACTATAAAATTAATCATGTAATAGAATTAAAATAATTAGATTCATAATATTTCATACCAAATGGTAGTATATTCAGCACAAATAATAAATATGTTGTGAATAAGGAATACATATCACAAAAGAAAAATTAAAACAAGAAACCCTTACCTCACTCTTCAATATAGTTTTTAAACTTAAACCTCGTGTATAATGGTTGTCACGACCCACCTTCACCAAGATGAGAGAAGGGATAGCAGATTACCAGAACATTCCTTCTTCAAGTTGAAGGAGAGATAATGACCCCCGAGACTTGCCATCAATAGGTCCTGTAATGGCGACTAGCACCAAGGGTATAGAACCACACACAAGATGGAAGGCATTACCATTTTTCTTTAATATGATCAGGAGATAAGATAGTAAATCCCAAAAACACCAATACTGGGGCTAAAAAGTAATCCAAATAAAACCATTCCCATATGCATGTTACAAAATTAAATTCAACAAAGTACAAGGAGACTACAAAGGTAAAGTACCGAGAAAGTGGAAAAAATAGCAACTGCAACTATCCCAACATCTGAGCTAGTACGGACCTGCACGATACATGAGGTACTCCTGGAAACATGAAAGCAGTTTTATATATGTAGGATGAGCATACAAGTACACTCAGTAGGGAAAACCAAAGACTCTTGTGAACAAGTGGGGTGTTATTCTAAAGCCCTGTGAGAAAAGAGATAACCAAAGCACATAGCAAGGAAAACTACCCACCCAAGCCTCACCAAGGCACACTCCCCAAATAATGCAAGTCAAGTAATGTATAGTAATAGAATATCGATATTTGAGTACCCCACACAACTTTCCCACTTGTTATTGAAGACATCCTACGCATCGAACCTCTCCCTCCATTCTCACCGCAGTCCCACTGCCACACCCTGCCCGCACACACCTGGGCCACAACCAAGCATCCCGCCCAAAAACAGCAGGGCCACAACCACCATCCCACCAAAAAACACCTAGGCCACAACCACCATGCACAACCATTCCTGTTAACACCTGGGCTAGAACAACTACTGCCACTCCCGAAGACACCTGGGCCTCATCCTGAAGACTCTTGGAACACAACCTTCCCACCCACACCAGGGCCAACCACCACAACTACCCTGCCTGAAAAATATTGGGCTATAATGGACCTCAGGTCTTCACAGCCTGCCCGAAGAGTCCTGGGCTATTCGGGAAAGGGTCCAAAAAAGGAGCTGATAACCAGCCACTCATATGATTGTTGGGAAAAACACCCTCCCCAATGAAATTGGGTTGTTTGGTGCTAAGTGCTCAACCTGGGGTGGGGTGAAAATAAGAAACATAATAACTACAATAATATGTATTGGTAAAAAGCACTCATCCCAACTTATGTTTTCCAAGGACAACCTAATCACAAACACCATCAATAATATTCATTCACAAAATAAATTCACAACACTCACGGCCAAGTCACAACTCATTCCCAAAACCAACTCTCTATTTAACCCATTCTTGATTTCATGTTCAATTAATCCCATTTAAGTAAATTATGCACTACTAGGAAACTAATTGGCCTAACAACAAGTTAGATAAATAGGAACATCCAAAAACCAATTTCAGCATTCACACTTGGTTCTCTTGTGAATTCACAGCAACAAAGGTATCATTGAGATCCCTCAAAGTACTGGAACCCAACCAAGCCTCGAGATACAACCCCACACAGCTTCAGATTCACAACCAACAATCGTGCCACAACATTGGATCCCATCCCCATACACTTCACCCCATAAGCATCAGGCAGAACAACACACCTACTACCAAAATAGTGTAGGGAAACTTCCAGGTTCAAGAATATCATTCATTAGGTTCTTCTTTATGTTGGTTAAATGGGGTGACCACACAAGTATTTATGTTCACTAGGCATCCATTTAACCCACTGAGTTTATGTGACTAACCAATTTCCATGTTACAGTAATTTACTCATCACATAAGGCAAGGGTTCATTAGTGTGCATGGAATGACCACCAATGACCATGATTTTTAGGGAGCATAAGCCCATACAGTTCACAACATATAACAATTAGAAAAGTGTACATCAGAAATGTCAAATGCACCCCATCAATCTTTAACAGTCTGTTTTTTTATCCTTGTTAAGGTTTGGTTTCATCCATTCCCATAGATACAGTAGTGTACCCACCCCGCATGATACACAGTAAGGAGATAAGAAGTAAATTCCTTACTTTTTTGATCAAGGATCAATGTTCTTCTCGACGTGCCAAGAACTGGGGATGCGTGACTTGCAGGGGAGGAACATCGGGAACTCCAAAGATGAGTAGAAAGGCTCAGGCATAGGCGCACCACATTCCTTGGGAAGGGGAACTCCATGTGCACAAGAAAGAAATGGATACTAGCCAAGCTATAGAAGAAGTAACTTCTAGGGTGATATATAGATGAGATCCCATTGTTACGGGATATGGAAATTTGAACGATTTTAAAGTCAGATTGTGGTTCCCCATGCGGTTGGGCAGTTATGCACGATGGAATTAATTTCCATTTAACAATTATCCATGGAGGGGTGGTCATAATGGTTATACATTCAACATTTTTGTTTAACCATAAGGAAAACACATAACAAGGGCAGAACTAGAAGGTACGTGGAAGGGTGTGACACTGAGAAAAAACCACATGTTTTGGTATGTGAAGGGTTACCTGACTCTTGGAGGATTTTAGATATTATGTATGGGCTATAAATGAATTTGAAAGGGGTCATTAAATCATTTTTACATCAAAAGATATGTTGCGGAGGTGGAAAAGTCAGGAATTGGGAAATAATGAAGACCGCTTGGTGAGAATAAGGTGCCACCCTCACGGTTCCACCGTCACGGTGACACCATGACCTGTTCCACCTTCACGGTGCCACCGTGATGAGTGTGTGATCGCCACAGTGCCAGCATAACTGGTGCCACTGTCATGGTGCCATCGTCGCGGTGGAGCCGTGTTTTGTAAATGTAATGAACCTGGTGGGTCTGGTTCATTACATCAGATACCTCTCAAACTATTCTCGCCCTCGAGAATCAAAACTAGACCTGGAGAAAGAGGGGTTCTAAACAACCACCTCGAAAGATACCTATCAGGAGTTAACCTCATCAACATTTAGGAACACCTCTCCCTCATGTAGCTAGGAAACATTTGAAGGTCAAACTGTCCTATCATATGGGTTAGGGAGTTTCTTCCTCCATGTCAAGATATTATCCGCTTTGGGTGGCACTAACTCACTTGCATGGGTTTAATCGCATCCACCTTAATGTTTCTTTATTAGGTATCAGGTCCTCCACTCCCCTTAGTCAAGACTCTTCACACACATCCATAGAATAAGGAAAATCTCATGTTCCATAGTTAACAATGAAAAGAGTTCCATCACAAACATATACAAACAAAACAGAACAAACTCAAAAAAACTCTTGGTACTGGGTGCGCATCTGTGTCTCTCATTCCCAGGTACTTTACTCGAGCCCTCCATCGCTCCACAACATATGAACCAAAGGAATGGTCCATCCACAGAGCACCTTCCCCTCACGAGCCTCGACCATCACTGGTCTTTCCACGAAATTCACATCGTCCTCGATATCCAGCTTTCCCCAGTCGTGGACGTGTGAATTATTGTGTAGATATCATCGAAGAAGAGACCCATGGAATACATCATTTAGTATCACTAGTGGCGATGGTTGTGCTAGCTGATAATCCACATCACCAACCCATTGAAGCACTTCGAATAGTCCAAAGAACATGGGAGAGAGCTTACTCCCCCAGCCAAACCTCCATTTCCCATGCTGAGGGGAGACCTTCAAGAACATGTGGTCCTCGACCTTGAACTCCAAGGGTATCCTTCTATTATTGGCTTATGATTTCTGTCGGTCCTGGGCCACTTTCAACCTCTATTGTATAAGCTGAACCTTCTTCGTTGTGCTCTACACCACTTTCGGGCCAAGAACACCTGCTTCCCCATCCTCAGTCCAGCACACTGGTGAGCGACATGGCCTTCTATACAGAACTTCAAATAGATCCATGGTAATGGTTGAGTGATAGCTATTATTGTAGGAAAAATCTAACAGAGTCAAGTTTCACAACCACGATACCTGAAAATCCAACATGCATTCTTGTAGCATGTCCTCAATTGTTTGGATGGTGCGCTCTGTCTACCCATGTGTATGGGGGGTGGAAGGTGGTGATAAGACGTATATGAGTTCCAAAATCATGATACAATCCCCTCCCAACTAAATAGGTAAACCGTGCATCCCAATCCGAGAATATGGATCTCAGGACTCTGTGAAACTGCAGCACCTCATCCGAGTACATCCGTGCTAAGGCATCCACTGCACATGACTCCTTGATCACCCGAAAGTGAGCCGATTTTGTCAACCGGTTCACCACTACCCAGATAGAATCACGACCACCTTGAACCTAGGGTTTCCCTCTGACTAAATCCATCGAGATGTCGTCCCACTTCCACTCAGGGACATCTAAATGTTGTAACAGACTTCCTGGAACACGGTGATTAGCCTTCACCTGCTGACACACTAGGCACCTGGCCACGAACTCTGCCACCGCCCGCTTTACTCTGGGCCACCAAAACTAACTAATCAGACCCTAGTACATCTTGGAAACTACTGGGTGCACTAGTAGGGGTGAGTTTTGGAACTCACCAAGAACCCTCTCGTGCATCACTTTTGGAACAAACAACTTCCCTCGGAGAAGCATCTGATTCTGACCATCCTCCATCCACCCATCCGGGGCATCGCCTTGGTTAACCCGGTCACACATCACTTCACTTTCTGAGTCTCCCCATTGAGACTCCTCTACCTACCGCAAAATAGAAGACTGCACAGTCATCTGATATAGGAAACCCCTACCACCATCCGTCCTCACATCCAGGTACATGGCAGCCAATTCCTTCATCGCCTTCCAATCATCTGCCAACTCTCAAACTGCATCCTTTTGCGACTTCCTGCTCAAGGCATCAGCCACCACATTCCATTTTCGGGAGGTGTAGGAATTTTCGAAGTTGTAGTCTTGAAGAAACTTCATCCACCTTCGCTGACGTAAGTTCTGGTCCTGCTGGGAGAAGATATACTTCAAGATTTTGTGATATGTGAAGTCCATGAGGCGCTCCCCGATGAGGTAATGCTGCCACAACTTTAGTGCGAAAACAAATGCTACAAGATCCAGATCGTGGGGGGAATATTTATGCTCGTGAGGATGTAACTTTCTACACCCATAAGAGATCACCCCTTTCTGTTGCATCATCACACAGCTGTGGCCATGTCTTGAAGCATCACAGAAGACCTCATATGCCTCCCCTCCTTCTAGGAACCTCATCACTGGGTCACTTACCAACTTCCCCTTCAGATAGATAAAGGCTGCCTTGCATTGCCCATTCCACACAAATTCCTAGTCCTTCTTGGTCAAAGCTGTCCAAGATGCTACAACTCGGGAGAATTTGGGCACAAAACTCCGATAGTAACTTGGTAGTCCAAGGAAACTACAAACTTCTTCCACGTTCTTGGGCGCTGCCTAATAAAAAACTTCTTCGACCTTTGATGGGTCCACTGATATTCCCTGTTCAGACACCATGTGCCCAAGGAAGTGCACTTATTGCATCCAGAACGTGCACTTAGAGAACATCACATAGATTTGGTGCTATTGGAGGACCTCCAAAATCGTTCCCACGTGCTCACCGTGTTCCCCCCTGTAATCTTGAGTAGATCAGGATGTCATCAATAAACAGGACTACGAACTGATCCAGGTATTCCCGGACGACAGAGTTTATGAGTCCCATGAACACAGCTGGTGCATTTGTAATGCCAAACGTCATGACTACAAAATCAAAGTGTCCATACCTACATCTGAAGGCAGTCTTTGAGATGTCACCATCCATCACCCTCAACTAGTGATAGAAGGACCGCAGATCGATCTTAGAGAACCAACATCCTCCCCTCATCTAGTCAAAGATATCGTCTATCCTTGGGAGGGGGTAACGATTCTTAACCAATACTTGGTTCAGTCTCTTGTAGTCTATGCACAGCCTCAGACCACCATCTGCCTTCTTTGAGAACAAGAATGGAGTACCCCATGGTGACATACATGGTTGAACAAAACTATTCTTCATCAAATCATCAATATGAATCCGCAACTCCCGTAACTCAAAGGGTGTCATCTGATAGGGAACCATTGAAATCGGACGGTCACCAGGTTGCATGTATATCCCAAACTCAAAATCACACCGAGGGGGTAGATTTGCCACCTATTCCGGGAAGATGTCCATAAACTCACTGATGAACCCTCGAACTTACACCATTTATGCATCCACTGACTCCACTTATAGCTCAGCTAACAAGGATAGGAGGGGATCCTCTCACCTGCTGCTTTTCTGGAAACCTCGCTCACCGATGTAAGTTACACGTCGGCCGCCCAAATTTGTAGACATGAACCTTCCTCGGAAGCAGTAAAAGATGTAAGATACAGAGAACATCCAGTCAATTCCTAGGATGACAATGGATAGTTGTATCTAAAATAGTAGAAGATCCCTGATAGACTGATATGGCCCTATCATTAGTCTACACCCTCGGAAAACATAAAATAAGTCATTCTGACCTCCGACTAGTGTGCTCAGCACTGAGGGCACTGGAAGTCTCTCAGAATAGAAACCCAGAGCACATACCAGACTAGTTCTAACAAGGAGTGTGAAGCTCCTGTATCGAAAAGTCATAGGAAAGAGTACAAAACAAGTTGATCGTCCCTCGAACGACTTCTGGCCCTGCTGGAACTACTGCCTCTACAACGTGCAACTGCCCATGCCCAGCTCCCCTGCCCCTCGACTATCAGCCACCTCCCAAACTGTACCCTATTCTAGGTACCTGAGGGGTGCCCTGAGGTCATCCCCCTCCTAAAACGTCCACCCTCGGAGGAGTAGGAGCTTTCTACCCCAGCTGCTACTGCTGAAAGTGCCTAGCGGGAAACTGTTGTTGCTGAGGTGGGAACTGAACCTTCCCACCCCCACCATACTGCACTCTGTTTGGGCACTGATTCTGAAGGTGACCATGGATTCCATAGATGAATCATCTCAGAACTAGGCCCGAAAGAAAAGGGAAAGGGACGGGAGATCGAAACATGAACTGCTGAGGCCTGCATCCTACTGGTCGAAACCTATAGGGTCCTGATGCTGGAGGCCTACTGCTGATGGCCTTCCCCTTTGATGAGCCCAACTAAATTCCCTCTCATGATACACCTCCAAATGCATTCATTCTCTCTAATACTCCATCCTTCTTCTGGACCTCTAGGTATATAGGTAGGGTGAAGGGAGTAACAACAGACTGCAGAGAAGATTGAAGTTACTCCTCCAAATGTCTCACCCGAGACTTATCATATGGAATGTGGTTGGGAGAAAAGATAATGAGATCCTTGAACTTGATCCCCAACTCTATCACTAAAATACTCCCCTACTGGAGTGAGAGTAGTTCCTACCTCTTCTAAGCCTTCATCATGGAAGATAAGAATTCCTCCTGGAACTCCTTCTCGAAGTCATCCCACGTAACCTCATCCTCCCTCTTCTCCCCAAGATAAAGCATCCACCACTAACACGCTGCTCCATGCATTTGGATTACATCCATAGGAACCCAGTACTCTATTGGAATCTAGATCAAGCTGAATGTGATCACTCGCTCCTCTAGCCAGCTCTCTGTCTCCACGTTAGAGATGATTCACTCATACTTCATGGTGGTCTGCTGTTGAAAGGCATGATGCATCTTCTACCACTGATCATCCTCCTCCTCTCAGTCAGTCCTCTGTCGATCAGCCAAGTCCACCTCCTGGGCCGTGATCATCCACACTACTTGTGGTCCTCTCCAAGGTTCCATAGCTTCAAGGTAAACAAGGAATGCATAAGCCCGAGTAGTGTAGAATATTGTTCTTAAATTTTATTAGACTTCTTATTCATTTTAAATCCCCAAAAAAATATACCCATGAAATATAAGAACTCATGTCATTATGATGAATCTACCTTCCCTGGGGTCTCTAACCAGAAATTAGTGTATCCTTACATGGTCGTTTGGTAGGCCCAGAGTCCTTGCATCAGATCAAGGGGGGCCCTAAAATCCGATGTCCTAGCTAGTCTCCCCTGGCCTATTTCACACACCAATATCACCCAACATTGTTTCCCTACCATCCCATGCAATCCTCACTGTGCCTGACCCCATACTCCATCCTACCGCTCAACCTCCTCTCTGATACCATTATGTCATGACCCACCTTTACCAAGATGAAAGAAGGGACAACAGATTTCCAGACCCTTCCTTCTTTAAGTTGAAGGATAGATAATGACCCCTGAGACCCACCTTCAATAGGTCCCAGAGTGGCGACTAGAACCAAGGTTATATAATCGCACACAAAATGGAAGGAATTACACTTTTTCTTTAATAGGATTGGGAGATAAGATAGTGAATCTGAACAACACCGAAACTAGGGGGTAAAAACTAATCCCAAGAAAACCATTCCCATATTCATGTTTCAAAATTAAATGCCACAAAGTACAAGGATACTACAAAGGTAAAGTACCAAGAAAGAGGAAAAAAGAATAGCAACTACAACTATCCCAACGTCCGAGAAAGTATGACCCTACACGATCCCTGAAGTTCTCATGGAAACCTGAATAAGTTTTAAATACGTAGGGTGAGAAAACAAGTATACTCAGTAGGGAAAACCAAAGACTCTCGTGCACAAGAGGGGAGGCATTCTAATTCCCTGTGAGAAAAGAGATAACAAAAGAACCTAGCAAGGAAAACTGTCCACCCAAGCCTCACCCTGACACACTCCCCAAATAACACAAGTCAATTAATGTATAGTAATAACACATCAATATTTGGGTACCCCCACCACTTTCCCACTGGTTATCACTAGTGCAGAAAACGTTTTTTACGTCACCATTTTTTACGTCGGTTATATAAAACCGACGTCATAATATGTAAAACGAGGTTTTTTACGTCAGTTATTTAATAACCGACGTAAAAACCTGTGTTCGGTACACCTTTAACGTCAGTTATTTTTATAACCGACGTTATTAATCGCGCGGCTTCGTTTTTTACGTCGGTTCTACATTAACCGCCGTAAAAAATAGAAGCGGGGGGTGTTTGTTACGTCGGTTATTCAATAACCGACGTAAAAAACGCGGTTTTTGAAGGCCTTTTTACGTCGGTTATAAAAGAACCGACGTAAAAAAAGAATCTGCAGATGTTTTTGACGTCGGTTATGGAATAACCGACGTAAAAAACGCGGATTTTGAGCCCTTTATAATGTCAGTTATAAAATAAACGACGTAAAAAAAGAATCTGAGGAAGGTTTTTACGTCGGTTATTGAATAACCGACGTTATAAATGTTTTTAAAAAAATTATAACGTCGGTTATTGAATAACCGATGTGATAACTCATTTAAAAATTTACCCAAACCCGTGGATTGTCATTCGCGAGTTTACCTTCGACAGTCGCGACTCGTCTCTCTCGCGCGTAAACCCGAATCGGCTCGTCCATTTCGTTGGTTTAGATTCGTTTTGCGATCATCGTTTCTCATATTTAATCTCCTCGGATCAATCATCTAAACTCACAGCACTCAGGTAATCCTCCCACTCGTTCGTTTTTTTTCGCGGATAGTATATATATTTGTGTTGTGATTTTTTTGTTGAAACTAGCTAAGATTCTTTGATTGCGAACCCTTTTAACTCATTTTGGCACCATAATCTTATTTATCATCCCTAGATCTATTAGTTCGACTTGCAATATTGACTAATTTTATGATTTCACTAATTTTTCATCGTTTTCTATAAATCCCCGAGAGGGTTGGGGCGTGACCATTTGGATGGGGTGTCCAGGGGGTGTCCAAGGGGTTGGATGGGTGTGGGGGGCTGTCCAAGTGGGTGGCGGCCTCTCCAGAGGGTATTTGGGGCTGTCCGGGTGGGTGGGGGGCTGTCCAGAGGGTTGGGGGATGTCCAGGGGGGTGTCCAAGGGGGTAGGGGGTGGGGGGTGGTGTCCAGGAGGGGCGGGGGGCTGTCCAGAGGGGTCGGGGGGTGTCCAGGGGGTTTACAAGGGGGTGGGTGGGTGTGGGGGGCTGTCCAAGGGTGTGGGTGGGTGTTGGGGGGTGTCCAGGGGGGTGTCCAAGGGGGTAGGGGGTGGGGGTGGTGTTTAGGAGGGGTGGGGGGTTGTCCAGAGGGTTGGGGGTGTCAAGGGGGGTGTCCAAGCAGGTCGGGGGTGGGGGGTTGTGTCCAGGAGGGGTGGGGGTGCTTTCTAGAGGGGTCGGGGGATGTCCAGAGGGGTCGAGGGGTGTCCAGGGTGGTGTCCAAGGGGATGGGTGGGTGTGGCGGGCTGTCCAAGGGTGTGGCGGCCTGTCCAGAGGGGTCGGTGGGGTGTCCAGGGGGGTGTCCAAGGGGGTGCATGGGTGTGGGGGGTTGTCCAAGTGGGTGGCAGCCTCTCCAGAGGGTATTTGGGGTTGTCCGGGTGGGTGGGGGGGGCTATCCAGAGGGTTGGGGGATGTCCAGGGGGGGTGTCCAAGGGGGTAGGGGGTGGGGGTGGTGTCCAGGAGGGGCGGGGGGCTGTCCAGAGGGGTCGGGGGGTGTCCAGGGGGGTTTACAAGGGTGTGGGTGGGTGTGGGGGGTTGTCCAAGGGTGTGGGTGGGTGTTGGGGGGTGTCCAGGGGGTGTCCAAGGGGGTAGGGGGTGGGGGTGGTGTTTAGGAGGGGTGGGGGGCTGTCCAGAGGGTTGGGGGTGTCCAGGGGGGTGTCCAAGCAGGTCGGGGGTGGGGGTTGTGTCCAGGAGGGGTGGGGGTGCTTGCTAGAGGGGTCGGGGGCTGCCCAGAGGGGTCGAGGGGTGTCCAGGGTGGTGTCCAAGGGGATGGGTGGGTGTGGGGGGCTGTCCAAGGGGGTAGCGGCCTGTCCAGAGGGGTCGGTGGGGTGTCCAGGGGGGTGTCCAAGGGGGTGGATGGGTGTGGGGGGCTGTCCAAGTGGGTGGCGGCCTCTCCAGAGGGTATTTGGGGTTGTCCGGGTGGGTGGGGGGGCTTCCCAGAGGGTTGGGGGATGTCCAGGGGGTGTCCAAGGGGGTATGGGGGTGGGGGTGGTGTCCAGGAGGGGCGGGGGGCTGTCCAGAGGGGTCGGGGGGTGTCCAGGGGGGTTTACAAGGGGGTGGGTGGGTGTGGGGGGCTGTCCAAGGGTGTGGGTGGGTGTTGGGGGGTGTCCAGGGGGTGTCCAAGGGGGTAGGGGGTGGGGGTGGTGTTTAGGAGGGGTGGGGGGCTGTCCAGAGGGTTGGGGGTGTCCAGGGGGGTGTCCAAGCAGGTCGGGGGTGGGGGGTTGTGTCCAGGAGGGGTGGGGGTGCTTTCTAGAGGGGTCGGGGGCTGTCCAGAGGGGTCGGGGGGTGTCTAGGGTTGTGTCCAAGGGGATGGGTGGGTGTGGGGGGCTGTCCAAGGGGGTGGAGGCATGTCCAGAGGGGTCGGTGGGGTGTCCAGGGGGGTGTCCAAGGGGGTGGATGGATGTGGGGGGCTGTCCAAGTGGGTGGAGGCCTCTCCAGAGGGTATTTGGGGTTGTCCGGGTGGGTGAGGGGCTGCCCAGAGGGTTGGGGGATGTCCAAGGGGTGTCCAAGGGGGTAGGGGGTGGGGGTGGTGTCCAGGAGGGGTGGGGGCTGTCCGGAGGGGTCGGGGGGTGTCCAGGGGGGTTTACAAGGGGGTGGGTGGGTGTGGGGGGCTGTCCAAGGGTGTGGGTGGGTGTTGGGGGGTGTCCAGGGGGGTGTCCAAGGGGGTAGGGGGTGGGGGTGGTGTTTAGGAGGGGTGGGGGGGCTGTCCAGAGGGTTGGGGGGTGTCCAGGGGGGTGTCCAAGCAGGTCGGGGGTGGGGGGTTGTGTCCAGGAGGGGTGGGGGTGCTTTCTAGAGGGGTCGGGGGCTGTCCAGAGGGGTCGGGGGTGTCCAGGGTGGTGTCCAAGGGGATGGGTGGGTGTGGGGGGCTGTCCAAGGGGGTGGCGGCCTGTCCAGAGGGGTCAGTGGGGTGTCCAGGGGGGTCTCCAAGGGGGTGGATGGGTGTGGGGGGCTGTCCAAGTGGGTGGTGGCCTTTCCAGAGGGTATTTGGGGTTGTCCGGGTGGGTGGGGGGGCTGCCCAGAGGGTTGGGGGATGTCCAGGGGGGTGTCCAAGGGGGTAGGGGTGGGGGTGGTATCCAGGAGGGGTGGGGGGCTGTCCGGAGGGGTCGGGGGGTGTCCAGGGGGGTTTACAAGGGGGTGGGTGGGTGTGGGTGGGTGTTGGGGGGTGTCCAAGGGGGGTGTCCAAGGGGGTAGGGGGTGGGGGTGGTGTTTAGGAGGGGTGGGGGGCTGTCCAGAGGGTTGGGGGTGTCCAGGGGGGTGTCCAAGCAGGTCGGGGGTGGGGGGTTGTGTCCAGGAGGGGTGGGGGTGCTTTCTAGAGGGGTCGGGGGCTGTCCAGAGGGGTCGGGGGGTGTCCAGGGTGGTGTCCAAGGGGATGGGTGGGTGTGGGGGGCTGTCCAAGGGGGTGGCGGCCTATCCAGAGGGGTCGGTGGGGTGTCCAGGGGGGTGTCCAAGGGGGTGGGTGGGTGTGGGGGGCTGTCCAAGTGGGTGGCGGCCTCTCCAGAGGGTATTTGGGGTTGTCCGGGTGGGTGGGGGGCTGTCCAGAGGGTTGGGGGATGTCCAGGGGGGTGTCCAAGGGGGTAGGGGGTGGGGGTGGTGTCCAGGAGGGGCGGGGGCTGTCCAGAGGGGTCGGGGGGTGTCCAGGGGGTGTTATATCTTACTATATTTTGTTTAAAAAATAATATTCAAGCATATTTTTTTAAATACACATCGATTTGTTTTATATTTCAAAATTGTTTACATTCAAATTATGATTTTTTTCATATAAACATATATTTGTCTTATCTAAAAAATATATATATTTTTCCTATTTGTTATATGTAATAATGAGTCGAAGTTGGATTACGGCACATCGAATGAGCAATGAATATGAGGAAGGTGTTGATGCCTTTTTGGAATTTGCTAAACGAAATGTTCCAAGTAGTGACATTTTTTTCTGTCCATGCCTGAAATGTCTGAATATGAAGAAGTTCAAAAGTAGAGAGATAAAAGATCATCTGATTTGTCATTGTTTCAATCCGAGTTACAACCCTTGGATTTGGCATGGCGAAACTGGAGAGAATGTCACTAATGATAATGAATCGCAAGATGGTAACTCTGATGGAATTGAAGAAATGATTCGCGATATTGTAGCAGAACAAATTGAGATAGAACCGACAGTTGCACGTCTATATGGTGATGCCGAAAAACCATTATATCCTGGTTGTACAGATTTTACGGTTTTGTCGGCGGTGTTAAGATTGATTAACCTGAAGGCGAAACATGGATGGAGTGACAGAAGTTTTACAGAGCTGCTACAATTGATGAAAGACATTCTTCCAAAAGATAATGATCTTCCAGATTCACATTATAAGGCCAAAAAAATATTATGCCCGATGGGATTGGGATACAGGAAAATACATGCCTGTCCGAATGACTGCATTATATATAGGAAGGAATATGAATTTCTGAAAGAGTGTCCTAAATGTGGGACATCACGGTATAAGGTGAAAGAAAAATCACAAGCTGATGTAGAGATTACAAATCCCCCTTCAAAGGTATTTTGGTATCTTTCTATAATTCCTCGTTTCAAACGTTTATTTGCTAATTCACATGATGCAAAAAGGTTAAGATGGCATGCTGATGAGCGGGTATGTGATGGAAAAATATGTCATCCAACTGATTGTCCACAATGGAAGAAAATTGATGCCCAGTACCCTACATTTGGAAATGAAATTAGAAATCTGAGACTAGGCTTGTGCACAGATGGAATGAATCCATACCGAACCCTCAATAGCACACATAGTTCATGGCCTGTTTTATTGGTAATTTACAACCTCTCTCCTGGAGTTTGTATGAAGCGCAAATATGTCATGTTGAGTATCATGATCTCTGGTCCAAAGCAACCCGGCAATGATATTGATGTATACTTGTCACCGCTGATTGATGATTTGAAACTGTTATGGGCTGATGGTATCAGGGTGTATGATTCTTATAAAATGGAATATTTTCAACTGCATGCAGTGCTTCTATTCACTATAAATTACTTCCCAGCATATGGAAATTTGTCTGGATACAGTGTTAAAGGGCATAAAGCATGTCCAATTTGCCAACAACAGACGTCATATTGTCAATTGCATCATGGGAGGAAAACAGTGTACATGGGTCATTGAAAGTTTTTGCCTATGGATCACCCTTATAGAAGACTAAAAAAGGCATTCAATGGCTCACAAGAATTTGATACTGCTCCAAAACCTTTATCCCCAGATTTGTATTTTGAGAGGGTGAAAAACCTTGATGTGACATTGGGAAAGACATAGAAATCTGGTAATGATAGAATTATTTGGAAGAAAAGGTCAATATTTTTTGAGCTACCATATTGGAGGTATCATGAAGTCAAACATAATATTGATTTCATGCACGTGGAGAAGAATATCTGTGATTATTTGATCGAAACATTTCTAGATATTAAAGGAAAGACAAAATATGGGTTGAATGCAAGGTTAGACCTACTTTCAATGGGAATACGTTTGGAGTTAGCTCCCACTCCAAAAGGAAGACGAACATTTCTTCCCCCGGCTTGTCATACATTATCGAAGAGAGAGAAAAGTAGCTTCTGTCAGTGTCTTCATGATATCAAAGTGCCTCAAGGTTATTCTTCAAATGTAAAAAATTTTGTCTCATTGAAAGACTTGAAGTTGATAGGTATGAAATCACATGATTGTCACGTCATGATGCAACAAATTCTACCAGTTGCACTGTGTGGAATATTTCCCATCCGTGTCAGAAAGACTATAATGAGGTTGTGTTATTTTTTCAATTCAATTTGTAACAAGGGGATTGATGTGAATGCTTTGAACATTTTGGAAAAGGATGCAATTTTTATACTTTGTCATTTGGAAATGTATTTTCCTCCAACTTTTTTTGATATGATGGTGCATTTAATGATTCATCTGGTTCGAGAAATAAGGCTTTGTGGACCTGTATATCTTCATTGGATGTATCCTTTTGAAAGGTATATGAAAATATTAAAGGGATATGTTAAAAATCCATATCGACCTGAAGCCTCCATTATTGAAAAGTATATTTCTGAGGAGGTAGCAGAGTTTTGTACGAGCTACTTGGCTACGGCGCAACACATAGGTTTGCCTCCATCTCGCCATGAACGGGTTAATAATGAGGGAAAGGGGATTCGTGGCTTGAAAGTCAAATCACTGTCAGCTGAACATATGAAGAAGTTAGAATCATTCATCTTGAATAACATAGCTGATGTTGAACCGTATATCACATTGCATATTAATGAGTTGAAACAATGTCATCCAAAGAAGAATGAAATGTGGATTTTGAATGAGCACAACAAAACTTTTTTGCCATGGTTTAAAAAGACCTTGCTTGGTAGATCAGATGTATCAGAGACATTAAAATGGATAGTGGGTGGTCCATCTTTAAATGTGATAACATGGTCCGCTTATGACATTAATGGCTATACATTTCATACGAAACCTCAGGACAATAGAAGTGCAGTTCAGAATAGTGGTGTATTGGTGTTTGCAGAAGCAATGCATTTTTCGAGTGCTAAGGACAGAAACCCAATTTCGGCATCAAGTGCATATTATGGAGTGATTGAAGACATATGGGAGGCTGATTACTTTAAAATTAATGTTCCTTTTTTTAACTGTAAATGGTTTATCAGTAACAACAGTGTCAGACACGATGAATTTGGAATGACACTTTTTAATCTGAATAGATTGGAAGACACAACTGATTCTTTTATAATGGCAACACATGCCAAACAAATTTTCTATGTAATAGATCAATCAGATATGCAGTGGGTTGTTGTTTTACAAGGGAAAAAACAATATGTTGGTGAGGATGAATTTGATGAAGATGCTGATTTATGTGAGATCCCTACTTCCATGGAAATATTAACAGAACATAATGATGAGTATGTTGAAGACATGGTTTGTGCCATAAGGAACGATCACGACGAAGGAATTTGTTAAAACAATCCAACTGTACATTCCTAAAATTACAGGTAACACATGTTTATTTCTTGTTTACATTTAGTTTTTTCATATAATGTTAGATATTGTAAATTTTTTACTTATTAAAACATGTATCAAAACAAAACGATAAAACAATAAAAACCGTAAAGAGGAGAAGTCCTGGGCGCACCGGCTGGCCGGTGGTGGATCACCGGTTGGCCGGTGGTCCAGAGCAAAGCTCTGTCTGGTCCACCGGCCGGCCGGTGGTGATCCAGCGGCCGGCCGGTGGTCCAGACATAGAGGAAGGCTCTCTGTCTGGTCCACCGTCCGGCTGGTGGTGATCCAGCGGCCGGCCGGTGGTCCAGACAGAGCAAGGTTGTCTGGTCCCCCGGCCGGCCGGTGGTGATCCAGTGGCCGGCCGGTGGTCCAGACAGGAAGGCTCTGTCTGGTCCACCGGCCGGCCGGTGGTGAGCCAGCGGCCGGCCGGTGGCACCAGGCAGTGGGCAAGTCTACTGCCTGGGTCCTCCGGCTGGCCGGTGAGCTCACACCGGCTGACCGGTGGACTCAGTGAGTCCACTTTTCAGCTTTCTTGGGCCAACTCCTTGGCAACCTTTTGCCTGTGTTTACCATGTTTATCATTGTTTAACATGCTTACCATATTACCAATGTTTACAATTATGTATTTTAGTACACTTTTCTATTTTCTGATTAAGTAGTACTACAATATTTGAATTTTTATATTTGTGAACTAATGTTTGTTTTTTTGATTTGAAGGAAAATGACAGATCAATCAGTTGATCAGCCACATGATTCTGGAGATGAGCATATTGGTCATACATCTGGGGAGGAACATTCACATGATCCTATTACGAAAAAGAGTTCAAAGGTTGGTAAGCGTGGGTGCACACATTTACCAAAATTATCACTTGCCCGTACGAAGGTGGAGAGGATAGTCATCGAGTTTGATGATGATGATCTTCCTAGAGGTCCAAATGCTAAAGATTTTAAGGGTTTTGTAGCAACTCAGGCTAAGAGCAAAGTAAGCATTCTCTATGATGATTGGAGAAGTGTGGATAAGGTGATAATTTCTCAGCTGTGGGAGACCATTTTGGTAAGATCTTTTGCTATTGTTTGACTTTTCTTTAAATGTTTCTAGTATATATAATATTTTTAACCTCTTTTTTATCAGATGTCATTTGATATTCTTGACACTGGAGGAGTCAGGAAGAAATGCTTATCGTTGGCTGCTAGGAGATGGAGGGATTTCAAATCATCCCTCTCATCTGATTTCATTTATGGTCATAGGAGTCGTGAGAATCCATGTCGTATATATCCTTTTATAGATGAAGACACATGGAGACAATTTTTTGAAGGTAGAAGAAAAGAATCATTTTTGGTAAGGGCAATGTAAACTTTTATAAGCTTTCTTATATAAATGATCTTATTATTGTTTTGTTAATGATTACTTATTCTTAATTTACAGCAAACAAGGAAAGCTCATCAAGAGATCCAATCTAAAAATTTATACCCTCATAGTTTATCTCGGGGAGGGTATGCATTATTGGAAGAACAAATGATGGCAGAAAAATTTCAACAACTAAGAGCTGAGTCTTCAAGCTCTGGAGAGGTGGCCCCTCCATCCCCTCCATCTAGACATGAGAAATGGAAAAGAGCTCGGAAGGGAAAAAAAGGACAATATCTTTTAGAAGAATCGAGACTCGTAGTTGAGAGGATTGTAAGATATCTATTTTATTTATTTAAGTTTACTATTTTCGTCATATATTTCCAATCATTATAGAAATGTTCAATTAATTATTATAGGACTCTCTTGAGGAGCAGAGTTCACAGGGGACATTTACACCATCTGGGAGGGAAGATATTTTATCTGTGGCATTGGGAAAGCCCGAACATCCTGGCCGTGTAAGAGGATATCTGGCAGGTGTATCGGTAAGAAAAGTGTTGCCACGTTCTTCAACTTCTAACGTTGAGGGAGTTTATAAAAAAAAATAGAATCCTTGGAGGCTGAAGTCCATAATATTAATGCGACAATGGAGGACAAGATTAGAGCATCGGTGCAGTTTATGTTTGCAGACTTGCAAAGACAATTTCAGGGTGCAGCTCCCACTCCACCTCTCACAGTAGCTCCCACTCCCCCACCTCAGCCTGCGGACCCCATTTTTGATCCTCCTCCTCTGCCGCAGCTACCTACTTATTGTGAGTTGTATGTTGATGATCCTCAACATCATATAGTTGCATATGGGATGGTATATTGTATAGGAGATACAGTTCATCATCAACAGTTAGAGGTAGAGAATCATAGGGTCACTGTACAGGATATTATAGATAGATCAGCTCGGATACCATTACCTACAGATGAGGTGATGACAGTTGGACATAGTATCGGCCATTTTTTACTTTGGCCATCCAGACTTCTTCGACTCATTACCATAGAGGTATGGATGTTATATCTTTTATTTTATATTTTTATTAATGTTTTATCATTTGAAAACTAATATATTTTTCAATTTATTTTTACAGGAATACTTCAAAGGTAAAGAAATACTGTATAGACAACAACAAAGACAGATAGCTATGACATCAGATGCAGATACTAGCAGTCTTGACAAATTGTCAAGATATTCAAATTTGTTGGCAGATCATTATGACTTTACAATGGAAGCTCATGTCTGTGGACGTGAACTAAGTGTGGGGATTATGAAAACTGATATCATGGAGTTTGTCACTGGAGATAAGTTGGGCATCAACGTGGTGCAAATTTTTATCATGTAAGTCTTAACACCTTTTCCTTGCGTTATATTTATTAAAAATGTATACTTATGTCTTCTTTGTATTAGGTATCTGTATAAAATTTGTGAGAGGAATGAGCTGACAGATGTATATGGATTCGTGGACCCACAATTGATTTCCCCTGAAGCATGTGCATTGGATGAGGAACAAAGAATGCTTTATATTGCTGATAGATTTGAAAAGAATGTAATCACACAGTGTTGGATGATGCCTTTTTGTGAGAGGTATGAAACACATCCCTCTCAAAGAGTTAATTATCTTTTAACATAAAAAACCACTAACGTTAAATTTCCTTTTATCAGGGATCATTGGATGTTAGGGGTTTTTTTCCCTAGGGAGAAAACACTTTATTGGATATGCTCTCTCCATGATGATGTGCGAGAAAGTTTTAAGAATATATTGGAAACGTAAGTTTCAATTTCACAATAGTTTTATATATTATAATGAATTTTAAATTTACCCCATTCGTATTATTTTCTAACAGGGCATGGGTCCACTTTCGAAAAAGCGCAAAGAAAAGGAATTTCAAGATCAAATATGTACATGCGAAGGTAAATATCCATTTATAATTTGTACATTTTGATTTATTACATAAAAATAATATATTGAATTTACACTCATTCAAACAGAAATGTCATGAGCAACAAGGCATCATCGAATGTGGATATTACATGTTAAGATTTATGTATGAAATAATAACAACTGGGATAGTTCTGAGTTTTGACCTGGTAAGATTTCCTCTTTCTCATAATATTTCAATTTGATTTATTCATTATACACGTTGACTACTATCCTTTTCCTTTGTAGCTTTTTGATGACCCTCAACCCTTTACTGCTGAAGATATCAAACACTTACAAGTGGAGTGGTCAAATTATTTTACAGGTTTGATTGACTTTTAGTTGTTTGTAATGTAAAATGTAATTTTGAATATTGTCAATGTAATTGTGTATTTCGTAGTTGTTTAGGTGGGATTTAGTTTTTTTTTGAAGTTGACAGTGTAAGTTTTGAATGTTATATAAGTTAATGTTTAATTTTTCTCTACTTCTTGTTTGGGTCTACTGTTGATGGTTTTTCTGGTCTGGATTTTGGTATGGGGGGAGAGGTTCCAAGGGGGTGGGTGGGTGTTTGGGGGGTGTCCAAGGGATATGGGAGGGGTGTCCAAGGTGTGTTTGGGGCTATCCTAGGGGTCGGGGGGGTGTAAATGAGGGTGGGGGTGTCCAAGGGGTGGGGGTGTCCAAGGGATATGGGAGGGGTGTCCAAGGTGTGTTTGGGGCTGTCCAAGGAGTCGGTTGGGTGTAAATGAGGGTGGGGGGGGGGGCTGTCCAAGGGGTGGGGGGTGTCCAAGTGGTGGGGGTGTCCAAGGGATATAGGAGGGGTGTCCAAGGGGTGTTTGGGGCTGTCCAAGGGGATGGGGGGGGGTTTCCAAGGGGTAGGGGGGTTTCCAAGGGGTCGGGGGGTCTCCAGGGGGTGGGGGGGCTGTCCAAGGGGTGGGGGTGTCCAAGGGGTGGGGGTGTCCAAGGGATATGGGAGGGGTGTCCAAGGGGTGTTTGGGGCTGTCCTAGTGTTTGGGGGGTGTAAATGAGGGTGGGGGCTGTCGAAGGGGTGGGGGTGTCCAAGGGGTGGGGGGTGTCCAAGGGATATGGGAGTGGTGTCCAAGGTGTCTGGGAGTTCTGTCCAAGGGGCCGGTTGGGTGTAAATGAGGGTGGGGGGGCTGTCCAAGGGGTGGGGGTGTCCAAGGGGTGGGGGGTGTCCAAGGGATATAGGAGGGGTGTCCAAGGTGTGATTGGGGCTGTCCTAGGGGTCGGGGGGTGTAAATGAGGGTGGGGGTGTCCAAGGGGTGGGGGTGTCCAAGGGATATGGGAGGGGTGTCCAAGGTGTGTTTGGGGGTGTCCAAGGAGTCGGTTGGGTGTAAATGAGGGTGGGAGGGGGGGCTGTCCAAGGGGGTGGGGGTGTCCAAGCGGTGGGGGTGTCCAAGGGATATAGGAGGGGTGTCCAAGGGGTGTTTGGGGCTATCCAAGGGGATGGGGGGTTTCCAAGGGGTAGGGGGTTTCCAAGGGGTCGGGGGGTGTCCAGGGGGTGGGGGGGGGCTGTCCAAGGGGTGGGGGTGTCCAAGGGGTGGGGGGGTGTCCAAGGGATATGGGAGGGGTGTCCAAGGGGTGTTTGGGGCTGTCCTAGTTTCGGGGGGTGTAAATGAGGGTGGGGGGGCTGTCGAAGGGGTGGGGGTGTCCAAGGGGTGGGGGTGTCCAAGGGGTGGGGGGTGTCCAAGGGATATGGGAGTGGTGTCCAAGGTGTCTGGGAGTTCTGTCCAAGGGGCCGGTTGGGTGTAAATGAGGGTGGGGGGGCTGTCCAAGGGGTGGGTGGTGTCAAAGGGGTGGGGGTGTCCAAGGGATATGGGAGGGGTGTCCAAGGGGTGTTTGGGGCTGTCCAAGGGCTCGGGGGGTGTCTAGGGGTCGGGGGTGTCCAAGGGGTCTGGGAGGGCTGTCAAGGTGTGGGGGGTGTCCAATGGGTGTTTGAGGCTGTACTAGGGGTCTTGGGGGTGTAAATGAGGGTGGGGGGCTGTCCAAGGGGTGGGGGTGTCCAAGGGATATGGGAGGGGTGTCCAATGGTTGTTTGAGGCTGTACTAGGGGTTGTGGGGGTGTAAATGAGGGTGGGGGGGGGGGGCTGTCCAAGGGGTGGGGGGGTCCAAGGGTTGTGGTGGGGCTCCAATGTGGTGGGGGAGGGCTGTCCAGGTTGTTAGGTGGGTATAGATGAGGGTGGGGTTCAGTTGGGGCTTGGGGGAGGGCTGGCATGGTTATTTTTGTTTGGTTTCTGGTTGCTTTTTGGTGAGAGCAGTGCAATTATTTTAAAAAAATATCTCTTTCACGTCGGTTATTTTATAACCGACGTGGTAAATAAATCGGTAGGGGTTTATCACGTCGGTTTTTTCGAGAACCGACGTGATAAACCGTTCCCGGGCCTTTTATCACGTCGGTTCTTAATATAACCGACATGCTAAAAGGCCTGGGAATCGATTTACCACGTCGGTTATTGGATAACCGACATGCTAAAACGTTTCCCAGGCCTTTTTATCACGTCGGTTATTTAAGAAACCGACGTGATAATAGGCCCGGGGAAGGGTTAATCACGTCGGTTATGTCATAACCGACGTGATTAACGATATCCCAGGCGTTTTATCACGTCGGTTTAGAAAATAACCGACGTGATAAACCCCCCCCCCCCCCCCCCCCCCCCCGCGCATATTTATCACATCGGTTATTAATGAACCGACATGATAAACACCGTGATGTTAGGGATGTTACGTCGGGTTTTAAATAACTGACGTAAAAAACGTTATTTATAACGTCGTCCGTATTAACGTCGCCTAAAAACCGACGTAAATAATGAAAAATAACCGACGTAAAAAATGTTTTCTGCACTAGTGTATTGAAGACATCCTAAGAATCGAACCTCTCCCACCATTCTCACTACAGTCCCACTACCACACCCCGCCCACACACACCTGGGCCACAACCACGCATCCCACCCGCAAACACCTGGGCCACAACCACCATCCCACCTGAAAACACCTGGTCCACAAACACCACTTGTAACCACACCCGTAAACACCTAGTGTAGAACAATTACTGCCACACCTAAAGACACCTGGGCCTCATACCAAAGACTCTTGGGAAACAACTTACCCGTAAACACCTGGGCCAACCACCACCACTACCTTGTCCGAAAAATCATGGGCTATAATGGAACTCAGGCCATCACAGCCTGCCCGAAGAGTCCTGGGATATTCAAAAAAAGAGACCAAAAAAGGATATATTAACTAGCCACTCATAAGAGTGTTGGTAAAAACACCCACCCCCATTAAATGGGGGTCTTCGACACTAAGTGCTCAACCTGGGGTGGGGAGATAATAAGAAACATAAGAAATAAAATCATATGTATAGGTAATAAGAGTTCATCCCAACATAGGGTTTCAAAGGCCAACCTATGTACAAACACCCTCATTACTATAAATTCATAAAATAAAGGCACAAAACTCCTGTCCAAGTCACAAATCATTCCTAAAAACAACTCCCCATTTAACCCATTCTTGATTTCATGTTCATGTATTCCTATTTAAGTAAATTATGCACTACTCGGAAACTAATTGGCATAACCACAATCTAGAGAAAGAAAAACATCCAAACACTAATTTAAGCATTCACACCAAGTTCTCCTATAAAGTCACAACTACAAAGGGATGAGTGAGATCCCTCAATGTACTGGAACCAAACCAAGCCTCGAGATACAGCCCCACACAGTTTCAAATTCACAACCAACAATCGTGCCCCAACAGAGGATCCCATAACTATCCACTTCACCCCATAAGCATAACGCATGACAATAAACCTACTACCAAAATGGAGTAGGGAAACTTCCTGTTTTATGCACATCAATCATTAGGTTCATCTTTCTGTTGGTTAACTGGGGTGACCGCACAAGGATTTATGTTCACTTGGAATCCATTTAACCTAACTAGTTTAGTTGATTAACCAATTTACATGTTATAATCATTTAATCATCACATAAGACAAGGGTTCATTAGTGTGCAGTGAAATACCACAAACGACAGTGATTTTCAGGGAGCATAATTCCATACAGTTCACAACATATATAAATTACAAGAGTACATCAGTAATGTCAAATTCACCTCGTCATTCTTTAGAAGTTTGTTTATTATAATTGTTAAGGTTTGGATTCATCCATTCCCATAGAAATAGTAGCGTACCCACCCTGCATGATACACATCAAGGAGAGATGATATAAAATCCCTACTTGGTTGACCAGGGATCGAAGTTCTTCTCTACGCGCCAAGAACTGGGGATGCGTGACTTGCAGGGAAGGAACGTTAGGGACTCCAGGGATGAGCAGAAAGGCTCTGGCACAGGCGCACCACTTGCCTTGGGAAGCGGAACTCCCAATGCACAAGTAATAAAAAGAGACTATCCAAAAGGAAGAAGAAATAACTTCTAGGGTGATTTAATGATGAGATCTTGTTGTTACGGGGTATGGAAATTTGAACGGATTTAAAGTAAGATCGTGTTTCCCCACGGGGTTGGGTAGTTACGCGCGATGGAATTAATTGTCATTTAACAATTCTCCTCGGAGGGGTGTTCATAACGGCTATAAGTTAAACAGTTTTCATTAACCATAAGTAAAACATGTATTAAGGGTGGAACTAGAAGGTACAGGGAAGGGAGCGACAGCGAGGAAAAACCACACATTTTGGTATGTTTAGGGTTACCTGACTCTTGGGGGATTTTACATATTATTTATGGTCTTTAAATGGATTTTAATGGGGTCATTAAATAATTTCTACATCAAAATATATGTTGTGGGAGCGGAAAAGTTGAGAATTCAGAATGAACAAAGACCGCTTAGTGAGGACACTGTGTCACCCTCATGGTGCCACCGTCACGGTGTCACCCTCACAGTGCCATTGTGACTGGTGCCACCTTCAGAGTGCCACCCTGATCGGTGTGCGACCATCACAGTGCCACTGTCACCGGTGTGCGACCATCACGGGGCCACCATAACCGGTGCCCCTAGGACCAATTCCACAATCTCGGTGGAGCTTTTTTTTGGTAACGTAATGGGCCTGGTGGGTCCGGGTCATTACTCTGGTTTAATGAATTTTATAAATTATTTAAAGGCCCATATTAATATTTTAAATATCTTATATTTCATTGTTAAAACAACATATCATCCATTCATTAATTATATTTCCTTGTTTTCATTTTATTGGTTTCATATGATTTATTTTTTCATGGTAATTTCATTTGTGTATAATTATTGATTTTCTTATCATAGGGAATTAAAATACCATAATTGAAATTAAATGGTATTTATTAACTAAAATAATATTATGTGGTCCCATATATCATTTATCTTTCTTACATTATAACAACTCCTTGGATAAATTGTTAATGATAAATGTTTTGTTTAATTTGGGGGACTATCTGACCCGCATAAAGTATATTTTTATTCATTATTATGAAAATATAATTGTTCCATAACATGAAATATGTTATAATATACTTATTAAAATATAATTTTACCATAATAACACTTTAGGACCATACATGAAGGTATTAATGGAAAATGAAAAATCATTATCCACATAGATGATTAACCACAATATTTAGGACAAATTCCCCATTTATTTGAATAAGAGGAGCTAATAAAAGGGATGGATATAATATATTCCTTTAATAAAATAATATTAGATAATTTTCATGATTTTGGAGTCAATATAATTTTATGTATAAAGAATTTTATGAAATGATAGAAGAAGAAATGAAAATAAGAGATGTGGTTTGAAAACATTACCTCTTAAATATCACCTCCTGGAACGATCCCAAAAAGTCATTCAGATTGGAATTTGGACTATACTAGTATAAATTGGATGTGTGAGGAGTGGATAAGAGAAAATATTTATATATTTGAGGAGCATCATGGATTATGAGGACAAAGGTAGTGGTTAGGGTTGGTATTTATACTTGAGGAGTTGTGGTTTTATGATATTAAATGATGATTATTTTATATTAAATCCCAAAAAAATTTGGGTGGAGTTAAATCCAAATAATATTCATGATGAATAATTTTTTAAAGGATTTTAATGATTTAGAAACACATAAACCACCAATTTAATGTTTTATTTTTTTATGTTCTTTAATTCTTCACCTTTTAACATTAATCTATTTCATTATTTTACTTATACTGTATTAAATATTTTTTTTACCATATCAAATATTTAATGAATAAAAATTGAAATAAACATAAAAACTAACATGGAACTTCTGATTACAGATATAAAATATATTTTAACTAATTATATTCACTTAATTGGAAAAATTAAATTTATAATCCTAAAGACTTGATAAAAATGAGGGGTTTCAAGAAGTATATTATCCAAGCCAAATATGATTTCATATTGTCTATATGAGTAATAATTTTCTATTTATGAAAATAAATTAATATTTAATGAAATAAAATATATTTATTTCATTTTAGAAATTATAAATTTGGAATTAGTTCTCTTATTTCAAAAGGAAAAATATTATGTTCTTTAAAACAGTTTCCATAAAAATCATGTTTTTAGACCCAGAAAAAACGTTTTTATAAAATTAAGTATATAGTTTACTCAGAAACCTTTAAGGGGATTAAATATAACTAAATATTAAATTTGAAACTGGAAACCATATTAAAATGATAAGGGTAATTTTAAATTTCATAATTTATTGAAAATAAATAACATTTTAACCAAAACTGGTATTTCAAACTATTCATTGAAAAATAAATCTTCTCTGAATATTATAAAAAAAATATTCTAAAGATAATTTTTAAATGATGAATACAAAAATGATGTTAATTTTATCAAATAAATATTATTTAATTGGTAAAATTTAATTATATATATTATGTTATATAAAGAGATGGAAAAAACTTTTTGAAGAAAACCAATATCTGAAGAATAAAATGATTTTACTAAAAATAATATATTCTTTTCATATGCATTAATTAATATATCAAAAATGAGTTAGAAAAATATATATTTCATAAAATAGTTAATTTTATTACTTCTTTACAATTTGATGGATGCCTAATAACAATTGTGTTAAATTAAAAAAAATCAGGTTTTCTTATTCTCGGTGTTATATGCAACGTAAAATACTGATAAGATTACATTTATATTATAATAGAGACATACCATAAACCCATATGGTGTTATATTCTACCAACCATAATATGAATTTATTAATCACAATTAGATACATGTATATAAATAGATGGGGATACATCTACCTCATCATAACCTTAGGTAACCACGTATCTTTCTTAAATTGGTGGTTTCTCCACTAAAAATTTACCAAGTGAGTGATTCTATTTTGTATAAATATGTCTCTACGATCCAGAATCTCTATGAGTTGTTCTTAAAAAGAATAATCATAATCTAGTGTTAGGACCTATGAGTTTATCATAAGTAACAGATCAAATATATACTTCTTTAGGATAGATAAATGGACACATCATATACATGAGAGATATTTTGTGGAAGAAAAAATCAATAAGATACCATCCTGATATGATCAATAAAATCAAGAAAAAATGTTTCCTCATAATTTCAAATTGAACTTCTCATATAAAAATTGTATATTTGGAAATTCCATTATGGGAAACCCACATCATAAAAAGAGATAAAAAATCCCCACTTAAATTGAGGTAAAGTAAAAGTTGATAACCATCAAATAACTAGGATTTGGATTAGGAGAATGTTATTTGAAATTGAAAAAATTAATGTGGAAGAGAATTATAATTATCATGTTTTGATTGAGAATGATAGTGAATATAATCATTAGATTTTTAATCACCATGAAAATATAGACAAAATAGTTTTGGAAATGGTCATTAATCTTGTTATAAATGATGGTAATAGAATAATATTTTTTTCAAATTAGTTTATGGTGATAAAATTACTTGATTTGTTATCATATGTATAATATTACCTTTTTTTGTTCCTTGAACAATCTCCACTTAATTTCTTGCACTATGAAATGAAGTTAGAATCATAATTCATGTAGAACTAGTGGATTATATGATCCAAAATGTGATTATAAGTCATTATTTCTGTATGTATTTATCATAAAAAATGGTTATGATAGATTATTCAATATACATAAATTTTTATATGGTTGCATGATATATTATTCTATAAAACATCACGAAAAGTGTAATGTTGAAAATTTCATAAATGGTCACCCTTATGATCCTTCGAAAAGATTGAAATATTAATCTTTCTAATTATGGTCACTAAATTTTAAAAATAAAATTTTCATTAATCCACTAAAAAACCTGATGTAACTCTTAATCTCCACATATTGAACAAGTGAATATCATTTTTATTTTTTCTCTTGAAATGTGGTAATAACCTGGACTACAATAAAACCTTAGTGAAAGTATTCATTTTTTCAAAAATTAACTATTTCACATACCATAAATTCTCAACCCATAAACCATATTATCACCATATTAATAATCACATATAAGGATATCAATACTATCCCATATAATTTATCACAAAAAAATCATCTCTTTATCACATTATTATCCCAATAACATGAACATATTAAGGGTTATCCTTCTATTAATCATGTGTTCTCAAAAGAATATCACCTTAAAACTTCAATAACAAGTCATGGGAACCAATAACATTCAACATATATTTTCAAATTCTTAATAAAAAACTATAGTGGATCAATCTTTAAAAGTTTCATTATTTCATAATACCATAAAGGTACTTCTACAAAATTATTCTTTTATACCAATAAATAAATACACAATAATTAAACAGGCTTAATGAAATAGATTGGGGACCAACCCATAATTTAAAAATATGATCTACTTTCAAAATTCCCAAACATTCCACTTCCCTTATAAAGTCTATATTCATAATTCCCAAACTTTCCATATTTAAAACATTAAATATTTATAATCACTTATGAATACCCTTACTCTCATCCATTTTTATTAACTATAAATTTCACATTACCATACAAAACAATTATTTTTTGTGTGATTATTTTCCACACCCAAATAATATTCAAGTTACTTGGAAACATAATCATTTATTCCTCTTCCCAGATGCTTTATGTGAGGAAAATTGAACTTTATTGACTCTAATTTCACCATGAAACTCCATATTTATATTTTTATATAGATCGTGAATGTCAAAAAATATATTATTATGCATCATATTATGAGATTTATGATTAGTAATAATAATAATTCATCACCTTCCTACTCCCATTTCATTTTTTTCTCATGAGGAAGATCATCACATTCACCAATAAAAGGAATTCTCTTTGTTCAATTCATTGAAAGAGACCAAAAAACATATTGTGAGAAACAATAATCATAGTGTTAAAACATAATAATAAAGGGATATTACTTATAAAATTAAAATCAATGACACATTATGTTTATCTTTGGATATTCATGATTGTTAAAAAAACTCTACGAATGTAAGAAAGATTTACATTTATGGTTCTTATTAAGTTTTCTCATATTAGTTTCAAAAGGATAAGCAGGATTTATCTAACCCCCAAAATAATGACCATTATTTTAATACATAGGTATTAAATAAAAATATAAAAATATTAATTAAATATAATATCAAACCAAATCTAGAATCATATTGGATTAGAGTCTTTGGAACCTAGAAAAAAATGCATTCATAAAACATCTACATCATCTTCTGCTTATTCATCCATAACTTGAACCATATTTTACATGTCATATATAATAACATCCATCATATCCAAGGGAAAATAAACATAATAAAATGATGTTCTTATATTATCAGCAATTGTGAAAAGTGAGATATCAATCATAACATTATAATAATAACATGTATATAACAACTGAAAATTATACCATGTATATCAAATATCATAATCACGAGTCATTGAATAAACAATAGAAGTTTATAAGACACCAATTATAGGAAATCAGGGTCCATGAGAGAATAATATTTCTATAATACATGGAATTTTTAATAAAAATAGGGATAGAAATCATTTCATTAGTAATCATGGGTCTTTTCCAACACTATCACAGTGGATTGGTTTTAAATCCCAAACAATCATAGTAGACAAGGTTCACTCTCAAAACTGTCCTAGTGTATTGAGTTCATTCTGTAAACCATATTATAATCCAAGGATCGATCCAAATACTATAATAGTGTATTTATTTCACTAATAAAACCATCAAATTAGTGATGGTTCATTACAATGTTTATAATAGTTATGTAGGCTCACTCCCCAAAACAGTATAGCGGACAAAGTTATTTATTGAACTGGTTTTACTTTTCTTTCCATTCCAGTATATCACATAAGATATAAATCACTATACAATAAATATGAGAGATATATAGGTCGCACTAATAAAATATTGAAACCATACACATATGTTCTAGAAGAACATAATCATATTAGAACCCATGGAAGGAAATTTGGTTAAAAAACATCTCATCATAACATAATCTGTGGAAAAGAAATAAGTTTCATAAATATCATTACATAATAAAAATAAACCAAATATAAACAAATTAAGGATTTTATTCATGAATATTATTCCTATTTAATTATAATTAAAATAAAATAAATTTATCTATGATATAAAATAAATTTGAATGATCAATTGAAATAATTATCGAGGAAAATGATAGTACTGTTTTGATAAAAAAATTAAATGATAAGAAATTAAAAAACACTAAATTTCTGTTGAAAATAAAATTTTAATCTTGTATACAATAGTTCAAGGAATTAATTTTTCATGATTTCAGTAAAATAATCTCATTATATAGAAGTTAAACAAATATTCCTTCTGTATTTTGGTCAAAAAAGTCATAAAAACACATGCTTAGAAATCAACAAAAACAATCCTTTAAAACAATTCTATAAAAATTAAAACATGAGTAAAAATGAATTTAACCAATCATACTATAATATTAAAGTAATAATTTGAGACAAATTTAGAAATACATTGGCATGGATGAAAAAGATATTTTTCATGGAATCTTCAAAAATAATTTTTTTAAATAAAATACCTTATAAATATAATATCATTGATATGTGAAATAATAAAATTAATAAATTATGTTTATTCACTATAAATTTAGATATAAATGGTTTAAATACAATATAATACAACCAAGATGAATTTAAAAAATAATCTTATCACTATATAATCAAGGAATGATAATGTACACCTAATGATTGGAAATTGGGTTGTGAATTCCCAAACCAAATTATAATAAATCAAATCGTATTACCAATAAAATTATTCATTATAAAATTATCAGTTGAATAAAATTAATATAATTATATTTATGGAATTATATATAATGTGTAAATATATAAAATACATACAATAAATAAATTGTATATTGGACATATATCTCATAGAAGAAAAGGTGAGATGGGAAACCCTTACCTCATGCTTTACATTAGTTTTTCATTCATAAACCTCATTTATAATGGTACATATAAGGTTATTAATATTTTTTATTAACTATAATAATTTCTAAAATACATTTTATAACCCTTTTATATTATATTACCCTATATTAATTAATTATATATCATTATTTTCATCAATTCAATTGAATTCATTTCAACTTTTCATTGTATGTTTAATTGTGTATAATTATCATTTTAAAGTCAAAGGGAAGTAAAGATCTAGAAGTTAAATGAAATGGTATTAATGCACAAAAATATGTTTAAATTTTCTCTGATATCATTTTAATTTCTTACATTATAATGATTCATTCGAAAAAAAATGTTAATGATACATGTTTATTTTAATTTAGTGGTTCTCTTGACCATAATGAACTTTTTATATTTTTTTTAATATTAAATAAATAAATTAGTTACAAAAAATGAAATAGGTTATAACATAACAATTTTAATCTTGTATAACCAGAATAATAATTATATGACCAGAAATAAAGGTGGTAATGGAATATGAAAAATCATTATCCATAGAGAGGATTAAATACCATATTTTGGAGAGTAGATTCTTTTAATTGATTAATATGAGGTAATAAAGAAGATAATTTAATGATATTAAATTAGATATATAATCTTATATAATGTACATGATTCCAGATCTATTATTAAATGATGGATTAATAAAGTGAGTTGAAGGTAGAAGAAGGGAATAAAATAAGAGAGGTGGCTAGAGAAAATGTCCACTTTAATATCGCCTCCTGGAAGGATCCCTCAAAGAACATGTAATATGTATTTGGGAGAGAAAAGAATCCCATGTACCTAGGGAATGTGGGGATGATTTTATTTTGTAGAAAATTTAGGATATTAATGTATTTTGATATGAATGAGGATAGTGAGAGGTGGTATATATACTTGAGGAGGAGTTGTTTGAGGTTATTAAAAAATGATTATTGAATATTTAAAGAAAACCACATTTGGGTGCAATTAATTCAAAAAAAAATTGGAGATGCATAATTTTTGTAAAATATTTTCAATTTCTACAAATACATATCTTACCCATATAATGTTTTTTTTGTTTTTTAGACTATTACCTTTTAACTTTGACATGTTTCATTATTTTACCTATAATGCAATACATATTTTTTCCCACAATAAATTTCTAATAGAGAAAAATTAAAATGACCATACAACATAAGTTGGACATATTATTCCAAATATGGAATCCATATAATCCAATTAAATTCACAATACTGAAAAAATATTATTTAAATCAAACCCCACAAATGTGACGGAAAAGTGGGTTTTCAAGAAGTGTATTTCTGAATAAAAAATTTATTTTATATAAAAAATATAAATAATAAATATCATTGTATGAAATTAAATTAATATTTAACAAAATTTAATCTTTTAATTTAATTTAAAACATTCCCAATTATGTATTATTTTGATTACATTAAATGGATAATCATTATGTGCCTAAAAAAATTTCTAGAAAAAATCCCATTTTAAAACCCAAAAATAAATTTATTCAAAAATAAAATAAAATTTTGATTAAAATAATTTAAATTAATAATATATAAATAAATTATAATTATGTTACATGAATCAATATTTAAAACTTAACGTGTATTTTAAATTTCTAAATTTATTTAAAATAAATATCAATTTCACAAAAAATCAATATTATTCAATGTTCACTGAAAAATTAGTCTTTTCAAACTATTATAAAAAAATCTTTGTAAATTTTTTTAGATTATTAATAAAAATATAATCTTAATTTTTAAAGATAAATTTTGTAAAAGGAAAAAAATATAATGTTTTATTTCTTATAAAAAGAAATAAAATATAATTTTTGATGAAAACAAATATTTTTAGAATAAAATGACTTTACTACAAGTTATGTGTTCATTTATTTTGAATATATTAATATAATAAAATTGAGTTATCAAGTATTATATTTCATAATTTGGTTAATACTACACTTTTATACCAATTTATTGCATATGTTATAATGGTTATATTAAAATAATAATATTTTCATGTCAACATAAGCTTAGTGTTTTGTGAAAATGTAAGTTATCAAATTGGTTAAATTTATTTTTTAACAAAATAAATACTATAAATTGTTATGCAGTTACTCCAAATTTACCCTTACAATGGGTATTTTATTAACCCTTTTTATTATAAGGATTTTCAAAAAAAAAGAATTTTAAAATATTAAACACCTAATAAGCAAGATGAACTTTTGATAAAAAAAATAAATTTTAGGGGGAATGTAAGACCCTAAAATTTATACTCAAATGAATAATATGATTAAGAGATTTCATAATACACAACACAATGTTTTTAGGATAAATAATATATGTTATAAAAATATTATTTCAATGTGATGGTTAAAACCATGAAACATAATTTGTGGTATGAATAGGAATAACTAAATTATAAAATAAATGTTAAAAGGTTTTATATAAATTAAATGTATTAATTATTTCATAATAAATATGTCTTAAATTTTTAGTAAATTCATTTTATGCTTAAAATTACGATTTCTGCAAATATAGTTTTAATTTCATTTTATTTAGTGAATTTATAATAAATTTCAAAATTTCGTTTGAAATAGTATGTTAGGAAATTAATATAATTTTTGAAACAATCAGGTTGATATTATCATATTGGTTTTTTAGTTCTTTGTAAAAAAATATTTTCAGTGAATAGTGAAAAATAAATTTTCTTCTAAAACTATCATTTATTTTCATTATGAAATATAATTTAAATGTAACATTTTATGAAAAATTAACATAAATAAAATTATGACCCCTATAAATATAAAAAATATAATTAATTAAAAAGTAATAAGAATGATAATCGATTTTGGTATAAGTTCAATATTTTTATTTTAAAATAGATTTTTCTAAAAACAATTTGATGTGTTAAATGATTTTTATCTAAATATAAATTAATATTTAATTATTATATGTTTTAATGAAAATTATGTATTATATATTCAGTAATTCAGTTTTTTGTTATCATAAATTGTAAAAATAATGAACATTTGTAACAATGGTTAACGCTAAAAAATGTTTACCAGGGTAGGGTTTAACTAAAGATATAATAGTATAAATTACACATAAAATAGTTTAATAATTATTGGTTGAAGATATATCAAACTTATCTTATACTAACATTAAATTAATTTCCATTTACATCCACTTTTACCTGAAAGTCACATTATATAAATGAATTGTTTATATAATTCCAGTACTATATGTGCCATCTATCTAAACATAAAAAGTTCTAAAGGAAATAATAATCCCATGGGATCAATGGGATGTAATTTAATTTGAACACTTATTATATTATCTTACATTATCATAATATATTGGGGTAATGGATCCTATTCTCATAAAGGAATTATAAAACCATCTTGAGTGGCCTGTGAATCATGGATATCAGCAAAATTGATTCCTTTGAACCATGAGTGGAATAATTACCTCAATTTTCAATGAGGATGTTCATAAAAAAATATGATAACAAAATACAACAGGATGGTGATATTTTCCTTGATATTTTTTATATGATAAAAGATTAAATTTCAAATATGATTATATTTATGGTATAACAGTGATATTAGTCAAGACCATTGGGTGTGGTGAAATCCTCTATGAGGAGTGAGTTTCTAAATATATATAAGAAAATGAAGGAAATATAAATCTAACCCATATTTTCAGGACCAATACCATCCCCCCATATTAAACCAATATTTCAATATACATCAACATTTAGTTTAAATCTACTCATGGGGTGGGGTGGGGTTCTAATATAAGAAGTTAAAATGGGTAAGTGGCCTCTAACTAGATGGGTAAGAGACTATGGAAACTATGTTATTCCTCGAATAATAGGTGTTTACCATAATTTCAGTAGATTATCAATGTAATCAAATATACTTATGGTCCTAACTAAGAGATAAATCCCATTACTATGGTATCATTTAAAGCATACCATGTTCCTCATATTGCCAATTTACCCAAACAAATCCTACAAGTGAATCTCCCCCACCATCCCCTCATAATTAATGGTTCCAATTCCATAGAAATAGAGATATATAATTACATCATCTGTGTACTCATTGTTAGAATGTATAAAATTTTCAAAAACGGAGAACCACACTGAATCCACCCACTCTACTTTAACAAATAGATGATAATCCATTTATTCAGTAGGATTACAGTAGTTGAGATTCATAAAGGTATGTCTTGTCCCCATACTTTTGAACTCTTTATCTATAGAGGTGGTATGTTTTTGAATATTATGGACTAATAAATTAAAATTCAATTTGATTTCTAAACTAGATAATAATGGAATTATTGTCATATTTGTGGTTTTCATGCAAATCATGGAGATACAACAAAGCCAAAAAGATCTCTGATATGTTTCCAATGAAAACATGATTTATTTAGTCATCATTGATCCATATAATATTGGAGATATTACTTTTTTGTGGTCCATGATTTCATGAATTATGGTTGGATGGATTCTTTCATTCTTGAACATTTAGTTTGTATTCAGATGCCATGGGAAGATAAGAATAACTCCCATCCATTTTTTAATTTAAAAGTTTATTTCTCCATGTCCAATGATCTAACATGAATCAAGATAGCATATACAGATGTGTCATTGGATAGAATGAAATGAACAATAAAATATCTCATTTATAATGTATAATTATATCAACTTTTTACACAAAAGTTACATTCCCTAAAGGGGACAACCTTTCATAACATCCCACACCATTTTATCTTAAAAAATGAACCATTCTTGAGAAACTTTATATGGAAATTCATCATTTATCAACAATATTATATATTATATATCACGTACGTAACCTATTTTAGGGTTATTTTAAATTTATTTTCCACTCATGATTTGTTTTGGTGGTTTCCAAAGGTTTTATTGAGAATAGGTGAGTTTTCATGAATTGGGCCAAACTGCGAGCCCAATTCCAGATTTAAAAATAAATTTTGTTTCATTTATAACTTTTTCAATTTTTAATATTTTTGACTCATTCCAACTTATAATTGTTCTACCCTGATATATTAACCCCAAATTTAAATTTGGGGCCTTTATAAATCCATAAGCATGGGGGATATTTGTTTTTATTTGAGAATTGGGCCAACCCGAAGGCCCATTTTCCAGTTTTAAATTGTTTCATTAATTTATTAATATCTTATTCATTAAAATGGATTTTTCGGTGATTCCACCTCCCTCTCGACCCTAAGAATCCCAGGCGCGACCCCATGCCCTCCTCCCACAATTTGGAGCTCGATAGAGTCGCGAAAATAGTCAAAACTATCTAGATTTCATAAATCGTCCAGATTTTGGAGAGGTAAATTGATCCTTTCATAACTCCTTCTATTATTAATCTTTTTCCCCAATTCCAATTCCTACATGACCTTATCATTCTTGGTAGAATATCCATTAAATTTTTATCTGTTTTAAAATTCAGATTCTAGCCGATTTTGGTTCGTTTTATTCAGGATGTTTCAAGTAAGTGTTTCATTCCTTGATTTCCTCCCATTCCTAAGGGTTTCTTTCACCCTTTCAATAAGTTCATCATGTCCAGAAATTGAGGTTCGAAACTAGGGTTTGATTTGGTGTCTTTTTGGTCAAATATTGTTGTCTAGGTCTGGATTTATATTCCTTGAGGTGCGGCGGTAGTGCAGTTGATGTTTCGCACCATGTTTTGAGGGTTTCGTCATAAAAGGTAGGTGATTCCATGTGTAATCATTTCTAGATGAGTTAGTTTGCTTGAATTACTTATTATGCATTTACTAATATTCTGTGTGTTGTGTGGGAACTGTTTATTTTGTATTTGGTAAAGCATTTGTTTTTACAGTTTCATTTTAGTTTTAAAAAATTGGGTGTTTTACATGTGCAACCCTTTGGGTATTGTTTGGGTGTGTTTTATAACATATGAAATTGGTTTAATAAATCTTTATTGGGATGACAATTCTGATTTGGTAGGGTATTGGTGTGCCATTAGGTTTTATAGAGGTTTCTTTTAATGGTTTTAAGGTGTAAAGCCTTATTGTACTTTTGAAAGTGATTTTGAAAACATGTGCTTTTCATGTGGATCTTTTGTGGTATTGTTTGAGGTGTTTTTATAACACATGGGGGTAGTTTAATAAATGTTTTTGGGGATTAAAATTCTGTTTTGAATTTGTATTGGTGTGATTTTGTCCTTGAAATATGGTTTTGAAATGAGTTTTTTTGTGAAAAGATTTGGTACACTCTTTAGAATTGTTTTATGAAAGTTTTGAATGGTTTAATGATTTATGTAAGATGTGAAACCATATTGGAAAACTGTTTTGGATTGTTTATACTTTCAAATGGACCATTTTAAATGTTAATAGTTCTGTTATGTTATGTTTATCCTCTTGGAAATGTTTTATAAAAATGTTTAATGGATTTACTAAAATGTGAAAGAGGTGTGAACGTTATATGGGCTGTTTGTGTGAGTACGATGTGAAAAGTGGATTTTGTTCATAAAAAGGGTTTTAGGAAACATGTGAGTGGGCTGTTATGTGATGTTTTGTATATTTTTAGTTATTTTATAAAATTGTTAAAGGATGTGTTGGATTGTGAAAGTTATGCAAAAAGTGTTGTGGGCTATTTTGGTGTGGGTTTGATTTCAAAATGCATTTGAATGAAAAGTGGACTTTTGTGACTTTTGTTGTATACATGTGGGATTTTTGGTGAATTTATGATATGGAAATGATATTTTCATGTGAAATGTATATTCATTGACTTGTTGAAATTGTTTGAGCACAAAGGGAAAACCCGGGTATCTAGGTGGGTGGACATGTACTAGTATGCTAGTGATCCCGTGGGGTTTGGCCTCAGTTTCACTTAGCAAGATTGACACTTACAACTCTAACTAAAATAAGATGATGATGATTTGGGACCACTAGGTTATGGGTATGTTCCCTACTAGTGGCTCGTGCACGAGAACGAATATTTGTGATGGTTACTCTCACCAAGATATGAGGTACCTGGGACCCACAGCTAGCTAGTGCCTAGGGGTTATTTCCCATTGCTTGTGCTCACTGGATATTTTGTGCTTACCATCGGAATACGGTACATTTTTCTAGAAAATTCAGTAGCTTTGGTGTTTATTTTAAAAAGTGTTAATCCTTTAAAATATCCCACTTGAAAACTGTTCTTATTCAAAGTTGCGGCTTTTAGAAATTGTAACTAGCTTTTCATGTTTTTGAAAACTTGCATGCTTTTCGTCTTTAAATGATTATTATATGGAATCTATTAGTGGTGGTATCCTATTGGGCTTTGGCTCACACCCTACTTACACCCTTGGGTGTAAGTAAACTTGGTTATTTTGTTGTCGCAGGTTTGGGTATAACTTTTGTGCCAACAGTTCGGGTTTCCACCGGTCATTCATGATGCGGTGTTGTGGAGATGGATTGAGGAAGATGCCTCTTGCCATGTTGAGGTTCTTGGGCTGTCTTTTCATGGGTTTGTACCTTTGTAATGATCTTCAAACATTGTTTAAAATTGTGCAATTCAGTTATGAATTTATTAAAAAGATGTTTCGGTTTGAAAAATCCAGATTTATTTTCTTGGATTCATTTGATGTTTCAAGTATAAAAACTCGGGTAAATCGTTCCCAATTTTCAGTTTTTTTTACCCGGGCACTTCTGCCAGCCCGTGGGGATCAGTAACACCCTTCGGTTCATGTCACGGGCTGGGTTTGGGTGCCGGTATTGGCGGTGACCAGATTCGGTTCGTGACAAAATGGTATCAGAGGCAGGTTCATGTTAACTCTTTGGGTCATGTTATTTGGGGAAGAGTCAGGATATCATGGAGTTAGGATTATAGGGACTTGGTATTATAGTTATGGGTAGTGTGCTTGATCACCACACCTCATGACAGGATTCAAGTTTCCTAGGGAAGTCAGGATTTATCTAAGTCCTTTGGTTTTCTTTTTTTAATGATGGTTAGGGGAAATGAAAAGAGAGTTGGGTTAATGGTCTCTGTAAGCTCGCAGGGCCTGGCAAGCCATGTGGAGCTGGGGATATACCCTAGAACACTCTATGTGATAGTGAAGTTATTGGAATATTGCTGCCAACCATATGTCCAAGTCACCCACTGAAACTAGTTTCCTCTCAGATTGTTTTGTACTATAGTTTTTCAATCTTGGAACATTGGTTTTAAAAAGACTTGGTTTTAAGAAGTATAAAGTTTTTTTGAAATTATTTTCAAATAAATAAGGAATGGATTGATTTATGAAATGGTGGAACTTAATTTTTAGAATTGTTTTGAAATGGAAAATGGTGTTTTTACACCTCTTTTGAAAGCAAGAACTATATTGAAGTTGGTTTTGAAAAGTGTTTACAATAGAGTTTTCTAAACAATCAAAGAGTTTTTTAATGGGATGAGATGTTTTGAAATTGATGTGAATATATTGAAAGTGAGTTATTTTTTTAAATGGTTGTGGATTTCTGAAAAGTTTTGTAAGATGTGAGTTGGAATTTGATCTCGTGGTTAGCGGTTTTGAGAAAAAGGATGTGTTGGTTGACCATTTTGGTTTTGAAAAGTGGAAATAATTTTTGTTTTAACCTTTGGTATTTTCATGAGAAACCACATGCATGGGGTTATATGGGAAGAGGGATGGTTGATGACATGAATGGATGAGTGTCGGGATGGATATGAGGAGGGTGCCTGGTGTGGCATAGAAACATGCATGTGTAAGGCCCATGGGGTACCATTGGTGGATGCGCTTACCGCTGAACCATTTGTTTTCAAAGAAATGTTTTTAAATAAAAAAAACCTGATTTCTTGATGATTTTTTTTTGGGATGGTGTATATTATGTGTTTTCGAAAAATGTTGATGTTGTGGGATGTTTTGAGTCCAAGAACCCCTCCTGTTTGAACTGTGTTTTGGGTTTGGGTTTGGTCAGTAAGTTGTGTTGTAGAGACGGTTAATGGTCTCTTTTGAAAAATGTTTCAAGACACCTTTACGATGGTTCCCTACATGTTTTTGGATCTGGTTTGTTGTATATCTTGACCAATAGACTATCTTGGTTGGGTCCTTGGGTTCAATAATTGGATAAGGTACACCCCCATTAAAGGTTAGTGCACAATTGAAGTGCAACCCAGATTGTTTCGCGGTTTGAAGACCCTCCAGTTGATCAATATAAGGAATCTTTTTCTTGAGATTTCTAGATTGAGTCTACACCCATTCCTTTCATTGATTTTTAGATCCTCTTATAATAGGATAGTGCTATTGGAAGGTTGGAAGAGACCTTAGTTTCTTAAGTTTCTTGATTCGTCGAAGGTGGATATGGTCTAGGGTTGTTAGTGTGGATGATTGTCTTGATGGTGTCTAAGAGGACCTTTGGGTTCTTCAAAGTTTCTTTGAATCATGAGTTCATGTTAAACCTCTGGTGTGGGAAATATGGTCATGATAGGATATTGTGGACACTTTCTATAATTGTGTGTTGTTTGGGGATGTTGTTTAAGGTCCCTCTCCATGAATTGTTTATATCAGTTGAAATGGTCATGTTTGGTGATGGCTTATGATGTCATGTACTCGATTGACTGTATAGGTGAATGTAGTGAAATCCTCTGAGAGTCCCTGTTATGTTGGGCAAATGTCTCCCTTGGAAAAACTTCAAAATCATCTATTTTAGAGGAATGTGAGTGTAGGTGTTCTTTATTTCTATTGTTTATCACTTGAAGAAACAAGTTGTGATGTGTGTGTATCTTCTCAGCCCTTGTTTCAGTGAAATATCGGGATAAGGTAAAGCGATTTTGGAATGTGTTATGTCTAGAAAAATTATTTGGGACTGCGGTGTAGTTTTTGGTGGCACCGAAAAGAAGAATTCTAATTCAGTGGGTTTCCAAATATTAACTACGAGGCCGAAGATGCTTCAATCATTTGAGCTCCAGCCATAGGTCTCGGAGAGAAGCTGGCTCGTAGTCAGGGGAAATCCCAGGGCCATTTAAACCCTTGTACAAAGTCCTATCCTTAGTACGAAAGATGGGAATAGTTCAAACCTCTGGTTTCTTCATGGTTGAGCACATAGTTTGTGCATGTTTAGTAGTGGTCGTGTGCTAGGAAGCCATGTAGAAAGAATTATATTCATAGTTAGTGCACAGTTTCCCAAACCATGCAGACTAATCCTGCGCCCTTCCTAAATCTTTAATTTCTTTTTGGGTCTTTCTGTGTCGGCCCATGCTGGTCGGTTAAGATGGTCAGTTCTTATGGTGGGGAGACCCACTATGATTCTCATGAATGTTCCTTCATTAAAATTTAATGGAAGTATATCCCTTTTACTAGAGAGTATGTTTGGGCCTCCCACTAATAGTGTCTTGATTCTGTCTCGGGAAAACAATTTAAGTTGTCTCTTATGGTGGGGAGCCCATTTGTGTCTCTCCATAAGAGTAACTCATATTTTTTTCTTTGGAATTGTCTGGGAAGTAGGTATTATCATTCGAAGATATCTAACTACCTACATATTCATTGGGTAAACATTGATATTGGAGATTTTCCAATGGTTTAGTTATAGTAGGGAAGTGTAACCTTGTTCAATGTTGTTGTTTTTTTGGGTAAATTGATTGAGTATTATTCAGATTGTATTTGAGGAGTTTTCATTTGGGATAAATCATGAATGTACTTGATTGTTTCAGGAAAGTGGTGTATGTTTGGTTTGTGACAGTATTCCTTCCATCATTGATCACTGGAGGTGTTTTGACCTTTGGGGGTGAAACCTGGCAAGGGTGTACCTATTGGTTTCTCAGTTGGGTTTGGTTGTTGCTTTGACCTTGCTGTGACTTTCCGGGGCGGAAAGTTTTCAAGGTGGGGAGAATTGTCACGTACGTAACCTATTTTAGGGTTATTTTAAGTTTATTTTCCACTCATTATTTGTTTTGGTGGTTTCCAAAGGTTTTATTGAGAATATGTGAGTTTTCATGAATTGGGCCAAACTGCGAGCCCAATTCCAGATTTAAAAATAAATTTTGTTTCATTTATAACTTTTTCAATTTTTAATATTTTTGACTCATTCCAACTGATAATTGTTATCCCCTGATATATTAACCCCACATTTAAATTTGGTGCCTTTATAAATCCATAAGCATGGGGGATATTTGTTTTTATTTGAGAATTGGGCCAACCCGAAGGCTCATTTTCCAGTTTTAAATTGTTTCATTAATTTATTAATATCTTATTCATTAAAATGGATATTTCGGTGATTCCACCTCCCTCTCGACCCTAAGAAGCCCGGGCGAGACCCCATGCCCTCCTCCCACAATTTGGAGCTCGATAGAGTCGCGAAAATAGTCAAAACTCTCTGGATTTCAGAAATCGTCCAGATTTTGGAGAGGTAAATTGATCCTTTCATAACTCCTTCTATTATTAATCTTTTTTCCCAATTCCAATTCATACATGACCTTATCATTCTTGGTAGAGTATCCATTAAATTTTTATCTGTTTTAAAATTCAGATTCTAGCCTATTTTGGTTCGTTTTATTCAGGATGTTTCAAGTAAGTGTTTCATTCCTTGATTTCCTCCCATTCCTAGGGGTTTCTTTCACCCTTTCAATAAGTTCATCATGTCCAGAAATTGAGGTTCGAAACTAGGGTTTGATTTGGTGTCTTTTTGGTCAAATATTTTTGTCAAGTTCTGGATTTATATTCCTTGAGGTGCGGAGGAAGTGCAGTTGATGTTTCGCACCATGTTTTGAGGGTTTCGTCATAAAAGGTAGGTGATTCCATGTGTAATCATTTCTAGATGAGTTAGTTTGCTTGAATTACTTATTATGCATTTACTAATATTCTGTGTGTTGTGTGGGAACTGTTTATTTTGTATTTGGTAAAGCATTTGTTTTTACAGTTTCATTTTTGATTTAAAAAATTGGGTGTTTTACATGTGCAACCCTTTGGGTATTGTTTGGGTGTGTTTTATAACATATGAAATTGGTTTAATAAATCTTGTTTGGGATGACAATTCTGATTTGGTAGGGTATTGGTGTGCCATTAGGTTTTATAGAGTTTTCTTTTAATGGTTTTAAGGTGTAAAGCCTTATTGTACTTTTGAAAGTGATTTTGAAAACATGTGATTTTCATGTGGATCTTTTGTGGTATTTTTTGAGGTGTTTTTATAACACATGGGGGTAGTTTAATAAATGTTTTTGGGGATTAAAATTCTGTTTTGAATTTGTATTGGTGTGATTTTGTCCTCTAAATATGGTTTTGAAATGAGTTTTTTTGTGAAAAGATTTGGTACACTCTTTAGAATTGTTTTATGAAAGTTTTGAATGGTTTAATGATTTATGTAAGATGTGAAACCATATTGGAAAACTGTTTTGGATTGTTTATACTTTCAAATGGACCATTTTAAATGTTAATAGTTCTGTTATGTTATGTTTATCCTCTTGGAAATGTTTTATAAACATGATTAATGGATTTACTAAAATGTGAAAGAGGTGAGAACGTTATATGGGCTGTTTGTGTGAGTACGATGTGAAAAGTGGATTTTGTTTATAAAAAGTGTTTTAGGAAACATGTGAGTGGGCTGTTATGTGATGTTTTGTATATTTTTAGTTATTGTATAAAATTGTTAAAGGATGTGTTGGATTGTGAAAGTTATGCAAAAAGTGTTGTGGGCTATTTTGGTGTGGGTTTGATTTCAAAATGCATTTGAATGAAAAGTGGACTTTTGTGACTTGTGTTGTATACATGTGGGATGTTTGGTGAATTTATGATATGGAAATGATATTTTCATGTGAAATGTATATTCATTGACTTGTTGAAATTGTTTGAGCACAAAGGGAAAACCCGGGTATCTAGGTGGGTGGACATGTACTAGTATGCTAGTGATCCCGTGGGGTTTGGCCTCAGTTTCACTTAGCAAGATTGACACTTAAAACTCTAACTAAACTAAGATGATGATGATTTGGGACCACTAGGTTATGGGTATGTTCCCTACTAGTGGCTCGTGCACGAGAACGAATATTTGTGATGGTTACTCTCGCCGAGATACGAGGTACCTGGGACCCACAGCTAGCTAGTGCCTAGGGGTTATTTCCCATTTCTTGTGCTCACTGGATATTTTGTGCTTACCGTCAGCATACGGTACATTTTGCTGGAAAATTAAGTAGCTTTGGTGTTTATTTTAAAAAGTGTTAATCCTTTAAAATATCCCACTTGAAAACTGTTCTTAATCAAAGTTGCAGCTTTTAGAAATTGTAACTAGCTTTTCATGTTTTTGAAAACTTGCATGCTTTTTGTCTTTAAATGATTATTATATGGAATCTATTAGTGGTGGTATCCTATTGAGCTTTGTCTCACACCCTACTTACACCCTTGGGTGTAAGTAAACTTGGTTATTTTGTTGTCGCAGGTTTGGGTATAACTTTTGTGCCAATAGTTCGGGTTTCCACCGTTCATTCATGATGCGGTGTTGTGGAGATGGCTTGAGGAAGATGCCTCTTGCCATGTTGAGGTTCTTGGGCTGTCTTTTCATGGGTTTGTACCTTTGTAATGATCTTCAAACATTGTTTAAAATTGTGCAATTCAGTTATGAATTTATTAAAAAGATGTTTCGGTTTGAAAAATCCAGATTTATTTTTTTGGATTCATTTGATGTTTCAAGTATAAAAACTCGGGTAAATCGTTCCCAATTTTCAGTTTTTTATACCCGGGCACTTGTGCCAGCCCGTGGGGATCGGGAACACCCTTCGGGTCATGTCACGGGCTGGGTTTGGGTGCCGGTATTGGCGGTGACCAGATTCGGTTCGTGACAGTATAGCCCATGATTCCCTATAGAATATCCCATAAAAATGATTATAAAAATAAAAGATGACATTAGATTAATTATATTCTGTAGAACATCCTAGGGAACCTTAATAACAGACATCATGTGCTCATGAATAGAAGTGACAATGAAGTTGACAAGGTGTATTATTCCAAAAAAATATTGGAAAGGGTAATTATAGTTGTTGATGTAGTCAACTATTTGTACAACCACTATCTCAAAATAATGGATACACAATCGACCCAAAGATATTGGATACCCTAAGGATTATATGGTGAAGCACCTCATATGAGCTCCCACGTTGGTCCCAATCCTCATAGCATGCCTGTCTAGCCAAAATTTTAAAACCAATATACTACTCTTATCACAGTTGATGATCTTACCAACCTATTTGTAATATTCATCCACATCCCTATTAAAGCCTAAATGGATTTAACAATACCAAAAAATAATAAGACCATATAATTCGTAATGATATGGGAGGATACTCCTTTTAATTATATATTCCAAAAAATGGAAGGATTTTACCATTTTAAAGGCATTCACCATGGTATCTACTAAGGAAATCCTAAAACACAATAAAAATACTAAGATATAATGGTCACCCCAAACATAGACCTTCAAATAACTTAAGAAAACCATAATAATTCCCTATTAAATTAAGCTAGATCAAAGAGGAGCTAAAAATAAAAAAATCTAATAAATAATCCCTGCTGAGAAGCCAATCAAATCCATTACATTCAGAATAGAACCCCACTCCATCCTACCATATTCATTATCTATGTCAACTTTGCTTGAAATTCTAGATCAATTAGATTTTATTAACATTTCCAATAATATCTTGAGCATACCCTATAGAACACTAGGTGGATACTCCTTTTATTAAGTTGTTCTTGTCCTTGGAAACAACGTAATAGAGTTTACTGATAACCTCATGTTTATAATGCTATAACATACCATGTATTAGAAATTTTTAATGATAATGGGTCTATATTTACCAACAGAAGAGGGATATCCCAACATTAGAATTAGAATATGTGTGTTTTCACATGAAAACCAGGAAATTCCATATCCCTAGATATAGTATTGAACATTTTCAATAAGATAACACTAAATGAGATACCAAAAATCTAGATAGAAGGATAATGGAAGGCATTATGGTTTAGGAGAGCATTTAGCATTGAGAGAGAGTTCATATTTTAATATCTACCTATAATTTTGAATGTTTTCAAAGAATGAGTTTACATGATTGGGCAACGTGAGAGGAATATAATCAAATATATCTATATAAACCCTTATATAACAATCCCACATATGTGAACTAGAGTCTATGAGTAATGATTTTGGAAATGGAACCTCTAAAACTATCTTATTCACTTTATTTGGGCCTTCTTTGTAACATCCCAAAGAAATATCAAGGTAATTTTCCCTTATAATAATTATGTCATAAACACAAGAATCACCTATGGAAATCAATAAAAACATTATTTTCATAAAGGAAGAATAAAATAAGTTCTATTTATAGAAATTAAAGAACCCAAACTTATGGAATATTAAAATTACCTATGAATGTATATATAACAATTTGGTATCTTATGAATGAAAATATGACATAATTATTAGTAAATAAATGTTTTATTCAAATTGAAAAATTAACTGTTGAAATTTTTGTAAAACATGAATATTTATTTAGAATTTTATAATTAATATAATTATTAAAAACATATTTTAATAAAATAGATTTCTAAATAAATTTTATGTGGTAGCATAACTCTAAGATAATTTTATAAAACCTTAATTAATTTTTTAAGGGACTATATAATCATTTATAATATTTATATCAATATTTTTGGAATAAATAATTAATATAATTAATATAATTAAAAATTATTTTGATCCTATTTATAATATTAATTTCATAAAATAGTTTCCATTTTTTAATTCTGAATATTGGATAACATTAGGTTAAATTTTTTATATTTTTATAAAACGGGTTATTTTTTTGAATACTACAATAAAATAATTTATGGTATAGGAAAAATACATGAATATATGAGTTATATATGATGTGTAAATGTGGTAATAAAATATTTCATTGAACACTCCTAAATTGTTTACTATATTTAGTCACAATAATCAACACTATTGGTAGTTTTTATCCTAAATAATAAACAATAAAATAAATTAATAAGAAACACCAATATCCAACCCTATAAATACCACCCTTCACCACCTATTATCCTCACTCTATCTAAGACCTATATCTTATCTAAATTATAACTTGTTTCCTTCCCATTCTTCTTCCCTATGTGCAAGGTTTTTTGGTCTAAACCAAAAACCAAACCCAAGTTCAATAAGGAGGTTCTCAAGGATACAACATTCAAGAAGTAAAATCCTCAATCCTTCTATGTTAATTTATTTTCCATTCAAATTATCTATCGACCTAGCCTATCCAATGGACTAATATCTTTGGTATCTTATATATAATATAATTTTAATTTTTTAATGGAATATCCATCATAAAATCTCTGACCTTCTTTTTTATTATATAAATGAAAACATTATCTGTGATGGGTCGATTGACCACCCTCATGGAAAATGTGTTATCATTTTCCATTACCTCCTTCAAGAAATGTTATAAAATTATTATTATGATTATGAAAATATAGAAATATGTATATTACATCTTTTTAAATGTTTTTTAACAAATTTATAAATGTCATATTAATTAAAATGATACTAGTTTTCAATGGTTGTAAAAACTACCAAAATAAATTACACATTTTTAATTAATTTTTTTTGTATTGAATCATCTTCATATCAGAAAAAAGTTATATGGAATGATTTAAAATTTTGGAAGTTTCACTACTAAAAAACACAATTTTAATAGATCTAGTTTTTGTCTTTAACAGTGCTTGTAATGCTCTGAGAAAGGGATCCTTGGACAACTCCTTCTTATCATTTTTACAGGGTTTCTTTAAAAGTGTAAAAATCACTAATAAAAGAATCCATTAACAGTGATCAAAAAAATCACTCATAAAGGGTCCCTTTGTTAACAATTTTTAATAACTATTAAATGTGGGATATTTTTTTTGGTATGTCCTCTCATCGTCACTAGCACTTCCCCCCAGTCCCTTTATCAATGTTCCCCCCTTTATTATCTCTTTTCACATACACATATTCCCCCTATAATAGACCTTCCCCCAACCCTTTGATAACACTTTAGGAAATTCCATCCCACCTGCATGTTCCAGGATTCATGCCTTGGACCTCCCTTTTATGATTTGAATGCCTTTACTAGTTCACCAGTTTATTTTATTTTATCTTTTTCAATATTTCTTTTTTTACATACATTTAAATACATATTATTTAATAAAATATTTATTTAATTATTTTTAAATGAATTAATAAAATATTTTTTTACATATTTGATATGTTTACATTTATTTTTATTTAGATATATTATATAAAAATATTCATTTTTAACTGGTAGATTAAAATTTAAGTATAATGAATTGTTTTGAAATATTTATTGTAAAATATGTTGATATAATATTTTTATTGATAGTAAAAATGATAATGATAAATATTTATTTATAATAAAAAATTTATAGAGGATAAATATACATATTATTGACACACAAACACTCATATTAACACTCACAGGTATAAATTTATATTTATCACTTACTCTTATATATAATTACATAATATGTGTTTATTTAAATACATTTTAATATACATATACATATACATATTTTTTTCATTGATAGAAACATTTTTATATATAAACATTACTTATATTTTTCTATATATACATATTAATGCATCTTTATAAGCTCAATAAAATAGATAATTTTATACATTATAAAAAATTCATAATTATTATTAATTTTATTTATTTAGAATTCATGTTTACATAAATGTGATGATATATTTATTTATATAGTATATTTATTATAAATAGATATAAGAAAATATTCATATATTTAATTATAAATAAAAAGTTATTATGAAAAATGATAAAATATCAAAAATATTATATCAATATGATTTTAATCCATGGAAACAAATTCAGTACAAAATGAAAACATGAAAAAATACCCCCTTAAATTAGGCAAAAAGTACATTGACTATTAAAAAATTGGAAACAAAAAAATCAGTATTGGATTCCTTTTTGGCCTTTTCACCATGAAAAACTTAATCAATGGTTCTCCAGAATTATTTGTGTAGATATCGTCATTGGATTTTATTTGATATGTGGTAGAGGAGAAAGCGGCCTTGGGATCAAATGTTAGGGACATTTAAAGTTCAAGTCATGTTTTCAACTTATCATAGAAAATTCGTCAATTCATTTAAACATTATGTCATCTAACTATTATTAAATTACTATTCAATGATTTTAATTTTAAAATTATTAATTATTAATATTTTTACATTATTTTATAATCCATTTTCACTACATATCTTATATATTATGTGTGAATTCCTATTTATCCATATCGAAAACATATTTAAATAATATATATAAAATTTATATAAATATAAATTTATTTATATATTAATATAACATTTTTAATTAAATATAATATTTTTAAGAAATATTCCCTCTATCTGCACTAGAATGAAAATCACTACCAAAGGATAACCTCTATCAGTTATTATAAATTTTTTTGATAATGGCCCCCCATTATGAGTTCTTTTTTTGTAGCACTGATAATGTACACCTCATTATCAATGATTTTATAAAATTTTTGATAGGGGGACTTATCTACTTCTTTTTTACAAGCACTAATAAAGGCCTCTATTTTTGAATTCTTTTTTAGAACTGATATAGGAAATCTTTATCCATGCCAGTGCTAATGCTGATTAAGGGGTCCTTCTTCTTGAGTTTCAGATATCACTAATATAATATTACATTATATAAAACTCCTATAATTAAACTTCTAGATTAATATCATTTCATTCCACTTCTATATTTTTTATTCCTTTTGAAAAAAACTCATATAATTACACTCCAAGGAACCGACCATAAACCATGAAACTAAAACCCCATGAATGATGTGATTAGTCTCTATAACTCATCAAAATTCCCATAATATAATAAAATTATAATAAATAATATACATCTATAATAGGTTCTGAATTATTTAAATAATTAATCTAATTTGATTATCCAAGATATTAAGTACAAGTATTGAATTCATTCATACTTATGGTATAAAGATTTTCAAACCCAACTCTCTTTCTTTGGGTTATACCTCTTTTAGGGAAAATTTTAGTGTGGATATTCTGTCAATGATACATAAATATAATTTCATTGTTCTTACCATTTATTTTTGGGTGTATTAAATTTTCCAATATTATTTTCTAAAAAATCAATGTTTTTTCAAAAGAAATCTTTTCTCCAAAACAGCTCTTGACTCCTCTTGATTTATTTATTCATTAATGAAAAAACAATATTATTATTCCAAATATTTTCATTCCCCATTTCCATTTTGGAACACCGTGTTTATTTAAGAAATCATGATTTATGAGATCCTTTTGAAACCCATTCATTTATAAGAGTTACTTAATTGATATACATTATATGTGATATGCCTGATTATGTAAATGGTATGATGTGGTAGGTGGTACTGGAATAATATATCCCTCCAATGAATTGGTTAATTTTCTGTATCTCATGAGATGATTTTTATTTTTCTTAAACATGATGCTATATTTTTTCAGATTTATGATTTTATGATTATGCACATATTTTATCCATGAACATGATGCTGGAATTGTTCACAACTATGCATGGTATTTGACAACTAAAACATGATGTTTAATTTTAATGATTTCCCAAATTCCATGAATTTATCTAATTATTTCTAAAAATATAATGATGAATATCCTATTCTATTATTAGGATGATGATTTTTCTAACCCCTATTATATTGATTCAGGTACTTATTTATCCTCTTAGTAGGAATTTAGCTCACCCCTTTCATTGATGTATATCATTTGGTGACTAAATGTTTGAAGGATAATGTGAGTTTTAGAGAAATAAAGAAGAACATTTTAAAAAAAATTACGTTTCATTTTCCATAAATTATGTATGCTTCTAAATTTCCTTGTATACTAATCCTGTTAAACGTGATTTTTTGGAGATATTATGGTTTTATCATATAAAATGATATAATTGTTATGTAAGAAAAACTATTGTCACTAAATTATTTATTAATAAATTCATACCTAAAAACGTACATAGATTCCTTACCTTCATCTGATTTATTTTTTTCCTTTATTAATAAAAGTCATTCAAGGATTTAGGTGTATTCCAAAGCATGTCTCTCAAAGAAGTGGTATAAATTGTAAGTGAGATCATTTAATTTAATTTATTCATTAATATTCACTAAACCTTTTTTATTCATAAAAACAAGATAAAAACTATTTATTAAATATAATAATATGATATTATTGTTATTAAACAATAATTTATCACCTCTTCTCCATCAAATAAAAAATTAAATCATCGCAAGTGCGTACATGTGGACTGCCACATTTATGTAGTGATATGATTCATTTTCCCTCACCATCATCCTTGGTTGGTTAATACGATGGAATTGATTTTTATATATAATATTTGGGAAATATTTATTGTTTTTTTACTATAATATATTATCAAGGTTCTTACCATCCCAACCATTCAAAAATAGTAACATCACTTATGCATACGTGTGGACTACCACCTCCACGAAGGGACCTGATTCATATTTCATTTCCACTTTACATATATGGTAATAATTATAAATTTAATTAATATATATTATTATTATTATATTATAATTATTATTTAATGGTGAATTATTATTTACCTTTATTTCATTCTTTTTATCAGAAAGTAGTGACATAACTCAATAGTATGTATTGATTACCGTCACCACGAAGTGATGTAATTCATGTTCATCACAATTTTTTTAAATTGATAAAATATTTTATATAATGATTAAATATAATAATTTTGACGTGATTAAAATTCTAGATATGATAAAACCATACTAAAAGTACAAGGACAAGAATAAAAGAATGAAAAAATACTTGAAACATTATGTAGTTAACACTTAGAATGATGAAATTAAGGGATAATTGTACATAAAAAGGTATTCAAATGACATAAGTGGATAATATATTATAATATAAATGCCTAAATGGTTCTGTTATATAATTATACTAAAAATATATTTATTAGATTTTTATGAATAAATTTAGAAAAAGTAAAGGGTTCTTGATCTCAATATTTTTTCATTGAGACATGTTTGATATAATGAACCTATATATGTTTATATCCCGAACCATCCCTAGTACCCTTGTTACACGATAAATGAGACATAGACGGATGGGAATTCTCTATCCCCATGGTTTGGCTACTATCACATGTTACCACAAGAACTGAATATGGGAAATATTTTACAACTAATAATTGAGGATGTAAAAGAAATATGAAAATATTCTTATTAAAAAACTGAAATGGTAGTAATTGATCATAATTCATCATTGAAATGAATCCCAAAGTACTAAAACCAAAGTACCAAAATAAAGAAAACATCATTAGTCCAAAATTATACAACTACCAAAGTCTATAGTTCGATATCTCAATACACCTCCAAAATATCCTTTTCCCTTGCTCAAACATGGAACAAATAATCTAAAAATACGCAAAGGATCATGTAGGATAAGAGCCAAATCCCAGTATGATTTCACCCGAGGATTCCATAACAAGATGAAAATATCTAATTATCCGAGAAAGTGATTCCATTTTTTAGATAAATAGGTTTGTCATTCAAATAATCATATTTAAGAAAGTCATGATTTACTATTTAAATAATAGAAATAAATTAGGGATTCATGCTTCACATTTCATATGATGGAAATACATTTCATATGATGGAATTTTCTTTTAAACAATGGGTGATTTATACAAATGGATGTTAAAAAAAGTAATAAATTACAATTTTATATAAAACATCTTATATAAATTTACAAGGCTTGTAATGTAGTTTATAACAATGGAAAATACATATTACATAAAAAAGTGAGCAATATGGTCATGCTCTAAATAGGTAAGAATATTCATGGTTATAGGAAAAAATGATATGAAATTGGATGTTATCACATACACCCCTTTAGATATAAGGTAATGGGGAAACATCACTATTTTCCTTGGAATGGGATATGTTGATATAAATTTATATAATGGTTTAAATGATAAATTTTTGTCTAAAAAACACACTAACTACAAAACACTTGTATGTTCTCACATAAAAAATTATGGGATATTTATTACATGACTTTTTAAAATAAAACAAAATCCCATTCCCCTCATTTCGAATTTTCTAATTTAATCTTTAAAACCCATAACTATTTTTTATAAAAAAATCCTTTTAAAATGAAACTACTAGGTTTCCATCAAACCAATTTTTAAGGAATTTTCCAAAAAATAGGTATTTGAAAATAATAATGAAATTTCACAATCCATTTGACAGTTGAATCCAATAAATTATTTTTTATATAGTTTTTTTCCATTTCAAAAATACACCCCAATTCATCTGAATTGGAGGTTTTCCCAATTTTGTTCCAAAGCAAGCCAGAAACCCAATTCACTGGAATTAGGTTTCTAATAAAATTTTTGAATGCAATATAATATATTTAAGAATTAGTATTTATAAATATAAAAAAAATTAATTAATCAATGAAATCTTAATTATATTGGAATCCAAAGATGGAACCATGTTACTTTATAATGGAAACACGACTCCCTAAAAGAAACCCAATAATAATAATGAAGGAATATAAGATGTAGGAAATCAATATAGAAACAAGATTTAATAACATGGTTCACTGATCCATCCAAATCAAGATGATCAATCAGGATCCATGGAACGAATAGAGAAATACAAGGAGAGGCATGAATAAAACATACCTAGAAAGACAGAATGTGAACACCAAAATAATCAATCGCTAAAAAAAGTTCTTAAGGGGATAGAGGATCCCAAAATTGCCTTTTGAAGACTCAAGGTTGAGTGAAAGGATGTGTGGATGAAGAAAAAAATTGAATTCCTCCAGATGATTGTTTAAAAATAAGGCTTGTGATTTTACACGGTGTGTAACATACTTACACAACATGAAATTGGAAATTTTAATACCACTAAAAGTCATGTCACCTATTTAAAGGAATGAATTATTTTAATTTTAGGATTTATAATGGTTGTAACTATATTTCAGAGAGTGTAATTATTTATTAGGCTGTAAAAATGACCAGTTAATGGTGATAATCCAAACAATCTCTAACTTCAACATTACAGGTATCCTCCCAAAACCTTATCAATCATACCTTGACAATGTTAAAAAAACCATAACATGGATTATAAAATACATGATAAAAATGTAATGGTAATTTAAAAACTCCCCATAATAAAATCTTTATTTCCTTAGAAAGCCTATAGAGGATATTCCATAACAAAAATATGAGTTTAATTCTCTCTCATCACGTACTCATCTTCCCATGTCCCATGAAAATAAAAACTATACATCCATACCAGTCCAAACAATTGTAACATCCTCCAATGATTCACCTTGGTTTTAGAATCAATTATCTTGACTGGTCATTTAGTCTAAGGTAAATCATTTTCAATCTCAGGATCACTCCAGATCAAAACATGATAAGGATAAAAAATATACATTCAAAGTTGAGATATATTAAACACATTTTGTATCTATGTATGATTAATTATTACTTCCAATTAATATGAAACTCTCCCCACCTTATCAATATCTTCAAAAGGCCCAAAAATTGAGGAGCCAATTTCCCTCCCCCCCCCCAAGCAGTCGATGACCCAACTAGGGTGAAACCTTTAAGAACACATAGTCACCAACTAATAACTCCAATTATCTATGAAAATGATTAGAATATGATTTATATCGGATCTAAGCCATCAACATATTCGGATGAATCAACAAAATATTTATTATCGTCCCATAGACCAAGCTTAGTCCAACCAAGGAACCATCACTAATATCTGATGAACACAATTATGATTTATAATACTAGACATATAAGTCCTCAAAAAGATCCATTCTGATCGATGACTAGAAAGAATTATTATAAGAATACTCAAATTTCCCCAAATGATCATCCCAGGCTCCCCCAATGTCGATAACACTAGCCCAAAGCATATCCTCAAGAATTTGTATAGCTATTTATGAATGGTTACCCTACAGTGGATAATATTCCATACTCAAATGGATGTGAGATCCTAGAGTCTCCTAAAGGCCTTTAAAAAATCTAGAAGTGAACCGAGGATCCCTTTTAATGACTATAGTAGATAGAACACAGTGAAGATAAACAATCACTTTCATATAAATATTTCCCAACACCTCATCTTTGGTGGTACTAGGAATGGGTATGATGTGATCTGATTACATCATCCTATAAATCAAACCCATATCACATTATTCTTTCTTATGGTACATGGAATCCTAACTAGAATGTTTATTGAGATATCATTCCACTTCCAAGTTGGTTCTGGATGTGGATGAATAAATCCTGATGGTTTCTTGTGCACAGACATTAACTACAGTCATGTATAACAATGAGAAAAAACCCAGAAATTCCCCAAATCATACATAGTAACCATAACAGCTTCCACATTCCATAAATAATATTTTATGATCCTAGGTTCACTTCCCACTAGGAACTATTAAAATCCTCCATCACATCCTTCCATGCAGAGGTTATTTCTAAAATGATATTAGGATAGTATAGAATATCCTCTTTTGAGTTTGTTCATTGGGAAATTGTCTCCCCATCATAAAGAAAGTATCTAATGATATGAAATTCACCTTCATATTTCTTCACTTGAATAATAAATTTCGGAATTTCAGATGTCATTTGAACACTAGAAAAATAAAATTCATTCCCTTTCGTCTAAACGTTAATATGTAAATGTTCAATGAGACCCATAAAATTACACTCTTCTGATGATTCTTTTAATTACTGGGTTGGATGTTTCTTGTTCAAGGAATTTTTTATGACATTCCCTTTTCATAGGATATAGGTGATTTAACAATCCAATGACTGTAAGTATTCCACCCAATTCCATTGGAGAACACTAAAATATTTTTGATATAAGATATAGCTCATGATCTTGTGGTCAAAATACAAGGTAATCCATTCTTCAAAAAGGCAATGACACCAAATTTTAAGAACGTGCAAAAAAAAATTCTAGATCAAGGTCATGGGTGGGATAAATCCTCTCTTGTTTCCTAAGATTATAAGACTGATAAGATACTATTTGATTACACTTCATATGAACACATACCATTCCTAATATTGATGCATCACTAAAGACATCATAGCCCTGCCTGGCTTATGGAAGAGTAAAGACCGATGTAGTTGTAAAAATAAATTTTAACTCAATAAGAGAAATCTGATATTTCTCATTCAAAGAAAATAATACACTCTTCTAAGTTATTGTAGTCATCAGAGAATCCGAGCTTATGAATTATTTGACAAACCGAATATAACATATGACTAATCCTAAGAATATCTAAATCTCGATGCTATTTTGTGGTTGTTCCCAAGTATTAATAGCCTTCACCTTCTCACGATCAAATAATATCCCACATTTTGAAACCACATGTCCCATGAATTCCACATCCCTATTCTTGAAATCACACATTTATTGTTTATCATAGAGCTCTTTATTTCTCAACTAACTCATAACTATTCTCAGTTGATGAACATGATACTCCTTAGACATACAGAAAATGGGAATATCATCAAAAAACACTTCCATGAAGGTATCAATGTATTCATGGAAAATATTATTCATCAAATCTATTAAACCCATAGGATAACGGGTTACACTAGAGGGAATAATATAGTACTTATAATGAACATATTAGCTATGAATGTCGTTTTTTAGAATGTCAGACTATTTTATACCCAACTAGTTGTAAACAAATCTATGGTCAATATCTTAGAGGCCCTTCGACCACTTCAACTGATCAAATAGTTAATCAATACCAATAAAAAGATATTTTTTATTTATGTTCACTAGATTGAGATTTTTCTAATGAAGTCAAAGGCCGATGGAACCACCGACATTCTTAGTAAAGAGGACACGCACCGCCGAAGCTGATACAATCGGATGTATAAATCCTTTTTCCAGAAGTTCATCCAACTGGGACTTCATGTCTTAAAATTTATATGGTTATATGTGGTAAGATGGGATAGAAAATGTTTGATTACCATGAATTATGTCAATTAAAAAATCAACTTCCCTTACTGAAGACAAACCATGGATGTAATAGGGAAACAAATAGTGAAACCCAACCACCACTAGAGGGAGATCTCTTCTCAAAGAATCTCACTCCATATAATGGGAAAACCCGATATTACATTCCCAAAATCTAGATTAGATGTTTTAGCCCTACTCAACCTTGGGACGTAGAATCCTTGAAAGACACAAAACACCCCACTTGGTGAAGTAAAGGAGTCTCTTAGAATATAATAATCAATCCATTATTTATTATAAATGAGTCAATTCATCAGGAAAATTTCATCAAACATTTTCAGGTCAAGTACCAGAAAATTCAAATAAGGCTCAACATCTGATATAGAAAAGACACAATAGGGACAATGAAGACCTTATTATGTCTTCATAAAATGGTTATAGTAATATCCAATGAACAAGATAAAATCTATATAGGATGATTTGGGAGAATAAAAATAAGGGTTCAAATAAAAAATGAGATGCACTACTATCAAATTGACAAGTCACTAATGAGATATCTATAGTAATGGTACCTCTTACAGAAGTTGGGTCCATATCTCTTCCACTACGTGAAGAAGTTTCATTCTAGATGACTATGGACAAAACCCTATTTCATAGGATGATTATGATTGTCTCATAGTTTTAGGATGTGCGGATGATCTCATTACACTACATGGAGTTGAATAAATATGGTAGATTCAATGAAAGTTCCCTGAGAGTTTGTAGCAGACACAATTCATGGGTTCCTCAGTGAAACACCTCTTTGAATGACCCAACATGCCACATAGGTAAAAAAAACTGAACAACCTATTCAATTTAATATAGGAAGTCTAGAATGACCCTAAAAATATGAAAAACTAGGAGAATCATCTGACTTCCTCTTTAATGTGAAGGATCTCACGGTGCCACTTGGAAAGAATAGAACTTCAGATAATCCTAACATTCCAACCAGTTCCATTTAGACCATATATTCTCTATCCATCACATCATTATAGAATCCATAACAAAAAAAACTTTAGAATTAATATCCTCACTAAGTCCCAACTAGATCATTGAGCCTTAGTCTTCGAATTTGATATTATCTTAGGTGTGAAACGCCCGAGCTTAGTAAAACGGTTCTCATAGTCTTTCGCATCCCTATCATCCACATCATGTTTGGAAAACACTATAATTTTGGAAAAATAAATTGAATCTAGATAAAACTGATCTGTGAAAATAATATTAAATTCATTCCACTATAATACATCATTATTTTTCACTCTAAACATTGTTTTGTACTACCTCATGCTCGGTCCTTCTAGCTCGATGGTGGCACACCTAACTGAATTGGGTGTGTCAGAGAAACCAAACAATCTTTATATCCTTTTAAAGTAGTCTGCATCCTCTTGAGGATAATTTGACCCTTTGAACAGTTTTGACATATGGTGAAGGAAATCTTGGTTGAAAATCATGAGAATATCCCTCTAAGGTTCCATAGCTATATCCGGAATGAGAACTGGAGGGGGATGCATGTCCTAGAGCATGGAAAATGCACACAATCACCTCAACTTGGTTCATATCTACAATAGGATTCGCTCACAAAGGTTTAGCAGAATAATCACTTGGATCTGATTTTCATGTCTTCTAAGAGGAATGATGCTACAAAAAATGATCAGATAACAAGGAATAAATCATATTTATACCCAAATAGAGAGACAAGAGAAATTAATCCTAATAGATAGAACAAAAAAGATGTTTATTTCACTTTATTGAAATCACAACAGGTAAAATAATAGAACTAATCCTAAATATATATTTCTTTAACCAACCATAGAGACTCAATTTTCATTATAGTGAGAGTTGGCAAGGCACTCAATCTCATCTACCTCTTATGTTCTGAAAAAATTACATAAATTCATGGAAACTTTAAGAAAAAATATCTACCTCCAGGTATTTCCATTTTCTCACAAACCAACCTGGGTTCCCTAGTAACCCAAAAATTGATTCATTCCTAAAATATACTAAAGGGTGTTCTTGATCTCCATAGGTTGGCTACTAGCACGTAGAATCATAAAAACTAATAGTGGGATCAATTATTCCACTAACTATTATGGATCCAAAAGAAATAAAATATTTTCCAGGTTAAAAGAAAATCCCCTAAGATTAGTGTACAATAATTCAACAAGGAAATAAATCTGAAAGTCCTACTACCAAATTACAATAACAAGGAAAAAATTCCAATTCCCAAAGATAATAACTCACCATGTCTAATTTTCACTAGTTAGTTCCACCTCCAAAGTATCCCTTTCCATTTCTCAAACCTGGATGGAGGTAATATAAAAACACCTGAATGAACACACATGGTGTAGGCCAAATCATTATATAATTTCAAGCATGAATTGCATAACTAGATGACAATATCAAATTAAATAAAAATGTGCTTTCAATTTTTAGATAAACAAGTTTTTCATTCACAAAAGAATATTTAAAAAATGATTTACAATTTAAAATATGTAAATACAATAGCAATTCAAGATTCACATTTTAGATGATGGAGATATATTTTACATGATGTTATTTTAATTTAAATAAATTATGCTTTATACAAATGGAACTTAAAAAAAAAGAATAAATATTAAAAATTATATAAAATAATTTATATAAATTTACACGGAATGTAATGGTGTTTACAATAGTGGAATATTGATTTAAAATAAAAAAATATGAGCAACATGGTTATGTTCCAAATAGTTATGAATATTTCATCCCATAGGGAACCAACACTGTGAAATAGAATGTGTGTATATATACCCCTTTCGGACTAAGGGAATGGGGAAACAACACCGTCACCAATGGAACAATGTAACACCCCGAGATTTTATGAAAAATATTATTTTAATTTCATTAATGTCTTGTGTTGTATTCTACACCAAGATTATCTTGCGCTATACGCAACACCGTATTAGCTTGCAGTATACGCAACACTATTCTTGGATCGTGTTACATACAATTTTGATAATAGTTATTATACACAACATTGAGTAAATATATATATATATATATTAAATGTATAAATGAAATATGGTTGGATTATGTTATACAAAACAACGAAGGATTCTTTCACAACACGCAACCCTGACTTGGCTTGCATTACACGAAATCGCGACCTTCCTCGATAGCGTGTGTTATACGCAATACCGGGTTTTAATAAACAATGTTATATTATTATAATATTGTCATGAACTAGCCATTATGAATAGTAATAACTAAATTTTGAATTTTATAACATTATTATTCATCTTACACATTTCTAGAACATGGTATAAGAACAAAATAAATTTTTCAGGTAAAATAAGTATTTTTCAAAAAATGCAGTTTTGCCGCCTTTAGATGGCGCACCCACTTTAAATCTGGTTTTTGACATTTTTATAAGTTCAATTTGACAAAATAAAATTATTCTTTGGAATAAAGAAATAAAAATTTACTTTGGATAAAATTTTCATATTATTCTGGTAACTTTCACATTTTAATGAATAGTAAAAACACGCTATATTTTAATTAAAAACAACTTTTTTCATCGTAATATCTTATGTGGTTAAATTATAATATTTAATGGTTTTAAAGTATAAATAGAATATATTTTTACCATTTAATATAATGTATGTCATTAGCATTTATTTTACCTAGAATTCGTAAGTTAAATCAATTCAATCTTTTGCAATGTTTTAAACAAAAACCCGTTTTTATTCGACAACGGGATTAATTTTAATTTAATTTCTGCAACTTCTGTGTTTTGAATTTTAAAAAATGGATTCCATATTTTGAATCAGTGGGTCCAAATTATTTTAATAGGATACTTTTTATTTTTGGGAATTATGAATAGTAACTACGGTAAATTTTATTTACCATAGTTAAAGGTAAATCGGGTAATGAAGGGTAAATATAATATTTTAAAATTACCCTAACAAATGTCAAAATCCTATTGGATGACTAAAAGTAGACCCATATCACCTAAGGGTCGGATTAGAATCATTTAATGGACATTTTTCCATGAAAATAACTTAATTATTATTAAACCCAAAGAAAGTGACAACATGTCACTCTCTTAAATATTATAAGTATATTAATTTTAATTTAGTGATAAACTTCATGAAACTTCGAACATGAATAGTCTCCAGAAAGATAACAAAATTATCTACATCATGAGAATTTATTTAGAATTTTTTGGGATTAAATAATTATCATTAATTGTGACACAATAGTGATACAGAAATTATTTATCTAGTGAAAAATCAAGAATATAGTTTTTATTAAACTAATAGTGACATTAAAATGCACAAAACCCTGAACAAAACTTATTGGTCTTGTAACTATAAACTTTAATCATCCAATGGTAGAATATTTGACCATTTGGAGTCTTATACAATCAATTATGACACTTATATTATTTTATTTTAAATGATGCCAAAGTTGTCACCTTCATAATTTAATAAATATAACAATTTAAATATTGTGATTTTAAGATGATAAATTCGAGTAAAAGTATTATTGTGAAATCTAATATATCTATCTTCATCATAGAATTTTATTTTAAATTTTTATGCAACAAATAAGTATATTAAATAATTATACAAAAATGATGTAGTAATTATTTTATTAAGAGATAAACCAAATAAATGGTTTTTAAAATAATCAAATAAATATTATATGAACTATTTAATGTGATCCACTAATTTTATAGATACATATGACCTTTTATTAATATATTAAAGTTTTTAGTTCGAACATATCTTCTGTATATATTTTATTTAAATTCAAATAAATGAATAGTGTCAAAATTTACACTATTGTTATTTCATAAAAATAACATATTATAAAATAGTTTAAAAATCACAAAAATATTTAAAAATTATAAATTTAAATTTATATGGTCTATAATGTTATAAAGTAAACAATTATGGAAAATGCACAAAAAATAAGTAATTATTTGTTATAATTTAAAATTTGGAATGTTATTACCACAAATAAAATTAAATTGATTAAATAAGGATAAATCATGTTGATAATGTTTAAAATAAATTCCTAACATGTCTAAATTCTATTGGTTGATGATATTACAACCTTATCTTATCTAATATTCGAATATGAGTCATTTTTGGAGGTTTTTATGTGGGGTTAGATTTATTATAAACTAATGTTTTTAAGAATTCATAAGGTGCCCCTCTCCTCCCTTATAAAAGGGAACCTCATCCCCCTCCTCCTCACACCAATTTGAGCACTCAATCTCGGCCAAACCCTGCCAAAATCTCTTCTCCACTTCCCTAGAAACATCCTAGAGGTTTTGGTCTTCCTCAAAGACCAATTTTAGTGCCCTAAGTGGAGGTCTCAAAGAGGCTCTTCAAAGAAAAGGTAATTACCGTTACCAATTCTTTCATCTTTATTTCTTCTTCCACTTCTTCTTCTTAGGTTTTTTCATTATGAAGTAATAACATCAGTATCACTCATATACTGATATGTTAATATAAGTATGAAACAACCCTATTTCACAATCTATCCATCCTATGGAAAAGAAATCACCGCGCGTGCGTACGTACGGAATACCGTCTCCACGCCGTGGTGTAATCTATTTTCCACCACCACCTTACATGGATGGGTATAATGGTGTAAAGAATAACTATACATAGTTATTAAAACATCATATTTATTATGATATATTTTATAATCCACTCCAATTCAATTCAATATTTATGGAAATGATATCATCGCTCGTGCGTACGTACGGACTACCGTCTCCACGACGCGATGAGATTCATTCTCCATGTTAACCATTTAAGAATGATTATAAAGTATATATAAGAAATAATAATGAAATATATGAAATTATAAAGTTACTGTATTTATGTATATATATATATGTATGTCATCTACTTACTTCCATTCAAGACAATAAGGAAAGGAAAACATCGTTCATGCGTACGTACGGACTACCGTCTCCATGAACGGTGTTTTTCATTTCATTTATCTATCTATTATATATATATATATATACTGAATATATATGATATATAAATCATATTTTATATTCTGGAAGTAAGTAAATCATGATATAAGTAATAATAATGTCAAGAACAACAAGTCAAAACACCTACGATAAATGAAACGATTTTACCCAAAACGCTTCTTTAACATGGAATTTACAAAAGAACGGGTAATATAATGTCATAAGTGAACAATATATGATATCATAACCATGAAGATGATTCTTTAATAAGTCAATGACATTATTTAAATCATTATACAGGAGGTTCGGACACATACGAAGCAAATCGGACCTAAGGTAAGGGAAATATCACAATCTCATTTTTATCCGAGATTGTTTATACTTTGGCATTTACTGGGGTGTATTTTATCATCCACATCCATGTTTCCTCAATATTTAATATTATTTCCATCCACCTAAAATTTTTTAAATCCAATTTTACCCTTCAGTGAGTTTTTAGTAAAAGATATGAAATGAATCTTTTGTCGTTTTTCATACGAGGTACTTTTTGACCTTTCCGACAAAAGTACGAAGAATGTTTTTTTTAAATTATACGGCATGAATGGATTTCTAAAAAAAATTATTTCCAAGAAGCATCCTTTACAAGTATTCAAGTTTATTTTTAATCAACTTCTTTTATTTTAAAATTGTATGACATGTTAAGAAAGGAAAAGTGTTTTTGAAGAAGAAAGGATATTTTCCTCAAGAATGGAGTTCAAGTGTTTTATCAAAATTATTTTCCATCTAAGATAATAAAGGGTTCTGTTTTTATCCCTATTATTACATTGATTTGATTATGTTGTCATGATTTGTTTTATGATATCATGATGTTTCAAGAATCCCATTTTTGTTACATGTGTTATGCGATGATGTATGATTTATGATTATGTGGCACACATAAGAAAGGATTCATTATAAGATGGGTGGGACCTATATCTCCCTCCAATTCATTGGGTAAAGATTTTATATCTCATGATATAGACATGGCTGGAATGGTAGGTTATACCGGTTCAGTGAAACAGGACTGAAACGAGGGTTACTCGATTCAGAAAGGGACTTTGTCCACTAAGATAGTCTTGGCAATGAGTCTTGACTAACAAGAAATGATTCTCTATGATTATGTGTGTATGCCACAAAGTTTCATGTTTTAAGTTATGATTATTGGGATTACATTTCACTGCCATGATTTACCCCATGTTATGAAATTATGATCTCTTTTGCAGGTTAAGATTTCCAAAAGTTATGTGCTTATGTATATGATGTGATTGATATTTCTTTTGTTTACCCATACTGAGCATTTGAGCTCACCCTTTTATGTTTTCTTTTCCCCAGGATATAAAGAAAGGTTTTAGGTTTAAAAAAAAAGGAAGATCTTTATGGGAGATTTTGAAGATCTTTCACCATGATTAGAAGATTATATTCCGAGTTTCCAAAGACACTAAACTATTACGATCCTTGTGTGTGTGTTTTTTGTTATGTACTAAGTATTCCGCAAATGTAATGTAATGTCCATGTACGATAATCTTCGGGTCTCTACAGTTGGTATCAGAGGAAAGGTTTAGTCAACCTTTGGAAACTAGGATGCGAAAACGTTAGTGAGATCCCTAGAGATATTTCTACGGTATGTCTAGGGATGTCCCTAAGGTTAAGTATACGTATAGGTTATAGTACTAGAACTACGCTAAAGATCATAGAATTTAACCTAAGAAGTTAGATATTGAGGATACTCCCCCTTTATAATGTTGTTTTCTCTAGCATGATTTTTTCCTCTCACAAGATTCTTTTTGTGTTTTAGTTAATGGAGGGAACCAGAAGGAATTCGGTTAACATTGAATCCAATGGACAAATTGGTGACTATGAGCAACAAAATTGTGTAATTCCTAGAGATAAAGATCTTGCGATTATGCCAAATCAGTCATCGCGATATATGATTAACAAGGTGAAATTTAGTGGTATGCCTAATTCATCAAAGAAGAGGAAGATAAACTATTATGCATGTTCACATGTTGAGGAGCATAAAGAAAATAAGATTGAGATTTCTAAAGAAGGGAAAAATAACCTTGAGGAATACCTCAAATAGAGGAACCGATGTTATCTGTGTGGAGAAAAGGGTCATAGAGTGACAGACTGTTATGGAGTTCAATGTATTATTTGTGGAGAACATGGGCATTGCCCAACTCAATGCCCTGACCTAAAAAGTTACTTCTAAATCAAGGAAGGACTTATTCCGGGACAATAATTGAAGAGGATGGATTGAAGTGTTTATGTATTGGTATTCAAGAATAATGATGTTGAGGTACTTTTATTGTTGTATTATTCTATTGTGGTTTTCAATAATTTTAAGGTACCAGTAACCATGAAAAGTGATTCAAATATTTTTGGAAAGTAGATGATATGCGACGATAATGAGATGTTTGATTGTATGCATGAGCTCATGATTGATATAAGGACTAAGTGATATCAGGGTTTGAGTATATAGAATTTTGAGGATTTTGGTATGTGGAAAGTGTTAACTTTTAACTGCATTCATGTTTTCACTAAGGTATTCAAGAGAATACATGATTAAGGACTTTGAATGTTTGGAATGTGACCAACAAAACATATCTTATGATATATGGGGATCAACGATGGTATTAAATCTCTAGTAATCGTTTTCACTATGTTATGAGAGTGGACTGCAGTATTATGGATAAGCCTAAAGATTGGAATGGATTATGTTGGACATAAGTTAGTATTGTATAAGGATATAAGTTTTCTCGATATTATTGATGGGATGTTATAGTAATATAGTTTTAGAAAAAGGACAACCTACAGGACGGGCGACAGCCCATCGCTTCGGACAAGGCTGTGGGAATCGAACCCACAAACGAAGTGCGACTGGCCTTTGTCGCCTACCACTGGCCTACAGGAAGTCCCTGTTTAGTAGAAACTAGTTTTATTATATTAAGCAGTATGATATATGAAGTATAAGTCCATTTTAGGAACCATATATGATTAATCTCACTATAGAATGACTTATGTATATTTAATAGCTTTTGCTAACCTTTTGTTTGAGACAGATAGAATGACCCGTCATTCTCTCACAATATCTGCTAACACTTCACGAATAACAAATTCAACTTCATTTATATAAGAGATGAAGTGGAAATTGTTCAAGGCACGAACAACAGTGAGATTGTACCAAAATAAAGTTAGTATTTATTCTAATTCAAATTCTTCAACTTTAGGGAAATGATCTTGAAAACCAAAAATGTTGTCCTAGTGCCCTTATATCCGATGAATCAGATGGTACCCTAGATCGTCACAAATTTATGGATTTGTGATTGCTAGCTTTTCCATAGCCATGTTCTCTACCACTCTCCGTCAGAACATGATGGTTAGATTTCTCTTCCATATCTACATTTTCACCTATGTGGATACCCAGTGATTAGTTAACTTGGGTAACCATTACGTTTTATACTTTAGTTTTTAAAGATAAGTTTTGGTATTCCTTTTTACGATGTGGGTTTCTGTCAAAGAAACTTTCAAATAGTAAACCATTTATAACCCCGACGAATTTCGAGGGAGAAATTCATTTTAAGGGGGGTAGAATGTAACACCCCAAGATTTTATGAAAAATATTATTTTAATTTCATTAATTTCTTGTGTTGTATTCTACACCAAGATTACCTTGCGCTATACGCAACACCGTATTAGCTTGCAGTATACGCAACACTATTCTTGGATCGTGTTACATACAATTTTGATAATAGTTATTCTACGCAACATTGAGTATATATATATATATATATATTAAATGTATAAATGAAATATGGTTGGATTCTGTTATACGAAACAACAAAGGATTCTTTCACAACACGCAACCCTGACTTGGCTTGCATTACACGCAATCGCGACCTTCCTCGATAGCGTGTGTTATACACAATACCGGGTTTTAATAAACAATGTTATATTATTATAATATTGTCATGAACTAGCCTTTATGAATAGTATTAACTAAAATTTGAATTTTATAACATTATTATTCATCTTACACATTTCTAGAACATGGTATAAGAACAAAATAAATTTTTCAGGTAAAATAAGTATTTTTCAAAAAATGCAGTTTTGCCGCCTTTGGATGGAGCACCCACTTTAAATCTGGATTTTGACATGTTTATAAGTTCAATTTGAGAAAATAAAATTCTTCTTTGGAATCAAGAAATAAAAATTTACTTTGGATAAAATTTTCATATTATTCTGGTAACTTTCACATTTTAATGAATAGTAAAAACACGCTATATTTTAATTAAAAACAACTTTTTTCATCGTAATATATTATGTGGTTAAATTATAATATTGAATGGTTTAAAAGTATAAATAGAATATATTTTTACCATTTAATATAATGTATGTCATTATCATTGAGTTTACCTTGAATTCGTAAGTTAAATCAATTCAATCTTTTGCAATGTTTTAAACAAAAACCCGTTTTTATTCGACAACGGGATTAATTTTAATTTAATTTCTGCAACTTCTGTGTTTTGAATTTTAAAAAATGGATTCCATATTTGGAATCAGTGGGTCCAAATTATGTTAATAGGATGCTTTTTATTTTTGGAAATTATGAATAGTAACTACGGTAAATTTTATTTACCATAGTTAAAGGTAAATCGGGTAATTAAGGGTAAATATAATATTTTAAAATTACCCTAACAAATGTCAAAATCTTATTGGATGACTAAAAGTCGACCCATATCACCTAAGGGTCGGATTAGAATCATTTAATGGACATTTTTCCATGAAAATAACTTAATTATTATTAAAACCAAAGAAAGTGACAACATGTCACTCTCTTAAATCTTATAAGTATATTAATTTTAATTTAGTGATAAACTTCATGAAACATCGAACCTGAATAGTCTCCAGAAAGCTAACAAAATTATCTACATCATGAGAATTTATTTAGAATTTTTTGGGATTAAATAATTATCATTAATTGTGACACAATAGTGATGAAGAAATTATTTATCTAGTGAAAAATCAAGAATATAGTTTTTATTAAACTAATAGTGACATTAAAATGCACGAAACCCTGACCAAAACTTATTGGTCGTGTAAATTTAAACTTTAATCATCCAATGGTCGAATATTTGTCCATTTGGAGTCTTATACAATCAATTATGACACTTATATTATTTTATTTTAAATGATTCCAAAGTTGTCACCTTCATAATTTAATAAATATAACAGTTTAAATATTGTGATTTTAAGATGATAAATTCGAGTAAAAGTATTATTGTGAAAGGTAATATATTTATCTTCATCATAGAATTTTATTTTAAATTTTTATGCAACAAATAAGTATATTAAATAATTATAGAAAAATGATGTAGTAATTATTTTATTAAGAGATAAACCAAATAAATGGTTTTTAAAATAATAAAATAAATATTATATGAACTATTTAATGTGATCCACTAATTTTATAGATACATATGACCTTTTATTAATATATTAAAGTTTTTAGTTCGAAAATATCTTCTGTATATATTGTATTTAAATTCAAATAAATGAATAGTGTCAAAATTGACACTATTGTTATTTCATAAAAATAACATATTATAAAATAGTTTAAAAATAACAAAAATATTTAAAAATTATAAATTTAAATTTATATGGTCTATAATGTTATAAAGTAAACAATTATGGAAAATTCACAACAAATAAGTAATTATTTGTTATAATTTAAAATTTAGAATGTTATTACCACAAATAAAATTAAATTGATTAAATAAGGATAAATCATGTTGATAATGTTTAAAATAAATTCCTAACATGTCTAAATTCTATTGGTTGATGATATTACAACCTTATATTATCTAATATTCGAATATGAGTCATTTTTGGAGGTTTTTATGTGGGGTTAGATTTATTATAAACTAATGTTTTTAAGAATTCCTAAGGTGCCCCTCTCCTTCCTTATAAAAGGGCACCTCCTCCCCCTCCTCCTCACACCAATTTGAGCACTCAAGCTCGGCCAAACCCTGACAAAATCTCTTCTACACTTCCCTAGAAACATCCTAGAGGTTCTGGTCTTCCTTAAAGACCAATTTTAGTGCCCTAAGTGGAGGTCTCAAAGAGGCTCTTCAAATAAGAGGTAATTACCGTTACCAATTCTTTCATCTTTATTTCTTCTTCCACTTCTTCTTCTTAGGTTGTTTCATTATGAAGTAATAACATCAGTATCACTCATATACGGATATGTAATTATAAGTATGAAACAACCCTATTTCACAATCTATCCATCCTACGGAAAAAGAAATCACCGCGCGTGCGTACGTACGGAATACCGTCTCCACGCCGTGGTGTAATCTATTTTCCACCACCACCTTACATGGATGGGTATAATGGTGTAAAGAATAACTATACATAGTTATTAAAAAATCATATTGATTCTGATATATTGTATAATCCACTACAATTCAATTCAATATTTATGGAAATGATATCATCGCTCGTGTGTACGTACGGACTACCGTCTCCACGACACGATGAGATTCATTCTCCATGTTAACCATTTAAGAATGATTATAAAGTATATATAAGAAATAATAATGAAATATATGACATTATAAAGCTACTGGATTTATGTATATATATATATGTATGTCATCTACTTACTTCCATTCAAGACAATAAGGAAAGGAAAACAGCGTTCATGCGTACGTACGGACTACCGTCTCCATGAACGGTGTTTTTCATTTCATTTATCTATCTATTATATATATATATATACTGAATATATATGATATATAAATCATATTTTATATTATGGAAGTAATTAAATCCTGATATAAGTAATAATAATGTCAAGAACAACAAGTCAAAACACCTACGATAAATGAAACGATTTTACCCAAAACGCTTCTTTAACATGGAATTTACAAAAGAACGGGTAATATAATGTCATAAGTGAACAATATATGATATCATAACAATGAAGATGATTCTGTAATAAGTCAATGTCATTATTTAAATCATTATACAGGAGGTTCGGACACATACGAAGCAAATCGGACCTAAGGTAAGGGAAATATCACAATCTCATTTTTATCCGAGATTGTTTATACTTTGGCATTTACTGGGGTGTATTTTATCATCCACATCCATGTTTCCTCAATATGTAATATTATTTCCATCCACCTACAATTGTTTAAATCCAATTTTACCCTTCAGTGAGTTTTTAGTAAAAGATATGAAAGAAATCTTTTGTCGTTTTTCATACGAGGTACTTTTTGACTTTTCCGACAAAAGTACGAAGAATGTTTTTTTTAAATTATACGGCATGAATGGATTTCTAAAAAAAATTATTTCCAAGAAGCTTCCTTTACAAGTATTAAAGTTTATTTTTAATCAACTTCTTTTATTTTAAAATTGTATGACATGTTAAGAAAGGAAAAGTGTTTTTGAAGAAGAAAGGATATTTTCCCCAAGAATGGAGTTCAGGTGTTTTATCAAAATTATTTTCCATCTAAGATAATAAAGGGTTCTGTTTTTATCCCTATTATTACATTGATTTGATTATGTTGTCATGATTTGTTTTATGATGTCATGATGTTTCAAGAATCCCATTTTTGTTACATGTGTTATGTGATGATGTATGATTTATGATTATGTGGCACACATAAGAAAGGATTCATTATAAGATGGGTGGGACCTATATCTCCCTCCAATGCATTGGGTAAAGATTTTATATCTCATGAGATAGACATGGCCGGAATGGTAGGTTATACCGGTTCAGTGAAACAGGACTGAAACAAGGGTTACTCGATTCAGAAAGGGACTTTGTCCACTAGGATAGTCTTGGAAATGAGTCTTGACTAACAAGAAATGATTCTCTATGATTATGTGTGTATGCCACAAAGTTTCATGTTTTAAGTTATGATTATTGGGATTACATTTCACTGCCATGATTTACCCCATGTTATGAAATTATGATCTCTTTTGCAGGTTAAGATTTCCAAAAGTTATGTGCTTATGTATATGATGTGATTGATATTTCTTTTGTTTACCCTTACTGAGCATTTTAGCTCACCCTTTTATGTTTTCTTTTCCCTAGGATATAAAGAAAGGTTTTAGGTAAAAAAAAGGAAGATCTTTATGGGAGATTTTGAAGATCTTTCACCAGGATTAGAAGATTATATTCCGAGTTTCCAAAGACACTAAACTATTACGATCCTTGTGGGTGTGTTTTTTGTTATGTACTAAGTATTCCGCAAATGTAATGTAATGTCCATGTACGATAAGCTTCGGGTCTCTACAAACAAGATGTGATAATTTATGGTTTTAGAATTTTGTAAATCTTAATGTGTTGTCCAAATAACACACTAACTACATAAGGATTTAATGTTCTCTAGTATAAGAAATGATGATAAATTTATTTAAAGGTTTCATAAAATAAAATCAAATCAAATCTTCATCATTTGAAATATGCCAATTTTCAATTTAATAACATTTGAAGGTGTTTAATCGAAAACATTCCTTTCCTAATGAATCCACTGAGTTTCCATCAAAACTATTTTAAATTTATGTTTACAAAAAAATTGAATCAAAACCAATTATGGAATTTTCAAAATACATTTTCCAATTAAATCCAACTATTTGATTTTTATAATTTTTCCCACTATTTCATATACACACCACAATTCACATGAATTTTTGGTTTTACCAATTTCATGCCAAATTAAGCAAAAACCCATGTTCACCAAAATTAGGTTTTTAATAAAACGATTGAATGGAATTAATTTGATTTCAGAAAATTCATGTGATAATAAAATTAATCTAAATAAATAAGTTAAAGGATGATTAAATTAGAAACTAAAGATGGAACCACCTACCTTTCTCACAAAAACTAAACACAAGAAACAAAACCCCCTAATATGAATAAAGGAACAGAATATCTTGAAACTGAACCTAGAAATTGGAATCAACAACATAGGGCATAGATCCATCAAACCCCAGATGATCCATAAAATTATAATGATTAAATAGAGAAAATATACTGAGAGGTATGAATAACACTTACCTGGAAAGAAACACAGTAATTTCCACAATGATCAATCACTGAACGAAAAGGTCTATAATGGTTAGAGGCTCCCAAAATTTCCTGTGGAAGGTTATAGGTCAAAAGAATGGAATTATAGAGGATTAAAAAAATATAAATCAGACATATTATTGTTTAATAAAACAAGGGTTGGGGTTCTACATCACGTGAAACCCAGTTAAACATCGCAAAAATGGTAATTATCATATCCTCCGAAAAACCCAACAACTCATGCAAAAAATGAATTATTATCATTTTAGGATTTATACGATATGTAATAATTTAGTAGGATGTATAAATAAGCAGTTAAATCTAATAATCCAAAAAATTACTTACTTCACCATTATAGGTATAATCCCAATATCATAACGAAGGTACCAACACAATGAATAAAATAAAACAATAATATTGGTTAGAGAATGCCTAATATAAATGCAGTGGGATGTTAAAGCTTATATATCACATTTGAATTTTTATATCATGGAAACTTATTAGTTAATTATATTTAAATTCTCAAGTCAATTTAACTCATCCCAATGATTTTGATTTCAAAATTACAATGTCAGATATTTTTTTGATCTCAAATTCTCTTCTTTGGGATATATGTTTTTCTATATATTTATAATCTTTTCCAAGGTGTATCTAAATCATATTACATATATATTATCATGAATATATTTATGATCATGGTATTTAATATTTTATTTTATTTTATTTCATTTATATGAATTATTATTGAAAATTTACCAATGTAGAAATGGTTTTATATTTCAATTTCAATTTTTTCTATGATTTTTTATACATAAATTTTTGATGATGAAATTATATAGTAAATATCTTCCAAATATTATTCCTTTTTATTCTATACTAGTAATTTTTTAATATTACAAATTTTCATTTCACTTTACTTTGTTAAATTAATAAATAGATAGGAATAATGTTTTTAAGAAAAACATACATTATATCTCTCTTTTTTCAAGATTCATTTCCCTATAGGTATATATTTTCTTCAAAATGTTTCAATAATTTTTATTAAAAAAATATAATTATTTTATAATTAAATTTTTACCCATGTTCTATAATATATATAAATGATTAAATTTTAACTTCTTATATTTCTTTGAATTAGTAACTTTTTAATTGTTATTGAATATGTTAAAGTGATAATTAATTTAGCATACAAAACATGAACAGGTTTACCTATCATCATGGTTTTTTTGTTTTGAAGCTTAATTTACACGTACACATTTTTTTCTATAAAAATTCATTCCTTAATATTTTGTAAATTTTTCAATTTTTAATATGTTATTTAAAAATAAAAATGGAATTCTCCCTCAAAAAATGATCTAGTGATTTTTTAAAGGAATATCAATTTATAAAAAATTATAATTTTTTTTTGTTTGCTGGGAATATGATCCAATGTTACCTATATTATTATATATCTGGATGGTTTACAATTGTTATGATAAAATATTGATGAATCCAATTTTAATTTCTACTATTTTTTCATTAGTAAAATGATAAAGTTTTTCCTAATTTTTTGGAATTCACATAAATAGATTTTGAATATAAAATGGGTGGGTCCATTATATGACTTTAATTAATTTATTAATAATTAATAATTTATGAGCTTATATAGTATATTAGAGGTTTTTTAAAACCCAAAATATGTTACATAGTAGTTTATCCAAAGCTCGACAAGTGTAAATGGGTGGTTAACCGAAGCTAAAATGAGGTTACACAGGTAGTAATAACAATCCCATTGAGGTTATAATTGAGGTTATCCAAAGACCAAATTATATACATGGTTATTTTTTATAATCATATTATGAAATGAATTTATTATTTCATATACTAGATATATTAATTAAATTATTATGATTTTTCCAAACATAATTCTACTCTTTTATAACATAATATTATTCCATTTTTATGATTTCATAGATCTTGTTCTTTGACTACTTTAGAATTCATTTTATAATAAATATTATGAATTATGGCATGAATCTTGAATATGATTTCTTAATTGTTTTGTTTGAATTATAATTATTAATATCATGTTTTAATATCCTTTTTATCATGAGATAATTACATATGTCCATTTATTGATATATTTATTATTTTCCATTACTGATAAAATAAGGTCACCCATTATTTTGTTTCTTTTTTATAAAAATATGAATAATATTTTTTATGTATGATATTTCTAAGAAGGGTGATATTTGTGAAGAAAATAATGGGAGAATATGTAGAACTTTTATGTACCTATTTTTTTATGTAACCATGTTTAAAAATATAGTGAACTATTATGGTAAGGAAAAGTATAGTAATGATATATAATTAATATTCACCTTTTACGATTTAAAAAACAAGTATGTAATTTTTTGGTTTCCTTAATTAGGATCCATTATCACTAAATAATTTCGACCAATATAGCCACATCTTGGCCTCTATCTCCCACATCAACTCTTGAATCTTCCCATTCTACCACAACAACTAAACCAACTTATATTTTCATATAAAAATAATATTATCACTATTATCCACTTCCCATATTTGATTTCTTGTATATGAACCATCTATTTAAAACTCCACTACCTCCCACTTCAAAATAAATTAGGGCTCTATTTCATTATTTTTTCAAGCTAGAAACATATAAAGAACTATATAAGAATGGATAATGTTATATAATAAATAATATATAATACCATTATAATATTATCTTGATGATCTAAAAAATTCCCACATTCATTTCCATTAACATTCCTTATTACCCAATTTTATTAGGACTTAACCTAGGATTCAATTAGAAGTATAAAAAATTTCTAACATCAAATATCTAGGTGAACATTAAATTTTGATATAATACATCTTCTAAGTATGATATAAAAACATACAGATATAAATCAACTAAACCAACTTATTCTTCAAAAACAATAAAATGAGATTTATGAGAGTCCTCTCACATGTATCATCAAAATATAATGGTCACATACAAGGTCAACCATAAAATGCCTAAAATAGTTCCATACAAATTAATTAATTGTATATATTATTATACTAAAAATTACCAAAGTAAGATTATCCTCCAAGGAGCTCAATAAATGAATAATATAAGACCAGATCATATCCTAAAAATAGTAAAATATGCTATGTCAACCCATACCAATTGTGGAGATATGATTTACTCATCTTCATCTACATTAAAAAACTATTCGAGTTCCCTCTAAAGAATTGTGACAAAAACCAAGGATATATATCTATGATGAGATGATTATAACTCCAATAGGAATAAAAATATATTTTAAATAGATCCTTAAAATATAATCAAAAAAATATTTATTCATTTATCTTAGAAATGTGTTTATTCATTATTCATTTGATAAAATCCCCAAAATTTCTATTCTTCCTTTGGAGTCTCAATAAAAAATTAAGGAACAAAATAGAAATGTATTGTCATTTCCATGATGAAACTATTAGTGCTTTTAAAAACTCTAGAAGATGTAAGTTCTCTATTTTAAATAATTGAAAAATTATCCAGGGTTAATAAAAATTAACAATAACATATTACACATTCTAAAACCGTAACTAGAATTTATTTTCATAATTTTCATGAACCATACTTGATATTTGGGTAACCTAATAAGTGAGCCAATAATATCATAGCCCAAAGTGTGTTCCAGGCCCCTATGGGTTCGAGATAAGAAACTAACCTCATAAAATATGAATGTTGGATTAAATATACCACAAACAAAATAGAATCAAGAGATATAATAAATTTTTCATATAAGAAAAACACCATAAGGAGAACTCTACAATAAGTCAAACAGGTATAAACAAACCAAATTACATGTAAAAGTACAAGAAAATTAGATAACAAACAAATATCATAATGGACAAAAATATCCAAGACCAAGGATCAATAGAAAACTCCACCTCCTAGTGGCACTATACACATTCTTTAACATATATGAAGATAATACAAATAGACATGAAGGCACAGGTAGGGTGTAAGTTAAAATCCTAGTCAGGTCTCACAAATCATTAAATAATAATATTCAAACATTTAATTAAACAAATATATATTACCATTTTATATAAAAAATCATGTCCCTTTAAAAGACTATTTAAAAAAATAATTATTTACATTTAAAATAATGTAAATACATTAACCAAATGGATTATTAAAAAATTTATATAAAACTGTTTATATATATTTATAAGGAATGTGTAAAATAGTTTACAACAAACAATGGTATATATTCTAAATACAAAAAAACTCGGAACATGGTCATCCTAAAAATGTTTTGATAGTTCTAGGATATGGGACTACCTCACACTCAAATTTTATAATGAAAATATGTGTAAATAGACCCCTTTTATACTATTTAAATAATACCCATCACCATCCCATCTAAGATGTATCCTATTATATATGTATTATTATTATTGCAAATCATCAATAGTGTGATGTAATGAATAAATCTCTAACTACCCATGCTGGCATGTTCCATAACAAAAATCAATTATGGGAAATTTATTTTAAACATGTTCAAAATAAAACCCATCCCATTCATCGATATAAAAAATTTCATTTTCTTCATAAATAACAAAACATGATGTTTTAATAAAATAATTCCATTTTCAAAGACAAAACCTATGGTTTTATATAAAAACCATTTTACTAGTTTTATCTCAAATAAAAATATACAATTAATTTGAGAAAATCTATTTCATAAATTTAAATTCAATTATTTAAATCTCATAGTTTTACATCAATTTCCGAAACACAAACTGATTCACCAGAAATGGGGGTTTTCCGATTTCATGATAAATCGAAATACAAATAAAAATACAAATCCAAATCCCCAATTGACTAAAATTTGGTTTTTCATAAACCATTAAAAATTCATCACGTTTAAATGATGTAATTGAATTTAAATCAAGACGTTTAGGGTTAATCAAAATTGGCCATCATAATGGAACCACCAACCTATGGATCACTGGATATGGAAACAAAAGGCATAAAAAATAGAAAACACTAATGAAGAAAGATGGAAACAATGATCGGAGAATAAAACTGAGATCCTATATATAAAATAGAGAATATTAGATTCTACAACAATAGTGAGATCTATATAACCCTATGGAGAAAAGTGGAGGGAACAGGAGAAAGAGAAGTGGGAGAGGAATCGTACTAGGATGAGATCAAACATCATTATCCATGAATTGATTCACTTATAGAGGGGTGTAGAGGGGCCAAAATCACCCCTTGATATTCTCTAAGGATGAATAAATTGTAGTTAGTTCTTACCATCCCATCAGGAACTTAAAAAATAAGGTTTTTGGGTTTTAACAAAAATTGAATAATTGTTTCCCGTATACATGGTTTTCAGGGTAGGGAAACACAATTAGAAAAACCATGTGATCTATCTATGCTAACCATTTTAATAGTGTCTCATTAATTATCCTAGGTATGGACATTTTTTTTCATACTATCCACCAGCTATGTAAACCACAACAATTTTTAATGTGAACGATTTCCACTAAAAGGGACCACAATTTTGGAAAAACATGTGCTAACCAAGAACACCCCAAGATATTTTTTCCTATATACATGGTTTTCAAGGTACTCAAGAATTTTTATTTCTCTTTCTGTCTGGATTTCTAACTATGGATGGTATTCCATTCCTAAATGGAATTGACATCCTGGTTGATCCTGATGGACTCTCTAAAAGATAGAAGTAAACTATAGATACCTACCAAATACTATATAAGATATAACTCCATGAAAATGGAAAATATATTTCACATAGAGTGTTCCCAACACTATAAAATTGGTTTTATCAAAAATTGGTATAACATGGTCTCGCTTTTTCAGCATGTCGATCACAACCCATATCAAATTATTATTTCACAAGTTATGTATAAACCCAAAAAAATTCCCTTTTAGATCTCATCCAACTACCAATTTGGAACTCTATGTGGCTGAAGAAAACCTGATGGTTTCTACTGCTCAATGTTGAATTTTGGGAACATATAACAACGAGATACAAAATCAAAAATTCCTTATCTCATAACTACAAACCAAAGTATATATTCCATTTCATATAACATATTCATGGTTCCTTAGTGCACATTCCCCTAAGAATTATGGTAATGCACCATAACATCTTTCTATACCACTAACAGAACAAATATAATACCCTTAGGGGTGAATGGCCACTTAAGAATGATATCCATACTATAAATAGAGTCTTTAATACTATATAATTCATCATCAAACCAATATTCCAAAATAATCAACTTGATAATAATGTATTAAAATAAAAAACTATACTATGAAACCTCGACCCCTAATTTTTGGACTCTAATATGAAACTGAGAAAAAAGACTCATCATGTTACACTCTTCTGCTGATTCTTTCATTGCATGGGATGGATGTTTCATACTCATGAAATCATAGAGGACATTCTCATTCCATGGGTATAGGTAATTTCAATGCTGTAAGATTTTAGGTCTTCCACCAAACCCCTTTGGTATATATTTATAATTTTTTATATAATGATATTACTAAAGCTATTGTGGTCCGAAAACATGATGAATGTTTCTCTAAAAAGGTAATACCTCCAAAATTAATTCCAGGGAATCATAGATGAAATCACAGGTCCATGATTTTGGATAATCATACTAGTTTTTCCTAATCTTAAAAGGGTTTTATGAAATTATGTGACCACCATGAATAAGAATACAACCCAAAACTCCACCGATTACATCATAATAGAACACACAGCCATGCCTAACCTCTATAAGAGTAAAAAACAATACAATATTCAAAAAAAATTCATATCAACAAAAGAATTAGGAAATTTATCATCCCAAGAATACAGTAATATTTTATGAGTCTAATCCTTCAATGAATAATCTAACATTGATAAGTAATTTTCAAACCGATGATAATACCTACCTAGACCCAAGAAGCTCAGAATTTGGAAAACATTTTAGTCTTTTTCTCATTTCATAACAGCTTTCACCTTATAAGGATTGACTGAAATGCCTTTTTTATACACAAAATTTCCCAAGAACTTAATTTACTTAAGCCATATATCACATTTCAAAACTTTTCATAGAGTCATTTATTTCTCATAAATTTATTAATTGCTCATAGATAATGTTCATGATCCTCCGCGAATGTTGATTAAACAATGTTGTCATCCACAAATAATAACACAAATTTATTAAGCTACTCATGTAAAATAAAATTCATTACATTTATAAAGACTATAGGATCATTGGATAGACCAAAAGGCGTGAAAATCTACCCATAATGGTCACACCTACTACAAAGTGTGGTTTTCTAAATGTCAAAATCTGTTATTCTCAACTAATGGTATCCAAATATATGTTCAATCTTAGAGAACGACTTTTACCATTTTAACTAGTCAAATACATCCTTAATCCATAAAAAAGGATAATTTTTCTTTATAGTAATTTGAATGAATTTTTATTAATCCACAAAATGTTTAAGTGAACCGTCAACATTCTTAGCAATGATAACCGGCTCCAACATATTTGACACACTCTAGTGTATAAATACTTTCTCTAGATGATGATCCAAATTAGTCTTCATCTATTTCATTTTATTTGGATTCATATTTTTTGAAATATTGGATACATGTATATTAATAGGAACTAAATAGATTGAAAACTCTACGCCCCTTACTAGTGGGAACCAGATAAGTCAAAATGGAAAATTTTGGAAAAATCGATGTTGATTGAAGGGAGATCACCACTAAAATATGAATTCTACAAATATAATGAGAACATAGTTATTAAATTTAACAACTATGGATAATATTGTTTGTCTCTACTTGACCACGGGTCCCATTCTCTTTGAGTGATATGAGATACCCCATTAGGTATATTAAATGAGACCAATCAAAGTTAACAATCAATCTAGGATTTATTAGAAATAAGACAATCCATATTGAATGTAAAATCAATGGGTTTCATGTCAAGAACTAGAAAAATCTAATCACAATCAATATTTGACAGAGAGAAAACATAGGTTGGACTATAAAGAACCATTTTTCTCTTAATTTTGATAGGTGTAGTAATTTCCATCACATGAGATAAAATCTCTATAGGAAGATTATGAATATTTTAAATATGGGTTAAAAATAAATGATAGGAAACAATATCAACTAAATCAGTCACTAATGAAAAATCTATAAGGATGGAAGTTATCACTGTTGCTAGACCTGTATCTTCTTCCTCCAGAGACTCTTCCATACATTATGAAAATTCATTAACGGTGACTATGTCAAGATCCATTTTTTCCCACGAAGCATCTAATGTGGCCATATTATTTATAAGCTTTTATTATCATGTTCCACTACATGGAGTAGAAAAGACAAGGAAAAACATTTTCTAGTGACCTGAGCATCTATAATAGCCTCATATATTGTTTTTCACAGTTCTAACACTCTTAGAAACTATTGGAGGTCTATAAAAACCATTCTATATAGAATAAACTGTATAATGATCACAACTCAACTTTCCATTAGTGGAATTCACCTAACCACCCCTATGAGGAGAAGACACTTCTTTCCACCATTGATTTCATGTTGGGTCCATTTTTTATTAAATATATATCTATCAAATCAACATAAGAAGGTATATTCAAAAATAAATCATAATAATGAATATATAATAATCAAATTCCCATCTCAAACTATCGAATTGTCATATACTCATTCAATGTTATATCATTCAAAAACTAAAAATTCTTAGCAAAGTGATTTTTATACTCTGGTATGGTCTTGTCACCCTACTCATGTATGAAAAACTCAATAAATTTAGCCACCACAGTCAACTATGCATAGAACTATTTGGTGAGAGAGATTTAAATTTTTCCACTCTATGAACTCATGCTTATTTTCCATCACCATCACATCCCACAATCTCTTACTTGGCCACTTTTTCATAAAGGCGTCACACATTACATTGATTAAATCATGTGTCATGAGGAACTCAAAAAATTCTATGTCATTATAAACCATTCCGCATTATATTGATGATCATTGGAGCCATTGAATTCTGGTGGTTTCTAGTGACATAACTCTATGGCATGGTTCTGGAAAGCATCCCTCTAAGGTTCCACAAGTGGATCCTAAATGGGAATTGGTGCTGGTCCTTGTTACATAGCTTTGATGGTACACAAAATCACCATAATGACACTGGAATCCAAAAGAGGATTCTCCCCCTAAGGTTCATTATATTATTCCTTCAGGATCCAATTTAGACATCATATTAGAGGTATAATTCTACACAACATTAGTATACAACATTGAATACATAAGTTCAACCATCTAATAGAGAAAGAATTGTAATTAATCCCCAAAAATAGAAAAACAATATTTGGATTTGAATGTATCCAAATCAAAAATCGGGAATATACTAACACTAATTCTCAAGATGAGTACTCCAAACAACACCCTGTGACTTAATGATCATTCTAGTGAGAGATGGTTGGGAAATAGATTATAATAACTTGTATTTCCTAACAAGATTACACAACTACATTCTAACTCAAAGGAAATATGTACACCCCAGGATTTTAATACTATTTTTTCCTGAGAAACCCAGATACGCTATTTAACTAATAAATGATAATTCCCTTACACAGATGGAAGGGTGTTCCGGATCCCCACTAGTTAGTGAAAAAAACCTATAATCATACAATATTAATGTGAGGATAGATTTTCCTCAAACATGATACAAGCAAGAGATACATGTCAGTAATCATACATGAAAAACTCCACAATGATAACTGTACTAAAATTCTAATAGGTATAAAAAATCCAAATTAAATGTGAACATACTATAAAATATGATAACAACCAATTTATCCATAGACACTACTCTCAAATACCTAGTATCAATAGCTACTACCACCTCCTTTGGAAACTATACCCTTGATCCAACCTGGAAGAAGATAATCATTAAACACCATAAGGAACAGGTAGGGTGTGAGCAGAAATCTTAATAGTGTCCCACCCATGACTCTATAATAATGTTATAACTTATAATTTTCCAAAAAAAAGTCAATTTTACATAAAATTCCGGAAATTGAATATTCATATTTAAAACTTATAATTATTTACATTTTAAAGCATGGAAATTCTTCGAACAAATGGATTTATAAATATTTTTTTAAAAATAAAATATTTGTTTTCACAATACATGTGTAAAATAGTTTACAATAAAAAATTACTATTTACCAAATAAAAAAAGTGAAAAATTGTTATATTCCAAAAGGTAAGATAATTCTACGATATGGGTCTCCATCACACTCAAATATTCTTGCATCAATATTTGTACACATTCCCGTTTGACACAGTTCAAAGAGGACCCACCACCATCCCATCAGAGATTTTATATGCTAAATATATATTTATCATGTTTTAAATACCTAATAGAGTGATGTCCCAAATAACTCACTTACTACTTAGGATTTCATGTACTCTAATAATAACCAATGATGGAAATTTTATTTTAAAATTGTTTAAAAATCATTTACTTATTCCATTTTAAATATCAAGTTTTCCATTTTAAAACCAATACACATGTTTTTAATCAGACAATGTCTTTTTCAAAGATAAAACCCCAAGATTTTTTTATATAAACTATTTTAATTCATTTTTATAAAATAATAATTTGAAATATATTTCACCATACTAATATAAATAATTTAAATTAAATAATTTAAATCTCAAAATATTCCATCAGTTTCACAAACACACCCATGTTCATCGATGATTGGGGGTTTTCCCAATTTTATTCAAAATAAAAATCCAAATTAGAATACCCTATTCAATGGAATTGGGGATTTTATAATATAATTTATATAATTATATTTAAATCATGAAATTTTATCTATATCAATCCATTTAGGGTTAATAATATTTTTCCCTCAGAAGGGAAGCACCTACTATGGGATCACTGGATCTGAAAATAGAAATACCTAACCAGGAAACTCTAATGAAGAACATTTGAAACAGTGATCTGAGAATAAAACTTATATACAATATCTAAAACAAAAAATACTATATTTTATAACAACATAGAGAACTATGTAAAAATTAGGTGGAAAGTGGAGAGAGAGAGAAAGAGAATGGGAAAAGGAATCTTAATGGGAAGGTATCTATAATCATATTCCAAGTTGTGATTCACATTTAGAGGGGTGTAGAGGGACAAAAATAATCAATTGGGAGCCTATAAGGAAGAATAAATCATAATAGGTTTGCAGAAGCCTCTCAGACACTTAAAAAGAGGGTTTTTTGTATAAAATGTAATGAATTATTTCTCGTCCGCATGGTTTCTGGGGAAGGGACACATGTTTAGACAAATTGTACTCCCTAATCATGTACCAATATTTAATGGGTTAATATAGTATCTCATAATTTGGTGAACAAGTTTTCAAACCATGTTCCTTCCTTGAAATCCCCCACTTTTTGGGTCTCCATGGTTTCCACTAATTGGGGGAATAGTTTGGGAAAACAATGTGCCTACCATGCACAGTATAGAAACATTCAAATTTTCAATATACTCACTAAAAACATAACTAAACGAAACCCAAAAAAAGAATGATAAAAATATGGTTATAATAATACCTAAAAATAGTAGAAGAATTTTATAAAGATAAATCAGGGTATATTTACTATATACAACCCATTATAATAGTGTTGTACTTTCTAAATATCACACCTTAGTTTCATAGTATCCACTATCCATTTAATAAAATTATGGCGATAATTCACTATAATCAATTAACACATAACGATTTCCTCATTACATAGGGATCCCAAATGTTTTTGAACAACTAGTAAATAAAATTTCCCAATTCAATTCCAAATTAATAGGGGTTTCATATTGATATTAGTGAGAACAATACAACCATAATTCTCTATAAATTTATCTAAAACTCCTCTAATAATAAAATTAGTCTTCACTAATCCCTAGTTTCCTTCACTTATAATTGTGTTTCTTTATCAGGGAATCAAATAAATAATTTTATTTTCCTTCTATAATTAAAATCTTGTAGTAAATATTTTTATGATATTCCACTCACACTATCTACAACAAGTTGTGGTCTCCCTATAAGAAAATATCATTAAAAGACTTATGATATGTATATACCTTGAATTTCTCACCAAAAATAAAATTACACTATCTATAGAAGTAAAAAACAATAATAGCTAGATTTAGGACATGGGATGTGTAATTATTTCTATTAATATTTAGTTACTTGGACCCATTTTCCACAACACTGCTTCTCAACATTAAGACCCAAACAAAGCCTAAAACAGATGCTTCAAAATAAATAACATTACAGGAATCTTACATAAGAATAATTAATACTATTGGTGTTGTTTTTATCCATATCAATTTCATCAATTCTTCCAAAATATTTCTTCTTCAATCAAACATTACATGTTTCTAAGTGAAATAATCCCTAATAAAATCTTTCATTTAAATTTCTTTAATGAATATCCAAAAATATAAAATCTGCCACAAGAAAAATTGTATCCTAGACATGTTCTTTAGTATTTAGAATGATATTACATCCCTTAATAAGGGACATCTGATCTTTAATATGGAAATTGAATTTAGAGTCCTTAATTAAAATAATATGATTATAATAAATTTCTAGAAAAATATTAGCAATCCTCTCATGATCATATTATATAATTTCTTAATGCGGACTTCATCATCAAATATTAAAAAAATTGAGTCTATTATTCTATGTAAATTCTTATTTATTTAATCTATAAATTCCATTATTTTATTTGTACCTCCATATATCATGATTAAAAAATAAAAAAAATTATCAGTATTGTAAATCCATTTTTTGAATCATCTATTATTTTAATGTTAAATAATGATTTCAAGTAAGAAGGGGGGTCTCAGAAAACCAATTATCATACTACTGTTATAAAAAATATCTTCAATCATATGAAATAGATATATTTCAACTATGAGATTGTTTATATTGTTTTGTATATTTCACAACATCAAGCTATGACCATCTTTCCTAAAAATATTATCCCTTCTAATGTGGAAAAATTTGATCAATAAAACCTCTTATAATATTATAAATTTAGCTTCCATATGAAAAAATCATCTTGATATAGGTGATATCCATAGTCCCAAATCAATAAAAAAACCATTATCTCCCATAAGTGGATATCTAGTGTAATATTTAGGGAAAACTTTGTTGTATCAATACAAAACCCTAGAAACGAAAGGTTGAACCTTCCCATATAGGTTCCAAATCAAAAACATATTAACTAACAAGATAAATACCCAAATCAGCGACATTATATCCTTATTTTATTTTTGAATATCCCAAATAACTTTAATTTAGTGGATTGTATTACCGAGTAATACCAAAAAAATTCTTTTATAATAATTGGTTTTAGCTTAAAATTGAATCAATTAAACCCTATAGATAATCAAAACATATATCTTCAATTTTTTATATAGAATTTATAATTATGTATCTTATTTATAGTCATTATCTAGCAATGTTGACAATAAAAAAATACATTATTTTGTCACCTCATAGACAATAAATTTTCAAGGAATATGATATTTACACCATATTTAACCTCAAAAGAATATCAATCATACATAAATATATTAATGCGATTGTCCTAAATTAATTCATATATAATTAATGTTATATGCTTTCAAGATAGTACATTTTACTTTAGATAGAACTATATCTGCATAACATCATATGGTTCCTATTTAATTGTAATTTTTTTACTCTTAAATGTCACTGTAATTTTTATTAATTAGGACTTACATATATATTATGATTCATTAACTCAACCCATCCCAATATTTTATCCTTGATATTAGATCCAAAAAACCCTATTTGATGCACAACATCTACTCATCGATGAGAACTAGTTATAACACTAATTTAGATAACACACCATCCCACAATGGAAACATGTGAGGGGATGATTATAGAAATATGAATTTATGTGTTTATAATTGACATAGTAGAATAAATATAGTGATCCCCTTCCCTAATAAATCATAGTAGAATACTCTGTAAAATTCCTATTTAAGTTATTTGGGTTTATATTTGTACAAATAAATTAATTATTTCTTGAATCCAACTATGGAAATAAAATGAATGTTATTCTTATGTCTATAATGTTTTCCTTCCTCGATGATTCCATAAAAAACAACCATATTATAGGTATGTATCCTCAAAAGGAGAATCCTTATCTAGATCACTAGTCACAAAAAGATATTGAATCTAAATGACATAAACCATTCATCTATCACCACCTCCAACACATATCCCACTAATTTAATAGATTTCTATTCATAATACATTGAAAATATACCCTAATTTAAATCCATAAACAATCAATATTTATCAATCATTAGATCCTAAGGGAATCATTGGTTATTTAATATATTATATTATCCTTTCAAAATATGATCTTTATCATTACATGGATTCTACATATCTCCCCCCATTTCATTACTAGTTACTCTATTGATTAAGATATGAATTCTTCTATATAGGTCACAAATATTTCAAAAAAATTCATTTTTTTATTACTATTATCAAAAAACCCTTTTGAAGATTGTTTCGGGACATCAACCCTGAATGATATTCAAATTTAATAATGATTCTTATCTCCAAAAAATATTATTACATAATTAAAAAATAAATATTAAAAGAAAACTATAATAAATATAGAGATCAAGTGACTTTATGAATTATAAACATAATAAAAAAATTTAAATAAACAATATAATTATAAATTTATAGATTTATAAATTATTTATAGAATGAACAATACTCTTATTATTACACAGAAAATCGAGGGAACATGCACAAACTAATTATTAATATATAAATCCTAGTATGTGAGTAAAATAGTATAAAAAATGGTCGAGATATCTTGAGGGTCAATAATCATAACATTTAATAAATCATAAAAATTAGGAATAATTTATTTTTTTTTAAAATTATTGTAATCCAAAGAAATAGACGGGCATCACACAAATTTAAAGCATTTAATCATAATCCGTGGTCAAAAAAAACATCCAAAACATCATAGAAATAGGTGAGGGATCAACAACAAGGATACAAAAAGACATGTCCAGGATAAAAATTAATATATAAACAAACACACAATATATCACAAAAATAATTTCATAATCATTGGTTTTGTTTCACAAACCATATATCATAGAACAATGAGGAAATAAAACCATAACATGACTATAACTAATAATCTATTGATATATAAATAACTACCAATTTGATTTTTTTGTATATTTATGGTATAAACCAACAAAATATAATTTCATATATATGATTTTCACATATAATAAAAACATTTATAATGTATAAACATGAAATTAATCATTGAGAAATAAATGGATTTCATAATGATGTCATAAGTCATAATGAACTATGAATCATATGGATACCCAAAATACTAGGGGAATATATCATATTGGATGGTCAATATTCCAAATAAACATTTAATGAATAGTTTTAGATTATTTATTAAGTAATAAAGGTGCAGTAACAACATAAGGAGTGTTGGGGAAATGTGTAATAAACTATAAAATCTTACCTTATAAAGGTCATATGGGTTGACATAAAGAAAAAATAGAAATGTAAATGTAAATGAATTAATATCCCAAATAAATGGATGGAAAATTAATCCCAAAGTTAATAAAGGATCAATATTATAAGTAAATAATGAAAAAGAGAGGTAGAGAGACATAGGTTTTAGAGAAAATATCTTTATGAAAAGGAACGAACAAGATATGTCACTTAATATAATTCAAAAAAAAGATTTTAATTCTCACATATCCTCCAAAATAGTCAATTTATATTTATTAATTTCCATTTTAATATCTTTTTCCATACCTATACCATTGATTATAATCTATATTTTATCTTGTTTAGTTAACTTCTTAAATTAATAATTTATACATCTACTATTTTTTGGTTATTATATATTGTTATAAATCAACATTTATTTTTTAATAATTATCTAACACCATTGTAAATTAATTCCATAATAAATATATGTGGCATGGTATAGTTTTCATACAATTACAATGGTGGAGTAGTGTAAACTCGAAGTAAAAATATATAATTTAGAAAATCGTACATGATAATCATTTTTCAGGGAAATAAAAATGTCACTGATTATATATGAAAAATAACCATCACCATTCTTATTTTATATTTTTATAATTATATACATTATATTAATTTTGATACATATTAATGAAAGTAATAAGAAAAAAAATAAAACATTATCATTCAATTTTGTAACTTAAAACCTTAAGAGGGGAAGAATATTATTAAAAGAGTTTAATATAAGGGAAAAAATAAAATTTTATGTCATAAAATTGTTTTATTATACAAGAAATGTTTTTTATTATTATTTTTAATGATAACAAACATTTTAGAAGGTGTAGGAGGAGGGATAAATTCAAAAGACATCGGATTTCATACCCTAACCTTTCTCTTTGACATTCTTCTTGAAGGATGTGTGTAATTATTTTGAAGGAAGAAATTTTGAATATAAATGTACCTTAGATACATGTATAAGAAATTATAAAGAGGTATTTTCTGTAGATCTCTTTAAAAGGAAAGGGTTTTGTATATGAGGAAAAAGGGGGTTGAGAGGGGTGTTTGTGTAGCCCAAGGGATGGGTATCTTTGAATACAATTTTGATTATTTTATTACTATGGATCTACATGATAAATATTTTGGATTCATATTACACTTATTTGTTTTTTTAAACTATATGTTTATTTCATGTTTTAACACACCAAAAATTGAAATGAATCATTGAATCATTTTATTCATAGTAAAAAATCATGAAATAGTGTTTAATTAGAATAAAATAATACATATGTTCTAAATAATGACTTATAGAATTAAAAATTAAATATACTATTTTTAAATGAATTATTCTATTTTTTAAATAAATATTATGTTACTATAAATACTTATAAAATTTTGAGTCATATTTATATCATCATAATGTTATAAAATGTATTGTTTTTGTAAAAAATATATTCTTTATAATTCACTAAAATATCAAAGATTTCATAAAATAATAATGATTAGTTCTAAACAATTTTAATTTTTTCATTGAAAATTTGAATTATATTTTATCAAATTTATAATTATGAATTTAATAAATTTTATTTTTAAATAAAGTTATATAACTCAAGGGAATCAATCTTTTCATGAATAAATAATATTTTTTTTACTGTAAGTGATTAAATTTAAATTGGTTATTATCTCATAATTATTATATGGCTGATAATTATTTGGAATGTCACACCATAACACTTATTAATTTTAGCATTTTATTTAATTATTTTATTTTAATATTTTAGTTGGGTTTTAGGTTAATCAATTCTAGGATTTTGGATTTTTATGTTTTCTATATAAGGAAAAGGGTTGCATAAAGGTAGTACAGATTGAGTGGAAACCATGTACATATGCATGTCAGTTGATAAGGGAATTTCAAATATTTAGTAAATAATTTCTGAAGTAGTGACACAAAAAATTATAGTACTCGGGGTGTGCTTCCTGAAGTACTCACAATAGGGGCACATTTTGGAAAATTGTGTGACAACCATTCTATGTTCCATGTAAATAGAAACAAAAATTCATTATTATACCCCCTAAAAACCATGTATTCTAATAACCCCCTCCTCATTATAAATTTCATAAATTACATGACTTGGATTCCCCGTCCCTCTCATTCATATCCTCCCTCCCCCTCTAATTAAAGTAACCTTCCTTATGATTTTTATAATATATCCTTAGTTTATTTTTTTCTTACCTTCGTCCATTTCTTCTTATTCCTTCACCATGTTTCTCTCCTATTCAATCATAGATAATCACCCTAGATCAAACCCTATATCGGTTTTGGGTTCTAATATCATAAATCTTTTATTTTTAGGTGGTGTGATATTCTATTAATACCATATTCAGCATTTACTTTATGGTTTCACATTATCTGTTCATGATCTAGGTATTGTTTCCAGGTGTATCTTTTTTTATAAAAAAATACTTTATTATTGATCTACCAAAATTATATTCAATAAAAAAATTATGCTTTATATTTAATTAAAATTTGAGAAGGGGTTTTATAAGAAAACTCATATATAAAACGAGGCATATTCAATTCCAATTAGATTTCCCATGGGTTTCAAAGAGTCTGTGGCAGATGATTTAATTTATTTAAAAAGTTTTTTTCATTTCTAAGTTATTTTTATATTCTTATTTATTTTTAATTGTTTTGGATATGGAATAATGTGTTTTTGAATTTTCTCTCCATCATTATCATTCATTTTAGGCATAGTTTGGTTTTTAGAAAATGTGTTTTCCGTGATTTGAATTGTATTTAGGATGGTTTTATAATTTTAATAAATTTTTGATGTGTTCATATATATATTTATATATATTTATATAAATCATCCCATGATTATTATATATATAAATTTATATTAGTATGTATATATACACATGAACATCAGTTTTCCTAGTTGTTTTAGAAACACACACACACAAGCATTTACTATTTAATATTACTAATATATATATATATAAATATATATATATATATATCCATATCTATATTTTTAAATTTTATAAAATTAAAGGCCCATTTAGTTAAAAAAAATCACTGGTGGAATTGATTCATAAATAGATTGATTTAAGAAGGATCTTTTGAGGGATCCTTCCTGGATGAATGGTAAAAATGGCTTAATTTATGTTTTAGTAAAATATAGTTTTAAATTATTTCTTAAATAAATTATCTTCTCTAGATACTATTGTTATTATTTGGACGTCATGATAATACCATGTAATTGGTTTGGTAATAGTAGTACATTATGGGTTCCTCCACCAGTAGTTATGTTAATTAATTATATAAATTTTCCTACTTGAAAATTAAATAATTGTATATTAATACCTCTAATTGATGGTTTCTTTAATTACAGGGGTAAATGATATAGGTTACCTAAGCCTTAGTGACTATAGAGTGTTTCTCCCATGTTAATCATTATAAATTATTGATTTAAATGTTTTTTCATCTTTATTTATATTCTATATTACAAGAGATGAAGTATTGATTACTTTATTTTTAGATTACTGAAATTTAATTCTTTAATATTTTATAGGATTATGGTTCATGAAATTATCATTTTTTTCAATTTTATATAGAGATTTAAAAAGGTTTTACTATGTAAATTATCTTTTAAAAAGTTGATTTAAATTTTGTATTTTGATTAAAAATAAGTCATGGCCAAAATTATGATATTTATGTCATTGATTTCATTGATTTCATTTATGATAAATAAATGAAATTTTATGATGTGAATTGAATATGATAGTAGATTTTATTTATTTTTTAGAGAAATCATATTTTGGTACAATATTTTAAATGTAATGTTTATGGAAATTTTTTAAAATATAAATTTTATGGACTCTATGTTTCATACACATTAAATTTTTTATTCTCATGCCTTATTTACACAACTAGATTTCTATAGACCAAGTAAAATTTATAGGTCATAGTATAGTATTTTGTTACTTGTACAACTAGTTGGTCATGAGGTTGGAGGGTGACCTAATGTCACATGGGATAGCTTCCTCAATTTTTCTAGTTTTATATTTTGGTATCTCAATATCGTTGGGTATATCATACTCTATTTCGTTCCCTTTTATTCAATGGGAGGTGATTTAAATATATGGAGATTGGTTGATTGATATCATGGGATAATTATTCTATATGTTTTTTTGTTTTAGGTAATATGTATTTATTTTTTATTATATCTATATTATTCAATTTTTGAATATGTTTCTCTAGAAAATAGTAATCTAATTTTGGAATAGATTCCCTTGTATAGATGGGTGATGCTGTAATTTTTGTGAAATTAAACTACTTAATAAATAATATTTATTGGGTGAAGTCAACTAAAATGATTATATTTGATACCAATACTCATTTTTATCAACCATAGGGGATTGGGAACACCCCCTGGGTATGTCTTAGCTAGCTTGGGTGCCCATTTGATTATAGAGTCAACTAACTTCATTAAAAAAAGGTATCAATGCCTATTTTTCTCTATATAATCATAGGATATTAAAGTTCCCCATGTTATTCATGATGTTTGATAGATTATAGGATAGATAGATGGGACATTGGGTGTATGTATTAAAGAGTGTGTAGAAAACACTTCCAATACAAAACCCTAAGATTCCATTTAAATTCAGATTTTGTGTCTTGAATATTCAGTTGTAATATTTTATATTTTGGACGAATTTATGTTTTTTGATTATAGAATTTGGGATTCGATTTTAAATTACCTAGGGAGAATTCATTTCCTATGAAAACATGTGGTTCATGAGTGCACCTGTCAATACAACTTCATGTGGTGGTTACATGATAAGTACGTGGTCTAGTAATCTATGTGGATAAGAAATGCACAACCAGTAGTCCCTATTAATGAAATTTTACATTGTTATGATGCTTTTAAATTTTTATTTTTCTAGGTTGTAGTGTTATAGAGGTTTTTCTTAAAGAAATTATTCGGTTTTTGTAGTGTGAAAAAGGAAAAAGGATTTTTGGAATGAGAAACTAGTTTTTATGGTATATTTTGGAATATGGAAAGCGGTATTAAATTATGGATTTAAATGGGTATAAATCTTCAAGAATTAGTTATAAGGTAGAATGGGGTTAAGATATTTATAAAAAAATAGGGTTACATGAAATAAGGATGGTGGTTTTGAAACATGGTATGAGTTTTGAAATTGAAATGGGCGGGGTTGAAAGTGGGTTTGATGCTGTGACCGAGAAAAAAAAAATTATTAATGAGACCTGTTGAATATTAAAAAAATTCAACAAATATCTCAATACATAAATATGGAATTAATTTGGAAGTTATTTTAATAATGGGAGTTTATTTTTTTATTTTTTTTATTTAATGATGATTTTAATTATTCCATGATGTTTATTATCTCCCATTGTAAGATTTTTGAAATAGGTTAGTTTTTTTATTCTGAAAGTCTTTTATTTCATTTGGTGTACTCTTTATTATATATAGTGTGCCTTCCAAAATGATCTCAACTAGTATTGAGTGTATATGATCTAATCTAGTGGATTTTAAATTGTATGGGATTTAGTGTGATTATGGATGTTTATTCTTCCTTAGCAAGATTCTTAGTTTCTCGATGTGAAATGATATTATTCATGTTTCATTTTTTGGGTAAATTTATCTTTGGTTCTTTGTGGCATGGGAGAAACTATGGGAGTGTATCTTGGGTGACTGGGATGAATATTGAACCAATCCTATTTACACATCATATGGAAATAGTTTCATTTTTGTTGGGATTTTCAGGGCTGGCATCTAAAGTTTGATCTATTACGACACCCCATTCTTCACTATTTAACAAAAGGCGAGATCCCATGCTATAATTGATAAGTTATGTTTTTTGGTTTGTTCTGATCCCTTGTTTGTATCCAGTTATGAGGATATAAGAGAGGGTTTTAGTGATCCTAGTTTCTAGGTTAAGGGTAATTCTTGAGGTTATGATTGTTATTGTAGTTTGTTCAATGATTTTTTGAGGTGTATTCCATATTATTTAATTACATTGTATTTTTTCTATCTTAATTTATAAATTTGGGTGATTCCATAAAATATTCATTTTTACTCTAGGTTTTCTTCTATATCTATTGTTCATGTAGACACATTGATTTAAAATTTGAAAATTCTGGATATATTTATCCAGTTTAGAGTGTTGTATGTGGTTTTTAAGGAAATTATGATATTGTTTTGATTGGGTGAACCATTTTTGTTATTTGGGTTAGAAAGTAATGTTTTCCTTTGTAATGGTACTTCATAATTCTCTATCTTGAGGAACCAATATACAAGTTGAGTTTTTAAATTGGGGGGAGACCTTCCCAGGTCTCAATATTTTTTATTCCCCGTTAGTTAGTTGAGTTAGAAAAATGGATCATAGGGTTATGTCATGTTTAATAGTTTTGATTGATATTGAATCAATTTTGGGTTATTGTTTTGAGAGTTATTTCTTATTTTCTTGAAATTCCTTATTGATCGAGTTCGTTTTCAATTTGGTTTTTTATAGAGGAAGAATGTGTTATTGATGGGATAATTATTACACCTTAGACAATATTTATTAATGGTTTTATTTAGTTATTATATTTTAATATTTTTAGTATATTTGAGGAGGATCCCATTCAAATTTATGAATTATTTAGTTTTTTTTTCAGGGTATATTGGAGACCCATTGTTAGTAAAAACCATACAGTAACTATACACCATTTCTTATAACATGGTAGCTTCATTTAATAAGTTTGATTCATAATTCCAAAACATGGAATCCCAACCGTGTAACTGCCCTATGTTGTCCTAGAGAGTGGTTCGTGGTTGGTAAACCACGTGAAAACCATGTGATTTGGTCATTATTTAAAAATTTTAATCCCATTATTCTAAAAAATAAAAATAAACCACCTCATTATACAAACCCTCATCACATTATACCTCACTCACATGAAATATTAAGGAGACCCCCTCTCACACAATCCTCTCCTCCCATTTTATTTCGAATTCCAATGATCTTTCAAATTATTCAATAGGATATGATCATGTTATGGATTTCTTACTTCCTTTACGTTCTTTATCTTGTTTCATTATGTTTTTCTGTGTCTTAACAACACATCACCTTAGGTAAAACCCTATGTTGGTATAGGGTTAAAATATTATGAGTTTTTCAGTTTTATGTTATGTGATATCCTATTATGATCAACTTATCTACATATCTGAGCGATTTACATCATCAACACATGTTTTATGTAAGGTTTTTCCGGTTTTTATATTTCAATAAATGAAATATTTATTATTGACATTTATAAATTATTTTCCTTAGAAATTTATTTATTTTTCATAATTAATTTATAGTTTAGTATCTTTTTTCTTATAAAATGTTTTTTAAAGGGATTATCATCAATTCAATATGGGTTTATCATTGATTTTATGGGGGGTTTGGATGTAAAATCTTCATATTTAAATTTTTGTGTGTATGTGTTGTAATTATTTTCATGTTGGTTATTGATTATTAAGGGTTTTTATTGTAGAATAACAAGTTAATAAATTTTTGATTTATTATTGGGGTTATATTAGGACAGGTTATATTTTTGAGAAGTTTATCTCCTAGATTTCAAAATTGTTTTCAATGGATTCAGGACATCAATTGTGTTCTGAATTAATATATGTGTATCGAAATAATAATATGGCTATTTTTATATATACATACATAAGTTTGTATATATGCACACACATGTTTTTTATAATCATGTATATATATACAAACACATACGAATTAATTTATTATTAAATATTACATATAAATCCATATTCCTGTGATTAGTGATTTGGAAACTAAATAAACATTTGGAAACTGAAAAATGAAACTTCAATGATATAATTTATTTCGAAATTTCTTTATCAAAATGAAACGTATGTCCAATTATTTATCAGATATGTATTGCTGAAATGTGTTTAAGTTTGTTATTGTAATAGAACATTTTTATTGGTTCCAAAAAGAATAGCCTCCTGATAGTAGTAGTTATAATTTATCAAATATAATTGTATTCATGGATACTTGTGTTGGAAATCCAACATTGGGATGATCCCTCCAACCACTATATATGATAGTGAAGTAAATTTAATTCCGCTACTAGTTGTTGATATAATTATAGACTCAATCCACTATTTTAGGGTTTCTTTAATTAATTAAAAGAAATTTCTACTTTCCACTTGCCTTAGTGACCCTAGACTATTTATCCAATAATGAATGTTTTAAATTACTATTTTTTAAGTATTCTATTAATATTATTTATTATATATTTCCTATGATTATATATCCCTTTCTATTTTTCCTACATAAGACATTTTACTTATTTACTATTTTCCTCAATTATGGTTCCTAAATTTATATCGTTTTATTGAAAATTTTCTAATAAATATTTATTTTAATTTATAAAAAACATTTTAAAAGTTTATTTAAATTGTTTATTTATTTAAAATGGGAAGAGTAGATGAAAATGATATCTCATTTATTTACTAAATTATAAAAAATAAATAGAAATGTACATAGGAATTAAATTTTATATTGGATTTTATATTCTTATGATTGAAACCTTATTTTTATATAATTTTAGACTCTTTTATGTGGATTTTAAAAAAAATTAATACTTAGACATTTTTGTGCCTACCTAATAATAATTTTATGCTCACAACCAACTTATACAATTATATGTCAAGAGAACTAGTGTATTTTTTGGTCCCTGTTTATTACATGGATACTCATAAAGTTGATTAATTTTGAGGTAGTGGAGTTAAATTGGGTCACATGGTATATCTTGTTCAAGTATAACTTTTTTTGTAAATTCATATCTTCTATTGAATTATCCATTCAATGTAAAGACCTGAACCTACACATCTGGATTAATTACTAAAATATGTTATGTATTTTTTTAGATGATATAACAGAAAAATACAAAGTACATTATAAATTTGAGGACATTTTCTTGTCTAGGTTCTGGATAATTGGACAACAAACTATACATATTGAATCACAGTTTACAAAAATAATTACAAAATAACTAGATGGGTTCAACTCCATTAGTAACATTAATGTCCTTTGAACTTCTAAGGAATCCTATGAAAAACATTTTAAAAAACATGGGATGTGTACAAAAAGGTTAGTATGGGTTATAAAATTATTGAAAGAAACATTTAGTCCCTAAATACATATAAAAAAATTTCATTCAACATAAATTTAACAATATTACTAATGAAAAGAAGTGGATCCCATAAAATTATCAAAAGTATAAAAAAACTTATTGGTAACTTGGGGTAATAATTATTTAATATTGTAACCCTCATGGATACCATATGATTTGTAACCCCCAAGGATACCTTACAATGTAACCCTCATGGATCCCTTATAATATAACCTTCACAGCTACTATATAAAGTATCCCTCACTATAACCCTACGGAGTAACTATCGTAATTACACTTGGAGTAACCATATGGTTGACCTTCAAATAATAATAATCAATGCATTGGAGGGATATATAGGTCCCACATTGAATTATAAAAACAATACAATCATCATATTATAATCATAAAATTTGAATAATTTCATAAAAAATTGCATTTGAATTTCCTAAAATAGAATTTAAAAAGGGTATTTTTAAAGAAAAGTCCTTTACATATAAAATATAATTGATGTGAGAATTAATAGAGTGAAATTAATATATTTATACACTTTACATACACATAATAAAACATTATATAAACAAAAATTCATAACAAAAATATTCATAGTACCATATAATTGCTGAATTATAAGGTAAACCCAAAGAATGGAAACTCGGTTAAGAATTCCCTTACATCGAGTTCATCTTACTTTTAAAATGATTATAACTAGTGTATAATGGTTAATGTGGTGGAATTAATATTTTAAAGTGACATGTTCATGTTTATAACTTCTTATATGATAATTTTATAACATCATTCAACCCATTTAATAATAATATTTTGTTGTTTCCATTGTTTCAGGTGTGTTCATTACATGGTTTCCATAATCAGTTCTTAAAGGCTTTTCCTTTAGAATAGTAGGGAATATAAAGAAGTAGAATTATTTTTCATTAATATTTTTCTTGAAAATTAAATTATACCGTAAATAAATTTTTATTATATATGATGATGAATCATTAGATAAAACATTAATTATGTTTAGATCATTTTGGAAGTACTTTGATATTCACAAACTTGTTTCGTCATATAACATTAATATTATGAATATAAGTTAATTAAACAAAATGGTAATATCATACACATTAAAATATTTTGAATAAATTAAAATGGTTTTACAATAATTTTGGAAGGATGTAATGGAAATTTAAAACACATCATCTATGATTTTGGTAAATCAACACATCATGGACCATGTGTTTGTTTTTTGAATAAGAAGAAGAGGATTTTAAGAATGATGATGATTTTTATATAAAAATTAATAAAATAAATATTATATATATATATATATAATATGGGAGTTTTCATGCCTCTTCAATATGGGTAGGGGAAGAGGGCATAAGAAAACAAAATAATTAAATAGAAAACAAAAGAAAATTAAAGATGATTTCTACATTTTGATCTCTTCTCCATGAGATCCTCTTTAAGGCCTTGGGAATTAGCCTTTTGGTTATACCAGTAGATCATGGATGTGAGGAAGATCCTTTCTAAGTGGTTTGAGAATAATTTATCCAATTTTGAAATATTTAGGGGTGTGAGAGGAAGAATGGGGTGAAGGTGGTATTTTTAGTGGGGGATAGGAGGGGTTTTCCATTATTTTAATCCTTAGTTTACTATTTTCTCTCAAGACTATGAATAGTCTTCATTCATGTAACCAAAAATAGAAAAGAGATCATGTGAGTTCGATCCAAGGTTTCATACATCATCCATAATTATGTGAATAATGTATTTAATATATAATGTATATATACGGTAAATTACCATATTTCACTATTCATAAAAATTGATGTATTTTAGAAATATCACAAAAAACACCCTATCCTTTTTTGAAATTTATAACTAAAAAACTAAATCCATTTTAAAAAAAATTTCAAAATATATTTAATTTAATTTTTAAATAAAATTATAATTTATTTGAAAAATAACAATGTTAAAACTATAACTCATTTTATAACACCTCAAAAAATTAATCAGTGTCCAATAAAAATAAATTATAATCAAAAGAAAATAAAATAATAATTTATGACAACATCTTATGAAAATATATTTTAATTTAAATTATTTAATTAATCCTAATATTGTAATTAAATATTTATGACTTACAGAAATACCAACACATATATATTGATAATATTTTCACTTATTAGATACCTTTTTATTATAAATAAATTACTGAGGTTACTATTATTTTTTCCATTTCACTATTCATAAGGAACATATTAATATTCATAAGGGTAAAAATATAATTAATAACGGTGAATTACTATTTATAAGGGTATATTACTATTCAAAAAATATTAGGTTGGTTCTATTATACTTAAAATAACTTACTGATTAGAATCTTGTATGACCAATTTTTGAAATTCAATTCACAAAAGTAGAAAAATATGTTGAAATTATAGGTCACATAGTATTTATAAGCTCATTTAAGAACACACTTTTTCCTTTTAAAAGCTATAGTAGTCCCATTCTTCACCACTTAAATGAATTGTTCCCCCCAAAATTTGTTCATTGTACTTATAATTCTGATTTTAGGTATCGATAATTAAGAAAAACTAATTTATTATTTGTAATTAATTAGGAAAAAGTTCAAAATTATTTCTATCACTAATTTTTTTAAATGATAAAATCTAATCTCCAATGTTGTCTACACCATTCCTCTCATACCAACAATAAAACCATGAACCCGAACATCGGTATTTAGTACAAAAATATGATGTTCCATTTTTTATAAGTGATAACCAAAAAATAAACAGTACATTATACATATGAGGACCTCTTCTAGTCTAGGTTCTACCGAATTAGACAATAACTTACATATATTGTATCATATTTTACAAAAAAAATTACAAAATAACTAGTTCGATTCATATATATTGGAACTTAAAATGTCCTTTGAACTTCTAAGGAATCATATGATTTTTTTTAAATAGGTTTGAGCACAAAAATCTCAGTAAGGTTTATAAAATGAATGACAACAACCATTAGTTCATAAATACTTATAAAACATTTTCCATTTAACATTAACTTAATAACATTACTTATGAAAAAATGTGGTTCTTATAAAAGCATAATAAGTATAAAAAACATATTGGTGACATGGGGAATTACTTAATTAAGATTGTAACCATCGTGACTTCCATATGATTTGTAACCCTCAATGATACCTTACAATGCAACCCTCATGGATACCTAATAATGTAAACCTCATAGCTAACTTATAATATAACCCTCACTGCTACTTTATGGTGTAACCATCACAGTTACACTTGGGGTAACCATATGCTCAACCTCCAATATAATTTTTCCAATGAATTGGAGGGAGATATAGTTCAAACCGTTCATCATAAAAATTACCCAAGAACCATCACATAATCATAAAATGTGAACAATAGAACAAAAAAATTGCATTGGAATTTCAAAGAATAGAATTTTAAAAGATGATTTTTACAGAAAAGTCCATTAAAAATACAATAAAATTGTTGTAAGAATTAATATAATGAAATAAATATTTGTATAAATTATAAATCCACATAATAAAACATAATATAAACAAAAATTTATTACAAAAATATTCTTATTACCATATAATCAACGAAGTTTATGGTTAACCCATTTAATGGAAATTGGGTTATAAATTCCCTTACCTCAAGTTTTTCATACATAAAACATGTCCAAAACTCCTGTGTAATGGTTAGAATAATGTTATAAATTTTGTATAAAAACATATTCATGCTTATAACACCTTATAGGATCATTTTATAACATATTTATGCCCATTTATTAATAATATTTTGATATTTTCATTATTTTAGTTGCATTATTACTTTATCAGCATCGTTATATAAATTTTCATTCAGAACATAAATAGAAAAAAAAATGTTGATCTGGACTACACAGTAAATACATGAGGGTCTAAGGAGTCCAAAAGTAATGAAATCCAAGGGTATCCATTCTAACCAAGTTGACCCCCCAGCTCCAATGGCCCGAAGGCCTTCATTTTTTATTGATTTTTGATAATCCACCTTTCAAGTAGACCCCCCAGATGTTTCATGATAACTGCACTGTGAAAGAATATGGGAGATGAACCTTGGATATTAATAGAGGAATGGTGGCCTTGGACCTGGTTCCCATCACACCATGTGTGAATCACTCAGTTATTGTTGTTACGAATTCCATTTCACCTCCTGATGTTATAATGTATCGACTATGGTGCGGGGACAATGCCATGAAGGGAATCGTGATAGAATTTGGAATCAGTTTCACCATACAATAAAAGGATCCCCGCCTAGATACATAAGGTGAGACTATAGAGCATCACCTTATCCTCCTTTTGAAGGGAGGATCCATGACCCTCGTGACTAGAAAACACCATGATGACCGAACCTCTGGAGTCACGAACCACACATCCTCCACGAAGGACCCCTTAATTGCATGAACAATCAATATTAATTTTACGGTGCATAGTAGGTACGAACTAGAAAAACTAGTGTCCTATACTACTACTGATAAGAGAAACATCTATGGTGTTGGTTTGAAGCTGTTGGAGAGTAGGAGCCTCCTGTCAGTTGATGAGGAGTCTGACAATATCCAGTTGAATATTCATTGTTCTGATGATGATAGATCGACTAGAAAATTTGACCACTTCATTCCTTTCATTGTTTCTCGCATGGAAAATTGACCAGTACCCTGCATGAATTACCATGGAACGATCCATCATCTCTAGAACCCTCTCTCCTTCATCATGTAACCATCGATCAAGAAAAATAATTTCATTCATGTTGTTGTTATGGATTCTAGTGAATTAATTGATATGTTTCCACACCACCCTCAATATGTCACCCTCAAAGAACAAATGACCCAGACACTCCTACCTATGATTTGAACATAAAGGCTAACAAGAATCCATTGGGATACAGTAGTGCTTGATAATCTCATCATTGGGTATGACCCAATAATTAACCCTCTATACGAGGAATTTGTGCTTAAGGGATATTCTTATGGAAAAAAGGACCTCATTCTATGTGTCACCCTGATCATGTGTAACTGGAGTGTGTCAGGTGTCTTTTGAGGTGAAGTCCTCCAAGGTTGTTAGGGAGAAGATGAATCTATCTGGTTCAGAGTTGAGGTAAAAGAGGTTGAAGGTATCCTATTAGTCTTTGTCCAGAACAACTTTGATAAATGTCGGGTGAGAGCGGGTCTCCCTAAGGAGAGAGACCTGGCAGGACATCCAAGGAAGCTGTGATTGTTCCTAGACTAGTTCTAATGCCAATAAGTGATGTCTCCCTTCCATACAAACCATATCACATGGGGTTGGAGGTTATTAATGATGGGGGAGATCACAGAACAGAGTAGGGAATCATGACACTTATCCAATGCCTTGTTCTCAATATGAAATTTTTACATGGTGATACCACAAAGAATACGCCACTCTATGAAATCCCTAGAAAACTATTCATTCATTAAAAAGAGGATATCATCGAGGTTGAGAACGTTGATGACAACCTCTCTGATAGGACTTTCCACCCTATTCTAGGAGGTGCAATGGAACATCCCTACCGAGAGGGGATCCCATATAAATCGTACAATGATCTTCAATTTTTTTATAATTATACTTATCATAACATTAAAAAAAATGAGTGCCTAAACTAGGGTAGTGATGAGGAATCCATTAACTAGAGTTATCCAAACCACAAAAGATAGATTTATATTATTCCAGTTGATAACATTATACAAAATCCTGCTTATAAAAGGGTTGATGTATCGTATGTTAAGCCTTCCATAGGATATGGGATTACCTAGGTACTCCATAGGGAAGGACCCTCTTTTCATGTCAATGATATACTCGATTGAATATATCTGTTTGGTAGAGCATCTGTTAGATATGTAGAATTTTTTTGGCCTTGTTAATAACCTTCCAACACTAAAATAATAATTCCTCATAAATCATGTTAGTTACACTAATTGATCTCTCTCTATCATTCATGAAAACAAATGTGTCATTTTCAAACATTAAGTTGGAGGTGGTAAGGCCTTTCATTCTTCTATGATAAGCTAGTACATAATCATTGCATATGATCCTATGAAGAAGGAAACTAAGGACATTTTTAGATATGATAAAGAACATTGGGGAGATAGGATTTCCTTTCCATAGACTATAGGTGGCATTAAAGAACCCATAAGTTTTTTCCATTAATGTAACCTCCAACCATAAAGAACTGAAGCATCTAAATATGAGATCAATGTTCCAAGAGGAGAACCCCATAAATTCTAGCACCTTGATGATAAAGACCACTAATGTTTTTATAATCTTTATTCATGTCTAGATTAATGGAAAAATTGGAACCATGCGTCTTGAATTTTATATCCCATATCATCTCATGAACCAATGTAATGGAACAATGGATTAAGTACCCCTTAACAAACATGTGATGCTCCATGGATATGAAATGAGGAATGTGAAGAGACATCCCTGCATTGATTATACTATCTAAAATAATGTATTGGATGTTTCACATACTCACTAGCATATAATGTATGTTGTGAGAAGGATTCTTGGTCTTAGGAAGAAGCACAGTAGTCATGGGATAAGTGACCAGGGTAAGTGTCCTTATCCACAAGAGTCTTGGATAGGGAAGACAAGATCCATTTTACCCATATCCCATGAGTTTTAATAGAATTATCCCTAGAATCCATCATAGCATGTGGCGCTCTCTTGGATGAGTGTCAACATTACATCCTAGATCTCTTTTTCATCTAGAATAGATCCAAGATCCTCACAATCATCGACCGAAATCTTCTTAGAGACCCCCTTGTAAAACCCTATATACTCCCCTAGATAGTTTTTTGTTAATCAAAAATTGGTAATAGAAAGGTGGACATTGATGGTAGAAGAATCCAAACATCCCACATTATCTCTATCATCCACATATGTATCATTTTATTGAAAAATATTGGGTTTCACCATCAGTTTTTTCATTGATACAATCAAGGAAGAAGGAAGTGTTCCTGTATTCCTCTCTGAGCCACTGGATCCTCAATTTCTATCTAACCAGTCCTTCGTGTTTGAGAAGCATCTCTGCCAATTAATCCTTCCTTTTGATATCTCCTCATAATCCTATTTGTTCCAATCATATTCATGGATGTTCTTGAGGCGTTTGATGTTGTGCATGATGGTTTCAATGTTACAATAAGTAGGAGGGATATCCTTTTCCCACACCTGGAATTTTCCCTAGATAAATCTCAGATTATTGTTGATGGATACTGATATATTACCCTTAGAAGGATTGCTACACGTGTCTCTAATTGGGTCAGGAAACCCCGGGAGTCTATCCCATTGTTGAAAATACCAAAATCTTTCGTGGTGGCACTACCCTGATGACAAGGAAACCAGGAGAGGGGAATGATCAGATAACCCAAAAATCATCAAAACTGTAATGATTTTTTATTAATATGTTTCCATAATATTAAATGATACCATAAATCATTTTTATCTCTATTATGATGAATCATTTGATAAAAGTTTGATGATGTTTAGATCACTTAGGAAGTTTGTTGATAATACAAAACTTGTTTAATCATTTAAAAATAATATTATGCATATAAGTTAATTACCGAACATAAGAGAGGTCATATAATTAAATTTATAATCTATCTTAACCATTAATATTGTCTTAAAAACAGCTTTTAAGGATAAAATGAAATTGAAATCACATTGTCCATGATATTGGAAAATCAACACATCACAGACGGTGTATTAATTTCCTGAATAAGAGGAAGAGGAGAGGAATAATGATGATGAATTTTTTCACAGACAAGAAAATAATCCAAAATATATATAATAATGCAGATTTCAATCTTTTTTGGATAAGGAGAGATGAATAGATTATAATAAAATAAAATAATTGAAAAGAAAACGAAAGATGTTTTCAACCTCTAGATCTCTTCTCCTTGAGATCCTTCTTAAGGCCTTTGGTATTGGCCTTCTGGGGAGAAACGTAAGTCCTGGAAATGGGTATGAGCCTTGGGAAGGGGTTTGGGAAGAATTTTGGAAATTATAAAAGAAGAGATGTATGAGAGGAAGAGGAGGTGAGGGATGTATTTATAATGGACAAGAGGAGGGGTTTTCTATTATTTTAATCATTAGTTTAATATTTTTCCTCAAGACTATGAATAGTTTTGATTCTTATGAAAAAATAGTAAAGATATCATGTGGGTTCTTACAAAGGGTTATTACATCATCCATGATTCTAGGAATAATGTATTTGACATATAATAGATATATATGGTAAATTATCGTATTTTACTATTCATAAAAAATAAAGTATTTCAAAAAAACTCAAAAATTTACCCTAACCATTTCATGACATGTAGAATTCAAAAATTAACTCTATTTTATCATAAAAATTTTCTATATATGATTTATAGAATTTTTAAATAAAATCATAATTTATTCAAAAAATAAAATTTGAAAACAACTCATTTTATAACTCGTTAAAAAATTAATCAAGGTCTAATTAAATTACCATATAACCATAAAAAATAAAAAAATAATTTATGATTAAATTTGATGAAAATAATTTTTTTATAAAATTTATCATTAACCATAAAATTTTAATTAAATAATTATGACTTACAAAAATACCAACACATATATAATGATCATATTATCACATATAATATTCCTTTCTTATTATACAATCATTGATGAGGTTACTATTCTTTTGGAAATTTTATTATTTATAAGGGTCATATAACTATTCATAATGGTAACATTACTATTCAAAATGGTATATTACTATTCCTTTGGGTATGTTACAATTCACTAAATATTATGTTTATTCTATAAGACTCCAAATAACATTCTGATTGCAACTATGTATATCTATTTTTTGAAATTCAATTCATAGAAGTGGAAAAGTTATGTTTAACTGCTAGGTCACATAGTATTTTGTAGCTCATTTAAGCACATCGTTTTTCCTTCTAAAATCATAGCATATTATATTCATACTTTCCTTTTTTTCATTATTAGGTGGTGCTCTATATGTGTGTAGACTGGGTGATGAATCTTGATTGATGTTATTTTAGTGGGATTAAGAGGTGATTTGATGAAATTTATTTTTCATTATAGATATTTTATTCCATTTTTTATTCAATTTTAATATAAAACTCTTTATTTGATTTTGGCATTGAAGTATAAGGTATGAACGGGTCTGGAAAAAATATTCATAGATATTTTTCTATATATTAAATATTATTTATTATATAAATCACCCCAAATGATATAATATGATTCTATTCATTAATGTCTTTAGCCTGATGGAGGGCGGGATGGGGTAGCCCTTAGATATGTCATGACCCAATTGATGGTCCTGATAGATTGGTGGAATGGGTTATATTGATAAATAAAATAAATATTTCCCTCAAAATAAATTTATAAATGGGGTAATTATAATATTCCTGTTTAAAAATAATAATCTTTTAATAGATAAGAATAAAGAAACTATATTAAAATTTAAATATAATTTATGTTTCTTATATAATTTTATATTTCATTTAATTGGGTTATACTCTTTATAATTAAATATTATTAATCATGTTAATATTTTTTGATTAATTTTATAACTATTATCGGTTTGATTATTATTTTGGAGGATATAATTTATTTACAATTTTTTGTTACAATTTTAATGATCATATAGTTTTTATACATCCAATAAATACCTCTAATTTAATTATTTATTCATTCAATCATTTTTATCAAAAATATTTTCCATTCATCTAAAAATTATTAGTTCTATTTTAATAGATTGTTCTCTATTGATAGTGTTCTTCACATATATAATAATTATAGGATACTCTGAAAGACTATAATTTAAAATTATATTTATTTATTTTATATTTATTTATTTTCCCATTATATTAATTTTTATATAGATTTTTTAGATATTTTATAATGTATTATATTGATGAAATAAAGAGATTTTTATTTTTATTATGCCATGTATATGATTTTTAATATTTTTTATACATAAATATAATACACATATATTTATATAATGAAATGTATCATATTTTAAATGTATTTGTTGTTACGTATTTCCACCTTTTATAAACATTGTTCTAAAATTTTCAACTAAAACCCTATAATGAAAATTGATTGTGGTCCTTTCGTAGTATTATTTCATAGAAATTTGACTCCATGATCCTATATTTTTATGTGATACTCCTCATAAGAGTGATAATGTTTCGACTATACAACCTCTTTATTTAGATAATGTCAGGGATTTGGTATATAATTCATCAATATTTCTATATAGATGATTTTATGTACTTGAGACATGTTTGTTAGAAGGGAAACATGATAGGTTACATCTTTAATATAATAAATAATATTAATGGTTCCTATATATATGACATAGCATTCCGATTTTCTTAAACATTACAACTCTCTCCCATGGAAATATTTTGATAAATACTTTATCCTCATCCTAAAACTCTAGTTTATAATGATGTTTATCAGGAATGAAATCATATTAACTTGACACTACTCTAGTGTGTTACTGAATGGATTGGAAATTCTCTATCATATTATCTACCCATTCTAATTACAACAGCTTCCTTTATCTAACTTCATCAAATCATTATAAATTTATTTTCATAGAGGGTTTCATATGGGGACATATAAAATATTTGTAGCGACTCATGTTTTTGGCCCTGTCAGGCTTTGGAATGTTTCTACGAATAATTACAGAGCTAGGCGCGAAGACGGCGTGCGATTCCGAGCCCCGGTGTGCCCAGAATTAATTTTATAAAAATATTAAGTATTTTTATACTATGCACGTGGAGCGGGTGTGATATCTCCTAAACGGTAGCTCAGAACTAGAATCTGAGTGCATGGTTGCGTTCGGAACGTGCCGTTTACCCTATGCGAGGTGTAAACATTGCGGGCGCGGGCCTGCGGTGAGAAACGCCACCAGGGACGTTTTCGTAAATAAGTGGAGAAGTTAGTGGGCGAGCGTCGGCTCGAATAACTTCTGAACGGAGTCTCGGATGGAAAATCTGAGTCCGCTATTGCGTTCAGAACGGTGCGTTTACCCAAGGGGTGACCTTACTTTTGTTCGCATCGGGCGGCGGGTCCGAGGCGGGTTTGGTGTCGGTGGGCGGCTGATATAAATATCAGTGCCCCCCCCCCTTATCGTTCCTCTCGGCGTTCTTCACTGTTATTCACCGCCGCTCCGCCGAATCGAGCAAACGAAGCGCGCACGAGCTCGTAATTCGACGGCGGACGTTCCAGGAGCGCGCAACGGAAACTCTGGAGCACGGATCTGAGGTAGAACATCGGTGTTTCGCCCGCGAGGTAGGCGGTTTGAGTTTTGAAATCTCGGACCCCGTTTATTTGTTGTTTTTCTTCAAATCGTTTTAAGGGTTGTATAGTTTGGGTCCCGAGGTTTCCGAAACATGTTTCAGATCTGATTTTGGAGCACTGGGGTGCTCCCAGGGGTCCCCGGAAGTTTTCCGGCGGAAATCCCGGATTCCGGCGCCGGCCATGGCGGAATCCAGCGAGGCAGGGTGGCAGCGCGGCGGTTTCCGGCGATGAAGGCAGCGGCGCGGCGGAATCCGGCGGCGGCACGGTGGTTTCCGGCGAGGCTGGCGGTGGTCCGGCCAGGATTTTCCAGGGGTTCTTTAAACCCCTGTAACTCACAAACTGTAACTCCGATTTGCTAGCCGTTTGCGGCGACGCGCTCCTTACATCGAGATGGACCTTTTTAACCCACTTTGAGTGTTTAAGGGTTCGGGATCGTGTCCCAGGAGTTAGAAACGTCGTATAAAATAATATTATTTTATTATTTTATGACTTCGGGCCATTGTAACTTCTACCCGAACCATCCGATTGACGTGCCGTCAGTGGCGTTGAGACCCTGATGGTACGACGGACATTTTGAGATGGTTTCCGGGTGTTGGGTCTGCGAATGGGGTGCGTGCCCCACTAGGTCGGGTTTTGGCGTTTGCGGAGAAACGCAGCTTTTGCACCAGGAGTCCGATTTTGGCGGATGGATAGTCGTTCCTGTGTGTTTTTCCGAGGGGATCGCAATGGTGTGATCCGTTCGATTAGTTTCGGAATCCAGGCGTGGGCCCCACCTGAGCTGGCCTTCGGTGAATAGTACCTTTTCACCGGGTGTCTGTTTTGGACGAGCGAGTAGTCGATTCTGCTTATTTTTCCAAGGGGATCGTCGTGGTATGGTCCGCTCGATGAGTTTTGGGATCGTTGTGTGGGCCCCGCATGGGCTAGCTACGGTGAATAGTGTCTTTTTCACTGGTGCTCCGTTTCGGGCGAGTAAACAACCTATGCTGCGTGTTTTTCTGCGTGGAACGCGATGGTGGCCTCAGCTTTGGCATAGGAGATGCACAGTGTGGCGTTGTGGTGGGTCGCTCGGGTTAGCGACGTTTGGACCAGCAGTGGTTGAGGGTTCTCCCTTGGTTCATTCCTACGAGGGTTCATGTGGTATGACAACCTTCGTATGGGTTTTTGATCCTCTCGATGGGATGTTTTAAACTGTTAGAGTTGTGGTATCCCTCCGGTGGGCCCGGAGTGGATCCTCTAGCATCTTTACCCTAGATCGGGTTCTTGGTATCGCTGTGACCGCTTATTTACGGGCGGTGATCCCCTATCTAGCAAGTGAACCATGTAGAGTTTGTGGCATCATCGGAAATATGATCCCCTACACGGTGGGCCGTTCTCAGTAGGGTTGTGGCATTGTCGGGTATATGATCCCCTACTCAGCATGTGGTTTACAATAGGGTTACGGTATCATTGGTTATGTGATCCCCCACTCAGTGCGTGGTTTCAGTAGGGTTGTGGCATCTTCGGTTCGATCCCCTACATCATGAGTTATACCAGATCGGGTTCTGCAATCGTCGTGACCATATTTATATGGACGATGATCCTCAATCTGAGTGTGGAGTTTCTGTCGAGTGCCAGATTGGGTTGTGGTATCCCCCAACGGATCCTGGGTGTGATACCCTATCTGTGAGAACTACGTATGCCAGATCGGGTCGTGATATCCCCCAACGGACCCTGGGAGTGATCCCCTATCTGTGAGCAACGTATACCGGAGTGGGTCTTGGTATCCCCTAGCGGACCCTAGCGGCGATCCCCTATCCGAGGAGTTTGGAGGTTTTGTTGTTTCAGCACTATTTCATCAGCGATGTTATCCGACGAGCGCGGTCTCTCGGGTGAGCATCTGAGATGTTTGTTTGGGACCCGATGGAGTGTATCTCTCGGATGAGTGTCATCTGGTATGACAGTGATCATGGGGTGTACTCTCCTGGTTGGGACAGTTGCTGGTGATGAGTTCGGTACCTCTTGTGGCTTTGTGGCGTGAGATGAGTATATCTGGATTGTTCAAGGTGTATGTATGGGCATACACCTAAGCTGAGCTGACTAGTTGTGTTTAGCCGAGGATGGTCACGAGATGGAGTTTCTCTCTCGTCTGGGTTCCCTATGGCTGGGTTGAGCGGACTTTTGCCTTTCAGTTTCTCCCTTGGGTTTTGGGTTTTTGGGGTGCCTACTGAGTATGATTATACTCACCCCTGCACGGGCTTTTCCCGCACACGTTTGTGTCTTGTGCAGACCACAGGCCTTTTGACGGAGTCCCAGGAGGACCCGGAGTAGGCGGAGCTTAGTGAGCGAGTGTACCGGGGTGTCTACTGGAGCTGTGCTGAGGGATATTTCTGGCGGGTGTTTGTGGCAGCGTTCCCCTTCTTCAGAGAAGGACGGACGTGCTTTGTAGTTTTCTTTGGTGGGCCCTATTTTTCCCTCTGTACTTTTGCTGTTGCACTCTGGTTTGGGATAGATTGTATGCATTCATTTACTTTTCAGTTTTTATATCCTTGCACTGTTGCATGGAGGTGTTTGTGGGTGCGTGTGTAAAGGTACCTTAGGCTAATGCCTCCCATGTGTGTGATAGCCTACTCGGCGCTAGTCGCCAGCCCCTGGCCTATTGGAGGCGGGATTGGGGAGTCGCGGCTAAAGCCCCGTTGGGTCGGGTCGTGACAGAGTGGTATCAGAGGAGGTTCCACCTTTGAGATCTCAGAGCAAAGTTGGCCAAGGTATGAGCTTGGTTCGGGTTGCATAGCGGTAGTGTTAGGATGTTTGAAGTTCGGTTTTCAGGCCAGAGATTCCAGTGTTGGTGCGGCGGCCGACGTATCCATACACCAGGACTCTGATAACCTGACTTTGGACTTGGGACATTCGTGCACTGGTCGTGGGGACATAATGGTACATGCATCGTATAAGACTGAGTTTTTGGGTTTTCCTTGTCCTTCTTGAGTCAGATCTCCAGATATACTCTTTGACTGTGGTGCATCTTGAATGTATTTCAGGATGCCTCCATGATGACAGCCAGCGAGGGTTCCGCAGCAGGATTGTGCTGATGACCCGCCCCATGTAGAGGGTGTGGAGCAGGGTGCAGGTTCTGAGGTTGCACCTCCAGGTGGTCTGCCAGTTGAGTCACCACCTGTCGAGCAGCTGATTGTGTCAGCGGTGCAGGACGAGGTTGCGCGCAAGCTGAGTGCGCTGCACGAGTTCCAGAGGCAGCGACCTCTAAGGTTTCGGGGTGATCCAGACCCCCAGGCAGCTGATGATTGGCTTGAGGCAGTCACCCGGGTTTTCCGCCTAGTGAGGACACCTCCAGATCAGATAGTGGTCCTAGCGGCGAGCCTTCTGCATGGTTCTGTTGGGAGATGGTGGAGTTTGGTGACGCAGTCCCATGACGAGGAGACGCTCATGTGGGCAGAGTTTGAGTGGATCTTCAGGGAGGAGTTCTATCCGGTGACACTGAGGTCAGTGCGGATCCAGGAGCTTCTGCAGCTTCGTCAGGATAGCATTATTGTTTCGGAGTACTCAGCGAGGTTTACAGACCTGTCGCGCTACTCCCTGGATATGGTTCGAGACCCGTTCTTTAGGGCTCAGACCTTCGAGAAGGGCTTACGCAGGGACATCCGAGCAGGTGTGGTTTCCTTGTGCCTGCCCACCTATGCTGGAGTGCTGGAGCGAGCGTTGTTGGTGGAGAGTTTTCTGGCTGAGCAGTTTCCCCCTGTTAGTGCTGGGCACTCAAGGGCTGATACTTTTTCAGTCATATCGGCATCTGGTAGCCGACGACAGACTCAGGGGTCTGTACGTGGCCGACGTTTCAGGAGGCGTCCCCAGGATGGAGGATCTGAGCCTCAGGGCTCACAGGGCTCGCAGGCCAGTTTTGATCAGCCGCAGGAGAGGTGGTGTTACGCTTGCGATGGTCGGGTACATCTTTCTAGAGATTGTCCGACCCGACGTGCTGCTGAGAGGGAGCCGGTCGACTGACCGCCTTGGCAGAGGCAGCGTCTCGAGCAAGGAGGTCTACAGGGCGGCGGACGTGGCGGCGGAGCTGGTTCAGCATGAGGAGGTGGTAGGCAGTATCAGTTGCCACCACCCCCACCCCCAGGTGGACCACACCAAGCTCAGGGAGCTGGTGGTCGAGGGCGAGGACAACTGCATGCCCTGGAGGTTGTTGACTCAGAGGCACCGCAGATGGATAGAGGTACGCCTTGTGTATTTTCTACTTACTGTAGTAGTTTGATAGACACTGTTTAGTGGTACCCTCCTTTTTGTTTCTTGCTCGAGTTTTGTTCAGGGCGTTGGTAAGACCCTATGTGGGTGTTGTTCGACATGCTTCGAATGCGTGAGGAGGAGGGATCATTCCCCCACCGAGATGGGTTTTTGGTGACGCGATTAAAACCATGCGGGCGAGTCAGTGTCGTCCAAAGCGGATAGTATTGAGGTGTGGCAGATGAGTCCCTATGACTTATGCGTTCGGGCATGAGTGTTAGTTGGTGAGCTCGCTGGTGTGTGAGACCCAGTTGAGAGTCCAGTCGCTTTCCTTGTGCTTAGGGCTTTTCGGGGACGAAAAGTTCTAAGGGGGGGAGGATGTAGCGACTCAGGTTTTTGGCCCTGTCAGACTTTGGAATGTTTTTACGAATAATTCCAGAGTTATGCGCGAAGACGTTGTGCGATTCCGAGGCCCGGTGTGCCCGGAATTAATTTTATAAAAATATTAAGTATTTTAATACTATGCACGTGGAGGCGGTGTGATATATCCTAAACAGTAGTTCATAACTGGAATCTGAGGGCACGGTTGTGTCCGGAACGTGCCGTTTACCCTTGGCGAGGTGTAAACTTTGCGGGCGCGGGCCTGCGGTGAGAAACGCCACCAGGGGCGTTTTCGTAAATAAGTGTCGAAGTTAGTGGGCGAGCGTCGGCTCGAATAAATTCTGAACGGAGTCTCGGATGGAATATCTGAGTCCGCATTTGCCTTCAGAATGGTGCGTTTACCCTAGGGGTGACCTTACTTTTGTTCGCATCGGGCATCGGGTCCGAGGCGGGTTTGGCGTCGGCGGGCGGCTGATATAAATATCAGCGCCCCCCCCCCCCCCCCCCTATCATTCCTCTCGGCGTTCTTCGCTGTTCTTCGCCACTGCTCCGCCGAATTGAGCAAACGAAGCGCCCACGAGCTCGGAATTCGACGGCGGACGTTCCAGGAGCGCGCAGCGGAAGCTCTGGAGCGCGGATTTGAGGCATAACGTCGGTGTTTCGCCCGCGAGGTAGGCGGTTTGAGTTTTTAAATCCCGGACCTTGTTTATTTGTTGTTTTTCTTCAAATCGTTATAAGGGTTGTATATTTTGGGTCCCGAGGTTTTTGAAACATGTTTCAGATCTGATTTTGGAGCACTGGGGTGCTCCCGGGGGTCCCCAGAAGTTTTCCGGCGGAAATCCCGGATTCCGGCGGCATCCATGGCGGAATCCGGTGAGCCAGTGCGGCGGCAAGGCGGTTTCCAGTGACGGCGGTGGCGGCGCTGCGGAATCCGGCGGCGGCATGGTGGTTTCCGGCGAGGGTGGCGGTGGTCCGGCCATGATTTTCCGGGGGTTCTTTAAACCCCCGTAACTCACAAACCGTAACTCCGATTTGTGAGCCGTTTGCGGCGATGTGCTCCTTGCGTCGAGAGGGACTATTTGAACTCACTTTGAGGCTTTAAGGGTTCGGGATCGTGGCCCGGGAGTTAGAAACGTCGTATAAAATAATATTATTTTATTATTTTACGACTTCGGGCCTTTGTAACTTCTACCCGAAGCATCTGATTGACGTGCCGTCAGTGGCGTTGAGACCCTGATGGTACGACGGACATTTTGAGATGGTTTCCAGGTGTTGGGTCTGTGAACGGGGTGCGGGCCCCACGAGGCCGGGTTTTGGCGTTTGCGGAGAAACGCATCATTTGCACTAGGAGTCCGATTTTGGCGGATGAATAGTCGATCCTGTGTGTTTTTCCGAGGGGATCGCAATGGTGTGATCCGTTCGATGAGTTTCGGAATCCAGGCGTGGGCCCCACCTGAGCTGGCCTTCGGTTAATAGTACCTTTTCCACCGGGTGTCCTTTTGGACGAGCGAGTAGTCGATTCTGCTTGTTTTTTCCGAGGGGATCGTCGTGGTATGGTCCGCTCGATGAGTTTTGGGATCGTTGTGTGGGCCCCGCACAGGCTAGGTATGGTGAATAGTGTCTTTTTCACCGGTGCTCCATTTCGGGTGAGTAAACAGCCTATGCTACGTGTTTTTTCCACGTGGAACGCGATGGTTGCCTCGGTTTTGGCCTAAGAGATGTGCAGTGTGGCGTTGTGGCGGGTCGCTCGGGTTAGCAACGTTTGGACCAGCAGTGGTTGAGGGTTCTCCCTTGGTTCGTTCCTACGAGGGTTCGTGTGGCATCACAACCTTCGTATGGGTTTGTGATCCTTTCGATGGTATGTTTTAAACTTTTAGAGTTGTGGTATCCCTCCGGTGGGCCCAGAGTGGATCCTCTAGCATCTTTACCCTAGATCGGGTTCTTGGTATCGCTGTGACCGCTTATTTACGGGCGGTGATCCCCTATCTAGCAGGTTAAACCCGTAGGGTTTGTGGCATCATCAGAAATATGATCCCCTACACGGTGGGTCGTGCTTAGTAGGGTTGTGGAATCGTCTGGTATATGATCCCCTACTCAGCATGTGGTTTATAGTAGGGTTACGGTATCGTTGGTTATGCGATCCCCTACTCAGCGCGTGGTTTCGGTAGGGTTGTGACATCGTCGGTTCGATCCCCTACATCGTGAGTTATACCAGATAGGGTTCCGGTATCGTCTTGACCATCTTTATATGGACGATGATCCTCTATATAAGTGTGGAGTTTCTATCGAGTGCCAGATCGGGTTGTGGTATCCCCCAGCAGATCCTGGGTGTGATCCCCTATCTCTGAGAACTATGTATGTCAGATCGGGTCGTGGTATCCCCCAGCGGACCCTGGGAGTGATCCCCTATCTGTGAGCTACGTATATCGGAGTGGGTCTTGGTATCCCCTAGAGGACCCTATCGGCGATCCCCTATCCGAGGTGTTTGGAGGTTTTGTTGTTTCAGCGCTGTTTTCTCAGTGATGTTATCCGACGAGCGTGGTCTCTCGGGTGAGCGTCTGAGATGTTTGTTTGGGACCTTATGGAGTGTATCTCTCGGATGAGTGTCATCTGGTATGACAGTGATCATGGGGTGTACTCCCCTGGTTGGGACAGTTGCTGGTGATGAGGTCGTTACCTCTTGTGGCTTTGTGGCGTGAGCAGAGTATATCTGGATTGTTCAAGGTGTTTGTATGGGCATACACCTGATCTGAGCTGACTAGTTGTGTTTAGCCGAGGATGGTCACGAGATGGAGTTTCTCTCTCATCTGGGTTCCCTCTGCCTGGGTTGAGCGGACTGTTGCCTTTCAGTTGCTCCCTTGGGTTTTGGGTTTTTTGGGTGCCTACTAAGTATGTTTATACTCACCCCTGCACGGGCTTTGCCCACACATGTTTGTGTCTTGTGCAGACCACAGGCCTTTTGACGGAGTCCCAGGAGGACCCGAAGCAGGTGGAGCTTAGTGAGCGAGTGAACCGGGGTGTCTACCGGAGCTATGTCGAGGGATCTTTCCAGCGGGTGTTTGTGGCAGCATTCCCCTTCTTCAGAGCAGGTTGGACGTGCTTTGTAGTTTTCATTGGTGGGCCCTGTTTTTCCCTTTGTACTTTTGATGTTGCACTCTATTTTGTGATAGATTGTATGCATGCATTTACTTTTTAGTTTCTATATCTCTGCACTGTTTCATGGAGGTGTTTGTGGGTGCGTGTGTATAGGTACCTTAGGCTAATGCCTCCAATGTGTGTGATAGCCTACTCGACGCTAGTCGCCAGCCCCTGGACTATTGGAGGCGGGCTTGGGGAGTCACGGCTCGAGCCCCGTTGGGTCGGGTCGTGACAATATTGGTAATGTTTTATTATTTTATTAGAACATAGTCATAGGAATGTATTCATCCCAATCATCGTCAATGTATATAGAACCCGATATGAGCATTAACTCCATTTCTTCAATGGTCCATTAATATTGAACATCCTTTTGAGGATGATATATTTCAATATTGTTCAAAACTATATTTAATTACTTTTTATGACCCCTTCAGTACAATATATTAAATCTTAGATAATGATCAAATACAATTCATTGTGATATTACTGGTAGCCTCAAAACTATATATATTTGAATTGTTACCGAATGATTCATCCTTTTAGATTGAGATGAAGTGGATATTATTTATATGATAACCCACCATAACCCAAATTGTATAATTAACCTTACATATAATTATAAATTATATAATGATTTCATTTGAGATATGATACAAATTCTATATTCTCATAGGTAATATTTCCATCATTATCTTAGACCTCTACCAATATTCCTCAACTTATTGGAATTATGTGGATTTAACATATATTCAAAAAATTAATTCTTCATATTATCCTAAATAATTCACCCATAGAGATCTCTATAAATCATTTTTCATTCTATATGGATTGAAAATGATGAACAATGATTATAATCTAATTTAAATATTTGTCAAGGGGGCTATTAGCTTTGGTCGATAGCTCCCTGCATCGTTAGGGTTTCTGAATGTGTGGGTTCTCCAGGGGTGTTGGAGTTTCAGACATGTTGATGATGATATATGGTAGAAAAACATTGTTTTATTCAACTTCCTCAACATGTAGCACGACAGATTGGTTTGCGATCAGTGTCCAAGGCTGATCTAGTCTAGATCTACCCAGATCATGTCTAATTTTGTCCTAGTGAGGTGGGACAAAACTTTGTTGGCGGTCCTTAGGTGTAAAAAAATTAGATCTCAGGATATGGAGGACATCATGGGCCAGGATGGCATAGTCTTTTGTGAAAAGATATGGCGATCTCTAGCTTCATTAGACCCGGATCCAGTTATTCGGGTCTCCAGTTCTCTCATAGAACTCTAGAAAGCAATTGTAGTTGTGGATCAATGGTGGTGAGTAGTGTTGGCCAGTCTTGGATATCTGTTCACCATGAAAAATCTTCACAGTGGTGTATGTGGGGTTATACAAAGGGGTTTGAGGTCACAGGCTCGAGAATTGGTGCCAGATGGTGATGATGGCAGGTTCGATGAGGTTTCTGTCGTTGGTGGGTGAGCCTCTAGTCGACGGGTGACTACTGAGACTAGGAGATGATGTGGTAGGGACCTATGGTTTTTGCGAGGCTCCAATTGCATGGAATAGTGTTTTTTGGATATCTATCCCTCATGCATGTATTTTCTTATTTCCATCGTGGATTTTGGGCTGTAGTAATGGGAATTTATTGGGTTTTGTAGTGGGATGATCCCATGTATCCTAATAGCATTTAATGGGGTTTCCATTAACCAATTTAAATGGGTTTTTTGACTATTTCTATTTTTAATAAAGGGGATTGACCCCAATCCCTCTAATAATAGTAATTTTTATCACATGTTATGATGGTATACAACATTATGTCTTAAATCATAAATATTCATCCAAATAAATATTCAACTTTGAGATTTACACATCCTTATTTCATCCACCATCTTATGAATCTCTATATAACCCCTTTACGTTACCTGAATTTTACCCACGAAATGTGATAGGATAATCATTTGTGAATGGAATGATGGATTATATTTCATTATGATTCCAATGTCTGACATTTTCAGGTCACAGGATGTTGTATTCCTTTTATAACATACCACATTCACTAATTGTATTTAAAATATGTGGAGGAGACACTATCCTTAGGTGACATTCCAAAGGATAAAATGGTTGTAAATCAATTCAAATGTATTAATATAATGATGGGGGATGATTTTCATTGAATAACCAAAATAACCAAAGTGAAAGAATACAACAACCAAGACAACTATATGACACATGATTAATAACAATTATACTCAGAGGAAACCAAATAAATAGAGATATTTGAGAATGATTGAAAAGTATTATAATACTGCCCCAAGCCACCAATGGAATTCAAATATACTAACACAAATGTGGAATCAAACCAATGTAACTAAGAGAGATCACCAATATCTAAACCCAAACTAAGGAGGTAACCATAATTATGCACCACTAGATAAATAAGACACCTTTCCCATACATATATTTTGTTACATAATATTTGAAAACATATAAAAATTCCCAAGAATTCTGTGAGTTTAAACAAAATATGTAATACTTAATGAATTTCCAATAAATTCCACAAGGTCAAGAACAATTGATCACATTTTATAATAATAGAAAATAATTATATAAAAAATTTATTACAAATTCATAAATAGATCCCATGTATGGTCAGCATTAAAAAATGTATTATCACTATATCTTACCACATGGAATAATTATCCCTCAGTCATACAAAGAAACTCATGCATGAAACCATATACATAAATATACTCCCAAGTGATGAGTAATCATTTTAAAGATCTTTCTATCGCTAAACCAATTTGGAGATTCAATTCTAACAATGACCCATCACATGATTCTATTGTTTACTACAGAACTCCCAACCATGATATCCCCCAAATTCACATTAATATATCATCCATCCCAATGGTTTCATAATATTATAATTCTAATTTTATTTTTTTCATTTTATTTTGGAACCAGATAATATAAATATCAGAATGGATTGTATTAATTTTGATATTCTTCCTCAATAACCATGTTTTAGATGATCAAAACTAACCTAGACTATTTAATTTTAAGAAAATTATTTCAATAGATATTTGTGATTAAAAGAAATCCTATATATGATATATTAATTATTAATGTTATATTTAATCATCAAATTATTTTTAATAATAGTAATAACAGGAATAATTGAAAAATATAACATCATCTTTCATATATTTAGAGTAAAACGACATCAGGTGAATGATGTTATTCAAAAAAATTTAAAAAATATAAAAAATAATTAATTTTTTATTTTTTCTAAAAAATTATTTTATGTTGATGCTACATTTTCAAATGTTAATTTTAATTATCAATTATTTTATCGAAGTGGTTGGAAGAGAATTTAAATGAAAATATATGGGTTTTGAAACCCATGCCTTACCATTTGTGTTTCATCACATTGTTTCCAAATTACTTGGAGGTGGGAATTTTGGATAAAAAATTCCTTAGGGTAGTTTCTAGGGGAGTGTAGAGTGGTGTTTTATAATTCATTAGGTAAAGAAAAGAGTTAGAGAAGTAAGAAGAATGGTTTGTAGGTGGAGTGTTTATATAGCCAATGAGGTGGATTATAATTGATTAATATAGTTATTATTTTAACAATTCGATAAAGTTTATGAATAATGAATATTTGTTTCCCATTTACTAGTTCTAAATTAAAAAATATACATTTATTTAATTTTGTTAACAGTCAAAAAACTGAAGGGTAAACATGGAATTTAAAATTATAATTGAATATTAAAAAAATGTTTTTCTATTAGAATAAAATATAACGTATCACTTCAAAATTATGTAATAGTTTTAGAATTCATTTATATAACTTTTATATTTTTTATTTTAATAATTATAGAAAATTTAATTAATTATGTTTTTTAATAAATTTTAACTCATATTTATATCATAGTGATTTCATGAAACATACAATATTTATATGGAAATTATTATTAATTATTAAAAAAAGAATCATATTTTTCTATAAAAATATATAAGTTCGATATCAGGTCATTTTCACATTTGGATTTGAAAAATTAAGTTTATTTGGTCTGGTAAAATTATTGTTATTATAAATTTAAACCTAAAATAAATTCAAGTAATAAATCTAAAATATTTTTTATCACAAATAAATAATATTTAGTTTTTTTTATATGAATGTTCTATTAATTATTAATTATTCAATGGTGGAAAATTATTTTAAATATATGATTTATGTAATTCCCTTCCTACATATTGGATGTAAATAGTGTTCAGACCAGAAATTGCCACAAGACTTTAGGCGAACCTCCCATTATGCTAAAGGTTAAAAACTACCAGGGAGGGTCTAGAGTATTACCAGGGAAGACTATAACATCATATTATATTGAAAAATATATGATTATGAAACCCAAAATCATTCAAAAAAATCATCAGTGTTAATTGGTTAAATAAAAGATATTTACAAAATAGTTGAAAATGAGTAATCATAAAGCTATAAATTATAATCAGTTAACCACTAGGAAGAAAATAAATATAAACAAATAATGAAAAATACTAAAATATAGGATTAAATATAATACAAAAAAATTATATAATTCAAATATTCTGAATCCATCAGATTTTTAATTCTTGATCATCAAACAATTAGTGTATGCCGATCAAGATCCTATAAATACTGAATTCAATTCATGTACTACATTTTCATGGCCACTTGAGAATGGTTAGAGTACAACTATGTAGGTATCCAGCAACATGTTCCCAAACATAACATGTATAGGAGGTAATGTACTTGTGATTTTTAGAATAAATAAATAATTAGATAATGCAAAATAAATAAACTAATTTCTATTGATTGTTGCACTCTTATGTGGTACTCAGGATCCCCCAAACCACATTCAACAATAAAAAACCCATTTTAGTGATGCAGAGATGGTGCGTACAATATTATAATATCACAAGATAAAATAGATTTAATCACGTGGGTTTTAATAGTTTAGTCTTATAGAGATACTTGATAGATATATGATTCTCACATTATATTCGAAAACATAAAATACATGTTAAATTACCCTTAGAACATAAATATTTATTCTATTATTTATATGAAATAATTAAAATTAAATATTTGGTTACCATGGAGATATGAAAAAAATAAATGGGTGAGATTAGATATTCAATAAAGGAAGTAGTACAATGGACACTAACATATAATAAATATTGAATGAATAATAAGGAATATGTAAACAATAATCCTATATGTGACATAAATAATATCCTGAAATAGAAATATATCAATGAGAAAAATAGAAATATAAAAATAATAGGCCTCTCCAAACTGATACTCTATAGACCAGATAGAATTATAATAAATGGAATGATATATTTTTACAAATATCTAAAAAAATATTCATAATTGAATCGGGTGAGGACCATTTCTAGTTACAACCCCCATCCCAACTCCAAAATTGGATAAACATTCACAAAATTCATTACCCTCTCAATAGATATGAGGGAAAAATCAATTTTACCATATTACTCAAGATGATACTCCAATGAAGTTATGAGCCTCCAAGAGAGAGAAGACCGCAAAAAACTAATGTCCAGTACAATAAAGTATGATTCCATATCAAGATAATTTTTACTCAAGTTATTAAAACTAAAAATATGAAAATCTAAGATTATTACTTCATTCATATATTAATGAGTGATAATAATTCCAAAACCATTATAGAATCATGATTGCATATGCTCTTTAGGCTCCCTGATGAATCTACTACAACTAGTAGGCCCTGAGTTTCCTTTTCAATCACCATATGAGATATATTTAATTCAACCAATAATTGGATGTTTACAAACAATTGATAAATTTCAATTCTAATTTTTTAGTTCTCTTGAATACCAATCATATTAAAAATAATTAATCACTATGTTGAGTTCCCAGAAATGAAAGCGTTCTTGTTAGATACCACCCGGATAACTGAAAACATATTCTTTATGAACATCTTAAAGTAAATGGAATTATTTTCCTATTTTTTGACATTCCTATCACACTATTTAAGTTACAAGAATTTGGAAATAGTAGTTTTAAGGAGATCATAATATAGGAAAATCCTTCTTGTGTTCTAAAATGGGAAAGAATTCATCTAAGACTGAATAAACTATATGATTCTACTTCTAAGAGTTGATAAAAAATATAATATAAGTTTTTAACTAAATTTCATTAAAAAAATATATTCAATAGAGTCTCTACCTACCCTAAATTTGGTGGACAATGAGAAAAGGTTCATAGTAATATCCACAATACATGCATATGTTGGAAACCTATAATAGTAGACCAACTAGAAAAGGTTATACTGATAAATAGAAATCTAGTGTTTACAAAATTGATTTCATAAAGTGACTATATTTATGGGCCTACCCATGATAAATTATAAAATAACTTATTTTCAAGGCATCCGTGCCACGCAAATCCAATAGATTTATGTCATTGTTAGGAATGAATAGGTAGAAATAGAAATATTTTTTGATAGGATTAGGTAATATATCCATAGAGGATCTATTTTCCCATAATAGCCACTTTTGGGTCTATATTTAGACAATTAAATACTTCAATAAAGGGATACCATAGTTAAATATTTTTGAAAAAAATTAATTCAGAATTTACATCAACCAAAATTTTACTATCACTCATCATAGTTGTGAGGGAATTATTAATACAAGTACATATAGTGTGTAACATCCTGGTTTTTAAAATAATCATAAATCTATCTTATGATAATTTATTAGTGGGAAAAACATTATCAGAAAAAAAGTTTTGTTCTTTTTTAGCCACGTAATGGAAGGGTAAAACACCCAATCAATACTAGGGAATATTAAATTAAATATTTTTTAAGTTAAAAACTGTGTATGTATAAGTTTCTGAGGTCTGCAAAGCCACTGTGTAGATGAAAAAATTATTAAATATATTATTTTTATTTAGAGAAAATTTATTCAAAATAATTGAATAACACCCAAATGGTGCATTAAATGATATAGCTAAGACCACAGTTATATTTGAAACACAATTTTTACCCAAGATGAGGTATAAAATTGTAATCATCAGACGTTTGGACACCTCGCTTGCGAGGAAAAATCTTTTTATATTTAATTATTTATTTCTTCCATTTTTTCAATAAATAAATTAATATCATCCAAATGGTGTGTTTTGGGATAAAACTGAGAACACCATTGAATCAAGATTATGAATTTTACCCATGTGGGAGTATAACATTCGAAGGTAGTGAGAATTTGGATGCCATGCTTGCTAATTAATGTTTTTAAAAAAATAATTTAAAATATTAAATTATTAGACAATAATTTTATATCTCACAAATGGAACATTGCAGGAAAATTATAATACCACCATTGTATTCCAAATGAGGTGTTTACCCTAAATAGGGTATGAATTTCATATAAAATGGGCATTTGGTTAAGTTTCCTATAAAACATGTTTTTATTTATATAACTGAATTAAAGAATTTAATTTATCAATTTAATTAATCCCAAAAAACATTGTCCATCTATATTATTTTCCCCAATGCATCACACTACATTTCCTCCATGGGAGGAATTGGATGATTCATGGAAGCCCAATTTAGGTCAATTTCAACAACAATAGAATTCAGAAGCACATTTCTATGTATGATTAAAATACTTAGCTACCATAATTTCAGTGATTAACAGATCAAAATAGGTGTTTTAATTTCACCAAGAAAATTGATGTTAGAGATACAAATTGTTGGCAATTCATGCAGAAAAACCCCTATATAAACCTGAAACCCAAAAAAAGATTCTCATCGCCTCACGATTGAGGCATTCATGAGAGAAAATGATCACTGAACGAGGATCCGACGAGGGCCACTCCTCTCTTGTAGTGTGTGGTGATGGGCCTCCTGATAAAGAGAGTTCCTCCTTTTTATTTTGTTTTATTATTTATTTCCAAACTAATAGAAATAAAACAATCATTGAATAATTATAATAAAAATTTGAATTTATAATTATTAAACTCACGTGAAAATTTAGAGATAAATTAAAAATTATGATAATCATCACACATAATAATTTACATATAATTCGATGTTGTAATTACCAATGCACTAGATATTTAAATGATAATAAATGAATTTATCATTAGACATGATCACATAAATGATAATTCTTAATTTTTAATTATCCTTTCAAGTGGAAAAATGATAATTTAAATTATAAAAGATTGTAATATAATTTTATCATTCTGTGTAATATTTATGAAATGATAAAATAATATTTTTTTATTAGTGTTTGAAATAAAATTAAATTAAAAAGGAGAGATTATCATTTCATGTGATATGTATTAAAATGATAAAATATTAATTTATTTTATCAACACATGCTATAAAATTAAATTAAACGTGATAAATTATCAATTGAGGTGACCTTTAAGAAATGATAAATTATTAATTTAATTTATCAGAGCATGCAATAAAGTTAAATTAAAAGTGATAAATTATCAATTCATGGGATAATTATGAAATGATAAATTAATTATTTAATTTATCCGAGCATGTGATAAACATAAATTAAAAGAAAAAAATTATCATTTCAAAGGATAAATATAAAATTATAAAATAGTAATTAAATTTATAAGAGAATGCGATAAACTAAAATTAAAAGTTATAAATAATCATTTCATGGGATATATTATAATTGATAAAATAATAATTTAATTTATCAATTCAATTGATAAAATTAATTTAAAATTCATGAATCGTCATGTCATTGGACTATCAAAGGGTGAAGTGTTATTTAAAATTTATTAGCATACATGATAAATTTAAGGATAAATTATGATTGTTACAAGAAAGATTTATCACATGTGATGTTTTATCTCTTTTGAAATAAAATAAATGTTATGAATCTAGAAAAAAACTCTACTAAACCTCAAGCACAGATGTGCCGACTGATTGAGACTTTAATGTGCCTCCATGAGGTTAAGAAAAACTATGATATGTTTTTACCAAATCATACCATTAATGTAATTATGTGCAGATGTGTTTAATGACCATTCTAAATAGTGAACGAATTTGGGTATGTGTTTAGTTTCAGAAATAGTATATTACACTTAATTACATGAGTAATTGTAGCTGTTTATTCACAGTACTATGTGATTTCATGTACATTGTGTGCTACTTTACTCATTATGATTTGTTATTCTTATATATTTATATATACATAAATATATATATATATCATACCATGCTATGTATACCTTTTGGTTTTGTTCTAGTTTCAATAAAGGTATACCGTCTACTTGTGTTATCTTTTGGAGGAGGGATGCAAATGACTGACGATGAGGGCTCAATGCATGGGGTACGCACACGATGATTCCTAGGGGATGTCATGTACTGGACCACCATGAATTGTGATATCCATTTGAAGAGGGATGTTCATAAACAAGGAAAAGGTTCCAATACTTGTGGAAGGTACATAATGATGGATTGGGTAGCATCCAATGAAGAGGTAACATAGATTAGATCGTGATCCCCAGTTTTTTCCTCAATGGTGTGCTTCGATTCCTGAAGTATGCCAGTAAGCACTCGGTCTTCAGTATGTAAACTCAAAAATTAAGGGAAGCTAGTTATCTCTTGTTTCCAAGTACATACAGAGAAACACATCTTCTTGTAGAAGATTAATAATGTGTTACATAATGATGATGAGAAACATGATTCATTATCCTAGTGACTAATTGTTGATCCATATAACACCTTAGTAATACATCCGACATATAACTGATGCAGGTACAACTAAGGGTTGTGGAAACATGGTTAGTGCACAACCACTCCATTTTGGATCATGTGATTATTTCACATTATTTATTTTTGGAATAATCTGTTATTTTGAGAACATCAGGTTGAGGATGCATTGGTGGCATCATACTAAGTCTTGTACTCACACCCTACACGGGAATTTGGTCGCACTTGAAGATTTCATCACTAGAGATATGATGAAGGGAATGAGTCCTAAAGAGTACAACTAAGAGGTGGATAATAGAGAGTAAGTGGACTGGGACAGGCATCAGAGCACTCTGCATATGAATTTTTATCTTCTTTCTAGTTTTTTCTACTACTTGGGTTGTTTTCCACTATGGGGAGCTATTACATTATCTTTATATCATATTTAAATATCCAAATTTTAATCTGACTATTTATATTATTGTTAATTATTCATCCTATTATTTAATATAGATGGTATAGTATCCCCAATGATCCACTTTATACCATCACTTCTAGTTGGAAACCTGCTGCATATGGGGAGGTGTGCATAAGGACATGTAGCATTCTGGATCGTACGTGATATTTAGATAAGGATATTAAAAAATGGTATCAGAGGTAGGTTTTTAAAAACTTTTTTATCCCCTCTGTATTTGTTTTGGATAAGTTAAACATGGTCTAGGATTTTTGAGACTTGGGAAAGAAAACTATGTCAATGCCAGTCCATCACTACATAGTTGACCTCTGAATTTCAAAAAAGTGGTAAATTTTATTTTTATTTACTGTTGATTGAATTCATCCAGTGTGATTAATATGATTTTATTTTTGATTAATGATATTTTTCTTGTGTTCATGCATTATGATTAGGTATGTATGTTTACAAGCCTTGTATATGGATTTATTGAGCAATATAGTAGTTCCTTAATTAGATGCCCTTATTTGTGCTATATGTTTAGGATAGTTTGTTCTATGTGATATATCTGTGTTGAAATACAATGTGATATTTCATTATTGACATTAATTAGTTGATCAAATCATGTTTTTCTGTTAGTTTATATTTGATGACTGTAAAAAACATATTGGTGCAAACAAATGGGTTACTGTTAGGAGGTTTATACTATGTGTTAAAGGTAGGCTCCAAGGAAAACCTTATTTGATCCCATAGACTGGTTAGTTGAATCCTTATATGATCTCATAGACTAATTATTATTTATCCAAATGATGCTATTCTTTTTTGGAAGTGTGTTTCATCCTGTTACAGAATATTTCACCTCTACAATGTCTAATGTGACTACTTGTGATGCATGCTGAAAAGTTTCCACAAGGGACTATGTGCATTGCCTCAAGATGTTATGGAGAATGTTGTTTAACATCCTCTAACACATTCTCTATTTCATGGGTAGTATGGTCTCAAAAATTGATAGTTTTTAATTATTTATTTTAAAGGAATAAGAGTTCAAATTTCTCATTGAGTTTTCCATGACATTAAAATCCATAATTCTTTATCCTTCCTGAGCATCAAAGGCTTTTAGGATACTGAATTGTGGGATGAAATATTTTTGGACATCATTGAACTTGTAGAGACTCTGAATGATTGACACATTAATAAGAAATTGAGATCATGTGGGGAAGCATAACGTTTTCAATATCCATGTTTTTTGGTTCCAACCGAACTGAAGGAGCTCAATGTTCAACTAGAATACTTGGACATAAATGAATTTATCAGACCTAGTGAATTACTATATGGTACTCCTATTTTTTCTTTTTCCAAAAAGGTGGATTGTGGTAATTTACTATGCGTTGACTGTTAGAAGATAAACCAGGTTCTGGTAAAGAATTGATATCATTTACCATGGATAAATGATCTTTTTGATTAGTTACAAGGAACCTTGTGTTTCTCAATGATTGATCTTCAAACATGCAACCATCAGTTTTCTGTTCGATAGGAGGACAAACCAATGAATTCTTTTCAGAGAAGATATGAACTGTAGGAGTATTTATTAAATCCATTCAAGACTAGAAAATTAACTAGATATGTTCTTTTCCACCATGAAAAAAATCATTCATAAAATCATGGACTCTATCATCATGGGGTTTTTTAACTATATCCTCATCTACTCACTGACAGCTGGGGAGAATTCTAGGAACATTGAGATAGTTCTATGTTCTCTAAGTTCAAAGACATTATTGTAAGATGTTGAAATGTGAATTATGGATTAAAGTGTGAATTTAATTGGACATGTGTTGTATGAAATGAGTATATCAGTAATCCCAAAGAATGTAAAAATAGTCATGTCATGGAAAAATCCCATAAATGTATTTGGGATCAAAATATTTGTAGGATGAATAGGATATTATCAATGGTTTATCCAAGAATTATCAAGATTATCAACACTCTTGACAGAATAGAAAAATAAGGGAGTAAAATGTTCTAATGGTTAGACTAATGTAAAGACTCTAGCTTGAGGTAAAGAAAAGGTTGAAAACATCTCCAGTACTGACACTTCTGGGTCCTAGGATTGGTTAAGTAGTGTATTTTTATGCATCAATAGTAGCTCTAGGAGTAGTGCTGATGAAGGAGAAAAGTTAGTATCATATGGGTCTCATTACATATGAACCCATGAGAAGAAATACCCTGCTAATGACATAGAGGTGGAAGTATTGTTCCATTCACTAAAATATTAGAAACATTATCTCATCAATGGGAGAGTTATTTATTACATAGATCATAAGAGGCTTAGATATATCTTCACTTAGAGGGAACTAAATCTAAGGCAGACACATTTGGAAGAGTATATACAGAAATTACCCAATGAGATGACATATGCCCATAGAAATATAGTTTTTGTATCATATTCACTTATCCACATGACACAGGATGAGCATAAACTTGGAAAGAAATCCATAGAGGAGTGGTGGTGTATAATGTGTTAGTAGGATGACAAGAAGGTTTATGGTTTGATGGGTCATGTATCTATAATTTTATCTCCTTTTATGATTACATCATCCCTTATATAAAGGGTGAGTAATGGTTAGGATTCCGACATGTATTGTACTTCGATGAAGGTATAACTAACTAGAGGTGACTCGATACTCGGATGGTCAATGGACAGTAATAAAATGTTCTCTTTCCCTTGGAAGAGTATGTGTTCCTATGTCCATTATAGAGAAAATGATGAGGTATTACAATACCTCTAGGTTGATGGTAAATCCTTGTGCATTGAAGATGTATGATGACCTCAGATGAATGTTCTGGTGTCTAATGATGAAGAGGGACTTTGAAGGTTTTCTCACTCGATGCCTAATGTGTTAGAGGGTGAAGGCTAAGCACCATTGTCCTTGAGGATGGTTGCAGCCACTCCTAAAAACTATGTGGAAGTGAGAAGAAATTACTATGGAATTTTTTATAGGATTACCCAAGACTCTAAGGAGTCGGGATGTAGTTTGGGTGATCATCGAATGGTTAATGATGTCTTCCCTCTTCTAACTGATTATAGATACCCACTCCGTGGAGGAGTTGGGAAATCATTATGTCTGAGAGACTTTGAGTCTATACAGAGTTCCCTTGAGTCTACTTTATGATAGATATTTATTTCTCACTTCGTGCTTTTTGAGGGGATTTCTAAAAGACCATTGGAATCAGCTATGATTTAGAATGGAGTATCATCCATAGAAAAATGGATAGTTGGATCATTATAGAACATTATCAAGCAAGTGATATAATTGTGGGAAACGAGGACATTATTACAGAACTTGTAGGATTATAATATAAGATTTCCACTAGTATAGAAATGTTGGCCATCTTAGATGATTCTAATAAATGGTTTCCCAGAGGAGTCTTATATGGTCAAGATAATGTGGGAATGCAGAAACCTGGAGAGGATAAGAACTCTCCTAACAACGATGACACAAGAACATCCTGTAAATTATGATGGAGATAAGGAAGGCCCTAACAATTGTTTGTACCTAGAACTAACTAATGGTGATAATGATCTTGTTTCTATGAAAGGTATATTTTAAATCACTCCCTTTTGATCTTATTCTTTATTTAATACTAGTTTTTCCTTATATTTTCAAGCCATGTATGGACATAATTTACCAGTAGAGTGGTGCTTCCCTAATCATTTTTTTTCTATAATTTTTCATAGAATAATGACAAGAGAAAACAGTATATTAGAGGTCAGTGTTCAATAATTCATTTTTTAAGAGACTGCTAAGGTACTTAGTTTGTGGATAGGGGTAGTGGAATATAATATAGGCCTCCTTTATCACTATTGAGGTATGAGTGGCGTCTTCCATGTGTCATAGTTTCATATATGCACACCTAAAACTACACTTGTCATTCATTTTGAGGATATTGGGTTGGAGATTGTTGAAAATTGTGAGGAATTTAGGGGTGGAACATATTTTAATGTGATGAGGCATGAGAGGAAAGATGACACCACTAGAACGGATTAAGAGGTAATATGAACAGATTTAGGAAGAGATAAGAGAATGTGACTCTAATCTTCAAGCTCAGTGGTAAGATTTATTCTGGAAAGACAACTAGTGAAGTTTTTCAAGGATGATAAGTCGATATATGGGGGGAATTTCAACATCCTAGTTTTAAAAATAATCATAAATCCTTCTTATGATAAATTATTAGTGAAAAAACATTACCAGGAAAAAATTAGTGTTTTTTGTTAAACGCATCACATAATTGAAAACACACATCTAATACTACGGAATATTCAATTAAATATTTTTTGAATTAGACACTATATATGTGTGAGATTCTAAGGTTTGAAAATCTACGGTGATATTGAAGAAAAATATATGAAATAGATTATTTTTAAGTGCATGAAATTTATTCAAAATGATTGAATAATTCCATAATGGATCATCGTATGATAAAACTGAGACCATGGTTAGGTCCCTAACATGGTGTTTACCATATGATAGGTATAACATTTATAAGAATCAGAATTTTGGAAGAATCGTTCGCACGAAAAACACTTTTTATTTTTAATTCATTATTTATTTGGTTTTTCAAAAAATAAATTAATATCTTCCAAATAGTGTGTTGGGGGATAAAAATGATACCATAGTTGGAACAAGAATATATTTTTTAACCTTTTGGGGGAATAAAATTTGATGTCTATAGGAATTTGGATGCCCCACTCACTCATTAATGTTTTTATATAATTTATTTAAAATATTAAATTATAAGATAATAAATTTTATTTCTAACAAAAAACACATCGCACAAAAATTCCAATACCACCATTAATTCTGAAACTGGAGGGTTTACCCTAAAAAGGGTATGAATTTCATACACAATGGGTATACAATTAGGTTTCTAGTTAAACCATATTTTTTCATATAAATGAAATAAAAAATTTAATTTATTAATTTAATTAAACCTAAAACTACTATTCATCCACCTTTCCCCCCCAACACATCCCACCTCATTTCCTCCATGGGAGGAATTGGAAGCTCTATTGTGTTCTGATTAAACCTCAATAAAAGATAGAAACACATTTCTAGGTAGGATTAAGTGACTCTGCCACCTTAATTTTATTGATTAATGAATCAAACTGGTATTTTAATTTCTCTTTGTAAATTGATGTCAGGGGATAAAACTAGTCGGCGATTCACATGGAGAAACCCCTATAAAAACCTAGAACCCCAACAAAGATCCTCAGTGCTTCATGATTGAATAATTCAAAAGAGAAGACAATCACCAAACATAGATCTGACTGGAGAAACTCCCCTCTTATGGAATATATTGGCAAGGATCCAGGGAATGTTAGTTCATTCTTTTCATTATTTTGTTTTATTATTTTATTTCAAAAAGAATAAAAATAAAATTATTATTTTATAATTATAATGAAAATTTGAATTTATAATTATCAACTGCACCAGATAATTTGGAGATAAGTACAAAATTATTATAAAAAAACATGATAATTTATTTATAATTTGAAGTTATAATTATCAATTCATAAGATAGTTCAATGATAATAAAAGAAACTATCATTACACATGATGACAGAAAGGATAATTTAAAATACTTAATTATAATTTCCAATAAATGAATGATAATTTAAATTATAAATTAATGTGATTGAAATTTATCATTTTGAGTAATATTTACAAAATGATTATATAATACTTTAATTTTCCAGTGCATGAGATAAAATTAAATTAATTGTTATAAATTGTAATTTCATATGATATTCAATAAATGATAAAATAATAATTTAATTTATAATCACATGCGATAAAATTGAAATATAAGTTGTAAATTATCATTTTAGATGATATTTAATAAATTATAAAATATGAATTTAATTTATCATATAACATGATAAAATTAAATTAAAAGTGATAAAGTATCATTTCATTGGATTATTATGAAATTATAAAATAATAATTTAATTTATTAGAGGATGCGATTTACTTCAATTAAATTTTATAAATTATCAATTCACGGGATAATTATGAAGTGGTAAAATAATAATTTAATTTAATAGAGCACAAGATAAAATAAAATTAATAATAATAATTTTTCATTTCATAGGATAATTATGAAATGATAAAATAATAGATTAATTTGTCTGATCAGGCAATAAAATAAAATTAAAAGTGATAAATTATCATTAATGGGATATTTTTTATATGATAAAATAATAATTTAATTTTTCAATGCATGTGATTACATTTAATTAAATGTCATGAATCTCCATTTCATGTAAATTTCAAAGGGTAAAGTGATTAATAAAATTTATCTATACATGCGATAAATTTAAGGATATGTTGATAGTGTTTCAATAATGAATTATCAAATGTGATTTTTTATCACTTTTGAAATAAAATAAATGTTATCAATCGGGGAAAAACTCTTCTAAACCTCAAGCACTAACATGCCAACATCTTGAGACTTTGACCTGACACTCTAATAATAGTAAACATTATAGGAGGTTATGCCCAACTATTGATGTAAAAAGTTACTAAACATTTCAGGCTTCTTTAAAAATGTTTTCCATTAATGTGAATACCTGTACACGTGATTAATTACCTTGATAGATATTGAATTCATGTGGGTATGTGTGTACCCCATAAAATCTACATTATTATTAATTTCATGGGGACCTGTAGGTATTTATTCATATTATTGTGTGATTGTGTGTGCATTTTGTGCTAATTTACTCATGATGATGTGTTATTATCACACACACCCCCAAACACACACACACGCACACACACACACGCACACACACACACATATATATATATATATATATACTACCATTCTATGTATACCTTGCGGTTTTCTTCTTGTAGTCAGGACTGGTGGACCGTCAACTTGTGTTATCACTTAGATGAGGGATGTGCAGCACTGATGACGATAGTCTAATTCATGGTATAGAAGCATGATGATACTAAGGGGATTCTATGTAGTGGACCACCATGACTTGTGTTTTCCATTGGATGAGGGATTAACAAGATTTTTTATGTGGTTCCAATATATCAGGAAGGCACACGATGATGACTTGGGTTGCACCTAAGGAAGTGGGGATACTGATTAGCTCTCAGTCCCTAGTATGTTTTCTAAATGGTGTGCTTTGATGACTAAAGGATGCATATTAGCTCTCGGTCCTCAGTATTTCCGCATGATGATTAAGGGAATCTGATTATATCTTGTATCTCTACACATACAGAGAAACATTTCTTCTTCCCGAACTTCAATACTGTGACACATGATGAACCTATGAAACATGATTCATTATCCTAGGGGAAAATTATTGATTCAACTCACACCTTTCTTATATATTGGGCATAGATTCGAACTAGATATGGCTGGGGGTTATGGATACTTGGTTAGGGCAAAACATCTCGGTTTGGGATTGTTTTTTTATTGCACATTATTTATTATGTAATACATTGGTATTTTGAGCACATCAGGTTGAGGATGCATTAGTGGTGTCCACTGAGTCTTGCAATCACACATTACTTGGTAATTTAGGTGCACTTGTAGATTTATTCACATGATATGAGATTAAGGGAAAGGGCCCAAGGGAATATGTCTAAGTAGTGGAGCATTAGGCAGAAGTCGATAGGTACAAGCGTTGAAGCACTCTAGTGATGAGTGTTTACCTACTTTCTAGTTTTGACGACAACTTACTTGGGTTTCTTTCCGCTTTAGGGAGACATTACATTATATATATGTCATTTTACATTTATTAATTTTACTATTATTATTTATAATGTAGTAAATTATGGTTCCTATTACTCAATAAAGAGGGTATAATCTCACCAAAATTCTACTTGATACAATTACAGTAAGTTGATAACCTCTTGTGTACTGGGAGGCACACGTGAGGCCATGTAGCATTCTGAATTGGACCTAGTGATTCAGGTTAGGATGTCACATATTCGATAGAAGGTAATCCGTCATTCCCTAATCTAGCAACTAATTAACTCATTACAATAAAAAATGATTGTATTCTAATCTATAATGGGGAGTAGACTATAAAAACTAATAATAAATGGAATAAATCAAAGGTTAATGGTTTTAAATTCCCTGTAATAAATCCTATATATAATTAAAAAATGTTTTCTAATTGAACCCCACTGATTTATTCTTGTAAATATTTATTGGTGAATGGTTTTTCTCAAATTATAAAATCTTTTGTTTGATAAAAGGAATAAGATATTCATAATAAATAAATGTTTCAAAAAAATCATGTATATAAATGACTAGTTTGATACTGATATAATGTATAATTTCAAAAATCATAAACTTACAATCAATTCATTGTGATAAGAAATCATACATAATATTTAAGGGATACACCAAATACACAATCTAGTTTTTCACAAGAGACATAATGATGAATGGATAGAATATTTAATATCGGATCCCACCTATCACTTACAATAAGTAAATTACATAATAAATACAACTTTGTAATAAAAATCTATATTTGAACACTAGTATACATAATTATAATATTTTCCAATTAAAATTAAATAAAAACATGATCATAATCCATCCATAGAAATAATATGGATTAAAGAATTAGTTAATATCTCCAGTGAGGAATAAGAAACATTAATGTATGTTTTAATAAATAGAGATTCAATATTATAAAGATATAGGATGTTTCTTTGAAAACAATTAAAAATATAATTTCTTTGGGAAACATTACACAAGAAGTAATAAATAGAAAGAATAATGGAAATATGATAATATTTGACAAACCATGTATAATTATAAATGAATATAGATGTTGAATAATTGTCATGATGGTGGAAAAATGAAGTTAATATGTAAATTTTATATTAAAAAATTCATCTAAAACTTATAATAACAATTCAAATATGCCAAATATGAAAAGAGATAGTTAAATCCTTTTTATCCACTATTAAAAAGTCATATATGGATAAAGAATCCTCTAAATGAATAAATAATTTATAAAATAACATTAATAAAAAAATTAATGAATATAGACATTGAAGAAAATTATTTTCAACCAAAGAGAAAAATGTGGAAAATTTTAATTTTAAATATCATATCAACTATGTTTTGAACCAAAGATGAAGAATATAATAAGAAGACATGCAAAAATTGGGATAAACAATTGATAAGGAAATATATGGAATTTTATAGATAAATATAAAATAATTGAACCAATACTTCTTATGGGAGGCTCTTGAGAAACCCTTGCCCCTTGGGGATGATTTCCTCTTCTCAGTGATGACGGTGCAGACTGCGGCCCCTCCCCCCATGGCGGGGGAGGGGGAATCATCGTTAAACAAGAGAGGTGGGTTCTTCCAACCCTTCACCAATCCAGACTACCTCCCTTCATTCCTGGAAGTTCCACTTTGTCCGATGGTTTCAGAAATTCTCTATGGCATTCCTAACCTTCAGCTCTCAACCTCTGAGCTTAATGAAACCTCAGCACTCTTGAATCGCACTCTGGTTGCTCATTTTAAGCATAGAATACCTTCAATCGACTCCTTCAACCAGTTCATCTTTGGTTTCTGGGACCTTCAATAAAGAGCGATTGTTTGATTTCTCGATAAACACCATATCATGATTCGATTCAAATTAGAGGCATATCTTGTCAAGGCATGGTCGAGGTCACCTCACAGCTTCAACGGATATCATTTCTTTCTCCTACAGTGGTCTTTCTATTTGCATATAAATCATGATTCTCCAACTGTGGCAGACTAGGTATGTCTTCCAAATCTTCCTTTACATTTTCAGAATACTTATGTGATTCTTATGATAGGAACCCTCATATGAAGATTTCGGTGTTCTGATAGCCGCACGTAGGCCGTGTGCCACCCGGTGAATCCTCAGATTTGTATTGAAGTGGATTCTTTTCGTTTTCCTTTTGATTATGTATGGATTACTATTGGAGAAGATTATAGGTGGAAGAAGCGGCTTATTTATGAGAATTGGATTGATTTTTGTCCATATTACAAGCGTTTGGGTCATCCTTTGGAGGCTTTCCACAGGAGAGACACTACTCCATCGATGGATGTTAACCTCAAGGGGAATCATGTTGTGGAATGTAAAGGGGAGGCTATAATGAGTGAGATTCCGGAGGTTGCTGTTAAAGCTGGTCTGGTAAAATTGGGTTCAGGGTCCAAAATTGGGGGCTTTCTTCAGGCGAGTCCTGTGGTTAAGGACATCAAGAAGGATGCTCATAATGTGGCGAGTATGGATGTTCACACTTCTGAATCTCCAAGAGATATGTCAATACAAGTTAACCCAATGGTGGAAGGGGTTTTCAATAGGTTATGGCAGGATTTGGCGGGCTCTTCTAATCCCTCGTCTCAGAAGTAGTTAGGTTCGGGTTATAAAGAGGATTGTTTGGAGCAGAGCTTGGAGTGGGAGAACACGGTGAAGGAATAAAAGGTGGAGAGATAGGGGGCTACATCGGGTGTGGCCAGTCCGATCAGTGCTGGGGGTTATAGAGGATTAGTCCCCTCAGCGGGACCCTTCCTTACCCTTACCAAGAGATTTGATGGCCTTTCGGAAGGTATTTTTGAAGAAGGCTGAAGGTCTGGTCTTATGGTCGATGGTGATGCTGAAGGGGCTAGTGCAGGAGGGCATGATACAGGAAGGTTGATGTAGGAGAATTTCCCTATGACTGGAGAAGAGGACACTACTTTGGTTGGGTATCTTGCATCGATTGATAATAACACACCAGTTACTATGAGGGGGGATACTTTGGATTGTAAGGATAATAGTCTGAGCATCAAAGGGAGAAATGATTCTGAGGGAAATAAGGAAAATATGAGTGGTCCAGACTTCTTTTCATACAGTGATATTGTCCAAAGTGGGAATTGAAGGCTAACTGAGTGTAAAGGAACTCTTTCTACTACGCCAAGAAGACGAACAAGTAAAGACTACTCTTACCTTCCACAACCGATGTGTTCAAGATCTTCCCTTAAACGGGACAAAGGTGAGATCATTGCCTTCCAAAAAGATAGCTTGATCAAGCAACCTTGACCAGTGAATCCTTTAATGGATCAGATGGGGAATATTGATAAAATTAATTACTTCTTAAGGTGGCCTAAATTGGCCTATGAGGGTGAATCACCTACAGTAGAAGGGGAGTCTTGTGTGGGATGCAGAGATGATTACGAGAATTATGATATGTAGTTCGGTGGCGAGCTAGTTGGTTTTTGGTTGTTTTTCTTTTGTTTATTTTGTGGATTTTTCAAGTTGTGATCTGGTTTGTGTTAAGGGTTGTGTGGTTTATCACTTTTCCTAAAAGTGTTTAGAAATAAAAAAATTAATTTTCTGGTCAAATATAAAATAATTTCTAAAATGTATATTTATACATAAATAACACTGAATAAATAGAAAATTATAAAATAAACCCTTAACATGGATCCCATTTGGACAGATGCATTTCAAAATCCTGAAAAATATATGTATATTTATTATTAATATATATTAGAAATATATTTATATCTAAATTTTTGGATATAACTTATTAATATTTTCTTACCCATTTACTCATAATTCATTGTTAAATTTAATTATTTAGGATTTAAATGGTTTTGCTTCTTGTTAAGGTTTTGATTATGAAGTTGAATTCCTTGAACCACTATCATAGTTTCATAGAATATATTTCACAAATTATTTCACACACACACATATATATATATATCATATTTATTCATAAAAAATACTTTTAAAAATATCCATATATGCTGGTGATGAAAAATGAACTACATCACTTGGTGGTTACGGTAGTCATCACAAACACCGGAGTGGAATTACCACTTTCAAACAGATTAAAGGATAAGAAGATACACTAAAACTTATCATTAATAAATCAAAATAATAATAATTTTTTTATAAAAATTTAATCAATCCAATTTACCATCCATCAAATGGATTTATGTAAAATGAGATATGTCACCTCTTTTGGGTGGTAGACCGTGTATAGACATAAGTGATATTTTTATTTTCCATTGGATATATTGGAATTGAAAATGGTTTATTCATTAACATAAATACATTTAATTATATTATATATTAAAATGTTAATATTCTAAAAGTATTATATATGTCTTATAGGAGGTTTAAGAAAAACGAATGTGTTCGTTAAGAACATATACCTCTTTCTTGGATAATCTCATCTGAGGAAACCCTTAAGACATCCCTGATGGATGTTTTTTGAAGACAATAAACTATAGGTAATATATAATTTTTTGGGAATTTATTTGATTAATTTTTGGTGAATATAAGAGAATAAACATGTGTGGATAATTAAGTAGAAATGGTTCCCTTTTATAAGTCAAAGGAGTGATACTTTTATAAATATTACGATCTTTTAATGGAAATAAATTTCATTCCCAACAAGTTTGGTTCCATTTTATAACCATTTCAAATACATGGTAATTTAGGGTAGAAATAAACTCAAACTATAAAATATAGAAAATTTTAAGCGATAATTTTATCTTTATCATTGAGTTTAACCCCCATTTAATCTCTTTTAACACATAGTGTGGTGACAAATATTTTCCAAGGTAACATATTATTATGCCAAAAAAAATATAATAACCACATATTATAATATTTATTTTCATAACTAATTATATGGAATGATTTTGGAATGTTGAAATTTTATTATCTGTTAAAAATTAATTTTATTATTAGGATGAAAAACACAATGAAAAATAGTTTTTTAGAAATTTTTATTTTTAAAGAAGAAGATAATTTCTATAAAAAATCATATATATAATTCAATTTGAGGACATTTATTAGTCTATAAATAATTTTTTTGTTAGGTGACTTTAAAAATTATTCATAACTAAAAGTAAAATTTTTGTAATGTTCCATGTTTTGAATCAGATGAAAAAACACATGAATTTTTTTTCTGTTAATTAGGCAGGTCAGTTTTAAAACTGAGTGACATAAATTTCTGTTTCCGATAGTCGATAATGAAACATTGATAGCATAAAAATATTATGTTTATTTTACTGATATACGTGTTTGTTTCTTTTAAAAAATAAAATAACTCTAAAATGGTGCATCGTTTTAGAAATCTGAGACAACCGTTAGGTCCAAAACGTCGGGTTTACCCTATGTAGGGTATAACCTTGATTCGCTTTGGGTGTTTGGCACCCTCGCACATGATAATTCCATCTTTACTTTTTATTAATTAATTATTCGAATTTTGAAATAGAAAATATTTATTTTCTATCAAACGGTGCATCATGTGAGATATCTGAGAATATTGTTAGGTCGAAAATGCCAGTTTTAACATAGGTAGGGTATAACCTTGATTCGCATTGACTTTTTGGAACCATCACACTTGATAATACCGTTGTTCTTTTTAATTAATTGATTATTCTGATTTTGAAATAATAAATAATTATTTTCTCTCAAACGGTGCGTTGAATAAGAAATCTCACAACACTAATAGATCCGGGACGTGGGGTTTACCCTAAGCAGGGTATAACCTTTTGCAAGCATTGAACGTTTGGTCATATCGCACCCGAACATAATTTATTTTCATTTTAAAAATATTATTGGCAATTAGATATATTAATAATTTTATTAGTAATATTATTATTACTTGTGAAAACAATAAATGAAAATACACATTCATAATTAATAAATTAGTTTCTATGTAAATAATAACCGGGTAATGTAATAAATGTGATATTATTAATTATTCAAATAAAATACAAATGCGCAATCAATATTTATTTAATAACCATTATACTTTTTGTGGTTATTGTTTTTAAGTTATTAATAGTGTAATTGATGGGTTGAATTAATTAAAAATTATTTTTTTAATTATTGGTATTATTATTATATTGGGACAAAACCATTGAGGTTTATATATATAGTTATATATACATGGGCAGGTTTATATATACGAATATGTGTGTGTGTGTGTGTAACACATATATACACGGGTGGATATTTACTGTTAGGTCGGATAAAATATTATTAATTACGTACATAAATGTATTTAACATGTCGATATAAATAATGTTGTGGACTTTTATGTTTTTAATTCAAATCCATATAGCGACCCAGTGTGCTTGTCTGCGCACCCTGTTGCGGGTCCTAGACAACTATTAAAATTAATTAAATGATTATTCAGGCTTTATGTAAAATATTGCAACGCTTCATAGTGTAGAGTTAGGGATAAATGTAATTAAAAAAGATTAAATGAAAATAATTGAATTTAAAGAGAGATAAAAATAAATAATAAAATAGATATGGTTGGAGAGAAAATAAAAATAACTAAAATGAGGTAAACCTATATTAATTATTTATTTCATTTCTTCCACCATTTTATTTTTATTAATTTATTTGTTTATCACCTTTTTATTTTTTTAATTTTCTTTTCTTTCCTTTTGTTTTTATTTCATTTTTTCCTCTCCTCCTCCTCTCATATGCGTTGTGCACCTCTCCGCTCTAGGTGGTGTGCACCACCTTCTCCTCTCTTCAGAAGATCATTGTGCCTCTGTTCATTGTCCATTTTCTTTATTGTATGGTGCACTGTGAACCTCTCGGTAAGGCTTATCTCAAACACCATGAATCGTGTGATCTCATTACAAATCCTTTGCGCAGTTCACTGCGGAAGGATTTTACCCAATTTAGAGGTTTTTCTAAAATCATCAGTTTTATTTCGTTTTTGGTCAAATCAAAGTCTACCACGGATCATAGGATCATCTGCGACCATAAGGTAGGGCGTCTACTCTCTTTCACTCTATTTCGTTGCGATTTATAAAAATGCACCGTTGTGTCGTTAGTCTGTGACTACAGGCTTTGTGGAAATTCACCCAACTTCATTAATTATTTTGTTTCGCCTAGTTTTTACAGCTGTATTGATCATGAGTTGATTTATTTAATTTTTTATGACAAGGCCGGACACCCCGTGGGGCATGCCGACGTGGTCAGTATAATTTCTGTTAGCCAAAATTTTAATTTATTTAATTGAATGTGTTTCACATCCTATTTTTATTGAGTTCAATTTAATTAATTAATTAAGATTGATTATGAATATTGAAATGTTGAATATTTGGTTATTTGTTGTGATGGTTTATTTATTATTAAAAAGTATCTTTATCTGCATGTTTTTTACAAAATATTTTGTTGTTTTTAATTTAAATAATTAATTCTGATTAATTATGAACTTTGGAATTGTTGGATCTTGGTAGTTGGTTGGTCTAATTTATTTATTTATTTAAAAGTGCATTTCCCTGCTTATGTTGATGTCTTACATTGCTTTATTAAGGTTTCTATGCTGAAATATTTAATTTTCACTGTGTGATGCATGGGTGTACCTATTTGATTTCAATCTACAATTACATATGATGATATAATATTTTCTGCTGTGAAAACATTAATTAAATTCAGCGCAGGAAAAGAAGGTGGTCTAGTATTAAGGGCCATGCTTAGACCCCTTGTTCTTGGTGGTTACTTCTATGTACTGTGGGTGTTCTTAGCTTTTCCTGACTGAGACTTCCCTGGGATTTCTAATACTTATGAGTGATACTAGTTCCAAAAGGGTCCATCAGGACAGATCTGTTGGCATTTTGTCTAATCCATACTCAGATGATACTCGACCTTTTTTTGTGAGATCGGGACAGACTCAGGGTGATGCCATGCCACGTGTGATACTTGGAATTTTGAATGATTGCCTTCGACGGGCTCAGTGGTATTGGATAATTGAAGGATATTCTGTAGAGAAACCTTCAGTATGGGCTCAGACTCTACCTCTCAACTTGAACCTTAATAATGATGCAATGAAGGTTTAGATTAATGTCGTTGTTGTCTCTTGAGATTTGAGATATTTTCTGGTATGTTGAAGCACACCTAGTTGTCACATGACATAGCCCCCAAGTTAATGCACAAGCATGGGGGTATGCCTCTTCCTTGGTTTACCTTACTCTTCAATGATTCATATATATGCATATGTGTATTCTACTTACAGGTACTCCTTTCAGACTTCTTGCTTAGGTCGAAGCAGGTGATTAGGCACGGGTGCCATTTGGAACACGGGCCGACTTATGTATTCCATTTCACTTTATTAATTATCTGAAATTGTTATATAATGGGATAATGTGTTTTATCATTTCATGAAATGGAAAGTTTTAGACCGCTTGGGTGGAGACCTACTTATATTTTATCTCACAACCTTCTTGGGCGTCTTTGACACCCGAGTAGATTATATGATTGCAGGTATTGAAAAAGGGAAGTGTGATGCTTCTGATTCTTGATTAATTTTTGCTGCTTAGGATGGAGACTGGGGAAGAGGACCGACCCTTTCTCGTGATGAAGTTTTCGCAATTTGTTTCTTTTCTTTTTTGTTGATAGCATTCTTGGGTTCTGTTTTATGTACTTTTAGTTTAGACATACATCAAGTCATGACATTGTTTTTGTACCTCGTTTCATTTATCAGCTTCTGCATTTATTATGTATTCAGTTTGGATTATTTATTTCCCTTTTCAATAGTTTATTAATTTATATGCTTCCTCTATTTATTATTCATTTTGTTTTACATCCACTTTGAAAATACCTATTACCTATGAGGGCATTGTATCCCCCTTAGACACAAAAAGACCCTCACTGCTAGTCAGAAGACTCTGGAATTCAGGGAGATGTTCTTGTGGTCATGTGAAGCACCGGTCTAGCCACCATCTTAGAGGTTAGTCGGGTCAGGATGTTACAAAGTGGTATCAGAGGTTTTATTTTTCCTTTGTCTTACTATTTGGGGTTGGTAGACAGGAGACTATGAATGTGTCGGTGCTTGGTTAATAGTTGTGCCTGAGACAGATCTCCCCATGTACAGGAAATGACCAAGTGGCCAGGGTTGGGATTATTGTTCTTGCTTTTTGATGTTACAATTGATATGATTCCACCTCAAATGATTGGTGAAATTTCCTCTATTTACGAATTTATGGTATTTATGATATTTTACCCTTGACCTGTTATGGTAAGGATGAATCATTTCATGCATCATAATAGGCACATAGTAATTCACATTCCATGCATATTTCCATGCCATGCGGTTTCATTTTAGGCTTCCTGTTAATTCAAATTGATTGCCTTGAATATATGCCATGTCTTGTAATTATTTAGCATTCCTTTTTGATACCATGTTTCAGTGATATATTTAGCAATCTAGCTTATTTCCATACTGCCTGTTTAATACCATTTTTTCCTTGTATCATGCTTTTATTCCTATTAGAATGTATTTTTGATTAAAATGAAATTCTTATTACAGCATATGTCTCTCTCTATTAGTTTCTTGTAGTGACCATCTTTCTTATTTGTTATGTAATTGGTTTCTTTGATAAAATTTATTGGTTTTCATTGAATAGGAGACAAATTCCAAAAACTATAAAGTCTATAGTCACTTTATAGGTGGATAGTCACCCATATATCTTGGTCGATACATGTTGGAGCATGTTATAATTTTAAATGAATTGGTTAACAACCTAAAGAAATATCTTGGACCAAGTAGGCTAGTTGGTGCATTTTTCTTATGAGAAAACCTGGTATGGGTGTTGTGACTCTTAATAATTAAACAACTGTTTTTTTGGGTTGCATTCTAAATAACCCAGGTCAGCTTAGTGGGACCCTTTTAGGTTGCCTTATCTACTTAAAAGTGTTTTATGTGATATATTTCCTAATTAAGTATGATATTTCAATTACTGTAAAATGTTTTAAAATGGATTTTTATAAAACATTCCTTTTTCCCATGAGGCATTGTTTAAGATCAAGTACCTTGTTTTTTGTGTTGAAAAATGATACTTGATGTTTTGATTAAATATTTTGATGATTAATGATTATATTTGGTTATATATAAAGGGATTGGATATGGAACTTGTAGAAATTTCCACTATTTAAGACCCAAGTATAAGAGTAGTTTGAGTTTCTCTTGAGTTTCTTTTGAGTAGAACCGTTCACATGTCATTATCCGTAGTCGGACCCCCTTGTTTAAAATGAAACCCTTGCTCAGATGGGTGGTCATGTTTTCCATGACTTTTTTTTGAGCTTGAGCATTAGTAATGCTCATTTCCATCAGGTTAGAAATGCCTTAGGAATGGTCAGTTTCTTCATAGGTTGTTTGACCCTCTCTTTTCCACAGCGATGGATGACTTTGTATGTCGTCATCCAAGTTAAAAGTCATCTTGCTTCTCTATCGCCTTGGGGTAGTATGTGTTCACGTACATGGTTCTGTTGAGTTTTTAACGTTGTGATGAACCAGTTGAGTTCAGTGTAATCGTCAAGTACTGCACTGTTAAATACGTTTTGGGTCATATCTTTAGTGTATTAACTTCTGTGTTAAAAGAATCTCGTTCATCCCAATGATCGGGATAACTTCTAGAGACTTAGGTGTTTTGACACACCAACCAGTTTGGTTGGGATTTCATACCAATTTTTTAAATGTTTTCCTTCTGGTAATCCCCAAATCCTCTTAGTGTACACTTCCTTAAGTGACAAGTATCTCCCCTATATTTCCTTCGTCCTTGATGCACTAAGAAAGCTTCAGTCTTATGCCATGCTAAAGAATTAAATGTTGTTAGGATTGTTTAGGGTATTTTTCTTAGTGTTTCAAACTAGAGAATCATTCTTATCAAGGATCTGTTTAGTCTTGAGTGACCCATGTATTTCTATGTAATAATTTCAGATGAACACTTGTACACCATCCGTTTAATCTATCTTGACCGCCAGACCGATGCCGCTCTAGGATCGGTCAATGTTTTGATATGGTAATCATGACCTTGTACCAACATCTCAGTCATAAACATGTAGTATGGGCTAACTTGAGTAAGTACCTTTCACTCCTGTTGTGCCAATATGAGGTTACCCTAGAATTGTTTTCGGACTCGGTGATGCCTAAATCAAGGAACGTCACCGGAAGTCAGGTTTGAACTTCGGTGGATGTGTTCTTAGTAAATGTGAGATAAAATTGAATAATATATCACAGGTTAGTCTATAAAACACCTAAAATCTAAGATGGGCATCTTCCTAAATGGTCAGCCGGAGTGGCTTGTCTAGTTTTTTCTCTTATTCAATAAAGAAGTCTTTGAAGGAACTTTTTCTTTCACATCGTTAGGTGAAACGAGTTAGGTTTGCGTCGACCAGGGTGTTTCATAAAAAGATGGGCCGACCATGGATTTATGGGAGATAGGGAATCGACTATTTTATTTGTTTTGAAAATCAAGCGATAAGCATCGCTAATATGCTTAAGGGAGTGTCTTATAAGAAATTCTGACGGTGGAAGGTGTTGTGACTTAGAATTTTCCACTTTCTAACATTAAATGCTAAGGAGGGAAATAAATTTGGTCAGAAGTTACTGAGATGACGACATGGTCATGTTTCTAGCTAAACGTGTTTGGATAGGTACTGTCTCGGTGTTTCAGTTAAAAAATTAGTGTTGGCTCAGATATTAATTGATTTGTGCCACTTTCCTTACCAATGGTTGATCGTACATTGGGCATTTAGATACACAACATGAAATTTTGTATGAGACTACATGACCCTGTATATTTAGTGAGGGTTATGTTGTTCCCGAAGGCTTCTTGGGGACGAGAAGTTCTAATGTGGGATGGTTGTAACGTTATGTGTTTTGAACTGGATGAAAAAACGCAGGATATTTTTTTCTGTTAACTACGTAGGTCGGTTTTAAAACCAAGAATCATAAATTTTTGTTTCTGATAGTCGACAATACAGTGTTTATAGAATAATAATATTAATTTTATTTTATTGATACAGGTGTTTGTTTCTTTTCAAAAAATAAAATAACATTCAAACAGTGCATTGTACGAGAAATCTGAGACCACCATTAGGTCTGGAACGCTTGGTTTACACTAAGTATGGTATAACCTTGATTCGCATCAGGTGTTTGTCACCCTCGCACGTGATAATTCAATATTTATTTTGTATTAATTAATTATTCCAAGTTTTAAATAATAAAAAATTATTTTCTCTCAAACAGTGCATTGTTTGAGAAATCTGAGACTACATTTAGGTCCATAACACCGGTTTTACCCTAGGTAGGGTATAACCTTGATTCACATCGGGTGTTTGACACCCTCTCACATGATAATACTGTATTTATTTTTAATTAATAAATTATTCCGATTTTTAAATAATAAACAATTATTTTCTCTCAAACGGAGTTTCGAATGATAAATCTGACACCAAGAATAGTTTTGTCATGTGGGGTTTACCCTAGGTAGGGTATAACCTTTGCGAGCATTAGACGTTTGGTCATATTGTATCCGAAGATAATTTATTTGCATTTTAAATATTTCATTGGAAACTAGATATATTAATAATTGTATTATTAATATTATTATTTATTTTGAAAACAACAAATAAAAATGAACATTCATAATTAATAAATTTTTTGCGGTGTAAATAATAACGGGGTATTTTAATATGATATTATTAATTATTCAAATTAAATAAAAATGTGCAATCAATACTTATTTAATAACTATTATCCTTTTTATGGTTATCGTTTTTAAGTTATTAATGGTGTAATTGATGCTTTGAATTAAATAATTGTTATTATTTTAATTATTGTTATTATTATTATAATCAGGAAAAAAACATTGACATATATATATATAAGGTATATCTAGATATATGAGATTATATATATATATATAGTTATATATAAATGTGAAGGTGTATATATATGAATATAAATGTGTCTGTGTGTATATATATATATTTAACACGTATATACATGGGCGGATATTTATTGTTAGGCTTGAAAAAATATTATTAATTACTTACATAAATGTATTTAACATGTTGACTTAAATCAAGTTGTGGACATTTATTTTTTTAATCCAAATCCATAAAATTACCCAGGGTGCGCACCTGCACACCCTCTTGAGTGTCCCAGTTAGCTATTAAAATTAATTAAATGATTGTTCAATTTTTATGTAAAATATTACATCACACCTTAGCGCAACGTTTAGGTTAAAAATAATTAAAAAGTATTAAAATAAATTAATGCAATTTAAATAGAGATAAAATTAAATAATAAAATAGATACGGTTGGAGTGAAATTAAAAATAATCAAAATGTGGTAAACCTATTTTTATTATTTATTTCATTTCTTCTACCATTTTATTTTTATTATTTTATTTATTTACCTCTTTTTAATTTTTTCCTTTTTCTTTTTTTTTCCTTTCCTTCTTATTTCTATTTTTTCCTCTCCTCCTCTCCTCCTCCTCTCCTATGTGTGGCACACATATCCTGCCTAGGTGGTGCACACCACCTTATCCTCCCTTCATATGATCGTTGTGTCTCTGTTCGTCATCTGTTTTCTTTTCCACTAAGTGAACTATGAACCTATCGGTATGTCTTATCACACGCATCAAGAATCGTGTGATATAATTCCAAATCCTTTGTGTAGTTCACCGTAGAAAGATTTTACCCTATTTTGGAGTTTTTCTAAAATCATCTATTTTATTCTGTTTTAGGTAAAATCAATGTCTACTGCGGATCATAGGATTATCTACAACCATATGTTAGGGAATTTAGTCTCTTTCCCTCTGTTTCATTGTGATTTATAAAAACACACCTTTGTGTTGTTAGACAGTGCCATTTGGTTTTGTGGAAATTCACCCAAATTCATTAATTACATTGTTTTTCCGAGTTGTTGTAGCTGTATTGATCATGAATTAATTTATTTAGTTTGTTTCAAAAAGGTCATACACTCCTTGTGGTGTGCATACGTGGTCAGTATAATTTTCGTTAGCCCAAAAATTTAATTTATTTAATCGCATGTGTTGTGTAGACTATTTCTGTTGTGTTCAATTTAAATAATTAATTTAGATTAATTATTAATCTTGAATTATTGAATATTTAGTAGTTGGTTGTGCTAGTTTATTTTTTATTAAAAATTATCTTTATCTACATGTTTTGCACAAAATATTTTTCTGTGTTTAATTTAAATAATTAATTTAGATTAATTGAGAACTTTGAAATTGCGGGATCTTGGTAGTTGGTTGGTCTAATTTATTTATTTATTTGAAAAAGAATTTTTCTGCTTATGTTGATGCGGTACATTTCTTTGTTAAGGTTTCTATGCTGAAATATTTAATAGTTATGGTGTGATGCATCGGTGTACCTGTTTGGTTTCAAGCTGTAATTACATTTGTTGATATTATATCTACTACTATGAAAACATTAATTAAATTCCGGATGGGGAAAGGAGGTGGGTCCCGTATTAAGGGTCACTCTTAGTCCCTTCATTCCTGACAGTTACTTCTATTTTCCGAGGGTGGTGTTCTTGGATTTTCCATACCGAGACTTCCCTGAGCTTTTTAATACTTATGAGTGTTACCGGTTCCAAAAGGGACCATCGGGATGGATCCGTTGGCACTATGGCTAAGCCATCTTCGGATGACACTCAACCAATTTTTGAAATATCGGGACAGACTCATGGTAAATCCATTCCCCCAGCGATATATGTTCTTTCGAAAGATTTCCTTGGATGAGATCAGTGGTAATGGATAATTGAAGGATATTCTGTAGTGATACCTTCGGGACGAGTTTGGACTGCAACTCTCAACTTGAACTTTAAAAATTATTCACTAATGGTTTAGATTAATTTTTCTATTAGTCTCTTGAGATTTGAGATATTTTTTGGTATGTTGAAGCACACCTGGTTGACACATGACTTAGACACGAAGTTGAAGAATAATATTGGGGGGTATGCCTCTTCCTTGTTATAACTTACTCTTCCAGGCTTCATATATATGTATATGTGTATTCTACTTACAGGTAATCCTTTTAGACTTATGTCTTAGTCTAAAGCAGGTGATTAGGCAAGGGTGCCGTTTGAAACCCGGGCTGACTTATTTATTCCATTGCACTTAATTAATTATCTAAAATTGTTATATGATGACACATTGAATTTTATCATTGCATGAAATGGAGTGGTTAAGATACTTTGGGTGATGGCCTAATGGGATTTTATCTCACACCCTGGTCGAGCGTCGTTGACACCCAAGTAGATTATATGATTGCTTGTATTGACAAAGGGAAGAGTGCTGTTAATGATTCTTGATTGAATGTTGCTAATTAGGATAGAGACTGCGGCAGAGAACCAAGCCTAGATCGTGATGCAGTTGTCACACTTTGTTTCATTTCATTTTAGTTGATAGTATGCTTGAGTTCTATTTTCTGTACTTTCAGTTTAGACACAGATCATGGAATGACATTGTTATTATACCTGGTTTCATTTATCATCTTATGCATTTATTATGTATTCAATTGGGATTATTTATTTCTTTTTTCTACATTTTACTCATTTATATGCATCCGTTATTTATTATTAATTTTTTTACTTCGACTGTGATAATATCTATTACCTACAAGGGAATAGTCTCCCACTTGGACACAAGAAGGCCCTCACTACTAGTCGACAACTTCTGTCATTCATGGAGATGCTCTTGAGGTCATGTGACGCACCGGTCCGGCCACTATCTTAGAGGTTTGTTGGGTTGGGACGTTACAATTTTAATTGTATAGTCATAGAAAATGTTAATAAATTTTTATTTTATAAGAATAAAGTTTCACTACAGTTTTAAAATGTCAATCACAGGTTTTTATATTTTTTATCGTATATTTAATGATTTATTTTAACAATTAAATTCATATTTTTTCTATCCTAAAAATTTGACAAGAATTTATTTAATTCCTATAAAACTCATAATAGATGCAATATTTTTTAAATCTATATTTTTCAATAATCACCAAAAACAACATTTCTAAAATAAACCCAAAATTCATGCAAATAAATAATTATCAAACTAATTTAATAATGAATAAATTTTAATAAAATTAAAATTATAAAATATATAAATTTTTCATTAATTTTTTTAATACAATGGAAAACATTTTTCATAGAAAAAATATCCTTTTTAAACATATAGTTTACTTAATAAAATTTTAAATAAACACGTAATTAATTGAGTATTAATTTATTATTTGATAAATTTTTATGATTCAAATGTGCTCAATTTGATAAAATAAAAAACACTTCAAAAATATTTCTCGAAAAATTATTCTATTTTATATTTGAATGATATTAATCATATCTCATAATTTATTTGCCTCATAATTATTATATTTCATCAGTGAAGAAAATAATACAATAAATGTATTATAATTAATTAAAATCTTTTATTTTAATAAATTTATATAATTATTTAAATTTTAATATACCATGACTAATTTTAGTCTATTTCTCAGTGTTTTATATTCAATTAAATATAATATTTATTTAATAGAATATACATACTAAAAACATACGGTGTTAAATTCACCCCCATAAATAAATATCATCATAGTGATTTTGGTTTTTTATTACCACAACTAATTTATCATGATATGTGTATAATATACAATATATTTTTTTCATGATATTTAATTCCAAATTGTCTACTTATAATTTTAATATTTATTAATTAAATTTTTATAATACCAATTGTGTACTGTTACAAGAGACATACTTGTGAACACAATCCCCAAGGAATATCATGATTATTGAGAAATATTTCACATAAAATACATGGTAAATTTATTTTTTTATTATTGGATTTTGATGAACTAATTTAAATTTGAGTTAAAAATATGATAAAATATAATTACATTATTTTTTTCACTCTATAAATGAAATTTAACATTTTTATTGTGTTTTAATCATTTTTCATCTTTCATTCATCTCAATAAATAAATTCTGAATATCTATGATGCATTTTTAATTCCAGAACAATTAAAATCAAATTTTTATAGATCATAATATCCATAAATGAATAATAAATATTTCTTTATGTCATTTACCTATATAATAAAATAGAAAAAGTGAGCGTGATTAAAAATAAAATCCATAAAATTCAAATATTAAAAATCATAATTATAAAAAACACCAATAGTTTAAAAATACTTAATTTATATATTATCTAAATATTCATTTATCATAAAAATTAATTGAGCCCAATTTTTTTTGAAAAAAGCACTCAAAAGTATAAAACAATTTGATAACAAGGGAATTACTTTCAATATTTATAGAGACCTCCTAATACATTCTAGTTGTAATGAGATTGCCATTAGTATAATTAATTGGTAGATCCATTAGTATGGTGTTAGTTATGATTCAATGATCTATATGAATAAGAAAGATATAAAAAAGTGTGTATATTTATAATTAAATAAGGAAAATTTTATAATAACAGTACTTGATATCACCAATTATTGGATTTCAATAATAGTTGTTGTAATTGTATAAGCCTGGAAATTATCCATTACCATTTCCTGAGGTAACATCCCTTAAAAAATCGAATAATCTTATATTTTGTTCTCCATATCCATAAGGATGAATAATTAAGCCTTTATTTTTAAATCATGGGCCCAAAAACATTCATCTCAAACAATGGAATATTATATCATTCCCTTTAGAAAAAACATCATTTTTATTGCCACAACTATAACATGTTATAGATTCCTCTATTCTATTTATCCATTTCTAGAAATTTCCCATTACATATCAATCATATGTTCTCTTTTTCTATTTATTTACATTGAAAATATATTACCAAATATAATTACTTCTCCAAATTGAGGAAACATTATACCATATCATCATATATTGAAAATGGATGTGAGAGTAACAAACATCAACAGATTCACTAAATACCAACAATGAAATAGTAAATATTACTTTATTCTCTATCTAATTAATCTATATAATTTTATAATAATTTGGTAAACTCAGATTCATGCTTAAAAAATTACACCACTATCTCAAATTTAATAATTTCCCTTCCAAATAAACTTATTGCGTATGAAGAATATATTTCTCTAATAATATTCCATTTTATGTCCCATATTCCAAACCCACAATTTCCATAGCCACCTTCATATTTTGAATCAATTATCACCATTTAATGAAACCTCTCTATAAAAAGTAAATATTCACAATAAATATTTTCCTTTAGATACAAACCAAATATAAGAATATCATTTTTAGGGACGTGATCAATTATTTATCTACTAATAGACTGGTAGTTCCATTAAAGGATGGAGGTTTCTACTGTATGAACATGTCCAACAAGGTAATATCATGTTGTGAAGAAACATTTTTTTCTATATCCAATATTATTACTCATATCATACAGTGATATATGAATGAATTACTTAGCTCTAACTAGAATTTTATAGAATTTCTCAATATATATATCATTATATATACTATGAGGGCTCTTATAACTTCTATTTATTTGAAAAGGAATAATTTTTAAATAATGTTATAAATTGAATTATATCATAATATTATTAATTATAATTCCCAATTATGAGTATAAATCTAGGAAAATAGTTATCATAAATAATAAATTTATGCATAACTAATCCTATAAGAAATAGATTCATGTCTTTACGAAAATTTTAAAAGAATAATTTTTTTTTCAAACACATCATAATGGTTTATAAATACCATGTTAGTCAACAATAATATCCCTTAGGATTGTTAAACAAGGTGTTAATTTAGGCTTATTTTTCTTGAACCAGCTGAAGATTATGTTAATACTAAATAAATATTTTTAGGGTTATTACCCTAATGAGTATCTATGCCACAGCTTGCACATACATATTTCCATCCAGAAACCAGTGCCATTGAAAATATATAACCACTATACAAATAAATAAATTTTTGTATTTTTTATTACACATATATTAATCATAATACTTTTTTATAGGTATATGTTCTCAAATAAATATTTTCCTAAATTTAGTTGCAACATATTCAACTAAATCTTCTCTAACACCAACAGTAATAGCCTCGACTTATGTATCCCAAATATGAAGTTTACTATATAAAATTGGAATAATATGAGATATATTATATTCTATTGGATCAAATATTATACCAATATTGACACAATAGATACAAAAATTAATCTCACATTATATTCGAATAGATGAAATGAAATATAAATTCACGTGATAATGTTTATTAAAAGTTTTATAGTAAATACATTAAATTAATAAATGTTAATATCTAGGTATGCTGGTAATAAGAATGAAAATAAAGGGTTGAGTAATATGCTAATTAATGGAAATTATATAGAGGAATCTATCATAAAATAATTAATGCATAGAAAATATGTAAGATATAAAAAATAATCAAATTTTAAATAAAAATAATATCATGGAAGAGAAATGTTTCCATGTATGAAATGAAAAAATAAATAATCACAGGGAAAGAAAAAAATATTTATTTAGCAATAAAATGCATAATTATAGAGATCATAATCTTACCAGCATGCCCTTCAGACATGACATTATACATAAATAAGAAAAGAATACACTAAATATCGAATCCAACACGTATAGTGGGACCTAATAATGGATCAAAGGTTTTTAATATATCGGGCCCCATCTTTCACATACCAATTCCAATGAATTATTAATTTGAAAAGTGTAGATAATAACTAGAATTCATAATCAACATGTCATTGCAATAAATATCCTAATTTAAAACTAGAATATTGAATGTTAATTTTTCCCCTATTAGTAAACAAAATAATATGATCATCATATATCCAAAGAAATATTGTGTAAGTTACAATTAGACCATATTATTATTAAATTATATGATACATTAAATGATTATAGCGTAGATGAAATTAAACTTTATAAAGAGATATGTATTCTCTTGTAAAACAAGAAGAAATATTGTTTTCTTTTGGATTTTTCTAAAAAACTAAATATTCAATGAATAATGTTAATTAGATTTTATTTTAAAAATTATTAAATATTTTAAATGAATATTTATTTAAATTAATGTTCATGATGATATGATAATGTGGTTGAGCTATAAATGTTAAAATAATTCATTAGTTTCACCCTTTAAGTAAAAATTAATATATGGAATATACATGAACCATTAAAAAATCATTTTCGATACATTTTTTATAAATTAAAAGATATTTGAAAATATACATGAATAACCATTTGAAATTATAGATGAGAAATATTGAAATAATATATATAATATTTGTGTGGATGAAAAATATATCCTGTCTAAGAGGAAAAATAAGTTCAAAATTTCACTGAAACAATCTTCTAGTTTATTAGTAAACTAAATAGTATGAAAATAATATGTAGACATGTAAACTAAATGAAAAAATATAGTTGAATAAAATATATCTGGTTTAAGGGAGAAATTTCATTTAGTTTCCCCAATAAAAATTTAAATATAAAGATTCATAAATAAAAATGAGATTGTAAAATAAAATCATGCCTTGGATTTCAACTTTCTCGGATGCATTACAACCTCTTATATAATAAATTAATTTCTTTTATTAATCTATATAAGAGGAATATTGATATATATATATATATATATGTGAATATTTATAAACATTTTACCTAACAACTTATAATTCATTATTAAATTCAACTATTTAGTTGGTAACTTTTTTTGTTTCTCAAGTATGTTTTGATTTGATAGATCTGGTCCATGAATCATTATCATGTTCTCATCACCTAATGAATGTTAATAAATTTATAAATATCAAATTTTAATATGAAATACATTTTTATAATGATCCATGTATGGTGTTTTTGAGAAATGAATAATCTTGCTTCATGGAGGCGATAGTTCGCATGTACACACGAGAGATGTATGTAGTTTTGAATACATGGCAGGAAAAAGAAATTTGAATGAAAATAATCCTTAATAAATAAAAATTAACTGATAAATATTATATACATATTCATTTATTCTATCTATATAATAGTACATGATAGGCCATGTGAAAAATGAAATACCTCTGTTTATTGAGTTAATAGTCCACAAATACACATGTGTGATGTTTTCATTTTACATGGGATGGTTTGAGATATAAAATTTCCATTCCACTGTAAAAAATAAATTTATGTTGAGAAGATATACTGATGAAATTATTTTCATATGATTATATAAAATTTTTTATAGCTTTAATAATAAACAATATTAAATGTGTTTGGTATGGTCATATACATATTCCTTGGATAATCTCCTATAAAAAACACAATAAGGCTCATATGATGGGGATTTTGGGAATATCAAAAAAATCTAGGTCATGTATATGACTTTTTTAAGATATTTGGTTAGATATTTTTTGTTATATGTGACTCATGATTTGTGGATAAGTTAGAAGAGGGGTCCTTTTTATATGTGAAAGTAGTGGACTCTTGTAAATAATAAAAACATTTAAATATTAAAAATTTAATTCATATGTTGTAAGAACGTGGTTCTTATTTTTGAGTTATGGGTTTCTTCCGTTCTCATTTCCGTAATTGTTTTTGAGAAAATATGGAAAAGGGGGGAAAATTCCAATTTTTGGAAATACACGCCATGTACTTTGTCCACACGTCGTGTACTTGTGGCCGTGTGGGATAAGTACACATGGCATATGGTCGTGCTGAGGATGAAGGGTGTAGGAACCGACTACACGACGTGTAGTGGTCCCTTACACGCCGTGTAGTGGTCCCTTACACGTCGTGTAGTCAGTCGATAGGTGAATAGTAAGGCGGTGGAATTCTGGGAGAGACCGGGTGGAAAACAACCCTACTTCTAATATCTGATCTAAAAAATCTTCTAAATAAATTACCTAGCATTTGAATGATAGTGGAATTCTGAAAGGGAAAGTAAGCTTAAGGAAACTAACCCAAATGGCCATAATGGGAGAGTCGTGCTTCATAAGAAAGTCCTCTGACCATCTGAATATGAATAATTGAAAGTGGTTGCATATGCGAGGAGCACATGGAAAGGCTTGGATCATATCTCTCTTAGATGCAAAGAGAATCATAAGGTGTATACCGTTGAGAAGTCCAATAGTTTTATGATCTTTCAAACCCCAAAAACTGAAAACAAATCAGTCAAAAATGTCCACTGAATGTTGGAGATGCTTTAATCATGCTACTGGAGTCAGGCTGAGGTGAGAGGATGCAGCTATAAATTTCGATGTCGAGATCGGAAGATCCAGACATCCGTCAAATAGTTTGTGGAATTTAGGGATGAGAGAGATGGATGGGAAAGAGGGAAGGGAGTCTGGATTAGAGTAAGTGATGAAAGGGCCATGACCTCCTGAGGGAAGAAGTGGTCCCTCCCCCTAAAGGAGAGGTACTAGAGAGGCGTTCATCGTTGCTACTAGGGCATCGTGGGGGAGCGGGAGGTTGGGAGAGAGACGTCACCATCTTATAGTTTCCAATGGACTAGAAATGTGATATAATGGAAATGTGGTATTCTTATAAAACACATGATTAAAGGAAATATAATCATTAATATGATTATGATGATGATATAGGGATGATTTAAGGATGATATTATTCATATGAATAAGTAAATTGGATGGTAATGATTACCCATGAAATAATTAAGCATTTGTTGAAAAATTTGGTTATGCTATCATGGATAGAGTTTACAAATATTTAGGATTTAAGGAATATATCCCATAACATGTGTTATTAGTAAATATAGAAGAATCATGTATATTTCATAATTCATTAATGGTAATTCATTTTATTTCTATTTTTATATAGAATATATGATTAAGGTATTCACATGTTTGGTATATGAAAATGAATAGCTAACTTAGGATATATGGGGTAAATGTTAAGTAGATGTTGAGAAATTTAATGAACATCTATATAATGTTTTGGATTTTAAAAATTTAAAAGGATTATAAAGTTATCCAATGATGGATATTTTATATTAAAATTTCGATGATGTTTGTGAGATTAATGTATTATCTCACCATATGAGGATTTATTCATTATGTATAACCAGTGTTATCCTTTTTTATGTGGCCCTAACTAAAGACGGATGGAAGGAATTATTATTCAACCTCCTGATACGTTAGTACATAAAGAATAAAAATTCACCTTCATTTCATCGATAATAGATGAAGTGAAAATTGGTCAAGAAACAAAAAACAGTGAGATTATTCTAAAATAAAGTTAGTATATCTTCTTATGAAAATTATTCAACATTATGAAATAGGTCATAAAAAAACGCTTTCCCTTTATCATCATTTTTATGCTATCAATGAAATTTTCAACAATATTTCATTTATGACATTGTGAACATTATCTATATCCTAAAAATGATCAATATAACCCTCAACTAGAATTTGGTAGATTTATTTCTCTTTAAAGGCTAAGTTTTCACTAGCCACTTATGTTATAATAAGTTGAATCCTAGTTATGAGTTAAATTGGGTAACCATTATGATTCCAAAATTCCATTATCACTGTAATTTTGGGTATAAAGTTTTATAATGTGGGTTTCATTGAAGTAAAAATTCATGTATTAAACCATCGATAAACAGAATAAATTTTTAGGGTAAAATACATTTTAAAGAGGTAGAATACAACACCTCAAAATTTTATGATATAATTTTTCCCAACTTTTTTAATATTTTTGATATTTTTCATTTCACACAATAGTTAATATATATTTCATATAAGAAATCACTTTTATTGGATTTTATTATATGGATTAGTGAGGTACACTTACCCTATATATAAGACTGAGTTTTACCGAAGTACAATATACTTTTTTACTATTATTAGGATATTATTAAAGTTCATTCATATAGATTCGAAATGAATATATTAATAAGATTAACTAAACTATGAAACCGTGGTTTACACATGTTTATACACATAATTCTTTAGTTATCAATTAATAATAAATAAACATAAAAACAAATTCATTATAAAGGATTTCTTATTAGGAAACAAAATATTTTTATGAACACAAATGCATTTTATATTAATAAATTAAATTTATTACAAATACTGTGTGAAATTATTGAAATATATTTATTATAAATTCTACAATTGTTTTTTCAAATTAAAACAATATTTTTTAGAGGAATAATATAAGAATAAATCCCATTTTATGAATATGAAGATGTATTTTTTAGAAGAGTAATTTTACTGACCAGTAATGGTGAACACATTTTAAATATAATTTTTTAAATTATTAAATTTTTATATGTACAATTAATAAAATTGTAAATATTATTTTCAAAATTAAAATTGAGTGAATTTTTGTTATTTTTTTACAAGATTCATTTTTTATGAATAATGAAAAATACAGAATTGTAATTCAAAACATAATTTTCATCGGATATATTTTTATTGATCATTTAAATTTTAAGATTTATTTAAAATATAATTATGTAACTTATATGTAAATTAATAAAATTTTGGTAATTAGAAAAAATTTAAAATTGAACTTTTATATAGAAACATTTAAATATATAAAAGTTTTTCACATTAAATACCTAACGTCTCATCTCATATGCGAGATAAATTTTAAATAAATTTTTGACACTTATGTGATAGGAATTACTACAAGTGAATTATTTACTTGGAAGGAAATTAATTTATAATTTTTATTGAGGTAAAATTAGTTTTTGACCGAAATATTAGGTAATGTAAATAAAATAATAATAGTGATTAAGTTAAAAAAATCTTAATTAATGACTGGATTTAGAATATATGCTTAAAAATAACACCACATGAATAATTATTTTTCCATTCATATTTAGAAAATAAATCTCTTATAATTTTTAATGGTATATTTGGAACCCTTGGGGGACAAATAACATGTTGGTAGTACTAAAATATTTTCATGAATACCCAATGTTCCATTTACTTAGTTATAAAAGGCCTCCTTTCGTCCTCTTTAAATTACACAACTATGTACATTTTGTATCATAAAAAACTAAACCAAATAAACTCACAAAATATCTCATTTAATAATATAATCCTCTCTTAGGAAAAAAATTTATCCATGAAATCTCTTTGATACAAACCAAATGGAGATTCCTAGAGGAGTAACATCCTTCAATAAGCACTTTGTTTTTTTCTCTCTTCACCCCATATAATATTATTATTTTATTATTAAAAAATATAATTATTATCCTAAATATCCTAATATTGTTTTTATATTAATTTTTCAAACTACAATGATACACACTTCCATCAAATGGGATATACAATCAGCGTTCGTCTTTACTTTGGACTGACACCTCCCAAACCAATGTCAAAAGATCTTCCATTTTCACAATTCATAATTTAGAATAATGAAGAAACTTATATTTTTATATGATAACTTTGATTTATTTTTTCTTATAAAATTTTTATATAACATATACCATAATTCTTTCAATTTTTTTTAAATATGATAACTTCGTTTTTGGAAATGTGGACTACCACCTTCTCAAGGTGATGTGATTCATTCACACTATATATGGAATGTATTAAAGATGATTTTAGTGAAATTATATGATATATATTAAATTATAACACTAAATTAACGATTAAAATTATATATATATATATATATATCATTTAATTTATTTAAATATGATAAGAAAATAGAAATGTTGTTCATTCATCCTTACATCATACTGTATCTATGAACAGTGTTTTATACTTGATATTTCAATATGTTATAATTTATTATAAATATTTATATAATAAATATTAATTATATTTAAATTGTGTTTAATTTTAATTAAATAACTAAAATATGTTCTAAGTAAGATAATTAAGAATAATGAGTCAAATATGTATGAAAAACAAAGCGGTTATTACCAAAATCAAAACATTAACATGGAATTGTTAATAATCTGGTAATATAAATTCATAATAAAATCTTGTTAGGAATTATTTATTAGAATATGGTATTGGGGTATATTAATAACAAACATATATTTAGTAAAAATTATGTTTGAATTTGTAGGAATAATAAAAAGACTTAAGGTAAGGGTTTTCTTATCTCACCTTTAATTCTGTGAGATATATTCTATATTCAATAATTATTATTGCTTTTGTGTGTAAATAATTAATTTTCAATTTTATACCCTGAATTTAATTTATTTAATTATATAAAATGTTCCAATTTGTTTATTTCTTTGAAGGATCAGATGGCTCAAATGTTACTCATGTATTTTGGGTTATGTTATCTCACTTTTATTTACATGTGTTACGTGTTATATATTCACCGTATAATATTGTATTTGGTGTATATACAACCCTAAGATATGTTATTTAATTAATTGAATTTATTTAATTATATTGAAGTTTTAAATTTAATTTATTCTTTTATGGGGATCATGGTTCAAAAGTTACTCAAGTAGTCAAGGTTTTCCCATCTCACTTTTATTTATGTGAGACATATGTTATATTCACCATTTATTCATGTTTTGTTGTGTATATATTTACCTAATAATTTTATATCATTAATATTATTTATTTTATGATTTTGAAAGTTTAAATTGAATTTATTATTTCATGGGTATCATGATAGGAATTGTACTCATGTAGTAAGTAGATTTCTAGTTTTACTTTTATTTCGGTGATACTTATTCTATATTCACCAAACATTAATTTAATGCATTGTATATACAATACATGACTAAATTCTATGATTATTATTATTAAATTTATGTTTATTTACATGCCTATTTCATTATCTTTCTTTCATGGGGATTATAATTCAAATGTGACTAAATCAGTAATGTAATTATTTCTCAATTTCCTTTTTTGAGGCACATGTCATGTTATCAACCTATATTATTTTAAGAGGTGTGAATACATGCAATTGAAATATATTGTCATGAATATACATATTTCAATTATTTTTTTGATTCATTTAATGTCCTTATTTCATCGAGATTATGATTCAAAGTTACAAAAGTGGTATCTGTTTATTTTCTATAGTGTCACCTTTTATTTTGATTGTTTATAATTATTCCCATTAATGAAATATTATTATCCAACTCCCGTGAATTTTTATAAATTTATTATCCTCTAGTTTTTTATGTTCTATCAATTTAATGGTAACATTTTCCCATTATTTTTTACTTATGATAATTATGTAAGGGATTTTATGAAAACATTCCATTGTATATTTTTTAGATTAGAAATCCATGTTCTTTCCAAAACATGTTTTAAAATAATGTTTTTATTTTTTTGATATTATCTTTTACATTTATTTCCAATGAAATGTATTTTAATTATTTTCATGGTTTCCCTTTTAATTATCAATTTCATTTTCAATGGAAATATTTTCAATATATTTTCAAGCTTTCATTATATGTTTTCGATGTGTTTACAAAGAAAAATGTTTTCATAATGCACCAGATTTTAATTTATATGTTTACAAAGATATTTTGAAATAAAAATGATTAAAAAATTCATTTTCTTAAAATATTTTTTCAAATAGGAAAAAAAAAATTATCATGAAATTTTTTTATTTAATTCTAAAGCATTTCATTATACGAAATAGATTTTCGAAAATGTTTTATGAATGTGATTTTCAGAGAGTTGATATTTTACTAATGAATTTTTTGGATTACTTTTTTTAAAAACCATTATCTATCAAAGATAAGACCCTTTTAAATATTTTATTCATTACTGGTTATATTTTCCATGTACACCATTCTTATTCTTCCATGGAATGCATTATTTTTATGTTGATCATGATGTTTTTTACACCTATTTCCCTTAAATAGGTTATATGCATTTAAAAATAGTTATTTTCAATGGTCATGATTTGAAAAAATGATTATGAAACCTATCTATTTTCAATAGGGTTGCGTATTAGGATATGTTTATGATAACTCTTTCATTAATTGGGTAATTATATTGGGTTTTTGAAACCCATATATTTTAATAGGGGCTGATATGATGAGAGTTTAATTATCTTGTAGAACACATATTTATGATTCTATTATGTGATCGGTGGGATCAATGTATCCCTCCAATGAATTGATAACCATTTATACTTCACGATAAAATGAAGGGAAACTAGTCGACACGATTGATCCACAAGGGGAATAAGTGGAAATAAGATCCACTATGTGAATATGGGGAATCCCAATAAACTATGGAAAGAACGCATATCCTGGTCCACTATAATGGATAGACTAAAAATGGGGATCATGTTGTGTCCCACAAATTAGGTGGATATCCCATGAAATTCCCTAATAAGTCTTGGAATTGATTCATGACTTATAGGGAATGATTTTATATGCTTATGTGTCTGTCACAAATCCCATGTCTTACTGCTATATTTTTCTTTCATAGATTATTCTCTTGATTAACTTATGATTCATGTCTTATGAACATACAATATTTATTCCACAACTCAAGAATTTTATCTCTGATATGCAGGGTTTAATCATCCAATTTTTTTATCATGTTCTCAAACCCTTATGTCCTTTTTATGCTTATGTATCTCTCATATTTTTACACTTACTGATAATTTGGGCTCTCCCATTCTTATGATTCCTATCCCTAGGTTATGAGCAAAGGTTTTAAGTAGGAGAAATAAAGGGGGAGATCATTAAAGGATATATTGATGATATTTCACCAATATATAATAATGTGTTATCTATTTCAAATTTCATTAAAATATTTGGTTCCTCAAGCATTTACTTTTATAATGTGCTAAATATTCATCTAAGATTATGTTGTATCCATGTATATAAATCCCATGTCACTATATTTTGACCCATCACATATTTATTGCATTATAATGGTTAAAATTTCCATAATCATGTTCTTAATCAAAATATATTATTACATAACAATTAGTTTTATCATCCAGGTACATTTATTCTTATAGGTAAATATAGTATGTGTTATCTGAGGTAACAATTTTACTTCCATTTATTTCTTCATAAGTTGATGTTTTATTAATAAAATAAATGATGCAGATTTTCAATAAAGGTATTTTAATTAGTATAACCGTGTTTAATAATCTTGGGTTGAAATTATGTGAACAAATGGTTTTTAAAGGGGGTGAATGTATCATCATATGTTTTAAATAAGGAAACACCACGTTTAATTTTGTAAATGATAGTCAACATCGAGCTTATATGAACAACCAAATATTTTTATGGTTCTATTATAACCTATCCATTATAATGGTGTGTATGATCAAGATTAAAAAATTATTAAAAATATTTCTTACAAATATATATAATGAATTAATTTGTGACCAAATTAATTATAAATGAAAATAAATCCCTTTTGAAAATAAAAGGTTATCTTTTTATAAAAAAATATTATAGTGAACCCAAGTGAATTTTATAGCCTTAAAATTAAAAAATCAGGCTTGTAAGATTAAATCAGTGAAATATATATATATAATAAATTCAATATAATGCTTAAAATTCATCTTATGCATCTTCATTATATGATTAATCTAATTTTTTGCATAAAAAGATGTTTTTACAAAACGTAGTTCTTCCACATTTTGACTGAACAATTGTTTCAAAATTAAAATTGGACACGTTTATCAATAGAATGTAAAATTAACTTCATTTTTTATAGATCAATGTTTGAATTAACTTATGAGTAAATTTTTTGTATTTTATGAAAAGTTGGATTTTTTATATTTATAGTTAAAAATACAGATTTTTATTAGAAGTTCTTCAATCTTTTCAGGTGTTTATAAATTAAAATTTTATTATTAATAATATTCAATTCGATATTTTTTATTTTAAATAATAGAACTGTGGTTTGTAAAATTTATTTTCTAGTTAAATTTAGTATAAATGTTTTTTATATTTTGAATGGGAATTTTTATTTAAAATTGTTTACCATTCCGTTTCATTAGTTTAATTTAAAATTAAAAACTAAGACCTATTGTTTTATGAATTTTTTAAAATGTTTTAAATATTTTAAATTACAATATCAAGTTATAGTAATTTTTTTACTCTCTATATTTGGTCGATCTGAATATGAGCTTTGGAAATATATGTAATTCCGTGACTAATAGTAAATCGGGTAATTAAGGATAAAAATAATATGATAAGGATAATAAAAGTTCAATAAACAATAACCATATTTTATAGGATGATATATTTTATACATTTAACACCTTATCTTAAAATTTGAGTTATTTAATAGAAATTTTTCCATGAAAATGACTTTGATAGTATTTATATTAATGAAAATGTAAAAATGTCACATTCATTGTCTTAAACATATCTTATGTGTCCACAAGGGTAAAAGGTTTGTGAATAATAAATATAAGTATATGTTATCATCTTAATAAACTTATTTTCTAGATATTAATTTATTTATGACTTTGGGGGCCATTTGGATGAGGTTATAATATTTATAATATTTTATTTAAAGAATAGAAAAAGATGCCACATTAATATTTTTAATAACTCTATAGTTCTTAATATACAATCATTGAGAAGCAATAATTTAATATAGATATTATTTTTACATATAAATTATTTATCTAATTTTTTTTAAATTTTAGTGAATAAATAATTACCTTATATATTTATACAATAACGATACACTAATTATTTTGTTATTGAAACATTCAAATAAATGATATTAAAAATCTGAATATTAATATAAATTGTACTAATTAATGTTATATAATAACTTTATGTATTATTATGACATATTAGTGTTGTATTGATTACTTTGGACTAAATTTATCTTGTTGAATTGATTTTCTTAAATGAAAATATTTCATCAACATAAATTTTTTTTAATTTTTTTATAATTCATAAAAAATATTTTAAAAAATGTCATTATTTGTTTTGTCATAGATTTCATTAATTATGAAATTACGTTATTTTTGGGAATTTATAATTAAAATTTATCACATTTTAATATTAAATAAATTTTTACCACAATAAAATTAAAATTTGTTAACTAAGGTCAATACAAATGATGAGGATTAAAAAAATAAAAACATTTAATAAAAATTATTAGATGATGATTTTATTATCTTATCCCGTATTATATACTAATCCATGTTCATTTTTTGGTGTTTCTATTGAAACATTATTTATTATAATTTGATTATTTTGAATATCTCTAAGGGTCCTCCACATCTTAATTATAAAATGGTACTCTTCCTTCATTTAATTTGCCCATATAATCCTTATAGATAGACCAAAATATATCCATTTATCCTATAAACATCATTTTTAATGATCTATATGTTATGGTCCTTCCATAATTCTAACCCTAGATCCCATAAGAAGATATTAAATGATGTTAATTGAAGAGGAGGTAATTTTCATTATCTATTATTTCAATATTCTTTCTCTTCCACATCCTATTAATATATCATTTCCATAATAAAGTAATAACTATGGTATAAATTTTTATAATATATTATAATGATTACAGAAATACCATATTCCATCATTTATCTATCCTATGAAGAAATAAACACTACACTTGTGTACACACAACATAGCATCTCCACGTAGTGATGTGATTTGTTATGAATCACTAGATTACATGTATGATTTTAATGATGGAAATAATGGGTATATATTATAATTATAACCTTATATAAATTATTTATATTCATTATATAATCTACTTCATTATCATTTCAAATAATAATGGAATGATATCATCCCTTGTTTGTATATATGGCCTACAATCTCCATGATGCAACAAAATCCATTTTCCATGTTCATCATTAAATAATGGTAATAAAACTATATTAAATATTAAGAATGTTATTTATTACATTAATATCACTCTATAAGGGATGTATCTATATGCAATGAAAAATAACAAGGACGTTTAGGATAAGGCAGTTAACAACTGAAACATGTGAAATAATGAAATACTATTAGAAACTGATGATAATATGTTATAAGAGGATCATGTATAATATAATAATTATTAACATATTTATATAAAAGTTTAATAAAATTCATTACACCATTATTTGGGAGATTTTAACTTATTTTAAGATGAAAAATTAGTGGTAATGGACTATTTATCTTAAAATCAACATTTTAAATATTTTGATGATTTATTTTCTAAATCATCCTCCTTCATATACTTGTTTTTTTAATTATTTTTTCAATTTTATTTATATGAACCATAATGTTTTAAAAAGGTAATTTATGAATTTATCTCTCAATATTTTTTAAAATTGAATTCTTTTATGATTTTATATAAGGGAATTTATTTTTTAAAATTCATCTTTCCGTGTTAAAATTTAATTTATTACAATTGTTTTTATCATATACGAAATGATGGAAATTTCCCAATTTCATAATTATTTATTATTTTGAATCTAACAGTACATGTTTATAATTTTATTTTCAAATAAAATTTCTTCATATATGAGTATTTGGATTTGTAAAAATTAAAATGAAATTTCAAAATGAAAATGGTATTTTCCTCAAAAATGTTTATTTTATAAAAGCAATATATTTTATTTTTATGTTATGGTTCCATGGAATTTCTATATTTTTTGGTGGTTACATGATAAAATTAGGTTTGGTGATCCCATTATTGATCCATAATTCATTATTTAATGACACGTATTTATCCAGTTAAGTTTTGATAATGGGATTAGGGTAATATATTATGATCTTCATTCCATGTTTAATGATAATGGTTACTCCTGATGTATCTGGGATATCTAATTTATAAGTAAGATAGATATGAAAATTATTAAACATGTTACATTTTATTATTTATGTATTCATTAAATGGTTTTATGGTAAAATTATCATTCCATATGGTAAGTTAATGAGCATATGTTTGACATATAAATGTTATAAATTTTTGAAAATGTCTTCATTCAAGGACTAACATTTTCTTTCATTCCTTTTTATATACCATATTGGGAATTCATATCACACACCATGTTTTAAAATTTTTTCCATTGGGGATATGGTTAGATAAGAGAGTGAAGGATGTCAAGATGAATGTTGAGAATATGCGTCATGAAAAGAAATTTTGTTTTATTTATAAAGGGTTTTTGTTTTGTTGGAAAAATGGATAAAATGTATTTTTCTTAAACTATAATGTATGGGTTTACTATGTAAGATTTTGACATTATTTTATAATACTCTAAACCTAAATTAATTTTGGGAACGACAATTAATTATAGTATAGAGTCACTGGAATATTTAATTATTAGGGATGATTCCCCACATAACACCTTTTCCTCAAATAGACGATGAATATGCACATAATATGACAATCACATAAACAATTTTAAATGTTTTGGTTAATTTTAGTATAAATTAGTAAGAAGGATGAGTGAAACACATGTTATTGAACTTTATTGATGAGCATATCATATTCCACTATTCGATATTGATAATCAAATAATATGTCACATTTCTTGGTATGGTTGTACAATTCCTAGATTTATCTCAATAAAGTACCCAAAAAGAATAATTATCATGTGATAATAAAATTAATAACTTAGTAAAATTGAACCGATTATATGATCAATAATATACCCAACAACCATCGAGTGGCTGAACCTAGGGTCTAAATGAAGAAAGGTATCAAATTATGAAGGCTCTCATATAAACTATCTTTTCACCCTCCATGAGTTATGATTTAATATAGAACATTATCCTTAGTGTTGTGAAGAAATATTGTATGACAATCTATGTGGAATTCATATAATTTTATCTGATAGAAAAAAATTCACACTATGCCTCATTAAATTATTTATCTTTATAAGATGCCCAACCCATAGTTGGGCTTAAATGTCATCATAAACTAAATATTTTCATGATAACAATCAATTATCGATAAATTAATGTTATAAATTGAGAAGATAATAATAATCTCACTAAATTTAATATATATATAACTATCATGAAAATTTAATAAGTGAAAATTCAACTTTTTTATAACATTATAGATTCATATATTTTATAGTACATTAAGAACATACTAATAAAAAAATATATAAGAATTATTTTACCCATATTTTATGTTATATACAGCTATAGTGAAATTTTTATTGTTATATTTTTAAGATTTTCTTAAACTCAATACATCACTATGTAATAATATCCACTTATATTTTTTAATATATGATAAATCATCCCAAAAAAATTATTTAATGTTTTATAATCTATGAATAAAAATTATTTTAATAATAGTGAGATTAGGATTCATAATTCACATAATTAACACTTTAGACAATAGTTTAGAACATATAATGTTATAATATATATTAATTTTAATTTAAATAAATATAATTATTTTTAATATCTATATTATCATTATATAGGAATATTTTCATTCATATATTTATAGGAGATTATTTAGTATCAACTCTAAAGGTACGTCAATACATTTAGATCATTCATTACAATTATACCCAACACACTATTTGGATATTTGGTGCCTTTAAATTTGAATTTGACTATTATTATCCTTCCATGAATTAACTTCCAATAATTAACTTATATATAATATTGAGTAAATTTTTATCAGGCTCATTCATATTATAATAAAAAATAAAACAAAAAAACATTTTTTTAAGTGATTAAAAAATCATATTCACAAATTGATCAAGCCTGGTACACTATCCTAGTCTCTTGATGCCATTTATGTACCCCCTCATATAAAGAAAAAGAGTTTATATTGACATACCTTCAGCCATCTTCTATGGAACATTTTCTTTAAATGATTTATATCTCTCTTGTATAGATAATTTATGATAGAATAATGTTTTTTTCTATATCATCACAAAATAATTAATAATAAAATGTCAATTTTGAATATTAGGATCTAAATAAAATCGTAATTATAGAGAATTTGAGATAATATTTACTATGATTCATATAATAATTTCATTATCATCTTGAATAACATCATTAATAAATCTATTATATATTTTGTATGCTTCAATATATATATATATTTCTTTCATGTGAAAAATTATTGTGTTCTTTTACCATTCTATAATGTATTTTCTATTACATATGTCAATTTTCAAGACTAATCTCAAAATCATGTTCGATGATGATGATTAAATTTTATATATAATTAATTTCTTTATTTTATGATTATCATGTTAAAAAAATTAATATGGATGACCATAAATATGATCCCACTAATGTAATAATCCCTTCCAAATTATATTTTATCTATTAGTTGGAATTCTGTTATGATTAATTAATACTTTGAGTCCATATTTTTATTTCTTTAATCACATATTTTTTTAGGTATACCATTATGTCAACAAATTTTTATCATAGATTTTTAAAAAGAAAAATCATTTGATAATCCATGATATTAACTATCCCAACTATATTCCACTAATATCTTAATATAATGGGTTTTAAAGCTAATAATAACTCAATTTTCATTGCATGTATAATTACATAATATTATTTAGCATAATTATATTATTAATTCCTTAAAAATATCAATGAGAACTATATATTCACAATACCTTTCCATTTATATTATCATAGTATTTACATGTATATTTCTTTACAATGAAACACAAGTATAGTATTTTAAAGGTTTTTAAACATCGGATCATATTATCTGATGTATTCCCTATATGCAAGGATTCTTCAAATCAATTAATTTTTGTATCTTATATTATCAACTAAATTATTTTGTTCTAAACATATTAACGTGTCATGTTTTATAATCATCACGATTTTTGTTATTTTTACAAAAAATAAACCCAAATATTATATATAAAAATTAAAATGTATTTCAATATTACGGTACATGGAACATTTTCATATAATGTTTATAATAATAATCAAACAAAACCCCCACAATATAATGTATGGTGAAATATATCTATAGCCTACTTTTCTAGAAAATGATTTCTTTCATTTGTCAAGGGGAATTCTAACATAAAACCCCACTATCTACATGTCAATAAATAAAAGAAATATAAATTCTATTACAATTTTATCACCAAATTTGTATATATCACAACGGTGATTTTCTATCATGATTACAACCCAAAAACTAATCATTTTCATAGTTAAACACTTTTAAATCTTCTGTGATACATAATATGTAAATCCAGATTCACATGATATCGAATTTATAAAATTATAGCAATTATTTTAAGCTGATGTATATATTTATGCATAATATAAAAACTTCATATAATTTAATTAAATATACAATATAAAAAACTAGTTACACAGTAGTGTAATAAATTCATAAATGAGATATATATTTCTGAACAATTATGAAATGAAAAAGTATTGTAATATTATAGTTATATAAGTTTTATGGATATTTAATGAATAAAAAATATCATCATTTCACATTATTTCCAATATTATGAACTTAATATTATTAACTTATACGATATTTACTATGAAACCCATTAGAATTCAAATATAACATACTTATGTAAAATAAATATTTTTATATTCTAGATTAATATTTCATATTCTATGAAAAAATAAACCTATGATAAATGTATTAAATATAAGTTTCTAAAACAATGATCATATTCATAAAATATCTTATTGATGATATTTAAAAAAATTATAAAAATAGTACAGTTAATATAACAATTTTATATTGGTTTTTATAGAAATTTAATGAATTAATATAAATTTTATTATATATAATCTTATTTTTTAACTTTTGAACACATTATGAATTTTAGGATAATTTTGAAATAATTAAATTATACTAGATTTATAGTTTCTTCCATGTAAAATAAGTATTTTTTTAGGAATATTTAATTTTAAATAATCTATTTCTTAAATAAATCATAAAAATTATATATATATATATATAATAAAAATCTTCGTGTAATATTTTTTATAATTTATAAACACTTGTAGAGGTATACATTATTTTCTGAAATTAAATAATAAAAAGTAAAACAATCAAAATTAAATCATTATTTATTATTTAGTTCATATAATCAGTAGATGTTGATTATCGTATCACTATTTAGAACTGAATCTTGTCTATGTTAGAATTAAGACATTATAATTTATTTTAGGTAACTACAAAATTATGTAATTATTTATATAATATACTATGATATCATTATTTCATACATTATTACCCAATAAAAACTTATGATTATAACTATGTTCCATGTTATGATATTCTAAATAGAAAATAGTTATTTTTATTACATTTATGATATCATATTTCATAAGATTGTATATAATTATGAAATAGAATAACACTAGATCGAATATATTAGTGATTTAGATATTTCAAACGTTGTATTAATAAATACCTTTTATTTTTTAAATTCCACGTTATCAAATAAAATGAGAATGAAAATATAATCCAATACCATTGTTCAATTTTTAGGTGATTGATAGCATATATACATGGAAATATATTAATGTAGAATCCAAAAAACACCAATTACCTTCCATGAATATAAAATCAAAATAAACAAAATGTGAATTAATAAAATTTCTCTAATATATTGAATAAATAAAATTATATTTAAAAAAGATTATAAATGATCTTTATTTGAAAAATTTATGCCCCATTGAGGGATATTGATTGGTTTTATAAATATCTAATAAATTGTGAAGTTTTTATTTGAATCCATTTATTTTAGTGACTTTAATAAAATTCTTGATGTAAATAATATATGCATTTTTTAGATTCAATGAAGTATATTAAATACAAACCCCTAACTATTAACTGATTCATATTTATAATGCATTGGTGGGGGATCATTTTTAATTGGTTATATTTTTCACTATAATATTCTTTTGGATAATAATTCAACCATGGGATATCACATAATGTTTTATAATGAATAAGATCTTCCTATATTTGGGAATTTTCACTAATTATTGTTGAAGTTTTTATTTTATCTCCATTTATTGAGTGTATTTTTTAGTGGATTCTTTTGGATATATAATTTAATATAACCTTGTGAATAATTTTGTATCAATTGGTGTTATATTGGGTATGTATAGGGAAATTGTTTATGGGCTATGAAATTCTCTATTTTTAAAAAAACATGGTCACCTAGATGAGTTTTTCATGTTTAAGATACCCTTTTATAATTCAATAAACACTACGATGTAGGGGCTTGAAAGAACTCCTATTATGGTTACTGATCCAATGGATGTGGAATAGGATAAGATGTGTCTAGGTTTTTTGAATGGAATGTAAGAAAATATGAGTGAAATAATAAAATTCGAACCAATGGATGGATGAGGACTCATGAATATTGGTAAAGTATGAATATAAATGTTTTAGGGTATTTGTGCTATTATCATCTACTAGCATGTCCTCTATACCCAATCCTCAACGTAGACACCCAATGATGGAGCTAAGGTAGTGTTAAAAGGATATGTTGTTTCAAGAAAATGATGGTGGAAAACTAATTTGATGAATAATAAAGATGACATACAATATAGAACGATTGGTCTTAGAGATTTTTATAAAGTGAATCATGGTTCTAATGAGATGATTTCTTCAATATTTGAATGGTAACTCATGGTCTGGACATTTAATCTATGTGATGGTCATGAAATGATTATTGTAAATGACAATTGGGTATTCAAGTAGTGAAATTGAAGATTGGTAATCCTAATGTATAGAAATAATATTCCATGTCACCAAGTTTTTTAAAACTGAAGAAACATATCTACAATGATAAATATTTTCAACTCCATGGTTATAAGTAAAAAAACCGCTTACAATGACAAGCTTATAGAACCTACTGGGAACCTATCAAAAAATCTGGATGGATATGTATTGAATCTCACTAGATTAATCATATTATTCCTAGTAAACTAGGATATATGACTAATGATGGATTTCGTGTTATGTCATTTATACATATAGTATTAAAAATTATCTTAACTCCTAAATATCAACTGGATTTTACTCTAGAAACAGATGAGAAATCATTTATTAGACCAAATTTTCTCAACAATACTTATGGGATGAAATGCAATGAATATGGTCCTGTATTTGATCATTTATCTAACCAAGTTAATGTATGAAAATATGATGAACATTAACTAATTTTTTTATTTATTTTGTTACACATGAAAAGTGGTATAAAATTTAATGGGGATACTACTAAAAAAATAAGAAAGGATATAAATTCAAATTTGGGAATATATGACTGACATATTTTAATTGTTGAGGTTGAATCCTTGAAGTATATGGGGGTGATTTATCTATCCTTCCTTTTAAATATTGAAATAATGTTGAAACATTAGAATAATTCATGTTCAATGAGAACATATTGATGCATGTCAACCACTAATCATAAATTTAATTATAATTTATGATGTAATATATTAACACAAATGAATTTGACATTCATTAATTTTAAAGAATTGAGAAGGTTATACGAAAAAATAGAAGAAGACACCTCCCCTAATATCGTCTTCAAATTATAACTCCATTCTTCCACATATTCCCATACAGGAAAGGACATAATATCAATGTAATGAGGATATGAGTACTAAAAAACTACATCTTCAAACATTAGGTTGACTCTTACTTATCTAATTGGGAGGACCCTAAATTTTAAGGATCTTAAATAATCATATTTGCTTGGTGATAATTCACTTATAAAAGTTGAAGAAATTAATATGTTTATTTACCATTAAAAATATGATATGATAATTGAAGTATCGATATTATAGAATGTATCCATTAAATTAATAGAGGATGATTATTGGGGTATGAAAATATCCTCAAAATGGATCGTCTAATGATGAACTGAGTAAATCCTGACTAGTCTGCATAGATCATGGAGCTTATCCAATAGGGGTAAAATAGGTGTATATTGTTTTTAATTATTTAGATAATTTGGAAGATGATTTAATTTACAATAGTGAATACTTGTTTCTTTTCATCTGACAATTTTGGATGGTGTTGGGTAATATCTTATGTGATGGTTTAATCACTATTTACAAATGTTTCCATGTGTGTGCTTTAATATATTAAATTTTTCTAGACCATCGATATGGATTTTCACATCAACTATTTGAGCTATTCTTTAGTATTTAACAGTTCATTTCAAATTATAACATTTAATTTTAACAGTTTAAACTATCTATGATTTCATTAATTGATAAAATGTTACTATAATAAAAATAGATATTTATAAAAATTTTTCCATGCTATATAAATTTCTATACAATGTTACAATACCTGTATATTATTCAAAATCATAATTCTTCTCTATGTCATACATTAAAACTATATCGTACAATATGATATCATGTATGTAGGGAAAATTTCCACAAATAATAATTTTATGCATATTAATCCATACACTAACACATTATATTTTCATGGATTTATTCAACTTATTCATATACAATATTTAATTATGTTTTTAATTAAATTCATCAGTAATTCAATTTCATACCTCCTTTCTATGATTAAATAATTTTATAGTTCCTATGATTTATTTCCACGGTATTACTCCACCCACTAAATTTTTATATTTTGAAAATAAAATATTATTCTTGAAATAATGAATAGGTTTTCAACTATTTTTAGATTGATAATTTAGACTATATAAAGGGTTAGTAATTTGAATTATTTTTTGTTTATTTAGTATGTTAATAACAATAGATTGATTTATTTCTCCTCCATTCTAGCTATTTTAAATTTAGTTGTTGTTCTATTTAGTTACTAAATGATCATTTTTATTAGATAATTTTTTTTATTCATGGAATTATTTTCAACAGTTATTTCTATTTTAAACCTTAACAAACATATGTGGCCTTTAGAGATCGATGAATAAACTTGAGGTAATTTTTAATCAATGATAAAAGTACAAAAGTGATTAGTAAGGTTGGATAATTGTAAAATGGTATCACATACAATGATTTAAATTAACTATTATGTTTCTTGATATACACACATATGTGGTGTTTTAAAATTGATATGTATGTGTAAAAAGTTATAACTAAGCACTTTATATAAATCATTTATTGTGAAGGGAAAATGTATATAAAAATAGAATTGTTTATATATAGTTGGATATTTTGTTATTATCCCAGGATGTTGGTTACTACCATGATGAGTTATAATGGGAAACTAACCAATGTATCCATAGAGAAATTAATGGATATTATATTATGTAGTCATATAATTAAAAAATTATTTATTTACTGGTCATGTTGTTTAATGTATTTTTATATAAATTTAGTTTTAAAAATGTTTTCTGATGTTTGGGAAGGTATTTAGATAATTTATTAATGGAAAATATTAAATTTAATTGATATCATTAAACCATAAAGGATTATTTTAAATAATTTAATTACTATGGTATTGAGGTTGTTATGATATTATTTAAATTGGTTTTTTAAGGGGTTTAATTTTTTTAAATGATTTCATTGAAACTGTTTTTTATGAAATTTTATAAGAAAAATAATTAGAAAAGAAATTCATATTTTAAAGGGATTTAATCCCAATAGTTGTTAATTATAATGATGTTATTTATTTTTTCTTGATTCACAGAAAAAATATTGAATATGATTATTAGATTAGTATTATTTTTTATAGTAATAATTTCTTATTATTTTATAAATGACATGTGATAAGTACATAATTTTTATTTTAAAATATTAAATGGGTTTAAGTAATTTATCCATGAGCGTAGAATTATTCTTTTATGATATCTTATCAATTGGAGGATTAACTATCCACAATATATTGATTATGTCTGATTACACTTGAATGTTTTATAGGTAAATCCATTTTATAAGTTAGGGTATTGTTTGGGGGTTTGGATGTTAAGGATTTCTTAAAGGGGATAAAATTCATCTTTGAATTATTTATTACATATCATTACCTGGTTTTCGAGTATTTCATATAAATTATGGAGGGATCATTACATAATTTTTTATATATAATTATTGGAGGACAACATTATAATGACTTTATCAAGGTTGTATTTCATTAGCGATTTTGTTAGATATTTTAGTTAGTGGATCAACATTAAATAATTATTTGATTTTTCTTGTATTTTTAGTAGGTTAGGTGAATTTATTTGGAGTACATTTCTTGTTTCTATAATATAGAACATTTTTAACTATAATTGGTAACCCATGATAATATTATATAGAGGATAATTGAGATATGGTATCGTTTATATGTTAAATTATATGTTATTTTATATAATTCGACCAATGTTATTAAGGTAGAAAAGAATGTGACTATAGTGGGTGATAACCTGGTTTAGGTAGGGATAACATCACTACCCCCTTCAAAATAGTTATAAGAGATTTACAGGGAACATAATATGAAATATTGTGAATTTCATCAAGGAAATACCTAATAGATTTTTTTATGTTTTATTTCGTATTGAGGGTAGAGTAACCAAGGATGTTATCAATATGGAAGAATGAGACACATAGTAAAATAATATCCTTATGAACAAAGGGAATTTTCATGATGTGTTATGTTTGGATATATGATGTTGTTTTTGTGATTTAGATTATGAAGGATCTATTTTTTCATTTCCAACCAGACACTGTGATTGATTATTGTTTTAACCAGGTCCAAGAATGAAATTTTTGGGTGTAATCAAAATAATTATGATGAAATTTAATAATATTTATGTAAAAAAAGTATGGGATATTAATATCATTGATGTATGAAAAAAAGAAGGTCATGGTCGGTATTATGACAATAATAGGTACACATTCGATAAAAACTACATTAATATATATATTTATTAATATGAGAATGTAAAATTATTTAATATATATGTGTTGTATATTATTTTATTATTGATGAAGAGATAAATTCAATAATATATATAGTATATTACACCATTGAAAATGGTGGAATATATATTTATGTATATATTATGTTATATTATGATAATTTTTATAAAAATATTACATAACCCTTTTGGTCTTGAGATGGAAATGTATGAACTCATCAGTTGAATATATTAATTATTGAACATTAAAAATCATATTATTATGTTTGATCATAATGTTTAAATAATTTTATATGATTGGAGTACCCACACTATCCATGAAAAGAGGAAATTAATGAAAGGTTATAATGACACATTGTTTGTGGGAACAATGATTCATATTATCTGTTATCTGGGCAGGATCATGAAATAGTAAATTCAAAAGATCCAATCGAGTTAATGGTATTTGAAAAATTTATCCTAATATTTTATCAAAATAATTTTATTGAAAAATTGAAAAAAAATATATGAAAATATATATTAATTCATTTCTAGGAACATGACTAATATCTATTTAATCCTATCACATTGATCATGTGGAGTTAATATAATTAAAGTTATAAATATAAAACATAGAGGATTGTATATTTGTTTAGAATTTTATTTAACCATAGTAAACCACTATTCCATTTTCAATGACAATTAATGTTATTCTATAAGGACCTATTAATTATAAAAATATGAACTATTTGACAGTAAATAATAAATAACAACTTCCTCAAAATTAAATTATTTATTAATTCAATGGATGGGAGAAAATGGGATTTGATGATTGGTATTAGATTGAGACGTCCTTAGATACAGGTGATGGATGATAATATTCTATAGATTGATATTTAATATTGAAATAGAAATTATGAGTCTTTATTAATTTTATTTAAGGTATATATAAGTCCTATAGTCTTTATGGATTTGTTGAATTCTATTTTTCATAAATACCATAATTAATTTGGGGATTTGTTTAGAATAAATATCTATATTTTAATTTATGTAATTAAGACATGAAACACATCTAAAAATCATCTTTGATACTTTTATGATACTCCAATTAAACTCAATTTATTCTATATTCTATTTTAAAATCTAATAAGTGTATTTCCCTAAATAAATTAGTCCTAAAATAATAATAAAAATAGACCATGATAAATCCATGTTCATGGTGTATTTGGAAATATCTAAAAATATTCATAATATTTTTTGATTTCTGAATTAGTATATATATTATAAATAGTTTATTTAATATTTTTTTCAACTTTAGCAACATTTTCTAAAGCACTAACCCCTAATGGTGTAGATTTAATGTTGAATATGATGGGATAACAATATTTTAATGAAATATAGACAAAATATTACTCATATCTAGAGAATATTTTATCAAAATATAGTGATATATTAATAGTATTCTCAAATATATTAATATAATTTTTGGTATGCATTATCCGGACAATAGAAAGTATTTAGCTACAAGGATTGAGAAAATTGTAACTAAATTAGAAGAATTATTGTATATGATTCTTGGAATAGATTGCTATTATTCATGCTTTAAAATTTTAAATACATAAGACAATAGGTGATTGATTAATGTTTTATATAGAAATTACATGTTGAATATATATTTTTTATTTATAGTACTTCTAATTTACTAAAATCTGTGGGTTAATTACCTTTAGAATTTTGAATTTGAGTAATCTTGGACCCTGGGAATGGGAAATATTATAGAAAAATCATTTAATTATTACATTTTAGATTCTATTGTTAATGTATGTATATAACCAAAGATACTAAATGGGTGTATTGGAAATTTTAATCTTGAGATGGAATTGTATGGAGATGTTATGATGTTTTCTTAAAAATATTTCACATATGTATTGGTATATTAGTTGAATGTGGGAAAACATCCAATTCATAATGAAGGATGATATAATTCCTTAAAAGTATGAGAAACATTATATAAATAGACACTTACATTTAAATAAATTATATTTCAAGATTAGAGTGGAAATATTTTTTGATTTTTCTGCATTAAATTATAAATTATTTTCATAAATAATGTCATGTTATTTATCAATGATATACCATAATATATTATGATTTAATAAAAAAAAATCTAGTTTCCTAGGATAAAGAAGTGGATATCTATTTTTTTACTGATGTTTTATTTTGAAATATTTTAAGTATAAGAATCAATGACTGGTTGAGTTAATGAAATATTTTCATATAATGATAGAGATATGGGGGAATATTTTAATATAAATAATAGTTATTATATTTAGTAGTCTATGAAATCATGATGTTATTGTAGTAGTTATAGATAGAAGCCAAACAACCACACCCAATGATGGTTCATTGATTATAACCTATAATTATAATATTATTCAAGAGAAGGAGAAGAGGATCAGAATGGATAATGGAGGAACCCATATATAAGGAATTTCTCTTACAAAAATAATTTCATGATATATTTTATTATGTACTTCCAAATATATATTAGAAACATTTCATTAAAAAAATTTCATTCTGAGAATTATTAACTACCTTATGAACTTCACATGATAACTATTAACTAACTAGATAATAGGTTTTATGTCCATATGCATCTTTTTTTCATTGAATGTGTTCTATATACCACCTCTAAACCTCAAAATGTACGTACTAGCTACCATTAGTTACATAATGGTGTTACATTTTATAAAATTCTCCCACTACCCTTCATATCTAGAAGAACCTAAAACAACATTATATATTTCCTATATGTGAAAATTAGTTTAAAAGATTTTTCTATACATAGTACAAATATAAAACAATTTGTAACATAATATATGAATTTTTTTATTAAAATATAATATGAATTGATCCTGTTTTAAATAAATGGATAATAGTCAATTCAAAATTTCTACATTTTGATGATTAATAATTAAATTTGAAAAAATATTTCTCTTTGTAAAATAATTGCCTACAATGTTAATAAATTAATCCAAATTTTATATTATTGTTATTATAATAAATTATTGTAAGACATGTGAACTAAAATATTAATATTTTATAAATTAGAAATTATAATAGAATAATATCATGAACACTTAATATAAAAATAATATTTTTAATAAATATTATTACTTATATTTTTTATTATCATTTAAAAATATATTAAATTTAGAATTTATTTTGGAAAAAATAACCATCATTGTTGTGTTTTAATAGATAAAATCATCTTATAATGATTTTTTTTGATTTTTTTGAAAACATTCATTTTTAGGTAAATAGATGAAAATATTGTTACTTCAAATGAACGGACATCATTCACAATATTTTATACGAGTATAAACTATAAAATCATGAGACCTTTTTAATAAAAAATTAATATTTCTTAAGTGAAATGAAAAATTTTAAAAAAAATCATTATCTAAAATCACATATTTAATATTTTCGGATTTAAGTTTGTTCTTCTCTAAAATTGTTTATAATACATTATACATTTATTATTATAAAATTAATTTTTTTCAATTTTAAAATTTAAATAAAACAAATATAATTAAAAATTTGGAATTAATACTTTTTAATAACAAAATAGGGGCCATTATTTTGGTATAATGGATATGTTACCTTAGGTAAAAACAAGTTAACATGATAATAGTTCAAAGGGTAGAAATGAAAAATCTGATATTAAAGAGTTTATACCATGTTCAAAAAATCTATGGGAATGTTGAGATAAGTTATTTATCAAAAATACCTCTTCCATTCTAAATTATTTATCAATTTTGGATACAGATTATTTATCATTGAATTCCAATTATTAAATTTTTTTATCAATTTTAAAAAATTCCTTCTCCTTTCACTTATTAAATAGATACTCATTTCATTAATTCGGCTCACACCACAACCCATTTACATCAATCTAAACATTACCCAACCATATTATAAACATTCGTATCCATGTTAAATATGATATTGTCATCTCTAATGTTTACCCCCTAAATCCATAATAACCTTTTTCATTACATCTCTATATTACATTGTGGTTCTTACATTCATTTGATTGAGCATCATTCATGTAAATTTCTATATTTTTAATTGTTGGTATTTTTTTAAATAATTTATAGTTTTCTAGGCCACCTCATGGTTTTTTCACAGTTAGTGAAACCTATTATTGTATTCCTATTAAACTAAGTTTTTTTGGAGTGCCACAGTTGGATGTATGATTTGAGCACAGTTAGTCCAAACCATGAGGAAATGAACTAAAAAGTTTCAATATTGGGGGGATTATTACAATGTTAGAACATGGGTTTTCAAATAGTTTATCTAAAAAATAGTGATCCTCTTATATCAAAGAGGGGGTGAAAATTTGGAACATAATTTTCAAATACACGTGGCCAAACCATGTGATCTTACTTAATTAACACAAATTTTAGTTTTAAAATCCAAAAACCATGATTTATCCTCACTATTATTTTAATGATATATAATATTGACCTATGATACTCATTTGGAAATTTTGGAATTATCATTAATTTTGGAGTGTGAATAAATTGGTTTTTAATAGTGTCGTATCTTAGAAATTGATGTTCTTTAATACTATTTCTTATTATTAATTATTATTATAGATGAACTATTTTCTCCTTCAGTCAAACCATACACTTGTGTTGCTGATGATATATATGATTTTTGTGACATGGCCAAATCGGAATAATAATATATCTTTCATGGAATTGTATATAATTGTGTAGATTAATGCAGAATGGTTTACATTGTTCTTGAATATTTTTTGGTAATTTAATCCCATCATTTACATAGTTATTGAAAATAAGGAATTGGGTATTTTTAACTATGTTTATTTATTTATCGTTCCTCCTTGCATCATAAAAAAATAATTTACATTGGTGTTGAATTTCATGTAATTTTTTGAGAATTAAAAATTCATTGAGGTGAGTGGTTTCTTAAATATACTTTGTTAAATTTTCTATGAATAAAATCTAATTTGGAAATGGTTTTTCCAAATTATCAAGTGTTATGATTTTTATTTCATAAAAAATACGTGGTTTTGGATTTTTAAGGAAATTTAATTTCCCCTTAGTTTTTTTCCTGAAAATTGAATTCAAAGAATAATTTTATTTATTAAATGATATTTCAAATAATTTTTTATCTTAATGGAATGTTAGTTTCAGATAATTTTTATTTTTAGAGAAGTGATTTAAAATAATTTGGGTATTTTATAAAATTTAATTTATGTAATTTTTTTCTTACACTGAAAGGCATCTAATTATGGGTGAAAAATATCTATTGATATTAATTGTTAGGACTTCGTATTGGTAGAAAACATGTTAATATGGTGTATTATGAAGGGAGGGTGGAATTGGGAAAAAAATATTATGCTTGGAATGTTTTTCCTAATGATGATAAATGATTACAAATATAACTAAACTATAGATATCATGACATTGTCAGGGAATTCACTTATATAGATGTTCTTGTATCCCTTTGAATGATTGTTGGACTAGGTACATTTGGTGCACACTAGTAATGATCATTCACTGAGTAGTAAGGATCCCAGTTATCCTGAAGACTTTTTTCCAAGGAAACAGATTCTAGGATTCCAGTTACTATGGAATTTTTTTATTAATTATTTGGGAATATAAATTTTTTGAAATAATTTGTAGAAAATTGAATTATTTAAATGGATAATGGTTTCAAAAAAATTTCATCAATCATTGGAGTCATTAGAATGGTAACACATTGATAGAACTTAGGGAAAATCAATTTCTAGAAAATTCTTGAGAAATTTGTATATTTGTATTACCATATAATGACATATTATGAAACAATTAGTGGTATCAGACTCAGCTTGTTTTTTACATCCAGGACATACCTTTATGTGTGTATAAATACTAAATTACCTATCATAAGTAATTGTAAGGTTCCTCATAGAGGTAGTAGGTATCCATGTTTGTGGGGAATCTGAGATCAGTGGTGGTAGGGAATTAATAGAGATGATACATACCTTTTTTGAGTACTAGGTTTCAACTATTTTGGTTTGGAACATTTTCCCTTTAACTAATTTCATCATTTCACAATTTGACTTTATATTTTATTATTGGCCTTATTATATATAAATATATAGGGAATTTTAATTTTATTTAGTTTATATTTTTTGGAGAAAATATTCCCAATGGTAATTATTGATTCCCATTATCTATCTATTATCCCATGGGGATTTTTAATTTCCTATGGGACATGTTATGGGCCAACTCATGTGTGTTTAGTGATGACCAATCATGGGTGATGTTAAATTTATATCAATGTGGGATTTTATTTTATAATAATTATTTACTAGTATTAGAATGTTTAAGTTGATATGAGATAGGTTTGTATGGAAAAAAGTGGTAAATGTGGAGGGAGTGTCTATACAATGTGAATTTAAATGAACTTCAATTAACTGAGGGATATTATTTTGTGAGGACCTAAAGTTTAATTTTCATATTACCTCTATTCCTTGATTGTGTTCCCTTGACTCGAATTATGCTTGTTATTTTATTTGAGGTATTATATTATATTTTTTATGCAGTACCATTACCCATTATATACGTCACAAAGTTTCATAAAATGGTACTATGAATGTTCTTCATGGAGGAAACCCAAACTCTCGAAAAAAACATTTTGAATTTGTATTTCATGAATTTTGATGCACTGACCAAAATCTATCCCTATCCTAGATCATACTAAAGAGGTATAACATGAATGTTATAATATGATGATAAATCCTTAATAAACCATTTTCTATATATGGGATGATTGATCCCCAATAGTGGATGACTAGTTTGGGAAGATCGAGTGATTTTTATCATTATAGAAATTAAATATTCTACTAAGGTAAAGTGTGAAACAATTAATTTAGAAGACCCTTGTGTGAGTTAATAGGATGAAATAGTTCATGAAATGATGTATTAAGGATTGGAGTATAATTATTTCAATACTATATTCTTCAAACGTTTCTTTCATTAATTAGTGATGATATAAAATTACAAGGAGTTCTTCATCTATTAGTAGGATTAGTATATTGTGAATGATTTTGCAGACCATTTTATATATTTGGTCCATTTTATCCATAGGTGGTATAGAAAGATATATTAAAGGAATAATGTTTCTAGAAGGGTTTGATCCTAGATAAAAATTTACCATTTTCTATACTAAATAATACCAAATTTTAGGAGGTGGTTTTCAGAGTACTGATGGAATATACAAATTAAGAACGAATATTGTGGATATTTTGATTTACACTTCTATAAAGTGGTAGTTTCAAGGACTCCCACAAAAAAATTGGATGTTGGAAAAATAACACAATGGATGTAGAAGTTCCACTAAATAGTTGGCTTAATCCACACCATCAAAACTAAAGTGAATTTTTTATTTTACATAGTATGATTTTGGGAATAACAGAAACATAAAAAATTCTTGTCTCCCACCATTGATGGGTTTTAACTTATGTGAAAATCATTATATAATTACTTGATTCTATCTATATCATTACACACCTCATTGTGGATGGTGTTCATCAGCCCCTAAAGGATATATATTTATTTTGGATACTTCAATGTTAATAAACATCCAATCACATGACATCTAAATGAAGATTCTACACATAGAGAAGGAGTCTCTGGTAGAATTTAATGTAGTTATATTTATAGTTAGTGGTACTTTTTATATTAATTCATCTTTAGTGAGATATTTATTTTATTATTGTGCCTCCCAATAATTCATAAATACCTAATTTTTAGTTTTCTCAAAAACATCCAATATAAATCATGCATATGGTAATGGAGCTGGAAAAGCATTTTTGGAAGAAGAGGGAGAAATTTTTCTTATGTGACTCATGTTCTTTCTAGATTTTCTATGTTGAAATGGTTTGAGTGTTTTTAGTTATTGACTTGGACCACATTAATGATTTAATTATGGTGGATTTGATGGTCCCCCATTAAGAGAATATTGGTTTTTTCACTAATGTGTATCCTTTGTTGACTAGGATGGGAACTAAAAATTATTTTTGAGAGATTAAAATATATGGTGTAGTAATGTGTGAATTTATCTATTAGAAAATGGAAGGTTTATATATAATTTTTTATATTAACATTGGATATTATCTCTCATTTTGTATACTCCTCTGGTGGTCATGGAATTTCATGAGATGTTTATTGAAATGTTTTTCTGTTATACACTTCAAAGAGAGGTGGATTTCTTAATTGATGTGGGGTAGAAAAACCAATAGATATATATTGCTATTTATCAAATGGATTAAACTAAGTTGAAATATATGAATATTAAATTGGATTATTTAAATAAAAAATGTTTCATTTAACCCAGTTTATCACCATGGGTATCCCCTGTTATTTTTTCAATGAGGATGATTAAACTATTTTTATTTATAATGCTTATCAGAGGATTATAATAGTAATGATTAAAAATAATTAATCATTTCCCAGTACAAATTAATTATTTATGAAGATTATTTAATACATTTAGTTTTCTAAAATTTTCTTGATTATCTGTGTATCACCATTTGAATGGTTTGGAGTAAGATATTATGACTACAACTTTTAAGAATAGGTATGGCCACATTGATTACCGTGTGATTTTTTTTTGAAATTACTATTTCTCCTTCAATTTTATTGGTTTTTACAATCCATATACTAATGAAATACAATGATTCCTTTTTTAATCATTTCGTTGATGATATTTGGTTTTATTTAAAATTTAATCAAGAGCATGGGAGTTACCTAAAAAATTGTTTCAAGAATCAATGATGAGAAATGTCTTTTTCATATATGATGTAAATGAAATTTTCATATTCAGGAGGTTATGTTATTCTGAAAAAAAAATTTAGAAAAAGGAATCATTTTTTATCTTGAGTAGTTTAATTCTATTTTATCATTGTATCACCCAATGAAAACATTAGTGAATTTATGATTCTAGGGTTTCGTGGGATACTATTAGTTAATTAGTAAGGATTTCATGATTCATTCATCATTATAGAATTATATTACCTGATATGTGGTAAAATTAGTTTGAAATTTTATTTCATGGACTAGATTAGATGAATTTTAAAGATGTCTGAACTCATCCCCTATTTTTATATTTCTATTATTAGGATGTGGATTGTTTGTTTCTACGATGCTTCTATAGTAGGATTGGTTTTATTTTAGAATTAGAAGATCATGTGTTGGTATATAGCTCTAAATATCATCAAAATCATGAGATGAAATACCTAATACCTAAACATAAACATTTAGGAGTTATGACTTTTAAAAAGTGTTTATAACAATACATTTTTCTGTAATATTTCTCAATGTAGTCTCATTATTTGATTTTATGGGATATCTTTTATTAGAAAGAAATAAACTAGGATTTGGATATGGGTGGTGTAACTTTAGTTCTCTTAATTTAACATTACCTACACCCATTAAAGGGGAATATTTTTTCTAAAGCTTTAAATAGGAAAGTATCATCTCTGTTTATGATATAGTCAATGAATATGTTGAATACTATTAGATTACATTTTCTATACATCTCAATGAAATAGAATATGTTTTTGGATGTATTATTTTATTGAAAAGTGTATGTATACTCTTCTTGTGTTGATTCTCTTGGAGTAATAATTCGATGATGGGTTTAGGGATATTGTAAAATTTATATATAGTGATACGACCATTAGTTAATTTTCCATCTCTTTAGATGTAATTTTATCGCTTCAAAAGAAAATATTTTATTCTTGTATCCATAAGGAATATTGTGATAATGGATTTTAATTTTCCCATTGGTTCATTCACCTATTCTTTACTAAGATGTATCATTATAGGAAATGATAATTCTAGTGGCCAATTATAAATCATGACATTGATAATTTTGAATCTCATTGTAATACTTTATAGTAAATCAAGGTTGTGCACCCAAATCTTTCTAGTTTTCTCTATAATTTTCTTGTTATTTTATTAAAGTGGGATGATTTTTGAATTTATTTCTTTTTTGTACTATGAAGTACTAAACAATGAAATAATTACATTTGGTTAGTGACCAATTTGTAGAATATGTGTTCCCATTTCATTCAGATTAAAGACACCACTGTGGTTGAGGATTTTGCAATGTTGTACATAAAATAGATTTTGATGTTGCACTGGGTTTCATAATCTATGAGTTAAGATAGGGATGAAAAAATAAGATGTATATTTGGTAAAATCATTCAAGAGGATATGGGTTCTTATTACATGTTATGTATGTTTTACCATCCTCAGACAGATGTAAAGACAAAGTATAGTATTCTGATTTTAGATGATATTCTTCATTCTTGAATCATGGAATCATGATGATCATGGGATATACATTTGTGACATATTTGGTTTATATGTTGCAATGGTTATCATTTATCCATAATAATGGCTGGATTTGGGGCTCTATATTATTTCCCTTGAAAATTCCCTCTTTGATGGTCCAAAGTGTGTGAAACTGTTACAGCTCGATGAATCATGATTTAATAGACATTGGAAAAGGTAAAAATATTCATAAATGATTAGTTACAACTTAAGGTTGTTATAATTCCATTGGTTAAAACTGAAATAGTCCTTAATAATTCTCTATTAGTGACTATGTGTTCTTGAAATTATTACGTCAACTTGGTAAGAATCATATTGGGAATAGGGTTAGTTGACTGTCAAATATGTGGGTGAATTTAAGATCAATAAGTGGATTAAAAAACTAACTTATGTACTATCTTTACCATCTCAGTTGAGTTTTTTCTTGAACCAGATATATCAGTGAACTATAAAGAAGTTAAAATTATGGATTTAATTTAATGGTTCTACATTATATGATTAAAATAGTGGACTGATTTTTTTGGTATTTTGGATCAGATACTAATGAGGCATGGAAGTAGGAGTCTATGATGAGGGGTAATGACCCCATCACATTCTGGGTCAATCATATTCAACATATCATTCCATGGAAGAATAAAATATAGTTGGTATAATTTTCACATCCTTTTATTACATTTATGTGCTTACATTAATTTTATTTGAGTATCATCTATTTCAGTTTTATCATTGGTTTATTCTAGGAGTTAATAAGAAATTTTACTATTTTCAAGGTCTGGGAAAATCCGATGAATGCTTAGGGATAACCACATGGGTCTTCCCAAGAAACTGTGAACCTTGTTTGAAGTCCTAGAGGATTGATCATGATTTATGATTTTTTAAGAAAACCCATGTGAAATTATAGTCAAATCATACATCATGGGACATATGTGTTTCACATAGTTCTTAAATTATCTTTCATGTGTTGTGACTCCACCTGTACCCTATAAAGGGGAACATGGAAAGAGAATAGTTTTATAAAATGTATGGACATATCATGCAACATTATTTAATTAAAAAAATTATTTTCAAATTCTAAAAATCCACCACTTGAAATTGTTCCTCATTTAGTGAATTAAATTCTCGACCTAGTAGACCACACATAGATATTTTTTATCAATATTTTCACTAGAAGTGTAAATAAATTAGATATTAAGAGAATAAGATCTATTAAACTAGAGTTATGTGATTCTTAATTATTGTTATTCAATTTTCTTCTAGATTTTATATTTCCCCCTTAAACGATTCCATAGATAAGGGTGGTTGATTCTAGTCTAGGGGTTGATTCAAAATGTAACTGCATTTATTTTAGATCTATCAAGGAATTTGAAATCAATTCTTAGAACATTTTTTATCATTGTCTGTTATTTGGGAATCATTGTGGTATGTGATCCCTTTCATTACAATTTTTCTAAAATGTAAATATTCTAATATTATTATATTGGTTTAATATTATAATGATCCTCCATTCATTATAAAACCATCATTCTCAATGGACATGGATTCCATATAATATATGTATAATTACATGTGTTTTGAGGTAGTTGGTTTCATAAATGGTCTTTCTTTTATTTACCATGTATACGTTATTTTATTTACAATTATTCAGTATCACAATGAATGTTATATTTTTATGGAAAGTGATCTTCAGGAATTTGTTATGTTGATGGAATGTGATTTCAAAGCATCTATTATTTTTTGGAAAGTGATTTCAATGATCATTGTGAGAAATATTATTTCCTCAAAGGGCGATAAATTTATGTTGATTGATATGAATTATTTATCCTTGGTATAGTTAGATTACATGGGATCTAGTGATACATAGAAGGGGGGTGGAATAGGTATAAGAAAACTAGGAATTATAAATTTTTCTTAGTAAGGATATATGATTACAACTCTAACTAAACTATGGATTTCGTGAAATCAAATGGGGTTTACTTATCATGGTGTTATTCCATCCCTTTTTGTGATTTTTGGACAAGGGGCATGTTTTTCACATTAGTTTTGACTATTAACTATGGTGTGAGTATTATATATATTCATGATATATTGTATCATATGTCATCATTTAAAATTTTCATTTCTATATGAAATGGTTTTTCATTCATCCTTCAATGTATGAGATTTTTTAAATGATTCATATAACATTGAATTATTAGAAAATAAAACGATTTCTTTAAAATTTCTTTGAAAATTTGTTTCTTTGGAATTTTTTGGGAAACTTTTTAATTGAGTGAATTTCCATTTCATGATTTTTTTTTTGAAAAATGTTTTCAAATGAATTTAATTGTTAATAGAGTATAATTAGTTTAACTTATAAATAATTATTATTAAAAAGAGGTTGGATCCTATTGGAGATATTTTCTCACATCATACACAAAACATTGGGTGTATATATATATTGTTTTATATAACATAGTTAAAGTAAATCTACCTCATAGATTTATTATATTTCCATGTTAATGGAGTATTGGAGCTCAGTGCTATCAGGTATCATAGGGATAAGGATTTAATATTTTTTTATTAAATTCGTTAACCTATTTTTTCCCTTGTTTTTTCTTTCATTCATTTTCTCTTTCCACTATTTGTCTCTATATTTTCATATTTTCTGTCACGACCCGTCCTCGGGGCCCGTGTCGTGACTACCCCAAGCCCGCCTTCCATAGGCCAGGGGCTAGCGACTAGCACCAAAGGTGTAAATCCCGATAACTAGGATGGCATTGCCTTTATAAAAGAAAACAAGCACCACAGAGTAAGCAAGCGGAAAAAAGTAAACACCAAGTACAAGTGAAGTGATGAAAAGTAAATGGGCCAGAATACAAACCCAAAATAAAGTACAACTACAAGTGAACAAGTACAACAGAAAAGATAACAGCTGGAAGTACGGAAGAGGCTTTTGGGTCTTCCTCCTCGGATCCTACCTGAAGGGTAGGTACAGATGGCACAGCTCCTGGTCATCCACCATGGATCCTACCTGAAGGGTAGGTACAGATAGCCTCCTCCACACTCTCGCCCGTCAACCTCCTTTTTGTATCATCTCGTCGTGTAGTCCACCTCTGGGTACTGACTCATCGTGTAGTCCACCTCCGAGTACTGACTCGTCATGTAGTCCACCTTCGGGTACCGTCCAGTCCTCGAACACTCGGCCTCCGCCAGCACTGCCTGTCGTCCGCAACAACACAACGAGGTGCGGGCATAGCCCGTGCAGGGGTGAGTATAACGATACTCAGTAGGGACCCTGAGACCCTCAAGGTCTCACTAAACCAACAACGATAACCACAAAGAAGATCTCAACAGATAACCTCTACTTAGGTATATGCCCATACATATACCTAAGTTATCAAGTAACCCATCTCAATCATGAGGAAACACAAGGATTGTGAAATCAATGGATAACCACTACCCAGGTATATGCCCATACATATACCTAAGTTATCAAGTGACCCATCTCAATCATGAGGTAAACACAAAGGTCAAAAGATTCATCTCAAACCAGGATTTTCATTAACGAAACCGTAACTGATGAAGAGCTCCATCTCTGGAGTGTACAGTGGTCCTGTCATGACTCCGAGGTACTGCTCACTAACTTAAGACTGCTGAAGTACTCCTCCTTTAGAGTACCGCGGGTCTGCGACCAACTACCGGGTGCTCCATCCGCTGAGGGTCTGTCGCCAAATACCGGGCGCTCTCCCTAATAGCCTACAGAGGTACTCCTCCGGTCGAGTACCGCGGGTCTGCTGCCAACTACCAGGCACTCCGTCCATCGTGGGTCTAACGCCAAATACCGGGCGCTCCATCCACTGGGCTAGTCGACTCACTCCAAGTCGAGTCGGTCAAGCAGTCGTCAGGTCTCAGTCGTCTACACGGTCTCCGTACTCCGCTCGCTCGTCTCTGGGAGGGTCCGCTCCATGAGCTACAGGTCGATACACAAAGTATCTCAAAGTCCCACGAAGAAGTATCTCAAAGGACCGCCTCGTCATAGGGGTCTCAATGCAACAGACGGCGTGTCAATCGGACGCCCGGTCTGTGAGTTACAAGCCTTTTCGTCCCAGGGGCCCGGTTGGTTTCGTGTGTGAACCAACCCGGCCGTAACTCAACTATACCCCAAACACTCATAGGGTATACTCATAGGGACCGTTTCTCAACGTGATCACCAACGCCGCTGATGGTTCGTCAAACGGACGTCTGGTCTAAAAGATATCATCTTTCTCTGTTCCAAGGGCCCGGTTGGATTTCGGGCACAATCCAACCCGGCTATAACCCAACTGCATCCCCGACCCCCCCCCCCCCCCACCTGGGGTCGGCCGAACCGGGTCAGACCGAACCGGGTCGACCCGACCCGGTCCCACCCGGACGGACCCGGTCCGGTCCGGCCTGGGCACGGCCCGGCCGATCGGACCAGCCTGGCTCGGCTCGGCCGAGCGGCTGAGGAGCTCGGGTGCCGCGGGGCGCAGCCCCCGTGGGTTGGAGGTGTCGTGGCCCCGCGTGGGACCACGCTGATTCAGTGAATGCGGCATGTCGCCGCGTCCCGTGCGGGCGAGCCGGACCCGTGCGGCCGCGGGTCTGCTGGCCGCCGCCGCCGGCAGCTTCTGCGGGCCACCGGAGTTGCTCCGGTGGTCCGTTTTCCATCCCGTCTGCGCCGTTGCCCTCCCGGGTTCCGTTCTTCACTACGGGATCATCAAAATGCCCTTGCGTCACGTTTTGTCGTCGCCCGCCAAATCCTCACAACCACGAAGAACGGCGTAGGGTTTTCGGTCCGTGTTTGTTTGGCCCGCACCCTCCGCGTTAGAATAATAACAACGGGAGAATTATGCAACACATGAAACAGCAATTTTAATAAATTAAAATTGTTCATATGAATCTGGTTCTTTAAGTTTTAAAGAAATGTTCACGGGAATATAAAAGAATTATTCACAACAACCCCTACCTCATCAAGTCGTCACAGCGGGTTCTTCGCGGATTTGATCACCGCGGAAGAAGGCGATCGTCGCGTCGCGGATGGCGTCGCGTCGTCGCATAAGGGCGTCGCGTTGTCGCGGAAGTGCGTCACATCATCGCGGAATACAGTGCGCGTCGACGAACTCCGTGGTTCAAGAACAACATATTTAATTTTAATAATTAAATCTGTGCATTGTTAAAAACCACCAAGGAGTTTAAAAAAAGAAACCCAAAATCTCTTACCTCAAATAGAAGATCGAAGATTTCATTGCGGACGAAGGAACGTCGTAGAAGAACGTCGCGGAAGAGGAAACGTCGGCGTCGTGGCACACGGCGTCGCGTCGTCGATTTCCGTGGTTCGGCGTTCTTCGTCGGAGGCCGGCGTTCTTCGTGTTCTTCGCGTTCTTCACGTTCTTCGCGAAGAAGGGTGGAGGCACAAGAGTTCTGTCAAAAGCCTCCCTACGTGTAATCCTCAAGATGTGGTATTGGTCTTATTTTATTACTACGCCAACAGATTTCAAACTGGTTAAGAAACGAAAAATAGATAAGTAACGACCCATTATTTCGTAGAATTAATTCAACAAAATAAACCGCCCAATTAATTCAACGAAGACAACCGCCCAATTAATTGGTGCGTTAAGAAATTAAGAAAACGCGTCAGTTGACTTTCATAATGACTGGTTTTCGCGGGTGCTTTACTTAGCGGAAAAGAAACGGTGGGGCTCGTGCGGGCCCCACCTCACAAATATCCTACCAAGAGGGTAGGATATTTCTGGATAGCACCCTATTCGCATCGACTCAGCTTAAGCTGCTTTAAGTGGCTTCAAGTGGCTTCCAAATGGCTTATGTGAAATAAAATAAAGTTTGTTGAACAATTTATTTTATTTCTTAACTTTAAGCCCAAAAATTAAAAACCACACCCGAGCAAACGCAACTCTGGAAGAGGCGTTTCTAAGCAATTACCAGCGCTGTGATTCCATCGGTGCCCTCAGAATTTGATTCCGAGCACCGGTTCAAAAGTTAGAAAAACCCGCTCGTCCGTTCACTAAACGTACCAGAGCCAAACTTCGAAAAATGATTCCGGGCACACCGGGCATCGGAATCAGGTTCCGTCAAAAACTGTGGTCTTGTAAAATTCCAAAGAAAATTAAGAAAAATATTTCCTTGGAATTTACGGATCTTTAAATTACTCCCACCACAGGGCTTTACGTCCCCGTAAAGCTTCACTACAAACTTAGGGATACAAAGGCGGTACTGAGCACACATCTGAGCCTTCCGTTCTCATGTGCTCACCTGGAGGTTCTCGTGCTGCCAAAGAAAGTGCACAAGAGGAATCGACCATCCTCCTAGGATCCGCTCCTGTCGATCCTCGATCCCCACAGGAACCTCCATAGAAGTCACCTCATCGCCACCGTCCAGCTCCTCATGGTCGATGATATTCGGAGGGTCGAGCACGTATCTCCTCAGTTGGGATATGTGGAAAACGTCGTGCACCTAGTGCAACTGAAGTGGATGGGTCAAGCGGTAAACTACCTCACCTACCCAGCTGAGGACCTAGAAAGGTATGTTGAATCCTCAGAGATAACTTGCCTCCCTGGCCACATCTCCGTAAACCTCGTCGAGGTGAGACTCGTATAAGGACGTGATGGTCATCCTCGAACTCTAGAGGCCTCCAAGTCCTGTCAGCATAAGGTTTCTGTCGGGCGTGTGCCGTCCTCATCCGCTCTTGGATGACTTGGACCTTATCTAGTCTCACAAGAGTTGCTATGATTTATTCTTTGCCGATAATAGAAATCCGGTCTCATCCCCTGGATGAACCACATTCGTTGCCTAATACAGTCAATCCTGACATGAATGATGCATTCATGCCATGGATGATGTCGTAAGGCCTCGACGTAACTACCAAGAGATCCAACTGTCACTCTCGCCTCCAAGGGTCGAGTCACACTGTCGGCGTCAGTGTGTGGTCACTAGGTCTCCTTCAGTAGAAAACTTGAAAGTGAGGGTCAAGTCAACAGTCTTAACCGGGACCACTCAGTATCACTCAAACAACAAGGACAGGAAAGCAAACTTTACAAGATAAGTGTCTTTTCATTATTGCAGCTCATAGTACAAAGACAGAAAGCAACTACAGATAAACATCAGCAAAACTAGAAGCAACAGGATTAATAGCCTCCAGGTTGGAAGCTAGTCCCGCTCCTGTCCATCTGCTTCCGGAGCTCCATGACCATAGGCCTCAGTTGCCTGAAACTGAGCTCTCCCATGTCCTCATGTCCCCTGCGGTCGGGGTGGGCCTCCTGGTGGTGGTGGAGGAAACATCCCGAAGCGTCATCCACCTCCAGTTGCACGACCAGCTCCTCTTCCATGGCCACCTGCTCCTTGCGGTCCGCCCTTACCAAAACTCTTCCTCTGCCTCGGAGGTTCTTCATTTAAATGCTGGTCATCTGCATGGCTGGTTGGATAGTCACGTGCCATGTGACCAATTCCTCCTTAGGAGTAACACTGTCCACTCTCGGCACGTCTGGCTCTGACTCCACCCCGGTTTCCCCGCACAACTGAACATGGGTTGTGCAGTCGGCCATCGGTAGGTCTGGTCCTCTTGGACCTCTATGTCATCTGTCTACTGCCTGTTGTAGAAGACTCTGCCACACGCCGGCTAGTGGTGGGTCCTACTGCTGGAGACTGCTCAGTAAGGAAACTCTCCACTAAGAGGGCTCTCTCCAACACCCCTGTCTGCATCGGAATGTTGTGAGAAACAACAGAAGATCTAATCTCTTGCCTGAGCCCCTGCTCGAAGGTTCGGGCCCCAAAGAAAGGGTCTCGTACCATATCTGTGGAGTAGCGCGAGAGGTCTGTGAATCTCATTGAGTACTGCGCCACTAACATGCTGCCCTGCCGCAGCTAAAGTAGCTCCTGTATACGCACCGCTTGAAGGGTGGCTGGTACAAACTCTGCCCGGAACAGGCTCTCGAAGTCTGCCCATAAAAGTGTCGCCTTGTCATGTATCTAAAGCATCAGGCTCCACTATCTGCATGCTGCTGCCTGAAGAAGGATGGCCGCAAGGATCACCATGAAATCTGTCGGTGTCTCCACTAGCCTGAAGACTCTCACCACAGCCTCCAGCCAATCCTCATCCATCTGCGGGTCCGTCCCTCCCTGGAACCTGGGTGGCCACTGGCACTGGAACTCATGCAGTGCGCTCAAGAAAAGTGCACGCTCTGCTGCTAGAGATGGTGGCATCGGTGGCCCAACGGGTAGTAGTACTGCTGGTGCCTCCGCTGGCGCCTCAACTGGGAAAGGGCCCTGTACTGAGGCCTCGTCGCTCGGCGGGCTGTCAGTACGTACCACTCTCGGGGCTCTAGCTGGTTGTCCACGGGGAGGCATCCTGAAAGAAACAATGTGACACGGTCAAAGATTATCCCTGGTGAGCTGACCTGGTTTGATTTGACATTTAAAAACTTCTGGAAAACAGACACGCAATTAGTGTTTTCGTGCACAAAGTCGGAAATCAGTTGTCAGGGTCCTGGTGTATGGATACGTCGGTCGCCCGCACCAACACTGGACTCCCTGAACTGAAAACCACACTCGGTACTCTTAACACTATTGCTTCACAGAAAGAAACATCAGAGTTATAAGTTCTGCGGTAGAACCGAACTCCTCTGATACCAATTTGTCATGACCCGTCCCCGGGGCCCGTTCCGTGACTACCCCAAGCCCGCCTTCCATAGGCCAGGGGCTGGGGACTAGCACCAAAGGCGTAAATCCCGATAACTGGGAAGGCATTGCCTTTATAAAAGAAAACAAGCACCACAGAGTAAGCAAGCCGAAAAAAGTAAACACTAAGTACAAGAGAAGTGCGGAAAAGTAAATGGGCCAGAATACAAACCCAAAAGAAAGTACAACTACAACTGAACAATTACAACAGAAAAGATAACAGCCGGAAGGACGGAAGCGGCTCCTGGGTCGTCCTCCTCGGATCCTACCTGAAGGGTAGGTACAGATGGCGCAGCTCCTGGTCATCCACCACGGATCCTACCTGAAGGGTAGGTACAGATAGCCTCCTCCACTCTCTCGCCCGCCAACCTCCTTTGTGTGACATCTCGTCATGTAGTCCACCTCCGGGTACTGACTCATCGTGTAGTCCACCTCCGGGTACTGACTCGTCGTGTAGTCCACCTCTGGGTATCGTCCAGTCCTCGAACACTCGGCCTCTGTCAGCACTGCCCGTCATCTGCAACCAACACAACGAGGTGTGGGCATAGCCCGTGCAGGGGTGAGTATAACGATACTCAGTAGGGACCCCGAGACCCTCAAGGTCTCACTAAACCAACAAGGATAACCACAAAGAATATCTCAACAGATAACCTCTACATAGGTTTATGCCCATATATATACCTAAGTTATCAAGTAACCCATCTCAATCATGAGGAAACACAAGGATTGTGAAATAAATGGATAACCACTACTCATGTATATGCCCATACATATACCTAAGTTATCAAGTGACCCATCTCAATAATGAGGTAAACACAAAGGTCAAAAGATTCATCTCAAATCAGGATTTTCATTAACGAAACTGTAACTGCTAAAGAGCTCCGTCTCTGGAGTGTACAGTGGTCCTGTCACGACTCTGAGGTACTGCTCACTAACCTAAGACTGCTGAAGTACTCCTCCTGTCGAGTACCGCGGGTCTGCGGCCAACTACCGGGCGCTCCGTTCACTGAGGGTCTGTCGCCAAATACCGGGCGCTATCCCTAATAGCCTATAGAGGTACTCCTCCGGTCGAGTACCGCGGGTCTGCTGCCAACTACCAGGCGCTCCGTCCTCCGTGGGTCTGCCGCCAAATACCGGGCGCTCCGTCCACTGGGCTTGTCGACTCACTCCAAGTTGAGTCGGTCAAGCAGTCGTCAGGTCTCAGTCATCTACACGGTCTCTATACTCCGCTCGCTCGTCTCTGGGAGGGTCCGCTCCACGAGCTACAGGTCGATACTCCAAGTATCTCAAAGTCCCACTAAGAAGTATCTCAAAGGACCGCCTCGTCATAGGGGTCTCAACGCAACAGACGGCGCGTCAATCGGACGCTCGGTCTGAGAGTTACAAGCCTTTCCGTCCTAGGGGCCCGGTTGGTTTCGTGTGGGAACGAACCCGGCCGTAACTCAACTATACCCCCGAACACTCATAGGGTATACTCATAGGGACCGTTTCTCAACGTGATCACCAACGCCGCTGACGGTTCTTAAAACGGACGTCTGGTCTGAAAGATATCATATTTCTCTATTCCAGGGGCCCGGTTGGATTTCGGGCACAATCCAACCCAGATATAACCCAACTGAATCCAAAACTCGGGCGGAGGATGCCAAAAGTTCCGCATCGTCAACAGGAACGCAACGCAACAGACAGCGCGTCAATCGGACGCCCGGTCTAGAAGTTATTGGCTTTTTCGTCCCGGGGGCCCGGTTGGTTTTTAAGATAAAACCAACCCGACCGTACTCCAACTGTGTCTAAACCTCGAGCGGAGTAAGCCAAAAGATCCGTTTCCCTTAGAGGAATCCATCAAAGTCGACGGCACATCAATCGGACGTCCGTAGCTCAAGATATGACTGTTTCCGCTCTGAGGGCCCGGTTGGTTTCATGTACGAACCAACCCGGACGAACACAAAGTAATTCAAAACCTTGAGTGAGATATACCGAATCGACCGTCTCGATCCAAGGATCGCGTTGCCGCTGACGGCGCGTCGTTCGGAGGCCCGTAGCTCTTGTTACGGGCAAAAGACCGAAAATGGTCCGAAGACGGGGGTAAGGGCCTGGGCCGACCCGGGCCGACCCCCCCCCCCCCCCTGGGGTCGGCCGAACCGGGCCGACCCCCCCCCCCTGGGGTCGGCCGAACCGGGTCGACCCGACCCCGTCCAACCCGGTCGGACCCAGTCCGGTCCGGCCAAGGCGCGGCCCGACCGGTCAGACCGGCCTGGCTCGGCTCGGCCGAGCGGCTGAGCAGCTCGTGTGCCGCGAGGCGCTGCCCCCGCGGGTTGGAGGTGACGTGGCCCGGCGTGGGGCCGCGCTTATTCAGCGGATGCGGCATTTCTCCGCATCTCGTGCGGGCGAGCCGGACCCGCGCGGTCGCGGGTCCGCTGGCCGCCGCCGCCGGCAGCTTCCGCGGGCCACCGGAGATGCTCCGGTGGTCCGTTTTCCTTCCCGTCTGCGCCGTTGCCACTCCCATGTTCCGTTCTTCACTGCGGGATCATCAAAATGCCCTTGCGTCATGTTTTGTCGTCGCCCGCCAAATCCGCACAACCAAGAAGAACGGCGGAGGGTTATCGGGCCGTGTTCGTTTTGACCGCACCCTCCGCGTTAGAATAATAACAACGGGAGAATTATGCAACACATGAAACAACAATTTTAATAAATTAAAATTGTTCATATGAATCTGGTTCTTTAATTTTTAAAGAAATGTTCACGGGAATATAAAATAATTATTCACAACAACCCCTACCTCGTCAAGTCGTCACACACGGGTTCTTCGCGGATTTGATCGCCGCGGAAGGAGGTGATCGTCACGTCGTCGCGGAAGGGCGTCGCGTCGTCGCGGAAGGGCATCGCGTTGTCGTGGAATACGGTGCGTGTCGACGAACTCTGTGGTTCAAGAACAACAGATTTAATTTTAATAATTAAATCTGTGCGTTGTTAAAAACCAAAAAGGAGTTTAAAAAAAGAAACCCGAAATCTCTTACCTCAAACAAAAGATCGAAGATTTCGTTGTGGACGAAGGAACGTCGCAGAAGAACGTCGCGGAAGAGGAAACGTCGGCGTCGCGGCACACGGCGTCGCGTCGTCGATTTCCGCGGTTCGGCGTTCTTCGTCGGAGGCCGGTGTATTTCGCGTTCTTCATGATCTTCGCGTTCTTCGCGAAGAAGGGCGAAGGCACAAGAGTTCTGTCAAAAGCCTCCCTACGTGTAATCCTCAAGATGTGGCATTGGTCTTATTTTATTACTGCGCCAACGGATTTCACACCGGTTAAGAAACGAAAAAGAGATAAGTAACGACCCATTAATTCGTAGAATTAATTCAACGAAATTAACCGCCCAATTAATTCAACGAAGAAAACCGCCCAATTAATTGGTGCGTTAAGAAATTAAGAAAACGCGTCAATTGACTTTCATAATGACGGGTTTTCGCGGGTGCGTTACTTAGCGGAAAAGAAAAGGTGGGGCTCGTGCGGGCCCCACCTCACAAATATCCTATCAAGAGGGTAGGATATTTCTGGATAGCACCCTATCCTCATCGACTCAGCTTAAGATGATTTAAGTGGCTTCAAGTGGCTTCCAAGCGGCTTAAGTGAAATAAAATAAAGTTTGTCAAACAATTTATTTTATTTCTTAACTTTAAGCCCAAAAATTAAAAACCACACCCGAGCAAACGCAACTCCGGAAGAGGCGTTTCTAAGCAATTACCAGCGCTGTGATTCCATCGGTGCCCTCAGAATTCGATTCCAAGCACCGGTTCAAAAGTTAGAAAAACCCGCTCATCCGTTCACTGAACGTACCCGAGCCAAACTTCGGAAAATGATTCCGAGCACCCCGGGCCTCAGAATCAGGTGCCATCAGAAGCTGCGGTCTTGTAAAATTCCAAAGAAAATTAAGAAAAAAATTTCCTTGGAATTTACGGGTCTTTACATTTTCCACATATTATATATATATATATTCTATTATTATTTTAATTGGTTTCTATTTTATGATATAACGAATCAAAATAATAGATCTTGATACAGATGAACTATTCACCAACCCAAGGGGATCAGGAACACCATATGGGCCTTACCACAGGCTATCTTTGGTGTACTATTTTGGGATTTCCTATGTCGTATCATGACATTTACCAATGAGATAACCCAATATTACATGTATAGATTACTAACTTCTCTATTACCATTTAAAATTCATTAATGAAACTCATCATTCCTAAAATCCAATTTCAACATCTTAAAATGATGAAAATTGTATCGTTCGTATATATATATGTCATTATAATGATGGAAATTTCATTATGAACTTTTCTAATTTCAAATATAAAAATTAAAACATCATTTGTGTGTTGCATGAATGACCACCTCCATGAAGTTACAAGATTTTTTAATCACCACATTACATTAGTAGATTAGAAAGGTAATTTAATATATAATTATTTTATCTATATTTTAATTAATATTATTAAATAATATACCATATTAACTTATTTCCTCATTCGTTGGAATATTAAGTCATTATACATGTGTAACTATGGACTAACACCTGAATGAAATAATCAATTTACATTTTTTATTTCATCACAAACATATATTCATTGACATGAGAATGGTTGTAATGAATAAAAACTATTTTTATGAATTTATTATGGTTATGGGAAGTAAAATTCATCTTCCTATTAACAATATGTTCAATAAACAACTGTGGTAAATTCAACCATACAAAAATAAATCTAAAATAAAAAAAGAACATATTCAAATAATAGAATGGATTTGTATATGTTATATAATTAATATAATTATTTTCATTTCAAATATATCATAGAAAAAATACTAAATAAGATAAATATTATTATGGTATGATGCAATTACAACAAAATCACATCAAAATCATTCTTTGGTTATGGTATGTTCTAGTTTTGGTTGGCGTAACCACCTATACAAACATTTTAAAATTAAAATAAATGTATATCATCTATGAGTATGTAAATTTACTATATGGTGATAAATCTATTAAATAACTAATTAATTAATTTTTGTTTAATAATAATACCATAATTAGAATAATTATTTACGAAAAATCACTTTATTCACTAGGAATCATCGAAATATTCTTGGCTCCTAATTCATATTTAATGATCATAACCAACCCCCATAGAGTTAAATATTAACATTAAAAATAAATATAATAAATTAATTAATGTACCTTTAAGGATTCAGAAATGATTAATTTTTAGAGAACAAGGATGTGCAACACTGCTACTACTAAACCAGTTCAAAATGATTAATATTTTTGACACCCAATATGAAAAATAGATAACAAATAACTGATAAAAAGATAAATAATAATTGTAAATGATGATTATAAAAGGTAATATAAAAAAACATAATTTTAAATATGGGATTAAGATTGTTAATTTTATTATATATGAGGTTAATGTTCATTTTGACTCTACATGAATTGTTGAAACGGGTTAATTGTCGAAAATGTAATTTCTAGATAATTATTTCATAATGTGATCCATGAAGGTTATATGAAACCCAATTTGTTTCCAGGGTTCATTTATGGAGTGATAAGTGATTTTTTAAGTGGCACACATAAGTATGGAATAATGATAGGTGGGGTCCTATAATTGAAATATGTACCAATATATTATTGACTCATGTTTCTACAAGAAATTGATCTATTATATACAAAGACTTATGCCACAATTTATCATCCATTATTTTTTTGGGTATATTATTAATATATATCCAAAATATAATTATGTTATTATACTATACACACATAAAATATTTCATTGTTAATACCTAATTTTACCCTTCTTGAGCATATGAGCATTCCACTTTAATATTTTTCTCATATCCAATGGTTATGAACATAGGAAAAGTATGATGTTTTTATAAGTGTATATTGTGTACTGAATTTGATAAAGATGATGAAGTCTCATTATAGATTATGCAGTATCATATATAATGTGAAAATTTTTAATTGATATAATGAAAAGTAGTTTTGTAAAATAATTATTCATACTAATTTGTTAAAAGTAGAAACCTAAATTGGCTTGGAAATTTACTATAATAAAGTTTTTTCTTTTTGTTATGTGGATGATAATGTAAACTCTGTAGGCTATTATAGTTAGCATTAGATCTATTTTTTCATAACATTAATGATTAGGATGATAATGTTTAATGATAAATTGTGAGTTTTGAATGGAATAAATATTTGATAAGTTAATGTTGATTATAATTACAATGGAAAATATAAACCTTTAGGTCGGATGAGGTAATGTTCATAAGACTAAGAGAGAGTATATTTAGTAAAATAAAAATGGATAATTCAATGAAAATTGTATGTATATAGGATAATATTATGAAACATTTATATATTATATATTGTGTGGTTTTCATGGAAATAAAATCCTAGTCTAGATACTTAATGTGGATGTATAATATAATATAAATTCACCTAGGTGTAATAACCATAAAATGGTGTATTGAATATCAACTCACTCTCTACATGGTGTAAGACAAATAGGCATATCTTTACACCACATTTGGCATTACAGGGGTTAAAAATTATTCAAAAACATTCTCTTTATAAACCGTTGTGACTTATTTATTTATCAGATATAAAAATGGAGTAGTATATGAAGTATAAGTGAACCAAAAATAAAGAAAATTATATTGAACATATTGTTTTAATGTTTTAAAAAGTGAATACATATTCAGATTCTGTTTTCATATTGATATGAAAATTTATAGTTATTTTGTTTAAAACATCTTTGGGTTTCAGTATTTGGATGAAATAGTATAAATAAAACTATAATTGTAATGGCTTGTATCTAGAAATTGTGATGTATAATAACTGAATAAGGTAGAATATTTAAAAGGTTTAATGTCTTAGCATATGATTGTTGTTATTTAACTATTGACTTCCCTAGGATTACCTAATTTAGGGAGGTTTATGTCAAAATATAAATAAAATCCAGATACACTTAGTTATTCTCATTACTAGGTGATATTATTCACTAAAAATATATGATTTACAAATAGTTATCGGGAATATGTGATATATATATGGATATTTCATCAATATTTATTATATAAAGAATTTAAAACGTATATTAAATCGAATCAATAATATTTAAGATTGATTTTATGGAGAAGTAATATTCTTTTAGATAACTATTGAAGAAACCATGATTATGGGATGGATAAGTTTTATTTCAAATATACTTTTGATGTTAAGATAATAAAGATTCAACAATAATTTTTTAAAATTTTTATATTGTTGATATTAATAGGATTTATAATGATTCAACATATTTTTGGTTAATTATTTCTAGTTTTTGGATTATGATAAATATAGACTAGAGTGTGACTTTAAAAAACACTAATTTAAGTGCATAGAAAAATTGAAGAGTAATTTATGGTTTAACTATTTTTTAATGTGATAGATATTAATGTTGTTTTTGGAGAGGTATATTTTGAAGAATGTATTGTTAGAGTATATACATTGTTGGGTAAATGAGTTTATAAATTATTAATGTTGTGTGATAAAATATAGTCTAATTAATATTCCATAAGAGGGTAAGGAAGTTATAATGTTTCAAATGATAAATATGTTATAAATACCCTTGTATGATGTAATTACTGATTAATAATTAAGGTGACAAGGATATAATTTATTTATGGTGGAAAAATGTAAGGATACAAAACATCACTACGTATATTATTTGAGAATAAATTGTTTTAATAGAGAATTATATATTCAAAACCAAATTAAAATGATCCAAATAATATTATATCAAAATAATTTGGAAATTATTGGAATAATAAAAAATATAGTAAATAAAAATATTGTAATTAAATATAAATTAATACATTTAGAGAAAAATTAATATTCAAAACTGAATTATTGTTTTTCAAATAAGAATTTAATGTGTTAATAAATTTAAAATAACACTATTAGTTGATTTTTATGATAATATTTAATATGAAAATATATTAAATAATATATTATCAATATTTAAATTATAAAATTTCAATGAATAATATCAATAATAGTTAATGTCTAAATGGATATTTTTCTATAATGTAGTTTTCTTTAAATATTGTGTTTTAATTCAAATAATAAAATGAAAATGTTTAAAATCATATTTTGGAAAATATATTCATTTTTTAGGGATATAAATTAAAATTACCATAGTATAATTTTTTTAATATTTTCAGAATAATGTTGTTTTACATGAATAGTGAAAATTAAACTCTTTAAAAATGACATGCATTTTATCACATTATTAGTATATATAAATGAATTTTTGTAACAACCCAAAATTTTATTAGGGAAATTTCTCGATTATTATTGTAATTTAATTTAGTATAAATAACATAAAATCACTTATATACAATAATAAAAACATTATAAATGAGGAGTTAATTGAACAATAAGTATTTCTATAAATTAAGTAACCTATACCGATGAAATAGTAACACTGCATTAGGAATAGTAATATAACCTTTATGAATAGTAAACTGGCCAAATTAATTGTATCCTCACCCATTATAGAATAAATAAAATTTAGGCATATTATAAATTATGGTATGATATAATTATAGCATATTCTTTGTAAATGAATGTTTAAAAAATTACTAAATAGGTGTTGATATTTTTATAAGTAATAAATATTTAATTATAATTTTAGGATTAAGTTAATAATTAATAAAAAAAATAAGTTTCCAAAAATTAATGAATAAATTATTTTTTTATGTCTTATGGTATTAAGACAATTTTATGAGAACATAAGTAAATTTTCAAAGTGTTATAAATTCTGTTATAATTGGAAAATCTATTTTTTCCATGTAAATATTGTTATTAATTGAAAATTAAAGCACACATATTTATAAAATTATTTTAATAAAATTCAGTTCATTTTTTAAATCTACATTTCAAAAAATGGTTAATGTTTTTTTGTTATTTTTCTAAAATACTTGAATTTTTTATGAATAGAAAAATATGATAATTTGAAATAATAGATAAATATATGATTTATGGAGTATAGATGAAGTCAAGATTATGTAAGCACAAAATCTAAGACCCTATTTCATTATTTTATTATATTCATAGATAATTCTTTAACTATTCATATTCTTAATCTGAAATAATAAAGTAATGAATATAATAATGAGAAGGAACCCCTCTCTTTCTCTATAAATACCACCTCTCGCCACATATTCTTCTCATATATCTAAAGCTTTGATCCTTTCTAAAATTCTAGAAAATAATCATCCATATCCCCTTCCTAGAATCTAAGAGCTTTTGGTCTCATAAAAAGATAAAAACCATACCCTAAGGAGGTTCTCAAGGAGGATAAATCCAATATGTAAAATCCTTTTACTTTTTCTTTTAATGTTGTTCCAATTTCATTTAATTCTTTATAATATCATATTATTATGCAATAAAAATTGAATGATAAATCCAGTATTTTTGATATACTCGTATTCAATCATTTTAATGGAATATCCATCAGTGATATCCTCTCTCTCTCTCTCAATTTTATACTGAAAATGAAATCGGCATCCGTGATGCATCAATTTACACCCATATAGGGAGATGCAGATTCATTTTCCATTAATGCCTTCAAAGATGTTAATGAAACCATTATAATGGTTGAAACATGTTTTAAAATTTATTTTATAACTCTCTTTGTGTTCTTGAACTAACATATATACCGAATACTAAATGATAAAACAAAACGAGTTCGTTGTGAATGAAAACCCCAAAAAATAACCTAAAATGTTCATCATTAACTTTTTTATAATGATTAGTACCATAACTTGAACCAAACTCTTTCAAGTATAATTTATTATTATATTTGATAGTTAATATCATATAATAAAAATTCCTGATATTTATCCACCTTCTACATAAACATCAATTCATGTATATAAGCAAACCAATCATAAAAACCATGAATATTGAATTCTATCGAATAATGGAATTAAACACTGTAACTTATCAAAAACTCCATTAATGAACTCAATAAAACTATAATGAATAAAATTAATTTATAACTGGTTTTTATTTTTAATTAATGATTCTAATGTTATTATATTGGATATAAATTTCAATGAAGCATTCGGACACATGGTATATGCAATTCTCGAACCCAACTCTCTTTCAATTTTTCCTTCCATCACCTAATTTTCATTATGGATATTAATTAAATATAATATCTTCATAATTATCCTAACTTTTATGTTAGCTACATGGTTTATACTTGAGTTTATGAAAAAATTATGTTTTACAAAATAACTCTTCCTTGAATTAAATTCACACCTTTTACTTCTCAAGAGTGTTTCTTATTAACTCATGGTTGATGATTATTATATCAATTATGATAATCCCTCTTTAATTTGGGTAAAAAATGTTTATTAATGCATGATTTATGAAATGAAACCCATTCCTTTCCATGGGTTATTTTATATGTGATTTATCTATTTTCTATTTTCCATTCATGATAATATAATGTTATGATGTGACAAGTGCTCCAGAAATTATATAGCGCAGTGTATATGTTGTGATGTGATGGGTGTGATCAAAATTATATATCAGTCCGATTTTTTGGTTAATGTTATTAATCTCCTGAGAAATGTTAAATATATGTGAACATGATGTTATATATTTTCACAGCACTATTTTGTAGTTGACCACTAAGAACAAATGTTTTATTTTTATACATCACCAAATTCTATGCCTTTATCTAATGCTTCATCTTATAATTATGGTGATTATGTTTTGATTATTCTCAACCAATTTTATATTGATTCATGATCTTATCTATCCTATTAGCTGGATTTTATCTCACCCCTTTGTTTTAATTATGTCATCTGGTGATTATTGGTACTAAAGAGAACATGAGGGCCCAGAAGACCTTAAAAAATAAGAAATTATGTAAATTTTTATGTTTTATTTAATTAAGTTTATGTATGGTCCAAATTTTCCCAACACTAAAAATTTGGATCTGGGTCAAGTAATTATTTTATGTTTTTATCTCTACAATGATGCAATATTAATGCGAGAAACATTAGGGTCTCTATAATTTGTATCAGAATATAGTTTAGTTAATTTTGGAAATTAGGATTAGATAAACTTATTGAAACCCCAGAATATTTAAATAATTATATGTAATAACACAATAATTTTTGTTAAACACAATGATCCCACAAAATATTCCATTATATTTAATTTCAAAAATGGATAAATAATTGATTACATATTGACTTATATTTTGTTCTAAAACATTTCTACTTTAGAAAATGGTGGGAAACTTTAGAAACCAATCCAAAAACCCATGAAAGGGACAAGGTAGTGATTTCCCAAATGACACACCCAAAGGATTTTGAGGTGGAATTCAAAAGTTCAATGTGATTATTTCCCACCTGTCTCATGTTATGAACAGTAACCTGAATAATGTGATACAACCTCCTTCATCTAAGAGGGAGGAACTAGATGTCGGGTGTTTTATTTGGAAATGAACACCGATGTTTAGTTGATCTTTTGATCAACTTGTTTAGAAACAATGGTTCGACTCTATAGAGAAGATATTTTTTGTTCTTCACTCTTCTGAGGACAAGGTGACTCTTTTCTTCTATCTTCTAGATAGAGAGGTTGGCCGATGGTGGGTGTTTATTTAGAAGGCCACACCAACTGAAAAATATAAATATATTGATTAGGAAGATATTAAGATAATTTTTTTAAGAAGTATTTCCTTTAAACACTTCATACAAAGATGGAGTGAGAATTCAAAGTGGTAAATAAAAAAGGAAGGGTAATCTCTCATGATCTATGAATAAAATTTCACAAGTATTATAAGGTACAATAGAGTTTTTTATCAACAATGATAGAAAAAATAATAGATTCGTTAGTTTTCTAAAACATCACCTTAAAAATGAGTTATAAATTCATGACTTTCAGAGTTAGGAAGAAGTTTTTTTATGTGAACTCAAAGTGGATATGGAGTTAATAGAATAGTCCCATGGATATAGTGACAAAAAAATGATGGAGTTTCAAACTAGTGGATCTAATGAGAAAGGTGGAATGAATTCTCAACTAACCACGTGTTAAAAATGCTCGAATAAGCATCATGGGAACTACTTTAAATGGATGATTAAATGATTTTATTTTGTGAGAGAAGGCCACCAAGCACATTAATTTTGAAAATTATTGTGGAATCAGGACAATGTGGTTGAGTAAGGGAGAGAAATACTTATAGTTTAATGCTAAAACTGTAGGGAGAGAGGGAACTATACAATCTAGTTCACTGAACCTATAGTCCTTAAGGGTAATCATTTTCAACATCCTCCAAAGCCAAAGGAGAATGGAAAGGATTATTCCATTAGTACTGTTAAATTAGAATAATATAATGAAGTCTTACAAGGTTCAATTTGTATTCAATCATGAATTGAATGTCTTATTTTAATTGGGTTCTACATATTCAATTATATTATTAGGGTTTTATATAATTATTAAATTGAATCCCTAGAGTAATGATATAGAGGTATCTAAAAAACACATTCTAGTGAAATAATTTAAACCCATGTGTTGCACTATTCTCTTATTGGCATATGTGGGATGATTCATCCAGTGAATCTCATGATACATCCCTTGGTTAAAGTTGATGCTTTAATGTAAATTTATTGGCTATATATAGAGAGAGTACATATAATCATTTGGGATAATGAAATATATTTTCATAATATAAACCATCACATACTCCTCTAAAAATGCATGGAAGATACTGAATCTCCTTTGGAAAATTCTTCAACAGTGTGGGTAATGATTCCATATGAAGAAGAATACCTTACTAAAATTGTTGAGTCAAAGGAAGGTATCAACAAAAAGTAAAAATCCCATTGTGAGGGAATAATGTAATTTATTTCATAAAGGGTTACCTGGACTTCCACTTGATCATGAGGTGGAGTTCTTAAAAGAACTCATACCAAGAGATACTACTACATAAATGTGTCACAATTGGATGGACCCTACTAAACATAGGAGTTAAATATGTAGCTGCATAAACATTTGGAATATTTTTTCACATTCCATAGTGCATATCCACGAGGTGTACCAGTACCAATTATCAATAAGAAGGACAGATCAATGTGGCAGTGTATCAATTATCGTGAAGTCAACAAGATCACTATAATAAACATGTATCATTTTCCAATGATTGATGGCTTGTTTGATTATTTTTGAGGTGATCAGTAATTCTCAAAAGTTAATATTCCATTTGGATATCATCATATAAATTTAAATATGGAATATATTTATAATAATTCCTTTCGTACAAGGTATGGGCTTTAAAATATTCTGGTAATTCCATTCATACTTACTAATTCCACTACTATCCTCATAGACTTGATTAATACCATCATTATACATTACCTGAACAAATTTTTGGTAGTTTTTATCAATGATATTTCCAAATAATCCAAGGGAAATGATGAACATAATGAATACCAAAGGACTGTGTTGAAAATATTAAGGCAGGAGATTTTCTATTCCACGTTCAGCAAGTGTGACTTTTGGATGTACCAAGTCACATTCCTAGGACATGTGATTAGAAGTGATGGTATTTCTGTGGATCCATCAAAAAAATTCAATTGAGGAATTTCATAGGCCCTAATGTGTCACATAAATCAACATTTTTCTTAGATTAGCTGGGTACTACCAAAATTTTGTGAGAAATTTCTCATGATTTCCAATCCATCTTTATAATCAAAAAAGGAATGCGAAAAAGTATTTTTGAATGAATGAATGTAAGGAAATCATCAAGGATATAAAGAAGAGGTTGATCACTCCACCTGTAATGAAATTACGAAAATTTTGATAATTTTAGTGATATATAGTGATGCATCAATGAAATTATTGTGTTGTGTACTCATGAAAAATAATAATATGGTAGAATATGCCTCATGACCATTGAAGATCATGGAGTAGAAATACCTGATGCATGATCCAGAGTTAGAATATATGAATGTTTCCTTGAAAATATAGCAACCCTACCTCTATTTTGGAATGTGTGACATATATACCGATAAAAATATCTTAATGTTCTTATTTACACAAAATCAGCTCAACATGCATCAATGTATACTCTTAGATCTAATAAAATACTATGATTTCCCTATTCACTATCATATAGATAAATAGAACAAGGTAAATAATTCTATTAGAAGAAAATAACCTACTACTATATCCATGTTATGGATTGGGAAAGATCATATCTTATTAGACATACAAAGGATGGATTTGGAAATCAAAATGGTAGGGAATAATTCCTATATTTCCCATATTATTTCAAAACCATCTATTAGATACATGATTAAGTAAGAACAAAGTGATTATCTTGAGTTGCAAAAGAAGATGAATATAGTTAAAGAATGGAAACTACAAGAGTTCAACATCAATGATGATTATTTGATTCATTTTGGAGTGAGGCTTAGTGTTCCTTCCTTACCTAGGATAAAAAGGATCTATTGAAAAATTCATGTAGCCCAACATTCAATATTCATAATAAGAGTTCCAAGATGTACTATGATCTATGTGAACTCTATTTGTGGGGTCACATAAATAATTTGATTGAAAAGTATATCTGAAGGTTATTGATATGTCACCATGTTAAATTAGAGCAATATAACTCCAAAGGGATGATGCAACCATTGCCTATGCCCATGTGGAAATGAGATAATTTTAACATGGAAACATTCAATGGCCTCTCAAAGACATAAAATGGAAAATATGTGATATGGGTATTGGTGGAATGAATCTCTAGTACTACCCACTCTATCTCTATTCTAGAAGACATATTTCTTAAGAAATAATCAATGATATATGTGAATGAAGTGGTGAGACTGCCTGGAGTTCCAGAATCTATTCAATCTAATCATGATCAAAGGTTCACTTATAAATTTCATAGGAGTCTCCCAAGTTCTTTAAGTACTAACATAAATATCATTATGACCTGTCACCCCCAAACAGATGGCCAATCAGAAAGGAAAATTCATATGCTTGAAGATATTCAATGATCCTACTATTTTGAATTAAATGGTGGATGGGATCAAAATATCACATTGGTTGAGTTATTATACCTCAATACATTCTGCTCGAGTATTCAATTTTCTCCAATTTAAGCTATATATGAAAATATATGTATAACTCCAACATCTTGGGCTGAATATGGAGAATGAATTTTACCAGGACCTAATATTGTACAAGATATGAAATAAATGTTTAATCCATCCAGCAACATATCAGTGCTGCTCATAGATGGAATAATAGAAATGATAACATCCATATAAGGGACTTAGAGTTCGAATTTGGAAATTAAGTCTTCCTTCAATTATCATCATTGAAGAGATTCATGTGGTTTGGAGTGAGAGGTAAGATTATCCTATAGTACATTGGCCCCTTTTAGATCCTTGATTGCATAGAATCCATGGACAGTCATCTTGAACTTACAATAAAAATCGATAATGTTCATGATGTCTTCCACATATCAGTCATGAGGATGTACATACTTGATCCCTCATATGTACTGAACTCATAGATTGTACAACTGGAGGATGATCTCTCTTATTAGGAGTAACCGATAAAGATTTTGGATTGGAGAGATATATTTTTATTCAACAAGACAAAGAACTTTGTCAAAGTGATGCTGAGGAACCATAATTATGAATAAGAAACTTGGAAATCATATTAGGTGATGAATGAGAAATACTCTCACATTTTTATGGAAATAAAATTTTGAGGTTGAAATTTCAAAAGGGAGGAAGAATGTAACGGCCCAAACATTTATCATTGGATTGTATCCCCTCTTATAGTAATGGAAAATAGTATAAAGAACATAAAATAAGTTATATACCATAATAAGAAATTTCTTAATGAGGAATTAAATAAATAAGAAGTATTTCTAGATGTTAGGGAAATTATACCGATGAAATAGTTACTTTTCCTTGGGAATAGTAATCTGAACCTTATGAATAATAAATTGGCCAAATGAATAGTAGACTCACCTATTAAATAATAAATAAAATTTTTTCATCTTATAAATGAATGTGTTGTATAATTATAACATAGTCTATGTAAATAAATGTTTTTGAAATTATTAATTAAGTTTTAATATTTTTATAAGCCCAAATATTTAATAAAAAATTTAGGATTAATTAAATAATTTTGAATGAATTTTATTTTCAAAAAATGTATCCATTAATTAATATTCTGATTTTGTATTCTTTGAAGATAATTTTATGATACATTATGTAAATTTTCAATGTGGTATAAAATCAGTTAAAATTTTAAAATTTGTATTTTCTCTGTAAATGATTATTTTATTGAAAAATTAAACTACTAAGATATAGAAAATTATTTTCATAAAATGGTGTTCATTTTAGAAATCATCATCTTAAAATATTGTTCTGGTGATTTTTTTTGATTTTTCAAAAATACTTGAATTTTTTTTTAAGAGTAAAATATGATAATATACAATAAAAGCTAAATACATGAATTGTGAAGTAATAGATGATGTTATCCTAATGTAACCCCAAAATAAAAAACTATATTTCATTATTGTAATATATTTATAGATATTTCTATAAATATTCATATTCTTGAGCCAAAATAATAAACTAATGCATATATTAATGTTAAAACACCCCTCTCCTACATTGTAAATACAACCCAACACCACCTATTCTCCTCAAACCTCTAAATATTTGTGAGTTTCAGAAACTCTACAGAATAATATTCCTTATCCCCTTCCCCACATCCAGTAGATCTTTTTATAATTAAAAGACCATATTCATTCCCTATGGGAGTTCTCAAGGAGGACAAATCCAAGAAGTAGAATTGTCTTCCTTTTTATTTTAATTTAATTTCAATTTCATTTGTTTTATTATCTTATCCTCACATTATCTTGTAAAAATCTAATAGAAACTACAGTATGTTTTATATATTGGAATCATATCATATTTTTAGAACATCAATCAATATAATTCTCCCTCTATCTATTTTATAATAAAAATGAAATCTTCGCTCATGATGTATCAACTCACCAACTTCCAGTGTAATGCACTTTAATTTTCATTTAAAGATTTCAAGATTGTTAATGAAATAATTATAATAGTTGAAAAATATTGTAAACTATATGTTATAACCCTCTTTATTTCTTCTAATTAACATATATACACAATACATAATGATAAAACAAAATGAGTTCCTTGTGATCGAAAAACCGCCAAAGTTATCATAAAAAATCATTATTAACATCTATACAATGATTCTTCCTCATAAGATATAACAAAATTATTTATAAGATCATTTTAAATTATTTAATATCATTAATAACATATAATAACAATTATATATATTTATCCACATTTTAAGCGTACATCCATTCATGTATACAGGAAAACCAATGTTGAAAACCGTGAAAACAAATTCTCTCGAATGATGAAATTAAACTCTATAACTCATCTAAAATACCGAAAATAAACATAATAAAACAATAATGATTCAAATTAATTTATAAAATGTTTTTTATTTGTAATTAATAAATATAATGTGATTGTATGAGATATTAATCTAAAGGAAGCATTCCAACACAAGATAAGGTGAATTCTCCAACCAAACTCTCTTTCTATGGGTTCTACCTTTTTCTCCCCATTTTATGTATGGATATTACAAAAATATAATTTAATAAAAATTATCTTATATTTTCATGGAAATACATTTTTTCTACTCAATTTTTTGAAAAACACAATGTTTTCCAAAAGAACTATTTTTTCAACAAAAAAATCACACCTATTACTTATCGAGATTGTTTCTTTTCACTCAAGGTTCATGATATTTATATCATGCATGTTATTCCCCATTTAATCTGGGAAACCAAATTTTATGAATGTATACTTTATGAAATGAAATACATTAATTTCCATGGGTTATATTATGTCAAATGATGATGAACATTCTATGCAGAATGCGTGATAATATAAATGCTATGATGTGATGGGTGCCCTTAGGATTATATAGCCCAATGTAAATGTTATGATATTAAAGATGGGTTTATAATTATTTATCACTCCAATTAATTTGGTAGTGTGATTTATCTCATGATAAAATTGAAATATGTGTGAACATGATGCAAGATTTTTTTCACAACTATGTGTGGTAGTTGAACAATAAGACATTGTAAAGAACTGGAAATTTAATAGAAAAAAAGTTCATAAATTATTTGGAATTTTATGAGTCCACAGTTTCTGACGGCACCTGATTCCGAGGCTCGGTTTGACCGGAATCAATTACTAAAGTTTTGTTCGGGTATGTTCAGTAAACGTACGTGCGGGTTTTTCTCTCTTTTAAACCGGTGCTCTGAATTAAAATCCAAGGGCACCGATGAACTTGCACTGCCAATATTCACTTAAGGAGACCATCACCGTAGTTGCGTTTGGTCCGGAGTGGAAGCCTTATTTTGGGATTCGTAGCGAATAAAATAAAATTGTTGTATTGTACAATTTTATTTAAGAGGTGGTTCTTTTTCCTCCAAAGGGGAAGTTTGGGTGGGGCCCTCACCTCACATAACCTCCCATGTTAGGATTTTGTATAGTGGGGCCCATATGAACCCAAACCCTTTCACCTCCCCATTATCACCCCTTAATTAATTTTACCACTCCCCTCTTTTAATGTAAACTCTCCACCTCCCTCCATTGATTATGCCAACCCATTTAATTATTATCTTCATTAATTAATTGGAACCTCTTATTGGAATGAATTTGAATTGCATGGAAATTCTAATAAAATGGGGGAAGTCGTATTATAATATTGGCCTCGGAAAATATTTTGTGGGAAAACCTCTGGAGAATTAGAAGAAAGGTGTTCCTCTATCAATGAAGAACATCGTTCTGCAACGAAAAACATCTCTGACGAAGAATGTCAAGAAATTCTTCCAACGACGCTTCCTCCTTGGATGCACCCCGACGTCAAGGAATCTACGTCGTCTTCGGATTCTCTTCCCGTATCACGACAACGACTCTTCCTCCAACATTGATGGGACAACATTGTTCTCCGCGACACCGTCTTCCGCAACGCCCAATTACCGCGATGCTCATCTTCTAGGACTCGTCGACGTGCGATGTCAATTATGAGGTAGGGGGTTTGTATAATTTAAATTGAATAAATTATACCTTCGTTCTTGTTGAATGAAAGTGATCTTCTTTGGCCTTTTGTTACCACCTAACGCGGAGGGCGCGGGCTGAACAAACACGGCCCGACAACCCTCCGTTGATCCTTGTTTTTATTAGCAATGGAGGTGGGGATAGAAGAGGTGGTGAAAACCGAAAGAGGCGGCGGCCGTGTGCCGGCCCGTTAGAGAATCGTGGAACCGAGTGCCGCATGGGCGAAGAAGACCGCGACCCGCAACCAGGCCGCTTGGTCGAAGAAGAACCGTCTGGCCGTAGCCGGCCTGACAGGAGGACTGTGGCACCTTGTGGCACTGCGCTGCGGAGGACCGCGCACCGTGGGCCACTTCGGTGGAGAACCGGTCAGCCGCCTGCCAGCCGAGTTGTAGGAGTCCATGAAAACAACATGTGTCGTGCGGGAGAACTGCTGCCCATCCATTCGGGCCGCTCGCAAAGGGATGACCGGCCAGTTTTGGCCGGCTGGACAGGAGGGGTGGTTCCGCTGGTTTGGGAAATCTTGGGGGGGGGGGCACATCGGCTCGGCCAGCTGGCTGAGACTTGGCAAGCCGTGGGCCAGGCCACCTTGCGCGGACCGGGTCGCATGCCGCTGGGCCGGGCCATGCCCCGTCGGGCCGGGCTGCGCCCTTGTGCGGGCCAGGCCGCCTGCCACCAGGTCGGGCCATGCCCCTCTGGGCTGGGATCCACCCCACTAGTCTGGACCGTACCCCACCAGGCCGATCTGACCCCCCAGCTGAGTTAGACCCACCGAACCAGGTCGGGCCGACCTGCCAGCCCACTGGGCTTGACAGACCAGGCCTGTTTCACTTAAACGTGAATAACATTAAGACCACGCTTCCGATCGACATGCCCTCTGTAGCACTGGGAACCTTCAGGATGAAGCGGTCCTTTTGCGATACTCTATGTGAGTTTTGAACGACTTTGGAAAATGGCTGGGTTTAGAATGAGTGTAATTCCAACCGGGCCCCTGGAATGGAAAATCAAATAAGTCTGAGACTGGGCGTCCGATTGACGCACTGTCTATCGTGTTGGGTTTCTTTTGATGAGATGAAACTTCAGGATACATCAACTAAATAAATAATGATAGTTAATGTATCGACCCCTTTGATTGAGGATCAGACCCTACTGAAATCGATCGTTTTCTTTGCGGGAACCCTATAGTTGGTTGCGACTGCATCGACTACAGTAATGTGATCCTCCATGGATTCAACAGTGATGACTACCATACTGGAATCCTCCGTGGGATCGACAGCGATGACTACTGTTCTGGTATCCTATGTGGGTCCGGCAGTTTGACCTCTATACTTGTATCCTGTGTGGGTCTTGCAGAGTAGCTGGTCTTGTATCCTGTGTGGGTCCGACATCTTAGCTGGTCTTATATCCTGTGTGGGTCTGACATGTTAGTTGAATAAGTGGCTACATATGATCATCTCTATCGCTATATGAAATATGTATACCTGTGTGAGATGAATCTTGACTTTCAATCATCATCATCGATGTGGTTGACTTCTTTCCTGTGTGGACTCGGTTGTGATTGGGAACAAGATTTGGAGATGAATAGGGATTGATGACTTAGGTATATATATAGGAATATACCTATGTAGAGTTGGTTGTTACTTCGTGATTGTATCTTTCTTCTGTGGTTTATCCTTCATTGATTCTGGGAGACCTTCGGGGGTCTCGTGGTCCCTCCTGAGTATCGTATACTCACCCCTACACAGGCTATACCTGCACTACGTTATGTTGGATGAAGACGAAGGAAAACACTGATCAAGGTAGAGTCTTGTAGATATGGATGGTACTCGTAGGTGGACCACTTGGCGAGACATACACGAAGAAGACGGATGGACTTGAGGTGCTGAGGAGGCCATCTGTACCCACCGTTCAGGTGGGATTTCCGGAGGATGACTCAGAGGTTTCTATTTTACTTTATTGCAGTTGTACTATAGTTTCAGTTGTAATGTACATTATAGTTGGGTTTGTATATTGGCCCATTTACGTTTTAGCACTTAATTTTGTACTCAGTTTTTTTAGTGCTTACTTTATTTGCATACTCTGTCGTGTTTGTTTACATTTATAAAGGAAATGCCTTCCCAATATAGGGATTTATGCCTTTGGTTCTAGTCACCATCCCATGGCCTATGGAAGGTGGGCTTGGGGTAGTCACGACATGGGCCCTGAAGACGGGTCATGACAATTGGAATCAGAGGATTCGGTTCTACCATAGAACTCATGACTATGATCATTCTTCCTTGAAGCAATAGTGTTAAGAGTGTTGAGTGTGGTTTTCAGTCCAGGGAGTACAGTGTTGGTGCGGCGGCCTACGTATCAATACCTAAGGACCTAGACCTTTGAATTCTGACTTAGTGCATGAAAACATTGATTGCGTGTTTGTTTCCTTTGAAAAGTTTTCTTTGTGATAAATTTCAGTCAGCTCACTAGGTATACTGTTTTTTTCATGGCGCACCAGTTTCTTCTCAAGATGGCCCTCACGAAGGCAGCCAACTAGAGTTCCGAGTTACGTACAAGATGGCAGCCCACCGAGTGACGATCCTCGGTGCAGGGCCCCATCACAGCGGAGGTAAAAGCGGCCCCACTACCCGCTAGACCACCAATACCACCACCCCCAACAGCAGAGTGGGCACTCTTCCAGAGTGCGTTGCACGAGTTCCAGTGATAGAGGCCACCTAGGTTCCGCAGAGAGACGGTCCCACATGCAGCTGAGGATTGGATGGAGGCTACCCTCAATGTTTTTAAATTGGTAGGGACACCAGATGACATAATGGTGGTCCTTTTTGTGAGTCTCCTGCACACAGCAGCAGGTAGATGGTGGATCCTAGTGCTCTAGGTGCATGACGAGGCATCTTCACTATGGACGGACTTCGAGGGTCTCTTCCGCTCGGAGCTTGTTCCAGCCACCCTTCATGTGGTGCGTATTCAGGAGTTACTACATCTGCAGCAGGGCATCATGACAATAGCTCAGTGCTCAACGAGGTTTACTGACCTCTCATGCTACTCCACGGATATGGTATGAGACCTGTCCTTCAGGGACCGTACCTTCGAGCAGGGACTCAGGCATGAGATCAGAGCTTCGACGATCCACCTAAGTATTCTATCGTATGTGGGGGTTCTGGAGAGTGACCTTCTAGTGGAGAGTTTCCTCGCTGAGTGGACACCAGTAGTGAGACCCACCACAGGAGGACACATAGCAGAGTCTTCTGCAGTCGGCAGTAGACAGATGACACAGAAGTCCAACCGGACCAGGCTATCAGGTGTGTGACCTCAGGATACAGGTTCGGTGGTGTGGGGAAACGAAACAGAGCCAGTATTAAGAGGATCAGGCAATGCTATACATGTGGTGGGTAGGGCTACATGGCTCGTGACTTCCCGACCCGCCATGTAGACAAGCAGCAGACAGTAGAGGGACCTCCTAGGAAAAGTCATAGGTTTGACCGTGGTGGTCTGTCGGGAGCAGGAAGACAAGGTAGAGGAGCTGGACGAGTAGTGGGTGGTGGACGACATTTTGAGGCTCTCCGAACACCACCACCAGGATGTCCACCCCGACCACAGGGAGTTGGTGGGTAGAGGCAGGCTCAGCTCTAGGCAGTCGACGCCTACGACCACGACATACCTGAGATGATTCGAGGCACTATCTATGTCTCCTCTCTTTTAATGTAAACTCTCCACCTCCCTCCATTAATTATGCCAGCCCATCTAATTAATATTTTCATTAATTAATTGGAACGTCTTATTTGAATCAATTTGAATTTTATGGAAATTCTATTAAAATGGGTGAATCCTTATTATAATATTGGCCTTGGAAAATATTTCGTGGGAAAACCTCTGGAGAATTAGATGAAAGGTGTTCCTCTCTCAACGAAGAAAACCTTTCTTCAGAAAAGAACATCTCCGATGAAGAATGCGAAGAACTTATTCCAATGACCCTTCCTCCTCGGACGTACCCCGACGTCATGGAATCTACACCGTCTTCGGATTCTCTTCCCGCGTCACAATAATGACTCTTCCTCCAACGTTAACGGGACGACACCGTTCTCCATGACACCATCTTCTGCGACGCCCGATTACTGTGACGCTCGTATTCTGCGGCTCGTCGACGTGCAACGTCATTAATGAGGTAGGGGGTTGGTATAATTTAAATTGAAAAAATTATACCTCCATTCTTGTTGAATGCATGTGATCATCTTTGGCCTTTTGTTACCACCTAACGCGGAGGGCGCGGGCCGAATGAACACGGCCTGACGACCCTCCGTTGATCCTTGTTTTTATTAACAATGGAGTCGGGGATGGAAGAGGTGGCGATGACCGAAAGTGGCGGCGACAATGGCGGCCGCGCCCCAGCCCGTTAGAGAACCGTGACACCAGGTGCTGTGCGGGCGGAGGAGACCGCAACTCGCTACCGGGCCGCTCGGACGGAGAAGAACTGGTCAGCTATAGCCGGCCGGATAGGAGGACCGAGACACCTTGTGGCGCCGTGCTATGGAGGACCATGGCCCGCACACCATGGGCTGCTTCGGTGGCGAACCGGCCGGCCGCCTGCCGGTCAGGGTGTAGGATTCCACAGCACCCGTAGGTGCCGTGCAGGAGAACGGCGGCCCGCCAGTGCGGGCCGCTCGTGCCGGAAAGACCGGCCGGTTTCGGCCGGCCGGACAGGAGCGGAGGCGCCCCTTAGCACCACCAGTTTCAGAAATCAGGGGGGCACCCATGCACTAGCTCGACCAGCTGCAGGTCGGGCCACCTTGCACGGACCGGGCCGCCTACCGCTGGGCTAGGCCACCTACCACAGGGTCGGGTCAGGTCCCACCGGGTCGGACCATGCCCCACCAGGTCGGACTCCACCCCACCATGCCGGTATGACCCCCCAGCCAGGTCGGACCCACCGAACTAGGTCAGGCCAACCCGCCAGCCCACTGGGCTTAATGAACCGGACCCGTTTCACTTAAATGTGAATAACATTAAGACCACGCGTTTGATCGACGAGACGTCAGCGGCACTAGGACCCTCACAAAGAATCAGTCATTTTGAGGTACTCCATGTGGGTTTTGGACTCCTTTAGAAAATTTTCAGGTTTGGAATGAGTGTAATTCCAACCGGGCCCCTGGAACAGAAAATCCAACAACTCACAGACTGGGCGTTCAATTGGCACACCGTCTGTCGCGTTGGGTTTCTTTTGATGAGACAAAACATCGGGATACATCAACTTTGGAACTAATGATAGTTGATGTATCTAACCCTTAGCTCGAGGAGCAGACCCTCCCGGAATCAAGCGTGTTGTGTGCGGGAACCCTAGAGCTGGCTGCGACTGCATCGACTACTATATTGGGATCCTCTGTGGGTTCAACATAGACAACTACCGTACTAGGATCCTCTATGGGTTTGACGACGATGACTACTGTTCTTGTATCCTGTGTGGGTCTGGTATTTTGACCTCTGTTCTTGTATCCGGTGTGGGTCCAGTAGAGTAGCTGGTCTTGTATCCTGTGTGGGTCTGACAGCTTAGCTGGTCTTGTATCCTGTGTGGGTCTGACGGTTTAGATGAATCAGGGGCTACATCAGATCATCTCTATCACTATACAAAAGATATATAAATGTGTGAGCTGAGTCTTGAATTTCAATCATTATCATCGATGTGGTTGACTTATTTCCTGTGTGGATAGGGTTGTGCTTGGGCTCGAGGGTTGGGGTCGAACAGGGATTAATGACTTGGGTATATGTATGGGCATATACCTAAGTAGAGTTGGTTGTTACTTCATGATTGTATCTTTCTTCTGTGGTTTATCCTTCATGGATTCTGGGAGACCTTCGTGGGTCTTGGGGTCCCTACAGAGTATCGTATACTCGCCCCTACATGGGTTATACCTGCACTATGTTGTGTTGGATGCAGATGACGGACAACATTGATCGAGGTAGAGTCTTGTTGATATGGACGGTACTCGGAGGTGGACCACTTGGTGAGACGTACACCGAGCAGATGGATGGACTTGAGGTGATGAGGAGGTCATCTACACCCACCCTTCAGGTGGGATTTCCAGAGGATGACTCAGTGGCTGTTGTTTTACTTTACTACAGTTGTACTAGCTTTTCAGTTGTACTGTACTTTACAATTGGGTTTGTATACTGGACCATTTACTTTTAAGCACTTAATTTTTTACTTAGTTTTACTTAGTTCTTACTTCAGTTGTGTACTCTATTGTATTTTTTTACTTTTATAATAGCAATGCCTTCCCAGCTTAGGGATTTACGTCTTTGGTGCTAGATGACATCCACTGGCCTATGGAAGGCGAGCTTGGGGTAGTCACGGAACGGGCCTCGAGGATGATTCTTGATAGAAATGATATTTCATTTTTATGCATTTCACATTCCATAGACTTATCTAATGATTCCTCTCATGATTTTGATGATGATTTTATGATTATTCAGACCCCATATTAGATTTATTAACATTATTATCTATACTCTTACTAGGATTTTATTTTACACATTACTTTAATGTATGTCCTCTGGTGATTACTTGTACTAAGGAGAACATGAGGTTCAATAAGAATCCAAAAAATAAGGAATTAAGTAAATTATTATGTTTTATTTTTTTAAAGTTATGTTTGATCCTAAATTTCCAAAGACAGTAATCATGTCGATCCTGGTAATGTAATGGTTTTATGTTTCTCATCAATGAAATTGTATAATAGTAATGTATAAAAAAGTAGGGTCCCTATAATTTTAAATTAATTATAGCATTTAATAATACCAAATTTTTATTTTATAAGTTACATTATAAAATTAAAATATTTTTTAGAAACATATATTTGATATTTCAAAATTTATGTTACATATTCTCTATTTTTTTTAAACCCTAGAAATTTAATATTGTTAAATTATCTTTTAACACTTTTAGAAATTGAAGAGACAAAATTATTGAATTTTTTGATTTATTAGGTCAAAATTATGTATGAAATTCAATTTTATTGTTTAAATCTAATTATAAGTTTCATGGGAAAAAACTAGTTTCCTTGGAAAAAGTTAATATGGTGAAAGTGAAATATATAATTGAAATGAATTGAAGAAATGTATTAAAAATTTGTGGGGTTGTATAATTGGGGACTTGGTTGACTTAATCACTTCCCAAATCCAATATTTCTAAATTTCAGAGATAATTTCATAGTTAATCACTTCCCATTGTTAAATTGTTTTTAGTATTAACAAAACATTCATCCATTTCCACTCTATATGGGGGACTCCTCCTTACACATACCATCACAACACAACCCATATTATTTGGAACAAAATATTATGAACCCTATACTAAAAGGTAATCTCCAAATTCAACATATTATTTTCTTCTAAAAATAAAATCCATTAAAGGATTAACCCACTTTGAGGGGACATAATTCAAGTTAGGTATTGTTTTCTAACAGCTTGTTTCTCATTTCAATTTCATTATGTGAATTTATTCTATCCAAAAATACACAAGGACATATTAAAATGAAAAATTAGTAGTATTACTTTGTATTATTTTCATTATAATGATGTTATAATAATTAACTAACTTTCACTATTCCATTATAAAAATGAAAATTCAATTCATGCGTTGTATGAACTACCACCTCTATGAAGTACCATGTTCATGTTCCATATTCAACTATCATGTATGGGTTAAAAGAAATTTTATGTATAATTATTTTATATATAAATTATTTTAAATTATCAATTGAAAACAAATATTATACCATTTCCCCATTCTATGTAAAATTAAATCCTCATGTTTGCATACATATATATTATTACATCTATAGAATGATCAATTTCAATTATAAATTTCATAACCACCATAAATTTTTGGTCATGAAAATGTTTTTAAGGGATAAATTTGGTATTTATGGAATTATTAAGCTTCTAGGAAGAAAATTTATACATTATAGTAACAAAATGAGTAATAATAATTAATGAAAAATTTAACCATCCAAAAGAGCGTAAAATGAGAAAAAAATGATTTTTTCATATAATAAAATAGATTTGAAGAAGTTATATTGTTATTATAAATAATTTAAATTATGATAAATGACACTAATAAAGGATACATAATACCATTATTCCTCTCATATAATGATATCACATCTAAATCACTTCATTATCCTCGAATATTCAAGTTATGTTCTTATTTGGGCTAGTTTAACCCCATACATGAACATAGCTATAAATTAATTTAATAAATGAATACAAGAATTAAATATATCATAATAATATATATATATAATTATATATCGATATATACCTATTTATAAAATGGATGTATAGAAAAATTATATCGTTTTTTAAGAAAATACACTTTTTCAATAAAAATAATTGTAACCTGATCAATGAAAAATTATTATTTATTGATTTTAACTAAAAATACAAAATAATGGAGTTAAAAAATTATAAATAATTAAAAAAAATTCCATTAAAATATTTATAATTTTTAAATTTAGGAGAAGAATGAATAGAAACACTGTTATTATGAAACCAATTCAAAATGATCAAGATAACGCGAACATGATATTAAATGAAATCTTTCAAAGACTGTAGTTATTTATTTACATTTGATAATTTTCTTTTTATACTAGGTTTAGATTAAAAGTTACATGACCAATAGGGCCCAAAGGTAGAAGTCACAATAACTGGTCGGAAATCCCAAAGAACTGATTAAAAAGGATCTACCCTCCCTATAATTTTCATTATTTATGAAGCCTAACTCTCCATCTCACATGGATGATTGGATAGAATTCCCATGTATAGAAAATCACGGTTCATGGTACCAATCTGGTTAGCTCTACTTTAGTTACAGCTACATTTTCAATTTCCTCTTATAGGTCCAGCCCCCAATTGGTCTTGACCTAAATTCATCATGGCCTAGAGGCCCTCTATAATTGAATACCACAAATTTAAGGTCTTATGGGGCCATGAGACCATTTTTATAGATGATATGTAGTGACCCAAAGGCCTTATGGATGTACGGCCAAAATCATGACCTATAGAACCAAATAAAGTGAATAGGTTTGATTATATAGTAATCACAATATTACATGATATAGTAATTGATATTGTGACATTTAAATTCACCCATTCTGGGTTTTCAAGATTGATATTTTGGATACTAGATTATAGGGTCTATGAATCAATTGTTACACCAATTGCTTACACGCAAAATACCTAAAATAGATAAAAACTAAAAACTATAAATGTAGATAATTATTATAAATGATGTTTAAAAAAGGTAATATATATAATAAAATTTATGAAATTGTTGAATAAGATAGTTACTTTTATTATACAACTGGTTAAAAAACATTTCATCTAAGATAGAACTAAGTTAATGTATACATGTTATCAAATTTTATTTTATCAATGATTTCATAATATGATCTATGATACCTTTAGTATGGAATTATAACTTCCGAATGAATATATTTTACCATATTTAGTGAAATCGAAAAATCATGTAATTTTATTTAATGAAATGGGATTCTTTTAAATATACATCAAAGTTGAAAGGGGATTTGGTCAAAATATTAGTCAAATCATAAGGGTTTTGAATATGTATCTAATATTAAACTAATGGATTTTTTTAAAAATAAAATCCATTTAAAGATATTTTATTATATTTAAACAATTTTTTTGTACAGATACTTTTGGGGTTTTATGTGTCCCTTCAAATTTTCATTTCACCATGACTAATATTGTTACTTTATGTTTTTCTTATAAGTGAAACTGGCCCCATCTCTTCTTTTCTCTTTAGAACCTCCATTTTTCCCATATATTTATTCATTTGATGCATCATCAGGTATACTTATCTATTTATTAATAATTTATTAACATAATTCTAATTTAACATAATTTATTTTAAATATTTAAATAAATAAAATACGTTTTCTATATGGGTTCTGTTCATCAAATTGTGAAAAGATCTATTTTTTAACACTTATATGTGAACAGATAATTCCATATCCCTTTCATATAATATGAATATTTATCTATAAATTTTAATGTTTTATAAAAGAAATTATTTTTCTTATAGTGTTATAAAACAACACTTTTGAAATTTAGACAAATTATTAAGTGTATTTCATATTTATAATGTAATTTTTTATAGATCTCTAAAATATAAATTTTCTTTTTTTTCATTTTTCATTGAAATATATTATTTATTTTTGAGTGTGTTATATAGTTATGACCATCCACTATCTTTTTGTACATGAATTATGTACTTTTCTTCACTTTGGGAGGAATTTTCAATCATTGGCTTTTTCTTTCCTAATCATCCCCAATGTATAATCCTAACATTTCATCCAATACACATCCTTTGTGAATAAAATATTTTTGATTCCATTACTGAAATATATTAACATAGGATCCATAAATTCAGAAATTAGGGATAATATATTCTTTAATGCATACCCTTAATTAACACATTGTAAACACCATAAGTTTTATTATGATTACATAATGTTATTTACCTAGAATGTCACTGAAAATCATTTGATACACATTTCTTTTCAATGGGATGTTCATGTTATCAATATTTATGGAATTATGAATTATATTATTATGTTAATACATTTAAAAATGATATGAAACCCATTTTTTTTCATGGATTCTATATTTTCTAAAATGTGAATGATTTTGATTTAGAATGTTCAAAAAAACAAAAAAAATCATTGGTTCTTTATGATGCTATAAGAGATTGATATTCATGTATGGAATGTATATATGGATGATTTATGGATTGAGTCATATATAAAACTCCAATTCATTATTTAAAATATTATATCTAATGTGATAATTATTCGTGATTATATTCTAGATTCGCTGAATAGTGAAACTAATTGTGTTTAACCTTAAAGTAATGATTCTGTATAGTAATATTTGTTTCATATTTAAAATATGTACCATAGTTTTATACTTATTCTGATGACAATATAATTTTCTATGGGGACATTTTTATTGAATATTGTTTCCAAACAATATGGATTCATTTTATTTCAAGCCATATTCAATTATTTATGATCCATGCTTTGTTGGGGATAAATTCATCATATAACCTGAATATACTAATACATGTAATTTTAAATATTTTAAAAACTACTCATCATAGGGATTATCTTCCATGAGTATAATTATCATGAATCCATAACTAATATCTCCATCCCTTTAGATCCCATTTCCTCCTCCTCCTACTCATATGACTCATTTTGGGTATAGACATACATCCACCAAACCATATCTAAAATAAAATTCTTACCATAGATGCTACATTAACATTGATCCATGATATAAAGTATTAAATCAACAAATTATTTAATAAAATACAACTATATTACATCAAAATGATACTCTTGAGATGATTTTAACATATATATTTAGTATAGGGATATGTGAATCATCTCATACATTACATTTCACTATAGAATTAGTTTCAGTTGATACACCACTACAAAAAAATCTCTAGATTCTAAAATTTTTACAAAATCCATTCCACCAAATTTCCATTACACCTCTAATGGTGGTCTCCCAATTATTGAAAACAAACATAAAAATAATTGATCATCAATCTTAAACTCTAATGCATAACATCTCTTATCTATTAATATTTATTATAAAATAATGATTGTAGTTTGTGGTATTATATTCAGCGGTACCTAATTTTTATTCTTTTATGTGATATTTATTTATAAATTTACCTAGTATCATTTCTATATCTAGTACAATGTAGAATAGAATAAACTACTATATATATATCCATGAATGGTCCCATACATATCGATTCTTGAGATATATATATATATATACTATGATAATTTAAATTTATCATCCAATTGATCAATGAAATATTGGATGCATACCCATAGTATCTCCTTTAAAATGTAGATATACCCCTTAAATATCTCATATAATTTATTTTAATATATTATACATATCTTAAATCGAGTTCCCAGTGCCCATGGAAGATAACGACAAAATAATGTTACGAATATCATATCGTAGTCTAAAACTATTCTTGTAGGAAAAATATGAACCATATCATTCCTATATAAAATACCTAGATTTTACAACATACAATCCACTAGTATAGATATTAAAATCTCTATATCCATCAATTTTTATATGATCACCCAAACAGTGACCCTACCTCTGAGTGATACTAAAAAACCCATACAATGTCCCACATAAGTTATCCAATTTCCTCGAATGAGTTTATGATTATTTATAAAATCAATTCAAATATTGATTGTAGACACCACTAGTAAACTTATGGGGAATCATGATGCATAGGATCCAACCTATATTTTCATGATCATCCACGAAGACATTGACAATGTCTGATAATACATATTCATTCGTATAAATAGAAAATTCCCATTAAGAGATATGACAATAAAATATAACATCCTCTCTCATGATCATTGGAGAATCGAACAATTATGAATATATAGTATTGAAAAATAACCATGATTTTATATATATTTTATCTCCCCAAAATAATATATATCTCAGATACTATAATAGCAAATGTATAACTCTTGATTTCCATTTACCAAATCCAATAGTAACAATATGATATTTATAAGATCCCATGAAATTGTCCCATGTACCTATATAATATCAAAATTAGACATTGATAAGATTCACATAATCATCCCAATATTATTCAATTTTTTATCTATATTCCCCTCCACCTTCCAACTATGTTCATTAACACTAAATTGCACTATTTAACTATATTTTCTATTTCAATGATAGACATAAGTAACTAATTAACCCATAATATTTCTTTTTGGTTTTCGTATCATAATAAAAATATGCATTTAAATATATTTTGGATATTATAAACAACCTAAATCTCACTAATAATATATTGATGCTAAAACATTAGATCCAATTTTGTAACCATAAACTCAAAATTATAGGTTGGAATGTCTTTTCATGTGAAAAAAATACATTAATCCATAATTTATGACTCAATCAATCTAAATGAAAAAATAACCCAAAGAATATATTTTATCCCTAAAAATATATAGTTATTTTCTTATGTGAATATTGTATGGTCTATATATGAAAAAATGTTGTTTTACAGGGTAGCTTGGGACTTGGTGAAGGGTTACCTGATCACGGTTTTATAGGACTACTCTAAGGGAGGGATCCTACCCCACATTTCCTACACTACCACAGTTGTTTTGATTTAAAATATAAAATATCCTCATCCATCCAACATTACATACCATTGAGTATGTGTAATGTCCCTTGTAAAATTCATTCAACTATTATAAATAGGAGACTTGTGGTCCATCTTCTAAGAATCGTATTGAATGAGAAGTATGGTTTTGTAAATGGAATATCCATACATGGGAGATCACCTTGGTCTAAAAAGATATTGAAGATATTAACATGAATGTTCATGGTTCAAATATGGTCATCAAGCTGGACATTGGCAAGGCCTGTGATCAGATGGAGTGTAATTTTATCATCAATCTTATTGCAGGCATGGGATTCTCTAATTATGATACTAAGTTAATTTTTTGGTCCATTATCTCTACATGGCTAGTTACCCAGTTCATGGGAAATCACAAATAATTCTTTAAGGAAATCTATAGAGTGAGACAAGGGGACCCCCTTTCACGGTGAATCATCATCATGGCCTGAGAAATCTTCAGTCAGCAGATCAATACGAGAATCAGATAATGTATCATTTCCCTTTAACATTTTAGGTAGAGTCATAGTTTTCTTTCACACATTTTTTTTAATGACACGATGATCTTTAACAATTAAAAAAATCATCTCATTGAGGGATTAAATAGAGTTCTGATTGGTTATTGCCACTAGAGATTCCAGAGAATCAACTATAATAACATAACTTTATACATCATGAAACGATGCCTAGATTCTTGAAGATAATAATTAAGAATCCTCTTTATCATGAAGCATTGACCCTTCTTAATGAACGTCTTGGGTACCCCAGTTTCTCTTGGAAGGCTACGGGTCTTACATTTTGATCACATTACTGCCCATTACAAATGGATGTATCACCCACTAGAATAGAAGATTTGTGTCATTTGGTAGCATAATCACATTGGTTAATAGTGTTCTCACCTCAATACTGGTTCATATGCTTTCTTCCATTAAATTCCTAAAGGGTGTTCCTGCAAGTGTCAATAGAATCATCGTCTCCTTTATCTGGGACGCACAATCCGATGGGAAGCGTCCCTAGGAATCTTAGTAGAGACTTTAAAGCTGTTGAGGATGGAGATATCAATGTGAGTAGAATCTCTAGTACCATGCATGGAATGCATACTGAACATTCTTGGGAAATTATCAAGGCTTATTCTCTATTGAGTAGGTTTATAGAAATGAATTATATGTAGAGAAGCCATCGGGGCAGACATGCCTCCTATATTTGGCATGTGGTCTCTACATTGATTTCTTTCCTCCAACAATACTAAAGATATATTTTGGGGATATGGGACATTTATTTTTCGAACCACAACTGGACTAGCTCTAGTCTTGGGTTTCCAGGATATCATGTTACCAACATTTCCTTCTGCAAAGCTAAATTGTATCCATCATTTATTGTGGATGTATTTAATAGTAGTTAGTGGGAATCCTTAGAACTTATTTATATATATGATGATTAGTATAATTGTATCTTCACTTCCTCGAGTTCTAGTGTTTTTTCAATGCAAGATTTTTATAGGGCCATTAAGCCTATGGCCCAAACTAAATCATGCGGAGGTACTCTCTAGCACGAAGAAATCATGACAGAGTATAACTTCCTTTTTAGAGTCTCGTAAACCACACTCTATACAATGATGAAAGCACCAAAAGGATGGGTATTCACATGCTATCACACTACTCTAGAATTACGGTGAGTACAGAGGAAACCATAGATAATATGTTCTTTATGGGAGACTATACCAACACAGTGTTGTCTAATTTCAAGGAAATTACAGGTTTTTCATCTATGGAAAAGTTATAGGCCCCCTTATTTAATATATGGGTTTATGGAGTAGGAATTCATGAGCCTAATTTGAAGGCTCATGCCTTGGAACGTGCGATAGGCTATTGGTACATTTGGATAACACAGAACAAAGAAATTTTTTGGGGGGTTTCTGTTCTTGGAGGGTTGTGGTAGCATGGTTAAAATTCCATTTAAGGATCTATATCCACATTAAAAAGACATTATGGATTCCCTAATGATGGGGTTAATTGTATCATATAAACAATAACTGACCCATACTAGAAATGACAAGAGGGGGCACTGGGTTCGATGGTTTCCGCATCCATTGTGTCCCAAACTAAACAATGATGATTCATGAACCAAAGGAATCATGAGGGTGGTTTGATATGCAACATAAAGGGTATGGTTATGGATTCTATTGCTTCCCACTATTGTATGGGTCCTTCTATGTAGGCTGAATCCCTGGATATTCTCTCTAGTTATCACATGTCTAGGTAGAGGAGAACCCCCCTGAGTGATGTATAAACTGACTCCATCAACATCTAAAATTCCTTGTCTAGTAAGGTCTCTATCCCAAGGTCCACATCCTACATCATTTGAAAATTACTCAGCTTAATGAATACCAACAAAAACATTCTTCATTTGTGGCATGAAGGTAACAAGCTCACTGACTATCTTGCTTCATTGAAAACCAATGGGAATGGTATCATTTGTTATCTTGACAGTATTTCTATACTTCCTGATGTGAAAAATCTGGTTAGAGGGGATCCTCTTGGGAGTCCCCATTTCAGACCTCCCATAGTTCTCTTTTATTTTGGATCAAGGGTTATATTGTTATTTTTTCTTTACTTGTACCTCTTAATCTAAAATAAATATATTAATGATGATAATGATGAAATTATCTATGATTAAATGTGGATTCTTATTTATATTCATCAAATGGTCTTGGTTATAGTTGTAAAATTAAAACCTGAAAATCATATATCTCTTTTTATAGTAAAAAATAGATCACCATTTGGGGAAGTAATATCTCAGATAAAACCCTTTTAATCAATGTTGTATATCTTTACAGTAATCTATATAATCTCATTTAGGATTGTATTATAACATTATATCAATATGGGATCCTAACACAACACTAGGTAATGATTTTGACCTACCTCTCAAGTGAAAATATTGAAAAATAATTTGGGAATATATCATTAAATATATGATACACAAGGGGAATAAAATAATCATTATATCATCCTCTTTGAAAAGAATAACACTATCCATATTAAAAAATATCCTTCCAAAAAATCAATGGTCATTTATTAGTGTACTTCTTGTGACCAATTTGGATGGAGAAGGTTTTTGGATGTAGAAAAATTGTGTTTTTAATGATTGTTTACTTTTTATTATAATAGTGGATAAATCAACTAACTTTGTAACTGTCTTGGAGAATATAATGATTTGTTATTGATTTTTATTTCACAATAATCATATGTTTTTTGGGGAACTTGTGATGTAATCCTTATGATAGAAAGGGGGAGAAAAGGTCATGCCAATCATATTCATGTTTGATCGGAAAGCTGTATAGTGTTGGATGATTTGGAAGTTACAATAATGTTCATGGAAAATTTTATGATCATAAATGTTTTAGATCAAAGGTTATATATTACTATTGAGTTTTTACAAAAGATACTTGCATGATAGGTGAGTTTTCACCAAAGAGACTTGCATGAATGATACCTATGCTCTCAGGGAAAAGTTTTTCATAGGGTCAGCAATGGTTATAAATAGGCGGATGCCCTACCCATTTAATAATGCTCAAAACATATAGAAAATTAGAGTTTTAAGTCATTCAAGTAGTGAGTTTCGTGTAACAAGAGTGTAGTTCTCTTGTAGGGAGTGGAACAGAAGTTGTGAGTTTCGTGTAAGCAAGGATTAGTGTGGATGTTGTGAGTTTTGTGTAAGCAAGGAGTGGCATGCATGTAGTGAGTTTTAATAAAAAAGGGTCTTCCGATCATGTAGTAATTTGTTTGTACGTGTTTTTCCATGAATAATTCAAATTTTTCACATAATGTGATAAATTTTGAAGCATAGGATTCAATAGTTTCACAAAATATAAGAATGGGGTGTCAGACTAAGTAGCATTTCAAAGTCCAGGATGTTCTTACCATCTTTTGGGTAGGAATGTTCAGAATTGTTTTGAGAGGTCAAATTTGTGAATGTTTTCAATGAAGTACTGAAACATTATATGACACAATTTTTTGTTAAGGTGGAGCACACACACTACTGTATTTTTTTCATAGTGCCACATGATTATAATGGTTTGTCCTACTCATTGCATTCCATATCAAATGGTGATTTTCTAGTGGATTGTGTGGTACTTCATTATTTTGAAACCACACTAAGGACATAGATAGTATTGTTGTGTATTTATCCTTTTAAAATATTGTGTTCTTCTGGATATGTGATTTATTTGAGTTCATAAGGGGTTGAAATTTTTAACAGGAGGTGAATGTTATTTCATATAAAGAAAACCCAAAAGAGTAAGATGTCATTAATTCACCCATCCCCCTATCAGTGTCACTTGAATCCTAATTGTAAAATTTTAGTAACAACCTATAATTACCATTGTCATTTTAATGTGTAACTATCTATTATAGGAGAGTTGTATACCTTTAATATCTATTAGAAATATATCTAATTATAAAACTGAGGTGTCTACACCCTCTTGGTTAACAAATCAAATATATTTATAGAAAAATGATAGAATCCAAGATACTCCCATGGATATTCATTACTAATACACTTATGTTACACTTATTAATTCCATTTAAAACCTATCATAAATATGTTTCAATGGTTAAAAAAACCAAAAAGAATCCCCAATACGTCGACTATATATGATAAAACAAAATAGTTCATCATATCCAAGTAAATACAAATTTCATCAAAATTTTCTTCCACTAAAATAATGCCTCATATTGGAATAATTTTATCTACATTGTTATTCAGCACCCACTCACCAATATAAAATTAATCAATCATTATCACCCTATATATATCAGACTTTAATAACACTATTTATAATCTCTCCCTTGATAATGGAGAGCTTTACTTCTGTTCTAGATTTGATATCTTTTGTTATCTATATGGACAACATCAAACCTATTCATTATTTTATTCGAGAACCAACCCCAATACTCTAATGGGATAAAATATTTTAGGCCATGTTCCCTAAAAAATTTCATTAACATTAATAATATCATTTCTCACCATATAGAAGTATTTTCTATCAATATAATCATTAAGGAATTAATTTTTTTACTATAGTCCATTAAAAAAGGGTGGGCCTTAGTATCCTTGTATCCTCCTACAACTATTTTTCTTATCCATTGTTATCCTTGACTATGGGGATAGGGTTTATATAACCACAATAATCCTAATCCATAGAAATTAGTTGACCTGGAAGAATGGTTGAAGATGACTACAATTGAAGGGTCCCCTTATAATGATGGTTAATGATGACTATGTTAGTTACAACTGCTTACGATAGTTATAATAATAATAACAATAACCAGAATTATCATCATAATCATCATCAAGAATGGTGATGGGTGAACTGGGTCTAGAAATTTTATTTTGATAATGAATATATAGTGTTACACAATATTGTTACAAACAATGTATAAAGATTACTTGTATTTTTCACAATAACTAAAGGGATGAATAATTAAGAAAGTAAAAATGAAAATACTGAATTAGTATCAGCTAACACATTTTTTTGACAATGAATTAAAAATTTGGTTAATCTCTTATAATGAATGAGTGGAATTTATATTTTTTCCATTAATGGGTTTGAGATATTATACCTTATTTAATTAGATCATCCTAGCATTAGTGTGATTTACTCCTCAACACATTGACCATTGATTTAAAGTCTATTTTTATTGAGATCCTATTTCATGAAAACTATTTTATGAATTCAATTATATAGAATACAACACATAATTCTACTTTAAGTGTTCTATAAGTGCCCGATAATTTATAATATCATCCTTTGACGAAGACTCATTATTTGAAAACACATTATATAGCTGTATACACCATGTGATCTAAAAACCGCAAGATTGAAATGGAGTTTATGCTATAGATTAATAGGTGGTCCCACCATATTAATTTATTGAAAAAATTCCAAATTTTTTTTATTAGACCAATAAATTTATTTATAATATTTAAAAAACTATGTCATTCAAATTACCAGTTTTATTATCCATAATTTCCCTAATTTCATTATGGTTAGAAAAAACATAAAATTTTATACAAAGTATCCCATGAATAAAGATTTTATTCTTATTTAAACTCAAAAATGGAATACTTATGTAGATCAATTCAAGTATGATGTGTTTAGTCAAATTTTAGTTGACGTAAAAATCAAGGATATAGTTTCTATGGAATTATAATCATATCCCAATGAATGATTAACCTAAAATGTATCTTTAATATTTATACAGGGTAATAAAAGTAAATTTGATTTCATTTAAGGGTAATAAACTTATTTTTAATATTTTTAATCATAAAATAGATAGATTAATAGTAGAATAAATCATGTATAGTTGAGCATCTCTTGTTTACTAATTTAGATACAAATTTAATAATAATCATAATTTGTTCAGAGTAATGAATGTTTTCTTAAACATCACGATTTATATTGGAACCAAAAATTATGACCAGACTCAGATATAAAAAAATTAATGTTATTCATTTTATTATTGGTTCTCAGTCTCTACACCAGTGCATCCCTATCAGTGAAATTTTAATTTTTAAGTTGCAGTTGTTATTCAGATAATGTATCACCCAAGTGTTTTTTTGAACTTTTTTTTTCAAATAAATTATTTTTCATTGATTTATTACAATTCAATAAATCAAATATTCCTTATACACTAAACCATATTTTATTGAGTTACACACAACACTAACATGGAATACATTACACACAACATTGAATTTCCTCGAAACATCATTTAATTTTATAATGATTTAATTAAGATGGTTAGCACCTAGATGTTAAACATAGTAATATGGATTGCAATAACTATTTTAAAAAAATTATTTATAATGGTTTTATATAAATAAATCATATTGATAATAAAAACATAATTTTTTTGGTAAAGTAATTATATGGTTAAAAATACAATTTTCTGAAAATGACCGCATTTTCATGTTCTTATTTGAAAAAAGTGAAATTAATATTATAAATTTGTGGAAATTGGATTTGGATCAAATTACCTTAATTTTTTATTTGTAATGTATCAATTTGATCAGGTAATATTTTTAGTATTTTTCTATGAAGTTTCACTTTTTTAATAGTGAAAAATGCTACAATGTAGTTAAAAACTCTGTTTTTGGTTTAAATAATTATTTTAATTTAAATTGAATTTTGATGTCACAATAGATAAATTTTAAATATATTTTTTCAAATTTACTTCTTTGGAATAATTTTTTATATAGATATTAGATATAAAAAAACTTAATTTACATTTAATGTTCTATTTACCCACCTTCTCACCATGGCTGTAGGATCATCATTAAACATCAGTTTTCCATTTCTATTGATTTAATTTCAAAAAACATACATACATGTCTATAATTAGTATTTAATTTAGATTCTAATAGAATAAACATATTTTTTTGGTTATTATGAATAATAACATTATTAAATTTTTATTTAACAAAATAATGGTAAATTAGGTAATAAAATTAAAAAATGAAATTATAAAAATAAAAAATTACAATTAAAATTATCCTAATTTAATTGGATGAGTGGGATTAGACAAAAATAAACCCTATTAAAAAATTATAACCATTTTAATTTAGTTTGTTTAGAATTTGATATTTATTATATTTTATTTAAAGATATGTTGACAATGTCATATTCATATTTTTAATAACTAGATCATTTTTAATACATGGTTATATAAAAGATAAATTCTACTAAAAATATTTGAAATACAATAAATTTATCTTCAACATTATAATAAAATTATCAATTTTAGAGGATAAATAATTTAATTTGGAATTCAGAATGATGATGCAGTAATTTTTTAATTAAAGTAAATATCAAACAAATGATAATAAAAATTTAAAATAAATATAATGTGATATAATTAATGAAATAAATTAATTTTATATTTCACATTAACTCATTACTAGTATATTAGATGTTTTGGTCATAATTTATCATGTTAATATGAATATATTAAAAGAAAAATAATGAATAGTATCAAAATTACATTAATGATACTTTAAAATAAATAATATTGTATTAAATGATATAAAATTTATAAAAAAACATAATTCATCCGAATAGGTATAATAATGTTAAACAAGTCATTAATGATCTATTTGAGGTTTTTGGGGAATTTTATTGTAAATATATTAACAGCAAATTATAAAATTGATGTTATCATGGTAAAAGTTAATAAGTTTAACTATCGGTTAATGAAAAAAGATAAGGATAATATTGTGAACTAACCATGTATAAAAATACATTTTGAGAGGATTTCAAACCTTCCTCGCCAAATCTTCAAAATAAATCACTTTGGAGCTATATTAAATTGGAACGAAATTTATATTAATTTAATATTTTTGAGAATTTCCAGTAGTACCCCTCGCATCACGTATAATATGGAACCACAACCCTCACTTAGTCAAACTAACATGAACATTATATATTGAAAAAACCAAATAAAATTATCCTCCTAACATCCATAGCCACGTTATAGAGGAGTTATTATTCTCAAAATACCAAATGTACTATCCCAAAGTGAATATCTAAATAGAGCTTCCTCAAGAAGAGGTAATATCAATTTCCTACTCTATCAAGAGCATTTATTATTATACTTTATCATGTTGTTTTATTTACATTATAAATTAATAACTATATTATAAAATTTATGATGATATTTTATTATTAATACAGAATATCCATATTCCACATTTTATATGTCCTTAAAAAATGAAATCACCATGCATACGTATGTATGGACTACTGTCTCGACACCATGGTGTAATATTTTTTTTTGTCACTAGGTTAACTGGATAGGTATAATGATAAAAAAATTATTATTATTTATAATTATAAAATTATATTTATTCTAGAACAAAATATAATACATCCAATGAAATACCATTTCACAATTAAGTGAATGATATCATCGCTCGTGCATACGTATGGCATACCTCCTCCACAACAGAATACGAATACTTTACCATGATCAAAAACAAATAATGATTATATAAATTTATATAATTCATAAATATGCTTTATAATAACTTATTATTATTTTTTAAATTATATTAGTATATGTTATCCTCATAAAATATGACTTATATGCCAAAAAAATGCATAAGAAAGGGAAGTAGTTAACACCTGTTAGAAGAGTAGCCGTGAAAATTTTTTAACAATAAATTTATAATAAGATCGTATATGGAATCATATGAATATGGTTATAGAATAATTTTATAACATTTTTTAATCCATTATTCAATATTTTCATATATGTTTAATGGAAATAATTCCTGATTGTTAGGGTTAGTTCAAAAATTTCATTATTGTCGTGATTTTTTATACATAATTATCTATTTGGAAATATTTATCTTCAATGTCCATGTTTCTTAAGAAATTATTCAAAAATATTTTTATAATTTTTATAAAAAAAATTAGGTTATTTTATCTCATGTATTAAATTTTATTAAATGGTTTGAAAGGAATCTTTTGTCATTTATGTAATTAGGAAATTTTGAAATTTTTCAGAAGAAGTATGAGAATAATGTTTTTTAACTTATATGGAATGAATGGGTCTTTTTTTCATTATAACTTATTTCCAAGAATCTTAGCTTATAATATTATATGATTATTTTAAATGATAATGTTTTATTTTAAAATTTCATCGCTTTTCATGTACAGATATTGTATTCAAAACATAGATGATATATTATGCAATAATAGCTTTCAAGAGATCAGTCAAAATTATTTTTCATATAAGAAAACATTTTTTATGATAATTAGGTTTTACTAGGGACATTATTCAATGTTTCCATTCTTATTCTATGATTGAATGGTTTATGTTAATGACATAATGATATTTATGAAACCCATTTCTTTTTCATGGGTAATGTAATGATTGAATTATGATTATGAAAACCATTTAATTTAATGTGTTATGATATGAAAAAGTATTCATGTTACTATGGAATATATATTTATGATTTAATTATGAAATGGTTTAAACTTATACTTCCCTCCAATTCATTAGGTAAAGATTTATATCTCATGAGATAGACATAAATGGCATTATCCACTACGATGGTCATGTAAGTGTACCATGACTACCCAGATTTTATGGGAATTAATACCATACTACCATGCTGACCATGGAAGTGATTCCTAGACTACTTGAGAAATCGATATTGTATTATTATATTTCTACCAGTGTTCCATTTTTTATTCCTATGTTATTCTTTCATGGACCATGTTTTTTATTTCCCTATTATATATTTATTATAAACTACCAATATTAATGCCATGATTCTTGTTTATGATCTTTGATAGGTAGGGTAGGAAGTTCTATTTTCATAGTCATGTTCTCATAATCTTATGCTCTTGATTATGTTTACATATATCTCTTGTTTAACCTAAATTATCCTTTGACATCTCACTGTTTATGTTCTCTTTCACCATGTTTATAAAGATATGTATAATGATTGATGTGACTAAGAAGGGTTCGAGTCATGAAGAACCTTGTGGGAGATAATGTTTCACAATTATGTACTAGTGTTTATGTTTTTATGTTTCTATAGGAACTAGAATAATAAAATCATTGGGGATTTGTTTGTGTAATGTATTGAGAACTCCTCAAAAGTAATGTAATGTAAATGTTGGAAAAGAGATGGTTGCTATAGATGGTATTAGAGAAATAATTTAGTTATCCTTTGGAAACATGGATGAGAAACCCACAGTGAGACAGTAAGGACATGATTAAGGATTTGTATAACGATAATGAAATGTCTGGGAAAATGTACTAAATTTTTGGTAAAGTAAAGAGAATGTTGTTTCATAGATATTCATCATTGTTTGGATAGTATACGTGGATGTGGCTCTTGCACAGTTGAATCTATGGGTAAAAAATATGACAAGGTGCATTGGGCATGACTAAATAGAAACCTAGTACCTAATAATAGTCCTTACTGTAGTCGTTATGTGACACTATCAGGGGATATGCTTTGGGAATTCACAAACTCTTCATGGAAAATTATGGATGATTTAATTAAAATTTGGATATGAATGTCATCGAATGGATAATGGGTCACATAGAATAAGAAATGAGATGTAATTTAGACATCCTATAATTGAATTTTCATGATTATATGTTTCCTCATAATGATTAATATTTCTTACATTATTCTTTTTGATTTAGTCAATGGAGGGAACCTAATGTAATTGTGTTAATGTTGATTGTGGCAGACAACTCAATGATTTTCCTCCTGAGAAATCGAATTTTATAGGACTTTGAATGAAATATCTTGTTATTATACTCATAAAAATTTCTCGGTATATGAATCATAGTGGAATCCCAAATGGGAAAAGGTGGGAAGAATATTCTGTTGATTCTTTCATGGGGAATCGTCTACCATTATTTTGTGGGTCTTCTTATCCACATGTTTCAAAAAAAATATCAATACTACTAAAAATATGTTTTCCATTCTCTAGTGTTCAGAGCATGATAAAGTTATTCTATATGATTATAATTTATAAGGAAAATGTAACACCCTTACCCTAGTTACCCATAGTCTTCGCATTATTACATAACATTGGCACGATACAAGGAAATCATGCCCCAAAAGACTAATCAGTTTAGTATCCTTGGAAATACTAGATACATTCATAAGTTTTACATTAAATTATAAAATGAAAAACTACAACAACATTGTTTCCATAGACCACACTCATATCCCCTCATACTATCCCTAAAGGTCAGTCATAAAATACTTCTTCGCATCCTAGGAAAAATAAAACATAGAAAGGGGTGAGCTTAGATGCTCAGTAAGGATAACAATATAGCGGAAACTATCATAAATAAGCATAAACATTTAAAGAAATGTATAAGACTGAAACAAAATACTTTTATACATGTACTTCAGCATAATATGGAAAAGATAAAATCAAATAATTCCATTTACTTATTCATATCGATATTCTACTAGTCGAATAATCACATGCAATATCAATATCCACTTTCATAATGATGTAATGCATAATGCTAGACTTCATAAGCACATATTCAAGGCCTTGTGCTGAGACTACAAATATGATTTTTTCATGGACTTATGCCAAGACACTAGTTTATCTCATGAGACCTACTGATTCATCGAAGAGTTATAGCGGGATCCACACATCATATACTAAGTCTAATGCATTCGTCATATGAAAAAGTTTAAGCATAACCTAAACATTTGAATTAAAACTAGCATTCAATATTTCAATAATTTATTCATAATCCATGAGTAGTGTAAAAATAACACATCTATAGCCAAACATATCACAAAACCTTCACTACAATATGGATGTTTTGTATAATAATAAATCAACTTCAAATAAGCATAAAATCCATCAAATGATGTTGACATAGATGAAATCAAAACTATTTTTATAGAAATATCTCTTTATATCTTGAAATCATTTAAAATTCCTATAATTATAAAAGAAAACATTTATTTTGTAAATATTCTTATAATATTGTAAGGGAAGCTTTGAGGATATTATAATGGCAGAAAATAGCTGCACCCGCCGTATAAGTTAAAAAAACATTCTTACCGTAATTTTGTCGAAATGTTCATAAAGTACATTGTTTGGAAAATGAAAAAAAAAGATTTAAAAATATATAAGGTCAAATAAAGGTATAAATGACTTTATCCCATTTTCTAGTAAATATTAAAAAAATTGAAATACATTTTAAGAAACATGGATGTTGATGATAAAGAGATCCTGGTAGATAATAATGTGTAGCCAACCTCAGATAATGAAGAGATTATGTAATTAACCCTTACCTTGTTCTTTTCATTGGTCAAGGGTAAGTTATCCTCATGTATAATAGTTAAATAATTGTTATTAAATTATAAAATGACCATATACATAAATATGATATCATATATGATCTTCTAATATTGCTTTGTTAATAATAATTTAGTATTATCGTTGTTTCGGGAGTTAACTGTTTAGTTTTCCTTTATATCTATTGTTATGGGAGTCATATTTTTTATGGATGGTATGTATATTATTTATATCCATAATTATATAAAGTCTTTACTCTTTAATTTTAATCATCAAATATAAATTACTCTTGAATGGATACGATGGGGTATGAATCTCATCACGTTCGTGGAGACGGTAAGCCATACATACGCACGAGAGACAATATCATTATTTTGATATTAAAATCATATATAATTGGATTAAATATCATATATACAGAATTATTATCATGTTTTATTTATTATTTTCACCAATTAAACAACATTATTATACCCATCCAAATGATAATGTATTGAAAAACAACTACACCACGACGTGGATACGATAATTCGTATGTACGCACGTATGGTGACATGTCTTTCATAGGATGGATAAAATAATTAATATAGTTGTACCATTTTTATAATAATATAAAATTATATTGAAGATTCTGGATTTTTTATTTTTAAATGAAAACAAGAAATAAAGAGGAAGTGGAAGAAGAAAGGAACTTGAAAGAGGTGATGAAATATTTACCTCTTCTTCGGGTTCTTCCTTTTGATTTGATCAAAATGGCTCCTTAGGATGGATTTATGACTAAAGGAAGGCCTCTAGGGTGAAAATAGGACAGTTGAGAGGATATTTGGGCAGGTTTTTCCCAAGAAAAATGGCTTTGATGGTGTGAATTTGAGGGAAGGGGAAGTTCCCTTTTATAAGAGGGGTGAGGGGAACCTTCCTAAAAGATTGAAATATTATTTTATAATAAAATAATTTCGGTTTATAATGGCTCCAAAATGATTTATTTCTAGGATAAGGTGGGTTTGGGTCTAAAAAAACACATCCAATAGGTTTTAGATAGGTTTGGTTCACTATATTAACCTTATCATTTAGATTTAACTCTTAGTTAATTAGTTTGACATTTGCCATGTCTCTTTGTATTTTTATATTATATGGTTAATAAAATTTCTATAAACTTCCAATTGAACCTCAATTGGTTCATTAATGAAATATATAATATTATTTATGACCATTGGACAAACCGTTGATTTTTAGGAATATAATATCAATTAATATTATAATATTTGTTTTAAAAACTCTTTTATGTCAATTTTGACACTATTTTCAAATTGGTTTTTCTTAAATTACTAACAACATTATTACTTTGAAAAAATTCTTTTAATCAATACTAACATGTCAAAATAACCTAGACTATTATTTTATGGAATAAAAACTTTCAAATTATATTTATTTTAACATGAATAATACCATTTATTTGATTCTTTCATTAACAAGGAAAATATTTCATCATCATTGTGTCACAAATAAAATTAATTATTCAATGCCTAAAAATTATAAATAAAGTACCATTATGTAGGAAATATTTTTATCTTTCTAATTAATATTTAAAGTCTAAGTGATAACATATATAACTCTATGAAAAAATTTATTTACTAAAAGATATATGCTTATGCCATTTTTGTATTTACTTTAACTTAATTAATATAAAGTGTCGTTATCACTAACTAGTGGCTCCATTGGGCCCCCAAATCGACCCAACGAAGCCCATGGTTGGACATTTATCATAAAATAGGGTTATAAAATGTGTTATGGTAATTTAATATAATTATAATATTATTTTTTACCCTTATTTAATGGATTTATCCTTTAACCATGGAAAATTAAATATTTACCGAAATATTTATTCAAAATGTCAAAAAATAAAAGTTACCTATTTACAAAATTTAGACCTCCTGATTCTAAATATGCAATCCATTTTTCTAAATTAAAAACACAGAAGTAGAATAAATTAATTAAAAATTAATTCCTGTTGTCCAAACAAAAAGCATGTTTTTAAGAAATAATAACTATCAAAAGATTGACACTTTCTTATGTCCAGTTTAAATGTGAAATTACGTCCAATGACCAAATTTTGATTAAATGGTAAAAATATAATCAAATTGTACATAAAAACTACTTAATAGTATAATTTATCACTATAACTTATTTTTATTTAAAAAGTTGTTTTTAATTAAAATTTATTATTTTTCACTATTCATCAAAAACTGAATGTTTTCAGAAAAATACCAAAAATTCACCCTAAGATAATTTAAATATTCCAAACCCAAAAATGAATTCCAATTTGAAAGATATAGTTGATGAAATTTTAAAATGTGGGTATTACTATTCATAACGACTAGTTTGATTAGTCGCGATGTGTTAGAATCTCAAAGTTGTGTACAACACAAGCTATTGCATTATTTAAAGGGAAACATATTGTGGAAGCATGGGGTGTTACATTGTACCCTAATTCAAATAATTTAGTCATTGAAATTTCTAGAATATTTCTGCATAAAATGATTTGGGTGGTTCTTCATCATATGTTCCTCGAGTTCCCATGTTGCCTCTTCCATCTTATAGTTTCTCCATAGAACTTTTACCAGACGAGTCATCCGGTTTCTCAAAACTTGTTATCTTGTATCAAGAAAATTGATAGGCTCTTCACAATAAGACAGATCGGGTTCCATTTCTAATTCATCATAGGTAAGTACATGCATTGGGTCAGGCATGTATCTTCTCAACAGTGATACGTGGAACACATCATGAACTTTGGAGAGACTTGGTGGCATTGTCAAACGATAGCTACAACCCTAATTCATTCTAGAATTTCAAAAGGTCCGATGTACCTGGGACTCAATTTACCATTCTTACCAAATTTTATAATTCCCTTCCATGGAGATACCTTCATGAAAACATGATCTTCTCCCTGAAATTCCAAATCCTTCCTTTAGTTATCAGCATAACACTTTTGCCAACTTTGAGCTGCTTTGATGTGGGTTAGGATTACCTTCACCTTTTCCATCATTTCCTCAATAAGTTCTGGGCCTAGAGTTTTCTTTCACCAACATCATCCCAAAAAGTTGGTGTATGACATCTCTTTCTGTATAAAACTTCATATGGTTCCATTTGAATACTTGAATGAAAGATATTATTATAGGAAAAATCTACTAGAGATAAAAATTGATCCCACATACCTTGAATGTAAAGTGATCAAGATCTCAACTTGTCTTTTACAGTTTGAATAGTCTATTCTGATTTTCCATCAGTTTGAGGGTGGTAGGTAGTGTTCAAACGAAGTTCAGTATCCAGGGATTTCTGAAGAATTTTCCAGAATCTTGATGTAAAATGGGTATCACGGTCAGAAACAATCGATAGGGGTACTCCATGATGTCTTACAACATCATTAATATATAGTATTTGTAATGGTTCAAGTGGTAAATCTTCTCTTATAGAAATAAAATGTTCTTACTTGGTAAGACGATCAACAGTGACCCATATTGCATCATTCCTTCTAGGAGTCTTTGGTAGTACCATGACAAATTCCATCATAATATTATCCCATTTACAATTAAGAATGGGAAGAGGTTTCATGACTCCCCCAAGTTCTTTCCTTCCAACTTTCACTTTTTGACACACCATACATCTTGACACAAAATTAGAAATATTTCTTTTCATGTTGTTCCACCAAAAATGTTCCTTAAAATCTCTATACATTTGGGTTCTCCCATGGTGTATAGGAAAATTAGAGTTATGAGAATCATCCTACAATTCTCTTTTTAGATTAGGTATATTGGGAACACAATGTCTCTTCCCAAATTTCAAAATTCTATCTTCATATATGAATTCACTCAATCTCTCGTTATTTATAGCTTTAATCTTCTTTTGAAACTCCTCATCATCAGCCTAAGAACTTTTATCCTTTCTAGTAAAGATTGTTTGGAAACCATTTGAAAAAGCATTGATATTTAACCTTCCATGGTTATACCCATATCCATCTTTATTGTATCCAAGTATATAGGATCCTTTTCTACTCTCATCTTGTTCAAAACTCCATGATCCTTTCTACTCAAAGCATATTCCACCTTATTTTCCTTCCTTGGGGGGTAGTGTATAGTGCAATAATAATCTTTGAGTAGTTAATACCATCTCCTTTGCCTCATGTTAAATTCTTGTGATCATTATAAATCTCAAATTTTTTCCCATATAGATAGTGTCTTCATATCTTCAAAGAAAAAATTATAGCAGCTAAATCAATATCATGAGTAGGATAGTTTTTCTCATGAATGTTTAGTTGTCGTAACCATGAGTGCAGCAAGGCCTGTTGTCGTGCACTAGTTCTCGTTCGAGTCTAGCTCAAAGCGGTGTTTTCAGGTTTTACTCCTAGGTACATCTTTTCCAGAGCCGCCTCTACCTGCTCATATCCAGACAGGGTTGTGTTGCTTGGAAAACTCACAAAATCTCTACAATACCAAAATTCTAGGAAGTTCATCTATACTAATCCTAAAAGTCTATCTTAGGGTAATATGTTCTAATCAAAGTTTATCTAAATCTAGATTCCAAGGTTTGTACTAAAATTCCTCTGATACCAACAATAGCACCTTGACCCTAGTTACCCATATTCGGTGCATTATTACAAAACATTAGCATGATATAAGGAAATCATGTCCCGAAAGACCGATCAGTTTAGTAACCTTGTAAATAATATATATATTCATAAGTTTTACATTAAAATATAAAATGAAAAACTACAACAACATTGTTTCCATATACCACACTCATATCCCCTCAGACTATTTCTACATGATAGTCATAAAATACTTCATCTCATCTTGGGAAAAATAATACATAGAAAGGGGTGAGCTTAGATGCTCAGTAAGGATAACAATATAGCGAAAACATTCATAAATAAGCTTAAACATTTAAGGCAATGTATAAGACTAAAACAAAAGCCTTTTAAACTTGAACTTCAGCATAATATAGAAATGAAAAAATCAAATAATTTCATTTAATTATTCACATTGATATTCTACTAGTCGAATAATCACATGAAATATCAATATCCAATTTCAAAATGATGGAATGCATAATGCCAGACATGATAACCACATAGTCAAGGATATGTGCCAAGACTTCAAATAATATTTTGTCAAGTCCATGTGCCAAGACACTTGTTTGTCTCATGAGACCTACCGATGCATCATGGAGTTATAGCGGGCTCCACACACCAAATACTAAGTCCAATTCTTTCCTCAAATGAAAAGGTTTAAACATAACATAAACATTTATATTAAAACTAGCATATGAAATGTTAATACTTTATCCATGAACCATGAATGTTGTAAAAATAACAAATCCACAGTCAAACATATAACAAAACCTTCAATACAATATGGAAGTTTTGTATCCTAATCAATCACCTTCAAATAAGCTTAAAATCCATCAAAGGATGTTGACATAGATGAAATCAAAACCTTTTTTAGAGAAATATCTCTTTTTATATTTAAATCATTTAAAATTAATATATTTATAAAATAAAACATTTATTTTTGAAATATTTTTATAAGCTTTTAAGGGAATCTTTGATGATGTTATAATGGTGGAAAATAGCCGCACCCACCGTATAAGTTTAAAAAAACATTCTTACCTTAATTTTGTCAAAAAGGTCATAAAGTACCTTATTTGGAAAACAATGGAAAGATTAATTAAAAATATATATATGGTCAAATAATGGTATAAATGAATTTAACTCATTGTCTAGTAAATAGAAAAAATGTTTTGAAATAAATTTTAAGAAACATGGATTTGGATGATAAAGATATCCTAGTAGATAATTACATATAAACAGCCTCAGATAATGAAGAGATAGTGAAATTAACCCTAACCTTGTTATTTTCCCTGGTCGATGGTAGGTTAAACTCCTGTATAATATTTAAATGATTTTTTTTAAATTATAAAATAACCATATAAATAAATATGATATCATATATGATCTTCTACCATTTCTTTTTTAATAATACTTTAGTATTATCATTGTTTCAGGTGTTAACTGATTTGTTTTCCTTTATATTCCTTGTAATGTGAGTAATATTTTATACGGACAGGATGTATCATTTTTATACCCAGAATGATATCAAGTCATTAAACATTATTTTTAATCATAAAATGAAAATTAGTCTTGAATGGATAATATGGGGAATGAATCTCATCACATTCGTGGAGAAGGTAAGTCGTACGTACGCACGAGCGACAATATCATTATTTTGATATTAAAATCATATATTATTGGATGTAATATCATATATAAATAATAATTAGGATGTAATATTTATTATTTTCATCAATTATACATTATTATTATACCCATCCAAATAATAATGTATTTAATAACAACTACACTATGTCATGGAGATGGTAAGTCGTACGAATTCATGTATAGTGACATGTCATTCATAGGATGGATAAAATAAGGAATATGGTTATACCATTTTTATAATAACATAAATTTATATATAATATACTTGATTTATTATTTTATAATTGAAACAATAAAGAAAGAGGAAGTGGAAGAAGAAATGAACTTGAAAGAGGTGATGAAATATTTACCTCTTCTTTGGGTTCTTCCTTTTGATTTGATCAAAAAGGCTCCATAGGTTGGCTTTCTGACTAAAGGAAGGCCTCTAGGATGAGAGGAGGATAACTAAGAGTATATTTGGGTAGGTTTTGGCTGTGTCAAATGGATTTGATGTGTGAATTTTAGAGAAGGTGAATTGACCTTTTATAAGAGGGGTGAGGGTCACCTTAGGAAAAGAATGAAATATTATTTTATAATAAAATAATTTTCAATTTATAATGTCTAAAAAATGATTTATTTCAAGGATACGGTGGTTTTGGGTCTAAAACCAATCAAAGAATACGTTTTAGATAGGTTTGGTTCAATATATTAACTGTATCCTTTATATTTAACTCTTAGTTATTTAGTTTGACATTTACCATGCCTCTTTGTATTTTTATATTATATGGTTAATAAACTTTCTATAAACTTCCAAATGAACCTCAAGTGGTTAATTGATGACATATATAATATTATTTAATACCTTTGGCCAAAACCTTGATTTTTAGTAATAGAATACCAATTAATAATATAATATTTGTTTTAAAAACTCTTTATTTCAATTTTGAAACTGTTTGCTATTTTGTTTCTGTTAAATTCCTAACAGCATTATTACTTTGAAAAAAAATAATTTAATCAATCTTAAAATGTCAAATTAACCAATAAAATTCATGTATGTCATCAAATCTTTCAAAATATATTTATTTTTACATCTATAATATTATTTATTTGATTCATTCATTAATAAGGGAAATATTGCATCATCATTGTGTCAGAAATAAATTTAATTATTAAATGTCTAAACATTATAAATAAAATACCATTATGCAGGAAATTGATTTGGATTTATAATTAATATTTAAAGTCTAATAGACAACATATATAACCCTATGTAAAAATTGTTTTAATAAAAGATATATGCTTTTGTCATTGTTGTGTTATTTTAATTTAATTAATATAAAGTGTCATTATCACTTACAAGTGGCTCCATGGGGTGCCAAAATCGACCCAAGGATGCCCTTGGTCATACATGTATCTACCAATATTGTTAGGAAACGTGTTAATGTAATTTAATATTATTATTTTTACCCTTAATTACCATATTTTCCCTTTAACCATGGTAAATAAAATATTTACCGAAGTAATTATTCAAAATGTCTAAAAATAAAGGTTATCTATTTACAAAATTTGGACCTCCCAATTATAAATATAAAATCCATTTTTCTAAATTCAAAACACCTAAGTGGTAGAAATTAATTTAAAATTACTTCTCGTTGTGAAAACAAAAAAGCGTGTTTTTAAGAAATAATAACTATCAAAATATTAACACTTACGTATGTCCAGTTTAAATGTGAAATTACGTCCAATGACCAAAATTGGATTAAATGGTAAAAATATAATCTAATTATACTTAAAACACACTCAATAGTATAATTAAAACTATAAATTCATTTGATTAAAAAAGATGTTTTTAATTAAAATTTATTATTTTTTACTATTCATCAAAAAACTGAATGTTTTTTGAAAAATACCAAAAATTCACCCTATGATAATTAAAATATCCCAAAACCAAAAATTAAGTCCATTTTGAAATATAAGATTGATAAAATTTCAAAATCTGGGTATTACTATTAATAATGGCTAGTTTGACTGGTCGTGATGTGTTAGAATCTTGATGTTGCGTACAACACAAGCTATTGCATTATTCAAAGTGAAACGTACTCTGGAAGCATGGGGTGTTACAGAAAACCGGACTAGTGGTTGACTCTAATTAATAATACTATGTAGAAATATGAAATTTAATACATGGATTTGGATATGTTCAAGAATTTACATTTGAATAAGTACATTCCTAGGATTCTTTGTACCTAGATGGATAATGAGTTAATTGAGTTGATAAAAAGGGTTGATGAATCAGTCAGTACTTATGCAGAAAATTTCATAAGACATTTAATTTACCTTTCTTTAATTATCATCTAATTTGATAGTAAATTCAATAGGTTCTTTAGTTTCTAAAATCCATTTTCTTGAAGGGAATTGGCCATAAGAGACACTAGTTTCTATTAAGTGATTTTGATCTATAAAATAAAGGTTTAAATGGAGGTTGGAGTCATGTATAAATATGTGGGTTTTGAAAATAATAGGAATATATTGTATAAATGTAAATTTAAAAACCATAAATAGAAAAAGAGGAGCTTTCCATTTGGCTTAATGTGTGGGGGGAAGCATCAATGAAATTGTCTTAAGGGGCCTAATAAATGATTTATTTGTGGAAAGGATATTAATTGGGATTTTAATTTCCTAGGGGATGGGAAAAAGTCACATAGTAGTGTGAATGGAGAGAAAGAGGCATAGAATGAACCTTCTATTCTTCAGTGCCAAAAGTGTAAGGAGAATGGGCACTATGCTATCTAGTGCCCCAAAAAGGGAAGGTGATGATAGTCAACGTTAGTAACCTATTATGTTGAGGTATATGGAGAAAATCATGTGATCACTATTTTTGGTGATGGATTTGATAACAAATTGGTGATATGTATGCTTAAAATCCCCTCTATAACTATTACGTTCTTATTAGATTCAATATCTACCCACTCTTTTATATCTAAATAAAATTCTATGGGTGTTAATATTTCACATTAACGATTATGTGTGTAATTATTAGTGAAAACCCCTTGATGTGTGATGATTTCATATCATGTATATGATTACAATCCAGTCGAGGATTTTGATATTGGGTTTCCTTCATATCATAGCATTCTTCATCTAGTTGAATTTTCTTTCATCTTAGGCATGGATTTCCTTTTTATGTATGTATTCCACATCAATTTTCAATAAAGGGAAGTTACATTTGATGTTTCAAACCAACCTATGATAATATATCAATGTGACGATAAGTTTGAACTTCCTATATATATTATATCAAGTATAGGGGTATTAATTCCCATTCAAAAGGGATTTTTATCTGAAATTATTAGGGAGAAAATTTACATTGATCATTTTCCTACATTTTGTGGATATGTGGATGTGTTTCAATAATATTTTCCAAATCATCCACCAAAATGAGAATTTGATTTTCTTATAGAGCTCATAACTAGATCTACACCAATTTCAAAGACTCCCTAAAGAATCGACCCAATTATGTTGCATAAATTGAAGAATAAACTCCAAGAAATCCTTTATAAGGGATTCATTTTGCCAAGTGTGCCACTTGGTAGTGAACTAGTTATTTTTTTAAAGAATAAGGATGGATCAATGTAACTCAACATTGATTATCAGGTCTTGAACCAAAACATAGTCATGAACAAGTTTCCTCTTCCCTATATTTATTACTTGTTTGATCAACCACACGGAGTTAAACACATTTCCTGGATTGAACATCTTTATAGGATTCACCAATTAAAATTCAAGAATGATGATATACCTAAAAAAACATTCCATACAAGTTATGGAAACTATTAGTATATTATGATTCATTTTATTCATACTAATGCCCATGATATTATCATGGATTTTATGAATATAGTCTTTATATATTACCTCGATCAGATTGTGATACTCTTAATAGGTGATGTTCTTATCAATTAAAATGGAAAGGAAGCGAATTATGGCTACTTTACAACTTCAGAAAATACCTTAAGAAATTATTAACTATATGAAAAATTAAAGATTTTGAATATTGGATTCATAAGGTTACATTATTTGGCCATATATTATCAAGAGATTGTATACTAATAAATCCATCAAAGACAATGGTTATTGAATGCTAAACAAGACTAACCATGGTAACTGGAATCTAGAGTGTTCTTGGTTTATCTGCATATTATCAATGGTTTGTGGAGAATTTATCACTAATATCTAATCTTATGACCATGTTAACTTATAAGGGTGTCATGTTACTCTATACAGATGAGTGTGAGTAAAATTTCTAGGAACTAATGAGAAGGTTAGCCAGCACACTGGTTCTAACATTACTCTATAGTGGTGTAGGTTTTGTAATAAATAGTGATGAATCCATGAAAGGATTGGGATTTGTTCTTGTGTAGAATAACAATGTTTTCATTTATGCCTCATAAAATTTGATGATTTATGAGAGTTATTGCAATACTTAGTATTTGGAAGTAGATGTGGTATTTTTTTGATTAAATATATTGAGGAATTATCATTATGGTGAAAAGTCTGTTATATATACCAATAATAAATGTTTAAAATATTTATTCCTAAAGAAGGTTTTAAATATGCCCCAGAGAATATGGTTATTTATGATAATGGGTTATAACTAATCAATACATTACTACCCTAGGTAAAAAAACAAGGTTGTTGAATCTTTGAGTTAAATGGATCATGATAGCTTTCCCACGATTAGGATCGCAATAGATCCAATATTTTGGTATTTTCAAAGTGTTGGCCTATAAATATATAATGAAGGGAAATATATTATATTGAACAATTTAATTTTAGTTAATCAATACTTATAAATATTGATGATGTGAATATGGAAAATGTGGAGCTAAAAAAGATGTTTAGAAGTGTTCCTCAGTTTAATCCCGATCAGGATTGAATGATATAGTTCAAGAACAATGCATAAATTCCGTCCATATAAGGTTTTATTATGGATCTAGTAGAGTAATCTTATATCTATTCATTCCATATTTATCTTGTATGTATAAATATGTATATAGAATTGAAGAAAAATACTTATGGTGGAATTTCATGAAGATAGATATTGTAGAGTTTGTACCTCAGGGCTTGGTAAGCCTAAATGATAAGGATAAAAGACAACAATATAAGGGGATGTTTCATCCATTACCCATACCAGAATGTAAATGGGAGAAAATCACAATGGATTTGGACATTGGACTCTACAAAACATCAAAAGGGTTTAATTCCATATGGGTGGTAGTCGATTTCCTTACCATGTTAGGATACTTAATTACTATCAAATAATAATCTATATGGTTCAACATTCTAGGATATACATTATGAAAGTGGTAATGTTTCATGGAGGAACACATTATCTTGTATCTGATTGGGACCTGAGGAGTACCAAAAAATTCTAGAGAAATCTTAAGGAATAACTTGATACATATTTGAGTTTTTTCACTGATTATAATCATCAGGAGGATGGTAAGTCTGAACAAACAATTCAAACTATAGATGATATGTTGAGATCATGTTCTCTATATTTAAAAGGTTATTGGGATCAATACCTTTCCATAGTTTAGTTTTCTTACAAATATATCTTCCACATAATAATTCATATGGATCCTTATGAATCCCATTATGGGATGAAATTTAGAAGTCCCACAAGTTGGGTTAATGTTTGATAAGGTAAGCTATTAGAACTTGATATCGCTTTAGAGATGGACGAGAAGTTTAGAACCATTTAGTATCATGTCAAGGTAGCACAAATTCAGTAGAAACTTTATAGTGATAACCAAAGGTATGATCTATAATTTTAATTTTGTGAGATGGTTTTTCACTAAATTTCTCTATAGAATAAGGTTGTATGATTCCGGGAGAAATGGAAAATAATCCATATATACATCCTTCCATTATAAATTCATGATCGTATTTGGATAGTGTTGTATATCTTGGATATTCCTCCAAATATACCTCCATTCCTTGATGTGTTCATTGTATCTCTCTATGGGAAGTACATAACTAACCCTTCACATGTACTGAACATAGAAGTCATAATGTTGGATCATGATCTCTCTAATGAAGAACTACTTGTTTAAATTCCAGATCATACATAGGCTTTTCTCTAAAAAAATCACACTCACCTGATCATAGTTTTGTGGTGAAATTATCAGTTAGAGGATGCTGTGTGGGAACTTGATGATATTATGATCCATATAAATCATTATTTGTTTATATCAAAATGATAAATTTTGAGGGTGAAATTAATTTTGGGTGGTGTAGAATGTAACACCTCATGTTTTTTGTGATTTTTAGAAAAAAAAATTCATTGATTTCTTGTATTACACTAAATCAAATAGTCCCATCACACATATCTATCTTTTATTTCTCTACACTAAACACCAATGTGGCATATGTTACATGCAACATCGAGTTTCCACGAAACATCATGTTATTATTTTATTATTTAAATAAGATAATTTCCACCTAGCCCTAAAATTAAGTAATATGAATAATAATAAATTATTTTCATATATAATTTAAAATTGTATTATATAAATAAAAAAATATTGACAATGAAAAACATAAATTTTTTGGTAAAGTAATTATATGTTTAAAAATATTTTTTTTCGAAAATGAAAATATTTTTCAGAGCTTCTATGAAAAACAATAAAATTAATTTTAGAAACTTATACAAATTTAATTTGATAAAATGACCTCATTTTTTAATTTGGAATTCCTAAATAAGTATAGGGTAAATTTTTAGTATTTTTTTGAGGAGTTTCATTTTTTAAATAGTGAAGAATACTATATTGTAGTTAAAAACTACCCTTTTCGATTAAATATTTATCATACATTAAATTTATTACTAAAGTCACAATTGATCAATTATATATATAAGAATCTAATGAAGGTCATTGGAATCATTTTTTATATTTAAATTTAATATAAAAAAATTATTTAACATTGAATGTTATTTTTACCTGATTTATCTCCCTGACTGTGGGATTATCATTAAATATAATTTTGATACTTTTGTGTATTGAATTTTGAAAAATGGTAATACATTGTTTTAATAAGTATTATATTTATATCCTAATAGGATCAAATTATTTTTTTAGATATTATGATTAGTAACTTTAGAAAATATTTATTTACTCTGTTTATGGATAAATTAGGTAATTAAATATTTAAATAATATTATAATATAATAAAATTTCCCTAACACTTTTCATATTTTAATTGGATGATTTCTTTTCATTAAAAATCAACATTATGATGAAATTATATCATTTTTATGCCACTCGGGTTTGAATTTTACATTTATTATATTTTATTTAAAGGTATATTAAAAATATCAAACTCATATTTTTAATAGATATGTAAATTTAAATATATGATTTAAAAAAAGATAAATTACACTATAAAAATTATTTGTAATTCTACTAAATTTACCTTCATCATGATATTTCTTTTAAATTTTTAGAGAATAAATAATTTAATTTATGGTTTTTATAATGATGATGGAGTATTTGTTTAATTATGGGAAATATCAAATACATGATACTAAAAATATTACAATAAATATAATGGGACATAATTAATGACATGCACGAATTTTGTTGACAAATTTGACATATTAGTGATACAATATATTTGTTGGTTTAGTGTTTTTATGCAAATATAATATTTTGGGAAATAGAAATGATGAATGGTTTCAAAATTCACATAAATGGTATTTCAATATAAATCATTGTATTTAAATTTATTTAAAATACATAAAAATCGTGAACTAGTCCAAATAATTATAATAATTATTCACATTTATCCAGTTATCCTATTGTGTTTCATTTTGAATTTTATAGTAACTATGTTATCTCTAAGGTTAAAAGTCAGGTTGTCATGGTAAAAGACAAATGGTTTAACTAAGCGTTAAAGCCAAAAAATAAGGTCATTATTTTGACCTAAATATGTCAAAAATAATTTATTTATAGTATTTAGGCCATCCTCTTCCTATCTTATAAATAACTCACGTTTTAGATATTTTAAATTTAAAATCAATTTATATTAATATAATATTTTGAGAGTTACAAAGAGTTCCCCTCCCTTATCTTATAAAATGGAACCCCGTCCCTCACATTCTTACACCACCTAAAGCCTTATAGATCAGACTATCCCTACCCATTTATCATCTTAACATCCTTATATACGTTTTTGAGTTCTTATTATCAAAAGACCAACACTAGTGTCATTAAATGATGATCTAGTGGGAGCTCACTAAAGGAGAGGTAATCTCCCTTACCAACACTCCCAAGACTATTTATTCTTAAATGTCTACTTAATTTTATGTTTACATTATAAATTAATAACTAATGTTTCCCCAATATTATGATATTTTAATATGATTTCAGAAAAACCATATTCCACCTTTTAACCATCCTACGAAAAATAAAATCCTCATGCATGCATACGTACAACTTGCCATCTCCACGACGTGGGGTAATATGTTTTTCATCACCACTTTACATGGATGGTTATAATGATATAAATAATGGAAATGTATTATAATCATAACATGATTTTTATTTGTTAACAGAATATATACCATCCACTCCCACTCCATTTCAAAATTGAGGGAATGATATCGTCGCTCGTGCGTATGTAAGGATTACCATCTCCACAACTCAATATGATTAACTCTCTATTATCACAAATAAAGAATGATTATATAAATGTATATTATGAATAAATAATTTATCTACTATATTAATATTATTCTGTATATTAGAGAACTACATCCTATCCCCATAAACTGGGACATATACGACAAAACATGCATAAGAAAATGAAGGAGTAAACTTCTGAATGTAGAGTAATGATGAAATTTTATTAACAAATGGGTGATAATATGATCATATGGGATATAAAATAATATGATTATATTAATAACATTATTGAATAAATTATACATGAGTTTCAGATACATAGGAAGGAATCTCCACTGAAGGCAAGGGTTTATTCCATGATATGAATATTATCCATATTGTTTATATATAATTATCTTCACGAAATATTTATCTTCCTTGTCCATGGTTCATAAAAATGTAAGAAAATATATTTTTACTATTATTATAACATTTTATAAATTCATTTTTACTATTTTTTTAGGATTTATTAAATTGTTTTAAAGGAAACTATTTTTCATTTTCCTAACGAGTAACTTTTTGACTTTTCCAATAAAAGTATGAGAATAATGTTTTTTTACTTATAAAGGATGAATGGGTTTATAATCTTTCATAAATACTTACTGCATTGAACCTTAACATACAATATTAAAAGATTATCTTCTAATAAAATTAGGTATTTTAAAATTATGTTTCATTTCCAATAAAGAAAATGTTTTCAAATTAGAAAGGATATTTTCTTCACGAATTGTTTTCAAGAGATCTCTAAAAATTTATTTTTCATATAAGATAAAATTTTTTGATGTTACTTATGTTTTATTGGGGTATTATTAAATGATTCAATTATTATTCTTATATGAATGGATTATATTTATTATGGAATCGTATTTATGAAACCCAATTCTTTTTCATGGGTTATGTTCGGATTACAAGATGTTTATGAAACCCATTTCATTATGTGGGTTGTGATATGATAAATAATTTATGATGTTGTGGAAAAAATAAGTATGATTTAATTATGATATGGGTGGGAATTATGTCTACATCCAATGCATTGGGTAATAATTTATATCTCCTGAGATAGAAATAATGGACCTTGTCAACAAATATGGTCATGAGAGTTAACCATGAATGAAAAGATAGTATAAAATTTTAACCCATACTACCAAGATGGACTTTGTAGCAATGAATAGAATGATATAGATATATTAAATTTTTATGTGTCTAACAATGTTCCATTATTTATACCTATGTTATTCTTTCATGGATCAGGTTCTTTATTTGGTTATGATTCATTTCTTATGAACATCCAATCTTAATGTTGTGAATTCTATTTATGATCTTTTATATGCATAGTATGAAGATATATTTTCATGATAATGTTCCCATACACTTATGCTTGTCAATATGTTTACCTATATTCCTTGTTTACCCTTTTGGAGAATATAATCTCTCCTCTTTTAATGTTTCTATTCCCCAGGTTATGTAGATTTGTAATAAGGTAGATGTGTATTAAGAGGGTGCTAGTTAAGAAGAACCTAGTTTGAGATAATGTATCACAATTATTTTTTTATGTTTATGATTACATGTTTCCAAAGTAAGTAGACAAATACGGTCTTTTAGATTTTTTTTTATAATGAATTTAGTATTCTGCAAAAATAATGAAATGTTAATATACTAAAAGATACTGTTTCTATAGATAAAATTATAGGTGAAATGTGAATAGAATAATCCAAAACCTCATATATTGGCGTGCTCGTAATGGGATGAAGAACTAGAGCCTTATAATATACATTGAAATCAAAGAAAGTAATTATCGAAAATTTTATATCAGACTCTATAATAATTATTCGTTGATTTCAAGACACGATTTTAAATTATCCTGCTTTAGTGTGATTTAAATAGTATAACATATATAAAAATGAAACCCATTATATAATTTTCAATGAAATATTCCCTTTAAAAATTATAAAGATACGTCATAACTAGTCTAATGGGACTAATTGAATATGTAAGTGAGATAATTATTGAGTTTATGGATATCCTTTACACCCATTCCGATCATATCAATGGTATTGGTACACACATTAAAAGAAACAATGTTCGGTTTATTATCATAAATTCCACTAGTATAGATAATTTTCATCATAGGTGAATAAAATTTACTTATCAATATAATATGTTATTTATAAATTGGTATGTATTATGTAGATAAATATGGGATATCCACATTAAAATTTAAAATCCACTATACACAAGAATTTAATTTTCCTTTCAAACTAACCAATCAAGAAATGCATTTTGAACACACACACTCAAGATAAAAGGATTTATATTTTTTGTAAATCAAGTGGGATCCTTATATATTTGAATGTAAAAGTGACTATGTTCACTCAATGAATTTTTAACAATATTGTTTTTCTATGATATAAAAATTCCATTAATAAAAAAATGAATTATTAATTTAAGCTAATGCACTAATTATACATATTCACATATTTAAGGGAAAAATTTAGTATATACCAATAAATATTCTCATAGGCCTTGTGAAACATATAAAGATAATTTTTATAATAAATGGAATGTGATAGAAATAAAATATCTAGCAATATTGATATACTTGTTCTAACATATTTGCGAGGGATTAATAAAAAATCTAATTATATAATCCTTAAAATTTTTAATTAGCCTCTTAAAAAAAGATTTCCATTCCACACCACTCTAGTATGAAAAAACCCCTTAGGGGTTCCATATATATGAATTAATAAACATAAATGTCTAAAAATAATCACTATTTACATCACTAATACATTGGAGTTGTTATCCTACATAAGGATAGAAATAATAAATATCTATCTAATGGTGTCAAAGTCCTTATATATATCTACGTTCATAAAAAAAATACCAGTAGATTAATTTATTTTCAATAGAGATAATAGATTCATATGTAGTGAATACAAAATTATGAATGTTTCTTTAATGGATAAACCAAAACTAATTATGTTTAATGATGGTGGATAAAAAATTTCCAAGACTTATTTAAGAACATTGATAATTTTTTTGGGAATTTTTTTTCTAATAAAAATAAGTCAATATTACTTTATATCAATGGAACTTCTTATTCATTTGTATAATTGAAGTAAATTGAATGTCTAATCTTATATGATTTTATGTAGAGTGTGTAATTCACCAAAAAAAACAATCTAGTCTAAAATGGAGTGGAACATGACTTCAAACATTCCTCCCTATATACAAGAGGATAAAGAATATCTCTGAGGGAATGTATCTATCAGTGGGGAGAATATACACTCAGTATAATTTCATTGAATAGATAATAGTGTAACTGAATAAAAATAAATAAATTTTCAGATAAAACATATGAAAACTAAATAACCATAATTTCCAATGGCATTCAAGTCTATTCAAAAAATTAACAAATAATCTCCAATGTGGAAATAAAAAAGAGTATATCATGTATGGAAATATTAAATTCAATATTAATGTACTAGATTATGTCCACATACTTTCTCTGACTTAATCCCCAAATATCCTAAAATACATATCATCAGACTACTCCCTTTACTAGTTCCCTAGTCATGAAATCTTCTCATACACCAAGATGTACATTCTAGGTGTGAGTAAAAAATCTAGTAAAAGAAATCCAATGTTTTATAAAAATTATATCATGATATATATAATTGTGTAGGAAATGATGTATGTAAATTATCAAATAATCATAATGTTACACAAGTTCTAAGTCAACATTCTCTAACTAATATACCAAGAGACCTAACCCCACCTAATTAAGAACAGGGTGAATATGAATGTCGATGTTTGTTAAACCATGTTCTACCATTAAAACAACATTGGACATCCCACCATAACGATGATTATTATCATTGAAACTGCATGACCCACCATGATGTTATTCATTTTGAAATGAAGTCCATTTTGAGATATAAAATTGATAAAATTTCAAAAAGTGGGTATTATTATTAATAATGGCTAGTTTTATTGGTCTCTATGTGTTAGAATCGTGAAGTTGCGTACAACACAAGATATTTCATTATTCAAAGGGAAACGTATTGTGGAAGCATGGGGTGTTACAGAAAACCAGACTAGTGGTTTACTCTAATTAATAATACTAGGTAGAAAGATGAAATTTAATATATGGATTGGGATATGTTCTAGAATTTACATTTGAATATGTACATTCATGGGATTCGTTGTACCAAGATGGATAATGAGTTAATTGAGTTGATAAAAAGGGTTGATGAATCAGTCAGTACTTATGAGTAAAATTTCAAAAGACATTTAATTTACCTTTCTTGAATTATCATCTAATTTGATAGTAAATTCGATAGGTTCTTTAGTTTCTAAAATCCATTTTCTGGAAGGGAATTGGTCATAAGAGACACTAATATCTATTAAGTGATTGTGATATATAAAATAAAGGTTTAAATGGAGGTTGGAGTCATGTAAAAATATGTGGGTTTTGAAAATAAATTGAAGATAGTGTATAAATAAAAATTTAAAAACCATAAATAGAAAAAGAGGAGCTTTCCATTTGGCTTAATGTGTTGGAGGAAGCATCGATGATATTGTCTTAAGGGGTCTAATAAATGATTTATTTGTGGGAAGGATATTAATTGGGATTTTAATTTCCTAAGTGATGGGAAAAAGTCATATAGTAGTGTGAATGGAGAGAAAGAGGCATAGAATGCACCTTCTATGCTTCAGTGCCACAAGTGTAAGGAGAATGAGCACTATGCTATCCAGTGCCCCAAAAAAAGGAAGGTGATTATAGTCAATGTTAGTAACCTATTATGTTAAGGTATATGGAGAAAAATCATGTGATCACTATTTTTGATGATGGATTTGATAACAAATTGGTGATATGTATGCTTAAAATCCCCTCTATAACTATTACGTTCTTATTAGATTCAATATCTACCCACTCTTTTATATCTAAAAAAAATTATATGGGTGTTAATATTTCACATTAACGATTATGTGTGGAACTATTAGTGAAAACCCCTTGAGGTATGATGATTTCATATCATGTATATGATTACAATCCAGTCGAGGATTTTGATATTGGGTTTCCTTCAAATCATAACATTCTTCCTCTAGTTGAATTTGATGTCATGTTAGGCATGGATTTCCATTTCTAGGTGTATCTTACCTCACTATATAAGTAAGATGATTATATCATATATAAAAATATTCACTATATAATTTTGAGATTTTATTAATTCTCTCTCCCTTATCATAAAGAGCTAATCTCTCAATTCGATCATCTAATTTGAGTTCAAATTCACATATTGAAGGATTAATGTTGTGGTAGTTAATAGGAAATCAAAGTCATCTTCAGATATACACTATAAAACCCAAATATTGATAATTGAAACTCATGAAGAGTATCAAAGAATTTGGGGATCATATTGAGGGATCCATCACCTGTTCCATTGAACAATGGTCACCGGTGAAGAATATTTGTTGAACATGTTGTCTCAAAAAATAATGTAGTTATTCAGTTTAATTTTCTTTCTTAAAATCATCACACATGATCCTTATATTTTTTATCCATAGTCATGTCACCGAATCTAACATAGTTACATAAATTTATGATTAAAATTTTAAATCATTGACCAGTATTCTTTTGTTTCACACCATGGTACCTTAATTCGTGACTATAGGTTTTCCCTTGAAAATGTTATAGGTAATGAAATGTTGGAATAGGATATTGTATGTCTCAATATGACTAATCATATTATGTGGGGTAAATATTTTTGGGTAGTTTTTAATAACGAGTGATGTGTTATGAATTTTTTACCATGTGGTGGAGACAACATAATGAGGGATTATCTCAAAGTGATTTGAACCATGGTAGAGGATTCATGGTTCTTTCTAGGAGGAAGGCCACACCATGATAGGGAATTTCATAGAACAATATTCATGTTCATATATTTAATTTAACAATTTTTCATTTTTTACATTCAATTTTATGTGGTTTGTCCATTTCAACATTCACATATCATTCAATCATCTTTTTGGACAGATCATGGGAGCTCCATAAATAGTCTTATATATTTCAATATATTTTGTCCCATGTTTTTAAGTGATTTAATGAGTTAAATTAATCCTTCCCCTTAGTTTATCTTATCCACTTATCCCTCCTATTATAATCATTTTTCACTTCTCTTGTAAATAATAATTACAATGGGGGATGAATTTAGGTTTTGGTTTTGGTTTTACTTTATGTATTTTTTATAGAGCATTTAGTTATTATTCTCCTTCTCATATTGTATTACATTGATGAAGGTGGCTGGTTTTTCCTAGAATTGGTAGAGGTATCTATAAAATTCATTTATTTATATTTTCTTGAAATGGTTGAAATTTCTTAATTTATTACATGTAACACCCTGAGATTTTATGAGATATATTATTTTTTAATTTCTTTTATGTATTCTACACCAATATTATCTTGAACTATATGCAACACCGTATTAGCTTGCAGTACACGCAACACTATTCTTGGCTCATGTTACACACAATTTCAAGTTTGTTTTGTGGAAATTATTTTATAGAACATTAATGATAGATTTTGTTTAAAGTATAAATGAAATAAGTTTTTATTATGTTATACGCAACACCAAATGGAGCTTTCACTACACGCAGCCCTTACTTGACTTACATTAAATGCAATCAAGACCTTCTTCGATAGCGTGTGTAGGATGTAATACCAAGTTTCACTAAACGAGATATTATTATAATATGATTATGAACTGGCCGTTATGAATAGTAGTACCCAATTGTCTAAATTTTATAAATTTTATCTTTCAAAATGGACTTCATTTTTGGATTTGGAATGTCGAAATTAGCCTAGGGTGAATTTTTGGTATTTTTCTGATAACATTCAATTTTTGATGATTGGTGAAAATACTAGGTTAATATTTAAAAACAGACTTTTTATTTATTTTATTTAAATATATTTAAGGTAAAAATTTATAAATAATACCTATATAAGTTCAATGTAATTAATTTTAGTCATTTTAGAATAATTTAAGATATATAAAAATTTTATGGAACTTTTCACTATCTTTTACGCACCTCCTAGGAGAATTTGAAAATCTACATAAAAATTAATTTTACCGCTTCTGTGAGTGAAATTTTGAAAATATGAGAGACACGGTTAATATCAAGGAGTAAAATGTGGTTCAATAAGATAAAAATAATTTTTGGTGAATAGTAACCTTTTACTTATATTTACCACGGTTAAACGTAAATAGGGTAATTAAGAGTAAAAATGATTTTATTTTTACCCTAACACATGTCTTAATTATATTGGATAAGTTTAATTCGACCAAAAGAAACCTTAGGAATAAATTATTACCCATTAGGTCCACATGGATTAGATTAGGACAATTATTATTATTTTATTTAATGAAGAGTTAAAATGGTTAAAATCAAAGTTTAATAACTAAAACATTTTTAATATATCGTTATACATAAGATAAATTAAACAATAAATATTCATTAGAATGAAAAACAAAATTTCTACATAATGGTATTTTTTTTATAATTTTTAGATATTAAATGATTTAATTTATTTATGACATAATGATGATGCAGAAATTACCTTATTAATGAAATATTAACATAATTGATGTTATAAATACCAAAATAAATGTAATTTTAGACTTTTTATGAATTAAACTAATTTTATAGGTTAATATTAAATGTTATTATTTATTTAATTAACTTTTTTTAATAAATAATATTTTTATGATTTTCACAAAAAATCAATTACCAAATAGTGTCAAAATTGACATAAAACAGTTTTTAAATAAAATATTATATTATTAATTGTTATTATATTCAAAAAAAATATAAGGATCGACCAAATGACTTATAAAAGGTTATATATATTAATAATTAGCCACTTGGGGTTCTTTCGGCTTGTTATAGTAAGTTTATTAACCATATAGTGTAAACAATCAAGAAGACATGGTAAAAGATAAATTATTTAACTTAGAGTTAAATCAAAATGATAAGGTTAAAATAGTAACCTAAACTTGTCTAAAACCTATTGGTTGAGATGATTTATACCCATACCAACATTATCTTCTAAATAAATTAATTTTGAGCTATTATCAACTGAATATGACTTTATTATAAAATAATATTTTAAGTTTTTCCAAAGGTGCCTCACTCCTCCCTTATAAAAAGGGAACCCCTTCCCTCTTCTCTTCATACCCTTTTGATCCTTTAATCTCGGCCAACCCCTGCCCATTTCCCATATCATCTTCCCTAGAAACATTATAGAGGTTCTGGTATCCTCAAAAGACCAACCCTAGTGCCTTAAGAGGAGTTTAAGAAGACGCTCGTCAAAGAACAGGTAATATCCTTTATCGATTCTTTCCAATTTATTTCATATTTTACATATTATTGTCTCTTTGTTTAATAATAAATTAATAACATAATTATCACTCATATACTTATATGTTATTATAAATATTAAAAAACCCAATTTCATCTTCTATCCATCCCACGGAAAAAGAAATCACCACGCGTGCGTACGTACGGAATACCGTCTCCACGACTTGGTGTAAATTGTTTTCCACCACCACCTTACTTGGACGGGTATAATGGTGTAAATAAATAACTATATATTATTATTGTAAATTGATAATGATTCTGAAATATTATACAAACACTTCAATACAATTCCATGATCATGGGAATGATATCATCGTTCGTGCGTACGTACGGACTACCGTCTCCATGAACCCGATGAGATTCATTTTCCATGATTAACCATTTAAGTATGATTATAAAGTATATATAATAAATAATTATGAATGATATTATATAATAATGATATTTTATTTATGAACATATATTTTTCATTTACTTAATTCCATTTAATTCAATAAGGAAACGAAATCAGCGTTCAGGCGTACGCACGATCTACAGTCTCCATGAATGGTGTATTTCATTCCATTTATCGATCTATCATAAATAATTATATACAAAATATATTGTATATAAATAATGTTTTAAATTCTAGAATTATTTAAATCAGGATATAAGTAATAATATCGAGAACAACATGTCGAAACATGTACGATAAATGAAACGATTTTACCCAGAATGCTGCTTTAACATGGAATTTACAAAAAAACGGGTAATATATTGTCATAAGGGAACCATCTATGATATCATAACAATGAATATGATTCTTTAATTAGTCAATGACATTATTTAAATCATTATACAGGAGTTTCAGATACGTACGAAGGATATCAGGCCTAAGGTAAGGGATAACTTTTCCAATCTCATTTTTATCCGAGATTGTTTATTCGTAAGTATTTACTGGGGTTATATTTATTATCCATGTACCTATTTTCTAAAAATGGTTTCATGTATGTTTAGAGTATTTTTTACCCATTTTTTAATTTTACTACATGGTATTTAAGGAATCTTTCTTTTGATTACCATACGAGGTACTTTTGGACTTTTCCAACTAAAGTACGAGAAGAATGTTATTTTTAACTTATACGGCGTGAATGGATTTTTACGGTTTCATAATGAATTATTTCAATAAATTTTCCTCTACGAACTTTTATGACTATTTTCATCAAAATACTTTTCTTTTAATATTGTATGGCATTTTTTGAAAATAAAATGATTTTGAAGAGGAAAGGTTATTTTCCTCAAGTATTAATTTCAAGTGTTTTATCAAAACCATTTTCCATATAAGATGAGATTATTTCATATGTGTATGTTTCAAGTATAATGTCCCTAGGATTTACATGGTTTTACTTCTCTTATGATGAAATTATATCCATTTGTTTTATATGGATTATGTTATGATGGGATGATGTTTATGAAACCCATTTTATTCTTTGGGTTATAATGAATGTTGTAAGTTTATTTTGTGGCACAAGTAAGAATGATTTCATTATGAGATGGGTGAGACCTATATCTCCATACAATGAATTGGTTAAAGATTTATATCTCATGAGATATACATGGCTAGAATGGTATGTTAATCTGGTTCTGTATTACATGACTGAAACGAGGAGTGAACTCGATTCAGAAAGAGACATTGTCCACCAAGATGGTCTTTGTAGCAATGCCTTGGCTACTATGGAAATCATAACATGTGCTTAATGGTTTCCACAATTACATGTTTTATTCCCATTCTATTTTATCAAGATTGATGTACCATTATGATCTATTCCTTACATACTCACATGTTATATGTCATTGCTCAAGATCTTGATGTTTAAACATTATGTTCATGTTTTTAAGTTCAAATGTATATGATTTGTTTTATTTTCTCCATGCATACCCTTACTGAGCATTTGAGCTCACCCTTTTTTATGTTTTCTTTTCCCCATGATTTAAAGAAATGTTTTAGATAAGAAAACAAAAAGGGTAAGATCTTTATGGGAGACATTGAATATCTTTCACTGTAATTAGAAGATTATGTTCTGAGTTTCCAAAGACACTAAACTATTACGAACCTTGAGTGTTGGTTCTTTTTATGTATTAAGTATTCCGCAAAAGTAATGTAATGTATATGTACGTCAGGTTTGGGGTATCTATAGTTGGTATCAGAGTAATGGATTAGTTAACCTTTGGAAACTAGGATGTGAAAACTTTAGTGAGATCCCTAGAAATATTTCTAAGGTATGTTGAGGGATGTACTTAATGTTAAGTATACGTATAGTTTATAGTCCTAGAATTGCGCTAAAGATCTTATATTTAAACCTATGATGTTAGATATTGAAGGTAATCCCCTATTATTATGTTGTTTTCCCATGCATGATTTTTTCCTCTCACACTATTCTTTTTGGGTTTTAAATGATGGATGGATCCCGAAGGAACTGTGTTGATCAATGTAATGGAAAATGCAATGATTGTCCTCTTGAACAAACCAATGTCATGGGAGATAGAGTGAAAAATCTTATTTCTATACTTACACAAGATATGAATCATTCTGGACTACCAAATGACTAGAAAAGGGAACAATATTCTATTGAGTTCTTCATGAGGAAACATCCACATTCTTTCGATGGGTCTTCTGATCCACTTGTTCTTGAACAATGGATCAGTACCATTGAAAAGATATTTTCCATACTTCGCTGTTCAGAACATAAAAAAGTCATTCTGTCTATTTACCATTTAGAAGGTGAATCATATCAATGGTGGACTCTAATTAAGAATACAAGTCCCCAAGATGAAAGTTAATCCATGGAATGGGACAAGTTCCAGAACTTGTTTTTTAGTAAGTACTTCCATCGTATTCTTCAAACAACGATGGAAAAGGAAATCCTTGAGCTTAAGAAGAAGGACGATGAAGATTTTTTTATATACGAAGCGAATTTTACAAGACGTTCATGGTATTTAACTAGATTTATCATCCAACGTGAAAGTAAAGTTGATCGATTCTTTAGTGGATTAAAACTAAGTCTTCGAAGGGAATTAGCTATAAGAGAATTCAGTAGCTATGAAGAAATTGTATGTTGTGCTATCAAGGTAGAACTGGAAGTTGGTGTAACATATCCATATCATGGTTTTGACAAGAAACGAAAGATGGAGTTCGAGGAGAAATCTCAGAATAATGGTGAAAAGAAGATGAATGTTTCTTTATTCTCAATGTGTGGAAAGAAGCATGGTGGAGATTGTCTTAAAGGGACTAGAAAATGTTTTAAGTGTGGAAAAGAAGGTCATCGAGAAGCTGAGTGTTGAAGTAAATGAAAAATGGTTTCTAATGATGTGAATAAATAAAAGACTGTAGAGAACGCACCACCAACACTCCAATGCTTCAAGTTCATGGAAATGGGGCATTATGTTAATCAATTCCCTGATCCAAGGATTAATGATGATCAACGTGAGCAACCTCTTATGGAAAAGGATAAAGGGAAGTCACATGTGATCACTATTTGTGATGTTGAGTATGAAAATGATGGTGTGTAATGATTAAGTGTTTATGTAATGGGATTTCAAAAATAGTATCATGGAATCTCATTTATGGTATCGTGGAATTTTGGAATATCTATGTATTGGTTTTCAATAATTAAATGGTACCAGTAACCAGGAAAAGTGATTGAAATATTTTTGGAAAGAATATGATATGCGCATAATTAAGGGATAAATAGAAAATGAAATGAGCTCATGACTGATATCTTGGTTTGAGTATATAGAAATTTTGGGATTTTGGTGTGTGGAAAGAGTTAACTTTTGACAGCATTCATGTTTTCACTAAGGTTCAATGGGTATTCATTTTTCAAGAGAATACATGATTAAGATATTCACATGTTTGGAATGTAACCAACAAGATATATCGTATGATATATTGGGGATAAATGATGGTATTCACATGCTTGGTTGATGACATTTCTATTAATCGTTCTCTTTATACTATAAGATTGGATAGAATTATTTTAGATAAGCCTAAAGATTGGAATGGATTATGTTGGACATAAGTTAGTATTGTTTAAGGATAGAACTTTTTTCGATATTATTGATGGGATGTTATAATAATTTAGTTTTAGAAAAAGGAAAACCTGCAGGACGGGCAACAACCCGTCGTGTCGGACAAGGCTGTGGGAATCGAACCCACGACCGAAGTGCGACATGACTTTATCTCCTACCACTGGCCTATAGGAAGTCTCTGGTAAGTAAGAACTTGTTTTATTTTATTAATCGGTATGATAGATGACGTATAAGTCCATTGTTGGAATCATATATGATTAATCTCACCATAGATGTACTTTTGTATATTTAATAACTTATGCTAACCTTTTTGTGATAGAAACAGATGTGATGACTTATCATTCTATTGCATGATCTTCTAACACTTCATGAATGAAAAATTCATCTTTCTTTCTTTAAATAGAGATCATGAGGAATTTTTTCATGGAATGACCAATGATGATATTACACTTAAATCATGTAAGTATTAATCCTTATGTAAGAGTTCATCTATGTCAGGGAAATGATCTTGGAAACCAAAAATGTTTTCCTTGTACTCTCATATCTGATTAATCAGATGGTACCATAGAACATCACAAATTTACGGCTTTGCAATTGTTGGCTTTTTCATAGCCATGTTCTCTACCTCTCTCAGTCAAAACTTGATGGTTAGATTTCTCTTCCATATACATATTTTCACCTATATACTCTTATGTGGGAACCCAAGTGATGAGTTACTTTGGGTATCTATTTTGTTTCTAACATTCCTTTTTAAAATGATGATTTAGTAATCCTTTTTACGATGTGGGTTTCTATGAATGAAACTTTCAAGTAGTAAACGATTTATAACCCTGACGAATTTTGAGGGAGAAATTCATTTTAAGGGGGGTAGAATGTAACACCCCGAGATTTTATGAGATATATTATTTTTTAATTTCTTTGATGTCTTCTACACCAAGATTAGCTTGTACTATATGCAACACCATATTAGCTTGCAGTATATGCAACACTATTCTTGGCTCATGTTACACACAATTTCATGTTTGTTTTGTGGAAATTATTTTATGAAAAATTAATTATAGAAATTGTTTAATGTATAAATGAAATAAGTTTTGATTATGTTATACACAACACCAAACGAAGCATTCACTACACACAGCCCTGACGTGGCTTGCATTACACGCAATCAAGACCTTCTTCGATAGCATGTGTAGTATGCAATACCTAGTTTCGCTAAACGAGATATTATTATAATATTATTATGAACTAGTCGTTATGAATAGTAATACCCAATTTTTAAAATTTTATACATTTTATCTTTCAAATGGACTTCATTTTTGGATTCGTAATATCGAAATTAGCCTCGGGTGAATTTTTGGTATTCTTCTAAAAACTCTCAATTTTTGATGAATAGTGAAAACAATGGGTTACTATTTAAAAACCGACTTTTTATTTATTTTATGTAAATTTATTTTAGGTCAAAATTGATACATAATACCTATATAAGTTCAATTTAATTCATTTGAGTCATTTTAGAGTAATTTTAGATATATAAAAATTTTATTTAACTTTTCACTGTCTTTTACCCACCTCCTAGGAGAATTTGAAAATCTACATAAAATATAATTTTACCGCTTCTTTAAGTGGATTTTTGAAAATCGGAGAGACACGGTTAATATCAAGGAGTAAAATGTGGTTCAATAAGATAAATATATTTTTTTGGTGAATAGTAACTTTTTTCTTTTATTTACCATGGTTAAAAGTAAATAGGGTAATTAAGTCTAAAAATGAATTACTATTACCCTAACACATGTCATAATTCTATTGGATAAGTGTAATATGCCCAAAAACAACCTTATGAATAAAATATTACCCTTTAGGTCCACTTGGATTAGATTAGGACACTTATTATTATTTTATTTAAAGAAGAGTTAAAATGGTTAAAATCAAATTTTACTAACTAAAACATTTTTAATATAGGGTTATAGATAAGATAAATTCTACTATAAATATTCATTAGAAAGATAAAAATATTTCATACATAATGGTATTTTATTTATAATTTTTAAACATTAAATTATTTAATTTATTTATGACACAATGATGATGCAGTAATTACCTTATTAATGAAATATCAACATAATTGATGTTATAAATACCCAAATAAATGTAATTTGAGTCATTTTATGAATTACACTAATTTTATAGGTTAATATGTCATATTATTATTTATTCAATTAACTTTTTTCGAACTAATAATGTTGTTATGATTTTCAAAAAAAATCAATTAACAAATACTTTCAAATTTGACATAAAAAGGTTTTTAAAAAAATATTATATTATTAATTGTTATTATATTCTGAAAAATATATGGTTCGGAAATATGACTTAGATAAAGTTATATATATTAATAATGAACCACTTGGGGTTCTTTTGGCTTGTTATAGTATGTTTATTAACCATATAGTGTAAGAAAACAAGACACGATAAAAGTTAAATTATTTAACTTAGAGTTAAATCTAAATGATATGGTTAAAATAGTAACCTAAACTTGTCTAAAACCTATTGGTAGAGAGGATTTCGACCCATACCCACTGTAGCTTCTAAATAAATCAATTTGTAGCTATTATAAACCAAATATGTCTTTATTATAAAATAATATTTTATGTTTTTTCAAAGGTTCCCCTCTCCTCCCTTATAAAAAGGGCATGCCTTCCCTCTTCTCATCACACCTTTTTGAGCCTTGAAGATCGGCTAACCCCCACCCATTTTCCTTCAAATATTACCTTGAAACATTATAGAGGTTATGGTATCCTCAAAAGACCAACCCTAGTGCCTTAAGAGGAGGTTAATAAGAGGCTCGTCAAAGAAGAGGTAATATCCTTTACCGATTCTTTCCAATTTATTTATTCTTCTAATTCTTCTTATCTATTTGTTTCATAATAAATTAATGACATCAGTATCACTCATATACTGATATGTTATTATAAATATGAAACAATCATATTTCATCTTCTATCCATCCTACGGAAAACGAAATCACCGCGCGTGCGTACGTACGGAATACCATCTCCACACAGTGGTGTAATATGTTTTCCACCACCCCATTACATGGATGGGTATAATGGTGTAAATAAATAACTATATATGATTATTTTAATGTGATAATGATTCTGAAATATTATACAAACACTTCAATACAATTCCAAGATCATGGGAATGATATCATCGTTCGTGCGTATGTACGGACTATCGTCTCCACGAACGCGATGAGATTCATTTTACAAGATTAACCATTCAAGTATGATTATAAATTATATATAATAAATAATCATGAAAGATTTAACATCATAATGAAACTACATTTATGAACATATATGTTTCATTTACATAATTCCTTTTAATTTAATAAAGAAACGAAAACAGTGTTCAGGCGTACACACAGCCTACCGTCTCCATGAACCGTGTATTTCATTCCATTTATCGATCTATCATATATATTTATATACTGAATATATGTTATATATAAATCATGTTTTACATTCTGGAATTAAGTAAATCAGGACATAAGTAATAATATCAAGAACAACATTTCGAAACACGTACGATAAATGAAACGATTTTACCCAAACCACTGCTTTAACATGGAATTTACAAAAGAACGGGTAAGATAATGTCATAAGTGAACCGTATATGATATCATAACAATGAATATTATTCTGTAATAATTCAATGACATTATTTAAATCATTATACATGAGTTTTGTATATGTATGAAGGATATCAGACCTATGTTAGGGGATAATTTTTCCAATCTCGTTTTTATCCGATATTGTTTATTGGTAAGTAGTTACTGGCTTTATATTTATTATCCATGTAACTGTTTTCTAAAATTGGTTTCATGTATGTTTAAATTATTTTTTACCCATTTTTGATTTTTACTACATGGTATGTAAGGAATATTTCTTTTGATTACCAAACAAGGTACTTTTTTACTTTTTCGACAAAAGTTAGAGAAGAATGTTATTTCTAACATATACAACGTGAATGGATTTTTACGGTTTCATAACGACTTATTTCAATGAAGTTTCCTCTACAAAATTTTATGACTATTTTCAAAAAAATACTTTTCTTTTAAGATTTCATGGAATTTTGTGAAAATAAAATGATTTTGAAGAAGAAAGGATATTTTCCTCAGAAAATCATTTCAAGTGCTTTCTCAAAACCATTTTCCATCTAAGATGAAATTATTTCATATGTGTATGTTTCAATTATAATGTATCTATGATTTACATGGTTTTAATTATCTTATGATGAAATTATATCCATTTGTTTTATATGGATTATTTTATGATGGGATGATGTTTATAAAACCCATTTTATTCTTTGGGTTATGATGAATGATTTAAGTTTATTTTGTGGCACAAGTAAGAATGATTTCATTATGAGATAGGTGGGACCTATATCTCCCTCCAATGCATTGGGTAATGATTTATATCTCATGAGATAGACATGGATGGAATGGTACGTTAATCCGGTTCAGTGTTACAGGACTGAAATGAGGAGTGAACTCGATTCAGAAAGGGACTTTGTCCACTAAGATGGTCTTGGCAGCAATGCCTTGGCTACCATGGAAATCATAACATGTGCTTAATGGTTTCTACAATTACATGTTTTATTCCCATGATATTTTATCATGATTGATGTCCCATTATGATCTATTCCTTACGTACTGACATGTATTATGTCATTTCTCAAGATCTTTATGTTTAAACATTATGTTCATTTTTTAAGTTCAAATGTATATGATTTGTTTTATTTTCTCCATGCTTACCCTTACTGAGCATTTGAGCTCACCCTTTTTTATGTTTTATTTTCCCCAGGATTTAAAGAAAGGTTTTAGTTAAGAAAACAAAAAGGGGAAGATCTTTATGGGAGATGTTGAAGAACTTTCACCATGATTAGAAGATTATGTTCTGAGTTTCCAAAGACACTAGACTATTAAGGTCCTTGAGTGTTGGTTCTTATTATGTGTTAAGTATTCCGAAAAAGTAATTTAATTTCTATGTACGTCAGGTTTTGGGTCTCTAAAGTTGGTATCAGAGGAAAGTTTTAGTTAACCTTTGGAAACTAGGATGAAAAAACTTTAGTGAGATCCCTAGAGATATTTCTAAGGTATGTTTAGGGATGTCTCTAAGGTTAAGTATACATATAGGTTATAGTCCTAGAATTGCGCTAAAGATCTTAGAATTAAACCTAAGATGTTAGATATTGAAGGTACTCCACCTTTATTATGTCGTTTTCCCAAGCATGGTTTTTTCCTCTCACACTATTCTTTTTGGGTTTTAGACGATGGTTAGAACCCGAAGGTACTGTGTTGATCAATGTAATGGAAAATGAAATGATTGTCCTCCTAAACAAACCAATGTCATGGGAGATAGATTGAAAAATATTATTTCTATACTTACACAAGCTATGAATAATTCTAGACTTCCAAATGAGCAGAAAAGGGAACAATATTATATTGAGTCCTTCATGAGGCAACGCCCAAATTCTTTCAGTGGGTCTTCTGATCCACATGTTGCTGAACAATGGATCAGGACCATTGAAAAGATATTTTCAATAATTCACTGTTCGGAACATGAAAAAGGCATTCTGTCTATTTACTGTTTAGAAGGTGATGCATATCAATGGTGGACTCTAGTTAAGAATACAAGGCATCAAGATGAAATTGAATCCATGGAATGGGACAAGTTCAAGAACTTGTTTTTTGTAAGTACTTCCCTCGTATTCTTCGAACAAATATAGAAAAGGAGTTCCTTGAGCTTAAGCAGAAGGATGATGAATCTTTTGGTATATACGAAGAAAATTTTACAAGAATTTCAAGTTATGAATCTGGCTTTATCATCCAACCTAAATGTGAATTTGATCGATTCATCAGTGGCTTAAAACAAAGTCTTCAAAGGGCATTATATATAAGAGAATTCAGTAGCTATGAATAAATTATGTGTTGTTCTATCAAGGTAGAACTGGAAGATGGTGTAACATATCCATATCATGGTTTTGACAAGAATCAAAAGATGGAGTTCGAGGAGAAATCTTTGAATAATGCTGAAAAGGAGATGAATGTTTCTTTATGCTCAATGTGTGGAAAGAAGCATGGTGGAGATTGTCTTAAAGGGACTAGAAAATGTTCTAAGTGTGGAAAATAAGTTCATCGAGTAGTTTAGTGTCAAAGTAATGGAAAAGGGGTTACTAATGATGTGAATAAATAAAAGAATATAGAGAATGAACCACCAACACTTCAATGCTTCAAGTGCAAGGAAATGGGGCATTATGCTAATCAGTGCCCTAATCCAAGGGTTAATGATGATCAACTTGAGAAACCTCTTAAAGCAAAGGATAAAGGTAAGTCACATGTGATCACTATTTATGATGTTGAGTATGAAAATGATGTTGTGTAATTATTAAGTGTTTATGTGATGGGATTTCAAAATAGTATCATGGAATCTCATTTATGGTATCATGGAATTTTGGAATTTCTATGTATTGATTTTCAATAATGATATGGTACCGGTAACCATGAAAAGTGATTGAAATATTTTCGGAAAGAAGATGATATGCGCATAATGAAGGGATAAAGAGAAAATGAAATGAGATCATGACTGATATCATGGTTTGAGTATATAGAAATTTTGGGATTTTGGTTTGGGGAAAGAGTTATCTTTTGACAGCATTCATGTTTTCAATAAGGTTCGATGGGTATTCATTTTACAATAGAATAAATTATTAAGATATTCACATGTTTATAATGTGACCAACAAGATATATCGTATGATATATGGGGGATAAATGATGGTATTCAAATGCATGTTTGAATACATTTCTAGTAATCGTTCTCTTTATACTATAAGATTGGATATAAGTATTTTAGATAATCCTAAAGATTGGAATGGATTATGTTGGACATATGTTAGTATTGTTTAAGGATAGAACTTTTTTTCGATATTATTGGTAGGATGTTATAATAATGTAGTTTCAGAAAAAGGACAACCTGCAGGGCGGGTGAAAACCCATCGCGTCGGACTAGGCTATTTGAATCAAACCCAAAACCGAAGTGCGACATGCCATTATCGCCTTCCACAGGCCTACGGGAAGTCCCAGGTTAGTAGGAACTAGTTTTATTTTATTAAGTAGTATGATATATCAAGTATAAGTCCATTGTTGGAATCATATATGATTAATCTCACCATAGATGGACTTATGTATATTTAATAACTTATGATAACCTTTTTTGTGATAGAAACACATGGTATGACTTATAATTCTATCACATGATCTTCTTACACTTCATGAATGAAAAATTCTGCTTTATTTATTTAAATAGAGATGAAGTGGAAATTGTTCATGGAATGACAAACTATGATATTACACTGAAATCAGGTATTTATTTATCCTTATGTAAAAGTACATCAATGTTAGGTAAATGATCTTGGAAACCAAAAATGTTGTCCTAGTACTCTCATATCCGATGAATCATATGGTACTTTAGATCATCACAAATTTGAAGCTCTGCAATTGTTGGATTTTTCATATCCATGTTCTCTACCACTCTCAATCAGAACATGACGGTTAGATTTCTTTTCCATATCCATATTTTCACCTATATACTCCTATGTGGGAACCCAAGTGATGATTTACTTTAGATATCCATTTTTTTCTAACATTCCTTTTTAAAATTATGATTTTGTATTCCTTTTTACTATGTGGGTTTCTGTGAATGAAAATTTTAAGTAGTAAACAAATTATAACCCCGATGAATTTCGAGGGTGAAATTCATTTTAAGGGGGGTAGAATGAAACACCCAGAGATTGTATACGATATATTATTTTTTAATTTCATTGATGTATTCTACACCAATATTAGCATGTACTATACGCAACACCTTATTAGCTTGCAGAATACACAACACTATTCTTGGACCGTGTTACACACAATTTCACGTTCGTTTTGTGGAAATTATTTTACGCAACATTAATTATAGATTTTGTTTAATGTATAAATGAAATAAGTTTTGATTATGTTATACGCAACACCAAATTGAGCTTTCACTACATGCATCCCTGACTTGGCTTTCATTACACGCAATCAAGACCTTCTTCGATAGCGTGTGTAGTACGCAAAACCAAGTTTCGCTAAACGGGATATTATTATAATATTATTATGAAGTAGTCGTTATGAATAATAATACCCACTTTTTAAAATTTCATAAATTTTATCTTTCAAAATGGACTTCATTTTTGGATTCGGAATATCGAAATTAGCCTAGGATGAATTTTTGGTATTTTTCTGAAAAAATTCAATTTTTGATGAATAGTTAAATCACTGGGTTACTATTTAAAAACCGAATTTTTATTTATTTTATTTAAACTTATTTTAGGTCAAAATTGATACATAATACCTATATATGTTCAATGTAAATCATTTGAGTCATTTTATAATAATTATATATATATATATATAAATTTTATTGAGCTTTTCACCGTCTTTTACCCTCCTCCTAGGAGAATTTGAAAATCTACATAAAACTTAATTTTACCTCTTTTGTGAGTGGAATTTCGAAAATCTGACAGACACGGTTAATATCAAGGAGGTAAATGTGGTTCAATAGGATAAAAATAATTTTTGGTGAATAGTAACTTTTTACTTTTATTTACCACGGTTAAATATTAATAGGGTAATTATGGGTAAAAATGATATTATTGTTACCCTAACACATGTCCTAATTCTATTGGATAAGTGTAATCCGACAAAAAAAACTTTAGAAATAAAATATTACCCTTTAGGTCCACTTGTATTAGATTATGACACTTATTATTATTTTATTTAAAGAAGAGTTAAAATGGTTAAAATCAATGTTTAATAACTAAAACATTTTTAATATAGGGTTATACATAAGATAAATTCGACTATAAATATTCATTAGAAAGATAATAATATTTCCTACATAATGGTATTTTATTTATAATTTTTAGACAATAAATGATTTAATTTATTTAGGACACAAGGATGATGCGTTAATTACCTTATTAATGAAATATTAACATAATTGATTTTATAAATACCATAATAAATGTAATTTGAGACTTTTTATGAATTCAATGATTTTATAGGTTAATATGACATGTTACTATCTATTCAATTAACTTTTTTCTAATTAATCTTGTTGTTATGATTTTCACAAAAATCAATTACCAAATAGTGTCAAAATTGAGCTCGTGGTGGTGGATCTCCTATCGCAGTGGTGTTCGTTGACTCGGCCGTCGTGATCTTTTCTTCTGCTGTTGGCGACTTCGGCAGTGCGGTGACGGTCCGCGGCCGAGCTTTTGCTCCTGCGGCATGCGGGTTGTCACCTCGGTTCTATTGTGTGCGTTGGAAGCTACATCGTGTCTTCCGTGGGCGTCTTGGACGGCGGCGACGGGATCTGATTTGCAGAGGGGATTCTTTCCAGCGTTCGGGTGATGGTTTTCTTTCTTCGACTTCCCCATCTTTTTGATTTTGGATTTGAGTTTGCTATTTGTGATGCTGAGTTCGTGTTTGCCTGGTATTCCCGACGGAGACGGTGATGGTCTGGATTGTTTCTCTTGCTGACTTCCTGCTTTGGTTGTGGATTTGATGTTGGTTGGGGATCGGTTTCTCGGTGATTTGTTTTGTGGTGACCCGAGGATGATTACGGCTTGGGTGAATCTGTTTTCTATGGTGAATCGAGTTTTGTTCTTCAACTTGGCGGTGGTTCTGGCGTATGTTTTGATGATTCCAGTGCTGTGGAGTTGCGGTGATGGTGTTTTTGGCGTAACCGGCTCTGGCGCATTCTCCGGTGAATGGTGGCGCGTGGGACGCTGATGGAGTTCACCGGCGCTTGATGCGGACTGGGCAGCTGTCGCGTTTGGTGCGAGACTCGAGGAGCGAGACTCAAGGTGCCGCGTGACGTGATGACTTGACTCATGATGGTGCGTGATGCCTTTTGAATTTTGAATTTTGTGGAATTCTGGTCCGCTGTAGAGGCGGTAGGGTTTGGCTGGTGTGGATTTTTAATTTGGTTTTCTGCTTTGTATTATGTACTGCATCTTTTATTTAATAAATTTTGACAGGTCTGGGCATTAGGCCTGGCCTGCACCTTTCGGCTATATTCCAAAAAATATAAGGTTCCGAAAAATTCCATAGATAAGGTTATATATATTAATAACTAACCACTTGGGGTTCTTTTGTCTTTTTATAGTATGTTTATTAACCATATAGTGTAAGAGAACAAGAAGACATGGTAATAGTTAACTTATTTAACTTAGAGTTAAATTTAAATAATAATGTCAAAATAGTAACCTGAACTTGTCTAAAACCTATTGGTTGAGAAGATTTCGACCCATCCACACTTTATCTTCTAAATAAAACAATTCGTAGCTATTATAAACCGAATATGACTTTATTATAAAATAATATTTTATGTTTTTTCAAAGGTGCCCCTCTCCTCCCTTATAAAAAGGGCACCACTTCCCTCTTCCCTTCACACCCTTTTGAGACTTGAAGCTCGGACTAACGCTGACCATTTCCCTTCTAATATTCCTTAGAAACATTATAGAGTTTCTGGTCTCCTCAGAAGACCAACCCTAGTGCCTTATGTGGAGGTTAAGAAGAGGCGCGTCAAAGAAGAGTTAATATCCTTTACTGATTCTTTCCAATTTATTTCTTCTTCTACTTCATCTTCTCTATTTGTTTCATCATAAATTAATAACATCAGTATCACTAATATACTGAAATGTTATTATAAATATGAAACAACCCAATTTCATCTTTTATCCATCCTATGGAAAATGAAATCACCGCATGTGCGTACGTACGGAATACCGTCTCCACGCAGTGGTGTAATCTGTTTTCCACCACCACCTTACTTGGATGGGTATAATGGTGTAAATAAATAACTATTCCTGATTATAGTAAAGTGTTAATGATTATTAAATATTATACAAACACTTCAATACAATTCCATGGGAATGATATCATTGTTCGTGCGTACGTACGGACTACCATCTCCACGAACGCGATGCGATTCATTTTCCATGATTAACTATTAAAGTATGATTATAAAGTATATATAATAAATAATCATGAAATATATTAAAAAATAATGATATTGGATTTAAGAACATATATGTTTCATTTAGTTAATTCCATTTAATTCAATAAGGAAAAGAAAATAGCGTTCAAGCGTGCACACGACCCACCGTCTCCATGAACGGTGTATTTCATTCCATTTATCAATCTATCATATATATTTATATACTGAATATATATTATATATAAATCATGTTTTACATTCTGGAATTCAGTAAATCAGGATATAAGTAATAATATCCTGAACAACATGTCAAAACACGTACGACAAATGAAATGATTTTACCCAAAACGCTGCTTTAGCATGGAATTTACAAAAGAACGGGTAATATAAAGTCATAAGTGAACAATATATGATATCATAACAATGAATATGATTCTTTAATAATTCAATGACATTATTTAAATCATTATACAGTATTTTCAGATACGTACGAAGGATATCAGACCTAGGGTAAGGGATAACTTTTCCAATCTCATTTTTATCCGAGATTGTTTATTCGTAAGTATTTACTAGGGTTATATTTATTATACATGTACATGTTTTTTAAAAATGGTTTCATGTATGTTTAAAGACTTTTTTACCCATTTTTTACTTTTACTACATGGTATGTAAGGAATCTTTCTTTTGATTAACATACGAGATACTTTTTTTACTTTTCCGACAAAAGTACGAGAAGAATGTTATTTTTAACTTATATGGCGTGAATGGATTTTTAAAGTTTCATAAATAATTATTTCAATGAAGTTTCCTCTACAAAATTTTAGGAATATTTTCAACAAAATACTTTTCTTTTAATATTTCATGGAATTTTTTGAAAGGAAAATGATTTTAAAGAAGAAAGGATATTTCCTCAAGAATTCATTTCAATTGTTTATCAAAACCATTTTCCATATAAGATGACATTATTTCATATGTGTATATTTCAAGTATAATGTCTCTATGATTTACATGGTTTTACTTATCTTATGATAAAATTATATACATTTGTTTTATATGGATTATGTTATGATGGGATGATGTTTATGAAACCCATTTTATTCATTGGGTTATGATGAATGTTTTAAGTTTATTTTGTATCACAAGTAAGAATGATTTCATTATGAGATGGGTGGGACCTATATCTCCCTCCAATGCATTGGGTAATGATTTATATCTAATTAGATAGACATGGCTGGAACAGTAAGTTAGTCTGATTCAGTGTTAGAGGACTGAAACGATGAGTGAACTCGATTCAGAAAGGGACTTTGTCCACTAAGATGGTATTGGAAGCAATGCCTTGGCTACTATAGAAATCATAACATGTGTTTAGTGGTTTCCACAATTCCATGTTTTATTCCCATGCAATTTTATCATGATTGATGTCCCATTATGATCTATTCCTTACGTACTGACATGTTTTATGTCATTTCTCAAGATCTTAATGTTTAAACATTATGTTCATGTTTTTAAGTTCAAATGTATGTGATTTGTTTTATTTTCCCCATGCTTACCCTTACTAATCATTTGAGCTCACCATTTTTTATGTTTTCTTTTCCCCATGATTTAAAGAAATTTTTTAGGTAAGAAAACAAAAAGGGGAAGATCTTTATGGGAGATGTTGAAGATCTTTCACCATGATTAGAAGATTATGTTTCGAGTTTCCAAAGACACTAAACAATTACGGTCCTTCAGTGTTGGTTCTTATTATGTATTAATTATTCTGCCAAAGTAATGTAATTTCTATTTACGTCAGGTTTTGGGTCTCTACATTACATATCAAAATATACATATTCTAGATAAACATAGTGGGGTTTAAAGAGTAATAATTGTTTTTTATGTTTGGCATAAAGGACTAAGAAAATATGTCATATTTTTTTCAATTAAAATGTGATGCATGACAAATGTCTTTGTAAATACTCAATTCAACCTTTTGAAATGATAGATTAGATTTCGAAGATGTGTTTGATGTCTTTTAATTTCTAAAACGTAATTTTCATGTTTTGATGGCTTCTTTAAATAAAAAGATGTTTATTGGACATTTTTTTGTTGTTTTGGATACTTGAATGTAGTGTTGTGTTTGGATGACCTTTTTAATTTAATGTTTTTATTTAATAAATGATATTTCAATTAATGTTTATTTATAAGTTTCAAAATTTAAAAATATATTGTCTAGAACAATATAAATTTTAATCTTTATTAATAGTGACACCATCACTGAACCCTTTGATTTGGGTATCCTATAATTTATGTTTTAACATTATGGGATTCATTTTGTTGTTTTATTTATTGATGTATTATTTTTGGAATGGGTTGTTACATAAAAGGGCATTGGAGTAGAGTTTTGAACTATTGTTATGATTTATTATGTATCATGAGATGGTTTTATGCCATATTATTTTCTTATATCCTCTGGAGTTATATCATGGAAATCCAATGTAGCTATATAAAAGGGTTATAGGAATGATACACAACTTTATTGTGAACTTTGTATCAAATTACCTTGAAAATTTATACCCCATATTGTACTTGGTGAGACCTGAAAAGAAATCCAATTGGGATGTTATGGATACACATAGGTGTTATGTGATCTTAGAACCAAAAATATTATTATTCATAATAAATCCTAAAGATTTTCACATGATTCCTAGTTAATATTATGAATATTTTATGAGATATCATTCCATGGATTGTTTGAATCCATTTTAATATAGATTCGTTATATTACACCATGTCTTTTTTGGTAGTTTATTTTTATTATAATCAATCAGTATTTTGGTTCTGGTTCTACTAATGTCCATTTCAGTTATTGTTTTGGTTTATTAGCAAACTAATTTATAAAGGGTTATTAAAGTGATGTTTGATTATGGGGAAGGTGTTGTTTATTTCACAAAGGGGATTAATATATGAATTTGAAGAAGTTATGGAAATTTTGTTATGATTTATCAAATTCAAAAGATCCTATATCCATAAATATATATAGTTTTTATCAAAATAATGGGTCTCACTATAGTTTTTACATGATAATAATCATAGTTTCAATTAAGTCAAATTTGAAAACCTGTATTCTTAAATTTTTTCAAACATGAGTTTAATAATTTTTTTGTTGATGTATTACCATGTAATATTTTTTTAAATTGTACTAGACCCATTTCTCTAAAGTATTTCATACACACTCATGCTTGTGTGTATTCTAGTCACACATATTCTCTTATGTGATTTATTTCTGATCATGGTTTTTATTTAGATTTTCATTTTCATCCCATTGATGGATTCTAAGGATATGTTGGATAGTCAAATGAACGTTGGAGGTGTTCAAGTGTTGGTTTTGTTTTTGTTTTATTTTTATTGTATGTGGATGTATTGGAAAATTTATCTAGGTATATTTTACATTTATATTCTTATTGTTTTTTATTTTTCTATATATTATAAAATTAATTTGGTTATTTATTTTTTCACATACTTATACTTGAAAATAATTAATTTTATTGGCTATTTATCATTGGGTATCCTTTTTATCTATACCATCCTTAGTTTCCTAATATAATTGAAAATTTTAATTTGAAATGAATGAAAGCCCAATTTATGGATATAAAATGGAAATTCGTGATAGTATCTACCAAAAATAAATTATTTTAATACATGAGTGAAATTTTTCCCATTGGTTATTTCTTTAGGAATCTATAAAGCAGTTTCTAGATGAAATAACACAAGAAACCACTTTAGGACATGTGAAAATTCAGTTCATATGATGTGTTACGTCAATATAAGATGTTCCATAACATTAATATCCTTGGAATGGTCTTATATCATTGGATATCATATATAGAATTGTCTCTCTTCTACATAATGTATATTGAGAAAGTATTCTTAGGCCTTCTCATTTTCTAGGGATCATTGGGATACAATTACATAATGATTGAACCTATCCTTTGGGAATTCTATTGGATCATTCCAATGTAAAATATATTTGTAAATAATCACCTATTATTTTAAATAGTTATAGTCAAATTATAAAATATAAATTTAAATTTAATATAATTAGTCAATTATACTATACTACCCTACCACCTCACTCGACCCCATATCACTATGATGAATGTCTCAACATCACTTAGTTCACACATGAAACCCAAATGACTATAAATATCATGAATTTAATTATTTATTATGAAGAAATTATTATTTTTTACATTCATTTTCATTGCAACCCAAGTCACCCACATTCGTGGTCTACCCACTATTGATTATTTATCTACTCCGTATATACAATTTTATATAAATATCATAATAAATGAAATATTAAACTAGAAAAATGACACATATAGGTTTATTTATATAGTATTCCAGTATTATATTTTTCATTTATAAATATAAAAATACTTATAACATTTTAATTAAAAAAAATTCTATTTTTTCATATTATTTTATTCACACATAGTCTTGAACATGTAATGTGAACCCACATAATTTGTATAGTGCATGTACAAATACCCTCTTACCACACCAAGTGCAAGTTGAATTAAATCGATATTGCTCATAACATAACCCTCCTTCCAAATCATCAATCACAATACGAAAACTCGTTAATAAAATTCCAACTCCCAGTAAATTAGACATCTTATATATAGGCTCTATCTGAGATCAATTTGTTTATCTATTATTTTGATGATCATTTCCTTGAATGAAATTCCTAAATAAATAAATAAACAAAATATATGTCTCTTATACCATTTATGATGACCTATATTGGTCACCTACAATTTAGGATTTGTTGGGGGTATTCATATACCTTAAGAATTCCTCCACACATAATAGAAGATGCTAACTATCAAAAAACACACAATACAGTTCATATAAGGGCTACTCCTACTATATCATTAGCATCCAATATCTTGAATTTGAAAAACAAATCTATAAAAAAATATTTTTTAATTATAAATTTAGATTCACAAATATAATCATATATAATAATATATCACAAAATATATCATATGTAACTTATGTCATGGAATACATGTCACACTATAAAGGGATCACTAATTATGAGAGGATCATATACATGGAAATATTAAAAAATAAATAAAATTATAGTGGAATAGTTTACCTTGAAACTTACCCTTAACATTTAATCATACCATATCTACCTCCTTATTAATAGAATATTGAAAAACCACAAATCTTTATATACATTATCTTTTACTACTTCATAAATCATGAATTCAAAAAAATGGCTTGTTTATGCTGGGTTTGACTACAAAAAGTAATCATACACCAAAAATGGTCTCACAAGATAATTTAAAATGTATAGTATTTACTACTTCAACCATAATCATGACCCAATTTGTGGGGGAGGGGTGAATTAATGAAATTAATTTTTATTTTCTTAGACTACATATTTTTCCAACATTTCTATGAACATTAGGATCATTTCAACGTTAATCATGAATAATATCCTTGTTGTAAAATGAAGTGTAGAAACATATTGATTTTACTTAGTTACCCACTATGTATACTCCAAGGAGTATAAAATATTTATTTTTTGAAGTGTCACAGGATATCACTACTCATTATAGAGAATTATTGGGGTTTAGTAGTATGAAATATCAATCAAAGGGTCACTCCATCAACTTTTCTCCCCAGGCACAAAATTTTCATATGGAATACAAGTCAATAACAAAAAGGTTTATTATAATGAAATAATAATGATAAAAACTAAAATGGTATTTTTGTTATCAATATACATTAACATAATTTGAAATAAATAGATCATAAATGAACTCCGTCTTATAATGAAGCTTTCTATTACCTTATTTCCTTTATATATCATATCTCTTTTTGTTACCACTTTATTGGGTGTGTTTTTGGGATTCTATGGTTGGATATCCATTACCGAGGAATGTGAACTAATGATTGGGGATTTATATTTTTTTGAATATATAGAGAATTTGAATAAATGTGAATGAACATAAAAGGACTTCCTTTGGGGAATGGTAGGGTCAGGTTGTTTTTATAAGTGCTTCCATAGAATCATCTTGCAGGATGGTTTCATGTCATGAATAGGTTACACCATGTGAATATGGTTCTGGGAAGGTTTTATGAGCTGGTTCATGTTGTGAAATTTTTACATGTTATGATACAAGTTCATGTCATTTAAAGGTCAATTGGGGTTATTTTTAATCCTAGTTGATGTGTTTCTTAGCATATCATATCAATCAAGTAATTATTTTCCTAAAATGGATTCATGCCATGTATTTGTTTTTGGATTTGTGATTTTAAAAATACTGAATGTAATGACCCGCCAATTCTCATTGGCTTGACAATACAACAAGTCATTACTTGGCCTTAAGTAACATCCCCAAGGCACCAAAGTCTGGTAATAAATGCCGAAGGGTTTCAATAAAAGTGGGGGATGATTTACCCTTTTAGAAATAAACCAACCAAACATTACTAGAAAACCCTATATGATGCATGCCAAAGAACAAACAACCCATTCATCACTAAAAGAGAACTACACTATTTCAAGGCCAGTACATAACGAACACAAAATCAGAGTACCAATTGGAAGACTAAACAAAAGACCACAATTAAGCCAAGACACTCTCCACAGCTCCACGCCGAGCTCCATGCACCAAGCACCACCACATCTCCCAAGCATCACCACGAACCACTATCAATGAGATGATTTTCCTTTACATGTGTCCTGGAAGATGACATCTACAAAAGCACCAATGTGCCAAAGAAGGGGTGAGTATAAAACTCAGTAGGATTTCACCAATGACTTCCCTACTCACGCCACTAGGATAGAGGAGTCAGCCACATTTATATAAAAGTAGTTTATATAAAATAATTTCTTAAAAAAAGTTTATATCTAAATATAAACAAGTTCCCAAAACAATACATACTCAAAATAATCAAAGTGAAATTAAAAACACATTTTTCCAAAAAGTTATTTTACCAGAAAAATAACCAAACAGGCTGTCGAACTATTTCACAAACATATCGTTTTTGGCATACCAAACCATTCACAACCCCATGAAATCAACCATGAATGCTTTATTATGACAGTTCCATACTCATGAGTGGTCTCTCATCGATCTACCAAGTCATCACAAGGAAATATTTCCCATGTTCAATTACACCTTTGGCACCGAGCACAAGGTCATTTTTCAACCAAGCCTCGTACAAGTAGTTACCACGTGCCAGTACACCTTTGGCACTGAGCACTAGGTCATATATCAACCAATCCTCGTACATGCAATATGAACACACAACACATATTCCCAACAATCATTCCAAAACCACCCTTTAAATAAAACACCCTTTTATTGAAAACCATTTCCATCAAAATCAATTGTGTTCAACCAATTCAAACCATTTCAATAAATCTCCCTTTTAATTGAAAACCAAATCCCCTAAAATCATTTCAATCACAAAATATTTCAATAAAACACCCTTTTTATTGAAAACCCATTTCTCATCAAACCATTTAAAATTTCACCAATTTCATGATTTAAAATCAACATTTTAAATTCAAAAAGCCAAATCACATTGCACGATAATTCACAAGGATTTCACAATTTCATCAAAACAATAAATCATCACTAAAGAATATTTATTTCATGTTTTGCACATTAAATTACATTTAAATAACCAATTTTAATCTAATACAACCAATTATAACAATAAGTGTCAAGATTGAATCCACCTACCTCAACAAAAAGGATAAACCAAGCAACGGACGAAGAACGCTCAAGAACACAAGGTCAAATCTCCAAGAATCCTCTTTAGATCCGTTCTCTTAACACAACCAAGACCAAATCTCATCATATTTTTCATCCACACACTTAGATATACCCATAATGGGCGTAGATCTAAGAAAATGAGAGAAGATGAGAAGTAGATCTCAGTAGATCTAAGAAACTATTCATGAAAAAAGGAGAACGATCACATACCTCAAGAATCTAGCTTCGATTTGCCAAGAGAAGCCTTTGGATCGCCTCCGGAACGATGGGAGAACCCTCTTTGACCATTGGAGAACCAAAATCCAATGTTAGGGCCGCTTTGGAGATTTAATGTGGCAATTAGAGGCAAAAAAAGTTAGATCTACAATTTAAGGATCTAATTTTAAGTGACTGCACGGTTAGTCTGCACGGTTTGACAAATCGTGCGCTAACAGTGCGTTGGATACTACCTCAGACACCCCTTATCACGTGGTTGGGATGAACGGTTAGAGAAACCATATGCCGACCTTGTAAAAGCCACTGCCTCCTCAGACAGCCACTCATAGTTTGGTCGCACGGTTTAGACAACCCGTGCGCCTCCCGTGCGACTTCCCCTTTTCCTCAAAACATCATTCCAAGTTCTCCCGACTCTCCCATTCAACACCCTTAATGTTAAAACTGTGAAAAGCATCAAGAAAGGGTTACATACCAGAAACAAGGGGTACCACATTCTCCCCACCATTGGCCTTTCCGTCCCCAGAAAGTAGAAAACCAATGCTTGTCTGAAAGGGTTCTGGCCACTGCTCTCTCATTTCTTTCTCGTGCTCCCAAGTCTCATCCTAAATCTGACCATGTTTCCACGAAACCCACACTAGACATATGTTTTTCCAATGCAAGACTTTATCCTACCTATCCATAATCTGCACCGGGATATGTACCAACGAAGCATCCGACTCTAGGTCAACGTGATCCCATCTAATCACATGGTCAGGACCGGGTTGATACTTCTTTAACAGAGATACATGGAACACATTGTGCACCAAAATAAACCATGTTGGTAATGCCAACCGATATGCCACCTCTCTAACCCATTCCAGTATCTCAAAAAGGCCTATATATCGAGGAGATAATTTTCCATGTTTCCCAAAATGACGATGTCCATGTCTTGGAGTGATCCTCAGGAAGACATGTTCACCCACAACGAACGACAACAGTCTTCGACGGTGATCTGCATTAGATTTCTGATGACTTTAAGCTGTCTCCATCCTCTTTCTAATCAACTAAATCTTCTTCATTGTTTCTTGGACAAGGCTCGGCCCAACTAGTGAAGTCTCTCCCGTTTCCACCCAGTAAAGTGGAGAACGAAAAGCTTTCCCATACATTGCTTCAAACAGAGCCATTCATATCAAGGTTTGATTACTGGTATTGTATGAGAACTCCACTAAGGGTATATGATTCTCCCATGAGCCAAAAAAGTCCATTACACAAGCCCGCAACATGTCTTACAACATTTGTATCTTCTTCTTAGATGTCCCATCTGTCGGAGGATGATATGATGTACTCATCATCAACTGAGTCCCTATGGATTCCTGTAATTATTTCTAGAAATTAGATGTGAACCTAAAATCTCTGTCTGAGACTATAGACACTGGTACACCATGCCTCTTTACCACTTATCGGATAGAGAATTTTGAAATATCATCCACCGTATGAGTTTCACAAATTGGGATGAAATGGGCTGACTTGGTTAGATGATCCACTATCACCCAAATTGCATCGTGTTTCCATATCATTCTTGGAAGACTTGTAAAAAAATTCATTGCAATATGCTCCCATTTCCACACTGGGATAGGTAAATACTATAACATACCCACTGGTCTCTAATACTCTGCTTTAACCTGTTGACAAGTTAAGCATCACGAGACGAACTCGGCCACCTTCCTTTTCAGGTCGCTCCACTAAAACTGCGCCTTTAGCGCCCTATACATCTTCTGTGTACTAGGATGTACAACCCATCTTGAATGGTGGTAAGCATGAAGGATTCGATCCTAAAAAACCATGGGTACAACCATCCAATCTCTGAAACACAAAACTGAACCTACTTCCAGTTTCCAGCCATCAATGGTCTCCCCACCATTGAGTTTTGAACTCATTACCATACATTCCGCATCAGATGTTTGTGCCTCTTTGACAACTTTTACCCGATTAGGAACAAGCGTAGCTGAAAAGAAAACCGCAACATCACTTTGGTCTTCACATTCCACATGCATGTCCTCTAAGACTGACATCAACTGCCATTCATCTGATGCTTCCTTTTCCAACTGAGCATACAACTTCCTGCTTATTTCATCGGCCACTGAATTTCCCTTACCTGGTGTATACATTAAGTCAAATTCGAAAATTTGAAGATAATCCATCCATCTCCTCTGCCTCAGATTCAAATCTCACTGTGAGAAAATGTGTTTCATGCTTTTGTGATCTGTAAAATCAGTAAATTTCTCACCAAAGAAATAATGTCCCCATGTTTTCCAAGCATGGAAAACTGTAGCCAACTGCAAATCATGTGGTGGGTAATTGTTCTCGTGCACTCTCAACTGCCTTGATCCATAAGCAAGCACATGGTCTCCTTGCATGAGAACACAACCCAACCCTGTTCCCGAAGCATCACAATACACCACATATCCTTTCCCTAATTCTGGAAAGATTAAGATAGGTGCCAATGTAAGGTGAACATTCAACTCTAGAAAAGATCTCTAACATTCCTCAATCCATTGAAATGCACTGTTCTTATTTTTCAATGTTGTCATAGGTGAAGCTATTCATGATAAGTCATGGAAAAAGCGTCGGTAATAACCATCTAGACCACGAAAACATCGTATTTAAAATACATTCTTCAGCGGTTTCCATGAAAGAATAGCTTCTATCTTTTCTGGATCCACTAAAACTCCTTTATCAGATAAAACATGGCCCAGAAAGCGTACCTCTTGTATCCTAAAATCGCATTTTGGTAGTTTGGCATACAACGGATGGTCTCTAAAAATTTCAAACACTATCGCCAAGTGTTGCTCATGCTCAGCCATTGTTCTTTAATAAACCAACATTTCATCCACAAACACTGTAACAAAAAAATCCAGATATCGCTAAAATATCCGATTCATCAACGCCATGAAGACCGCTGGTGCATTCGTTAGACCGGAAGTCATGACTACATATTCGTAGTGGCAATATCTTCTTCTAAAATATATCTTTGGAATATCCTCCTTCCGAACTCGCAATTGGTGATATCTTGATTGCAATTCAATCTTGGAGAACATTTGAGCTCCCCTTAATTGATCAAACAGATCATCAATCTATGGAAGTGGATATCTATTCCTTATCGTAACTTTCTTAAGCTTACAATAATCAACACACAGCCGAAGAGTTCCATATTCCTTCTTCACAAAAAAAACTGGTGTTTCCCACAGAGATGTACTTGGCCGAATGAAACCCTTGATTTCCAGTTCCTCTAACTATACTTTCAATTCCCATAACTCTATTGGTGCCATCCTATAAGATGTTAGGGAAATAGGACTGGTCTCTGGAAGGAGATAAATCGTAAACTACACTTCCCTTAGAGGTGGTAACCCTGAGAGGTTATTGGGAAAGACATCTAAAAAATTGATCCACAACACCTGGAAAACTATTTTCCTCAATCTCTTCTATTGATTCCAAAGACAAAACCTCTAACTGATACGAGATCGTGCCAACAGTTGGTGCCAACAAATCTTTATCACTATGATTGAACTCTTCTCCCCTCTAAAGTAATTTATAATGCCATCCTTCCTCACAAATCTCACCATTCATGCATAGCAATCGATGTGGGCCTTAAACATCGCCAACCAATCCATTATCCAGATTATGTCATAAACATCCATCTCAAGAACTGAGAAATCTCACATCAATTTGATGTCGTCCACAAAAAAAACAACACACTCAACATAGGGAGGCTGGACACACTTTGACCCAAAGGAGTTTGTAGGTTCAAAAGAGGATACATCGTTTCTATGTGAAAATACAACAGATCAACAATACGAGAAGCAAGAAAAGAATGGGGAGCAACTGAATCAAACAAATCTTTCAACAACGTGGAAATTAAAAGAATCGTACCTCACACTTTGGAGGGTCATAACTGATCATCCACTCCAACTTGCTTAGTTTTAAGCAAATGCATGCTTCCTATGCTCTACTCTTTATTTTCCTACTGACACTTCCCTTTCTGAAGAGTGTCACAAAGACCTGACCTCAGAGCATTACGGCAATAGTGCTGAAGGTGTCCCATCTTGTTACAATTATGAAATTATTGAGGTTTTTCCTTGAAATCCCTCTTGATGTGGCTCGTAGAGCCACACTGGAAACATACTGTCTTACTCTTGGGTCTAGAAAGAAGTTTTAGCAATCTTGTGATCCGATTCTGATGTGTTTTTCCTCCTTGAGAAAATTTGTATGATTCGCTCTTGCTCTTAGTGTTAGAGTTCTCAGCTCCTCTAGTGAAGATAACCATACTTCTTCCACTTGGATTCTCAGTAGTGATAGATATCATAAACAATGTATCTGGTTGGAGTCCCAAATCAACGGTTTTAAAAGCCGGAGCGATGCTTTGGACAAACTGTTGGTTCACCTGTGGTTCAGGTGCAACCACATTTTCACTGGCCTTTTTTTCTGGTTTCTATGACGCCTACCGGGTACCATTTCCTAAACCAACAACAAACTCCATCAATCTAACTCTCTAGAAATTGTTTTCATAGCTTTTAAATTCTATCACATCGACTATCACAACATTGTTCTCAAAACAGGCCTTTTCCATGTTCAATAATTTTTGAAAACATTATGCATGCTTTTGAAAATTAAACCATTTTCAAAATACAACAAATATCCACTTTTCAAAATATTCATTTGAAAATCAATTCTACATTTTTCAAAAAATTACATATTTTCACAAAATCACAACTCATTCCTCACAATTGAGATATGCAATCCTAGTGGGAATACATTCCTCTACAATGCATGTTAAGCTCGTCTCATTGGCTAAACCCATGACAATGATATTTTCAAGATTTGAGAACTGTATCCAAAACACTTATGTACCCAACACCATGGTAACTTGAATTTCATCATAAATGGGTTAGCTATGTCCTTTTATTCTATACATTTCATGTTCTGACAATCCTACTCCTGTCTAAGATGACCACCCAAGGAATAGATAGGATGGAATTTCAACTCCAGGACCAAGAACATTGATGACCACTTGTTATGAAAGGACCGAACAAGCTGTTACCATTTGTAATGACCCACCAATTATCATTGGATTGAGAATACAACAAGTCATTACTTGGCCTTAAGCGACATCCCCAAGGTGCCAAAGGCTGGAAATAAAAGCCTAAGGGTTTCAATGAAAGTGGCGGATGATTTACCCTTTCATAAATAAACCAACCATACATTCCTAGAAAACCCTATATGATGCATGTCAAAGAACAACCAACCCATTCATCGCCAAAAGAGAACTACACTATTTCAAGACCAGAACATAACCAACACAATATCAGAGTACCAAGCGGATGACTAAACAAAATACCCCAAACAAGCCAAGACACTCTCCACAACACCACACCGAGCTCCATGCACCAAGAACCACCACATCTCCCAAAAATCACCATGAACCACTATCAATGAGATGCTTTTCCTTTACCTATGTCTCGGAAGATGACATCTGCAAAAGAACCAAAGTGCCAAAGTAGGGGTGAATATAAAACTCAGTAGGTTTTCCCCAATGACTTCCCTACTCATGCAACTAGGATAGAGGAGTCAGCCACATTTATATAAAAGCAGTTTATATAAAACATTTCCTCCAAAGCAGTTTATATCTAAATATAAACAAGTTTCCAAAACCGTACATACTCAAAAGAATCAAATTGAAATTAAAAACCCATTTTTTCAACAAGTTATTTTACCAGAAAAATAACCAAATAGGCTTTCGAATTATTTTACAAACATCCCGTTTTTGGCATACCCAACCATTTCACAACCCCATGAAATCAACCATGCATGCTTCGTTATGACAGTTCCATACTCATGAGCGATCTCTCGTCGATCTACCATGTCGTCACAAGGTAATGTTTCCCATGTTCCATTACGCCTTTGTCACCGAGCACAAGGTCATATTTCAACCAAGCCCCATACAAGAAGTTACCATGTTCCATTACATCTTTGGCACCGAGCACAAGTTCATATTTCATCCAAGCCTCATACATGAAATATGAACACACACCACATATTCCCAAAAATCATTCCATAACCACCCTTTTAACAAAACACCCTTTTATTGAAAATCATTTCTGTCAAAATCAAGTGTGTTCAAACAATTCAAACCATTTCAATAAAACTCCCTTTTTATTGAAAACCAAATCCCCCATAATCATTTCAATAAAAAACCCGTTTTATTGAAAACCCATTTCTCATCAAACCATTTACAATTTCAGCAATTTCATGATTTAATATCAACATTTTAAATTCAAAGAGCCAAATCACTTTTCACGATAATTCACCAAGATTTCACAATTTCTTCAAAACCATAAATCATCACTAAAGAAGATTTATTTCATGTTTTCCACAATCAATTCCATTCAAATAACCAATTTGAAACTAATCCAACCAATTATAACAAGAGGAGTCGAGATTGAAGCCACCTACCTCAAAAAAAGGTGAAACCAAGCAATGGATGAAGAAGACTCAAGAACACCAGGTCAAATCTCCAAGAATCCTCCTTAAATCCATTCTCCTAACACAACCAAGACCAAATCTCATCATATTTGGCATTAAAACACATAGATGTACCCATAACGGGTGTAGATCTAAGAAAATGAGAGAATATGAGAAGTAGATCTATGTAGATCTAAAAATCCATTCATAAACGAAGGAGAACGATCACATACCTCAAGAATCTGGCTTTTGATTCGCCAAGAGAATCCTTCGGATCACCTCTGAAACAATGGATAACCCTCATTGACCTTAGGAGAACCAAAATCCCGAGTTTGGGCCGCTTAGGATCTTTAATGAGTCAATTAGAGGCAAAACGAGTTAGATCCACAATTTAAGGATCTAATTTTAAGTGACTCCATGGTTAGTCCGCACGGTTTGACAAGCCGTGCGCTAACCGTGCATTGGATACTACCTTGGCCACCCCTTCTCTCATGGTTTGGCCATATGGTTAGACAAACCATACGTCGACCATGCGAAAGCCATTGCCTCCTCAGACAGCCACATGCGGTTTGGCCGCACAGTTTAGCCAAACGGTGCGCCTCCCCTGCAACTTCCCCTTTGCCTCAAAACATCATTCCAAGTTCTCCTGACTCCCCCATTCAACACCCATAACATTAAAACCATGAAAAGCATCAATAAAGGGTTACATACTAGAAATCGGGGGTACTACACTGAATATCTGATTTTTTCCCATTCGATACATCATTCTCTCTCAAAATATAAGATATATCAATGAAAGTTTTTGGAATCTACTTTCCATTTGGAATAATTTTTTCTGATTTATCATTGTATTGGTTTCACTATGTCTCTTTGGGTAGGTTATATTTTTTTCATCTCCACATTAATTGGTCACATCATTTCCATTTTGAACATTTTCTGATCCATTGGTCTTGTTGGTTTGATCTCTTGATCGTTTCTAGATCTATTGTGTCATAATCTTATAGATTCTAACCGTTATATTGGATGAGGAGTAATGTGCAAGATTTTTAGGTACATGTTTAATAATATTCATTGTCTATTGTTTTTATTTTTTAAATTATTCTAAGAAGTATAGATTGATTCTAGGGCCACTATTTTTTTCTTTATATTATTAATTTTAGAGCATCCCATTGTGGGTGTGTGTGACTTGATATTGAGGTGGGTGGTTCTGTCTCAATCAATAATTGGGTGAACTATTTTTTAACTCGTTTTGATAGACTATTTTATAAATAAAATACAATTATTGATTTATAGAACTGTTTTGTGGATAGGATTTTTTTAGAAAATATGACCTTCCCCTTATTTTGGCAAAAGGAAATAAATTTCCAATGATTTTTAATATGGAATTATAGTTTTTTTAAGAAAGGTTTTGATGAAATATTATGGAAAATGTATCACATGCATTTACATGTGTATTTTGGCATATCAATATGCCATCTCCATTGATACTATCAGGGGGTTGAATCATGGGGTGTTCCTTTATTCCATAGAACTATTGTTCAGAGGACTTGTATGAACCATTGGGATGTTCAGTTTATGGGGTGTTCTTATGCTATCTACATTCAATTCATATATCTAGATACTTATTGCATAGAATTTTTTATGTTTCGGTATGATTCTTCTAGTAAGCTTAACCTATAGTGATCCATAGAATGATGTGACATTTTCTTTGGGTTAGACCTCTTTGGAATTGATATTATATCTGATACATGATTTTCTTTGACATCATTAAAAAATGTGAAATTATTTGAAACGTTTTAATTGGATTGTTTTAAAATGTGGAAAGTGGGGATTGATTTAATTTTCATTTGATATCAGAACTGGTTAACAAGTTATCATTACTTATTTTCAATAATTTTGATAATTTTTGTGATTATTGTACAGAGGCTTATTGTAGAACACCCGAGTGGGATCTTACAGATTCTTTGTTTATCACCCCATACACACCCCACTATAATTGCATATATATTTTTATGAATTTTGATATAGAGATATACAATGTGTATTTTGAGGTGGTGATGTTTCTATCAACTATGAATATATAGAAAATGGTGAGATGGTGGTGGTTTCCCATGCTTACTCATGGATTATTTGTTTCATTTTTTCCCATAGGGTTTGATTTTCACGTTGGAGATTATATAGAAAATTTTTAGTTTTTTCACTTATTCTATTTCCCTTTTATTATGGAAAATATTTCTTGATATATTTTACAATATTTCTCTTTGATTTTTAAATAATGTCATTTTGGGTAATTTAGTTTCGGAGAAATAATTCACTCTGGTTGTTTTCGATGGTCATGCTTAAAGAATAAAATTTTAGATTATGTTTCCCACTATTACACTTTCCATCAAATAATGGAAGATAATTTAAAACAATGTTGATTTCTAGATACTCCTCTAGTGATGGTTTTGATATTGTATGAGGTGTTAAGGGACATTTGATTAGATAACCATAGGCTCATAAAGGGAGGAATACTCTGTGGGTGGTGATTAATCAAAAGAAAATGTCAGCTCACTTCATTCTAATCTAGAATGCCACTAAATTTGGTGAAGTATGAAATCATTATGTGAAAAGTTTATCTAGTTTTATAGAGATACCAATTTAATTTTTTTAGAGATATATCCTAGGATTAATTCATAGTTCTGGAAGAGTCTCTTAGAGGTTATTAGGACACATTTCAAGTTTAGTATAGCTGAGAATCTATAAACAGCCGAATAAAAACGACATTCAATTAAGATTCTTGAGTATATGTTCAGTGTCTATGTGATAGATTTTCTTTGATCATGGAATATCAATTTTGGAATTTTTAATTTTTTTATCATAAAATCTATTATTCATCGAGGATAATGGATCAATTCGAGTCTTGGTGTAGTAATCTATGGTGGCCACCACTTTTTTATTTTAGAGGTGGGTGAGGTACCTCTTATATGACATTTTCTTTTTCAAGAGATGTTGATGATGATTTAATATATACACTAACATTTATCCCCAAAACAGAGAAGAAAAAATCATATGTGTATTTTTAGGATCATCCATTGGATTTTCCTATTTGTGACTAGGTTTACCTAAATGATTCATCTCAGCTAGGTCATTATTTTCTTGTACAATAGGTAGTGTTAGCTTTGAGGTACTTTAGACTATTTCATGTCATTGAGAAAATTGGGAATGTTTCTTATAATGTGTAATTTACAGTTCAATTTCCATGTATTCATGATATCTTCAACATTTCTTAGTATATGAAATACCATCTTGATTTGTCTTTTATTCTTATTTGGTAAGTGATCGATTTGGATCCAAACACTTCTATAGTAGAGTGACTAGTGGTGATAGTTGACTCTCTGTAATGGTCTTTATTTGGTATTCAATTATGTTGGTCAATGTATTATGGAGACATAGTGAAAATCCTTTTGAGGCTTGGGAGAAAGGGTCGTTGATGGGGGAGTAGTGAACTCACATCTTTCTAAACACCATTCTTAAACAAGAAATATTTGGGATATAAAGTATTTTGATGAGGATTTTTTAACATATCATTTCCTCGACACAAGTATTTCTCATCTATCTATTCATTACCCTCTCATTTTTGTGTTTTTTAGGGTTTTCTAATTATTGAGAGCTTTTGATGTGGAAAATGACCTAATTTTTAGAGTATACATTTAGTGGAATTAAAATAGAACAAGTATAAATATGAAAAAATATAATTTATGCAGTTTTCCTTTATGGTTTAGGATAACCAAGCGTATCATTATATGTGCTTATGTAGAATTTACATGACGGATAGTTTCATATCATTAAAGGGTTAAATGAAGTGAATCTGTTACTAGGATGATATTGTGTACTAGTTCAATGCATGGAAAATGGATAAGTTGTGGGACTAGATCGCATAATGTAAATAATGATCAGAGTTATCTTTAATATGAGGTGGCAAATTTTTTATCATATCATAAAATTGAGGAATTCACGTCATCGAAGGTTTTCATGTAGTGTATAATTCATTTTTTGTGGGTATAATCATGCTTCACATCTGATATTAATTTTATTCAACAAAAAATTACCCATCAAAACCCAGGAGCCATCCCATGTGATTTTGGGGATCTTCATTCCTTCTAGATCATTTTGTTTACTGATTGATCTATATTTTTGTTGTTCTATGTCTTTCTAGTTAATTTATTTTTCTACTTATTCATTGATGTTTTTTAAAACATATTTTTTGTTCTTTTTCTTAATATTTGTTGGTATAATGGTGGTGATTATTTTTATACTTTCAATATTTGATATATGATCATCCTCTTGAGGTTGACCTTGTGTGGGTTGTATAGATACTTCGGAGTTTTTTGAGGTAGGTGTTGTGTTATCTTCTACTCAAACCATTTTTATTATTGAATTCACTCTGATATTTTATTATAAATTCTATGGAATCCATTATTGTATTTAAATTCTTCTATGTTGGTGGATCCCATTTTGGGCATGTATAACCCAAGACAAAATTAGGTGGCTTTCTCTCTAGCCTATATTGGATGAAATTTATTTAAATGGTATTGATAAATTGTTTTCTAAATAAAATGGTCTGATTTATTGATTGAATTCTATGTGTGAAAATGGGATACTAATAAATGGTGGTTTAACCCTTATTTTGGTAAAATAAAATAAATTTTTAATGAACCGTTGATCAAATTTATAACATGGGTTTCAAAGAAATGATTGGTTGAAATTGTTTTCAAAAAATTGTGCATTTTATACCTTGGGTACATTGTTGGAAGATGTAGAAATAGTCATTTTACAATTATATAGTCAGAGGGTTATGTCCTAGGGTGTTACTCTACTATATAGACCCATTATTCTCAGTACATTTCAGACCTCATGGGAGGAACAATTTTTGGGTTTTTCCTCTTCTCTCTATATTCAATGCATATATCTTGATACATAGGTCACACAATTGTTGATGGTTTTGTATGATTGTTCTATATTTCTTGAGTTTTGGTGATGATTAGTGTTATGATACATGTTCATTGGTGAGGGATTCATTGGATATGATATGATATGTGATATTTTCTTTGTATTGACTAATTTGATGTATATGATGGGATTTAAAAATCTTTTTCCAAAATTATTCTAGAATATGGGAAAAATATTTATATATAATTATTTAGATATAAATAGTATTTAACTAATTATCATGCATTATTTTATTTAATGATGAGAATTATTTAGATTCTTGTATAGAGACATGTTAGGGAATGACCTTGTATAATCCTACAGACCCTGTTTAGATTACACCTTTTACACCGCATCAAGAATGCGTACACCTTTTATGTAGAGACCTGAAGCCTGACGTACATGGACATTACATTACTTTTGCGGAATACTTAGTACATAACAAAAACACACACATAAGGATCGTAATAGTTTAGTGTCTTTGGAAACTCGGAACGTAATCTCCTAGTCATGGTGAAAGATCTTCAACATCTACCATAAAGATCTTCCTTTTTTTTACCTAAAACCTTTCTTTATATCCTGGGGAAAATAAAACATAAAAGGGTGAGCTCAAATTCTCAGTAAGGGTAAACAAAAGAAATATCAATCACATCATATTCATAAGAACATAACATTTTGGAAATCATAACCTGCAAAAGAGAGCAAATTTCATAACATGGGATAAATCATGGCAATGAAATGTAATCATAATAATCATAACTTAAAACATGAAACTTTGTGGCATTCACACATAATCATAGAGAATCATTTATTGTTAGTCAAGACTCATTTCCAAGACTATCTTAGTGGACAAAGTCCCTTTATGAATCGAGTAACCCTCGTTTCAGTCCTATTTCACTGAACCGGTATAACCTACCATTCCAGCCATGTCTATCTCATGAGATATAAAATCTTTACCCAATGAATTGGAGGGAGATATAGGTCCCACCCATCTTATAATGAATCCTTTCTTATGTGTGCCACATAATCATAAACCATACATCATAGCGTAACCCATGTAATACAAATGGAATTCTTAAACAACATGACATCGTAAAACCATTCATATAAGATAAAGGAATTCATAAAAATATTTCCATCACAACATAATCAAATCCATGTAATAATAGGGATAAAAACATAACCCTTTATCATCTTAGATGGAAAATAATTTTGATAAAACGCTTGAACTTCATTCTTGAGGAAAATATCATTTCTACTTCAAAAACACTTTTCCTTTCATAACATGTCATACAATTTTAAACTTAAAGAAGTTGATTAAAAATAAACATGAAAACTTGTAAAGGAATCTTCTTGGAAATAATGTTTTAAAAATACATTTATGCCGTATAAGTTAAAAAAACATTCTTCTCGTACTTTTGTCGGAAAAGTCAAAAAAAGTACCTCGTACGAAAAACGACAAAAGATTCCTTTCATATCTTTTACTAAAAACTCACCGAAGGGTAAAATTGGATTTAAACAATTGTAGGTGGATGGAAATAATATTACATATTGAGGAAATATGGATGTGGATGATAAAATACACCCCAGTAAATACTAAAGTATAAACAATCTCGGATAAAAATGAGATTGTGATATTTCCCTTACCTTAGGTCCGACTTGCTTTGTAAGTGTCCGAACCTCCTGTATAATGATTTAAATCATGTTATTGACTTATTCCAGAGTCATATTCATTGTTATTATATCATATATGGTCCACTTATGACTTTATATTACCGGTTCTTTTGTAAATTCATGTTAAAGTAGCGTTTTGGGTAAAATCGTCTCATTTGTCGTTCGTGTTTTTAACTTGTAATTATTCATATGATTACTTAGATCATGATTACTTAATTCCAGAATATAAAACTTGATTTATATATATATTCATAATACACATATATAATAAACCAGTAAATGGAAATAAATACACCGTTCATGGAGACGGTAGTCCGTACGTACGCATGAACGCTGTTTTCGTTTCCTTATTGAATTGAATGGAATTAAGTAGATGACATACATATAAATATAAATAATTCCAGTATCATTATTAGGTCATATATTTAATTAGTACTTATTATATATACTTTATAATCATTCATGAATGGTTAATCATTGAGAATGAATCTCATCGCGTCGTGGAGACGGTATTCCGTACGTACGCACGAGCGATGATATCATTCCCATGGTCGTGGAATTGTGTTGAAGTGTATGTATACTACTTAAGTATCAATATCACTTCATAATAATCATATATAGTTACTCATTACACCTTTATACTCATCCAATTAAGGTGGTGGCGGAAAATAGATTACACCACGGCGTGGAGACAGTATTCCGTACGTACGCACGCGCGGTGATTTCCTTTTTCCGTAGGATGGATAGAAGGTTAATTAGAGTTGTTTCATATTTATAATAACATATCAGTATATAAGAAATACTGATGTTATTACTTTATCATGAAACAACTAAAGAAGAAGAAGTTGAAGAAGAAAGAAATTGAAAAGGATCGGTAATGGGTATTACCTCTTCTTTGAAGTGCTTCTTTGAGACCTCCTTTTAGGGCACTAAAATTGGTCTTTTAAGAATACCAGGACCTCTAGGATGATACTAGGGAAGTGGAGAAGTGATTTTGGCAGGGGTTGGCCGAGATTTAAGGCTCAAAGTTGTGTGAGGAAGAGAGGGAGGAGGTGCCCTTTTATAAGGGAGGAGAAGGGGACCATAGGAATATCTCAAAATATTATTTTATATTAAAGTCAAAATCAGTTTATAATGGTTCCAAAGGGTCTTATTTCTAAGATAAAGTGGGTATGGGTCGAAATCCTATCATCCAATAGGATTTAGACAAGTTTAGGGTATTATTTTAACCTTATCAATTAGATTTAACTCTAAGTTAAATAATTTAACTTTTACCTTGTCTTTTTGTTTTCTTTCACTATATGGTTAATACACTTACTATAACATGCCAAACGAACCCCAAATTGTATATTATTAATACATATATACTTATCTAAGTCATTTGGACGAACCTTGGATTTTTAGGAATAAAATAACAATTAATAATATAATATTTGATTTAAAAACTATTTTGTGTCAATTTTGACACTATTTGATATATGATTTTGGTGAAAGTCATAACAGAATTATATGTTCGAACCAAGTTTATTAAATAAACAATAATATATCATAGTAACCTATAAAATTAATTTAATTCATAAAAAGTCTCAAATTACATTTATTTTGGTGTTTATAACATCAATTATGTCAATATTTCATTAATAAGATAATTACTGCATCATCTTTGTGACATGAATAAATTAAATTATTTGATGTCTAAAAATTACAAATAAAATACCATTATGTAGAAAATATTTTTAGATTTCTAATTAATATTTAAAATCTAATTTATCTTATGTACAACCCTATATTAAAAATGTTTTAGTAAATATAATTTGATTTTAACTCTTTTAACTCTTCTTTGAATTAAATAATAATAAATGTCCTAATCTAATCCAAGTGGGCCTAAATGATAATATTTTACACTTAAGGTTGTTTTTGGTCGAGATACACTTGTCCAATAGAATTAGGACATGTGTTAGGATAATATTAATATCATTCTTACCCTTAATTACCCTATTTACTTTTAACCGTGGTAAATAAAAGTAAAAAGTTACTATTCACCAAAAATTATTTTCATCTCATTGAACCGCATTTTACTTACTGACATCAAACGTGTCTCTCGGATTTTTGAAATTTCATTCACAGAAGCGGTAAAATTAAGTTTTATAAAAAATTCAGTTTTTTAACTACCACTTAGTAGTTTCACTATTCATCAAAAATTGATGTTTTTCAGAACAATGCCAAAATTTCATCCTAAGCTATATTTCATATTCCAAATTCAAAAATGAAGTCTATTTTAACAAATTCATAACATAGAAGTTGCATTAATTAATTTTATAATTAAATCCCGCTGTTAAAACAAATAGCGTGTTTTTAAGAAACAATATCTATCAAAAGATTGACACTTGATTATGTCTGGTTTAAATGTGAAATTACATTCAATGACCAACATTGTATTAAATTGTAAAAATATATTCTAAATATACTTTAAAACCACTAAAATTAATAATTTATCACTATTAATTATTTCGATTGAAAAACTTGTTTTTAACTAAAATTTAGTAATTTTCACTATTCATCAAAATATGAAAGTTATCCGAAAATTACCAAAATTTCTCCCTAAGCTAATTTCGATATTCCGAATCCAAAAATGAAGTTCATTTTGAAAAATAAGATTTACAAAATTTCAAAAAGTGGTTATTACTATTCATAACTGCTAGTTTTAATAATATTTTAATAGCATATCGTTGTTTAGTGAAACTCGGTATTGTGTATTACACATGCTATCGAGGAAGGTCGCGATTGCGTGTAATGCAAGGCAAGTCAAGGATGCGTGTTGTGAAATCTCCTTTTGGTGTAGCGTACAACACAAGACATTAGTGAAATTAAAAAGAATATTTTTCATAAAATCTTGGTCTGTTACATTCTACCCCCCTTAAAATGAATTTCGCCCTCGAAATTCGTCGGGTTATAAATGGTTTACTATTCGAAAGTTTCTTTAATATAAACCCACATCATAAAAAGGAATACCAAAACCAATATTTAAAAACAAAAGTATGAAACTTAACGGTTACCCAAATAAACTAATCACTAGGTTTCCACATAGGTGAAAATATGGACATGGAAGAGAAATCTAACCATCATGTTCTGATGGGGAGTGGTAGAGAACATGGCTATGGAAAAGCCAGCAATCATAAAGACATAAATTTGTGACGATCTATGGTACCATCTGATTCATCAGATATAAGATCACTAGGACGACATTTTTGGTTTTCAAGATCATTTCCCTAAAGTTGAAGAATTTGAATTAGAATAAATACTTACTTTATTTTGGTACAATCTCACTGTTGTTCGTGCCTCGAAAAATTTCCACTTCATCTTTTAAATAAATGAAGTTGAATTTGTTATTCGTGAAGTGTTAGCAGATCGTAGAATGACGGGTCATTCCATCTGTCTCAAACAAAATGTTAGCAAAAGTTATTAATCATATATGGTTCCTAAAATGGACTTATACTTCATATATCATACTGATTAATATAAAAAAACTAGTTTCTACTAAATAGGGGCTTCCTGTAGGCCAGTGGTAGGCGATAAAGGCCAGTCGCACTTCGGTTGTGGGTTCGATTCCCACAGCCTTGTCCGAAGTGATGGGCTGTCGCCCGTCCTGCAGGTTGTCCTTTTTCTAAAACTACATTACTATAACATCCCATCAATAATATCGAAAATCTTCTATCCTTAAACAATACTAACTTATGTCCAAAGTAATCCATTCTAATCTTTAGGCTTATCCATAATACTACAGTCCACTCTCATAATATAGTGAAAACGATTATCAGAGATTTAATACTGTCATTAATACTCATATATCATAATATATTTCTTGTTGGTCACATTCCAAACATTCAAAGGCCTTAATCATGTATTCTCTTGAATACCCATTGAACCTTAGTGAAAACATGAATGCAGTTAAAAGTTAACTCTTTCCACATACCAAAATCCAAAAATTCTATATACTCAAACCATGATATAACCTTCTCCTTATATCAGTCATGAGCTCATGAATACTATCAAATATTTAATTTTCTCCTTATCCCTTCATTATGCGCATATCATCTTCATTCCAAAAATATCTGAATAACCATTCATGGATACTGGTAGCATTAATCACACACTTTCAAAACTCAAGGAAAGACAACAATGTAACAATCCTTAGATGTCTCTTTATTCCATAGTACCATGAGATTATTTATACAACATTACACTTTGATAAACATGTAATCATTCCACTACCTTCTTAAACCATTGACCGAGCTTCAACAATTATTTCATCTCACATATCATTTGTAGTCTCTTCATCATCATCAACATAAATACTACCCATACGACCATACTGATTATCTTCATGAGACTTTCCCTTAGGTCATTGGTTTGCATAATGCCCGTACATTCCACATTTAAAACATTTAACCATTGTTGATGTCGTAGCAATACCATTATCCTCATCCATGGTGTTAACTGAACCTTTTTCTTTGCACTTACTTGCTTTGTGTCCTTCTTTTCCACACCCAAAGCATCTTCCAGTTCCTTTGAAACATTCTCCTTGATGCCTCTTCCCACATGATTTACATAGGGGAAATTGAACTTTCTTTCCTCTATGATCATCATGAAACTCCATCTTTCTCTTATTAGCCGAGTCAGGAAACTTACCAAATTTTACTTTATTGATCATATTATGAGATTGCTGATTTGGCATAATAATGATGTTTGGACTTCCAAATCCCATTTCATTATGAATAATATCATTCCATTGTCCATCATATCCTCTATTATCGTGAATCATATTGTTTCCAGCCATTTTCTAAAACCCAAAAAAAAGAATAGTGTGAGAGGCAAAAATCATGCTAGGGAAAACAACATTATAAAGGGGGAGTACCTTCAATATCTAACATCTTAGGTTTAATTCTATGATCGTTAGCGTAATTCTAGTACTATAACCTATACGTATACTTAACCTTAGGGACATCCCTAGACATACCTTAGAAATATCTCTAGGGATCTCACTAAAGTTCTCGCATCCTAGTTTCCAAAGGTTGACTAAACCTTTCCTCTGATACCAACTGTAGAGACCCGAAGCCTGACGTACATGGACATTACATTACTTTTGCGGAATACTTAGTACATAACAAAAACACACACATAAGGATCGTAATAGTTTAGTGTCTTTGGAAACTCGGAACGTAATCTCCTAGTCATGGTGAAAGATCTTCAACATCTCCCATAAAGATCTTCCTTTTTCTTACCTAAAACCTTTCTTTATATCCTGGGGAAAAGAAAACATAAAAGGGTGAGCTCAAATGCTCAGTAAGGGTAAACAAAAGAAATATCAATCACATCATATTCATAAGAACATAACATTTTGGAAATCATAACCTGAAAAAGAGAGAAAATTTCATAACATGGGATAAATCATGGCAGTGAAATGTAATCACAATAATCATAACATAAAACATGAAACTTTGTGTCATTCACATATAATCATAGAGAATCATTTCTTGTTAGTCAAGACTCATTTCCAAGACTATCTTAGTGGACAAAGTCCCTTTCTGAATCGAGTAACCCTCGTTTCAGTCCTGTTTCACTGAACCGGTATAACCTACCATTCCAGCCATGTCTATCTCATGAGATATAAAATCTTTACCCAATGCATTGGAGGGAGATATAGGTCCCACCCATCTTATAATGAATCCTTTCTTATGTGTGCCACATAATCATAAACCATACATCATAGTGTAACCCATGTAATAAAAATGGAATTCTTAAACAACATGACATCATAAAACCATTCATATAAGATAAAGGAATTCATAAAAATATTTCCATCACAACATAATCAAATCCATGTAATAATAGGGATAAAAACATAACCCTTTATCATCTTAGATGGAAAATAATTTCGATAAAACGCTTGAACTTCATTCTTGAGGAAAATATCCTTTCTACTTCAAAAAAACTTTTCCTTTCATAACATGTCATACAATTTTAAACTTAAAGAAGTAGATTAAAAATAAACATGAAAACTTGTAAAGGAAGCTTCTTGGAAATAATGTTTTAAAAATCCATTCATGCCGTATAAGTTAAAAAAAACATTCTTCTCGTACTTTTGTCGGAAAAGTCAAAAAAAGTACCTCGTACGAAAAACGACAAAAGATTCCTTTCATATCTTTTACTAAAAACTCACCGAAGGGTAAAATTGGATTTAAACAATTTTATGTGGATGGAAATAATATTACATATTGAGGAAATATGGATGTGGATGATAAAATACACCCCAGTAAATACTAAAGTATAAACAATCTCGGATAAAAATGAGATTGTGATATTTCCCTTACCTTAGGTCCGACTTGCTTTGTAAGTGTCCGAAACTCCTGTATAATTATTTAAATCATGTTATTGACTTATTCTAGAATCATATTCATTGTTTTTATATCATATATGGTCCACTTATGACTTTATATTACCGGTTCTTTTGTAAATTCATGTTAAAGTAGCGTTTTGGGTAAAATCGTCTCATTTGTCGTTCGTGTTTTTAAGTTGTAATTATTCATATGATTACTTAGATCATGATTACTTAATTCCAGAATATAAAACATGATTTATATATATATATTCATAATACACATATATAATAAACCAGTAAATTGAAATAAATACACCGTTCATGGAGACGGTAGTCCGTACGTACGCATGAACGCTGTTTTCGTTTCCTTATTGAATTGAATGGAATTAAGTAGATGACATACATATAAATATAAATAATTCCAGTATCATTATTAGGTCATATATTTAATTAGTACTTATTATATATACTTTATAATCATTCATGAATGGTTAATCATTGAGAATGAATCTCATCGCGTCGTGGAGACGGTATTCCGTACGTACGCACGAGCGATGATATCGTTCCCATGGTCGTGGAATTGTGTTGAAGTGTATGTATACTACTTCAGTATCAATATCACTTCATAATAATCATATATAGTTACTCATTACACCTTTATACCCATCCAATTAAGGTGGTGGCGGAAAATAGATTACACCACGGCGTGGAGACAGTATTCCGTACGTACGCACGCGCGGTGATTTCCTTTTTCCGTAGGATGGATAGAAGGTTAATTAGAGTTGTTTCATATTTATAATAACATATCAGTATATAAGAAATACTGATGTTATTACTTTATCATGAAACAACTAAAGAAGAAGAAGTTGAAGAAGAAAGAAATTGAAAAGGATCGGTAATGGGTATTACCTCTTCTTTGAAGTGCTTCTTTGAGACCTCCTTTTAGGGCACTAAAATTGGTCTTTTAAGAAGACCAGGACCTCTAGGATGATACTAGGGAAGTGGAGAAGTGATTTTGGCAGGGGTTGGTCGAGATTTAAGGCTCAAAGTTGTGTGAGGAAGAGAGGGAGGAGGTTCCCTTTTATAAGGGAGGAGAAGGGGACCATAGGAATATCTCAAAATATTATTTTATATTAAAGTCAAAATCAGTTTATAATGGTTCCAAAGGGTCTTATTTCTAAGATAAAGTGGGGATGGGTCTATATCCTATCATCCAATAGGATTTAGACAAGTTTAGGGTATTATTTTAACCTTATCAATTAGATTTAACTCTAAGTTAAATAATTTAACTTTTACCTTGTCTTTTTGTTTTCTTTCACTATATGGTTAATACACTTACTATAACATGCCAAACGAACCCCAAATTGTATATTATTAATACATATATACTTATCTAAGTCATTTGGACGAACCTTGGATTTTTAGGAATAAAATGACAATTAATAATATAATATTTGATTTAAAAACTATTTTGTGTCAATTTTGACACTATTTGATATATGATTTTGGTGAAAGTCATAACAGAATTATATGTTCGAACCAAGTTTATTAACTCAACAATAATATATCATAGTAACCTATAAAATTAATGTAATTCATAAAAAGTCTCAAATTACATTTATTTTGGTGTTTATAACATCAATTATGTCAATATTTCATTAATAAGATAATTACTGCATCATCTTTGTGACATGAATAAATTAAATTAATTGATGTCTAAAAATTACAAATAAAATACCATTATGTAGAAAATATTTTTAGCTTTCTAATTAATATTTACAATCTAATTTATCTTATGTACAACCCTATATTAAAAATGTTTTAGTAAATATAATTTGATTTTAACTCTTTTAACTCTTCTTTGAATTAAATAATAATAAATGTCCTAATCTAATCCAAGTGGGCCTAAATGATAATATTTTACACTTAAGGTTGTTTTTGGTCGAGATACACTTGTCCAATAGAATTAGGACATGTGTTAGGATAATATTAATATCATTCTTACCCTTAATTACCCTATTTACTTTTAACCGTGGTAAATAAAAGTAAAAAGTTACTATTCACCAAAAATTATTTTCATCTCATTGAACCGCATTTTACTTACTGACATCAAACGTGTCTCTCGGATTTTTGAAATTCCATTCACAGAAGTGGTAAAATTAAGTTTTATAAAAAATTCAGTTTTTTAACTACCACTTAGTAGTTTCACTATTCATCAAAAATTGATGTTTTTCAGAACAATGCCAAAATTTCATCCTAAGCTATATTTCATATTCCGAATTCAAAAATGAAGTCTATTTTACCAAATTCATAACATAGAAGTTGCATTAATTAATTTTATAATTAAATCCCGCTGTTAAAACAAATAGCGTGTTTTTAAGAAACAATATCTATCAAAAGATTGACACTTGATTATGTCTGGTTTAAATGTGAAATTACATTCAATGACCAACATTGTATTAAATTGTAAAAATATATTCTAAATATACTTTAAAACCACTAAAATTAATAATTTATCACTATTAATTATTTCGATTGAAAAAGTTGTTTTTAACTAAAATTTAGTAATTTTCACTATTCATCAAAATATGAAAGTTATCCGAAAATTACCAAAATTTCTCCCTAAGCTAATTTCGATATTCCGAATCCAAAAATGAAGTTCATTTTGAAAAATAAGATTTACAAAATTTCAAAAAGTGGTTATTACTATTCATAACTGCTAGTTTTAATAATATTTTAATAGCATATCGTTGTTTAGTGAAACTCGGTATTGCGTATTACACATGCTATCGAGGAAGGTCGCGATTGCGTGTAATGCAAGGCAAGTCAAGGATGCGTGTTGTGCAAGCTCCTTTTGGTGTAGCGTACAACACAAGACATTAGTGAAATTAAAAAGAATATTTTTCATAAAATCTTGGTCTGTTACATTTTATGTGTTTTGATAAAGGGGGATGTCTTACACAATAGTTTCACATGATGGTTTATGTTAGATATGGATGGGTAGATAGTTCTGAGACTGGGGAATTTTTTCCATGATATGTCATGGGGTATATGTTTTGGTTTTTTCCATTTTTTGTTTTACTGGTACATTGGAGGATGTTTGGATACTTTTGATATATAGGAAATATTTTTTTTAGAATGCATTTTATGTTATATTTTTATATATTCCTCTATATTTTGTACATGTATGACTTTTTTTCTGATTCAGGTTGGTAGAAATCATTCCCTATAGTTTATGTTGACCCTTAGGTTCTAATTAATAGCCAATGGATATTGGGAATGAACTTTGGGTATTTGATGGTTCAGATCATGTGCCAATTAGGGTGGTTATCCTAGTCGGTTTTATCCCATACTATAATTCCTACATTGTAGGAAGTAGTTATCAATATATATAAAGTACATAAAAAACAATCACCCCTTTCTCTGTTCTTTAATTATGTTTTAATAAGTTATTGAATATTTATCCCTCTAAAATAAAATAAAATTTTTTATTTATAATTTTCTCTACTGGATTATCATACCAACATTATTAAATAAACTCGATAATATTATTTTTCAATATTCCACAATACCTACACATAAAATCCATAAAAATTGAAGAAAAAATAGTTCATTCATTACTTATAAAATATTATTTACGATTATAAGAAAAATTATATGATTTTATAAATTTTATTGTCCATATAGATCACACTATTATATTTCAAATAATTTCCATAATATTTCCAAAAGGTGGAACAACACCTCTCTTTTTTCCTTTAATTTTTCTAAAAAAACTATTTTATGATATGTATTCTTTATTTTACTCATATATAACAAATTCATTGACTAATTCGTTATTATGAAACATTTCCAATTATATTATTACTCACACAAACAAATAGGTTTATACATATATAGCCTCATATCATTACTGATTAATGTCCCAGAAAACATGTTCAGAATTTTCATAACCATAAAAATTACGAGATTAATATTATATAGAATTATATATAATATTATTTAGGTTTTAAAAATATAAGATTAATATAATAAAACTTATATTTACACATTCATAATCTTCATATATTCCAAATTAATGTTTCCCATCATCATTAATTATATTTTACTCTTACATAACTTCCTTTTTCATTTCTAATAACACTAAGACTATCATAATTCCCATAGTAAGCTTACATAATTTTCTCTAAGAATTTTTTTCTTATGTGTCCCCCAGAAACCTGATTTTATCCTATATACACTTCTCTATTATATATTTAATATTATTTTCCTATTGAAAAAGGCCATTTAATTTTTCTCATCACTATATATTTCAATAATTCTCCTTGAAATTCATGTTTGAAAAAATTACTATTATAAATTTCTTTTATAAAATGTTATTCTTATGTAAATAGTTCAATTCACAAGTTACACTTACCTATCACAATGCATTTCTAGATTTCTATGATATTTTAGATGTGATTTTTTGGATTATTGTAATATTATATAGGTTTGATTGATAGATTTATCGAATAATCATTAGGAATATTGAATCCATCTAACCATATTATCTTTTACTGTCAACAAACACAATTGTGACACCTAATCACTAGGATTCATATTACTCCAATTTTATCCCACTAACACTTCTAATAAAAATCAAATTGTAAAAAATATCACCCATTGTTATTTATTGAAATCAAATGTCCCTCCAAAGAAATTACACTTTATAAAGACCAATAAGGTTTTAGTATTTATCTCAATCAACTTTTTTATAACTAAAAAATTTCTCAAAATTTCCATATATCTCAACCATATCAAGGGCACCTTTATACAATCATTCCCATAGATTATATCCCCTATATTCTTGTTAAATAACCCCACGATATAAGATATATATTATTGAAATAGAATAACTAAATTTCACTTGAATAATATTTCTCATCCATTGAAAATAAAACTAAATGAAAATTTCCTATAAATCACACGTTGAAATTTTAGTTATTATAAGAATAAATTAAGAGGGTTATTTCTGAACATTATTAATTTAAGGTCGGTAGTTGAATATTGAAGTTAAATAATTTCTTATCAAATATTACTGTGTTAAATGGATTTATAAATATTTATATATCTTTATGATTCATACAAATATTCTCTATCATTAGGAAAACATACTCCACCATTTCGTTAATTAAATTAAACCAGATCTAAATCAAAATTTCATTGCCACAATATACCAACTTATTAATATTATCATGTTCACTGAGATCCAATAGTTTTTTATTCACCCAAAATAGTTTGGTACATTCCCACACAGATAGTAAATATCCTACTTCAATAATTCATAGTGAAGTATTTTCTTGTTTATTATTATGAAAACTAATTCAATCACCCAAAAAAAAGAACACATATATTCTTACAGATTTTATATCCACATTATCTATAGTCCAATCAATATATTAATAGTAATATGTTATTTTATTATTTCTATCATAATATAATTATCATTAGTTGAGTGTTCAATGAGTATACATCATGATTACTTTTATAGCTATGATTTTTATTCCTTAGGAAAACATTGAAAATAAGAGAAAAACAATGTAGCATAAATGTTTTTTAGTATTGTTAATATGGGATTCAAAAAATGCCCAATTTTCTACATATAATATTTACGATCACCTAATTTTAAATTTTCACGCCTCCCAAAGATAGTTCCAACTATAATAAGTGTTGCATCTATTTTTCAATAATTTATTTCAAACATTCACAAACATTATATGAAATTATTCAATTAGGAATGAAATGTGTACCTATATTATTGATTTTTGTATTACCATAAAAAAATATAATCTCTAGGATCATTTACATTTCAAAATAATATATGATTTATGGTGTAAATTCATATTCTGATTTATGTTTATCAAAAAACAATATTATTTTATTAATTTAAATGCAAACAATAGAGTTTTATTTCTTATCAAATTTCATAGAAATAACATGAAATGGAACTTATATTCTAAATTTTATATTCCCCAATAAGGAATACACTTTATTAAAAGATGATGTAGAAATTTTTTTCAAGAAAACCAAACCCTTTCATAACTTAAACACTTTTTGAATCATCACTACTAAACATGAAACCCACTAGTTGTTCAATATATACATCCTTCATATGAAATATATTCTAAAACTACATCTTGAAATCCATTTGATGTTTTTTAAATTTCACTAAATAATGAAAAATAGGAATATTTTTAGTTAATCATGTATTTCTAATTATTTGAATGTTTCTTCCTTTTCATAACCTTCCTCATGTGAGTATTTTTTACATATCAAATTTTATAGTTTTGAATCACCTCTCTGTGATCATTATATTTATTTTTAATTAGCTACTACCTGTAGAAAATATTTTTCTCCATCAGTCTCTAAATGAACTCAAATGGCTAATTCAACTCTATTTAATCAAACTCTTCATTCATTCACATGAACCATTACTCATGTTTTTTATTCAATTAAATTAATCTTCATCTTAGAGAATAGAGTAATATGTTCCATATTACTCATATTATATATTTTTTAAGGTGTTTATTTGTAACCAATAATATTTTATTTAGAAATTTCATATCATTAATCAATTATTTGATATATTTTGGAATTAACATTAGTATATTCTTCATCAACCAATTCAATCTAAATTTTAGTTTCACACACTAGATTAAGTGACTATCCACCTTTTTTAGTACTAAAATCCCCTTTAAAATACTTCTTCAAATCCAGAATTCTAAATTTATTTCCATCTTTTTCTATAAAATTGTTGAAATTGTATCATTCTATAATCTAGTATAGCCTATTATTAATGAAATTTTAGGATTTTTTTTAAATTATTTACCTTTTAATATCACTAAATGTGTTTTTCATTGAGTTTTATTTGATTTTATTTTGAATTTTTGGTGTCTCACTTACATCCAAACAATTTTATTTTCATAGTGTTGGCTTACTCGCGTGACACATTTCATATGGTGTCTTTTACTTTTCGGATATCAATAATTCCCACATTATTTAAACAGCACCAATTATATTTATTCTTTCTAATAATGTAGAGATATTTAATTTCCAATGAGAAATTTTCATTTATTTTTACACTATAGAGTTTCACATTTTAATGAACCCATTTTGATTTGTTTTCATAACTGATGAAATATCTTGTTTAACTTGATGATTTTCTATTTAACTTTCTATCAAATTTGTGAAATACTCAACACCATTATTTGTTAACAAATATTTTATCATTATAATAGTTTCATGTAAATATTACCTTAAAATAAATTATTTAAAAAATTAAATCCATTTTCATACATGAACATGACATAATCCATCCAGCTATAATTTTCTAAAAATAGGATAAATAATGTACTGGCACATATTTAAAGAATATTAAGTGGACTGCACACATTAGAGTTAATCTTGTCTAGTATGATTGAATCTCTCTTCTACTAACTGCACACATTGGAGTTAATCTTGTCTAGTATGATTGAATCTCTATTATACTTATCTTATTAGTGATTGTTGGTAATTTTATCCCTGACACATGCATCACCATTCCTCTAAAAATCGCTTCATAGATTTGGTTTGTATATTGTAGCATTCAACATTGAAAAAATTTCATTACAATGATGATGAATATAACTAATCTTCTAATACAATTTGTTTTTTTCAAGTTTCTTTATGAGGAGACATGTTTTTTTCTTCCTATCCTCATAATATATGTTATCATTTTTTTATTCATTTCATCAAGAAACATTCATCCTTTATAAACATCAAATATCCCTTTTGATATATGTGAATTTATATATCACGTCATAATGTTTAAAGATTATCCAAATATTATATCATAGAAAATATACATATGGAATCTCTATATTCATAATCTCATATTTAGGAAGTATTATGATTTCACAATGATTAACAAATATTAATTAATAAAAAATTTATTTTGAATCAAAATTACCTTTCACACTTCTAAAGAGGATCATTTTTATAATTATGTATGATACACTCTGATTTTCAGAAATCCATATTATACCTTTAATAATTTAATTGATAGATATTTAGACTATGATATAATTCTTAATCTTATTAATTTTCATCCAAGAGATTCCTAGTTGGTGTGAAAGATGCATTAGTATCTTCACATTTCATTTATCGTAGGTAGTGAGGTCATACTCCTCATTCTAAAATAGGTAAAAAATATTCTCCAATTGAATCATGTTTACATATTTTGAATAATTTAGTTGTGATTTCTATATAAGTATTTTTGAATTTTAATTTCCTATTATCAAATATCTATTTTCTATTTTATTAAAATTAACAAATATGTATAAAAAATTTCATTATATAGGATTTACGACATGTCTTTTTCCTATTTTTCTAATACATGGGAGATTATATTTTTTAATAGATTTTCACCTAATAGAAATAAGTCATTGTAAGGCCAATATATCCATTTCATTGAAAATTTATTTAGTACAAGACCATCTCACTATATCTTTACATATTTTCATCATCCTATTGGTTGCATAATTGTTTTCAATTTTCTATTTCTAGTTGGTCATCACCAAGCCTTGGTTTCCCCTTTTCTTTCAAACAATTACTCAAATTATGGAAGTGTCATGTCAATAACCATGGACAATGATTACCATGTTAATTATACATTATTCACATTGAACTGTTTTTTATCACTCTATTACTTTTGTGTATTATTACTGTTGAATAATAAAATGTCTTTCATAAAATTCTCGACATGAAACATAAAAAATAAATGAAAGGTAGATATAGTCAGGAAAAATACAATATTTTAACTGTGATCAATTAATTTATTCCATTCAAAAAATAGGAATGTATATTAATTATCTCTTTAATAAATAATTATATAAATAAAATAAGGTATACTTTTATTATGAATACATTTCAACTAGTTTATCAAAAATGATTAATATATTCATTTCAAAACTATAATTATATTTTACATCATTTATCTACAATTTATGTGAAATAATTTTTTATCATATGAAAAATATCATTAATTTATTTTAATATATATGTATATGAACAATTATTTTCCAATAATTTTTAAATGATAGGAAATTAGATGAGGAATACATTCTGTTTTAAATATTTATTTTCCTTATAAAATAGTTTTTGATTATATCATAGAATATTATATATATATATGGTATATTTGAATATTTTATAAATAAAAGTTCATAAAATAAAAATTTACTTTCAGATTCATCATACAATTATTTTCTTTATATATTCTTTTGAGTTTTCCGAAAATGATTGATTTTATGGAAAGAGTGAAAATATTTTTTTAAAAAAAATAATTAATTTAATGGCACTATAAGTATGCATGTATGTCATAGAAATTTTGGATATATTTTTATACACAATATTAATATTTTATAAGTTAAATTATATATATTAATTTAATTATTTTAAATTACAAACCTATATATGATATTTTATAAAATAACTATTATTTTTCTCAATAATTTTTAAAATAAATTATACATTCATCAATTTAAATTATTTAATCACATTTTGAAATTGATTAAAATAAAATATATTTAAAATATTATATCAATAATTCCCTATAATTTAATAATTCCACTTTATTTTTATGCATATATAATATATTAGTTATGTAAAAATGAGATTCTATAATAAGAGTAAATTTAGTATAAAAGGTTTAATCCTCATGGAAAAGACTGAATATTGTTAATATAATATGTGATAATGTGTGATTGATAACATGAAAAAACTTATACCTTAACCAATATATTATTTCTCAATTTTGGATATATTTCCTTTATAGTTACTTCCCATTATTAAGAAGGTATTGGTATTTAGAAAACATTTCGTCACTTATCACTAATAAAAGTTGTATCTAAACAGCCATTCAATTGTAGACCAAAATTATAGTTTCCTTATAATAAATTTTACATTTTTACCTATCATATAATCCATATTCTCTTCTTTTATATTTTTTTCATAATATATTTCCCATATACCTTCTATTATATGGAATTTGCAAAGGAAAAACTCAATTTTCTCAACATGTGTAATAATTTCTCCTTAACTTATCCCATTTTGTCATTCATTTTCAATTATAATTTTCAAATACATATAAAATCATGTAAATGATTTTTTTATACAAATTTATGTAATTATATGTTTATTAATATTAATCACTTCTCCCTACTTCCCTTAAGGGAAAATCTTCATTCATCCATAAGTGTGCACTACCACTTCAATGAAGCAACACATTCATTTTCCTCCACCTTCATTCATGAATAGTCCATAGAATGAGTTTAATGGATAAGTATGTTTTTTATTAAATATTTAGTAATATTTTATGGAAAATTTGGGAATGTTTTAATGAAATGATGAATAAAAAAATATAATTATTTCAATGGTTTGAGACAAATATAAAAAGTTGAAAATATTTTTCTTTATATTATGTAATATTTAAATATAAATTAATTCTTTTTATTAATAAATATAAATATGAGATAACACACCAATAAATAATAAATAATATCATTATGCATCTGGAGAAATTATTTAACAACTAAACCACAATAGAATCATCTATTAATCCTGGTATGATCATGTTTGGGTCGGTATTACCAAATACATGAACAATGCTATAAATTTTTAACATGGAAGAATAATTTAACATAATAAAATGTATAATATGATATAACTTGTTAAATAATGATTTATTTTTTGGTCTTATAAGGGTATCATTATTATTAAATGCATTAAGTATGAAAATACCTTCTGTTTGGCTAGAATGACTTATGCATGATAATCCGTGATTTCACCATCATGGATTATAAAAAAAACTAATAGAAAATGAAATTATGAAAAATGTTATATCATGTAAATACTATTATTATACCTTTAATTTTCATACTATGATGAAATTTTTAAAAATAACGAATTCCAACAACATTTATGAATCTATTTCCAAATAATCAAAATTACATAATACAGATGTTCAAAATAAGTAATAACTAACAATATTTCAAAATGAAAATAATTATAAATGAATATTATTAATGAAATTGATATGTTAAAGTTTTGATAATATGTTATAAATACCGAAATGCTTCTTATATATTTGGTTGTTAGGCATTTTTTGAATCTTGGATAAAATGTAAGTATTTTATTGGTCTCAATTAAGATTCTTTAATGCATAATATTTTTTCTGCACCATATTTCCCATATATGGGGTACTTACTTCCCATGGATATATTTTTAACAATTTATTTATTTCATGGGATATAATAAGATGATTTTTATCACCTTATTCAAATGGATATTGATTAAATTGTTACCCTTGTAGTAAGGATTTTCGTAAATTCAATAATCATTAATTGAGTTGTTATTGTTCAATTGAAATTTTTCCTATATGTTAGGAACATTATACACTTGATTTTATTATATTGATTTCAATAATTCTGTCCATTTAATTTATATTCCCAAAACATATATCCTTGTTGAATATTCTATACCTTTTGAAGGAAGTTTCCAATGATAGATGTTTATAATTTAGATATCCTTCCATTGATTTATAATATTTTTTCTTGATAATTGTTATTCAATGATTAGAATCTCCCCCCCAATATTTTATTTTATGTTCTTTTATAACCTTCTTTGGGAAAATAATTTATTAAATCAATGAAGGATTATTTACTCATTTTACAATGTAGAGTTTCAAAAAATATATTTTCAAAGTATTAAAAATGGTTTTCCATTAATTATCAAATGATTCCTCATTATATTTATATTTCCAAAAAAATAATAATTCGTTTTTAAGGTTTTATTATTTTTGATTAATTTATAATGAAAATATTCTCAAAATACTTCACATGAAAATTTCAAAAATTAATTTTGTTGGAGAAATGTATGTTTTTATTTTATGTCAATATTTAAAATTATTTATCAAACACATTTTATGTTTTCAAATATATTTTATTTTTTCATATTCAAAAGGATTTATACTCATGATATTTATATACTTTTATTAATCCTCTAAAAAATATATATAATCCTAATTTGGTTGATTAAACTCATGGTACCATACAATTAAATTCTTGAACCATTCTTTTGTGATACCATTCCTATCATTTATTTGTAATGATGTTTTTTTATCTATGTCATCATCCTTAGGAGTTTCATTTTTATACACCACTAATATGTTATCTTGATACCATTAACCCCAATTCATTTTATAACTTCTGAAATGTTTATTTCTATAAATTTAATGATTCATCATTTCTTTTATTCCTTTAACATCCATCCATTTTTTATATGAATGGATTTTCCATCCAATATCGTTACTATGTGATCATGATATATTTTCATCTATCGATTGAATAATGTTCATATAATTCCCTATTATTATTTATTAGAGAAAAGCTAAATATATATATATATTGTTATTCTAATTTGAAAGTGTAACATCCCATCCAAAATAACAATAAATTCTTCCTCTGAGCTGGTTCCCCAAAGGCCTCAACTGCACCTATCCATATGCCAGAGTCTTCTTAATAGTATTGGGGCCCATGGTGTATTCATAGAGAGAATATTCCCTTATATTAGAATAACCAACACAAAAATTACCATAAATCATCAAAATTAGTACTTAAATAGAAATATAAGATTGTTGTAAGAATAAATAAAATGCAATAATCCCCAAACAAACATGTCAGGCATAAAACACTTCTCACCCAATGGGATGACTTTATTTGAATGGGTAGAAAAAACTAAAATTAATGTACATGGATGTCCTACTAACTTTGATCTAGAACACAACAAAGTATCCAAGTAATTTTCGAGACTCTATTGCCCGATTAAAATAATCTACATGAGTATCACTTCTCCCTAATTGAACCCTCTGTCCTAATACCTATCCATCATGAAATTTGTTAGGTATATAAAATTTCTATATAAAATCTAAATTCACACTGAGGCATATATATATGGGTAAAAAATAATCTCATTACACCACCTTAATGATAAACCAATATATATGTTGTCATCAGTACAAGATTAGGAAATATGATCAACCTAGCAGGGACACATCAATAAAATGTAAATAAAATAAGCAAAGTGAAACCATAATCAATCCCTTGGTCCATAAACCTAGTTAATTGTACAATGTTACATAATTTATATATAAATACATTTATTTATTTATGTTTTGATAAATATATCCTCGTAAATATATATTATATTATATATATATATTTATGGTGACAAATAACCCGAACCAATAGACAGATAATCCTTCAATATCAAATCTCGATTGAATGGGGATCCTATGAATATTTTAGTGAGATAAATGTTGTGAAACATAATATTTCTACCATTACTAGACCCTTTTGTATGTAATCCCATTCAAAAACATTCTTCAACCAATGCTAGAAAAGTCTCTAGGTAAGATACATCACAACATGGGTATATATTTCTTTGCCATGGGATCACCCATACTGGCCTAAAATCACTATGATGAGGAATTATATTTAATATATGGAAACCTAATAAATATGGTACAATGATATATGTTATACCAATCAATACATGTAAATCTATCCCAATGTCTGAGCCCTAGGTCTTGGTAAATATGTGGTCACAATATTGGAGCTTAGATGGACAACACTGAGTAACTCAAAGGGGATCCGTAAAAGGAATTCTCTATAGATCCATGTACATATTTAGTATCCATTTATATAAATGGCTCAACAGACCACTCTAATTCATGTTTGGAATGTCTAGTTATGAAATGTGGTGTCTACACGACCCTAGGGAGAACCTTAATAATTTATCCATATATAAACATTATCCTCGAGTGAACCAATAATGTGTAGCACCATGTCCAACACTACGATCATGTAATCAATTGGGGAGAGTGTAGTCATCCCCATAATTTAATAGAGAAGAATATTCCTTGAGTGCATCAAAAATTTGGATCTTAATGTCCAACAACTTTGTTAATTAATCGATCCATGATATTGCAATCATCCCCATAGATCTTGTGAACATAATCATCCCTAAGTATATATCATAAGACAAATCATATGAAATAAGTCTGGGTGTCCCAATAAAAAAATAAAGTACTTATAATCCTGCCCCCATGATGTAAATCTGGGTATCCTAATAAATGAAGGGGCCCGTAAGATATATATTATATGTATATCTTGGAATCCCAAATCAAATATCACATCATGTGAGTCTCCTCAGTAGAGAACCAGGAAGCACATTTGGAAATCATAGCAGCATCATGAGTATCCATGTGAATTTATAAGAAAATAATGATTGTCATTGAATGGATAGCCCCCCCAGCTTTTCCACAACCTCACAAATAACATGTTCAGTACATGTTTTATGGTTACACCTATTATTGTCTTTACTCAGACCAATGCACCAGCTCAAGGTTGTTCAAACACTAAGACACCCATAGGGTCTCATTAATCAAACACATGAGATAAATTTCACTCATTATCCTCAAACTCTTCACAAAATAAAAGATAATCATATTGGGATATTTCAGGGAATCACATTGGGAGAATAATCCTATATGGGAACTTCAATAATGGTTTATATAGGCAGAGGTATCCAACAAAGGATCCTTGGAAAGAGTAAATATGTAGATTGATCCTAAAAGGTATTCCCAGTATAAGGACGTAAGTGAATAAATCCCTCATGCGACCCTTGATAAAAGTAGGTAATTAGTTGAAGCATCCTACATGGTATCCACTTATTTGTGACTTAATCAGGGTCATACTTGAGAGGATCTTCAGAAATAACTAATATCCTAGTCACTTTGGATAGAATGGAACATGTCCCATGGGATAAATACTCCATGGAAAATATATATTATCATTGGTTGTGGGACATGTCCTATATCCCATCTTAGATAAACTTATCACTCTATGAAGGACAACTATAATTGATTACTTAATGAAGAACATGTCCATCCAATAACATTTTCCACAAAATTCAATTTAGGAGTCCTTAAGACACATGGAGGGTTTTATCATCATTATTAATAGGTAAAATACTCACAATAGATTAATCTAATGGAAAATTACAACTCCAAGAAATAAATTCACTAAATACCCTTTAAGGTTAGAAAATTGGGAAATACAAGACATCTCTAACCTAGTACATCAAATATACTCTCTAGGCCCCAAAGTGAATGTACTCCAACAAGACATGGAGTGTAAATATCATGTACAAGGATTTTAAAACATGTAAAATGTTTTCACCATACTCATGGTACCAATATGTGCACCTCACATGGACTTGCCATGTTTTTTTCCTGTCCACGTACTTCTACATTGTGTGAAACCCACATTCATTCTTGAGTTTACTCTACACAGATAAGTTCCCCTATACAGGATATAAGTCTAGGTACAAAAATACATGGATAAGTACCAATACATAGAATATATATAATATACATCAAGGATAATTATAATTTTATAATATTCCACAAATATAAACAACAATATTCATTGATTTGAACTATACACTATGTGATCGAGAGTGTCGAACTAGAAACCCCTCAAAAATGCTTGAAACCCCGTAATTATCCCCAAAATATATTGATCAATCAAATGGGGTCCTTTGTAGTGATAGAAGGGATATAAAACTAGAACAAGTTAAATATTTGGTGAATTATAGTAAAAACATAAAGATAGAATACATTTTCATGGAATTCACTACAAATTTTCCCGTAGCCAAGGTTCATGGAAATGACTTGGTGATCTGACTCCTATCAAGATTTAAAAAGAACCTCCCTTCCCATCCATTTTTATATCTCTCACTCTACCACATTATATTATATTCATATGAAGGGGTTTCCTATAGTACACATTAAAGAATCCATGTGGAGGATAATGATTGAAAAAAGAAAAGGAAAAGGAAGAAAAATAAAATGAAGAAAAATAAAAATAAATGAAATGAAAAGTAAAAGAAAACGGTGCTCTGGACTAGCCCTAGTGTCCAACATGATATTACGCCCTAACTAAGAAGAAAACAACATTTTAGAATTAGTGTTATAGAAGGTATCTCCATCCTACTATCCATTAAAATTGTGTATATGAAAGAAACTGTTTGAATAAATTAATATTAAATCAATGAAATATTAATTATGAATTATTGCACCAAAATTTCAATGAATCATAATTATAATAAAATTATATCATTGGGTAAAAACATTTATGAGACTTATATAGAGGACATAAAAATTAGATTATATCTTATTCTAGGGGAAAATGATGTTTTTATCCCTCATGTGAATATGAAAGAAAAAATTCAAATTAATATGGATATTTATATTCTCGAAAAACATGAGTCCTTATAATACAACCACCATAATCCTTTCCATCCTGGAAAAGCATTTGTGGTCAAATACATTCATTATATGATCATTTTATTCTACCATATTAGAATATCATGACCATATAACAACTATTCTCTCCTAATTTACAACTATTCCATCACGGTATATGTTTATCCCTGATGGATTTGACACACCCCAAAAATTGGGTGTCCTTATCATCCCCACATAACATTTCCCATTCAAACATCCTAAGAAATTTAACCATTTATATGATTTAGTTCAAACAAAAACAATAGTCAACACTATAAAATGACTAACAGTTTACTCCCAACCATATGGTTAACCTTATCCCGATTCTCTATCACCACTTTCAAGGACTTCATTCCTCTAACATGAAATGATATTCATAAATCATATCATATAGTTGACACTATTTTATCATAATAAGGATGATTTTATGATATAAAGCATGATTTCTTCAAAATTAAGAGTATGAAAAGACTCAACTGATAAGTATGTATATATATCTCTATTCCATTGACAGATCAAAATAGTATATACTTTTATTTATCAAAATCCTGACACCTTATATCCTAAATGTGTGTGTTGAGGTCCAGCCACATGTCAACTGCCTCATAGAATCCAATTTATCCTCAATGTCTCATTTACAATGTAAGGAAATTTATTCATTTATTTTTAAAACATGGTAACCATGTATGAATCATTTATTTGATAAAAATTTTCATCTACTTAGTTACATCAGATCACCAATTTATGATTTAAACAATACCACATACAACCAATGTTCACCTTTTTCAATTTCACAAAAAAATTGTGTACAATACCATAACACCCATTCATCAACTAAATCATACTCCCATGAGGTTTTTTATACCGTAGTGACAATGACCATGCAACATAACACGTTAGTCTCATTTTTTTTGAATCTCCCTTAGAACTCATATTTAATGTTGATCACTAATTTTTTGCTACAATTTCTTCCATGACCACCCATTGGAGGAATAATTTTTCCAAAATTTTGAAATCACATTCACCACTATTGTTTAACATGTCCATAAACCAAAACATTCATGCCCTTCAATTCCAGTCTCTATACAAAATCATTCTTTAGTTATATCTTAAAAACTAGGCTTTATAATGTCAATATCGCAAAACCTAAACACTAACAGTCCATCAACTCAAATTAGTAAATAACCTAGCTCACACTTGAAAAAGGAATCTATAAAACATTCAAAACCATACTCATAGGTTTCCCTTTATAAACAAATCATTTAAATATGAGGTTATGTGTTGAAAATACAGTACTCTAGGTATGCCACAAATCCTTATTGAACCAGTTTCTTTATAGGTCCACTATGTTCTACCACCAATAAATAATTTCATACCTCTCAAAAAAGACACATCTCACAGGGCATCATCCCCACACCAATCTCATTAAAAGGCATCCAGCATGCCTACCAACAATTTCTAAGGTAGAGAAAGAAAACATCGACCCATAAGGGTCAATACTGTCATGCATTGACCTACAAGGTCCCCTATCCTCATTATGAATCATCATAATGTATGGAACATATTGTATCATGATATAAATATAGGAACATTGATGGACTAAAACACACTATGCATCCATAAATGGTACTACCATCTCAATATTCAAGTTATCTATATAAATTAACATTACTATCATCCTCATATATAGAGACCAAACTAGATCGCTGCAAATAAATGTATCCTCTAATAATTTTGACAAAAAATGGATAGTGGTATGTACACAACATGATATCAATGATCAATGTGGTATCATAATTTCATGTTTTTATTATTCAGAGAATAATTACATTCGATGTAGGAAAACACTGTATAGTTTCTTACTAAAAAGTTAAATAAATAAACCAAAGTAACAACCCCTACAAGGGGTTAACCGGATGGGAATCATAAGCCCTATCATTGGAATATGTCCACTGAACCTCATTTTCATGGGGAATGATTCAGCATAATGACCATAAAAAATCTAAATAAAAACCCCATACCTTCCATCATAAGGGAATATATATAAAAATTATCTCAAGTGAGTATAATTGCACCAATAAAATATATGTGAAAACACTATTTTGGTTTTTGTTTACACATTAAAGTAGTGGCATCTATCATTAGTAGTGACCACACTCTAGAATTACTATAACATATGAATCCTATGTACGAAATATGATTCATGAGATTCCTATTACCTTATGAAGCAAAGAGTCAAGATTAATCACTTGCCTCTTGATAATAGATCAAGAGCTAGAAATCCAGCAATGACTTCCTACCCATATGCAATGTGAAATAAATATATAAAAAATCATCACTCCATACAATAATATCATTTCTCAATGTGGAAATATTATTGAACCATAACATCATATATCAATAACATCAATCCCATATTCCTGGTAACCATAAATTCTTTCTGGTACATTTTTTCTTGATGGAAAAGTCTAATATCCAACATATGTTCCAAGACAATCATAATAATTTTTTATATCACATCCCCAACAATAATTCACCAAGAAAATAAAACCTCTAATACAACTTTGAAACATCCTGACATGGATTCCAAAAAACTGGTGCTCTAAAACTATTCCCATGAAGGCCTCAGGAATGCCTCTCAATACACTAGAGGATGACAACTAGCAGCAAAAGCAAATTTTTTGTCTATTTAGAGATGATGCCAAGGTATAAGGGAAAACAATAGTAGGAAAATGATATTATAAAAAGTAGTAAATAATTTAAAATATAATCATGGTGTAATAATAAATTAAATGATATAAAACCCCTAACAACCATATATATATACAACATTGGTTACCCACTAGTTCAAACATACATGAATTTCTATAGAACAAAAACTGAAATTCAAGTATATGTATCTCCTACTAAATCAAATACCAAAAACAACAAAAAATTCCAACACACTAATGATAAACTCTAGGATGATGAATAAAATATGTACATTTGACTATACTATATTAAGAAAATCTATGCCCAAACCTATTCATCATGAAATATGTAATCAAAACGAAATGATAACATGGGATCTATAAGAAGAACGATTATCATGCACAAGGGAATGTAATAATCTATATTATCCAACTCAATTAGGATCCTATAAATTGATAGCATAAGTGTATTCTGATGTAATATTCTCTTCATAGACAAGAGTGAACTGAAAATTATAAATAAAATAACTAATTTTAAACTAAAATTATTCTGTTGGTCCATATTCCCGATCAATTAGAAAATATGGCATCATGTATATATATATAAATATATATATTTGGTTATATATCCCCATAAATATATGTATATTTATATATATATATATATGAGTAAGCTGAGAAATAATATGAACCATAACACAATTGATCATTGGATATGTAATTATGTTTAATGAGATATTAATTGAATAAGGAATAGAGAAGGATGCCATGCCACTCAAGCCCTATATAATTAGTTGATTCATCTATCTATAATCCTGATCAATAATACATATTTCTCCCAGCACTATAAAAATCTCTATGAAAGCTATGTCACCATAAAGGGATTAATAACATAGCCCTAGGATCACACAAAGATGCCTCTAATACCTATGGTGAAGTACTCCAAGAAATAACGATACATATTGTATGGATGGTATTGAGTTGGATGTCATACCACAAATGTTATATTAATCCATCATAATGTTTGATCCCTAGTCTCTATCGATAGGTGGTATTGACATTAGAGCTCTAATGAATCCTAAGGGGGATGATCCATTGGCGAACTGTAAAAGGAATGATATGTGGATCCAAGTACATACTTTGAATCAATTCATATAAGTTGGTCAAAAGATCATACCCAGTCATATCTGGGGATTTTTGTAATGTAATGGTGCATCAACCTATCATTATGGATCATCCATGTTGTTTCTTGGGTAAGAGTAATCATCTCCTATTACATCAATGATTTGGACTACTGTAACAACTCAAAGTTTCATTAATGGAAATTCCTCTTGATCTAGTTAAATGTCTCTTTATATAAAATTTTTATACAAAATTTCAACTTTTTTAGTTTTATGTTAAGAGTTTTTACCATTACTTTTATAGCCGTTGAACAATAATCACATGATTAGTATAAATATAAGGCTTTAACGAACCCAATTTACTCAAACAAAAGAAGCGATGGCCTCATCCAGTAGAATTGCTCTATACGAAGCCCATTTGTCGGAGGTTGGAAAAGAGGTGGAATCTTTGGGCTTCGATCTTGACCAATCCCAAGCTGAGCTTCACCATGTCAAGTTCGAACACAACTGTCTATGGGAAATGTGGAAGTTGATAGAGATTACCACTCGAGCGAGGTTATCCGAGCCACCCCAAGAGTCGATCACCATCGTACACCTTACCCTTAGGTCTTATGCGACTATTTTAAGGTGTTATGTAACAAATTTCTAGTACTATGTTCATGTACATTATTTTTATATATAATAATGAATATACTTTCTTGTCATTATTGATACATTGTAAATAGTTTTTAAAGTACAAATAGTGTTTTTAGTTATTATTAAATTAAGAATTATATTTTATTAAATTAAGGGGTTTTTGAATTAAATAATATTTTAATAAATTATTATTATTATTATTAAATTAATTTTTATTTAAAATAAATAATCTTATAATCTTATTAATGTAATTGTAATTTTTATTAATGTTTGAAAGCCATTTTTGTGAAAACCCGTGAATTTTCGATAAATGTCGGTTTTTATTTTAAAAGTGAAAACTAACATATTTAAAAAATTATTCAGATAAAATAAATATTATTTCTGGAATCAGGATGCCGAAATTACCCAAAGGTAAATTTTTCATAATTTTCTGAGATAGTCAAATTTTTGGGTAAAAAATAAATACCGTTTAAATATATAATGTGTTTTATGGCATCATAATCACCCAATAGATATGTAATAAAATACTATAAGCTTTATGTTCAGAAAATATTTGTTTTAACATTAAAATAATGTTATTTTGGGTTTGTTTGACTTATTTTACAAAGCATTAATGGACCCCTCAAGGCATATTAAACATCTTGTCTTTTTAAATTATTTTCCATCGGAGTGTGACTCACCTCCACATAAGAAACCCCATTATTTTAAGAAGTTCAGACATCGGATTTATAAAATATTATTTCATCTCCCTTTTTCCAAAAACCATGCACACAAACCATGAGCTGATTTTTTTTGGATTAGTTTAATGTAAGGGGTCCCAAACCTAAATAATAAAGAATTCACTCACCTTTCCTATATAAACCCACCCAATCTCCCACATCCTCCTCACTCAAAGCCATTGGAGTTCGTCCAACCTCTTCCCTACAATCTCTATAATCCTTCCAAGGTTCCCCATGCTCCCAAGAAGCCTCTCTCAAGCCTCTCTCAAGCCTTTGGAAGCACACTTCCAAGTAAGGGTTTTTTCTTCCTTTCTCATTTTTTGTCCAATTTTCTTTAAGTTGTTTAGCACTTTTAATTTCAATTATGAATGTTGGGGTATGGTTTAGAACCTCCCTCATACTTCCATATTTATTTTTTAATTATGGGAACCCTTTATCTCTCATTAAATGCCTCCCATGTAAACCCGTTACTATGCTGAAATTCCGAAAGGAACTTCTCTCTCCTCATTTACATTCAAGCAATAATTTTGTATCATGAATCTAAATTCCATTACAAATGTTGGGACATGTATCTATATGACGTCCTTACATTCCATTACATGTAAATATTATAAGTAACCCATTTCTCTGTCATCAACCATTTATAGTAATTCTTATGTCATGTCGTTACGCTGCCGAAATCGCACCGATTGTCTAAGCCAATGTCATTGTGTAGTGAATACCATGCCCATTTCTCCATCAAGGGTATTCACCTTTATGCACATTAACATATTGATTATAAATTTTCATGTATAAATTCCACATTCCTAAATCATGTAATAAATGATTATGTTTTATGAATCCATGTTTTATGATCCATGTGGCACACATATACATGAAATGAAATGTTTTAGAAGGGTGCACCATTATAGTGCTCCAATGCATTAGGTAAAGTATAGTATCATGAAACATCATGTGCAATGAGTTTTGAATCATGCTAATTCAAGTGAAACAAGGTTTTACTCTTACTTCATGGGAAATTATAATTTACTCATGCTCCATGTTCAATGAGCCTTGGCTCGTGCTAATTCCATGTTAAGTGTTGTTTCCACATTTCCATGTTATGATTATCATGATTTATCATGCCTTTATGTTCATGTTTATCTTGTGATCTATTGATATACCTATTTCCTAACATGTATTTTACTCCTCATGTATTCCGTGTTTATTCCTTTATTGGGATTTATTGCTCACACTTTTCTTATGCATGTCCTCAGGTTATCCCATGCAATACTAAGTACGAGGGAATATAGTGGTCATGTAAAGAAAGTTTGCAATAAAGATGTTGTATTTCATGTTTTAAATTTTTATGTAATGATCCTAAGCCCCAAAGACACTAGACCTCTTGATCTTCCATGTTGCATCAAGTGAATATTTTATGTAATAAATCATGTTTAAGTTTGTAATAAAAGCAAGGTTTTCATTGTTGGTATCAGAGGATTGGTTTAGTTATTTTTGGGATTAGGATTAGAAAACCCTAGTAAAGCCTTAGATACAAGACTAAGTATAATAAGAACATCCCTATGTTTTGGTAAGTACTGAGTTAGTGGTTTATCAAACAAATACATCACTGTTTGGATACGAGCAGGTAGAGGTGGCTCTGGCACAGAAGTATCCGAGGGGTAAAACATGAAAACAACACTTTAAGCTAGACTCAAATGGGGACTGGTGCATGATAATGGGCCTTTCTGCACTCTTGGTTATGACACTCCTAGGGGATAAATTTTGATAAACTCACAAGCTTATTATGAACCCTTATTAAGCGAATTAAGAAAATGCCCCTAAGAATATATGTTAGAAAGTAGATCATGAAAATCCTAGATTGAAGCCTATAGACTCATGAGTTAAGGAAATAAAAGTTTATTTGTAAGTCATCATGTTTTTTTTGGATTACCCTTTATGTGTTACCCCCTAACATTCCTTTTATTCCAGCCAATGGTCGGTAATAGGAGGACTTGGGCTAACAACCGATGTGAAGATCAGTGTGATGACTGTACTAATGAGATGCCCAATCCTATGGGATCGGGAATCGTGAACTTTGTCACACTTCTCTCTCAGCTAACTCAAGCATTGAATAGAAACATGGGTCAACAGAAAATTCCAAACCCCCCTAAGAAGTAACAAGTTGCTATCGAGAGCTTCATGAGATAAATGCCTCATAATTTTAGTGGATCATCTGATCCCATGATCACTGAACAATGGATCAACACCATTGAAAAGATCTTCTCCATCCTTCAATGTTCTGAACAAGAGAAGGTTCTCCTAGCGGCTTATCGTATGGAGGGTGAAGCTGATCAATGGTAGACGTTGATAAAAAATACGAAGCCTGAGGAGGAGATCGAGGAGTTGGAATGGAATGATTTCCAGAAGATGTTTTTCAAAAAATATTTTCCATTCACCATCTAAATTAACATGGAAAGGGACTTCCTTTCCCTCAAGCAAAAAGATGAAGAATCTGTTGGAGCATACGAGGAAAACTTCCCAAGGATTGCACGATATGCTTCTGGCTTTGTCGTTACCCCCAAATAAAAGGTTGACCTCTTCTTTGGTGGGCTGATGCCTAGCCTGCATAAAGCATTAGCGATCCATGACTTCAAAAACTATGTGGAAATTGTCTGATGTGCCCTTTATGTCGAAATAGAGATCGGGGAATCACAGGGGTACCTTGGGGACAAGAAGCATAAGGTAGACTTCAATGTTGGAGGTCCGATGGATAAATGCAACGGTGCTAAGAATATCCAGCACCCCACTAGCCAAAAGTGTGGAAAGAAGTACCTTGGAAATTTCCTAAAGGGGATGAGGAAATGATTTAGGTGTGGAAGAGAAGGGAACCTAGCTGTTAACTGTCAGCAAGAAATACCCGCTCCTGCGACAGAGAAGAGGAACGCTCTGTTCAAACCTCAACGCGTTGTTCATTGCTACAACTACAAAGAACCGGGTCATTTTTCAAATCATTTCCCTAATCTAAGGGTTTTCAGAGGCAACCAACAACCTTCAAGGCAGCAAGGAAGGTCTTTTTCCATCACTTCTGCCAAAGTGAACCTCGATAAAGAAGTGGCGATAGGTATGCTTGTAGAGGCCCGAAGCTTGACGTTCATGGACATTAGATTACATTTGCGGAATATCTAATACATAACAAAAACAGACACACAAGGACCGTAATAGTTTATTGTCTTTGGAAACTTGGAATATAAACTTCTAATCATGTTGAAAGATCTTCAATATCTCCCATAATGATCCTTCGCTTTTTGTTTCCTTACCTAAACCCTTTCTTTTAATCCTGGGGGAAAAGAAACATAAAAACGGTGAGCTCAAATTCTCAGTAAGGGTATGCATGGAGAAAATAAAACAAACCATATACATTTGAACTTAAAAACATGAACATAATATTTAAACATCAAAATCTTGAGCAACGACATAGAACATGGTAGTACGTAAGGTATAGATCATAATGGATCATCAATCATGATAAAATAGCATAGGAATAAATCATGTAATTGTGGAATCCATTAAGAACATGTAATGATTTCCATAGTAGCCAAGGCATTACTTCCATGACCATCTTAGTGGACAAGGTCCCTTTATGAATCGAGTTCACTCCTCATTTCAGTCCTATAACACTAAACTGGATTAACATATCGTTCCCTCCATGTTTATCTCATGAGATATAAATCTTTACCCAATGCATTCGAGGGAGATATAGGTCCCACCCATCTCATAATGAAATCATTTTTACTTTTTCCACAAAATAAACATACATCATTCATAAAAACCCAATAAATAAAATGGGTTTCATAAACATCATCCCATCTTCACATAATCCATATACAAGAAATGGATATCATTTCATAATAAGAAAAGTTAAACCATGTAAATCATAGAGACATTATACTTGAAACATGCACATATGAAAAAATGTCATCTTAGATGAAAAATTGTTTTGATAAAACACTTGAAATGAATTCTTGTGGAAAATATCCTTTTTTTCAAAATCATTTTCTTTTCACTAAATGTCGTGAAATTTTAAAAGAAGGGGATTTTTTTGAAAGTAGTCATGAAATATTTTGGATGAAGCTTCATGAAAATAAGGCATTATAAAACCGTAAAAATCCATTCGTGTCGTATAAGTTAAAAAAACATTTTTCTCGTACTTTTGCCGGAAAAGTCAAAAAGTTCCCCGTAAAAGAAATATTCCATACATACCATGTAGTAAAAGTCAAAAATGGGTAAAAGGACATTAAACATACATGAAACCATTTTTAGGAAACATGGACATGGATGAGAACAATAACCCCAGTAAATACTTACGAATAAACAATCTTGGATAAGAACGAGATTGGAAAAGTTATCCCTTACCTTAGGTCTGATATGCTTCATACGTATCTGAACCTCCTGTATAATGATTTAAATAATGACATTGACTTATTAAAGAATCATATTAATTGTTATTATATCATATGTGGTTCACTTATGACATTATATTACTCGTTCTTTTGTAAATTCCATGTTAAAGAGCGTTTTGGGTAAAATTGTTTCATTTGTCGCCCGTGTTTTGACTTGTAATTATTCATATGATTACTTAGATCATGATTAATTAATTCCAGAATATAAAACATGATTTATATATAATATATATTCATAATATACATATATATAATAGATAGATAAATGGGAAAAAATACATTGTTCATGGCGACGGTAGGCCGTACGTACGCATGAACGCTGTTTTCGTTTCCTTAATGAATTGAATGGAATTAAGTAGATGAAATACATATATATATATACATAAATCCATTAGATTTATAATTTCATATATTTCATTATTATTTCTTATATATAATTTATAATCATTCTTAAATGGTTAACATGGAGAATAAATCTCATCGCGTCGTGGAGACGGTAGTCCGTACGTACGCACGAGCGATTATGTCGTTCCCATAATTATTGAATTTAATTGGATAGGATGATACAATATATTATAATAAGTATGATGTTATAATAACTATGTATAGTTATTCTCTACACCATTATACTCATCCAATTAAGGTGGTGTTAGAAAAAAAGATTACACCACGGTGTGGAGACGGTATTCCGTACGTACGCACGCGCGGTGATTTCAGTTTCCGTAGGATGGATAGATGGTGAAATATGGTTGTTTCATACTTATAATAACATATCAGTATATCATTGATACTTATGTTATTACTTCATAATGAAACAACTAAAGAAGAAAAAGTAGAAGAACAAATAAAGTTGAAAGAATCGGTAACAGACATTACCTCTTCTTTGAAGCGCCTCTTTGAGATCTCCTCTTAGGGCACTTAAATTGGTCTTTAAAGAATACAAGGACCTATAGGATATTTCTTGGGAAGTGGAGAAGAGAATTTGGCAGTGTTTTTCCTAGATTGAAGGCTCAAATTGGTGTGAGGAAGGGAGGGAGGAGGTGCCCTTTTATAAGGGAGGAGAGGGGCACCTTTGGAAATCTTAACAATATTAATTTATAATAAATATATCCCCACTTAAAAACCTCAAAACATGACTCATATTCTAATATTAGATGAGATAGGGATGTAATATAATCAACAAATCAAATTTAGACATGTTTTGAGTTTATTTTAAACCTTATCATTTTGATTTATCCTTAATTAATCAATTTAATTTTATTTGTGGTAATAAAATTCTAAATTTTAAATTAAAACAAATAATTACTTATTTGTTGTGAATTGTCCATAATTGGATACTTTATAACATTTTAGACCATATAAATTTAAATTTTTAATTTTTAAATATTTTTGGGATTTTTAAACAATTTTATAATATTTTATTTTTATTAAATAACAATAGTGTCAATTTTGAAACTATTCATTTATTTGAATTTAAATATATTATATACAGAAGATATGTTCGAACTAAAAGCTTTAATAGATTCAAAAAAGGTCATATGTATCTATAAAAATAGTGTATAACAATAAATAGTTCATATAATATTTATTTTATTATTTGTAAAACCATTTATTTGGTTTATATCTTAATAAAATAATTACTACAACATCTTTGTATAATTATTTAATATAATTATTTGTTTCATAAAAATTAAAAATAAAACCCTATGATGAATATAAATCTATTATCTTTCACAATAATAATTTTACTCGAATTTATCATCTTAAAATAACAATAGTTAAATTTTTAGATTTATTAAATTATGAAGGTGACAACTTTGGAATAATTTAAAATAAAATAATATAAGTGTCATAATCACCTTAATATGGATCCAAATGGTCAAAAATTCGGCCGGTGGATTATTTGGGTTTATATATACACTAATAATAAGTTTTTTCAGATTTTTGGGCCTTTTGATATGTATTAATATTTCAATAAAAACGATAATATTGATTTTTCACTAAATAAATAATTTCTGCATCATTAATGTATAAGATAATAATGTAATTAAATAACTCTTAAAAATTACAAATAAATTACCATGACAATGAAAAAAAATGTTATCTTTCAAATGAGTATTTATAATCGAATTTATATTCTGTATAAACTTATATTAAAAATACTTTAATTATTAAAGATGAGTGAGACATATTTCACTTTCCTTTAAATAAAATAAACTAAAGGTCTTAATCACCTCCAAGTGGGTTCAAATGGATTCCTTTTCGACCGAAATATGACTTAGGACAAATTATAATCATCCAATTGTATTAATACAAGTATTAGGATATTTTTATAATATTATATTTACCCTTAATTACCAAATTTACCTTTTACTATGGTAAATAAAATTTACCGTTGTTACTATTCATAAAGCCCAAAAATAAAAAGTAGTCTATTAATATAATTTGGACCCACTGATTCCAAATATGGAATCCATTTTTCCAAATTCAATAAACAGAAGTTGCAGATATTAATTTAAAATTAATCTCGTTGTCGAAAGAAAGTGGGTTTTTGTTTAAAACATTGCAAAAGATTGAATTTATTTAACATACGAATTCAATGTAAAATCAAGGCTAATGACATAAATTATATTAAATGGTAAAAATATATTCTATTTATACTTTAAAACCATTCAATATTATTATTTAACCCCATAAGTTATTATGATGAAAAAAGATGTTTTTAATTAAAATATAGCGTGTTTTACTATTCATTAAAATATGAAAGTTATCAGAATAATATGAAATATTTATCCAAGGTAAAATTTTATATCCTGATTCCAAATAATAATTTTATTTTGTAAAATTGAACTTATAAACATGTCAAAACTAGATTTAAAGTGGGCGTGTCATCAAAAGGCGGCAAAACTGCACTTTTTGAAAAATACTTATTTTACCTGAAAAATTTATTTTGTTCTTATACCATGTTCTAGAAAATGTGTAAGATGAATAATAATGTTATAAAATTAAAAATATAGTTAATACTATTCATAACGGCTAGTTCATAATAATATTATAATAACATATCGTTGTTTACTAAAACCTAGTATTGCGTACAACACACGCTATCGAAGAAGGTCGTGATTGCGTGTAATGCAAGCCAAGTCAGGGTTGCGTATAGTGCGAGACTCCTTTGCTATTTTTTTATAACAGAATCCAACCATTTTTTCATTTATACATTGAATATATATATATACTCAATGTTGCGTAGAATGACTATTATCAAACGAACTTGAAATTGTGTGTAACACAATCTAAGAATAGTGTTGAGTATACTACAAGCTAATACGGTGTTGCATATAGTGAAAGATAATCTTGGTGTATTGTACAACATAAGAGATGAAAGAAATTAAAAAGAATATATCTTATAAAATCTCGGGTTGTTACATTCTACCCCCTTAAAATGAATTTCTCCCTCGAAATTCGTCGGGGTTATAAATCGTTTACTATTCATAGAAACTGACATCGTAAAAAGGAATACTAAAACATAACTTTAAAAAAGAAAGTTAGAAACGTAACGGTCACCCAAGGTAACTCAGCATTGGGTTTCCACATAGGAGAGTATAGGTGAAAATATGGATATGGAGGAAAAATCTAACCATCAAGTTCTAATGGAGAGTGGTAGAGAACATGGCTATGAAAAATCCAACAATCACAAAGCCATTGATTGGTGATGATATAAGTTACCATCTGATTCATCGGATATAAGAGAACTAGGACAACATTTTTGGTTTTCAGGATCATTTCTCTAATGTTGAAGAATTTTCGAATCAAAAGAAATACTTACTTGATTTTTGTACAATATCACCGTTGTTCGTGCCTTGAACAATTTCCACTTCATCTCTTAAAGAAATGAAGTTGAATTTTCCATTCATGAAGTATTAGCAGATCATGTGATAGAATGATGAGTCATTCCATCTGTTTCAAACAAAAGGTTAGAAAAAGTTATCAAATATACATAAGTCCATCTATGGTGTGGTTAATCGTATATGATTCAAAAAATGAACTTATACTTCATATATCATACCGCTTAATAAAATAAAACTAGTTTCTACTAACCAGGGACTTCCTGTAGGCCATTGGTAGGCGATAAAGGTCAGTTGCACTTCGGTTGTGGGTTCGATTCCCGCAACCTTGTCCGACGCGACGGGTTGTCGCCCGTCCTGCAGGTTATCCTTTTTCTAAAACAATACAATTATAACAAAAAATTCCATCCTTAAACAATACTATCCATTCCAACCATTAGGCTTATCCAAAATACTTCTTTCCAAACTCATTTTATAAAGAGAATGATTTCTAAAGAGGTCATATAACAAGAACGTGAATACCATCATTTATCCCTCATATATCTTGTTGGTCACATTCTAGTCATGTGAATAACTTAATCATGTATTCTCTTGAAAAATGAATACCCATTGAATCTTAGTGAAAACATGAGTGCTGTCAAAAGTTAACTCTTTTCACATACCAAAATCCTAAAAATTCTATATACTCAAACCATGATATCACTTAGTCCTTATATCAATCATGAGCTCATTAATACTGTCAAACATTTCATTTTCTCCTTATCCCTTCATTATGTGCATATTATATGCTTTCCAAAATATTTGAATCAATTTTCATGGTTACCAGTACAATAAAATTATTGAAAACCACAATATACTAATACAAAAATATTCTAACACACCATAAAAGTACCTCAACAAAATTATTCTTGAATACCAATACATAAACACTTCAATCCATCCTCTTCAATGATTGTCCTGGAATAAGTCCATCCTTGATTTTGTAAGATACTTTTTAGGTCAGGGCATTGAGTTGGGTAATTCTCATGTTCTCTACAAATAAGACATTGAACACCATAACAGTCTGTCACTCCATGACCCTTTTCTCCACATTGATAACATATGTCCCTCCATTTGAGGTATTCCTCAAGGTTCTTCTTCCCTTCTTTAGAAATCTCAATCTTTCTTTCTTTATGCCCTCAACATGCGAACATTCATAAAAGTCTATCTTCCTCCTTTTTGATGAATTATTCATACCACTAAATTTCACCTTGTTAATCATATATCGCGATGACTGATTCGGCATAATCACAATATCTTTCTCTCTTGTAATTACGCAATTTTCATTGCACATAGTCACCAATTTGTCCATTGGATTCAATGTTAACCGAATTCCTTTTGGTTCCCTCCATTGACTAAAACACAAAAAGAATTATATGAGAGGAAAAAAACATACATGGTAAATAACATAATCAAGGGGGAGTACCTTAAATATCTAACATCTTAGGTTAAATTCTAAGATCGTTACCGTAGTTCTAGGACTATATCCTATACATATACTTACCCTTAGGGACATCCCTAGAAATACCTTAGAAATATCTCTAGGGATCTCACTAATGTTTTCGCATTCTAGTTTCCAATGGTTGACTAAACCTTTATTCTGATACCAACTGTAGAGGCCCGAAGCATGACGTTAGTGGACATTACATTACTTTTCCGGAATATCTAATACATAACAAAAACAGACACACAAGGACCGTAATAGTTTAGTGTCTTTGGAAACATGGAATATAAACTTCTAATCATGTTGAAAGATCTTCAATATCTCCCATAACGATCCTCACATTTTTGTTTCCTTACCTAAAACCTTTCTTTTAATCCTGGGGGAAAAGAAACATAAAAAGGGTGAGCTCAAATTCTCAGTAAGGGTAAGCATGGAGAAAATAAAACAAACCATATACATTTGAACTTAAAAACATGAACATAATATTTAAACATCAAAATCTTGAGAAATGACATAAAACATGGTAGTACGTAAGGCATAGATCATAATGGATCATCAATCATGATAAAATAGAATAGTAATAAAGCATGCAATTGTGGCATCCATTAAGCACATGTAATGATTTCCATAGTAGCCAAGGCATTACTGCCATGAGCATCTTAGTGGACAGGGTCCCTTTCTGAATCGAGTTCACTCCACGTTTTAGTCCTATAACACTGAACCGGATTAACTTACCATTCCATCCATGTCTATCTCATGAGATAAAAATCTTTACCCAATACATTTGAGGGAGATATATGTCCCACACATCTCATAATGAAATCATTCTTACTTGTGCCACAAAATAAACATACGTCATTCATAAAAACCCAATAAATAAAGTGGGTTTTGGAAATATCATCCCATATTCACATAATCCATATAAAAGAAATGGATATCATTTCATAATAATAAAAGTGAAAAAATGTAAATCATAGATACATTATACTTGAAACATACACATATGAAAAAATGTCATCTTAGATGAAAAATGGTTTTGATAAAACACTTGAAATGAATTCTTGAGGAAAATATACTTTTTTTCTTCAAAATCATTTTATTTTCACAAAATGTCGTGAAATTTTAAAAGAAAAGGATTTTTTTGAAAATATTCATGAAATATTTTGGATGAATCTTCATGAAAATAAGGCTTTATAAAACCGTAAAAATCTGTTCGTTCCGTATAAGTTAAAAAAACATTTTTCTCGTACTTTTGCCGGAAAAGTCAAAAAGAACCTCGTAAAAGAATGATTCCATACATACCATGTAGTAAAAGTCAAAAAATGGGTAAAAAGGACATTAAACCTACATGAAACCATTTTTAGGAATGGACATGGATGAGAACAATAACCCCAGTAAATACTTACGAATAAACAATCTCGGATTAGAACGAGATTGGAAACATTATCCCTTACCATAGGTCTGATACACTTCGTACATTTCTGAACCTCCTATATAATGATTTAAATAATTTCATTGACTTATTACAGATTCATATTCATTGTTATGATATCATATATGGTTCACTTATGACTTTATATTACCCGTTCTTTTGTAGATTCCATGTTAAAAAGCATTTTGGGTAAAATCGTTTCATTTGTCGTCCGTGTTTTGACTTGTAATTATTCATATGATTAATTATATCATGATTACTTAATTCCAGAATATAAAACATGATTTATATATAATATATATTCAGAATATACATATATATAATAGATAGATAAATGGAAAGAAATACACCGTTCATGGAGACGGTAGGTCGTACGAACGCATGAACACTATTTTCGTTTCCTTACTGAATTGAATGGAATTAAGTAGATGACATACATATATATATAAATCCAGTAGCTTTATAATTTCATATATTTCATTATTATTACTTATATATACTTTATAATCATTCTTAAATGGTTAACATGGAGAATGAATCTCATCGCGTCGTGGAGACGGTAGTCCGTACGTACGCACGAGTGATGATATCGTTCCCATAATTATTGAATTGAATGGGATAGGATGATACAATATATCATAATCAGTATGATGTTATAATAACTGTTTATATTTATTATTTACACCATTATACCCATCCACGTAAGGTGGTGTTGGAAAAATAGATTACACCACGGCGTGGAGACGGTATTCCGTACGTACGCATGCGCGGTGATTTTGTTTTCTGTAGGATTGATAGATGGTGAAATAGGGTTGTTTAATACTTAAAATAACATATAAGTATATGAGTGATACTGATGTTATTACTTCATAATGAAACAACTAAAGAAGAAGAATTAGAAGAAGAAATAAAGTTGAAAGAATCGGTAATGGACATTACCTCTTCCTTGAAGCGCCTCTTTGAGACCTTCTCTTAGGGCACTAAAATTGGACTTTGAAGAATACCACAACCTCTAGGATGTTTCTAGGGATGTGGAGAAGAGAATTTGGCAGGGGTTGTCCGAGATTGAAGGCTCAAATTGGTGTGAGGAAGAGAGGGAGGAGGTTCCCTTTTATAAGGGAGGAGAGGGGCACCTTTGGAAATCTTAAAAATATTAATTTATTATAAATCTAACCCCACTTAAAAACCTCCAAAAATGAATCATATTAGAATATTAGATTATATAGAGTTTCAATATCATCAACCAATCAAATTTAGACATGTTTTGATTTTATTTTAAACCTTATCATTTTTATTTATCCTTATTTAATCAATTTAATTTTATTTGTGGTAATAACATTATAAATTTTAAATTATAACAAATAATTACTTATTTGTTGTGAATTTTCCATAATTGGATCATTTATAACATTTTAGACCATATAAATTTAAATTTATAATTTTTAAATATTTTTGTGATTTTTAAACAATTTTATAATATGTTATTTTACTAAAATAACAATAGTGTCAATTTTGACACTATTCATTTATTTTAATTTAAATAAATTATATACAGAATATATGTTCGAACTAAAAGCTTTAATAGATTAATAAAAGGTCATATGTGTCTAGAAAATTAGTGTATTATATTAAATAGTTCATATAATATTTATTTTATTGTTTTTAAAATCATTTATTTGGTTTGTCTCTTAATAAAATAATTACTACAACATTTTTTTATAATTAATTAATATAATTATTTGTTGCATAAAAATTAAAAATAAAATCCTATGATTAATATAAATCTATTAACTTTTAGAATAATATTTTTACTTGAATTTATCATCTTAAAATCACAATAGTTAAATTGTTATATTTATTAAATTATGAAGGTGACAACTTTGGAATCATTTAAAATAAAATAATATAATTGTCATAATCACCTTAATAAGGATCCAAATGGTCAAAAATTCAGCCAGTGGATGATTAGGGTTTATATATACACTAATAATAAGTTTTTTGCAGATTTTTGGGCCTTTTGATATGTATTAATATTTCAATAAAAACTAGATTATTGATTTTTCACTAAATAAATAATTTCTGCATCATTAATGTATAAGATAATAAGGTAATTAAATAACTCTTAAAAATTACAAATAAATTACCATCACAAAGAAAAAAAATTTATCTTTCAAGGGTATTTATAACCGAATTTATATTCTGTATAAACTTATATTAAAAATACTTTAATTATTAAAGTTGAGTGAGACATATTTCACTTTCCTTTAAATAAAATAAACTAAAGGTCTTTATCACCTCCAAGTGGGTTCTAATGGATTCCTTTTCGACCCAAATATTAATTAGGATAAATTATAATCATCCAATTGTATTAATACAAGTATTAGCATAATTTTATAATATTATATTTACCCTTATTTACCCAATTTACCTTTTACTATTGTAAATAAAATTAACCGTTGTTACTATTCATAAAGCCCAAAAATAAAAATTAGAATATTAATATAATTTCATCCCACTGATTCCAAATATGGAATAAATTTTACAAATTCAATACACAGAAGTTGCAGAAATTAAATTAAAATTTATCTCGTTGTCGAAAGAAAACGGGTTTTTGTTTAAAACATTGTAAAGATTGAATTATTTAACCTACGAATTCAATGTAAAATCAAGGCTAATGACATACATTATATTAAATGGTAGAAATATATTCTATTTATACTTTAAAACCATTCAATATTATTATTTAACCACATAAGTTATTACGATGAAAAAAGTTGTTTTTAATTAAAATATTGCGTGTTTTACTATTCATTAAAATATGAAAGTTATCAGAATAATATGAAAAATTTATCCAAGGGAAAATTTTATATCCTGATTCCAAATAATAATTTTATTTTGTAAAATTGAACTTATAAACATGTCAAAACTATATTTAAAGGGGGTGCACCATCAAAAGGCGGCAAAACTGCATTTTTTGAAAAGTACTTATTTTACCCAAAAAATTTATTTCATTCTTATACCATGTTCTAAAAAATGTGTAAGATGAAAAATAATGTTATAAAATTAAAAATATATTTAATACTATTCATAACAGCTAGTTCATAATAATATTATAATAACATATCGTTGTTTAGTAAAACCCGGTATTGCGTACAACACACGCTATCGAAGAAGGTCGTGATTGCGTGTAATCAAGCCAAGTCAGGGTTACATATAGTGCAAGACTCCTTTCTTGTTTCGTTATAACAGAATTCAACCATTTTTTCATTTATACATTGAATATATATATATATATATATACTCAATGTATCATAGAATGACTATTATCAAACGAACATGAAATTGTGTGTAACACAATCTAAGAATAGTGTTGCATATACTGCAAGCTAATACGATGTTGCGTATAGCGTAAGATAATCTTGGTGTATCATACAACAGAAGATATGAAAGAAATTAAAAAGAATATATCTTATAAAACCTCAGGTTGTCACAACACGAGTTATTAATTCAAGAATAGCGAACGTACTTTTTGATTCAGGTTATACACATTATTTTATATCTCGAATGTTTAGTAGAACAATCTCAGCACCACCACAAATCATGGAAGTGAATATGTCGGTGAGTATGGAAAATGGGTCAATCATTGCATCCCATGAATATAAGTCCTCCCCTACTTGAATCTGTGGATTGAATTTCTTGGAGAACCTTTTCATACTCCCTCTGGTGGAATTTGATGCAATTCATGGCATGGATTGTCTTTCCTTATATAGAGCCAACATAAATTCTCAGGAGAGGGAAATCACACTCCATATGGAGAATAGACCCCCGATTCATTACAAGTGTAAGGAGGAAGATAATTTTTTTTAGCTTCATCATCTTAAGCATGGATATTACTACCCTATGAGCACGCGTATCTTGCTCAGATGATTGAGTCCATGGAAGAAACCACCCTTGAGGAAATGCCTATTGTGAGGGAATTTGTTGAAGGGTTTCCCGAGGAACTGCCTGGTCTTCCTCCTAAAAGGGACGTTGAATTCTCAATTGAACTTATACCAGGGGATCTACCAATATCCAAGACTCCATATAGAATGGATTTCATGGAGCTTGAAGATCTAAAGAAACAACTACAGGAGAATCTGGATAAAGGTTTATACACCCAAGTGATTCAACATGGGGTGAACCAGTCCTCTTCGTCAAGAAAAAGGATAGTTCAATGCAACTTTTCATCGATTATTGTGAACTAAAAAAATCACGATAAAGAACAAGTATCCTCTGCCACAGATCGATGACTTGTTTGATCAGCTGCACGGAGCACAATACTTCTCCATAGTAGATTTGCGGTCAGGATATTATCAAGTAAGGGTGAAGAATGAAGATGTCCCCAAGACTGATTTTCGTACAAGATACAGGCACTATGTATTCAGAGTAATGCCTTTTGGACTCACTAATAATACAGAAATCTTCATAGACTTTATTAATAGAGTCTTTAGAGATTACCATGACAAATTTTTCGTAGTCTTTATAGATGATATTCTAATATACTCTGAAACCAACGAGGATCATGAGGAGAATTTATGAACAATACTAGAGAATTTACGCAAGGAGAAGCTCTATGAAAAGTGCAGCAAGTGTAATTTCTGGTTTAAGGAGGTCTCATTATTGGTCCATATCATCACAAGAAATGGGATATCTGTAGATCCCTCCAAAATAGATGAAACTGAGGAATGGCTGAGGCCAACATCGGAAACGGATATCCATAGCATCTTGGGGTTAGCTGTATATTATCGACGATTTGTGAGAAATTTCTCACGATTTTCCAACCCTCTTAACAAGATAACTTGAAAGGGAGTAGAGTTTTCTTGGAGTGATAAATGCGAAAAAAATCTTTAAGGAGTTGAAAAGGATGCCTATCACTGCACCCGTGCTCACTTTACCCACAAGTGGGGAAATGTTTGTCGTGTTCAGTGATGCTTCGAAGAAGGGCTTAGGCTGTGTGATGATGCAGAATGATAAAGTGATATCCTATGCCTCAAGGTAGTTGAAAATCCATGAGAGAAACTATCCAACGCATGATCTGGAGTTGGCGGTGGTGATCATTGCCTTGAAAATTTGGCGGCATTATCTCTATGGGGAGAAATATGAGATATATACTGACCACAAGAGTCTTAAATATATATTCACACAGAAAGAGCTTAATATGTGCCAGAGAAGACGGATAGAGCTCATCAAAGATTATTACTGTTCAATACATTACCACCATGGGAATGTCAACAAGGTGGCAGATTCCCTAAGTAGAAATGACCCAGCGATTCTATCAATGATGAGAATTGAGAAGGATCCAATCTTCTTAGACTTGATGTTGATGGACATGGGAATCATAAAGAAGGGAAAATCATCAATCCTTTCACAAATTATTTCTCAACTATCCCTTTTGGAAAGGTTAAAGGATGCTCAAAAGGATGATGTGGAAATTCAGGAAAAAAGTGGAAGCTATTGAAAAAGGAAAATCCTCAGAGTTTAATGTTAATGAAGAAGGAATTGTGCGATTTGGGAAAAGACTATGTGTTCCATCAAGTCCGGAGCTGAAGAATAAACTTTTGGATGATTCAAATAGTTCAAATTTCTCTATTCACCCAGGGAGCATAAAGATGTATCAAGATCTCCAAGAAAAGTTTTGGTGGGATAATATGAAGAAGGAGATCGGTGAATATACATCAAAGTCCCTGGTGTGCCAGCAAGTGAAGGCAGAGAGGCCGAAGTCTAAGATGATGATGCAACCATTGCCCATACTAGAATGGAAACGGGAGAACATAACCATGGACTTTTTCACTGGACTTCTGAGAAAAACCAAAGGCAACAATGCAATCTGGGTTGTGGTGGATTGTCTTATAAAGACTGCACACTTCATTGCTATTCAGGAGGATTTCTCTTTGGATCAACTGGCACGGATATATATCAGGGAAGTGGTAAGGCTGCATGGAGTACCATTATCTATTGTTTCTGACCAAGATCCAAGATTCACCTCTAATATTTGGAAGAGTCTTCAACATGCTTTGAATACTAAACTGAACTTCAATATGGCCTATCATCCTCAAACTGATGGAAAATCCAAGCGGAATATCCAAACACTTGAGGACATGTTGAGAGTGTGCTCAATGGACTTTAAAAGAGGATGGGATCAAAATCTTCCTCTGGTTGAGTTCTCTTATAATAACAGTATCCAATTGAGCATCCAAATGGAACCTTATGAAGCCATGTATGGGAAAAGGTGCAGAACACCGGCATGTCAGGATGAGGTCGGTGAACGTAAGCTTCTTGGACCAGAAATGGTCAAGGAAATGGTGGAGAAGGTGGATGTCACGACCCGTCCTCGGGGCCCGTGCCATGACTACCTCATGCCCGCCTTCCATAGGCCAGGGGCTGGTGACTAGCACCAAAGGCGTAAATACCGATAACTGGGAAGGCATTGCCTTTATAAAAGTAAGCAAACACCACAAAGTACAAGCAAAAGTAAAACTCTAATTACAAAAGAAAGTGCTGAAAAATAAAAAGGGCCAGAATACAAACCCAGCTGAAATGTATAGCTACAACTGAAAGGAAATACAACAGGAAAGACAAACAGCTGGAAGAAAAGAAACAGTTCCTCAGTCGTCCACCTCGGATCCTACCTGAAGGGTAGGTACAGAAAGCGTAGCTCTTGGATCGTCTACCACGGATCCCACCTGAAGGGTAGGTACAGATAACCTCCACAACGCTCTCGCCCGTCAACCTCTTCCGAGTATCTTCACACCGTGAAGTCCACCTCCGGATATTGACTCTCCATGAGATCCACCTCTGGGTACTGTCCAATCCTCAAACAATCGGCCACTGTCAGCACTGCCCGTCGTCTCCAACGAACACAACGAGGTGCGGGCATAGCCCGTGCAGGTGTGAGTATAACGATACTCAGTAGGGACCCCAAGACCCTCAAGTTCTCACTAAATCTAACAAGTATAACCACAATGAAAGATCTCAATAGATAACCACTACTTAGGTATATACCCATATATATACCTAAGTTATCATGTAACCCATCTCAATCATGAAGAAACACAAAGATTATGAAATCAATGGATAACCACTACCCAGGTATATGCCCATACATATACCTAAGTTATCAAGTGTCCCATATCAATCATGAGGTAAACATAAAGGTCATAGACTCAGATCAAACCAGGATTTTCATTATCGAAACCGTAACTGCTGAAGAGCCCCGTCTCTGGAGTGTACAGTGGTCCTGTCACGACTCCGAGGTACTGCTCACTAACCTAAGACTACTGAGGTACTCCTCCTGTCAAGTACCGCGTGTCAGCCACCGAAACACAGTAGTGCTTCCTGTCGGGGTCTGCCACCCAAACACAGTAGTGAAAACCCCCTAATAGCCTGCAGAGGTACTCTCCAGACGAGTACCGCGGGTCTGCACACAAACTCAGTAGTGCTTCGTCTACCATGGGTCTGCACCCAAACAAAGTAGTGCTCCGTCCACTGGGCTAGTCAACTCAATCCAAGTCGAGTCGGTCAAACAGTCGTCAGATCGCAGCCGGCTACACGGTCTTCGTACTCTGCACGCTCGTCCCTAGGAGGGCCCGCTCCACGAGCTACTATTCGATACTCCAAGTATCACAAATTCCTATGAATAAGTATCTCAGGGGACCGCCTCGTCATAGGGGTCTCAACGCAACAGACGGCGCGTCAATCGGACGCCCGGTCTGTGAGTTATTATCCCTTTCGTCCTAGGGGCCCAATTGGTTTCATGAACGAACCACCCCGGTCGTATCTCAACCATACCCCGAACTCTCATAGGGTATACTCATAGGGACCGTTTCTCAATGTGATCACCAACGCCACTGATGGTTCGTCAAATGGACGTCCAGTCTGAAAGTTATCAGCCTTTCCATTCCAGGGGCCCGGTTGGATTTCCGATTCAATCTAACCTGTCCACTATCCAACTACGTCCAAATCTCAGGCGAAGTATGCCAAAAGTTCCGTCTCATCAAGAGATATCCAACAAAGTCGACGGCATGTCAATTAGACATTCGGAGCTCAAGTTATAAGTGTTTCCTCTCCGAGGGCCCGGTCGGTTTCGTGATCGAACCAACCAGGTCGTACTCAATGTTGTCTAAAACCTTGAGTGTAGTATATCAAAACGACCGTCTCGATCCAAGGATCACATCGCAGCTGACAGTGCGTCGATCGGAGGTCTGTAACCCATTTTATGTGAAAAGGACTATAAGAGGTCCGAAAGTGGGGGTTTTGGGCCCGGACCGACTCGGCCCGAGACCCCCCCTGGGGAGGCCCGAACTGGGTCGACCCGAACTAGGTCCAGGTCTATCCCACTTGGGTGCGGCCCGGCCCGGTTGGAATGGCCTGGCCTGGGCGCGTTTGGGGTGCAGGGGGGGTGGGGGGGGCGCTGCCCCTGGCCTGTTTGTAACTGCGACCCCCATTTGGGGGGGCCGCTGCTATCCAGCCAGCCGGGGGTCGTATCCCCAGGCTCCTCCTCCAACCGGCAGACCCACTCTGGCCGGCCGGTTGTTGCCGCCAAGGGACCGGCATGGGCTGCTCACCCTGCTCCGACGCCGGCGGCCCGGAACCGGTCGCCGGTCCCTGCTCTGACGCGGCCTAAGTCATGGCCTTGGTCCGTCTGGTGCCGTGTGACGGCACCACGCCCCTCCGTCGTGGCCTCGCTCAAGCCGCGGTGTTTTCGTAATTCTCCGGCGCGGTGCGACGGTGCCACGACCTTGTTCATCTTCAACGGCACCGCATATCCTTGCCACATGATCACGCGCGGTGCAACGGCACTGCGCCGTCTCCGTTCCAAACCCCAAAAAGGTTGATCAACAGAATTAAGGGAGGAGGGTCGGCTGTGTTTGTGCGGTCTGAACCCCACCCGTTAATCGATATCAAGCGGTCCAAATTGAAATGAGGAACGACGACAGAAGAAATCACTAATAAAAACATTAAAATTCCCTACAATTTCCCCCGCAAATAAATATTCCAAACCCGTAAAAGAAATCATTCGCGGATCAACATGAGAATGAGTGGATCCAAGTTCATTGTTTTAGAAAGGAATAATCATGGGTTCATTAACATTTACAAATTAATTCCCTACCTCCAAAAGACGTCGCATGTTGTCATGCCGCGGAAAGAGACAAGCGTCGCGATGATCAGTGCCGATTCAGTTGTCATCGGAGGAAGAGACTTTGTCGACGGCGATGTTCCCCATGGTGGTGTCTCCTCCCTTGACGCGGAGGAAGAAGAAGAGAAGGCACGTCGTCGGAGGTCGGCATTCCTCGTCGGTGGTGTTCTTCATCGAAGAGGCGTTCTTCGTCGGAAGGATGAAACTCTTCAAAAACTAGAACTCTCCCAAAAACTCAACACAACAAGCTAAAATCCAAATAAAATAAGACACCTCTTATTTTATTACTCAAGCCAAGCATTTCAATAATCCAAAATTTAAACCTAACATACTTAATTAATTGATCTTATGTTTTCAAATTAATTATTATTTAGGTGGCATGAATTAATGTGGGAGGTGAGGAGTCACTAAATTAAAAAGGGGTTTAAGGAGTTAGGGAATTTGAAAAGGTGGGGGCTTGTGTGGGCCCCACCACACCCTTAATCCTCTCAAGGGAAGTTAACAACCGAGGGGTCCCACTCCAACTCCCACACCTAGGATCTAACACATAGAAAATAGAAAATTAAGTTGAGACACAACTTTATTTCACTTAAACTGCTTAGTGAAGAAATAAAAATAAAACGAGTATATTTTTATTCCCCACTTTTTTTACACCAACACCCGAGCAAACGCACCTTCGGAAAAGGTGTTCCTAAGAAAATATCGGCGTTGGGGTTTCCTCGGTGCCCTTGGATTTCGATTCCGAGCTCCGGTTCAAAAGTTAGAAAAACCCGCTCGTTCGTTCACTGAACGTACCCGAGCTAAACATCAGAAATTGATTCCGGGCACACCGGGCCTCGAAATCAGGCACTGTCAGAAACAACGTTCTTGTAAAATCCCAAAGAAAATTAAGAAAAAATATCCCTTGATTCTTACGAGTCTTTACATTACTCTCACCTCAGGACTTTACGTCCTCGTAATGCTTAAACACAAACTAGGGATACAAAAGCGGTACTGAGCACGCATCTGAGCCTTCCGCTCCCATGTGCTCACCTGGAGGTTCCTGTACTACCAGTGAAAGAACACCCAAGGAATCGACCATCCTCGTAGGATCCACTCCTGTCGATCCTCAAAATCTACTGGAACCCTGCAAAAGTCACCCCATCGCCAAAGTCCAGTTCCCCATGGTCGATGACATGTGTCGGGTCAAGCATGTATCTCCTTAGTTGAGATATGTGGAAGTCTTCATGCAACCGGTGCAACTGAGGTGGATGGGTCAAGTGGTAAACCACCTCGCCTACCCAGCTGAGGACCTAAAAAGGTCCGCTGAACCTCAGAGATTACTTGCCGCCTTGGCCACATCTCTGTAAACCTCATCGAGGTGAGACCCGTATAAGGACATGGTCGTCATCCTTGAACTCTAGAGGCTTCCTGTCAGATCTGGAAGTCTCATAGTCCATGATCCATAGGTGATCACTACCCACTCCTACATCAAAACACACCCGAGTCTGTTCCTTAATGCGTTGCAGTGAACTATGTAACCAGCATGAAGAGGATGGGCCCACTGGTCAACCCAGATCATGAAAGCTCTTCTAGAAGTGGTGCCGCAACTCTGGAGAATTCTGGCACAAAATTAAATTTGGTCATCTCCTGAGTGATCGAGTGCACCCCCTTATACATGATTCCATCTTGTGCTGCCTGGGATTTCCTTTTGGCTGACCAAGGAAAACCCCATCCCAACGTTGTAGATAAACAACATCCTTTTTTCCTAATACGGTCAATCCTTGTCTGAACTGTGGATCCAATCCATACTTAGACCAACATCGTAAGGCATCGACGCTGCGATCAAGATATTCTAACCGAAACTCTCGCCTCGTGGGTCAGATAACACTGTCAGCGTAAGTGTGATTATCGATTCTCCTTCCAACATATCTCCAGACGTGAGGGTCAAGTCTACGGCTTACCAAAAACTCTAGGTCTTTGACAAGATTTGTGGATGGAAGGAATGATTCATTTCAACTTATGTTACTACGGAAGCTAGTAGTGTACACAGACTATCCCTAGAATCATTCTTAGAGCCATTATGTCACACTCCTTGACCGCATGTAGCTACCATCTTCCCCTTCCCTCTAGCTCCCTGAGCCTAGCGGGGACTACAAAGGTGGGTGATTGTAACATGTCGAAAAGTACACCACCCCATGCTTCTCTCCTAGATCTGCTTCCACGTCTGCTGCTCTGCAGATTCATCTTTCCTTGACACTTCATCTTCATGAAACATTCGCACGCCCAAGTCTCTGAGACTGGAACCATCTCGCTGCGTTCCAATATCTAACATTCTCTAGCTGTATTCGTTCAGCCAAAGAACATTCAACCTCAAGGTTCTCTCTAGCACCCTAACGTGAGTAGGAATGCATAGATGAAGAAGTGATGGGTCAAATATCCTTAAACCCACCACACTCAGAGGTCCGAGCTCTATATCACTGATCGAATCGTATTCATCGAGTACACGGAATTTTCGGTACGCCTCGATGAATTCTCAGCTACCGACACGTCGTCCTACCGAAGCTGTATAAGCTCTAGGAAACTCTCTGCCACCTCCTCAAGCCAGTCCTCAGCCGCCTATGTGTCAAGTTCTCCTCGGAACATGAGTGTATCTGATGTTGGAACACATGTAAGGTAGTAAGCCTACATGTGTCACCTACCGATACTGCCGGTTGCAACTGCAGACCAACAGGTAGTCATGTATAGCTGACACACTACCCGAAGGCACTATCTCAGGCATCGGTCCACGTACCGAAGCCTCATCGCTATGCGGACCATCCTCATGGTCACTTACTGGAAGACACTAGTAGCCAGGTCCACCATCAACTCTAATGATGTCTCAGCTAGGCGGAAAACTCTAGCAATCGCCTCCAGCCAGTGCTCTACTCTCTGGGAATTTGCCTCGCCTTGTAACCTCAGAGGCCTCTAATGCTGGAACTCGTGCAACGCGCTCTGCCAGCATGCACAGTTCGCTAGTAAGGCTGGTGGCATCTGCTTCCCAACAGGTGGTGGTGCTACTGGTACACCACCCGAGGGTGCCAACATAGTAAAAAGGGCCCCGCACCGGAGCCTCGTCGCTCGGTGGGCCGTCATCGAGTACTCTCTCGGAACTCCAACTAACTGTCTACGTAGAGACATCCTGAACAGATGTGACACGGTCAATGTGTTATACCTGGTGAGCTGACCTGGTTTGAGCTGACTTTAAAACTTTTGGAAACACACACGCAATCAGTGTTTTCATGCACAAAGATGGAAATCAGAAGTCAGGGTCCTGGTGTACGGATACGTCCGCCGCCGCACCAATACTGGACTCCTTGAACTAAAGACCACACTCAGTACCCATAACTCTATTGCTTCACAGAAAAGGAATATCAGAGTAATAAGTCTTGTGGTCGAACCGACTCCTCTGATACCAATTTGTCACGACCCGTCCTCGGGGCCTATGTCATGACTACCCCAAGCCCGCCTTCCATAGGCCAGGGGCTGGCGACTAGCACCAAAGGTGTAAATACCGATAACTAGGAAGACATTTCCTTTATAAAAGTAAACAAACACCACATAGTACAAGCGGAAGTAAAACTCTAAGTACAAATGAAAGTGCTAAAATGTAAAAAGGGCCAGAATACAAACCCAACTGAAAAGTACAGCTACAACTGAAAGGAAATACAATAGGAAATACAAACAGCTGGAAGAAAAGAAATAGATCCTGGGTCGTCCACCTCGGATCCAACCTGAAAGGTAGGTACAGATAGCACAGCTTCTGGATCGTCCATCACAGATCCTACCTGAAGGGTAGGTACAGATAGTGTAGCTCCTGGATCGTCCACCACGGATCCTACCTGAAGGGTAGGTACAGATAACCTCCACAACGCTCTCGCCTGTCAACCTCCTCCGAGTATCGTCATGTCGTGAAGTCCACCTCTGGATACTGACTCGCTGTTAGATCCACCTCCAGGTACCGTCCAGTCCTCAAACACTAGGCCACTGTCAGCGTTGCCCATCGTCTACAACCAACACAACGAGGTGCGGGCATAGCCCGTACAGGGGTGAGTATAACGATACTCAGTAGGGACCCCGAGACCCTCAAGGTCTCACTAAATCCAACAAGGATAACCACAAAGAAAGATATCAACAGATTACCTCTACATAGGTATATACCCATACATATACCTATGTTATCAAGTAATCCATCTCAATCATGGGGAAACAAAAAGATTATGAAATCAACGGATCACCACTACCCAGGTATATGCCCATACACATACCTAAGTTATTAAGTGACCCATCACAATCATGAGGTAGACACAAAGGTCATAGAATCATCTCAAACCAGGATTTTCATTATCGAAACCGTAACTGCTGAAGAGCCCCATCTCTGGAGTGTACAGTGGTCCTGTCATGACTCCGAGGTACTGCTCACTAACCTAATACTGCTGAGGTACTCATCCTATCGAGTACCGAGGGTCAGCTACCAAAACACAGTAGTGCTTCCCACCGGGGTATGCCACCCAAACACAGTAGTGCACGCCCACTAATAGCCTACAGAGCTACTCTCCGGACGAGTATCGCGGGTCTGCACCCAAACTCAGTATTGCTCCGTCCGCCATGGTTCTGCACCCAAACAAAGTAGTGCTCTGTCCACTGGGCTAGTCGACTCACTCAAAGTCGAGTCGGTCAAGCAGTCGTCAGGTCTCAGCCCGCTACACGGTCTCCGTACTCCGCACGCTAATCTCTGGGAGGGTTCGCTCCATGAGCTAGTGGTCGATACTCCAAGTATCACAAAGTCCCACGAAGAAGTATCTCAAAGGACCACCTCGTCATAGAGGTCTCAACGCAACAGACGGCATGTCAATTGGACGCCCGGTCTGTGAGTTATTAGCCTTTTCGTCCCAGGGGCCCGGTTGGTTTCGTGTACGAACCAACCCGTCCGTATCTGAAACGTACCCCGAACTCTCATAGGTTATACTCATAGGGACCGTTTCTCAACGTGATCACCAACACCGCTGACGGTTCATCAAACGGACGTCCGGTCTGAAAGTTATCAGCTTTTTCGTTCCAGGGGCCCGGTTGGATTTCAGGTTCAATCCAACCCGGCCACTATCCAACTGCGTCTAAATCTGAGGCAAAGTATTCCAAAAGTTCTTTATCATCAAGAGGAATCCAACAATTCCGACGGCATGTCAATCGGACATCCGGAGCTCAAGTTATAAGTGTTTCTCTGCTCCGAGGGCCCGGTTGGTTTCGTGATCGAACCAACCCGTCTGTACCCAATGTTCTCTGAAACCTTGATTGTAGTATACCAAAATGATCGTCTCGGTCCAAGGATCACATCATAGCTAACAGTGCGTCGATCAGTGGTCTGTAGCCCATGTTATGGGAAAAACACCGTAAGAGGTCCGGAAGTGGGGGTTTTGGGCCCGGACCGACACGGCCAGAGACCCCCCATGGGTCGGCCCGAACCGGGTCGACCCGACCCGGGTCCGGGTCTGGCCCGCTTGGGCGCGGCACGGCCTAGCTGGCGCGGCGCGGCCCGGCCCGCTTGGGCGCGGCGCGGCCCAGCTGGCGTGGCCCGGCCCGGCCTGGGCGCGGCTTGGCCCGTCCTGGGCAGCCGGCCCGGCGTGCTAGCCAGGTGGCTCGGCCGAAACGGTCTGGTGTTTGGGGTGCGGGGGGGCACGCTGCCCCCCCCCCCCCCGCCTATTTGTAACCGCGGCCCCAATGTGGGGGTGCCGCTACTGTCCGGCCATCCGGGGGTCGTAACCCCCGGCTCCTCCTCTGACCGGCCAGCCCGCTGCGGTCGGCCGGCTGCTGCCGCCACGGGACTGGCATGGGCCGGTCCCCCTGCTCCGACGCCGGCAGCCCGGAACTGGCCGCCCGTCCCTGCTCCGCCGTGGCCTAAGCCACGACCATGGTCCGTCCGGCGTGGCGCGACAGCGCCGTGCCCCTCTGCCGCAGCCCCGCTCCGGCCGCGGTGTTTTCATAATTCACTGGTGCGGCGCGACGGCGCCGCGACCTTGTTCGTCTTCAACGGCGCGGCGCGATGGTGCCGCGCATCCTTGCCACATGATCCTGCATGGTGCAAAGGCACCGCACCATCTCCGTTCCAAACCCCAACATGGTTGATCAACATAATTAAAGGAGGAGGGTCGACCGTGTTTGTGTGGTCTGGCCCCCACCCGTTAATCGATAGCAAGCGGTCCAAATTGAAACGAGGAACGACGACGGAAGAAATCACGAATAAAAACAATAAAATCCCCTACAATTTCCCCCACAAATAAATATTCCAAACCCGCAAAAGAAATCATTCGTAGATCAACTTGAGAATGATTTGATCCAAGTTCTTTGTTTTAGAAAGGAATAATCATGGGTTCATTAACATTTACAAATTAATTCCCTGCCTCGAAAAGACGTCGCATTTCGTCGTGCCACGGAAAGAGGCATGCATCGCGTTGATCGGTGCTGATTCCGTTGTCATCGGAGGAAGAACCATCATCAACGACGACGTTCCCCATGGTGGTGTCTCCTCCCTTGACGCGGAGGAAGAAAAATAGAAGGCACGTCGTCGGAGGTCGGTGTTCCTCTTCGGTGGCATTCTTCATCGAAGAGGCGTTCTTCGTCAGAAGGATGAAACTCTTCAAAAAATAGAACTCTCCCAAAAACTCAACACAACAAGCTAAAAGCCAAATAAAATAAGACATCTCTTGTTTTATTACTCAAGCCAAGAATTTCAAAAATCCAAAATTCAATCCTAACTTACATAATTAATTGATCTTAAGTTGTCAAATTAATTAGTATTTAGGTGGCATGAATTAATGTGGGAGGTGAGGAGTCAGTTAATTAAAAAGGGGTTTAGAGGAGTTAGGGAATTTGAAAAGGTGGGGGATTGTGTGGGCCCCACCTCACCCTTAATCCTATCAAGGGAAGTTAACAACCGGTGGGTCCCACTCCAACTCCCACACCTAGGATCTAACACATAGAAAAAAGAAAATTAAGTTGAGACATAACTTTATTTCACTTAAACTGCTTAGTGAAAAAATAAAAATAAAACGATTATATTTTTATTCCCCACTTTTTTTTACATCAACACCCGAGGAAATGCACCTTCGGAAAAGGTGTTCCTAAGAAAATACCGGCGCTGCGGTTTCATCGGTGCCCTCGGATTTTGATTCCGAGTACCGGTTCAAATGATAGAAAAACCAGCTTGTTCGTTCACTGAACGTACCTGAGCTAAACTTCAGAAATTGATTCTGGGCACACTGGGGCTCGGAATCAGGCACCGTTATAAACTGCGTTCTTGTAAAATACCAAATAAAATTAATAAAAAATTTCCCTTGAATTTTACGGGTCTTTACAGTGAAAACCATTCAGCAGCATATCATGGAAGCCCAGAGTCAATAGAAGAGTTCTGCAGATAATCGTCGACAAGGCCTTGAGTTTAAAGTTGGAGAGATGGTTTTTCTATGCATTTCTCCATAGAAGATGGTAATGAGGTTTGGAAATAAAGGAGAGTTATGTACAAGGTTCATCACCCCCTTCGAGATTCTTGATCATGTCGGGGCTGTGGCCTATCGACTTGCTCTTCCACTACAATGGCCAAAGTACATGATGACTTTCATGTATCCCTCTTAAGGAAGTACATACCGGACCCTTTATATGTACTCTCTTCTGAGGTGGTACAGTTGGAGGATGATCTTTCTTATGAGGATACACCAAAGAAGATCTTAGATCGTAGAGAAAAACTTCTACGAAATAAGACAATGCCCCTCATCAAGGTGTTGTGGCGAAACCACAAGTTTGAAGAACCGACTTGGGAATCGGAGGAAATGATGAAGGTGAGTTACCCAAATATGTTTTAGTGTGGGAAAAGGAAATTTCGAGGGCTAAATTTCTTAAGGGGGAATATTGTAAAGACACAAAGTTTCATTAATAGAAATTCTTCTTGATCTAGTTAAATTTCAATTTATGTAAAATGTTTATATAAAATGTCAATTTCTTTAGTTTTATGTTAAGAGTTGTGACCGTTACTTTTGTATCCATTGAACAGTGATCACATGATTAGTCTAAATATAAGGCTTTAACGAACCTAATTTACTCAGTCAAAAGAAGCGATGGCATCATCCAGTAGAATTTCTCTATAAGAAGCCCATTTGTCAGAGCTCAGAAAAGTGGTGGCATCTTTAGGCTTTGCTCTTGACCAAGCACAAGCTGAGCTTCACCATGTCAAGCCCGAACGAGTCCTTTTACACGAAAAGTGGAATTTGATAGAGATTACCACTCGAGTGATGTTATCCGAGCCACCCCAAGAGTCTTTCACCATCACACACCTTACCCTTAGGTCTAATTTGGCTGTTTTAAGGGGTTATGTAACAAGTCGCTAGTACTATGTTCATGTACATTATTTTTGTATATAATAATGGATATACTTTCTTGTCATTATTGATACATTGTAAATAGTTTTTAATGTACAAATGGAGTTTGTAGTTATTATTTAATTAAGAATTCTATTTTAATAATTTGAGGGATTTTTGAATTAAATAATATTTTAATAATATATTATTATTATTATTATTAAATTAATTTTTATTAAAAATAAATAATATTATAATCTTATGAATGCAATTGTAATTTTTATTAAGGTTTGAAATCCATTTTTGTCAAAAGCCTTGAATTTTCAATAAATGTCAGTTTTTATTTTGAAAGTGAAAATTAACATATTTAGAAAATTATTTAGATAAAATAATGGGTTTTTCTGGAATCAGGACATCATAGTTATCCAATGGTGAATTTTTCATAATTTTCTGAGACAGTCAAATGTTTGGATAAAAATTAAATACTGTTTAAATATAAAATGTGTTTTATGACATCATAATGACCCAATAGTGATGTAATAAAATACTATAAGCTTTATTTTCGGACAATATATTTTTTCCATTAAAATAATGTGATTTTGGGTTTCTTTGACTTATTTTAAAAAGCATTAATGGACCCCTCCAGACTTATTAAACATCTTGTCTTTTTAAATTATTTTCCATGGGAGTGTGACTCACCTCCACATAAGCAACCTCATTATTTTAAGAAGTAAGGACTTTGGCCTTATAAAATATTGTTTTCCTCTCCCCTTTTCCATCAACCATGGTCAAAACCATGATCTTATTTGTGGTTTGGATTAGTTTAATGTAAGGCGTCCCAAACCTAAATAATAAATAATTCACTCACCTTTCCTATATAAACCCACCCAAGCTCCACTTCCTCCTCACTCAAAGCCTTTGGAGTTCATCCAACCTCTACCCTAATCTCTCTATAATCCTCCTAAGGTTCACCAAGCTCCCAAGAAGCCTCTCTCAAGCCTCTCTCAAGCCTTTGGAAGCACACTTCCACGTAAGTGTTTTTTCTTCCTTTCTCATTTTTTTCCAATTTTCATTAAGTTTTTTTCCCTTTTAATTTCAATTATTAATGTTGGGGTATTGTTTCGCACCTCCCACATACTGCCCTCTTTATGTTTGAATGATGGGAGACCCTTTCTCTCTCATTAAATGTCTCCCATGTACACCTGTTATTATGCCGAAATTCCGAAAGGAACTTCTCTCTCCTCATTTACATTCAAGCAATACTTTTGTATCATGAATCTAAATTCCATTACAATTTTTGGGACATGAATCTATATGACCTCCTTAATGTCCATTACATGTAAATATGATGAGGAACCCCTTTCTCTCTCATCATCCATTTTTATGAATTCTTATGTCACGCTGTTACGCTGCCGAAATCGCACTTATTATCTAAGCCAATTCCATTGTGTAGTGAATACCATGCCCATTTTTTCATAAATGGTATTCACCTTTATTCACATTTAATTATTGATTATAAAGTTTCATGTATGAATTCCACATTCCTTTATCTTGGAATAAATGATTAAATTTTATGAATCCATGTTTTATGATCCATGTGGGACACTTATACGTGAAATGAAATGTTTTAGAAGGGTGCACCCTTATAGCGCTCCAATGCATTGGGTAAAGTATAGTATCAGGATACATCATGTACAATGAGTGTTGACTCGTGCTAATTCAAGTGCAAAGAGGGTTTACTCGTGCTTCATGTGAAATGAGAAACTACTCATGCTCCATGTGCAATGAGCCTTGGCTCATGCTAATTCCATGTTAAGTGTTGTTGCCACATTTCCATGTTATGATTATAATGCTTTATTATGCCTTTATGTTCATCTTTCTCTTCTGATCTATTGATATTCTTATTGTATAACATGTATTGTACTCCTCATTTATTCAGTGTTTATTCCCTTACTGGGCTTTATAGCTCACCCTTTTCTTATACATGTCCTCAGGTTATCCCATGCAATGCTAAGTACGAGAGAATGTAGTGGTCATGTAAAGGATGTTTTCAATAAAGATTTTGTATTTCATGTTTTAAGTTGTTATGTAATGATCATAATCCCCAAAGACACTAGACCTCTCTATCTTCCATGTTTTATCAAATGAATAGTTTATTTAATAAACCATGTTTAAGTTTTTAATAAAAGCAGGGTTGTCATAACTACCATGTTCAACACATCATTCAAGTTATCAACCAAGGAAATAATAATCATCCCCTTCACATGGGAGGAATAGTCATTATCCATGGAATCAATGATGTTGAATACCATGTCCAAAAACATGATCATGTAATTGTTTGTGGAGAGAATAATTGTCCCAATCAAATAGAAGAGTTATCATCCTAATGTATATCTCACAATATGGATCCCCAGAAGTATGAATGGGTATACGAATAATATAATAAATAATAAAAATACTATTAATCTTAACCCCGTGAACTATATATAGGCATCATAATCAATGTATTGGAAAATAAGACTGATCCCATGAATTACATCTATTCATACCAAATGAAATATGAAAACACTATATGCTCTTTAGCTGAGAACCTGAATGAACCTTTGGAACATATATCTACATCATGACTAACCATGTCAATGTATATGAAAAGGGTGAGGTTGAATGAATTCCTAGTACCAATACCACCGCCATAGACTTCCATATTACATGTTTGGGTACTTGTTCTATGGATGAAACTGAAACCATATATATCCAGACCTAGCACACTATCTATAGGTCAGTCAAACACTGGGATTCCCCTCGGGTCCCCTAGATATAACACACAAGAGGTATACTACTACAAATCATCAAATTCTACACATAATCATAGGTATACCTATTGGGATCCTAAAAGAAAGTGCATGGTAAGTGGAATCCTATAGGGGATGCTCCATAATGGTCTATGTTGGTAGATGCATCCAACATAGTATCCTTAGAAAGAGTAAACATATTGATGGATCCTGATATGAATTCCCTAGTTCAATATGGAGTTGGTGGAATTAGAAAATGCACCCTTGGAAAAAATATTTAATGAGTAGAGGCATCCAATATGGGATCATAAATGTTGAGATATAGGTAGAAGCATCCTACAAGGGATCTTATAAAGAAACTAATATGACTCCCTCAGTGGATAAAAGGGAGAATATCGTAAGGGATACATACTAAAGGGAAATGATTCATAATAATTGGTCATTATAGATGTATCATAAACTATCTCATATCATGGTCTCATTCTCAAGAGATGGATATATTTTTTACTAGGAGAAGCATATCTCTATAAAATCATATGTACCCCAAATTGCCTCTTTTGATTCCTCAAGTCAAATCAACGGTTCAACATTGAAATCTATGTAAAAAACATCTCCAAATGGTGAAATACTATTTCTAATTGCATCTCCAGGACATAAAGATGCTAATAACCCTAAAAGTTTAAAAAAGGGAAGTACACGTCATGTATACCATTGTACATGATGTCAACTCTTAAGGACCCACGTGGGCATGAACTCTAGCCGGACATTGCATGTAAATCCCATATACACTACATTTATGGTATATTAATGGTGTGTACCATATTCGGGGTATGTTCCTTTGTAACTAACATATTTTTTCATGTATTATAGATTTTCCACATTCTTATAAATGGTGTACAACCCACATGGGTTCTGGACGTGTACTATATATAACCAAGTGACCCCACACATACGGTATAGTCTGGTACTTGGATACAGGGCCAAGTAAAAGAACATGGTGTCTATAACCTATAAATTTCATGAACATATAAACAGAATAGATTCCCTAAATGATAATAACTATTGTAGTGTTTTCCGGAAATACACATCTTCTGATCATGATTTTAAAATGGGAAACCCGTCAAAATGTCATAAAACCCCATTTTCTCCAAAAAGCTATAGATCACCCAACAAAGATCCATAATAAGTGAAAAAGAGATATAATACTATAATGTGATAAATCTATGATAATTTATGTTAAAAACAAAAAAAAACTATTTTTTGTAGATTCCACCATAGCTTCACCTATATCCACGATCCACGTTTATCTCATGATGATCTGGCTCATCTCGAGTTATAAAGTAGCACCTACCTTCCCCTCACACATTATATCAATCTATCCCTATCCATATTTCTATAACACTAACATGATGGGGTATCAAAAAAGGTGTAAGTGTGAATCTAAATGGAGGATAAGAAAAAAAATAAAGAAAAAGAAAATGGTGTTTAACCTTAACCATTGCGCCCAACATGAGTTTCTACATTAACTAAGAAAAAATCACTATTCCAGCCTAAATAGTAGAGACATAATATCATTAAAAAATATATTAAAAATATATATCCAAAAATACTATGCTATAAAATTCATATGTAATTAATTAATTAATAAATATTTATTAATCCATAAAAACTCTAACTATTAGAAATTGAACCAAACATCTATACTCAAGTGAAAACCATATTATAAGAAAAAAATGTGGCCAGACAGATTTACTGATATAGTATTCTTGGGGAAAATTCTTTTTTACCCACCATGGTCATCCGATATAACAAAATAAAAATTTTTACTCAAATTTCATGTCCAAAAAATGATAATTCTATTGAAATTATATATTTATTAATATGGTAAATTAATTAATATTTTTTATTCATCATATTTTTTGATGATTTCTTTTGAATTAAACAGGTTATAGATAGGAAACATAATTATATAACTTATATGTATATAGTTATTATTCATGATACAAACAAGTAAATGTATTTAATTTTTTTCGACAATATTCAGAAACATGTCTTGAATGTACTCATAATAACAAGATTGATGTTCATGGTATTTCACCGATGTTAATATTGAGTTCATGTTATAGGCATTTACATTATGCTCAAGATGTATGATATTTTGATTTTCTTCATTTGAAATAATATTTTTAGTATACATGTGATGTATTTATTTTTAATTTATATCCATGGATATATTATATTCTCAATTTTATATAATTATGGCATCATGATGATTAATTTTTCCTCAATAATATATATGCCATGATTATTACACAATTACATCCATTGTATGTTTTACCTTAAGTAGAGTTTGAGCTCACCCCTTTATATGATTCTATTTCACAAGGATATATAGAGAATTATTATGCACGATATATCGAATGGAGTAGCTCGTGTGGATTTTTTGGATATTATTATGTCTTGTTATACATAGAATTTTCTTAATATCATAGAGGTATAAATGTCCATTTGATTAGATTTATTAGTTAATGTTTTCCACTTATTCTGTCAATTCTATAAACCTAGAAAGAACATTGCTATGAAAGTGTTTTAATAATTCTGATTAATTTTTTAATTATGTATAGTTATAACCTTTCAATTAAAATTGGTATCAAAGATAGTATATAATGTATGTGTTTATTCCACTATGATCAAGAGTACTAGTCTGTGGCACCATAGTTGGAATCAGTTAAGGGTTTAGATAAAATCAATATATGTTTTTTTTATTGTAGATAATTTTATGGTTGATAAGTTAAGCCTGATCATAATTTTGAAGGCTTAAATAAGACCTTGGTATAGTTTATTATTTAATGATAAGATGGTAAAACAAAATTTTTTTAGGGATTAGCATAAGAGGAATTTAGTAAAAACCCACTTAGTAAGACTGTTTATATGTTTTAATACTAATTTTTTTGTTAATGTAATGAGTATGTGATTTTATAATAAATCCTCCTTTTATTTATAATATCCAATTTATTATGAACAGTGTATATTCTAAAACTATTGGATATTGAGTTATAAATAAAAATACATGTGGGATTGATTATTATGAAATCATTTTCATTACTTGTGAGAAGTTATTTCTTATAGACATAGAACTTCTTATAATAGTTGAATTATATATTGAAATATATTTTGTTTAAGTCGATTTATAAATGCGTTATAATAATTTTTCCAATAGATAAATATCATTACACATCATAAATAAATCTTTGATCATCTAGAAAGTCATAATTGATTATTAGTACCCTATATAAATTATTCTAATATTATTAGTAAAATTATGAAGAATAAATTTATTTTATGGGTGAGAATATAACACCTAATGATTTTAACATATTATTAACATTAAATTTCCTAATGTGTGTTGAAGATTCCTCCTCATGAATTTCCAAACATAAATGAATCTATGTTATACTTAGATAAAATATGAATATTAAATTATAACCCTTAAAACCTAAGTATTGAATTAGTGGGAATAAATATGAGTAACCTAATTATGGAATATTTTTTGAAATCAAATATAGTAAACTTTAATTATGAATGAATTTGAATAGGTATAAAAAATGACTAATAACATCATTTTAGTCATAGAATTGTATTTTTTCCAAAAGAAACACTTTATGCCATATGTTTTTATATTAAGAAATTATGATTAATATATAGTAATATAAATTGATACAAATTATTGTTAATTAGTAATTATTAAATTATATGTAATAATAAAAATAATAAATTGTGTTCTAAAGAACCATTTTTCTTATAAATTAATTTTCAATTAAAATTTTTTAATTTTAAAATATAAATTTACAAATTTACAAATTTCCACTTGAAAATTGAAAATTATTTTTACATTCACGATATTAATATTTTTGGAAAATAAATTTTTTGTATTTTTCAAAAAAGATTGATTTTATGGTAAATAGTTAAACATTCAATTTTTACAGATACCATTATTTTATGAAATTAATAGAAAATAAGTACTCAAAAAAATTATGATACATTTTCATATAAAAAATAATTATTTCTAAGTAATATTAAATATATTTAAATATATATCCTTCTATAATGAAATCCATCTAAAATTTTGGAAAATAATTATCATTTTTCAAAAGTATATATTTTATTACACTATATATTTGTCATTATAATATTAATTTTTATTGAATTTAGAAATTTAATTGAATAATGTGGATTTTAAATTTGGAATCATTTTTTCAAAATTAGAAAATATGTACCATTTTATTCCAATTTATAAATGATAAATTTATCTGGTCTGAACTAAGAACTGTGATAAGAGTGAATTAGTGTTAAAAGGGTTTATCATATAAAAAATTATAAAAAAATGTTAATTGAATATGTTATAATGTTTTATTTAGGACTTTATCAACCTTATATCTTCTTCCCTACATTATTTCTCTGTTTTGAGTGATTTTTCATTGAATATGAATTTCCAAAATTAAAACATTTATACGTGTTTACAAAAAATATCAACCCTTATCACTCAAAATCATAGCTACTATCATCCACATCATCACCATACAAATAAATTGGTTCCATGATATAAAAAAATTCAATACCATAGAATTCAATTCAACCTAAATTATCTTTTATACACATGATATTAGCCTCTGTTCTCTTTTTATATGGAAATATCCATATAAAAACTCAATTTTCTTAACATGTGTACTACTTTTTACCTAACTACTATCCTTTATTTTCTACCTTTAAAATAAAAATATAAAAAACCCTACATAAATTAATATTTATTGGTTATATAAATAATTTTAATATTCTAATAGAATAATCATGATCCGCAATTACCCTCTTCCCTAAAGAAAAATGAAAGCACATTTCATGCATATGTGGAGACTACCATATACATAAAGAATGATATTAGTCTTCTTTCACCACCTTTAATGGATGCTCATGAGAATTGTTTTAATGGATATATATGAAATAAACAATATCATTAAATTTTTTTAATTTAGAGAACCTATTTATGATATTATTGATAGAAACTCATCACTAATTAAATCATTTAAAACAAGCATACTAAGAGGCAAATCTTTTTCTTATATATTATAATATTTTCATATAAATGTGTTCTATATATAATTAAATTCATTTTTTATATTTCACAACAATTAACACAATATAATAGCATTATGCTAATTGTATAATGATATTACAACGAAAACAAACCATAATCATCCATTAATCATTGTAGGTTTATTTATTATGTCTATTTAACCACACAATTAATGAATGAAATGAATTTATATCATGAATTACTATGGGGAGATAATTACTGGAATAAAAATATAAAAATGTGAAATAATTATTTTTTTGGTCATGTAGTAGTGACACTATTATAATAAATATTAATTAAGAGAACTCCATTAATTTGTAAAGAATCGCTGAAACATGATTATCATCGATTTTAGAATCGAGGATTATAGCCAAAACAAACAAGGAACGAAATAGTACATGTATAAATATAATGTAACATATATTATAGTGATGTTAATGTTATTTTTATTATTAAAATTGTAATAATAAGTTATACCAAATTTTTTTTGAAACATATCCACAATGAAAAAAAATGATCTACATAGATAATAAAAAAATTAATAAATAACAAGAATTAATATGAAGAGTTATTATTAATGAAGTTTATAAATAGAAAATACAAGAATAATTTTATTAAATATGTTATTAATATTTTTATTTTTTTATTCATGATTTTTTGGGGATTTCATGGAATAAATGAAAAACAAATAATGGTTTTCTAAGTCTGAATTCTGATTCATTGAGGCATAATATATTTTGTGCAAAAAAATTCCTTAATGGTGTATCTAATTACCAAGGATGTGTTTTGGTAATAATTATTTTTGTATTATACTAATGATAATAATATTACCCTCCTAAAATTTCTATTTATTCAATTATTACACCACGAGTGAGTATTTTTGGTGAATCAAAATTTGTTAAATGATTTATAATTGTTCTCATGAACTTATTTCATAAAAGATTTATAAATTCTATCCTTAATTTTATTATGTTTTTTAATTAATTTTTTCCTATGTATTTACATTCCAAAAACATAAACCCTTGTGAAATATTCCATAGCTTTTTGAGTATGTTTCTCAAATGCGGTGTGGATAGCTTAAATCTCTATAAATTGAGTTAAAAGGTTTTGTCTTCGATAATGTTCTTCTATGCTTGGGTTCTCCCTTGATAATATTTTTTAAATTCTCTTTAATAATCATATTTGGAGAAATTATGTTTTATTACAAATAAATAATTATTACCCTTTTTACAATGGGATATTTCAATAATTTTATTTTTAACATGTCAAAAAGGATCCTTTCTTTTAGTTATATTATGTTTATGTTTTAGTAAAAAATTTATAATATAACAATTTTAAAAAATTTCATTGATTTATTATTTGTTATTGCACTAAAAAACAATTTTTTTAAAATATTTCACCTCACCATTTCAATAGTTTCTTTTGATGTTTCATTGAATTTTTTATTTCATGTCAATTTTAATAATGTTTTATAAAATGTCTTATAAATTTTCACCAATATTTTTCATTTATTCTTCAAAAGTAATTACAATCAGTGGATTTATGTTTGAATATTTATCCCTAAATAATTGTTTTTCTATCCTATTGAATTGAAATCACAGTATCATGTATTTTATTTCCATATCCCATCTTCTGAGATATAATTCAAAATATTCTTATGCAAGTTTAATTTTCATCAATATTTATATCTTTTAAGATTCCATTTTTTAAATTGCAGATTTGTTCTTCAGAAACCATCCAACTTATTTCTCTAGATATATTTTCAAATATTATTTTCTATTAGAATTATGATCCATCATTTATTTTTTGAGGCATATACATCTATTTTTATATGCACAGTTTTCATTAAATAACTCTCATACATGAGTTCTTATTATTTCTATCCATTATTTGACGGGGGTTAATTTTATTCCATATATTAACTAATTAGGGAAATAGTAAGAATTTATATACTTTTTCTTTTGATAGAGAATTAAATTTATTAGATAGGAGTATTGATTTTGTATTTTTTTCTCATTACCTCATATGATGAATACATTAGATGTAAATTAGAGACATTAAGATATAAATTATATAGACCATAGATTCAATGGTAAGTCTCATTGGACGAACTTGATTGGGTATTTGGTGTATAAAAACCATATTCAGTAAGAATAATTGATATTAGTTCTAATAATTTGAATGATTTATTTGATATTTCTTTGATGGGACGAATGCTTCCTTGGATGAATAATTAGTATAAAGGTTAATATATCTAGAATTATGCATTCCTTCAAAATGAATTCCTTGATTTTTATCCATGTGATATATTTATTTCCATTCAAATTCATGGATATATTATTCTCTCATATTTATTTACTATGTAATTATGATGAATAATTTTCCCACTATTATATTTATTCCATGTTTATGACACGATTGGATCGTTTTTATATTTTTACCTTATTGAACACTTCAGATCAACCCTTTTATGTTTAAATTTCTCTATGTTGTGAATAAAAGTATTAAAAATGATATATTTATCATGATAGAATAAGTTTATAATTTTTGGGAGTTATTAAAGACTTTATATCTATTAACCAAATGTTTATATATTTTTAGTGATAATTTCTATTGATTTTAATTTTTAGTTACTAATGTTCCATAACTCTATAAATATATAAAATAAAAAATATCTTGGAGATTCTAGAGAGGTAATAATTTTTATATATTTTGTAATTAAGGATTTGTTTATCGGTTTTTCTAAATTTGGTATCAAAAAATATCATTCTTATGTGTGTATGGAATCTGGATTGAGAGTGTGGGTTAAGGGAACCTAATTTTCAACACTCCTTATAAATTTTTATACTCTTTATATCTATTATTTAAAAGAGTATGTTTTAGATCATGACATCATTTTTTCAACACATTCCCATTCCTCATATAAGTATTTATTTTATAAGGATACAACTTATTTTTTCAAGGGATTTAACCATTTTTTTATTTCATATATACAATGAGATTGTAAATCATAATCATCTATTCCTAAAAAATTACCATGAAATCAATAACATCAATTGATATATTTTCTGATACAAAATTATTTTCCTCTATGTTCTATGTTAGGTAATATTTTAATTTGATTTGGTAGCTTTATTTTCATGGTTCACTCAATAGCACGCCATTTTTTCTATTCTTTTTTTGATGATCATACAAATCATTGAGTTCTCTTTAATGCTTATAAATTTTTTTGACAATACCTTTTGGTTCATATTGTTCCATATTTTCTATTTTAACATTCTCAATTATTACCATCATTACACCCTCTCTATGTAAACTAAATTCACATTAATCATTTTAAAAAATGAAGTCATATTCATCATATTCTTTTCATACCAATATTTTGAATTAAAATACTTTCCCAAATGTATTTCACAAATTAATTTTTCATTTTATGGGAATAATTCTATGTTTTTTGAATGTTACATCATCTTCTGCTACCTCTTCACCCTTCATTTGGAATGATGTTACAAAAAATGAAAAAAATTTATAATAAGTGAAACGTAATAAAATCATAACTCAATATTTTCTTTCCATTATTATTATTTTAATTCCACTTGTGGTTTCATTTTTTCACTATAATATTGTAATTTATTTCAATAATCATTAATATAAATATTCATTGTGGATTTAAATGTGATTTCCTTTTATTTTTGACAATATATTCTCATATATTTACAGTTATTTCCCATTCTATAGGATTTATGTAAAGATTATCAAGAGATAATTATAAAATATTCCACTCATTATATTCTAATTCATTAAATTGTATAAAAGTTGTAATATAATATTAATTTTATTCACAGCATAAACATCAATAATTTCATCACCATGTTTCAAAAAATTTTGCAACATAATGAGATGGTTAATGAATCCATTAATGTTATTATTTAATAACAAATTATAATTATCAAATATATTATAAAAATCATAAAATATTTCATCTTTCACTTTTTTCAAACTTTGACTATATTGTAACCTTTATCCCAAATTTCATCCACTATAAAAAAATCATTTCCTTTATTTATAATTTATTTGAAAATTAAATGAATAAGGTATTCTGTTCCTATAAATTGATAATGAATAATTCACCATCAACATTGTTGATAAAAATATGTATAACATCATTGAATTTTATTCCACACATGGAAACAAAATGGCCATTGATTATGAGAGAATATAGGTGAGATCTCATTTGGTTCCTCCAAATTTTACAGTTCAATCCAAAAAATAATGTAACTCCTATTTCATTTAGGGAGTTATCTATTTTTGAAATTCATGATTGGATGATTTTAAATAACTGAATCTTGCGTCTATAATACTAATTACTAAATAAATAATCCAAAACATGGCCTAAAATGGGAATATTATGGTTGAATAGCTTCTCATGTATTTGAATATACCATGTTCATAAATTATAATTTTATAGTAACATATCATTCATTTATATGAAAACATCCATGTTACAAAAATAGGTATAGAAAAAAAAAGATTTTAATTTGATCACTGCTAAGGTATAGTCCAATGATCATAATCCAATGATTCATTTACGTACCTAAATGTTATTTATTTTTATAATGTTTAATATGGACACACTATCAAACCATGGGGAACTCCCTCAAATTATCACTCCATAAATTTATTTGATACATGTTATAATGGATAAAAAGTCAATGGTTTCTTGTAATGAAATCAGAATGAAATATAATACTATGACTATAGGGTATTTTTCTCACACTTCAACTTCAGTTGACATGAAAAGTTCTTTAATGAATTCCCCTTAACTATAATTTCTTTATTAGATGTAATAATTTTCCTTCCCTAAAATGTTTAAAAGAAAATAATGATTTATTAATTCATTGTAGATTTACTATTTATATGTTAATTAAATTTCATTACTCTAGAAATAATCTATATTTTTATGAAATATAATTTTATCTATATGATTTTCTAATTTTTTATATTAATAAATAATTCCATCTTCTCATTCAGTCATTTATAATGTCAATATTTTCAATATAAGAAAAATATATTCAAACTAATACATTCATTCATCATAAAATGACGAGTTAATTATATTTAAAAACAACCAATATTTTCTCAATGTATATCTCCCCATATATCAGCATAGACTATTTTACTTAATTTATTATCATATTTACATCATATGAAACAACACCTCAATATTTAACAGTAATGTTTTTTGAATTAACTATTTTACCATATATAAGCATCATTTTAATAATGCTTGTCTGGTTGATTATTCAATTTAATCTTACAAAGAATTAAAACACTCCAAATTAAGCATATGAAAAAGTAAATTTAATCTTATAAAACCTTAAGACATTCCATATGGATCTTATATTAACTTTAATTTCATGAAAATTATAATTCAGAATTTCTAGATTAATCTTACATCAAAAATTATTTAATCATCTAAGACCATTATAATTCCTTGATTAATATAAAATACAATTTTTTTTAATTGTACATAGATTATAGAATTTGTGATTTAATGTCACATGGATTCAAAAATCCCAATATTATCTTATGTAGCTTCTATAATACCTTTGTAATCTCATGATGTAAGTGGTAATTTGGGATTTAATATTACAAAATCTTATATATATAATTTTTTATTTATACAAACCCTTAAAAAACTCATGTTACTCTTACTTTTCTTCACCATTATGTATTTAATAATTCATATTTTTGAAAAATTACATTTTATATTCCATATATCTGCACTTTTTATGAATTCATAATGAAATATATGTTTCAGATGATTTATTCTCATGAAATCATTTAATGAAATGTTATTCATGTATAAAAATAATATCTTTGAATTGTTATGATATATCACCATACAATTCTACATTTCTCTAATATTCAATAGGAGGTTCTGATTGCTTTTTTATTTTTCTACATGATCAATTTTCATATTTCTATAATCTTATATAGCATGAATCTATCTAATTAAAATACCCATATTTTATTTTCAACAATAAAAATCACAATCAAAAAATATGAAACCAATGTTTCTATAATCACCCCATTTGACCCTACAATGAAAACCAATGAAATCCATGGTTCTAATAGTATGAAATTGTGTAGTCCACTTTACAAATAATAAAACATTAATATAAAAATACACATACCATTATTTTGGTCATTGGTTAATATTGTTAAAATAATACATGAAAACAAAATAAGTATAATCCATACTATATGTTGTAACATATATAATTCATCTCCAAAACTAAGAAAAAATATACCTAAAAGGTTCAAGTACATGTTTCCTATCCCCTAGGCTTGATAAAAATAACTTATTTCAATTTTATATGTCATATCATATTACCCTATGCATGAGTAATAATCCATACATATTAAAATTGAAATTTTAGATAATATGTAGTAGAAAATGTCATAATAAAACACAAAATCCTGCCATATAGAAAGATACCATCACATATGATGTTAAATGTATCCACAAATTCATTACTCAAATATCATACAACCTTATCATCAAGAAGTTATCCCCTTTTAATTATTTTTCATATAAATTTTTTTATAATTTACCTCATTCTTTACACCTACTCTAATCACTGAATTCAATTATATCCTATATCTAAAAAGTAAATATAGTACCAAATTTACTCTAAAATTCTAATTACAAGTAAAATTGCACAACCATGAAAAAAATAGAATTCACATAGTTTATTATATAATTATAAATTTTCTTTATCCCCAAAATAGTGCCTTATAAATAAATAACCATAATATTATCAACATGTACTTTAGGACAACAAGGGGAGGGAGAGGGTGAATTAATGTGGATTATATTTAATAAATTTAGTCAAATTTCCTTCTTTATTACATTTTTCACCTATTTAGTGAGTGGATATTATGATTTCTCTCAACTCACCTTTAGTTTTTAATAATGGTTTTATGAACTAAATCAAAACCCAAATACATGGATTTTTAAATGGGTTCACCTTAAATGAGGATGACTATATCCTCAATGTTCTAGGATTTTTATTGCATACACATATATCCCCCTTTTTTTACAAACAATGGATTTGTTCAAGGGTAAATTCTTGGACCCATACTCACTGAACTAAAATGTTATAATGTAGGAACCAAGTTGATGCTATTCAAATAAATGATTTATCTTGCATCACCCCTAAGTATGATCATTATTAGTAAATTATCATGTCTCTTTTGGAGTTGAAATATATGGAATCATTAATCATAATGTATTATTTCATGTGGCATCATATTATCTTTCTAAAACCATAACATATAGTGATATTGTACGATATGAACTTATATCATCATCTTCAGTCTGAATGATTATAAAAAATTAGTCCATTAGACACACACACACTCTCTCTCTCGCTATATCTCTCTATGTTTTTCCATTTCTTTAATGTATATGGATGATAATCTTCTAAAAATAATTGTAAGTACTCCTATATGATAAATATAATATTTAATAAGGATAAAAGTGTAGGGCTCATCTCATTATTCTTCAAATAATATAATATTCATGATCGTAATCACTTTAGATCACCTCAAATCACTTCTTATTCTTCTCAAAATATATTTCTAAAACTGGACGATTATTTTATCGATAATATTTTGAACTTTTAATCTCCCATATTTTTAAATATTTAAATAAAACTAGACTAATCACATAATATATTTTATTCCATATAAAGACTCAGTCTATTATCTCCATGATATCCCTAAATTATCAAGGAATATTTCCCTTAAAATATCACGATGAACCCTATATCACATTAAATCCCACATCTGCAAGAAAACATGATATGAAACTGATGTTAAATTAAGGATTCCCTCAAACTATGGATTTATTAGATATTAGTATTGTATAATCTTGGCTACTCTTGTTAGTGTGTGACATGATGTCATGACCCCCTCCCTGCATATGTACCCCCACCAGGGCCAATAATGAAGAATGTGTGATAATGAACTATGAATCCCGCCATAGAAAGGCTGATGGATAGTGAAAAACAGAGAGGTTATATCAAACACACACAAATATGATGCATTAACCAATATAGATTTTTAGAATACAAGATGACAATTATGACCACCAACTAACACAATGTATATGCCAAAATGAAGGACAATACATGTATCGTTGTACAGATACTAAAAGGTAAAATACACGTATCAAATGTAAGACTAAGAAGTGAATAAAAATCCCAAAACTCCTAATAGAATCTAAAAAACTCTTCTAATATATTATTTTCTTTCCCAATATCCAAATTATTCTTGCTAACATGAAAATATATATATACTGTGAGAATAACATGTATACTTAGAAGGACCCTCCTAGAAACATCTCAGAATAAATTTAAACGAAGCATACTAACTCCCAATGAGTAAATAATTGAAACTAATGGATCACCTAAATAATTCATACTAGTTTCCTGATCCCCTCCATGGATCACTCCATAGATAACACATAGATTTAAGTCATTCTATATAAAAACAATATGTACTAATGACGGAACATCACTTCAACTTCTGAAATTTTTTCACTATCACAACCCAATACTACATATCATGTTCTCATCTAATTGATTAGTATGTGATCATTGATGTGAATCATGCCTCTAACTCTCCTATATTGGTCCCTCATATGACCGAACATCATTTATTGGAATTAGTTGACATATCCATCTCATCATCCTCATCATCCCATTAGTAACCATGTTAATATAGGGAATCCAATATAGAATTCATAAATTCATTATACCACAAGATATCACAAACCATCCACATAAACCCATGAGAAACCAAATCCACCATCACTGAATATAACTATGTAACACAACGAAAACAATTACAGCTTGTATATAAATTTATAGTAAACCAATAGTCATCATATCTCATGTTGGAGTGCACACAATACTATATGCCCTTAGTTTTTTGGGATATATCAACTCATATATATCTAAAGTGAGAGTGTTTGATATGGTAATATAAGAAATATGTTCCCTTTCTATCATAGATGTAGGAAAAAACACCCCCCAACATTTTGGATTCTATTTCCCTTATGACATTTTTATTTTTCATATAAAAATATGAAAATTATAAATAATAATATTTATAAACCATACTAAGGTAAACTAACTAGCCTTAGACTCATACCCCACTACGATCATACAATAATCTCGACGGTAACTTCTAAGGACTATAAATTAAGAAAAAACACAAGAATCAACATATTTTTAATTAATTAATTATTATTTATTTACTATTTTTTATATATTAACATTTTAATATTCATAAATGATATGCTAATGGAAATTTTAAATCCAATGTATATATTCTCATGTATGTTATAATTATTAATTCATATTTAAATATTTTGGTATATCCAATGAGAATCATTGAACCACATTAACAATTAGATTATTTATACCCATTCCTTTTAGAGTATAATACTAAACTATAGGATGGTTTTCGTTAATTAAAATTAGAAACTATTTCAATGATACTTCGATCAGAAACACCCCATCCCATGTATTATTTATTTTTTCCATTTTTAATTATTACGTTATCAAGGAACTCTATGACACTACTTAAGTTACCACATCATAATTAATTGTGACTTAAAAATATTCAAATTGACTGAGGTAGTGGTAATGACAAATATCATCATAACAATAGTACAGGGAAGAAATAATGATTGAAAAAGAATTAATCAGAAAGCCCCACTTTGAACTCATCCAAACCACCCTAGAATACTTTACCATTTTTATTGCAAGATAGTGTCCCATAATCACTGACATCAAACATCACCACATACTTAACTCCTAGGAATTTTTACATTCATGGTTACTAACTATATCAAAATAACCTCCATGTAAACAACCTTTTCCTCCTTTTCAATTTATCATTATGTAAAATAACTACATAATGTTATAAAAAATATAAAATAATTCTAAAACTATTCCTAGAACACACACCCATAAAAATTGTATTTTCTATAAATATGAAATGGATATTAGTATATAAATACAATAAATATCAACCTTCCATAAAATGAATGGGATTGAACAACCCTATTTAATTTATCATTAGAAAATACGTTCTTTAATTAACATAATAAATTATATAGATTATTATACATTTCTAGTTAGTCAATAATGGATTGAGGTGTAGCACGTACAAACTTATGTTCATAGTAGATCCATCTTCCCATGGTTGTATGTGTTCGTACTATGATGTATTGAGCTATAAGTTATTTAAAAAAGATGTAGAGTAATCTTTGTATAAAATTAGTCAAAGATGGTATATTGATGAGAATAAAATACTTATGTTTATTAATGCCAACATGAAATGTTGGAATCTATGTGAGACTGGGGTATCTAGAGATCAGGATGAACTCATATAATAGATAATTTCTATATTAAAGGAATGATTATAGATAGGTGGAATTCGGATATGAGAGTACAAAAAGATATAGTGAATAAATTTCCAAATGATCATGATTTCTCACACACAATACTAAAAATAGATTATAATAAACTAATATAAAAAAAATGAGTTACCATATATACTATTTATAAAATTATGTAGATATGAATAAAAATCAGAACAATGTTATCAAGATAGTAATTATTTTTATAGTAGTGATTCAAGTGCCATAGGTGATGTCCTCAATTAATGTAAGGGGTTTTTATCTCAAATTTAAATTCTTGAGACATAAGATTTAGGATGGACTATGAAATCTATGATATGGTTGAGTAATACCTAATAAACATACATCATCATATTCATGTAATTAATTTTCTTTTAGGATCTATATCTTGTTTTACCATTAAATGGACATCAATTAAAAAGATTCTAATGTTGTAATGGTTTTTTTTAACTCAACCCCATTCATGGAGTTATAGTTCCTCTTCTGGAACCACATTCATCCATTATTAGATTCATCCATCCTCTGATTTTTTTCATAAAAATTTAACTTTTACTATAAAAAGAATAACACTTTTTATTCCAATATTTATCTTCAACAAAAATCTTACCAATAAAAGTATATCCTTATTTAATATATTTCCCATCCAATTTATTTATTTTCCCCTCTATGTTCACATCCTTAATTCCCACAAATGTTTTTATTTATATTTTGAAATTAAATTATTTATTATCTCATATGGTTTTATATTTTCTATTTTTCAAATTGATGTTTTATTACTCTTTTTTTTTCAACATGGATTTCAATAAAACAATTTATAAATATTTTTCATTTCATTCAAAATGAAATATTTTATCATCCAATTCAAATTTATTTTGATAACAATTATGTCATTTAAAGGATATATTTTTCTTTATTTTGTTTAAAATTATGTTTTTTCAATAATATTAGTTCACCTTTTGAACTCTATGAATTTTTAATTTCTATACTATTAAATTTGTATTTTAAAAGTAATATTTTCAAAAAAATATTTAATTCACATTTTTGTATCCTTTAAATAATTTTAAGGATTTATTATTGATAATTTTCTTTTAAATGGAATGTAAAATCAAATTTTACATCAATGATTAATGTAATTTAATTTTTTTAATATATTTTCTAATATTTTATCTTTATAATGAAATTATTAATTTTCATGGAAATTAATAATCATAAACAACAATTTATATGTTCTTAGGAAATAATATTTTGGTGTGATAAATTTTTGGGTATTAACTATTTTCAATCTTGGGGAACATTATAGTAAAACATTTAAAAATGATGGGAGATCGATTTTTTCCATAGGTTCATTTTGGTTTTCATAGTGATTATTTTTTAGTGGTGTACATATATTTTTATTATTATGGGTGGCAGCTATATCATATTCAAATATATTGTTTAATGATTTATAGATTGTTATAATTTTGGGAATCAATTGGTGATACTCACTATAATTTATGAATAATAAAGTTATACCCTCGCCACTATGTTATGAGAATTAGGTAGTAATGCATACTATACTATATTTATAGAAATCAAGTTGTGACTAATTCTATACTATGGGAATTGGGTAGTGATTCCGGGTGCACCATGTTTTGGAAAACATGTTATGACTCTCTCTCTATTATTTTTTTATTTTTTATTTTGATGACAGTGATATAGTTTATTATTATGATCAATTTAAATGATATGCCATATTTTATACCAATGGTTATTCTCTATATATCATGTTCATTGTCTCATGCTTCCACACCATTATTATATGGTTCATGAAATCTCTTTTTATATTACATGTGTTCTTATCATGGAATATGGATCACTATTATAGTTAAATTTACATTTTAATAAGATAAATATATATGATTATGTTTTATCATATACTTATAATTTAAGACTTGATGAAATACTGATTTTTTTATTATAGATAATTCAAGATCACCCCATTCCTATATATCCATTACCCATGAAATGAATATGAATATAACAAAAAAATATGTCTATAGGGATTTTAATCATGGATTGATTATAAATAAATGTTTAAATGTCTTATAAAAGAAATTTTATATGTTTATAATTTTCTAAGACACTAAGACTTAGGTTCCCTGGTCTATTTGAATATATTTTAATTGAAATATTATGCATATAAAATAATTAAATAATTGTTTTTATTTATCTTGTATATCCTCTAATTTAATCAAGGGTATGGTGATTTCTATTTCCTGTGTTTGAGGGATGAATAATATCGGGTACAATGGTGTTGAGGATGACACATAGATGGTTAAAAATGATGAGAAATTATTGATTATTTCATAATGATTGAATAAATATATATTTACTTAATATTTTTATAATTATTACCATCTATATGAAATTATTTTTATTTATGGAATAAATGATTCATTGTATGTGTAAGATTTATTGGAGACACAAATTACCTAGGAATATGTTATGATAGGTGTATAAAAATTGAACCCATGTTATAGACTATTTTTTATGGAATTAAAGATTGAGGATTTATAAGGTAATGAGAAACCATAAAATTTTTAGAATTTATGTTATAATAATAATGGAATAGAATATTGAAAATAAAATTTCTAATTTTGAAGCATGTTGTCTTATAATAGAGTGGTTTAGTTTAACTAAAATTAAAAATAGCCTAATATATTAAAATTAAATTACTTTTAATGATGGTTATATATGTTGATCATTATTCTTATGTACATTTTGATATCTGGATCATAGAGGTGGATGAATGAACTATTTTTGAATTAATGGAAAGTGATTGTAAGGATAAGAAGTTACCAAATTTAGTATTGTTAGTTATATATAATATTATTTATTTAATTTTCATGACCATTTTAGAAAATAGGTAATCTAAAACCAAAAAGTTTTTTGAGTTTTCCCCCAACATACATCATGGAATGAGAATAGATAGCTAGATTTTATCTCTCCCCACCACTCTTCCTTCATCTATGTTATATTATCTGGTCATACCAAGGCTATAATGGATCAAGGTTTAGTGTATGGACTCATTTTTGTTGTTATTTATCTTTGATCACTATATATTTATGTGTGTGCAATAATGGATCAAGGTTTTAAAAATAATTACATTTTTAGGGTGTTTTTGACTTCCCATGAGTGTGAGTGAATGGTTTGTAATGGATTTAGTTATATTTCATGATTTAAGGGTTATATTTGATTCCAATATTTTACATGGTTATAGATGAGATGATGATGACAAGGTTGTGTGAGGTTATATGGGCTGGTAAATATATTTTATAAGTATACATGGTGTGGATGATTTATAGATGTAGGGATGAGAGTGGGTAATGAGTCAGATGGGAATAAGAAGAGAAAACTAGTGTGGTAGTGGAATTTAGGTACCTTAATATATATATATATATATATATGACATGGTAATGATATCGTTAAATTTTCTATATACTTAGTGAGAGAACAATATTGAGGATGAGGAAATTGTTTTACATTATAAGGTGACTAGTTGTTTTTTATTTTTTTATTCAATTGGATTTAGAATTATTTATACATATTTTCACTGAGATTTTTTCAGTGCATCTTAATATGTACACTAGAAATATCATACTTTTTATATATAAACTATTTATTTTTTCAGATGAGCATGTTGGCGAATGAGCTATGTATTACTAGATCTTTTTGTTTCTCTATAGTTTCTAGAGTTTATTCTATTTTCATATGATTATTTTGGTATTTATTTGAAGTTTCAAAAATTATATATTAAATCACATTCAGGTATTGGATTTTATTATTTATTTTATCATGGTATTAGTTTTTTTTATTTCATATTTTATCTTATTCCATAAAAATACATAATTATTGAAATACCTCCCATTCATGATTATATACCCTCAGTCACATTCCCTGACCCATTTACTTTTAGTGGAGGGATTCAAGGGTCATATACATATATTAAATTTCATCATAGGAGGTGTGCCTATTTTTGGGTTTCATGATAGGTTTTATTTGTTGTGATTATTTTGGGATATTTTATTGTTTGTTTATATGTATAGGTGAGGAAGCTAATTTTACATGGAAAATTTTTAAAATAATCAATGTAGGTAATATAAAAAAGGGATAATAGTTAGGAATCATGTATTTAGGTTACCCACATATATGATTCAAGTACCATTATTTTTATTAAACATTTTAATCAATGTGATTCGACTCACGAGGTAGAGTTCTAGTAATGTTCCATCCATAATGATTTTTTTACCTCTTTTTAACCTAGGATGAAAATGTGAATATTGGTTTGATTTAATTAATAAATTAAGAACACATATTTAAAATTATGGTGGATGAGTCCTTATAAAATTTTCACCTTATACTAATGGATCTTGGTTGATGTATAGTATCATTCATGTTGAGGATATTCAACATGATTCATCAGTTGTTCACTATAATATAGAGGTTAATGATGATGAATCATGGGGATATAAACCCATAGATTATTAATATCGATTTTTAAGGAAGTATTATGGAAATATTTTAAATAATGATGTTGATCCCTGATTATATTTGAAGGTTATTTTATTCAGTTTGATTCATTATTGGATGTTAAACTTAGTTTATTTTACGTTGAAGATGTTGTGTAATACAACATGGAGATATTTGTTTTTCAACTATAGGGTTTATGGGGAATTGAATATTTTATTGGAGAAGTTCCAAAAAAAATTATGGGAGAAGATTCAATCATTGACCATGAATGAAACTTTTCAATAATATATTATTACACATTTTCATGGGAGTTATATAGTGTGAATGTTCAATATCAAGTATAAAAACATAATTGTTATGAACTTTAGACCTTATTCTAATTGAAGAGGATAATGAAAGGAAATTTAAGGAGGATTTTTCATCTTAATATCCAACATCGGTTCACCTATTTAATGTTGAAGGCATATCTATAGGTGTAGGTGAAGGATGTGGCAATTGAGAGGATTTTTATTATGACTATATCATATTTGTATAAGAGTCACCTAGATTCACTATAATGAAAATCTATGTTAATAAGTCTCATGTAACTTGTTCAAAATAATTTTCCCATGGATAATGATGGTTCCAACCATATTCATTTTTTCATATGATTTAGTAGTTCTCAAACCTCTAATAGGGTTTTTAGAATTGTTTCAAAAGAATTTAAAGGATATAGACATCAGAAGAGGGAGTGTTTATACATCCCCAGTATTAAGTAAGGATATGTTTACCCTCATGAGGATAAACCATTTTATAAATATCCTCATTAGTAGAAAGGTCATTTGGGTTCTCTGGTTTGGGATTTATAAAAAGTTGATAGGGTTGGTAGATGATATGCTTGTGAGGAACGATGTCATTAGTGATGATGTGTAGAGTGAAAACTAGGTAGGTGGTTTTCATTAGATCCAAATACACAGTTTAGAAACACCAAATTAGATATGTTCCTTAAATTCTCAAAAATCATGTGATCCAGACATCATGAGTGTAACGACCCAACCCCCAAAGCCTAAAGATGATTCTGTACATTATTACATTAGCATGATTATAGGGAATCAATTCCCAAAGGAAAAACTAGTTTAGTAGTTTTGGAAAATTAGATTATATATATGCTACACATAATACATTGTGACTTTGAAAATTAAATATTATACATAATAAAATTAAATTAGAAGCATCCATGAATTCTCATTCAATGATTTATTCTTAAAATGTTAGAGGAAATAATAATAGTGATATGAAATGCTCTGTAAGGGTACTTAAATCATACGAATAAATGAATAAATAAGAATAATAAACATGGAATCATAAATAACATACAAAACATTACATTTAGATAGCTGGATAATGAAAAATAAATATTTCATTGTAACTGAAACACATACCATTTAATCAATGAAATGAGAATGAACTACATCCATAGATAATTTCAAAAATAAAATCACTTGGAAAAATATTAACATATTATAATGAAGTAAATTAAATATTATTAGCCACTATGTTTCCTATAAACATGGATCATTTATAGTCAACACCTTTCATAATAAGGTTTATAACGTATCAGGTAAAAATTGATCTAATTGTCCAAATGATTCATCTCATTAGACTACTGATGCATCCAAGGGATATCTATAACTGGGAACCACCCATGTAATATATGTAAAAATCAGTCATAAAAAATTGAATAATAGATTAAATTCATGAAAAAATGTGCCTTATCAAATATTTATATTCTGTAAATGACACAGATATATCAATATTTCCGTAGTTAATAAAACATATTTTAAATTATACACCACATCAAAAATGGTATATTTAATAGGAAATAATAATATTCGTCATAAAATAATAATGATATTTAATAGGAATGTAATATCCATTGAAAATTATTACAATAATTTTATTGTTTTAAGAGATAGATGCAATATCAAAAGAGTGTGAGATTGATTAATAACTTTTACCTCTATAATTTTCAAGTAAATATTAGTTGGATGAAATAATTCTTTGTGAAACATCAAATACCAAGGGTAAAGAAATTAAAAATTATAATAAATTTAAATGGGATAGTATATACACCACATAGAAAATAATGTTTTAATAATAAAAATCAAGTCTCAATGGAACGTAAATTGAGATGAAATCCACCCAAACATGGTATATTTTTAATTTATAAGCTCAATGAAAGAAATAAATTCAAATTAAATATTAAATACTAGGAATATATATTTATTCACGTTACTAAATACTATATGGTAATTATAGAAACCAAAAAAAATTAAATATGTGGTGAAAATGGTGTATGCCTCCTGGAAATAATGGTGTGAAAAAGTCTCTTACAATAGTTGTAACATTTGAATCACAAAGACCAAAAGTATTTTTCATAAAATGAAACATTAAAAATAATTAATAGTAAATAATTTAGCAAATAATATATCATAAGGGGTATTTTATACACAATAAAAAAAATAAGTGGTGAATAAGAAATTTATCTCAAGGTGTAAAAATCTAGATGAAATTCCCTTAACTTACACTTCCTTTTGATTGAACATCATTTAGCCTACAATATAATTTTTTTTATTATAATTATCATTTAATATCAGAACAATATTAATATTAGTTAGATTATATATGATCCTCTCATAACATATTATAACCATTTTGTTAACAATATTTCATTATTTACGTCATTTCGGGTGTTAATTGCATTGTTTTTTCTAGTATCTATCAATTTTTTAATTTTCATTCCTGTAAAATACATCATGATTTAATAATACATTTAATATATAAAATTATTTAAACATTATATATATTCATTATATATTTATTTTTTGTAATACATATAGTTTTTATATAGGAAATGAGATACTCCGTTCTTGGAGACTGTAGGCCGTACGAACGCATGAACACTACATCCATTTTATGATAATATAAAAATAAATAAATTTAAATGATATATATATTATAATTCCATTGTAAAATTAAATTAAAATTTATGGAATATTTAAATTAAAACCATACATAATACATTCCATGTAATGCGTGAACAAATAACATCTCTTTGAGGAGGTGATAGTCAACACGTCCATAAATGAAGTTATTGTATTTCCACAAAATAAAAAGCATTAATGTATGTTATATATAATAATTTAATAAGTATTTAAAAAATTTAAATGTCGTATATATCATATATAAAATATAAATCCACCATTATATCATAATTTTAATGGTAGTAATAGAACAATGGGTGACATCAGCTCCTGAGGAGGTAGTCCACCATACACAAGAATGTAAATTGCATATCAAATTTGATGGAAGTGTGTGATGGTGTAGGTGATATTCTTAAAAAAATATCATTACATTTAGGATAATTATTTTATTATATAATATATATATAAATAATAATAATTCAATGGGTTGATAAAGAAATGAAACAAAAGCAATCATTGATGAATGTTATCTCTTAATCAGGTAACTCCTTTTAGTTTATACCAAAATCATTAATTGTTTTAATTTATGCCCAATTGTAGGATTCAATAATTTTTTGGATATGTATATTATTATATTAGGGTTTGGGTGATCAAAATTTCATGAATGGTGTGATGAAGTGATAGATTTGATTTCATTTTTATAGTGGAGGAGGAGTAGCATTCTAGTATATATAAATATGTAAACTTTATTAGGAGGTTTCCCTTACATAATATTATTCCAATAATGAACCATATTTGATATAATATAGTTTATGGTATAAATATATATATAATTTGGATTTTTAATAAGTTTAATGGTCATTTTGGCTGTTATGATTATGGTATAGTCTCTTATTAAACTAGATTTTCTCTTTGTCGATGTAATTAATTTTAATTAAATTCACTAATACATTCACTCTCAAAAGAAGTTGGAATAAATAGAAATAATAAATTATAATTATTTAAACTATTTAATCCATTTTTCCAAATTTTAATCAAATAATGGGCATAAATTAATTTAAAAATAACTTCATAGACTCAATGGGAAGGATAATATTTAAAGTTAAAATGATCAAATGTTAGAATGATTTTCTACAAAAAATCATTTTAAAATCAATACCAATTGCCTAAATTGGATCAATATATGAAAAATTGATATAAAAAAACTTTAAAACCAAATTTTTTATATAATTTAACATTATATATTTTTTATATGTAAAAGTAGTTTTCAATTGAAATTAAATATTTTTCACAGTTCATCAAAAAAATGAAACATCACTAAAAAATATCAAAAATTCACCCTCGCATAATTTTTAACGTATAATTTATAAAATCAATTATTTTATTACAATTAAAATTAATAAATTTTTCAAAATTTATTTTTAAAATAGGTGATTCATTAAAATTCGTCATACATACCTTTAGAAAAATACATTTTTTATATAAAATTAGATTTATTCTCATATTATGTCTATTGAATCTATAGGATGAATGTGAAAATTTTTATTGGATATATATTATATATATTTTATTATTATAATTCAATAATATTAAATAATATAATTTATTAACAAAAAATTCCTTTTGGATAATAAAAATATGTATTCATAAAAACATTTCCTTTACCTTGAATTAGATTTTATGTTCACTTTTAAATAATATATAACCAGTGAATTCATTTAATATTTATTGAAAACAATTACTAGGTTATTGAGATCTATTAATAATTAATAATTTACATGATATGAGGTAATTTCCATTTTAAAAATAATATTTATAATATTTGGTAAAACTCAGTCGTGCATCTAATGCAAGACATTGAAGAAGGTCGTTGTTGTGTGTAATGCATGTTATCCTTAGCATTCTGTGTAAATAAAGATAAAATCTATGTTTCATTTAAAAAAAATCTAGACACAATGATTTTTGTAACATATTCATAAGATTTTGCATTTTATGAATAATAATAAGATTATTTTTAACATTAGTCTAAAAGAAATTTTTTAAAAGTCTTATGGTGTAACATTCTACCAACCATAAATATATTTTGTCCTCCAAATTTAAAATTTATGTTTTCCATCAATGGTTTTTCATATTAAATTACCATCATTGAAATCCTACATAATGAAAATGGTTGATAATATATCCTCTTAATAACAGTGAAATCAGAAGTATAATGGCCATGTGAAATAATATATAACTAGGTTTTGAAGTAGGAGGAAATTAGTGGCCAGTGATGACATAAACTTAGAGGAAAGTCATAAATATTAATAGGGAGTGATAGAGGCAATTTATCACAATTAAATGAATGATCAATGGAATTTTTATAGCCTCAAAAGAATAAATATTTAATTATTTAGAAATCCATCAGTTAAAACAAAAAATTAATGTATTAGGATAACATTTTTTAAATAATTTTCCTAATGGTGAGAAATTATATTACTGCCTAAGTATAAATGAAAATATAATTATTTGATGTATTTCAATAAACACAATTTAATCAATTCGTTTTTATTTGATCACTTATTCCAAAAAATGAATATCAAAAAATGGACATTTATTCCTGATGTACTCAAATTTTGTTTCAACGAATCGTACAATCGATAAAAGAGTGATTTTTTTGTTTGTCTCTAAATATTTTACACAATATATATTATTAATCCCTTAATATCTAAACCTCCAAATTATTAATATTTTTTATAATTAATATTGATTCTTCGTGATCATGTGTATGTGATTAGTTAACCAATGTATGGGGAAAACCCATGTACCTAGGGTGGGATTTCTGTTATTGATGCATGTTATTAATATAGATTTTATTTCACATAGAGTGATGCACTTGCTTTGTTTTATGATTATTATTCTTGAAATATAATGGAATTTTAATCATGCATTTGAATTTCAAGAGAGTTGAGTATGAATTTATCATTCTAGGAACGTAGGGATTATTGTGACATGGTTCATTATTAGGCATGCATGGATAATCATATTTTGGGTAAGTTGATGAAATTGAAATCTCTTTCACTGATTGTGAAATGGAATAGAAAATGGTTCCTTATATAAATATGAAAATTGTAAATTGATGAAATAAATGATGAATGTGGGCATCTAATGATAAAATTTTGTATTGATAATGATTTTAAACATTATTATCCATGATGTAGTTGAACTATAGTCATTGGTAGTGATAGTGCCTCAGTTTTGACCTTATAGCGATGTTGGGGGGAATGACTTGTAATGACTTAATGTGAATCCCTCTTATGTGAATGTGTTAAATTATTGTTATTGTTCTTGATAGGTGTGTTTGGAATTATAAATATCTTCCTCTATGACGATGATTACTGATTGAATAACGGGAGGATATGGATAGAAATCAGCTGCTAGAAGTGAAACCTGAGGCACCGACAATACAATGTTATATAGTTGCAGAGTTGTTTTGGGAGAACATTATAGTCTTCATGAATCATATATAGAGATACCTAGGGAAGGTTATGAAGAGATTATCTAGCCTAACATAGGTGTTTCTATTTCACCACCCTCTTACTATCTCCAAGGAGGGTGAACATGAGGTTTCTAAGTTATGGATTGAGTGCATCAAGAATATGATAGACAATTTAGAAGCCCGTAATGAGTGGATGGTCAAGTTAGCAGCTCAAATGATATGAACATCATTGAAGCACTAGTGGTATGTTCCTTCTCCAGCTAGAAAATCACATACTATGGCATGGATAGATTTTTTAGAGATGTTCCTAGAGAACATTTATCCAGATACATGACGATATTGTAGGGAAGATGAGTTCATCCAATTGACTTAGGGAATTATGTATGTGAGGTACTGTTGTGGTCTGTTTACTAACTTGTAGTGATTTTAAAAAGAACTATATGGGAATGAGAAAACTATTAAAAGAATTTAAATGATGGAAATAAATGAGAGAATGATATAAAATTTAAAATCATTCGGCTAAAAAAGATTCCAGAAGTAGTGGATCAAGATCTCATATCTGAGTGGATCCAGAAGGAAGCATCCATTTAAGGGAATTGGGTTTTATCTGGATGATCAAAAGGTATGTCTTTTTTTGATTGGATGAATCATTATGATAATGATGAGAAGAGTTTTGGAATGAAGAATAATCATGGGTAAGGATCAGTCACACAAGATAATACATGAATTATTTTTCACCTGAATTATAGATTAGGACATATTCATAGGCATTATCCATGACCACTAGTTGTGTGTCAATCTTGAAATAGTATGGTTCATCAACAGTGGTTCTGCTGGAACCCATGGAAAACTAGGATTGATGGGGAACTTAGGAAGAGCCAGTGTACTTGACTGGGATCTTCTACACCATATCAGTCTAGCATCAATATTTATACTAACTGTGGTGTTAAATTTAGTGTAAATGGTGCTTCCCAGAAGGAGAACCATATCAGCAGAGAGGTGAAACTTAGGGGACTCATGGTGTTACACATGGAGGATTAACATGATATTTTCATGTAGTCTAACCTATATATGTTCTCATTGATGTTTGACTGTCAATAGTTAGAGGAAAAATTCTTGTATCTTATATGATTTTTAGTTCCTTTTTTTGATACTTTTGGCTCTCATTCATTTATATCTTCCTAAATTTGAATTGATTGGCCTTGTTAGTAGAGTTGTTTAGGGGGTGATGAGGATAAATAAACCTTTAAGAGTAAATTTGAGATACATATGTTTGTGAAAAATGTTTTCTCTCATGGTAGGGGAGTGTGGTTTCCATTGTGATCATTACATTCTTAATATGACAGGATTAAACAAAATTATTGGTATGGACTTGTTAGTAGTATACCGATCTCACATATAATGCAACCACATGATTGTGACATTTATAGATCTTATGGGTGACAAATATATCCATCGTGGAGAGTGGAATATCATGCATGTCACGAAGTTCCAATTCTTTAGAAACTGGCGGAGCTCACCACCCAAGATTCCAGTATTATACTAAATGATGGGGGTGAAAATAAGGAAGTCCTCACACCCATGGGGGATGATTTCTAGGAAATGTTTCTGGAGGAATTATCAGGACTTGTACCTGAGATGGATGTTTAGTTTATAATTGAGATCACACATGTAGCTGAGTCAGTTTATGTTCCACTATATTTAATAGATCAAGTAGAGACTCAATAAATAAAACTCAATTGGAAGAGTTTATGTATAAGGGGTTTAAATTTCTAAGTACATCATATTGGGTTTCTCCAATATTGTATTATATGAAGGATGACAAGGCTTTGCACTTATATATTGATTACCAAAAGTTGAATTGGATGAAAATGACAAACCAGTATCCTCTTCTATGTATTTATGATCTATTGGAAATTGTAGATTAGATTTATTTATACACGATTGACCTAATATCAGGGTTTCATCAGTCAACAGTTCAAAATTATGATATACTAAGGACTACTTTCGAAATATTTTATAGAATTTATGTGTTTATTTCGATGTCCTTTGGGCTAATGAACACACTGGAAATGTTTATGAATAATGCAAATTGAGTCATCGACCTATAACTGGTCCCCTCTGTGGTTATGTTTGTAGATGAAATTTTGGTGTACTCTAAAAATCATGAAGATCATATCCAATATTGTGAAATTTTCCTTAGTACACTAAGATAGAATTTGATATACCCCAAGATATCAAAGTGTCATATTTTGATTAATCATGTAAAATTCATGGGTTACATCATCTTAGTGGTAGGTGTTTTAGTGGACCCAGATAATTTTTAGGAACTGGTTTCTTTGTTGCATCCCTAGAATATTTGCGATATCTGTAGATTTCTAGGTTTAACAGGATATTACTAGATGTTCATCAAATAATTTTCTTGTCTCAAAGAACTACTTTTGGACTTATCCAAGAAGTTAATAAAGATGTAAATTTCTAGAGAATGTGATAATTCCTTCTAGGAGTTGAATAAGTTATTGAAAATGACACCAATCATGATCTTACCTAAGCTATGTGAGGAGTATATTCTGTTTTTGTGATGATTCAAGGATAGTTCGTGGAGACTTGATGATGTAGAGATATCTATTTGTATAATATGGGTGACAAGAGATGAAGGCACATGAACTAAATTACATTGAACATGTCCTCTAATTTTCTATATTGGTTTATGATTTGAATTATTGGAAACAATATATATTTGGAGAAATGTTTACTACATATATGGATCATAATATCATAATGTATATATTTTAACAATGAGACATGAATCTTTAGTAATAGAGATGGGTTGATTATATTATGTCATTCAACATTGATCTAGAACAAACACATAAATAGGGAACAAATGTTCCTGATCTTTTAAGTTGAAAAACTCATATTTAGGATGTTTAGGGGTCTACTGTTGAGTTCAAAAAACAAATTTTTTTGGATGAGATATATTTTTTGGTTCATGAATTCCAAGAGAATCTGACTCTCATATCAGTTTCAATAGAGACTACACTTTTTAACCACATTATAGACTAGAAGTATAAGGGTCATAAATTTTTGTCCAAGAGGGAAATAATTGAATGTGGGGAGTCAGCTTCCATTTAGACCACATATGAGGATGACGTAAACTATGTCATGAATAAGGTTATTGTTCCTATGAGTATGCAAGATGAGTTGATGCGTGAATTTAAAGCCTCTGTGTGGGCAGTATATTCTGGTTTGAAAAAAATGGACCATGATTTATGTTGACAATATTGATGGTTGGGAATGAAAATGGTGATAAAAGGGTTCATGAAAAATTTCTATACATGTCAATAAGTGAAGGCCCAGAAACAATGACTAGGTGGATTACTACAGTCATTTATTATTTTGGAGTATAAGGGGGATTATATTACTATGGACTTTATGGTGGTCCTCCCAAGGAATAATTTGAGGATTAAATATATTTGGTTTCTTGTGGAATGAATAATGAATGTAACACAACTCATACCAATATGGAATACATTTTTAGTGGATTAGTTTAGAGTAATATATGTATGGGAGATATATTTTATACATGGGGGTGTCGTAGAGTATCTTTTTATACTGTGACATGAATTTAACTTCATGATTTATGTAGAGTTTGCAAAAGTTTCTTGGTATATAGGTAAAACCGGGTATAACATTCAATCCATGGACAAATGGGTTTTTAGAGTGTACAATTTAGGTGCTTGAGGATATTCTATGAGGGTTTGTTCTATACTTTTGTTGGTCTTTGGACAAAGAACCTTAAATTACTGGAGTACACATATAAAATTATTTATGTGGAAACTATTTAGATGGTACCAGATGTGGATATTTAAGGTAGGTCATACAGATCAACTCTATTTACGATGGAGGTAGGGGATTCAGAGATGTTGGGACTGAGTATCATGTAGGAGACATCATAGTAGGTTCAATTTATTCATAATAATATGGAAACAAATCATAGTATATAGAATTCATATGATGATAGATATAGACAACACCAAGATTTTATAGAGGGTGATCATGTGTTCTGTTGATTATCACCAAGATTGGGTCAGCTTAGGTTTTTGTGTCAATTCATGTTGGAAAATAGTATTATTAGATAATTTGAGGTTTTGGAGGGAACCAGGATAATGGCGTATAGATTAGATATTTCATAGAGGTAAAATTCTATGCATGATGGTTTTCAAGTTTCATATATTCAATGATATCATTCCAAACCTTCTCATGGTATTGATGTGGATGATGTTTATCTTGAAACGAATTCATCATTTTAGGAGAATCTTATACGTGTGTTAGATCCTAGAGAAAATGAGTTCTAGGAAATGTCATGTCAATAGTTTTTATTTTATGGAAACATGGACATGTTTAGAATAAAAAGGGTAATGAGAATAATATATGTAGGCCCAGTGGCCTAATATTTTTTCCTCGGGATCTTAAGGATTCTTAGAGTACAACTCGAGGTTGTGATGATATAAGGTGGGGATATTGTATGTTCTAAACCATTCCAATAGATGTATGAAACTCATTTACTCATAATCATTTTTTTACTGAGTATCTCATGGGCGTGGTTTATCTTGGGTGCATTTGAATGAAATTTGGTAGTTTATAGAGGGGTTTTGAGAAGTTAACTATTGCACATGATTTTCCCAAATAGTGTTTCCTTCCCTAAAAATACTATGCAGTGCAAGTCAAATAGGGATTGAATGGTTTGTTCAAAGTTTTAAAAATCATTCCAAATCATAGGATTAATCATCAAAGCCTATAAGATAGGAACATGGTTATGGATCATGGGTTAGAAAACCATGTGCCCCTACCTATGGGAAAGTTGGCATGTGTTTAATTATTCTGAAATTTTATTTTAAAAATCCTGAATCCCTCGGACATCACTCAAAGTAAACAAAACTTAAACCTAACTCATTAATATAATTTTCATAGGCTCCTGGCCATATTATTAATTCAATTCAACACTGTTCTTGATGGATCCATGGACATATTGATATATATGAACCTCTACTGGCATGTGGACTCTTCTCTATTAGGTTTCCCTCTCTACTATATCTCTTTCAAGACAAAAAGTGGAAAATTTTCCTCTTATTGTAATGGTTTTATATCTATGTTTGATGGATATTGATTCCATTGATCTTGGATCTAGTTTTTGATTCTATATCCCTCTCTTCATCATGATCTGAGTTATTCCACTTCCAATGGGGGTTTTCATTGGAAAGTGTTTGACAATTATTTTAAGGTAGATGGTCTAAATTCAATTAGCATAGTATTAAATTATAGTTTTTTGTATGTATTATGGAATTTCAATTGACATAGTTGATAATTTTGTTCTTTAATTGAATAAAGTAAAGGATTAATTAAGTTATGGAATAATGAAATTAATTAATTGTTTTGCAATGTTAATATGAGAGGAGTTTATCTAGGGAGAATTGAATTCGGTAATTGGGATTATTAAACTGTTTCAATTGGATTAATTAATATGTTAATTAATTAACAGAATGTTGTGATTGTGGAATTTATGTGATATTGGGATTTTGTAATTTGTTAATAAATATGATTAGTAATTAATTAGCAATGAGAATTTTGATATGGATGAGATATCCTTAATGGTTTATATGATTTTAATATTCCAAAATTGGTTTAATGGTATATTGATCATACTATTCAATTTAATTAATGTTTTTAAAAATGATTTTTTAATTGTGGAAATGGCGTATAATTATGTGAAATTTTATAAGGGGGTTGATGTTGATTAACCTTGATTCATGTCATATATGTGATATAGTGTTATTGATTGATATATGTGTGTGAGAAAAGGACAATGTCTCTAAATACCCATATGGGTTTATGAGTCTGTGATGGGGTATAAATCTCCAAATATATATATGCGATATAGAGTGTGGGATAGGGGCTAAAGCACCAAATAGACATATGAGGTACAATGTGTGGGACAAGGGATGACGCTCTAAATATACATATATGATAGTGAATATGTGACAGTAACTGAGGTTCTAAATAACCATATCAAATAGAATGTGTGGGATTGGGAATAATGCTCCAAATACCCATGTGATATTAAGGAGTGGGAAATAGAAGAAGGCTCTAAATAGTCAATGGGTTTTATACATGACGTTCTACACCATGAGATCGGAATAAGAGTATGGTTCTAATTGTCCAAGATAAAAATTAATATGAAATGATAAATGATAACCATGCTACTATGATATGTGATATTTTATGGGGATAGTTCATACTCTGGAACGTTCCAAGGAAGGTATTCATGGGTTGGGTGTAATTTTTATTCTTGTAATGTTTTTAGAAAAATTGATGAATAATAAAATTTGATAATTTTCTAATTTATGAATTGAACATTATTCTTTATAAATCTGTATACATAGTTATTTAATATATTTTATTTTAGATATCATTCATGGTGTCTTACTATGTATTACTCAAGCCCTGTATGGGCATTCTAATCAGTACCTGAATATACTTCATGATTGCAGGACATGATAATGGAATGAAACCATTATTATATAGCTGAGTTGCGATGGAGAGTGGAAGAGGGATCCTGACATGGTATCAGGACCAGTTGGGAGTTTTTAGTGTCTTTATTTTGGGTTTTACATTTTACACTTGAATATTATATATTATGAAAAGATATCGTTACTGTTTCTTTTTTCATATTGTATTCCTTTTTTTGGTTCAGCTTATGATATTGGTCTGTTTTAATTATGAAATTCAGTTTGCTTTTTTGGATGGAAATTGTTTAATTATATCCACAGTTGTGCTAATTAATAGAGAATTTATAGTCCCCATATTGTCAATATTAATCCCTGGCATCTATTTAGTAGCCTCTGATATAAGGGGAGGTGCACATGAGGTCATGTAAATGACGGGCTCAAAGAACCAGTGTGTGAAATCTAGTTCGGGGAATTACAAAATAGCTATTGTGGTTCAAACCATAAAAAATTATGGTGATATAATTATAATTAAAATTAATTTATTTTTATATGACTGTAATAACATAATAATTTAATATATATATATTCATTTAAGACCTAATGTGATCAATATATTTTTTCACAAGCAAAAACAAACTAAAACGAGCCACAACAAATTACATAAGAATTGAAATGTGGCAGTTAAATTTGATGTTTAAAATTGATGTTATTTTAATAATAAATACATGATGAAACAAAATAATGCTCATTTATAATACTATTGAATTGATAAAATTAATATTGATAAATAATATATGAGACCATTTTTTTTGAAATAATTTTTTTCCAAAAAATAATAATAATTATCTTAATCTAATGAAATAATAAAAATTATATATAAGGTATATTTTTTATATTTATAACATATTTAAGAAAATATTAGTATTAGTTGATAAAAAAAATTATGATAATAGTTAAAAAAATTGAATAAAAATTATCATAAAAATGGTTTTTCTTATATTTTGGTATTTTAATTAAATGTATCATATAAAATTTTAATTTATTTTACATGAACTAAATTTTGTTCATCATAAACATATTATAATTTTATTAATTTTTTGTAATTTGTAAAAAATAAAAAAATTTAATGTGAATAGATAGATAATATTTTTCTATAAAAACTAAATGATTATAATTATATAACAAAGAACATGAAGTTTGTAATGTAATTAATTTACATAATATTTATATATTAAGTGAAAATATATATTTTAAAATACAATTCATAATTTATTAATATTATGTTTAACATTTTAGTCAAATAAGAGATATTTTCCGATAAAAATTATTTTTCAGTCATCTTTTAAATAAATATTATGTTGTAAAATTTTTTTCTTTCTTTGATTCTAATTCCAATTAATAATGTTTCTGTTTTATAATAAATAATATTATATCATGAATATAATATATTATTTGAATTTACATTTTGAATAATTTTAGGCTTAAAAACACACTTTTTCTGAAAAACAGTTTTTAGGCATTGCATAGGATAATGTTGAAAGTGTGTTTACATACATACATACATATATATATATATAATGTAATGAAATGGATTCATATATGGAATAAATAAGAAAACATTATTTATTTTTTTCTATTTTATTTTCATGCATTAATATATGTTATTTTTTTCAAAATTTATTTCTCCGATAAAACCTTTAAAGGTAAAAGTGAAACTTTTATGAGTAATAGACATAAAAACATTCAAAAAGAATTTTGAAAATGAATGGTTTAGGATTTATATACCATATATCATACACCAATCCAATATTCTCTATTTTTATTTTTTCTTAACATGTGAAACATGTTTTATATTTATATTGTGTAGATATATTTACAAAATTACCATTCTCACCACATATAAAAGGTACTCCTAGAAACCCCATAGAGAAACTCAAAAATATCATTTCTCAATTAAAAATATACCCAATTTATTTATTATATGTTTTTACATTATTTATATTATATTTTGATCACAAAATTTCATCTTCAGCCCTGCAATACCAAGGAGTCATCTAGGGAAATCCTCAATTCCTCAACATGTGTATTATTTTTTCCTAAAAATTTCTTTTCTACATTAGTATAAAAAATATATTTTTCTATTTATTATATAATTATATTTGTTTTTTATTTATATGTAACGTTATAATAACATGGTAATATGTATTAACAACATCTCCCCATTTCCATTATGATAATGAAAAATGACATTTGGGTGTGTGTGGACTACAACATCCACAATGTGAAATATCTAACTTATCATATATCTTCATTGTTATATATTAAACTCTCATAAAATATTATTAAAAACCTTAATATTATCCAAATAAATAAATTGTGTCTTTGAAATAATTATTTTATTCTAAAATAAATAACTTTCATGATCGTAATCGTCCATTAATTATGGTAAGTTCATTTTGGTTCGGTCAAACCACCTACTTGAAATAGTCTATTAAATAATATAATATGTGACTATGAAAACATAATTAAGGATGAAATATGAAATAAATAATTAAATGATTATTTTATTTTTTTTCTAAAAATATTAATAATAATGTCATGCATATTAATTAAGATAAAATTGTTTGATTGTTAATGATCATTGATGCTTGCTTCTCACAAATATCATCTACAATAACCATTACTAAAAAAATAATTTAATTTAATTATTAATTTATAAAATATCTTAAAACATCATATATTACATTATATGACCTAGGAAATCTTTAATTTTTGATATAAATGAATATCCACATAGTTTTTATTAAACTAGTCCAAAATGATCATGATAACTCGCATGAAATATTGAAAATAGATGATAAAAAACAAATATAAATATAGAGAATAACAATAAAGTATTTTTTTTATCATTATATTGATAACAATATGTCAATGAAATAGTTGATTAATATTTTTATATTTTGCAATCTAGGGGATTCAAGAATAGTTGGGGAATTCTTGACATAAGGTAAGGTGATCTTTCTCTAAAATTTAATTTGATGTTGTTTTTTTTATATTTTACACCTTGATAACATTGATATGGCCTAATCACAACCTAAGTGTTATTTTCCACTATATTCAAATAACTTATTGATTTTGAAGAGCGATATTTTGTTCTCAATTTAAATTAATTTTGATTCACAGAATACCAAGGTTATGAGAATATTTATTAACTCAACTCCATTCATTAAGTTTGAAGGACAAGTCTTGAACAATTTTTTTTTATTCAACCATAAATTTTTTTTCTAAGTTCATTCTTTTCATATATTGGTTAAATAAATTTTTTATAAAAATATTCATCCTTGATGAATATATTCCCAATAAAAAATTATATCATTTATGAAGAATAATTCTCATCTCATTCAATGTCAATATCCATTTTTTTCCATATTTTCAATTCCTTACAATTTTCATTATTATATTCAAACCCATTGTATATTTTTTCCCATGTGACCATAATATTTCTCTATATATCTTTCCAGAATTATTTTTTATTACATTTTGTATGATCATTGTTTTGAAAAAAGCGATTTCAAAATATTTTTACATCCTTTCAAAATGAAACATTTTTTTATCATATTCATACTAATTTTGATAATCTTTGTGTCACTTAAAGTATATATTAATGATGTTTATTTTTAAGAAATTATATTTTGTCAAAAAATTAATTATAAATTTTTAATAATTTATTTCATTTTCCAGGATTCTTTATTGGTGAATTTTTTTTTAAATATTTCAAATTATTTTCACTTACCATTTTTAAACCATTATTTACTTTAAAGACATAAATTTTAAAATTTCTTTACAAATTTTTATTACTAAAATGAATTGTTTTAAATTTAAAAAAAAATTAGCTTTTTAAAAATGAAATTTCGAAGAGACTCTAACACCATATTTGAAACCAATGATAAATGAGTCTTTAAAAATTCTACTTCCCAATCATAAACACATCCACTATATATCTAAAGGATTTATTTAATTGGGTATTTTTTACATGAATCACTCCATAAATGTGGAAGCAGTTTTTTCCCATGTAGTGGAATTTTAGATCATTAATCAACTACTTATCCTACTATATTGGTTATAATGATTATTTTTCATTTCTTATTTCATGCTGGCATGATTTTGGGAGAGTTATTACATCATTGTGCGGGTGATCTGCTATTTTCCATAAATTTTTTGGTGATCTTTTAAAAATTCAGGTTCGCGCATGTTTCGGTAGAGAATGTGTTGATGAGGACAATAAGATGATATAATATGTTTTCTATGTTATGTAGTTTTCCTTTTCAAGTTTGTAGTATGATCATGCGGTGGGACTTTCACTCATGTGATGCTACTTTTTTAGGACTTCATGTTTCTGACGAGGTGTTTAGTAAATGTTTTATATATCTAATATTGGAGGTATATAGATTACATCCACCATAGTTTAGGGAACCCCCAATTTTATGATTCATGCATTGATCTATCACATATAAGGGAGTTTTCATCTCAAAATTAGAATTACATAATAATTGTGTTACACTTTCATTGACCTTTATGTTTCTTGTCATTGAAATTTTGATAACAAGAAGTCTTGGATGTGTATTTTGAAATATGAACTTCTGTTTGTTTTTATTGAAATATCAGACTGTATTCCCATAAATCCCATGTTATTGTAAACTATTTACACCTATTATTGGTATTACATCACTTGTTTTTAATGAATGAATTTGGGGAATCAATTGGGTGAAAAATTCATGTAACTAATTTTCTAAAAAATTTATAATAAAATATTTCTATTGGTTGATTGAATAGTGGATATAAATTGTCAAAATTCTTGAGACCATTCATTGTGGGAACATCTAGAAATTATATAAAAACCATTTTGATTTCTATGGGTTCATTATATTGTGATGAATGAAAACCATTTTTACTCATGGGGTTTTATGATATATTTATTGATAGTTATATTATACAATATATGTTCTTTCATTATTTAATGTGGTTTCCTGATTTACGCCTCAAGTTCATTAGTTAAATATTTATATCTCATTAGAAAATTGGGATCATGTTTTCATTCTCTATTTATAATGGGAAATAGTTGAATCAAGTTAAAACTACAAAGGAAAACAAGTGAGTGTATCCTGATCAACTAAGGGAAAGAGGTGAGTGATGTCTATTTTACTTGGGATAAAAGGTTGTGATTCTTGATCCACTATGTTATCATTTATATCCTCATGTTTCAACCATATTTTATTTTATGATTTCTCATATATTACGCTCAATGTTTTATCTATGTATAGTTTTAAATGTTATATTAAAGGATATTTATTATGATCTCATAATGATATACTTATATTTCTCAAATATATGATCATAATTGATTATCCCTTAAGTTTCTCATTCTGATTATCATGGTTTATCCCGTTTGAATGTTTTCTTCCACCAAGATATGAATATTATTATTTTATAAGAGTTTTTTATAAGGGTGTTTACACTTGAGTTGTTAAATAGAAATGTTTATTAGTATTTTAACAATTTTTTTATATTTAATGCATTAATTGATACTGACCCTTTTTTCATATCTTGTGAGACTATCTATGAGATGGAAAACTTATTCATGAAATGTAATGAAATAAATGTTACTATTTATCTTTTATCTTGACAATCAATATTATTTTAGGTAATTGTTATCATTAGATATTTGTTTATATATTTCTGGGATTATATTAGAAACATTTATTAAAAAAAATAAATGATATGTATAAAGGATAAGTCTACATATTTTAAATTTTTGATAAATTATTTAAAAGTATAAATTCTATTTTATTATAGGGAAAAAGATCTATTATGGACACAAAAAGTGGATGCATGATCTAGAAAATATGTACCTAGGAGATGTAAAATAGAATGGAGTGTATCATGTATTTCTAAGTGCATTGAAAGGCAATATAACTACAAACTTCATTTGATACTCTTATAAGATATTTTTTGGTTAATTGCATTCTCATTAGGATATATTTTCATGTATTTTATTTACCAATTATTGTAATTTATTAGGAAAAAAGTATAATTGAAATCAACTTAAGGTATTATAGGATGTATTGAAGGATTTATAGTATAAACCAAGAAGGTGAAATAAAACTATCATATGTTAAAATTCAGTTTTCATTATAGAATTCATATTAGGATTATGCTATCATATTCTTATAATCATTCATTGTGACTCTATTGGATATCATCGTGGTAATTTTTTATTTAATATTTTGGTAGAAAAAGAATCTTGAAAAGGAATCAGTGGATAGTGTGATACTAGAAATTCTTAACATTTATCTATATTTTAATATTTGGAATAAGTGGTTAATGATCATGATATATTCCTATTTTATTGGAAAATATTTATTTCTTCATATTCCTCAAGAAATAATGGAGTGTACTGAAATAAAATATATTATGTCATAATTATATTAAGGTGCCTTTTTAATTTTTATTAGAATATGATAAATAAAATAGTGAGGTATCAATTTATTTATGGTGGTAGAATGAAAAAGGTTTTGATTTTAAATTATATATATGTATTTCAACAAACGAGTTTGTAAAATAACTTTCTACACCTAAAAAACCAAAAAAAATAGAAAATATGAAGTGATATATAATCATTGAAGTGTTTTTTATTTTATTTTAAGTTAAAAATTAATGTAAAACAATATCAAATACATGATTAAATAAAATAATTTTAGTTTAAATATGGATTAATTGATAAAAATAACATGGATAAATATTTAATAGGATCATTTGATTGTAGAAATATATTTTTTATTAAGACATAATATTTATGTGTTATTTCTTAAGAAACAAAAAATATTATAGAGTACATATAGATTTAATATGAATAATATATTAACAATTATTATATTAATAATGTTTAAAATTAAAAAAATAATGGTTAATACATTGAACAAATATATTCTAATAAAATTATAGTTTTTTTATATTTTATAATCTTTTAAGAAGAAAAATTCAGAAAGTTTTGAAATTGATTTTTTTTAAAAATATCCACATCTTATATTAAAATGGAAAATATTTTCTTAGGAATAATTTTTCATATTTTTCTAAAATATTAGTTTTTATGTAAATATTGAAAATATTATTTTTTTCAAAAATATTAAAGTTATAATTGTACAGTAAATATGAATAATATTATGAATATTTTAGAAATTTTATTAATTAATAAAAAAAATCATCAATAAATTCAATCCTAATTTTATAATACAATTTTTACCATTTTTATAAAAAAAGTTATAATTTCAAATAATAACTATTTTTACTTTATTATTTCAGTAAAATATATTTTTTTTAAATGTTTTTATTCTAATTAATAAAAAGAAAAGTAAATGTTATTTTTTTCTAATAAACAAAATTATATCATGAAAATCAATGATATCGATAAATTCACCATGAAAATAAGTTTCATGTTTAAAAATACACTTTTTCTAAAATAAATATTTTTCACTTTACATACATTAATGTTAAAGTAGATTATTTATAAGATTTTAAATTTTATATGATAAAATGGATTTAAAATTTTTAGTCATTAGGTGATTTTTTTTAATTAGTATCCATTCGTTGTATTTAATTAATGAAAGTAAATTTTTAAAAAATTATTTTCAATGTTATAATAATGTTTAAAGATAAAATTATAAGACAAAAGGACATATTTTTTTAAAAATATTATGTGAAAATTAATGGTGGATGTATTTTAGGCTGTATCTTATACAATAATCTAATATGGTCCATTCTAGATTCTTTTTGATAGGTGAATCATGGTATCTCTTTATATTTAGTTGAAATATTTAAAAAATATACATTCTAAATGCTTAGTAAAGGGACCTATAACCACCCCTAGAAGATTATACCAATATTTAGTTTTACTATTGGAGATATACCATATTTAATTAACATATGATCATATTTCAATTTGTATTCTAGTCTATCAAATTTATCATAAGCCCTCCATTTCCCTGGAGTCCTCTAAGGGAATGATCTTGTCCTCAACATGAGTATTAGTTTTTCCATATATTCATTTATTTTATATATTAATTTTCCATATAAAATTTTATAATTTATATATAATGGGATAATATTTTTACATATTATTATTATTATATGGGAATAATTATTAACAATAGTATAAATTTTCCATTTTGAAAAATGAGAATATCTTCTGTGTGCGTACAAACTATATCATCTCTAATGTAACATATCTTGTTTCTGATCTATATTATTAATTAAAATATATTGAAATATGAATAATAACCATAAAAATGTCGGAATATTATCATTTTTCTATAATAATGATTGTATTTCAAAAAAATGTTAATACGCATAATCATCCATTTTTATGCTATGTTCATGATTTGGGTAAGTCTAACATCCTAGTAGAATAATTCTATATAATAATATCATGGAATGATATAAGAATATAATTAATCATGATATATGATATAAATAAGTAAATATTTATTTTATTCATGAATGGAATCATTAATATTATACTCCTCTATTTAAAATCAAGCAATATTTTATCGAAGAACACAAAAACATTTTTTTGCTAATTTTATAATATATAACATGAAGAAAAATATAATTTATTTAAATTATTAAATTATTAAATATAATAAAACAAAAATTAATCTATATTTAAGGATAACTTATTTATGAAATTTTTGATGATAATGATGAACAACCTTAATATTACGAAATGAGTTCAAATTATACCAGATTAATCACACCAGATACATCAAATAGATAATAAGTAACTAATATACATTTATATAATAATAATAAATTATGTTTATAAAAGTTTATATATAATAATAATGTTATGAAATATATCAATATGATGGTTACTTTTATTAAAAAGAAGAATCAAATGATTTAATGAAAATTTGAATTATGGTAAGGGTTTACTGGTTTCATATTTAATATCATGAGAAATATGTATTATAGTGATCCATTAAATCTTTCATTTGGTATTGTTACATTCTAATGGATTCATTTTAACATATTAAGATAATTTTCTGAGTTTTGAGAGCCATATCATGTTCCCCCATTTAATAGATTTCAATACAATGTATGTTATGTTCATAAGGATCTATGAGAACATAGATCTATTCATTGAGATATAATTCATTTCATGAAATTTTTCCATATATGTTTTTAGTCTTTCACTATAATATACTATTCCAAGGATGGTTCTCATCCTCTCAAGGGAAAACGAATCTTTTAATTATATATTCACAATTGATAAATTTCACCTCCATGGAAAGTATATCATTATTGAAAATAATTATCATCCTCTTAAATGATGGTATCCATACCTTGTCTATATTTCATTTCATTCCAATATTTTAATTTATTTCTAGAATTCGAATTATATATTAACACGTTTAAAACTCATTGTTCTTCTATTATCTTTTCAAAATGATGTTTGTTACTCTTATTTATGATCTATGTTTTCAATAAATATTTTTTAAAATATTATTCTATCAATTTATCTTCAATATGACATTTATTTTTATAACCATTATATACATTAAAGGATCTTTTATTTATGATTATTCTTATAAAATGTAAAAGTTTTCCAAAAAAACTAACATCTATAATTTTAAACCTTGATGTATTTTTCAAGGAATATCTATTGATTTTTTTTAAATTAACATTTTTCAAAATATTTTTAAGTTGCATTTATAAAAAATACATTTCATTTAATGGATTCATTTTTTAGATTTATTTCGAAATATTAATTAATAAGATTCCATATTTTCCTTTTAACAAAAGTAACCTTTCAGAATATTACTTTTCAATGTGACATTAACATCATTTTTATTCCATTGATAAATGTTTATCATAAAAAATCATTGATTTCCTAAAATTTCACCTTTATCTCTAATTTATATATTTACATGGGAGATATTTTTTAAGAATCACCCTATAAATTTTTTTACAAAATACTCTTTTTAGGTTATTAAGTTTCAGTTATTGTTATACCTGAGTTGATTTTGGGTTTTATTTATTATCAATAGATTATATATGTTAGAAGTTAAGAAAATGATAAATTTATGGTTTCCAGAAAAAAAAATCATATTGAGTTATTTTTCTCAAACCATTGGAGTGAGTTATTGAATAATATTTATCATATTGGGATTTATGCTAAAAGTTTCAATAAATTATTTTGAGTCGAAGATACAAAAAAATCGTATTCAATTTGGAATGAATGTGTTTATTAGAATAAAAAACTGATCAGATCAAAGTCTTCCAAAAACCAATATAAATATGATGATTCTTCTTTGATTTATAATTCAAAAAAGTAATATGTTGGCTGAGAAACGTTTTATGCAAGCTTTATTAAAGAAATGGGTGAACAAGTGCTGAAAATTATATTGAACATTGTATTGGTGGATAATGAGTTAGTAATCGTATTTATCTTTCAATCATACTAACAGAATTATATTGATAAAGTCATATTGGTGAAACATAATATAGAAATCAGAATGAGAATATTTGTCTTTCAATTGGTGTGGAGCAACGTAATGAAGAAACTATTGATTTAGAGTATTCTTCGTTGTAATGAGGAACATCATAGTGGGTGAATTTGAATCTAACTGAATATTTTTATGAAATTTGGAATCATTGAAAAAGTCAAAGAAAGATATCTAATTCAAGGATATTTAATGATTTTTAAATGAAGTAAAGATGTCAAAGATAAAAATGAAAATCAGGGATAATTAAAATAACTGAAGAAGTCAAAGATATATATGAGATTTAAGGGAATTCAATGATTTGGGAAATTTGGTTATGTGGGTATGGTTTTAAGATCCCCACCTAAAACAATCATGAGGTCCCTATAAAAGAAGATATGAGTAAATTTATAAAAGAGACTCTAAATAATTAATGAAAACAAGCACCATAATTTGTGGAAAATTATCTGAGTACCCAAAAAAACTTTTTATTTCAGGTTAAAGATGATAAAGATCATCATATTGATGTTCAATACGATCATTTGACCAAGATCCATCTGAATAAGTTCCATCCAAACAAGTCCATTATAGTGATGCGATTAGAATGACACCCATCATATCCATGTTCATCAAACTGAGTTCCATCAGAAATATAATTGTTAGATTCCAATTGATTTCATACTAATTTGAACAAGGAACTTAAAAAGGAGAATTATATAAAACTGACCATCAGAAGGAGACTATCATATTTGGGTTATCAGACTGTTATGATTAGAATTACTTTATTGAGGATGATCTTTGAACTTATGTTCTGGAAGATGTTTCAAAACCAACATGTTCCTTAGATAATTTTTTATGTTCTTGGAGGTTTTATATATTTAATGTTTTATTTAGTTTACTTGTCCTGAAAGTGAACACATTTTAAAGAGGATCATTAAATAAAAATAAAATTTAATCTTCTGACTGTGGATACTTACTAGTTGCTTAAAAGGCTTTTTTGTGGAATTAGGATACTCAAAATGATAGTTATTGGGTATAACCAACTATATTTGGAATGTTTATATAGGGATAATAGAATTGTTTTTTCTTGTGAATTTGTATTTTATAAGGATGATAGTAAAAGAATCCATGTGGGTGGAACTATCCAAAATAGAAAGGAGTATATTTTTGCCTAACCTCTTAAATAAGGTGTGATACCTTCCCTTTATATTTGTTCATATGAAAGGTAAGTCTATGATTTATATTTGAGTGCATTATAACTATAACATGTTTCATAGGTTAAGAATTTTTTTCGTATTAAACATTATAATAAATGAAAATGGAACCACGAATTCACCCCACCCTCCCAGTGGTCTTGATCAATCAGTGGAATAATAATTGGTATCAGAGTGAGGTTCCCTCTAAAATATCCACATATGGGATTGGAGAAATTAAATTCAAAAAACTATGAGGTAATTTTAGTTTTCAATGGAAATAACATTCATATTTGGAATTCTTGTACCCCCGGTTTCCGGTATGTAACCCTTACACCATGGTTTTAATGGTTTTACATTTAAGGGTGATGTATGGGAGAGTCGGGAGAACTTTGAATGATGTTTTGAGGAAAAGGGGAAGTCGCACAGATGGCGCACGGTTTGCCTAAACCAAGCGGAAAATCTGTGCGTAGTTGGTCTTGGAGGCAGTAGCTTCCACACGGGTGGAGCATATTTTGTCTAACCGTGTGGCCAAACAGTTTGTGGAGGGTCTTCCGATGTAGTTTTTAATGAACGGTCAACGCATGGTTTGTCTAACTATGCGAGAAAACCGTGTGGCCACTTAAATGAGATCCTATAAAGTTGGATCTCATGCATATTTGCCTCTACGTGTCCTATTTTTCTTCCAAAGCATCCATAACTTGGAATTTTACTTCTCCTATGGTCAGAGAGGGTTCTACCATCGTTACAGAGGTGATTTGAAGGCTTCTCTTGGTGAATCAAAGCTGAATTCTTGAGGTATGTGATTATTCTTCATCATTCTTGTTCGGTTTCTTAGATCTACTTTGATCTACTTGTCCTTTTCTCTCAGTTTTTTAGATCAATGCCTGTTATTGGAAAATATAAGTGTTTGGATACCAAATATGATGAGATTTGGTCTTGGTCTTTCTAGGAGAAGAGAGCTAAGGTGGGTTTTTTGAAAAATAAACCCAGTTTTCTTAGCGTTCTTCATTCATTTTTGTTTTCATCAAAACCCTAAATGTAGGAGGCTTCTCTCTCAACTCCTCTTGTTATAATTGATTGTCTTAGTTTCAAATTGGGTTATTTGAATTGAATTGATTTGGAAAAGCATAGAATAAATCTTCTTTAGTGATGATTTATGGTTTTTGTGAAAGTATGAAATCTTGGTGAATTGTTGTGCAAGTGATTTGGCTTCTTGAATTTAAAATTTTGATTTTAAATTATGAATTCTCTAAATTGTAAATGGTTTGATGAAAAATGGGTTTTCAATAAAAAGGGTGTTTTATTGAAATGGTTTGAGATTGAAATGAATTTAATGGAATTGGTTTTCAAAAAAAGGGATTTTTATTGAAATGGATTGGAATTGAAATGGTTTGGCATTGAAATGGTTTGGAATTTAAATGATTTTGAAGGAAATGGTTTTCAATAAAAAAGTGTTTTTATTGAAAGGGTGTTTTGGAATGATTGATGGGCATATGTAGTGTGTGTTCATGTTACACGTACAAGGCTTGGTTGAAATTTGACCTTGTGATCGGTTCAAAATGTTTAAGGGCACATTGTAACTATATGTACAAGGCTTGGTTGAAATATGACCTTGTTCTCAGTGCCAAAGGTGTAATGGAACATGAAAAACAATTACCTTTTGACGACTTGGTAGATTGATGAGAAACTGCTCATATGTATGGAACTGTCATAACGAAGCATGCATGTTTGGTTAAAGGGGTTGGGAAATGGTTGGGTATACTAAAAAGGGATGTTTGTAAATTGGTTCTAAAGATTGTTTAGTTATTGTTCTGGAAAAATAACTCGCTGGAAAATTGGTTTCTTTTTCATTGTAATGCTTTTGGTTATAAGTGGTTTGGGAAACTTGTTTACAATTAGTTATAAACTACTTTTGAGAAAATGTTTTATATAAATAGTTTTTATATAAATGTTGCTAACTCTTCTATCCTTGTGGAGTGAGTAGAGAAGTCATTGGGGAAACCTACTGAGTTTTATACTCATCCCTGTTTTGGCACTTTTGTGCTTTTGCATATGCTATTTTCTGGGACAGGGGAAAAGGTAACACTTCCCATGTTTTAAGTACTACCTCGTGATGATTGGGACTGTTTGGTGATTGTAGAGCTCGAATCTTATGGAGCTTGGAGTTTTAGTGTCTCTTGAGAGTCCTGAGTTTTTCATCTGTTGTGTACTTTAATGTTTGGTTTGTTCTTCATATGTTGTGTACTTGATATGGTTTGACATAGATGAAGTTGTTTTGTTATCATTCATTTGTTTATGAATCTTAATGATTGTTTGTTGGTTGGTCTATTGGTTTATTTCTTAAAGGGTAAATCGTCCCTCACTTGTATTTGAAACCCTTCAGCATTTATTTCCAACCTTTGGCATCATGGGGATATTTTTTAAGGCCAAGTAATTAATGGTTGTACTCTCAATCCAATGAGAATTAGCGGGTCATTACAAATGGTATCGGCAAGTTCGGTCCCTGCCTAACAAGTAGTCATCAATGTTCCTATTCTTGGAGTTGAAATTCCTTCTTTTCTATTCCTTGGGTCGAAATCGTAGACATGAGTAGGATTGTCGGAACTTGAAATGTATATTATAAAAGGGTGTAGCTAACCCGTTTATGATGAACTTAATGTTACCTGGGTGTTGGGTACATAAGTGTTTTGGATACAATTTTAGAATGTTGTAAATCTCATTATCATGGGCTTAGCCAATGAGATGAACATGGAATGCATTGAAGATGAATGAGTTCCCACTACGATTGCATATCTCATTGTGAGGAATGACTTATGATTTTTTGGAAGGTGAGAATTTTTGAAAAGAAAAAAATGCAGAAATTGTTCTAAGTGAAAGATTTTGAAAAACATGATATTTGGTGTATTTTGAAAATTGGTTGATTTACAAAAAACATGTGGAATGTTTTCAAAAATATTTGAAAATGGAAAAAAGATTTTTTTGGAAAACAATGTTGTGGTAGTTGATGTGACCGAATTTGAAATGCTAAGCCATCAGTTTCTATAGAGTGAGATTGACGGAGGATGTTGTTGGTTTAGAAATTGGCACCCAGTAAGCGTCTTCGAAACCAACCCGAAGAAGCTGTGGAGAATGTGGTTGCACCTGAACAACGGGTGAATCAAGAGCTGGTTCAGAGTATTGTCCAGGATTTTCATGCTGTGGATATGGAGAACCGGAGGAATGAATAAAAGAATGTGGATCATACCGTCCAGTTCATGAAAAAGAATCCACCTAACATTCAGGGTGATGCTGAACCCGAGAAGGCGAAGGTGTGGCTAAGTAGGATGAATCGTATCTTCAATTTCATCACCACACCATCAGAGCTCAAGGTCAAGTTGGTGATGTATATGCTTGACGATCTTGAACGTCAATGGTGGGATTTAGCGATGCAGGCTAAATTGGATGAAGTCCTTACATGGGAGGATTTTAAAGTATTATTCAACAAACAATTCTATCCTCACACCTTCAAAATCTTGAAAACAACGTACTTTTTCATCTTGAAGCAGGAGAGCCTCTCTGTTACAGAGTATGCGGCTAAGTTCATGAATTTAGCCCATTTTTCACCCAAGGTCGTAGAAAGTGCGTCCATGAAGGCACACATATTCGAATCAGGTCTATGGTAGGAGATTCGATCGAAGATTGCGGTGCTCTATATTATGTAATATACATAAATGGTGAATATAGTGACTATTTATAAGCATGATATCTCGGGATCTATAGGAGGAGTAATGATGATACCTACAGGAAACGGTGAGAACTCTACCGCTGGGATCAAGAGGAAAAGGGAGGCCTATTTCCACAGTGCTACTGGAAATTAGAACTAGACAACAAGATCAGTGAACCTTCCTCCATAACCTTAGAGAAAAGCAGGTTGTTTTCATTGTGGTTTGCAAGACAACATAAAGTGGGACTGTCTATCACAACCTCGAGCATGTCACAATTGAAATCAAATGGGGCATCTATAGCGCTATTGTAGGAATGCTCCAAGGTCGGGTGGACATGACACTTCCCAGGCATCGCAATCATCGTATGCTTCGACAGGACAAGGACAGTAGAGTCAGTCTCATCAGCATAACAAATCTATCCATGTTGATTCTCGAAATACCATGACTTCTCAACTTGGGAAACCTCTGCAAGGAAACAAGGAGAACGGTATAGTGAAGAAGCAATTGTATGGATCTGATCAGATGATTATCGATGATCAAGCAGGACCATCTATAGTAAGAGGTATGATTATTTTGAATTCTACTGGTGCATCACATTCCTTTATTACTTCTCGTATTGTTGACTTTCTATGTTTAAAATTGGAAATGATGCCTTCTATTTTGAAACTAAAAACTCTTCTTGGTGAAAGATAATGTCAAGCCTTTGTGTGTAAACCATGTGATATAACTGTTAATGGATATGAGTTAAAATTTGACTTCTCAATGTTGGAGATGGATTTCTATGATGTAATCATGGCTATAGATTGGATGACAACGTTCAAAGCTCGAATCAACTATTATACGAGAACAGTTAGTTTCATGACTAAGGATGGAATCAAGCATCTCTTTAGAGGAGAGAGGATTGTAAAGAACATTGCAAAGATCTTGTTGGAACCAATGGTCATAATGATATCTTACCAATCGGAATCTTTGACTTTGTTATCAATGGAAGAGATCGAGGAACATAGTTTTCCAGTTGTTGTGGATCAATTTTCTGATGTCTTTCGCAATAACTTCTCAGGGTTGCCACCTCTAAGGTAAGTGGAGTTTACGATTGATCTCCTTCCAGGGACCAGTCCTATTTCCCTTCCATCTTATTGGATGGAACCATAAGAGTTACAGAAATTGAAAGTTCAGTTAGAGGAACTAGAGAGTAAGGGATTAATTTGACCAAGTACATCTCTGTGGGAAGCACCGGGTTTGTTTGTGAATAAAGCAGATGGAACTCTTCGGCTGTGTGTTTATTATCATAAGATTAACCAAGATACAATAAATAATAGATATCCACTTCCATGCATTGATGATCTGTTCGATCAATTAAGAGGAGCTCAGTGTTTCTCCAAGATTGACATGCGCTCAGGATATCACCAATTGCACGTTCGGAAGTAGGATATTCCAGAGACAGCTTTCAGAAGTAGATATGGCCATTATGAATATGTAGTCATGCCTTTTGGTCTAATAAATGCACCAACAGTATTAATGGCAATGATGAATCGAATATTTCAACAATATCTGGATTCTTTTGTTGTGGTCTTTGTGGAAAACATTTTGGTCTATTCAAAGACAAGGGCTGATCATGAGGTGCACTTGGAAACATTGTTACAAATCTTGAGATATCATTGTTTGTATGCCAAATTTTCAAAGTGTGATTTTTGGATACAGGAAGTTTGTTTCCTTGGACATGTCATTTCTATGAAAGGTGTTTCTGTTGACCTTTAAAATATAGAAGCCATTTTCTCTTGGCAACTACTGAAGAATTTGTTCGAGATATGAATTTTTCTTAGTGTAGCAAGTTACTACCGATGAGTTGTTCATGATTTCTCATGATTAGATTCACCAATGACATCTCTGACAAAGAAGAATGATCCATTCCTCAGGAAAAAAGAATATCAGAAGTCTTTCTGGGAATTGAAAGTTCGGCTTACATCACACCTATCTTGATTTTACCAGAATCAGGATAGGGGTTTGTGGTGTATTTTGAGGCTTCAAGATCTGGGTTGGGTTGTGTTCTCATGCAAAGAGATCACGTGGTTTCTTTTCATTCAAGGTAGTTGAGGGTTCATGAGAAGAATTACCCAACACATGATTTGGAGTTAGCTGCAGTCATCCATGCTTTGAAAACATGGATACATTATCTTTTTGGTGAGAAATTTACTGTGTTTATGGATCACAAAAGCTTGAAATATATTTTCACACAGCGATATTGAATTTGAGGTGAAGGAGATGGATGTAGTATCTCCAGATGCTTGACTTTGACTTTATGTGGCCACTGAGGAAATGAAATTTGGTGGCGGATGCATTGAGTAAGAAGTCATATGCTCATTTGGTGAAAGAAGATTCAGGTGAATGGTAGTTGATGTCAGTATTACCTGAAATTCATGTGGAATTTGAAGACTGAGGTGATGTTTCAGTTTTCTTTTTAGCTATTCTTGCTCCTTATCTAGTAAAAATGATCAAAGAATCACAAACATATAATTCATAATGTTTAGTTGTTAGTTCAAAACTCAATGGCGGGGAGACCATTGAGGGATGGAAACTTGATGGGGGTTCAGTTTTTTGTTTCAGAGATCGGATGGTTGTACCTATAGTTTGTCAGGAACAACTACTTCATTCTTACCACCATTCAATATGGGTTTTACATCTAGGTACACAGAAGATGTTTAAGGCGTTGAAGGCATAGTTTTGGTGGAGCACCATGAAAAGGAAGATGGTTGAGTTTGTCTCACAGTTCTTAACTTGTCAGCAGGTTAAAGAAGGGAATTAGAGACCAGATGGTGTGTTACAATATTTTTCCATCCTAGTGTAGAAATGGGATCAGATAGCATTGTATTTTGTTGCAGGTATTCCAAGAACGGTCTGGAAACACGATGCCATTTGGGTGATAGTGGATCGTCTAACCAAGTCGGCCCATTTCATCCCTATTCGTGAAAATCATATGGTGGAGGATCTTTCAAAAATTTATTTCTGAGAAGTGGTAAAGAGGAATGGTGTACTGGTGTATATAGTCTCATATTGATATCTGAGGTTCACATCTCATTTTTGGAAATCATTACAACAATCCCTTGGAACTCAGTTGACTATGAGGACGGTGTACCATCCTCAGACAGATGGGAAATCCAAGCGCATGATAAAAACATTGTAAGACATGTTGTAGGCTTGTGTAATGGATTTATATGGCTCATGGTAGAAGCATATATCCTTAGTGTAGTTCTCATACATTAACATCTATCAAGCCTCAATACTCATGGCTCTGTTTGAAGCATTGTATGGGCGTCCTTATCGTTCTACACTATTTTGGGTGGAAATAGATGAAACTTCAATAGTCGGGCCAAGCCTTGTCTAAGAAACAATAGACAAGATAAATTTGATTAGATAAAGGATGGAGATAGATCATAGTCATTATAAATCTTATGCAGATCATCGTCAAAGACTGTTTTCGTTCGTTGTCGGTGATCATGTCTTCTTGAGGATCTCTACAAGGCTTGGACATCGTCATTTCGGGAAGTAGGGAATGTTATCTCCAAGATACATAGTCCCTCTTGAGATAATGGAATGGTTTAGAGAGGTGGAATATCGGTTGGCATTACCACCATGGCTTAGTTTGGTGCATAATGTGATCCATGTATCTTAGTTGAAAAAGTATCAGCCTGATCCTGACCATGTGATCAGATGGGATCATGTTGACCTAGAGTCGGCTTCTTCATTGATACATATCCCGGTACAGATTTTGGATAGGCAAGAGAATTTATTGCGTGGAAAAATCATTGGTATAGTGTGGGTTTTATGGCAGCATGGTCAGATTCAGGAAGAAAATTGGGAACGTGAAAACGAAATGAAAGAGTAGTGGCCGGAACTCATTCAGTTGGTTGAAGGTTTTATACTTTACAAGGAAAGAAATACCAATGGTGGGGAGAATTTAGTAAAACTTGTTTATAGTATATAACCCTTACTTCATTGTTTTCATGGTTTTAATGTTTATGGGGATGTATGGTAGAGTTGCGAGAACTTTGAATGAAGTTTTGAGGAAAAGGGGAAGTTTCATGGATGGCGTACGGTTTGTCGAAACCATGTGGCAAAACCATGTGTAGTCAGTCTTAGAGGTAGTAGCTTTCACACAGGTGGCACACAGTTTGTCTAACCATGCATCCAAACCATGCGTGGAGGGTCTGTTGAGGTAGTGGCTAATGCACAGTTAGCGCACAGTTTGTCTAACCGTGTGAGAAAACTTTATGGCCACTTAAATGAGATCCTATAAAGGTGGATCTCATGAATGTTTACCTCTAAGTGTCTCTCTTTTCCTCCTAATCAACCATAACTCGGGATTTTTGTTCTCCTAAGGTAAAAAATGGTTCTCCCATCATTCTAGAGGCAATCTGAAGGATTCTCTTGGCGAATCAAATCTGGATTCTTGAGGTATGTGATTGTTCTTCATCTTTCTTGTTCGATTTCTTAGATCTACTTACATATACTTCTCCTCTTCTATCATATTCTTATATCTACACCCATTATGGGTAGATATAAGTGTGTGGATTCCAAATATGATGAGATTTGTCTTTGGTCTTTCTATAAGAAGAGATCTAAGGTGGGTTTTTGAAGAAGCAGCCCGGTTTTCTTGTGTGTTCTTCGTTCGTTGTGGTTTTTGTCAAAACTATAAAATTAGGAGACTTTTCTCTCAACTCATATTGTTATAATTTATTGGATTAGTTTCAAATTTGGTTATTTAAATTGAATTTACTGTGAAAATAATATAATAAATCTTATTTAGTGATGATTTATGGTTTTTGTGAAATTGTGAAATCTTGGTGAATTGTTATGCAAGTGATTTGGATTCTTGAATTTAAAATGTTGATTTTAAATTATAGATTTTCAGAAATTGTAACTATTTTGATGAAAATTGGGATTTTAATAAAAAGGGTGTTTTATTAAAATGTTATGAGATTGAAATGACATTGATGGAATTGTTTTTCAATAAAAAGGGAGTTTTATTGAAAATGTTTGGAATTAAAATGGTTTGTCATTGAAATGGTTTTGATGGAAATTGTTTTCAATAAAAAGGTGTTTTTATTGAAAGGGTGTTTTTCCATGATTGTTGGGCATATTTGCTGTGTGTTTATGTTTCATGTACGAGGCTTGGTTGAAATATGACCTCGTGCTCGGTGCCAAACGTTTAATGGAACATAGTAACTATATGAATGAGGCATGGTTGAAATATGACCTTGTGCTCAGAGACAAAGGCGCAATGGCACATGGGAAATAATTACCTTGTGATGACTTGGTAGATCGATGAGAAATTACTCATGAGTATGGAACTGTCATAACGATGCATGCTTGGTTGGTTGCAGGGGTTAGGAAATGGTTGGGTATGCCAAAATGGGATGCTTGTAAATTGGTTCTAAAGCTTGTTTAGCTATTTTTCTGGAAACATAACTTGCTGGAAAATTGGTTTCTTTTTCATTTGAATGATTTTGGTTATAAGTGGTTTGGAAAACTTGTTTATATTTAATTATAAACTGATTTTGAGAATTTTTTTATATAAACTCTTTTTATATAAATGTTGCTAACTCTACTATCCTAGTGGTGTGAGTAGGGAAGTCATTGGGAAAACCTACTGAGTTTTATACTCACCCCTTCTTTGGAACCTTGGTGCTTTTGCAAATGCTATTTTCTGGGATAGGGGAAAAGGTTACTCTTCCCATGTTTTTAGTACTACCTCATGATGATTGGGGCTGTTCGGTGATTGTGGAGCTTGGAGCTTGTGGAGCATGGTGTTTTGGTGTCTTTTGAGAGTTTTGAGTTGTTTTTCCACTGTGTACTTTGATGTTTGGTTTTTTCTTTCACTTTTGTGTACATGATGTGGTTTTACAAAGATGAAGTTGTTTTTTTGTCATTCATTTGTTCTTACATCTTAGTGAATGTTGGTTGCTTGGTTTATTGGTTTATTTCTTAACTGGTAAATCATCCCCCGCTTGTATTTGAAACACTTCAGTATTTATTTCCAGCCTTTTTCATCTTGGAGATATTGCTTAAGGCCATGTAATGAGTCGTTGTACTCTCAAGACAATGAGAATTGGCGAGTCATTACAAGAATGATAGAATGATTCCATATCTTATGCCAGTTGGGTACTATGTTATGTATATTACTATTGAAAAAATTCAACCTTGTATTGAGAATAATCCTCTTACCACTGATGATAATATAAATCATGTGAATGATGGATGTGCTAAAAATTTTATACTCCCATATATTAATTAAATATAGTTTCGTAGAGTAATGGGAGTTGGAACTGTCAAACAAAATTGGAAAAAGATGAAAAATATATATAAAGGAAAAAAGTAAAGAATTCAATGTAAAAATTTTGGATAATGATTTATGAAGATATGAAAATGGATAATTATAAATATTTTTGGGAATTTATTACATGGTTAAATTATATTGTTATCACCATAAGATGTCTTGTTGTGAAATTGGAAGAAAAAAATATTGTTGAAAATATATTGAGAATTATTTTTGATAAGTTTGATTCTAAGATTTCATAATTGGATGATAGATATCCTGAAACCTTACCTTTTCATGATCTATATAGTATTCTTAGTACAAATGGAATGAGAAAATATAATGTTATGAAAAATAAAAAAAAATTGATTATAAAATTTCCTTAAAATCATTGATAAAATGGGAAATGGATAAGGGAATTAAAGACGAGGAATTTGATTCGGAAGAAGAGGAATAAGTTAAAATTTTAATTATAATTTTTTCATTCTTTCTAATAAATACAATAAGAGAAATTTGAAATATAAAACTCTCAAATGATGGAATTGTGAAGGGAAATTAAATTTCACATAGAGTTGTTAAATGAAGAAAATTGAAGAATATATGTCAAACTATGGTGATGATAATCCTTAGAAACAACATATGAAGAGACAAAAATAATGATTACCATAAGAAAAAAGAAGAATAGTTATTTCAATAGAATAAAGAATAATGATTCATTATTTGATGATGAATCTGATCATCAAATCAACATTATTGGTTAATTTAGAAATGGAAGTGATTCTTCATGTAGCGATGATAATGATGAAGAGATGAATTAAATTTAATGGATTCTTAAAAAGAATATGGTGGATGAAATGAATAAAAAACTCAAATAAAGAAATAAAGAAGGATTTTGAAGAAATATATTGAAGAAATTAATTTGGATAATGATGATATATAAAGAAAAATAAAAAGTTATGAAGAAATATAATATGGAAAAGAGAATATCAATATGAAATAATTCACAATTTTTAAAAAATGTAAACAAGAAAATTTTAAGATAGTTATTCAGGGGAAATCATAGAGGTTTTGAATTGTAAAATGGATGATAATAAAGATGATTTGTTAGAAACATAATCAATTATTCTGATAACACAATGAGAGATATGAATAATGAGATAATATTCCTCCATGTTTATTGAAGTTAATGGTGAAAAATTTAAGTAAGGTGAAAAAGTTTTTACAAAAGTATGTTGTGAGAAAACAACTTTCACCAAAAAATATAGGTACTCTTTAAGAAAGTATCCTCTTGAACAAAGTGGTCCATAATATGTGATAAAAAAATAGTTTTAAAAACTTTACTATCAATCCAAAAAACAAAAATATAGAGGTCATTATTGGTGTTGTGGAATTATTAGAATCATAACATAATCATGATGATATACTCTGTATCGACTTGGAAATATGTATGAATCAAGGGGGATCCTTGATGAGAAAAAAAGATCAAATGATCTTAAATTTATTTTGGATGAAAAAACATCTCCATAATATAAATAAATATTAGTATGTTTTAGAATGTTAAGAAATGTAAACATACAGATGTGGAAAAGAAAGAGTTATTCATTATTTGGACAGAACAAGTTGAAATGGATAAGAAGTTAGAAAACTCACAAAAATCAGTTGAAAAAACGAAATTAAATGGATATTGATGAATTTATAAAAGTTGATAAAAAAATATCAACAGATTGGGGTTTGAAAATTTAGAAAATATGATAGGTATGTGACCAAGAAGGGGATGTTACTAAAAGTTATTTGACTATCATTCCAGAATAAGAGGAAGGAATCAATGAGTTGTTACAAACTCATTGTGAAAGATAATTTTCTATGAAAAAAATTTGTTATCATACTTATCAGAAGAATATGATAATGATAAAGAGAAACTTATTACCAAATATGAGAGTGATGAAAAGAATGAAGAAAATAAATCCATTGAAAAATCCAAGAAGTAGATTAAAGAGGCCAGAATGAGAGAGGACTATCTGTCTTAATGTTGTTTTTGAGAATGTATTAGGTTCCTACTTATTCCAAAAAAATATTTTTATTTATATGAACATGCAAGGAATTTGAGTTAAATTAATGAATTTGATGTTTCTGTGTCTATTACTATACATGTAAATGAAAGTAACAATGATACAAAAATCTTGATTTGTAATTTATATTAATACAACTGAACATTCAGATATGTTTTCCAAGATTACTATAGTTTACATTAATCTTAAATAAATTCTTTTCATGATTTCCCCAACAATGAGAATGTTGAAGAAAACTTGAAAAGGTATTACACGAATTTTTTGTAATTAACAACATTGATAATCTTATTTATATACTATTATTTTCAAAATTGGGTTCCTCACATGTAAATATAGTTTTTTTCATAAAGTATATTTGTCATGACACTCATGTGATACATATTTTCTCCTAAATAAGAGTTTCATGTTTTTGATATAAAAAGTTTCAACCTTTTGAAATGAGACAATTTGTTAATAAGGAATGCAAGTTTATTGATGACCCCATTGAATTTGATTTTCAATAAGGGAGAGAGAATATATTAATGGGGAGATAATGAATAGGGTAGCCTTGAAAAAAAATAATGAAGAAAATGTTGGAAAATAAAGTGATGTTATTGATATGGGTACTGACAACAAACACAATGGGGGAGACTGTTGGACACTATATGAGTTTTGGTTGTTTTTTGTTTTCAATAGATGATATATGATTGATATAAGGAAAATGAGGTGTTTCTGATTTCTAGCCCACGAAATCATATTAAGTAATTAGACTCATTGCATCGACATGAGTCACTGAATATGATTTATCATATAGGTATTTCTGTTGAAATCTGGTGGAAATCATTTTGAGTCGAAGCTGATGGACATCATATTGAGTTTGTAATGAATGTTTTGATTGTAATGTTAACCTAACTGCATCAAATTCTTCCTAAACCCTATTTGAAACTGATGACTATCATTTTTTTAATTCCAAGATGTCATAATTTGTCTAGGAAACTTGTGGTGTATGATTAATAAAAGAAAGGGAAGAATATGTGCTAACAATCATATCGAACATCAATTTGGGAGAAAATGAGTTGGGTATTATATTTATCTAGTAATCATTTAGAATAAATCGTACTAATAAAATCGTACTAAGGATTAATAATTAAGAAATCAGGAGAATATTTAACTTTCCATCAGTGTATAGGAATGTAAGGAAGTTAACATTGTTTCACAATATTCTTCATCATAATGAGGCATATAGTAATGAGAGAATCAGAATCAGAATGAATAATGTCATGAAGGTATGAATAATTAAAGAATTCAAAGAGAGATAACAAATTTAAAGATATTTGATGATTCAAAAACAAAATAAATAATTCATGGATAAATCAAAAAATCAAGGATAATTGAAACCATTTAAGAATTAAAAAAATATCCATGATTTATAGAAATTAAATGATTTAGGATGTTTGGGTAATAGGGAAGTTTTTTAGAACCCTTCCTAGACCATGATTGGGGTCTTTATAAGAGGATAGATGAGTTCATATGTAATAGAGACTCAAAATTGTTCATGCACTAGAGCTTTGGAATTTTTATATCAAATATTGAATGTCGAACAAAACATTTTGGTTCATGATGAACCTGATGAATATCATGGGATTGATGTTCAATTCAATCATATGAGAAAGACCCATATAATGAAGTTCCATTAGTATAATTCCATCAGAGTGAAGACATTTGAATGAAAACAATCGTATCTAGGTTTATTATAATGAGTTCTATCAAATGAAGAATTGTGAGTTGTCGATTGAGTTCATACAAAAATGAAGAAAGAAGTGAAGAGGTAGAATTAGACCAGAATGAAAATTAGAAAGAGACAATAATATTGGGGTTATAGAACTTGGAAGAACAAGATGAAATTGTTGAAGAAGACATTTGGACTGTAGTTTTGGAAGAAGTTTGAAGGTCAAAAATTTCCATAAACAATTATTGAAGTTCAAGATGGTCATATGTAGGTAACATTTGATTCATCTTAATTGGGGAGGAAGTGAAGACTTTATGATGTGGACTAGAAAATAAGAATAAAATTTAATCTTGTTATAATGGATGATTACCAATTACTGAAAAGTCATTCTTATAATAAGTATATACAAGAAAGGATAATTGGGGGTATAACTAACTATAGTAGGAATATTGTTACAAGGATTGTTGAATTGGTTTTTTCTTATTCAATTTTATTATAAATAGAATATAGTAACATAATCCAGGTTAGTGGGACTATCCAATATAGAATGAAGTTGGTATTTTTACAGAATCCTACAAATATTGTGTCATTCCTTCTCTTTATATTTTTTTCACATGAAAGGTGAGGATTGGTTTTATATGACTAGATCATTACTCTAACATGTTTTAGATGTTAATAAATATTTTTATTAAGAAACATTAATATAAATGAAAAGGGGTCCACTTATTCACCCCCCCACTCTAAGTGGCCTCGATCCTTTTTGGGAACAACAATTCTTAGCCATTTAAATTCTTGAAGTTAGTCTAGGTGATTCCATCTTGAAAGGATCAGAGATAAATTTTTCAATCCATAGGTACATTATGATGTGTTTAATAAAACCAAATTTATCCAATAGTTTCTTAGGGTCTGTTTTATCATTGATATTTTATAGCACATACATGTATTGATTTATATTAAATCATAGTTGTGCCTCATATTGATGTCTAATGCATTGTGTTAATATTTATATCTCAAAATATAACGAGAGAGGAGTTATGATGCTCGATCAACCAAGGGAAACATTTTGGTAAATCGTGATAGTCCATGGGAAATATGTGATTAAATCATGATCCACTAATTAAAATAAGTTAGTTAATCCTGATAATCTATTGGAAATATGTTTTGGTGACCGATTCTTTATCTTATGACTCCTATTCCCATGATTTTTTCCATATTATTATATATCAAATCATAGATATGTTCTTCTTTATCATATATTATACTCCATGATTTATCTGGGAATGTATTTCTAATGTCATGTTCTGGGATCAGGATTAAAAACTAACTCATTTATACATTTATTTTTTTCACTTTGGAGTATCATTCATTATCTCTTTAGTTTCCCTTACTAATATTTTGAGTTCAACCAATTATTATATTTTCTTTCCAAAGAATATGAATAAGTGTATTTATTCTGAGTTTTCTAAAATTATATTAAATGATGTGAGAGTTTAAGAAAACATGAATAATGTAATAATGTTTTTAGGTAACTAATATTCGAGGAAATTAAACCCATATTTCCCCAGAATATGTGACTATTTGTGATATTTAATTATTTAATGGTAATTAATATAAAATAATGAAATACATATGATTATATAACTTGTTTTACAACATTTGGTATTAAAATATGGTTTATATAATTGTTATGATTAATTTGGTAAATTTTCGGGATAGTTTAAATAACTTTAGGGTAAATCCTATGAATAATTTTAGGTATAGGACAAATTCATGAATTTCATTTAAATAAATAATTGTATGGTTTTCTTAGTAATAACATCCATATATGGATATTATTAGTGGTTAAATACTTTTGATCTGATGTATGTAGAGGTAGTTACACTAAAATTTGATTATTTGTTATTAGAAAAATTGTTATTAGATGCATGAAAGACATGTCTAAATACAAGCCCAATTTGACTCTTCCAAGGGATATGGTTTTTTATATCACATATTCATTATAATATGTTATATATTTATTTATTTCTAAATTACATTAAGGTATTTTTAAGGTTTTTCAATAAAAGACCTTAAATTAACCGAGGGTTAAATAATAGAGTTATAGGATAAAATGGGAAACATGAATTAATGTATCATTAGATTAAATGGATGTATAATTATAGATTTCATATTATGATTGATAATTCATATTCATATTATAACTTAATATGATCTTATTGGATATTATCACTATCATTTTTGTTTTAATATTATTATTTTTTTGAAATAGGATCTTACGGATAAAGCTATATATTCTATGTCTCTAGAAACTCATAAGACGTAGCTATATAGGTATATATGGAATAAATGATCTCCAGTTTTAATATTTTACAATTATGATGGAAATGATATGTTTTACAGTCGTCCCTAAGATAGAATTGTATATATCATTTTGAACCTATATCTTGAGTCATTCTTATCTTTAGATTCCCTAAAACATTGTTATTTTTTGTAATAATTAAATTTTATAGAAGAATTCTATTTAAGGGGGAGAATGTAACTCATGATTTTAAATTATATAATTTCTTTTAAAACATAATGTGTTTAGAATCACACATAACACAATGTACCAAACCCAAAAACCTTTAAATGTTATATAACCATTGAAATTATGTAATTAAATTGTATGTTACAAACCTAGGGATGTAAATTGTGAAATAAATGAATAAGTGAAATAATTTTTATTCATAATACTAATAGATTGATAAAATTAAGGTTTCTAAATAAATAATAAGATAAAATTAGTTTAGAAATACATTTTCATCTAATGTATGTTTTTATGAGGTTTATATAAGAAAACAAGAAACCAAGATAAGGTATATTTTGTATATGAATAAAATATTGAAAATAATTTTTGGAGATATTGATTGAAAATAAAAATATTATTGTATAATACATTGAATAGTTATTTTCCTTCAAAATATATTTTTATAATTTCTATGAATTTACCAACAATAGAATTTAAAAATTTTATAATTTAAACTTGAAGAAATGAATTTTATTTTTTTATTCATCATAAAAATATTTTGTTAGAATTATATTTTGAATATTTTTAGTATTAATCACATTTTAGGTAAATAACGAGTATATTATTTTTTACTAAATATATAACATTATAATTACATAAGAAATAAATTGGAAAATTCAATCCTTTTTATTGATCAAATAGGTGTTCAAGGGGTAAAAATATAATTTTTCCTATTTTAGTTGTCATATAAAAAACTAGTGTTTAATATTTTTCACAAAAGTTATATTTCCATATAATTTTTCTGGCCAATAAATTTAAATAAATATTATTATTTTAAATTTTGGCATCATATTATCTTGAATTGAAAGTGAATTTTTGTAATAAATTAAAATAATATCATGAATGTCAAAGATATTGGTAATTCCACCATAAAAATAAATATTATTATTAAATATAAACATTTTATAAAAATTTGTTTTTCAATGTTACATTATATAATATGAAAATTTAGTTTTACAAAACATATACATTTTATTTGATTAAACTGATTTATTATTTGGTTATAGTAGTTCAAAACTAAATCATAATGTCCATTTTATTTTTAATAATTTGATGTAAATTACTATATAAATAATTTGTTATCTCAATAAAAAAATTAGTAAAAATAAAAATCATAGGATAAAGTCCTTAAAAATGTTTACAAACTATCTATTTTTTTATGATAATAAATATTATATACATTTTCCCATTTCCTTTATGAAAAATTAAAACAACGGTTTTATGTGGGTGGATTACAACCTCTAAATTGTAATACATATCATTATTCATCTAGATTCATTATTATTTAATAAATTATCTTGAAATAAGAATCATTAAAATAAAATAATCTAAATAATTTAAATATAATACTATAATAATTATATCATTAAAAAAGAACCAATTTTTGTAATTGTTACCATTGATTAGTTATTGTATGTTCATGTTTGTGTCTTTCTAATCACCAAGATGGATGATGCTTTAAAAAATCATTAATGACTCTAAGAAAATTATTCTATATGATATATAATCTCAATATTTTAATAATTATTTGATTTTGTCTTAATCATGAAAACAGTAATGTTATTATAATTAGCTTTTTATCTCCATTCATTTGGTAATGATCATGAAAACTTTCTTGTCACCAATTTAATGTACATAAACCATAACTAAAAACCTCACATAATGAAAATATAAAAATATAAAATATCATGATAATTAAATTCAAATAAAATTAAAGATTTTATAACTATGAAATTTGTGAGAATAATGGATAAAAACACTTATATTATTTATGTAGTTTGAAATGATCAATATTACTCACACCTAATATTGAAAACAGTTAATAACTAACATCCATACATGTAAATAATAACTATAAATAAATACTATGAAGTTATAAAAATATGAATATGGTACTGAAGTGGGTTGTTAAGACAGTAATTTTTCTATATAAGAGATTTTGGTTCTTTAAATGATGTCAAGTTTAAGAAAAGTGGTTTTTTCTCTCAAATTAAATTTCTTAATGGATATTAAATATTCTGAACCATTAAATCTATGAGATATTGTGTATAATAAATACTGTATGAATAATATCATATTCATTTAAATTATAGTTTTTTAAAATCCATATCATGATCTCTCATTAAATGGATTTCTCTTCAGTGGATACTAGTGTAGTAATGATCTTTGTTAACATAACTACCTTTGCTGGAATATAATCCATATTCCTGAACTTATTTAAAAAAAATTTGGTCACTCCCATTCTATGATTTAATTTAAATTTAATTTAACTTTTTATATAGGGAAAATAATAATTTTCATTAAAATCAACTTCATTTATAAATATCACCCCCTAAAAGGAATTTAATTGTTATAAATAATTATCACCTCCTTTAATGATGGTATCCCCTCATATTTCACACTTTTCTCCCACCAATGTTTCCCAATACATTTAGAATCCCATCTATATGATATCTCATTTGAACTTCTTATTTTCATAAACCTCAAATAAAATTTGGGTTTTGTTACTCTTTTTATAATTTTAGTATTCAATAAATGTATTTCTAAATATTATACCATTCTTTTAAAATTAACTATTTTATCTTTAATTCCAAAATTATTTTGATAACCCTTATCTCAAATAAATCTTATATTACTTACTTTTCATTCAAAAAATTAAAAATTAAAAAAAAATCAATTCCACTTTTTGAAACCTTTATGTCGTTTTCAAGGATTATCAATTGAAGATTCACTTATAATAGTAAATGTTTTCAAAACAAATATTTCACTTAATTGAAAACATTATTTCATTTATAGGATTAATTATTGAGAATTTTTTCTATATATTTATTATTAAGAAGTATTATAGTAAATTACTCAGAATTATCCTTTCTAAAAAAATTTAATTAAATGATATTGTAACATTATATTTTACACTAAAGATAAAATTTAATTTATAGGTTCATTATTATGATATTAATACCATTTACAATTTTTCTAGAAATTCAGTAGTTATATGAGAGTTATTTTTCTTTAATCACCCACAAAATGTTCTTAATAAATTCTCTCTTTGAGTGATTGTGTTGTGTGTAACAAAAATTTACATTGTAATCATTATTCAGAGTGATAAATTCTAGAAATATTATGAAAACCATTTTTTCATGGTTTATTTATAATGTGATGAATGTGTTCAATTTTATCTCACATGGTTTCATGATTTATTTAATGATTTATGTATTAAGGAAGACATATTTATTGGTTTTCATTAAGTGATGTTTGGGAATCATATATTTATCAAATGCATGGGGTAATTCTATAAAATTAATGAGATAATGGGAAATGCATTTTGATGCTCAACCCACCATGGGTATAGGTGAATAAAGTTGTATCCATGCAGATAAATAGGTGGGTGAAACCTATTACACTATGTAAAACTGCTAAGTGAATCCTTCTCAACTAAGAAAAATATGTTATGATGAATAAAAAACTATATGATGATTCCTATATTAATTTTTTTGACATAATCATATGATTTAAAACATACTTATACTATTTTTAAACATTTATTATGGTCCATGTTTTAGATGGATACATTTTTATAAACGTTTTTTCATGTTTATTAATTATTATCTCTTAACCATATAAGAAAATTTTAATCACTTATGATTATATATGTTTATCACTTATGTTTTCCTTATAGTTCATTGGATGTCACAATGTTTCTTATATTATCTTACCCAAAGATATAAAGATTGGTGTTACATGTCTGTTGTTTAGAATGTGTTTTAGAGATGAGATATTATAAAGAAACATTGATAAGTATGGTAGAATAGGAATGTTATGTATAAGTTATTCAATGTAACTAATTGCGTAGTTCTCTTGTTTATTTGACTCTTTGTGAGATAGAATGACTATTAATTTTAAATAACTTTTTAAAAAATTTTTATTTAGAATAGATCACCTCAGTTGATATCAAAGTATTATTTTGTTATTTTTTATGATTAGGTTTGTTATTTTTGGGATTGGATTAGAGAACATCAATGAAATCTAGATGGATAAAAATATGGGATAATTATATGTATAACATAAAATCATGAAAAAATTTCAATGATGAAATTTAGCAGTTTCTATGAAATAAATTTTTATCTGAATACTATAAGTGGATGTAATAAGTATTACAAATTTAACATGGGGTAGTTACCCAAAAATAGTTTTATTTTTTATAACTCAATTTCACCCAGTGTATGACAGAGAGGCATAACTGCACAACTAGTTTCAAAATCCCAGAGACATTCATTAGTTATGAATAATCTATTTAAAATCCATTTGAAATTATTTACTTTTTAATTATTTTATTTTCTTATATTAATAATTTTTAGAGAACATAACAAAAATTATCAATGGTTTAACCAACATTACAATAATATGTACCAACAAGTTGAAAATTTTATATCATATGTTGACATGATGGCTTCATTGTCCAAGAAATATTATAAATGAGTTTTCATATTAATATTATTGTTTACTATGAATCTACTAGATATTATAATTATAATTTTTCATTTAATATTTGTTTTAAAACAAAATATTCAAAATTAGGTTACAGATGGATTGTCTCTCGAATTTCATGTTATTTGGATATATAGTCATATTTGTAATACATTTTGAGAATATTTACATATTCCTCTTATGAGTAAAATGATATGTTACCAAAAAATTCCAAAGGATGTAATTGTTTTTTTCTCTTAATTCTATATGTTGGGTCTTGATTTTGAATAGATACCCTTTATAATTTTTTTTATTATGTTATATTGAAAATTGTGAGCCAAAATATTATTCACGAATGGGGAGAATGTAATAACATTATATTTTAAATTATATATTTTCCTTTAAAACATAATGGGTTCAATACCTTGGTTTATAGAAAACACCATACCAAAAAAGTCTATAAATTGTTATATGACCCTTGAAATATATCTATTTAATTGGATGTAAAAAATAGAGGTAAATGAATTATATAATATTTGAAGAAATAAATTAAATTAAATTTTTAATTGTAGTGAATTAATAACTTTAATGTGGTTAATACATAATAATAGCATTTTATTATAGACAAATGCTTTCATCAAATATTGTAATTTTATGAGCATTATCCAAACCAAATAAAATTATTATGGACAACATATAGTGTTGATATTAACAATAAATAAACATTAATATTATTTATATTTGTAGAAAACAATAATAAGACTAGTTAATAAATTGAAAATTTATTTTCATATAAAACCATTTTACTTTTATTTTATGGTTTTATTTAAAAGATAAATCATCAAATTTAAGAGAATTAATTTTGAATATAAATTTTTTGATTTAAAATAACAATAATTACATAGAATTTTTTGTTTTTTTTAATATCTAGTATCATTTGAAGTGTGAAAGTCACATTTTTTTCCAAATTTTCAGTATTATAATTTTATAAGAAATAAATAGAAGTTTATAGACAATTTTATTGATCAATTATGTTTTTAATGAGTAATAAAATACATCATAAATAGAATTATAATTTTATACAACCCATGTTAAGAATTTATAAAACTAAAGTGATGTGGTCCAATATAAATAATGTTTTTCCTTTTATTAAAAACAAATAATAATGGGTAAAATAAGATTTTGGAATATCTTGATAGATAATTTTTTATTTATTTCATAATAATAAAAAATTTATCCAAAAAATAAAATATAATAATAATTTCTCTTATTATATAATTCTTAAACTAAAAAGTACACTTTTTCTAGAAATAAGGTTTTACAAGTTACATGTGCTAATGATGATATAAAATTATTAATGAAAATATTAATTTTTTATCGTAAAATTTATTTCATATTTAGTGTCCTTATAATAAATCATATAATTATCTCCAATTTATTTTGAGATATGAAAAGTAATTTACTATGGAATTTTTTTTACCTCTTTAAAATTTAAAATGGTAAATGAGAATATTTTAAAAGAAATATACTTAGTAACATGATTAAAACATGTCTTAAAATAAATGGTCAAGATTTTATAGATCTTATCTCACTTCATACTCCATCACGTTCCATTTTGGAGTATTATTTACATGGTTCCATTTTCTAACATTATATTAAACTAAAAAAACTATAAAATTTTCATTATGAAAACTTATAAAATGGGTCTCTCACCTCCCCCAAAAAACCACCACAAAAATTATGTTTTCTTGGTAAATCTTCACTATTTACTTCGAATATATTCCTATTTCAAATTATTTATATTTTATTTACATGAATTTTGAAAAAGCTCTCCATTTCTAAAGAGTTCCCCAAGGGAAAACTCAAGTCTTAAACATGAGCACTAGCTTTTCCCTAACATTATTTAAATTCTATATTAATTTACATAATATAATTATAGAATTAATATATAAATATTTTTTTGTTTTTATACATATCTTTTTTATGATAATGGAATAACTATAGACCACTTTTCACCTTTTCCATTGTTAATAAGAAATCTCAATTTATGTTCTTGGGGACTACCAACTTGACAGTGTAACATATCTCATTTTTTATCTATTTTATTTAATATTGATTAATATATCTTCAAATATTATTCTAGAAATTAGTTTTTTATATAATATAATAATATTTATTTAATGATGATATTATTCCAACAAAAATAACTTTTAAAATCATAATATTCCATTAATTTTTTTATGTTCATGTTTTTGTTGGTCTGGTCACCTAGTTGAATAATAATAAAAAATATAATCATGGATGTAAATAATAATATATTTATAATGGATTTATGATATAAATATATAAATAATTATTTTATATATAATACTAACATTTATATCAAATAAATGAATTTATATCCCATCATTCATGTGTTAAAGATCATCAAATAATGCTCTTCTTCAATTTCATCTACATAAACCTCAAATAAAACAATCATTGAATAAAATAATAACATTATAAAATATCATGAAATTAGAATTATAGTAATTATTATTATTTTTGAAGGATTAAATTTTTTATAGTACTGATGAAAATATCGCTATGATGAAACTAATACACAATGATTAAGAATACTCACATATGATATAGGAAAAACATAATGACTAACTAATATACCTGTTGAGAATAATTATCAATGAATATTAATATAATTTTTAGATATGAATGAGGAGATGAAATATATTATTATGATATTTTTTTATTATAAGAGAGATTCATTTAGTTTAGTGAAAGTGATGAATTATAGAAAGGGTTTCTTTGAATAAAATTAAATTTAATAAGAAAGATTTCATATTGTGAACCATGATATCCTTGAGATTGTGTGATTACATATTAATTGATTTATTTTAAAATATTCAAGGAATTAATTTTATTTTATAATCATTATCATGTTATCACAGTAAATGGAATTTGATTCAAAGGATACCAAGGATAGTTGTTTCATTGTCATCTAAACTCCCTACATTGAGTTCAAATAACTCTTCTTGAAGTGTATTTTTAGAAAATTAAATGTTTTTGAAATTTTTTCACTTCATCTTTTTCAAAAATTAATGTTTTTTAAGTATTTTTAACAAAGATTCCTTTTCAAAATTTAATGTTATAAAAATGATTTCACTTCATATTTTTCAAACAATTATGTCATTTCAATGAATAATTATAGAAATGTCTATCCAAATATTTATTTTTAAAACATGTTATATTAAATTTATTAAAAGTGAAAATTCTAATAATGAAATTCTAAAGTGATTATAACATCATATTTGACACCAATAATAATTTTTTCCCTAAAAACTATTTCATTAAATCACGATAATTTACTAATAAAAAATAATTTTTTATATTAATGGGATATATTTTTATAGAATTTCCTCTCAATGTTATTATAATATATTCTCTCTGGGTAATAGATTTTTGAGAATCACCCATTTAAATTATTGAGTTAAATCATAGTGATACCATCAATAAAACCCGTGAAACATATTTCTCAATCCTAGGGTACTTTATAATGTGATGAATGAAACTCATTCCCCCCATTGGTTTTCATGATAAGTTGAATGATGGATATCTTATGGCACACATATGTACGGATTCCTATTAAGGTTTAAGACCTATAAAGGCATCCATTTCATTGGGTAAATATTTATATGTCACGAGTTAATGAAAAGTGAGTTTTGATTATGAATATGCGAAGGGAAATTGCTTAATGAATCCTAATAAACTAAGGGAAAAAAGTGATTGAGGCAATACCCTCTATGGTAAATTGGTGAGTGCATCCATATCAACTATGGGAAATAGGTAGTGATGTTTGATCCACAATTTTATAATAATTTTTCTCGTTTTGAGCCATCTAATCTTGTTTTTTAAATTTAATTATATTATTCACTACCATGTGTAATTATTTATGACTTATGTGGGTATGTTTTCCAAATGTTATATTAATTGATCTTAATTATTATATCATACCCATATACTAAAATATTTATCACTTCTGATAATTATTATCTATCTTTTATGTCCCTCTTAAAGAGTATCTAGGATTATCCATTTCATATAATTTATTTCTCCAAGAGTGAGGATGTTTATTATATGTGAAATGTTTAGTAGGAGGTTTAGAGTTCAGTGGGTAAGAAGAAATATTTATGAGTGTTATAAAACAAATTTATTATGTTGATTATCCTTAAAGACACTAGACCAATTGTTCTCATGTTTGTTTAAAAATTTGTGAGATGGGATTTTGATTAATATAAGGAACAAAAATAAGTCTATTTTATAGGTTGGGTCACATCAGTGAAAAAATAATAACTAATGAATATTTTTTCACTATCCTGTAGGGTCTCAATAACTTAACCAACCGTAAATGAGTTGCAGTGTACCTGAAGAAAATATCTAATTAAATGAAATCGAATAATTTCACTAAAATATAAAATGATTTGAAATATATCACAATAAAATAGATGTATGAATAATTTTTTTAAAATATACTTATGTAGGTTATAATTCTATTTCTAGCATACAATGTTTCAATAAAATGTCCATAGATTTTTCATATTCATTTTTTGGAATCATGCAATTATTTTTTATTTTTTCATTTATGATCAACTTATATTTTTCATTTATAGTAGGAATTTTTGTGATTGTCATGTTAATACATACATATTGGGGTAGTTTTCATGATTAAAAATTGAATTAAATTCATCCTCTACATTTTTTTTCAAATTATTTGGATAATTTAAAAATTAATTTATAGATATGTTTTATAATGAAAATCGTAATGATACTAGGTCCCAAAAACCATGGTTTCCTCTCTAACATTAGTGATGATTTAAGACTGATAAGCTAAACTTTAATTACAAATTATGTACTAATTTTTGAAATAAGTATATTTTTGAAGACCTAGAAATCCCATGGAAATTTGTTTTTAAACATGGAATTTTTACGAGTCCGTAAAAACTGACGGCGCTCTATTTCGAGGCCCGATGTGGCCGGAATCAATTTCTAAAGTTTTTTTGGGTATATTTAGTAAACATATGAGTGGGTTTTTATAACTTTTGAACCGGTGCTTGGAATTGAAATCCGATATCACCGTTGAACTCGTAGAGCCGATATTTAATTAAGAAGACTTTCACTTTGACGGCAGTGAGTCGAGGATAAAAGTTAGTTTTTGGGTTTCCCTGTGAAGTAATAAAATAAAGTAAGATCACTTTATTTTATTTTTAACCACCATTTGGAGGTTGGGTGGTTAAAACCTCCTCATGGGAGTTGGATGTGGGACCACCACACCTTAACCTCCCTTAGGAGGTTATGGTGGTGCGGCCCACCCGAGCATAACCTCCCGTGAGAGGTTATGACATGGGGACCACACGAGGCATAATCCCCTATTAATGGAGGAGGGTAAAACCTCCTAAACTCCCCATTAAATGGGGAGAAACCCCTTGACCTTCTCCACCTTAATAGAGCCAACTACGCTTTAATTTAATTTGTGCCACCTCTCAATCATTAATTAGGTGGAGCCGCTTAATTTAAATCTCCTATTTGAATTATTATGCCAACTCCGCCCCATTAATTAAATTATTCAACTCATTTAATTAAATCACTCAAATTGAATTTACACCAATGAACAGAATAGATCCTAATATATTATTTGGCTATGATTTCATTTTGGGTGGAGTGGAGAGAAAGGAGGAACTTAGGAGAAATATTGGGTGAAGTCTCCCAACAAAGAACACTTCCAACAAAGAACACCTTCGAAAACGATGAACGATCTTCCTTGATTTTCTTCCTTGGATCCCCCTATGACGCGGGACATCTTAAAACGATCTTCCCTCCTCATTGTCATCAATTAACCGACACACGATATTGGATTGGAATTGTGTGGAAGACATGACGAACGACGACAACATCGTCTTCTTCCCAGCCTACACAGCCGCCACCCACACACTCCTCGTGCGCCCCACAGCCTGCCCGCGCGCTACCCGCGCACCGCCGGCCTAACCAAACCCTTCTCGGTGCCTCACGACATGCACCCACGCTTCCCACGTGCCCCGCCGGCCTGCCCGTGCGCTGCCTGTGCCCCGTGCGGCCTGCCCGCACCCTGCCCGACGCCCCGCGTGGCCTGCCCGCGCCCCGGTTCTCGGCCGAACCGGTCGAGCCACGCTGGCCACCCGAGTCGGCATGCGGCGTCCATCGCAGTGTCACTGGCCAAACGGGCTCAGCCTTCCAGGTTGAGCCAGTCGTGCTATGCCCCACGTGGTTTTGGGTGAAATGGCCCCGGCCTCTTGGCCGAGCCGCCTACGCGACGACCCTCGAGCCGAACCGCCCCTGCAGTCTGTTGGGCTGGGCCCAACTGACCGGGCTGAACCTTACGGGCCTGGTTAGACCCATCGGGTTAGACCAGGTCGAACCATACCAGGTCGGACCAGTCTAGGTTAGGCCAAGTCGGTCCGACCGGGTCGGACCAGGCCCAGACCCATTACTGACCCTATTACTTCCTTTGGCCGTATCTTTAACATCAGACGACTGTTTGATGAACCATCAATGATGCTGATTTTCATGGAGCACGAAGGTCCTGTTGAGTATACCCCATTGGATTTAGGGGTAATTTTGAGATACGGTAATGTTGGATCATACATGAATCCAATCGGTCCCCCAGGACTAAAAAGCTAATAACTCACAGTCCGGGCGTCCGATTGATGCGTCTTATTTTTCATTGAGACCCCTATGATGAGATGGACCTTTGAGATACTTCCTCATGGGACTTGGTGGAAATTTATGTGTCAAAACTTTCCTTGAGGGGCGGACCCTCTCGGAATCAAGCGTGATTTGTGGAAACCATGTGGCTGGCTGTGCTCTGACGACTGTTCTTGGATCATGTGTTAGTCTAATAGCTCTGGCGACTGTTCCTGGATCATTTTTTGGTCTGACAGTTCTGACTTCTATTCTTAGATCATGTGTTGGTCTGACAGAATATCTGTTCCTAGATCATGTGTTGGTTCGATAGCTCTGACGACTGTTCCTGGATCATGTGTCATTCCGGCAGTTCTGACTTCTGTTCCTGGATCATGTGTTGGTCTGACAGAATAGCTGGTCCTGGATAATGTTTTAGTCCAATAGATATGATGATTAAATTGAAATATCTAATCATCTCTATCTCTCTACATAAGTTGTATACCTGTGTGATCTGAGTCAGTAACTCTTGTGTTTCCTCATGATTGAGATGAATTACTTGATAACTTAGGTATGTATGGGCATATACCTAAGTGGGGTTATCTGTTGATTTCATACATTGTGGTTTATCCATGTTGGATTTTGTGATACCTTGAGGATCTCAAGGTCCATACTAAGTATTTTCATACTCAGACCTACACGGTCTATGCCCACACCACGTTGTGTTGGATGAAGAAGACGGACAATGCTAAATGAGGCTGTGTTGAAAGACTGGATGGTACCCAGAGGGGGACCTTACGACGAGTCAGTGCACGGAGGAGTCTGACGGAGGTGGAGTGATGGCGAGGCCATCTATACCTACCTTTCTGGTAGGAACACCGGAGGACGACCCTGTGGCTACTTTACTTTTCTTCAGTTGTACTTGCTTTTCAGTTGTACTTGTACTTTCCTGTTGGGATTGTATTTCTGTCCCCCTTTACTTTTCAGCACTCTTTTGTATACAGCTTTACATAGTGTTTTGCTTTCAGCTCGTACTCTATTGTGAGTGGTTACTCTACTTAATGTAAATTCTTTCCCAATTTTAGAGATTTACGCCTTTGGTGCTATTCGCTAACCCCTGGCCTATGGAAGGCGGGCTTGGGGTAGTCACAGCACGGGCCCTAGGGGACGAGTCGTGATAAATTGGTATTAGAGGGGTCAGTTCCACCGCCGAACTTAGGACTCTGATCTTCATTTTCTATGAAGTAGTGGTGTTAAGGGTACTGAGTGTGGTTTTCAGTTCAGGGAGACCCGTGTTGGTGTGGTGGCCGACGTATCCATAAACCAGAATCTTGACTTCTGATTTCTGACTCAGTACACGAAAACACTCATTGTGTTTGTGTTTTCAAGAGTTATCTTTGTGATATCTTGAGTCATCTCACTAGGTATAACTTATTAACCATGGATCACCTGTTTCTTTTCAAGATGCCTCCACGCAGACATCCAGCTAGGGTTTTGAGAGTTGTGCATACAGATAGCCCACCGTGCGACGCGGCCTCAGTGCAGGGCCCTATCACAGTGGAGGCACTGGCGGTACCACTATCCATTGGGCCACCGATGCCACCAGCCTCAGCAGTAAAGAGTTCACACTGCCTAAGAGCATTTCACGGGTTCCAGGGCCAGAGGCCACTCATGTTCAGGGGCGAGATGGACCCACATGCATCTAAGGATTGGCTGGAGGCTATGATGAGAGTCTTCAGACTGGTAGGGACACCAGTCGGCCTTATAGAGATCCTTGTCGTGAGTCTTCTTCAGGCAGCAGGAGGTAGATGGTGGAGCCTGATGCTCCGGGTTCACGACGAGGTGACACTTCTCTGGGTAGACTTTGAGAGCCTGTTTCAGGCAGAGTTTTTCCTAGACACCCTGTGTGCAGTGTGGATACATGAGCTACTTCATCTGCAACAGGGCAGCATGACAGTGGCACAGTACTCAGCGAGGTTCACCGACCTTTTGCGCTACTCCACAGATATGGTTTGGGACCCATTCTTCAAGGCATGAACCTTCGAGCAGGGGCTCGGGTGAGAGATCATAGCTTTGATGATCTCCCTCAGCATCCCGACGCAGGTGGGGGAGTTAGAGAGAGCCCTCATCATAGAGATTTTTGTTGTTGAGCAATCACTATAAGTGAGACCCACCACTAGTCGACACGCAGTGGATTCTTCTACAGCTGGAAGTTGACAGAAGTCACGGAAGTCCAAGCGGACCAAACCATCTGGAGGACTACCTTAGGACACAGGTTCAGTTGTGCGGGGCACACGAGACATAGCCAGTCATTCCAGGAGTGGGTAATGTTACTTTGTGGCGGGTAGGGACACATGGCTCGTGACTGTCCAACCCACTGTTCTGATGATCAGCAGACATTTGAGTGACCTTCTAGACAGAGGCAGAGGTTCGATCGAGGCGGACCGCAGGGACCAGGCCGACGTGGTAGAGGATCTCGTTGTGCAGCTGGTGGAGGAAAATGATTAGAGGTGTTACCGCCACCACCACTACGAGGTCTACCTAGACCGCAGGGAGTCGGTGGACATGGGAGAGCTTAGCTCCAGGCAGCTGAGGCATACGACCATGGCACTCTGGAGATGATTCGAGGTATGATTTGTGTCTACTCCACCTTATATGTAGTTCTTATAGACAAGGGTTCCAGTCACTCTTTCATTGCCACTGCCCTCATTTAGAGCTCAGAGATTCCAACAGATCCGTTGGGTCGATCCTTATGGTTATAGACTCTTATGGGAGCAGACTCGATGATTACGCACTAGTTTCGGCAGTGTGAGATTACACTAGGAGGTGAGATCTTTGGCTGGGATCTCCTCGTAGCGGCGTCGAGATCTTACGACGTCATCTTGGGAATGGACTGGTTATCTACAATCCATGCTCTGATTGACTGTATTAGGCACAAAGTGCAGTGTGTCCACCTGGATGGGACCAGTTTCACCTTCACCGATGAGAAGGGAGCCTTTACAGCATAGGACAGACTTACTCAGAGGAGGGTGTAGACGATCACTCATCAGTTGGACTGCTTTACCCTCGGAATAGTTGATGTGGAGAGTCCGAGATATCCTGTAGTGGTGGACCAGTACAACGATGTTTTCCCTGACGATGTTCCAGGACAAACTCCTCGTAGAGAGGTTTACTTCTACATTGACTTGTACCCTAGGATGGCACCAATATCTACACCAGCATATCGGATGGCTCTCACAGATCTTCGTGAGCTGAGGGTACAACTATAGGACTTACAGGGGAAGGGATTCGTCCAGTCCAGTGTTTCTCCATGGGCATCCCCAATTCTATTCGTCAAGAAGGCAGACAGGAGCTTGAGGCTTTGATTTGACTACCGTATCCTGAATCAGGTGACCGTGAAGAACAAGTACCCACTCCTAAGGATCAAAAATCTATTTGATCAGCTGAAGAGAGTATGATGGTTCTCAAAGATAGAACTCAAATCAGGCTATCAACAGCTCAGAGTTCGAGATAAGGATGTGAAAAAGACGTCCTTCAAGTGTCGGTACGGCCACTATGAGTTCTTGGTTATTCCCTTCATAATAACCAACACTCCAGCAGTGTTCATGGGACACATTAATAAGATCTTCCAGCCATACCTAGATCACTTTGTCCTAGTCTTCATCGATGACATTTTGATGTACTCAAATACCGAGGAGAGCATGCCTACCATTTGCAGGTAGTACTAGACACACTCTGAGAGAACCAACTTTATGGAAAGCTCTCGATGTGCCAGTTTTGGATCATTGAGGTTCCCTTTTGGGGAGTTGTCATCTCGGAGGCTGGATTTGTAGTGTATCCATCGAAGATCAAGGCGGTACTTGGTTTGGATCCACCCAGGAGTGTGACGGAGGTATGGAGTTTCCTGGGTTTGGTTGGTTACTACCAGAGGTTCGTACCAGACTTCTCCAGAGTTGCAGCACCACTATCAGCCTTGACAAATAAGCGGAAACCCTTCATGTGGTTGAAGAGATTCCAGCAGAGCTTTCAGAAGCTAAGGTAGAGGCTAACTAGTGTCCCCATCTAGAGGCTTCCAAAGGAAGGCATAGGGTACATAGTGTACTACGACACATCAGGGACTAGACTCATGTGTGTCCTGATGTAGGAGTGAGCAGTGATCGCTTATGGTTCTCATCATCTGAGACATCATGAGCAGAACTACGCTACCCATTACCTGGAGTTAGAAGCAGCGGTGTACACCTTGAAGATTTGGTGACACTATCTTATGGGAGAATGTTTTATCATGTACTCTGGTCACAAGAGTCTCAGGTATATCTTCTCTTAGAAGAACCTCAACCTGAGACACCGACATTGGATTGAGTTCCTCCAATACTATGACTTTGAGATAGCCTATGCTCCGGGGAAGTGGAACGTTGTTGTGGATGCTCTCAGTAGGAGATCTAGTATACAACTGCTCGGAGAGGTGACAGAGCAGGTAGCTTCATTACAGATATCCTTTGTGGATAGGGATAGAGAAGTTTTTCTACAGTCTCTTACAGTCACTCCCCCACTTCTTTAGCGAGTCAGGGAAGCGCAGTGTGGAGACTATGACTGCGATACACGACGTGCTCATATATCCACAGGGCAGGCACCTGATGGATTTTCTGAAGGTGTGGAGCATGTAATCCTCTTTAGAGGATGTACTATGGTACCAGTGTCACTTTAGGAGGAAGTGTTAAGGGATTTCCATACATCCCCTTTAGCGGTACATCCAGGTGTGGAGAAGATATATCAGGACCTCAGACAATAGCACTGGTGTCCAGGTATGAAGAAGGTGGTAGAATAGTTTACCTCATGATGCCTCACTTTTCATCAAGTGAAGGTGGATCACCAAGTACCAGCAGGCTTGGTTCAGCCTTTAGAGGACCCAGAGTGGAAGTGGTATGGGATAACCATGGACTTCGTGATGGGTCTTCAACGTACAAACAGGGGTCATGACTCGATTTTCGTGATCATCAAACAATTCACCAAGTCGACCAACTTCCTACCAATCAGAGAGTAGGGTTCAGTAAAGAGCTTAGGACACCTCTATGTGCAGGAGATTATGAATTTTCAGGGTATACCTTCTACGATTGTCTCTGATCGTGATGCACGATTTACTTCCCGACTATGGAAGGGGTTGCATGAGGCTTTCAGGACATAGCTTCATCTGAGCACCGCCTTCTATCCTCAGACAGATGGTCATACTGATCGGACCATTCAGACCCTTGAGGACATGCTATGTTCTTGTTTCCTCGAATTCGGTCATATCTTGGAGGACAACTTAACATTGGTGGAGTTTTCATACAACAATAGCTATCACTCCACCATAGGGATGACACCTTTTGAGGCATTGTACGGGCAACCTTGCATATCACCCTTGTGCTGGACAGACCTAGTGGAGTCAGCACTGGTGGGACCAGAGATGGTACGAGCTACCACATAGAAGGTGGAGATCATCCAGGAGTGGATAAAGACTACATAAAGTAGGAAGAAGTCATATGTGGACAGGAGACATAGACCTCTGGAGTTCGAGGATGGAAACCACGTATTTCTATGGTTCTCACCTTGATGAGGTATACAGAGGTTCGGCTGAGGTGTCAAGTTATCTCCGAGATTCATCGGACCTTTCTAGGTCCTTAGCAGAGTAGGCGAGGTGGATTACCGCTTGTCTCTTCCAACTTAGTTGCACCAGGTGCATGACGTCTTCCACGTATCCTAGATGAGGGGATACGTGAACGACTCTTCTCACATCATCAAACATGGAGAGGTGGACATCGATGATGGGGAAACATTCAAAATGGTTCCAGTGGATATTGAGGATCGACATGAGCGGGTACTATATGGACGATCGATACCACTAGTGCACGTTCACTGACAGCACGAGAAAATCCAAGATATCACATGGGAGCGGGAGGTTCTAATGCGTTCTCAGTACCCCCATTTGTTCCCTTATTTAGAGTTGTAGCTTAGGGGACAGAAATCCCTTAGTTGTGGAGAATTTAAAGACCCAAAAATCCCATGGAATTGTTTTTAATACATGGGATTTTTACGAGTCCACGAAAACTAACGAACCTTGATTCTGAGGCCCAGTCTGCCCAGAATAAATTTCTGAAGTTTTTTCTGGGTACGTTTAGTAAACGTATGAGCGGGTTTTTATAAATTTTGAACCGATGCTCGGAATTGAAATCTGAGAGCACCGTTGAACTCATAACACATGTATTCACTTAAGAAGGCTTTCACTTCGATGGTAGTGAGTCGAGGATAAAAGTTAGTTTTTGGGTTTTTGTGTGAAGTAATAAACTAAAGTAAGCTCACTTTATTTTATTTTTAACCACCATATGGAGGTTGGGTGGTTAGAAACTCCTCATGGGAGTTGGAGGTGTGACCACCACACCTTAACCTCCCTTGGGAGGTTATAGTGGTGGGGCCCACCCAAGCATAACCTCCCGTGAGAGGTTATGATGTGGGGACCACATGAGGCTTAACCCCCTATTAATGGAGGAGGGTAAAACCTCCTCAACTCCCCATTAAATGGGGAGAAACCCCTTGACCTTATCTACCTTAATGGAGCCAACTCCCCTTTAATTTAATTTGTGCCACCTCTCAAGCATTAATTAGGTAGAGCCACTTAATTTAAATTTCCAATTTGAATAGTTATTCCAACTCCACCTCATTAATTAAATGAGTGAACTCATTTAATTAAATCACTCAATTTGAATTTACGCCAACAAACATAATAGATCCTAATCTATTATTTGGCTACGCTTTCATTTTGGGTGGAGTGGAGAGAAAGGAGGATCTTGGGAGAAATATTAGGGGAATGATACCAATGATGAACGCTTCCAATGAATAAAACCTTCGAAAATGAAGTACGATCTTCCTAGACTTTCTTCCTTGGAACCCCCTTTGATGCAGGACATCTTCGACCGATCTTCCCTCCTCATCGTCATCAACAAATTGATGCACGAGCTTGGATTGGAAATGTGTGGCAGACGCGATGAATGACGACAAAATCATCTTCTTCCCATGACTTCATCGTCGAGCAATGATCAAAGGTAGGGGGTTTACCTAGAGTATTATTCCATTCCTTCTTCTCATATTCATTTAAAAGGAATCGATGTGATGTATTGTAAACAATTGTTGTTCAAATTTCTTCCTCTTTGTTGAACCAAATGTTATCATCCCTAAACACGGAGTGTGTGGGCCAAACTATCATGGCCCGACTCCCTCAGTCGATCTCTTTGTGAAGTTTCTTTCGGCATGGTGACGAAGCGGAAATGAGGCAACAAAGGCACCAACAACAAAGGTCACACTACCCGTGGCCTCCGTGAACCGTGCCACCCCCACAACGCACCGGTGTTTCTGAACGAACACTGCTGGCCCGCGCTGGCTCGAGCCGTACTGAACTGGCCTACTCTGCAGCCACCCGTGTGATGCCCACGTGCCCCGCGGCCTGCCCGCGTGCCCTGTCGTCCTAATCACGCCCTGTTCGGCACCCCACAGCCATCATGCGCACGGCTCGTGTGACCCGACGACATACCTGAACGCTGCCCACACCCTGCGCGTCCTGCCTGTGCCCTGCTTGGCATCCCGTGTGGCTTGCTCGTGCCCCGGCTCTCGGCTGAACCGGTCGAGCCCCGCCAGCCACCCGATCCGGCCCACGGCATCTCTGGCCAAACTAGCTTGGATTTCCGGATTGAGCCACCCGAGCCGCGCCCCACGTGGTACTGGCTGAATCGGCCCCGGCCTCCGGGCCTAGCCACCAATGCGGTGACCTTCAGGCCGAACTTCCCATGCAGTCCACTGGGCCGGGCACAGCGGACCGGGCCAAACCTAGCGGCCTGACCGGGTTGACTCATTCTGGGTTGGGCTGAGTCTGTCCGACCGGGTCGGACCGGTCCGAGGCCCATTACCGACCCTGTTACTTCCATTGGCCGTATCTTTAGCATCGGACGGCCGTTTGATGAACCGTCAACGGTGTTGGTTTTCTTGGAGCATGATGGCCCCTTTGAGTATACCCCACTGGAGTTTGGTGTAATGTTGAGATATGGTCAGTTTGGATCATACACGAATTCAACCGGGCCCCTGAGACTAAAAAGATAATAACTCACAGACTGGGCGTCTGATTGACGCATCATCTATTGCGTTGAGACCCCTATGACGAGACAAACCTTTGAAATACTTCCTAGTGGGAATTGGTGGCAGTTGAAATGTCGACACTTGGATTGAAAATTGTAACCTCCTGGAATCAAGCATGCTTTGTGGAAACCCTGTGGCTGGCTGTGCTTGGACGAGTATTCCTGGATCATGTGTTGGTCTGATAGCTCTGACGAATGTTCCTGGATCATGTGTTGGTCCGACAGTTCTGAATTTTGTTCCTGGATCATGTGTTGGTCCGACAGAATAGCTGGTCCTGGATCATGTGTCAGTCCAATAGCTCTGACGACTATTCATGGATCATGTGTTGCTCTGACAGTTTTGACTTCTGTTCTGGGATCACGTGTTGGTCCGACAGAATAGCTGGTCCTAGATCATATGTAGGTCTGACAGCTCTGATGATTCAGTGGCTATATCTGATCATCTCTATCTCTCTTCATAATTTTTATACCTGTGTGAGCTAAGTCATTAACTCTTGTGTTTCCTCATGATTGAGATGAATTTCTTGATAACTTATGTATATATATGGGAATATACCTAAGTGGGGTTATCTATTGATTTCATACTTTGTGGTTTATCCTTGTGGGATTTTGTGAGACCTTGAGTGTCTTGGGGTCCCTACTAAGTATTGTTATACTCACCCCTATACGGGCTATTCCCGCACCATGTTGTGTTGGATGCAGACGACGGACAGTGCTCACTGAGGCTCACTAGTAGGACTGGACGATAACCGGAGGTGGATCTTACGACGAGTCGGTGCACAGAGGAGACTGACGGATGTGGAGTGATGGGGAGGCCATCTGTACCTACCCTTCAGGTAGGAACCCCGGAGGACGACCTTGTGGCTGCTTTACTTTTCTTCAGTTGTACTTGCTTTTCAGTTGTACTTGTACTTTCCTATTGAGCTTGTATTTCCGACCCCCTTTACTTTTCAGCACTCTTTTGTATACAATTTTACTTAGTGTTTTGTTTTCAGCTCGTACTCTATTTTGAGAGGTTACTCTACATAAAGGCAATGCTTTCCCATTTTTGGATATTTACTCCTTTGGTGCTAGTTGTCAGCCCATGGCCTGTGGAAGGCGGGCATGGGGTAGTCACGACACGGGCCCTGGGGGACGAGTCATGAAAATATTCTCCAATATATAGCCTACTTTGGTAGTTATATATTTTGAAAATCCAGCCTACTTTATATTTGGTCTATGTAATTTTTTCAGAAGATTTAATTTTTTTATGCCTTTGGTTTTTTAGAATTATACTTTTAAAAAATGGTGTATACACTCTTGGTAATTTTTATATTTTACGGGAAATTATATTTCATACATAAAATTCAAAAAAATATTGTATCATTATGAAACATATTATCATTATTTAAATAATAATTTAATTATATCAAGGAAAAAATATTCCATATAATTAAAAAAAATTGACACAATAGTGAGTACATAAAATAAAAAATTATGTAATGTTACTTCGAAAATTGGTATGTAATTTTTTAACCAAATTTTTTTATGGAGAAACTATAAAAACAATATTATAATTACTTTAATTATTATTTTCGTTTTCAAAAAATATTTCCAAAACTGGTGTAAAAACTGATGGAAAATTAGATCCCAATGTTTTACAAAAAACAATTTTTTATAGTTAAAACAACATGTAAAAAAATGGATTCTTTATACCATAATTTATAATGTGAATACCAAATTTGGTACCAAACTGGTATAGAACATTTTTTAAAATCCCAAATCTATTTCAAAAACAAATCATAAAATGCTACCAAAATTGCTACTAAATTTTTAATATTATCAATGAAAAACTAATTCATACTTTGAATAGAAAAAAAAGAATTAGTGATTCAAGGAATAAAAATATGTACAATGAATACAAAAATTCATAAAAATCATATTCGAAAAATGTAAGTCTTTTTTCAAGGAAGAAATATCACTGGGGAGTTTTGTAGATCTTAACAGTTTTTTATTTCTTGTTTACATTTTTATTTTAATTTTATTATATTATGAATATTATAATTATTCAATAGTCTATATAAATTATATTTTATTCTATTCAGTAAATTTTTAGTTGATTATTATAAATTTTACATCCATTAACTCAATTATTTTTTTCAAATGAATATATTGTCATTGTTCAACCCTATAAAATCTTTATTATTGCCTGATTATTTTTTCACATTATTTATTATTATATTTATATTTGGTTGTTGGATATTTAGTGTATATATATTAATTTTAATAGCTACGAAAAGATATATTTTTCATCTTATTATATGATGAAATCTTTAGATTTAGCCAATATATAAGGATGGCATTTTCAAACGCTCTCCCGCTCGATGCTCCGTCGCACCCTCAGATCGCGTCCTCCTCAGTGCCTAGCCTTCCGGAGATCGGCGCGGGCTTGCATCGCCTCTCGGGTCTCTCTTTCAAGTAATTCCTCCTTCAGTAGCATCCACAGGGTAGCGATTTACCTCATAGCACTACGTCGGCGGGCCCAGAGGTCAGATCTGGTTTCTGGGAAAATGGTTCTATGCCAGGCTCTTCGGCATCCGATGAGGGTTTTCCTCACCCCCTGGTCTCTCTTTCAAGGATTCCATTCTTCAGCAGCAGTCTTCAGGTGTAGTTCTGCCTCAGCGTGATGCTCTGGCCATCTGGGATGTTGCGTCTACTTTCTTGGAAAAAGGTTCGCCGGTGCTCGAGGTTTCAGCGACGTCATTTGCGGAGGCGGCTTTGAATCTCAAGTAGACATTGGATGCTAGGTTCTGTGCGGATAAACCTTCTCTGGCGCTTTTCCAAGACTATATGAGGCATTAGAATCTTGATCGGTCGGCTTCGGTGTCGAATCTAGATCGCAAGTCCTTCTGCATCGTGATGGCGTCCATGGGAAGACTTTGTCACTGCTTGGTGTATGAGGCCTCGGTTTTTGGGGCATTGGAGGTTCTCCCTCTTGCGTTGGTCGATGGATGTCCATCAAGGAAGAGAATGCTCTCGCGCGGCGGTCTGGATCTCTCTGCCTGTGTTACCTCTTCCTCCCATGAGCGAAGCCTTCCATAAGGTCATCAGGGATTCTTTGGATTGCTTTCTATGCACAGATTCTCGCATTCTTCATTTGGTTAAGGTGTCAGTAGCTTGGATGTGCATTGAGATGGATCTCTCTCGTTTGTTGTAGGATCATTTTGTGTTGCGGATTGAAGGGATGCCGGATAGGCTTTAACCACTGTTCTACCCTGTTTACCCCAGGTTCTGTTCTTTTTGTCATCTCTCTGGCCACTCTTTGCAGGTCTTCCGAAAAGGTCATTTGAAGGGTGAATAATTTCAAGTGAATTCTCAGTCATCTGATTGGGGACCTTCTCTAGGCCTTGATGGCAGTGGTCACAAATGTGGTAAGGTATTGGATCCCTCTTTAATTTCATCTGCGGCATCTTCTTCAAAGCAGGTAGGGGAGGGGACTGCTTCTCCCTGTCGTGCTTTGGTTTTAGTAAGATGTTCTTTAGGAAAAAGGACTTGGGTACATCATTCAGTGGCAGCGCTTTTTTCCTCCGAGATGGGCATCATGGGTTTCCTCCGGCCTTGGGATCTAATGGTGGACAACTTGGTTCCCTCGAGTAGTTGCATCACTGTCATCTCTATGGTAGAATCGGGCCTGTGTGAGCAGAATGATTTACAGCATTCTAAGGGGTTGCCCCTCCTTTTATTAGATCCATGCCTAGAGGTGTCTCCCTCTTCAACCAGCCCAGTGGTATCTACTCCTCCTTCCTCGCCATCAGGGTTTACAACTCCTCTCCGTTCAGTTGCTTCCTCCCCTCCTGTGGATCAGAGTAACGGTCAGAGCCTGTGTTTCGATTCTCCAGAGGTCCCCTGTAGGGTGTTGTCTAGCAGTGTAATTTCTCCTATGAACTCCTCCTCACAGGTGAAAATGGGTGTTAAAACCAGATCAAAATCAAGAGCTGATGAGGGTGTATGTGTTATCTCTTCTCTTAAGGGAATGGTCCAGGAGTCTGGGGCCAAAGCCAGACGGGTGTGTGTCACTGTTTAATGTAATAATATGGAATAGCCCTGGATTTGGGGCTAGGGTCAAATCATATTTTCTTCTTAGTGAGTTAAGTAATAATCATGTCTCTCTGGTTTCCTTCTTGGAACCTAAACATGCATCCAGCAACATCTCTGAGTTTCCTCAGAGGCTTAAATTATGTGGCTTTTTACATGGGAATCCTCCTAACTCTCACCTATGGATTTTCTGGAAAGACCACATCAGTGTTGATCTATTGAGTACAACGGAGAAATACCTTTACACAAAGATAATAGTGGGTCTAAAAGAGTTTTTCTTCTCATTCATATATTCCAAGTGCAATGCTCAGGAAAATGAGTCTTTATAGAGTTATCTTTAGGGCTTCAATCCTGTCGCGGCTCCCTGGATTGTGGGCGGAGATTTCAACATTGTGGCTAGTACATAGGAGAAAAAAGGGGGTGGAGCCTTCCCCAAGAAATCCAATAAATATTTTGTTTGTTTCATGGCTTAGAGCAGCTTCTTGTATGTTGGTTTTGAGGGAATTATCTACACCTGGTGAAATAACCAATGTGGGGGGAGGCGTTCATACTGTTGTCTTGATTGATTTTTGATAAAAAATGCTGCAATATCTATGTTCCCTGACTCCCAAGTGACTCACTTGACTCAGAGTTTATCTGATCATTCCCCGCTTCACATTTCCCTGGGGGCAGGGGTGTCATGGGAGGAACATGTTATGTTTTCCACATCTTGGGTGCAGGAACCGAGTTTCTTAGAAGTGGTCAGGGAAGCTTGGGACTCGCAATATCAGGGGAATCCATGGATTACTTTTCACAACAAACTTAGGTGGGTTAAGAATCTTCTTCTCTACTAGAGGAGAACCATCCCGGCATGTCCAGAGGCCCAATATCCGCAGGGAGGATGGATCTTTCTCCACATACCGGGAGGCAGTTGGGGTTATGATTAATGCAGCTATTCAATCTCTAATGGATGCTCCCAATCCCACCATGGCAGGGGGTATCCAATTGGGGATGCTGAGATTTTTGAGGGTCTCTCCAGCAGAGTTTCGGAGGGCATTGATGCTGGATTAAGGAAAATTCCTGCTAAGAATGAAGTGCATGAAGAGGCTTGGACCTTCAACCCATATAGTTACCCAGGGCCCGATGGGTTTCCTGGATCTTTTTACAGGGCTTCGTGGGAGATTATCAAAGGGGATCTAGTTCGATCTGTTCAAGATTTCTTCCTGGGAGGGGATTTGCCGCGTATTTCCTGTGCTACTAAAATGATTCTTATCCAAAAGGTGAATAATCATCAGTACATTAATAAATATAGACCCATCAGTATGTGTAACTTACCATACAAGATCCCAGCCAGTATTCTTAATAAGATATTGGCTATTCACCTGGATGAGTGGATGAATCCAGAACAACATGTTTTCATTAAATGGAAGTCAATTCATGGTGCGATCGGTCTGGTCCAAGAAATGATCAGTGGCATCAACAATAGGTCTTTTGGGGGAAATTTGGTGGTTAAATTTGACATGAGCAAGGCATATGATAGGATGGAATGGGGTTTTGTTCTTAGAGTCCTTGATTGTATGGGGTTCTCCAACTAGACTATTGACCTCCTTTTTCATTACTTTAGCTCAGCTTGGAATTCCACTTCCTTCATGGGCAAGCATTTTGGCTTTTCAAGGCATGTGGTGGTCTCAGGCAAGGGGATCCTTTATCCCCTACTCTGTTAATATTTGCACAAAATGATTTCTGTTTCTACATTAATAAGGGGCTCAGCTCAGGTAAAATCCTTCCTTATCACAATAGGTATGCCCAAGGGAAATTTCCCACCTAATGTTCACAGATGACACCATAATTTTTATCAATGGAAGTAAAAGATCAGTGAGGGGCCTTAACGAGATTTTAAAAGAATATTTCAAGTGGAGTGGGAAGTTGGTGAAAAAGTAAAAAAGTCTCTTCTTTACATCAAGGGGGATCCCTTTGAGGAGGGAGAGGTTATTGAGAGCCAGCTTGAGCATGGGAAGGGGATCTTTTTCTTTGGAATACCTCAGAACTCCGATTAGCCCCTCTTCAATGAGGGTGCATCACATTAAAAATCATTTAAGCATAATTACATAGCGTATCCACATCTGGAAGAATAGAGTCCTCTCATTTGGAGGCCGCATCACTCTGGTCAACAGTGGTCTTGTTTCCATCACTATGCATATTCTTTCTAATCTAAAGGTGCCAAAAAGTGTTATTTCCATGTTGGAAAGGATTATGATGGAATTTTTTTGGGATGGTCAGATGGACGATAGGCATCATTGGGCTTTGGGGAAATGGTTAGCAAGACCTCTATCTGAAGGGGGTATCAATATGAGAAGTGCATAAAATACCATGCAGGGGCTCAATGCTAAGTTTTCTTGGGAGGTAATGGAAGGACGATCTATATGGGGCAGAATCATGCAGAATGTATATGGACAGAATGTGAATATTCAAAGAAGGCAATCATCGAGGATATGGAACCTGACCCTCCCATATCTGGAAATTCATCCGCATAACTCCCGATGGATTGTGGGTAGGGGGAATATCTTCTTTTGGCAGTAGGACTGGGGGGTGGGTAGGTTGTGGTTCCCGAGGTTTCCCACCCCATATTTATCTTTTAAAGAAGCGAGTACTCACCCAAGGTTCATAAAAACCATTCTTGATGCATGTCAACTGGAAATTTTCAATTCTATTGTTTTTAAAGATGAGGATGGCCGAATGGTTTTCACGGGATCTTCGTCGGGTGCCTTCTCCATCAAGGATTTTGATCGTGTTACGAGGAGGAGTGGTACTGCAGATCCATGGGGGAGTCCTTGTGGTGAAAATATATCCCTTAAAAATTTAACTTTCTGGTGTGGCGTGTGTGGAATAGGGCCCTGCCTACAGATGGTAATTTGTAGAGAGTGGGTTTGAACATGGCCTCAAGGTGTTTGTGCTGCCGGGCTTTCAACCAAGAATCAGTAGGGCATCTTTTCTATGATAGTGAATGGGCTAGATGGATTTGGCAGACTTATGGGGCCTTCTTCGGTTGGAATGTGTATGACGGTTCTCCTGAAAATTTTCTACCAATGTGGTTTAGTGGAGCAGAAAACCAAGGGGAAGAGAGAAAGGCCATATCCATCATCCTAATTGCATGGTGTTGGACAATCTGGATGGATCGGAATGATGGTAGGCATAAAAATACTTCAGGATCCTTGACCTGCATTCTACTCAAAATGAAAAACAATGTTAGGGATCTGCTTCAGGTATCTCTTGACTGTCACTCGACGCCTTTGATAAGTGCTCTGGTTCTGCCTCTATCTACATAACACCATTCGATTGGTGTATGGAAGGGTCGTTGGATTCGGTGGAGCCCACTGAATGAAGGGATAAAGTTAAACTCGGACGGTTCGCTGCGCGGGGGGGGGGGGGGGGGTGGGGGAGATGCATGGGGGCAGTGTCGTGAGAGATAAATCTGGGTCAGTGTGGGCGGCTTTGATAGCTTCATTCGGGGAGGGCGACTCACTTCAGGCAAAGGCCTTATCTTTGGCCAATGGTTTGGATTTGTTCTCCAGTAGGTAGCTTCATGTTTCGTCGGTGGAGACCAATTCCCTTCTTCTGTATCGAGCACTGATGGACATGGGAAGAATTCCTTGGAGTATTGTTTAGGCTATCAGAAGATGCAAAGCACTAATGGGGTCTCACACGGTAATATCACATACATGTTGGGAGGGAAACACAGTAGAGGATTTTCTGGCGTCAATGGATACATCTAATAGCGGTACGGTTCCTTTTTTAATTTGGGATAATTTCATAGTGAGGGGATAAAGTTTGATATCAATGATTCGTTGGGGTTGCATTACTTTAGACCTCCGTGATGCTTTTCCTTTTCTGTGTATGGAAATCTCCCAAAAGAAATAAAAATGTTATCTTTCTGTCAGTAAGTCAATATATCATGTGGTTTACCATCCTACCTATCGTAAAGTAACATACCCCCTAAACACTCAGCCGAACGTGAGGATAACACTCCACATATAGAGCTAGCACCCTATAATGCCTACCTAAATATTATCACGTTCAACCCTTTCTCAAACTACATTAGTCAATATTATTTATCGATCACATGACTGGTCTTTAATATCACATCTAACCATATGTGAATCTATTCCAATTCTCATCAGTGAGATTGAATACACATAAATAGAATATCATATGTTTCTTGTTGTGTGAAATACTATATCTAATATGCTACATCTATTAGTTTTTATATATTAATTAATTTTTAATCTGTTGTTACCATGATACGATCTGATGTATATAGATATAGTATGTCTTCCTCACATGATACATGTATCAACCATATGGATTCTCCATAACTACATGATATAATGAATAACTTCACCTCATACAGATCAATTGAAAACCATTTGATATGTAATTTATTTAAGATATAGTTATATCAAATATAAGTTCACCCTATGGTATGATAATATAACACCATTGGTTGATACCATTTTATATCGTTTTTCTCATAGTTAGTCTAAGACAATGATAAAAATTTGGATTTTCTTATAACAATCTTTAGTGAATTTCATTTGGTATTTATTATTTATGGAATGTTTATCTTAGGTATCTTCATTTCATTATTTATTATATTAACTCATATGATTTATCTAAAAACTAAATGACTAAAATTAAGTCTAATTTAATTAGATAAAATAGAATTATGAATTTGGTGATGTTTCACATATAGAATTACTCAAATTTTTGGAATATTTAAATTTATTTATTATAATTTGGTTTAAATGTTTTAGTCATTTCCAAATTAATTATTATTGATAAAAAAATTCAAATATTTTTTAGAATTTAATTATGTGTAATTAAATTTTTATTATTTAGCTGTCTGTGTGAATATGGAAATGTTATTTAAAATTCATGTTTTGTTTTTACAGAAATAAACTATGTGATATTTAAGGATATCATGGACCTATTCTTTAGGAGAATTATTACGGTCATTTGAATTATAGATTCAAATATAGTATAATTATTATTTTTGTATTTGAATATAAATTATTTTTCTATGATGAATATTATGGAATTATAATATTCCCTATCATATATAATTATGAAGTTTGAATTTTAATTGTTTTACCATGGTAGAGTTAAACTTGTATGTTTTTAAAATACCCTATTTATAGGCAGATGAAGAATTTTTGAAGGGATCATTTCATCATTAATCTAGGAATAACCGAATAGTTTCTATAAATAATAATATTTTAATTGGATATGAAAATATATAGTGTCATATGTGATTATTGATTAATATAATAGAAATGATCCCAAAAAGGTCATAAAAATTTTATGATTACTACTTATTTATTAAAGATATTTTTTTATTTTCTACTCAAAAAAATAATTTTTTTCTTCATCAGTCTTCAATGAATCTAACTACCTCGTTTTTTTCTGATATAATTATTTCATTCTATCTGTCATGTACTATATGGATTTTTTATAATTTACCAAACCAAACTAACTGTCTCTTATTAGGATTTAACAAATGGATTATAAATTTAGGCCCATTAGAGTTATGACTCCCATATTAAGATTAAACAACTCTTATCTTGATGCATTTTCCATTGAATATTTCTTTTCATATATCTGGACTTATACATAGAGTCAGTGCAACTATTTGTTGTCTTGAGTCCATAGAATAAATTTATTAAACAATTTAATATATTTTAATGTCCCCTTATGAATAATTTTTTTGTTTTTTGTTTTCTCATTAGTCAAGAACTCAAACGAAAGATATGGGACCATAGATAATTTCAAAATGGTGGGTTTACCCAATACATGACCCAAATTTTTCCAGTGCCCAAAATTCAAGTGATGTTGTCATTTGATGGGTGTATTTGATAAAATAAACAAATGAATAAATTTTTTATTTTATTAAATGACCTAACTAAATTCTATTTTTAAATATATTGTTATGAAATTTCTTTAGGGTAAGACACATTTCTAGAGCAGGATTAGAGGAGAAAGTTCTTCATTCTTTGAACAAGGTCAAAGGACAACAAGAAATCAGATTGAAGTAGATCAAGATGCACCCAACATGTTGGGTCATTTGTATTACTAGTGAATTTTTCATTCACCAATGATCAATTCAAATAAATTTATGTCTCATAAATTTTGGATTCCACCCCTTTTGATTAAAATCATGAGCATGGATTAAATAATTATCGTCTATAATTTTTTTATTATATCCTTAGAATGACCCTAGATATCAACCCTTTTTTGATCTGATTAAACTCTATGATTCAAATTATATCAATTTAGATATATTGATTATATGATAACTAATCATGAATAGTTTTCCAATAATACATTCACTTTTTTATTGTTCTTTTCCCCACCCGTTCATAGTATTTATCATCATTAAATCACATAGTCATGATTTGAAATTTTTAGGGTGTGTTCACACACTATCAAAACATGAATTCATTGTTTTTGTGCACATGAAGAACAAATTGGTGATTTATTTATGGATAAGAATTATTTTTGGGTGATGATGAATTGATTTAGGATCTAGGTTGGCAATGATGACAGGAGGGGATATAGGACCCACTATGGGATTCTATAGGATGATAGAAATCCATTTTCGGACTAGTGGATTCTGTGAATAGAAGTCATATGGTGATCGCAAATTATTTTGGGTAGTAAATTGGTGTTTTTTCAGTGTAATTGGCTAGTTTTGTAGTAATATGAAGTATATGGGCAACCAATGAAAATAAAGTGTATATGTCATTTAGTGAGGAATAACACACTTTATGTTATTTTTTATTTCATTGTAGCTAGGATTTTTTATAGATTTTAGATTACACACCATGTGGATGAACCCATATTCTGTGTAACATTACCTAAGAATCCAAGTTTGGATTTAGATTTACAAACTCATGACCCCATACGGAAGGACATGATGTGTTCTCCTTATATAAATGGGAACACCTAGAGGTATAGAGGCATGACCCAACACATGGACATGACCAAGTACATGTCCACATCATAATGTACACAGACATGTATAAGAGAACACAGTTACTCCCTGAGTGGCTATGACACATCATGTAAATCTTGTACATGCCATGTAGTTTTACATGGATTAAAAATCCATGTATTGAGAACACATCTAGGAAATGAGGTGGGGTTACACACTATATAGACCCTATATACATTGTGTATTCCCTCTAGAACTTCTTCATCTCATATATCCTTTATAGAGAATTAATTTCCACCCATGGGTGGCCTATAATGTGTGAAATTTTATTTTTAATATGATGGTGGTCCACTTAGTGTATTTTGATATTTGTTGTGAGATTTTTCCCGCACGATTCTCACTTAAGCAGTTCATCACATTGTTAGTGATCAGGGTAGGATTATAAGTGTAATAATAGGGTCATTATTCCATTTTTAGACTAGGTAATGGGTCCCCCATACACTTTATACAAGTTTAGTTAGTGATATCATACAATATATTTTGTTCCTCTATCTATGGAGTGGTACTCCCCCATCACTAATCTCGGACAGAGTGCGGCACCTCCATATGACTGGTATCTCCCTCAAATGTGGATAAAATTAGTCAATATGGGCCCCCTATATAGAGATTCTACTATGGATGCATTTGATGTTTGACATCGAATATGGAATTCTTGAGATATAGGAAGACTCATTGACATTGTTTGGATTGTGGGATGGGGAGTTCCAATTTTATCTCAAATGGGATACCTTATGAGAATAAATATATATTTTGGGTTTTATTTCCCTTTTCTATGGGTTGTGTAAAACAATGTTGTATCATATTATTATTCCACCATTTGTTTTTTGGGCAATATATTGGGTATGTATATAGTCAAACATGCTTGAAGGTTTCTCACATGTGTCATATCTTATAAAAATGACGACAGGATCGGTGGTGACATTAGTGGATCTTAGGGAAAATTTGTTGCACTAAATGAATATAGTGTGTGGACATTGATATTGGGAGCTAGGATCTTGAAGTCTCATTTTATTTTAGTTTTATAAATGTTGGGAATAATTTTTTGGATTAGTGTAGAACACCTCAAATTTATATTATAAAAACAATTTATTCATTTGCATATGCAATGCACAACAGCGTCCTTAATAGAAAAAATATAACACCCGGAGATATTATGATATATAGTTTTTTAATAAATTCAATATATTCAATATAATTCATTAAGAAAAAAAAATGATCATATTTCATTACACTAAACATTAATTATATCTTCCTTTACAAAAAATTATGATTATATTGTGTTACACGCAACATCGAGTTTAAACGAAATGTGGTAGATTTTTAAAATATTATTATTTAATATGATATTTGTCACCTTTATTCAGAATGGAGTTTATGAATAGTATTAAATAAATAATTAAAAATATACTTTACACATGATCATTTTTTATTTATTTATTAGAAAAAATAAAAAACATCAAACTAGAAGAGAAATGTTTTCTGAAAAACTGTTTTTTATATAATATAGATTACTCACACTTTAAAAACATAATTTAAAATTAATTTTTACAAATTATATAATGATTATATGAAAAAATAAAATTAATTTTACAAATAGAACTGCCAAAATTATCTAATGTTTAATTTTTGGGATGTTTTAAAAAAGATTAATTTTTTTATGAATAGCCAAAATAATGAATTATGACCAAAAACTAAAGTTTAATTTAAATTATTTATAAAGAAAATTTATATATTAAATTATTTTTAATTTAAAAAATTATATTATATATTAATTATTCCAATTTTTAAAATTGGAATCATTTTTATATTTAATTTTTATATAAAATCATTGTAATCTCTAAAACATTTTCACATTAAAACCATGCTTTCTCGTCACATCGGTGGGATTAATTTTAAATTAAAATTTTACACTTCTGTGAAAAAAATTTGAAATATGAATTCCATATTATAAATAAAAATTACATAAAATTTATAATATGGTTATCATAATGTTTTTCAAAAATTAATAGTAAAAATAATAAAAATTAATTATCATGGTTAGGGTAAAAATGGAATTACCAGGGTTTAATCTTTCAAAATACAACTTCCAAATGAACTAAAATCTTTTAAAAACCAATTCTATAGCCATAAATTGAAAGAAAAATTTATATTCCACATTGGCCCATTTTTTAATTTTTTTGAATGATAAAATAATGGTTATGATTGAATCATTTCAAACAATTACATGTCTTCCACTCAAATAACTTATAAAAGACCACCACCCTACTATCTTCTTTACTCCATAAATACTATTTAGATCACACATATACATTATAGATCACATAACAAAATCTATTCCCTCATTATGGAATCAATTTTTTGGGATTAAATCCATCATTTGCTGGATTTTTGGGGATGACTAAGGATGATACCAAGAGTAGAGGTAATGTCCATCAACAGACATCTTTATTTTATTTCTTCATACACATATCTCAATTCATATTAAAAATTATGATATAATAAACCTATTATATTACATATAATGGGATTTTTTATAATAACATCATGACCTACAACCATCTACAGTTTAATAAAATAGGCTTTGAAATGATCATTTTTGTGTATGGAAGACTACCGACTTGTGAACCAAACTCACTTTCTTTTACATTACTACCTCTCATGGTTTGGTATACTGATGTATATAAAGTAAATATTTGATAATTATTAAAATATTATACCTCTTAGGTCATTATAGTATATATATATATATATATATATTAAATTCTATTTCATATGAGATTTGATAACACTGCTCCTATGTACGGTAGGCTACCGCCTCATGAAGAGATTTGATTCATCATTTTCTAACGCTTTACATTGAAGGTGATTAGAATAAATTTAATGATAATATGTGATATAAATGATATAATTATGATATTAATGAAATATTTAACACTCATAAATAAAAAAAATCATTTTATTTCTTACTATTTATCTCATTGAAAGACGATAACGTTGTTCGTGTTTGTGTGGACTATCATATTCATGAAATGATATGACTCTCTTTTCATCACCAAAAAAAAATAAATTATATATATATAGGAATATTTGAAAAACTAATTATGATATTATTATCATTATGGAATGATAAAATATAACTTACCTCCTTTCCATTAAGGTCAATGGAAAATGAAATGTCACTCATTAATATGCATGACATACTATTTCCATGATTATGACATAGTAAATTGTTTATAACCATATGTAATGATTGGTTATACAAGTATATTTGATGTAAATTTATGATAATTATGTCTTTATTATTATTCAGGATATTATGGGACTATATATGATGTGCAGAATCTCACTCTTTTATGATGAAATACATATGGGAAATCAATTAAATTATCACTGGAAATAATGAAAATAATAAAATATTTTAATTGGATGGGTGACAAAATTATATAAATGGGTTATATATGATATTATCAGTACTATCATTATTTTAGTATAATTTAATAAAATTAATAAAACCAATATATATGGGGATAAATAGTGTTCAACCAAAAGGAACCATGAGGTATGTAATTTCATAACTCAATTTTTGTTCATTGGACTAATATTCTATTTCATTGACTACATCATTCTAAGATAATGTGTATAATGAATTTTGATCTCTTTAGATTTTATTTACCAATTTTTTATATCTATTTATATTTTAAACTCATAATATATTAATTTATTAATACCCACTTAAACATTATGAACATTGTAATTTTTTATTTCACAATATTCTTCTAATCATGATTTTTTATTCATGAATTTCAAGTGATGGAAATTATTTGACCATTCACTAATAAACCATTTTAATATTCTTAAACTCTTGTTATTCATGATATTTTCTTGTATTACATTAATTATTTTACTCTTTGTAACTAAAATTATTTGACAAAAATTATTTAGTAAAATTATACTTCATTTCACTCCTCGTTCAGAAATATGTTTTCTTCTAATAATATGTCTTTTAAAAATGATTTCATAAATGATTTTATCCATTTAAAATTTATTTATTAATGTATTTTTCACCCATTTTATCTATTTAGAACATATTTTCAATGGAATATTACTTCATTTTCTGAATATTTCCCGATTGTATTTTACTACAAATGTGAATGGAATATTCTAATCACTTTCAAAACAAAGAATATTCCTAGATTTTTTACATTATAAAATTATTTTTCCTTTAAACACTTATATAATGTATGTAATTTTATGTCCTTATAAACATTATTTTTTTGGGACTTTATTTTAACGTTAATGAAGATACTTTTAATTAAAAAAATTTATAAAGTTATTCTAAATGAAAATGATTTTTGAAATGTTTTTCAAAATTAAAAGGATACATTACTCAAGAATTTTATTAAACATATTTTTATTGTATTTTTATTCATCAATTAAAACATCCCATTATTCTTACTCAAGTTTCAATATTTTGATATAATTATTAATCTTCCTTTGGATGGTTTATGATTATTTTGAACAAGGATAGTATTGATATTAAATTCCTTCTTTCATTTTTAACCATTAACATCTACATGAAATAGTCACATTCATGTGATCATTAGACATTAAATTTACCCTAAATACCCATATTATTTATCCTGATTTTTCTTATTTAATAAAATATATATCATTTTAAAATACAATTTTTTACTTCGATCATATTTTCATTGATTGTGAAAATGTAGTTAAATATATATTCATTACTCAATATGAATATTTGATGATGAGGAAAATTTATAAGAATTAAATGAAATATTATATACATGAGGAATGATTTGGACATGATGTGGTTGGTGGGGTGTGAAATTATATAACCCCTTGATCCATCAGTAGGTCACATGAGATTAATTTAAAATCTATCATTAAATAGGTTTTTATATATTGTTTATACTATCTTATGAAGGGTATTCAAGGTAGAGGTATCTTGATCCTAAGACATTATTCCCAATAAATAATCATATCCTTCATTAATATTTCACATATTTTTATTATTGAGTATTTTAGTATGATATTATCTATGGAAGCATTTTATTTTCATTTAATGGATTAAAAGGTATGTGTTTTTAGATTTTTACCATGCCATATTGATTATTCCTTGTGAAATTATTTAACTGGAATATGTTCTTAGTTACATACCCTTCAATTATTATTATGATTGTTTTTTATGATATATTCCACCATAATTAACCATTAATTAGTATTTAATATCACCATTTTTTTGTTTCCTTAACCAAGAATCTATGAAATTTACCATGTTTGATATGTAAGTATATGCGAGAGGGAATAATATCATTATCAATAAAAAATATTTTGTAATTTTTCTAATAAAATTTAATGTAAGACTAATATATATATATATATATTATCAATATTAATAACACAATTATTGGTTTCATGTTGTGATTCTTTGTGTCTTTTACAAAGTTAATAAATCAGGCCTCATCTCTAAGCTAGTGGGTCCAGGGTCATTACCATTAGTATTAGATGATTTTTAATAGAATCACTGGGAATTAGATTTAAGAAAATGTATTATGGATTATAAAACTATGAAAAAAGTTAATGAAATTTATATTATAACATCATAATTTTTTTGTAATATATATATATATATTTTTTCCTTGTTATACTTCTATATTGGATACTGCAAGTGGATGTGGTTATGGAACAGATACACCTATGGGTAATAACACCAAAAAGTTGAATTATGGTTCACCTAATGGTCTCCTAGAAAATAATAATGATCATTATTATGAACATGGTTTGATACTCCTGGGGGATATGTTTAAGATAATTTTCATTTTGTTTTCAGACCATTATAAAGGATTTGAAAATAAGGATATCCCCAATAAAAACGTTTTTATGATTATGAGATAATATATGAAAAGGTAATTTCAGTTTATTTTAATTACTTAACTTTTTCTGGGATTATAAAATTTTTTCTAAAATTATATTTTCTGACATAGTGTATTCCATTATTTAGAAATTTATCATTGAAGAATGATATGGAACTGTATCAGTGAACATAATATAATGGTTATGAATAACTGTTTCATTGATCGGTTTAATCCAATACATCAAAATAAACTAGTATCCCAAATATTATCATCATATAAGTACATAATATACCATAAAAACAAGATAGAAAAACAATTCTCTAAGTATTGTGTCTTTGGAGGGAAGCACTAAAAGAAGAATATGACATAGAAAATGGAGAATAAAGTGAAAGAGGGAAATAATGATTTTCCCATAGGTCAAAACTATGGAAAGAAACTCTCTTGTACTTACATAAAAGGAATGGAATATTTCTACAATTTTGTAGATAATTTCAACTGTTCATGTGATAAAAATTATAAGAAAAAAGATTCATGTGTATGACACATCAACTGCATGGAGGTAGGGGAATATACAAATAAATTTCCTAATCATTAATGAAATATACATAAAATAAAGCTAAAGGATCATAGTCATGAATATTCTATTAATGGAGAAAATAATGATTTATTAATTTTCTATTGTTTAGATTTAAAAATTATTTTATTTGATAATTTTATCAATGATTTCTTGGTTATAATAATTATTAAATATAGAGTGATTTTATTGCAGTAATTTTTCATTAATTTTTTTTAATGGTATGTTAAATGGAACATATGTAAATGAAAAATGATTCATTTGAAAGTTTAACTTCTTTCAGAGAACATTTATGAGAAACTATAATCAACTATTTTTGTTAAGATAATGATTTGGAGATAATGAGAAAATGGATAATTTAAATTCTATATTGTTGACTACCATGGAATTGATTAAAAATTTATTGAAAAAGTGGTAATGATATCATGAATGGAATTAAAATAAATTTTTTATTTAGTTAATATATACAGTAATCTATGTTTTACATAAATAATTTGGAAGATTTCATTTTTTTAATAATTTTTTATTGAAATTTAGGTAATTAACATATTTGAAAAAAATACATGATGAATGTATTTACATATTTGGTTTGTGATGACTAAGAGATACATTGTACTATTTAGGGGATTAAATATAAGATGATGGCGGAGCGTTGAGCAGAACCTAGAGATTCTGATCCCGAATCAAATGGTGTTAAATTGGGAAAGATTTCTGGTTGCAAATTGGTGGCAGAAGATTGCTTTGGTCACAAGGAATTATTTAGTCTTTGTGCGAAGGGTTACCCTAAATTGGGTGATGCGCGAGATGGAGATGGAGCACGGAAATTCTTTGCAGATGCAATGAAAAATATGGGTATCCCCTCCTTTTTAGATTGCAAATCTGGTTCATCAGTTATGATTATTAGAAAATGATATATTGCACATGTCGTGACGAATCAAAATGTTGTTCAAGAAATAGTGAATTTGTGTAAATTTTCCATAATTGCTCGGGTTCTAATTCTGAAAGGGGAGAAGCTGTGGAGGTTCAAAGAACTCATTGAGAGGCTTAGAGTGATATGGGGATTTTCGGACTGGAAAATGATGGTGATGGGTCGTGGATTCTATCATATTGTGTTTCCATATGATGAACTTAAAAGGCGTGCGTGGAGTTTTGGCTCAGTACCTTTGAATCCTGGGTTCCTCTGAATCCATGAATGGGACCTTAATTTTGACCCAATTTCTGTAAAGAATACATATGCTAAGTTATGGATTAGAGTCTGTAATATCAACTGTATATATTGGCATCCACAAATATTATGGGGCATTGCTTCGTCTGTTGGTAATCCAATCAGGTTGGATAAGCAGACTGAATGTCCCTCCTTCAGTCATTATGCTAGGATTTTGGTTGAGGTTGACATGTCTGTCACTCTTGTGGAAGAGGTGGTGTTGACCACTAAGGATTATAGTCTTACTCTTAGGATCCTTTATGAGAGGAATCCCATGTTTTGCTGGAATTTTCATTTATTTGGACATATGGTTTCATATTTCAATAGACACAAAATCTGTAGTCTCTGCAGAATCAGAGGGAACGAGGTATCGAGCTGCAGTCAAAATAAAGGCAAGGTTTCTGGACCTAATCCCTCTAAAATCAAAGGTGGGTTAGGTAAACCGAATGAGAGGGCTACGCAATTGGGGGATCCAACTTGTATGGGAGATCCTGACCAGGTTAAAATGTCTGTTGCATTATCTGAACAGGTGGTTGATAATGTTTCAGACCCTTTTTCTCTTTCAGGACCTTCTCATCCTACTCCCCTTGTTGTTAGTGATTGGGAGGACATGCCGAATGATGAGTTGATTTGTATCACCTTTGATGATACACCAGATCTGGAGATTAATTTGGAACCTATTTCTGGTGATGCTATGGTCAATTAAGAAAATTATGAGGATTCCTCAAAGCATCTTCCTCCCTATTCCAGTGTTGGTGGGGATACAGATGCAGTTCAGAATGTTGAGAAGCCTCGTGATCTACTTCAGGTACATCAAGATAAAGAAAGCTCTGATGATGTCTCAAATGATTTTCTCCTCCCATCTGGTGGTGGTGATGATGCAAGAGTAGATCATAATTTTGGACAGTAGCCTGAAGAATTCCTTCAGGTACATCCAGATAAGGTTGGGAAGACAAGACTTCCTGACACTTTTCCTATACCTATTGAATCAATGAACAGATTCTCATCACTCATCCCTGAGAATTCTTGTGAAGATAGTGATTAAATATCTACATTAATCTGAGTTTCAAGGGATCTTGCCCATGCTAAACCGGACACTGCTAAACTTACTGAAAAGTTGAAAAATAATGATGGTGGGCCTAGCACTAGGCTTAGATCAATAAAAATGAAGATATTATTTTTGAATTGCCAAGGGATTGGGAACTTCCTCACGGTCAACTACCTTAGGCATATCATCTTGACCAATAAGCCTCTTTTGATTAGTATTACTGAGCCAAGAATGTATTTTGAAAACTGGTCCTCTTTTAAGTGGTCCTCGATGAGATATTCTTTTTTTACTAGTAATAAAGTGGGAGATAATGCTGAATCATTATGGGTTCTGAGGAATCGTAGTGTTCTTGTGAGCTCATCCATTAATGACGTGCAATTTTTGACTATTTCTTGCAGCTTAAACTGTTTCAAATTCTCGGTTACTTTTGTTTAATCCTTTAATCTGTACACAATGAGAAGAACTTTGTGGAAGAATCTAGAGGATCCCTATGAAAATATCAATAATAATTGGATTATTATTCAAGATTTTAACACTGTTTTGAGTCCCAATGAAAATACATGAGAGAATTTTTGTCATGCTTCAGCCTCTGAGTTTTCTGCTTGCATTGAAAAATGTGTTTTTGTCCAGGTTCCTGAGTCTGGAGCTGATTTTACATGGAGAAGGTATACGAGAAATGGAGGATAGGAAAGTAAACTGGATAAATGTTTTGTACAAGTGGATAAGGGAGCTAGTTCAATGGATGTGTCTGGAATTGCTTTTCCCAGAATACACTCTGACCATAATACTATTTTTTTGAGGCTTGTGACTACAGAATAAGGTCAGCTCTGATCCCCTTCAGATTCAATAATGCCTGGCTGGTCGTGCTGGGTTGCAGGGAGATCGTTTTAGATGTATGGAACTTTCACTTCATGGGAATCCCCTCCCATGATGTCTGTTTGAAGTTAAAATAAGTCAAATCTAGATTAATCCAATGGAGCAAGGAATCATTTTCATCCCTTGATAATGACATTAAGCAGGCAGAATCTTGTTTTCTGAATCATCAGAAGGATAATAAACTTCATGATGTCCCTTCTCTGGAGGAGATTCAAGCTGCTTCATATCTTGACAACCTCTTGACTCTTAAGGAGAGATTAGATCAGAATCAATTAAATGTGAGATGTTTAATTTAAATACCCATACTTTACATACATTGTTATTGTTTCAAAATTGAAAGCACACTTATTACAACATATAAAAAAACCATGAAATGACTATATAGGTATAGTGTCTTTAGAAACTGGGAAACATAAACAACTGGTTCATAAAGAATCTACATTTTCTCCCATTTATTTCATCATATCTAGATTCACTTTTGGCATATCCTACTTAATAACCTTCTTCCTGACCTGGGGAAAGAAAACATACAAAAAGTTGAGATCAAATGCTCCATAAGGGTAAACAAAAAAAATATCAATCATATCATATTCATAAGACCATAACATTTTGGAAATCTTAACTTGCAAAAGAGATCATAATTTCATAACATGGGATAAATCAAAGTAGTGAAATGTAATCCCAATAATCATAACTAAAAACATGAAGCTTAGTTTCATATACACATAATCATAGAGAATCATTTCTTAGTTGTTAAGACTCGTTTCCAAGACTATCTTAGCAGACAAAGTCCATTTCTGAACCGAGTTCACTCCTGGTTTTAGTCCTGTATCACTAATCCGGATTAACCTGTCGTTCCAGCCATGTCTATCTCATGAGATTTAAATCTTTACCCAATGCATTAAAGGGAGATATAGGTCCCACCCATCTCATAGTGAAACCATTCTTATGTGTGCCACAAAATCATAAATCATACATCATAGCATAACCCATGTAATAAAAATGGGATTCTTAATCATCATGCCATCATAACACAATCCATATAAGATAAAAGGACATCATAAAAATAATTCCATCATAACATAATCAAAACAATGTAAAAATAGGGATAGAAACAGAACCCTATATTATCTTAGATGGAAAATAATTTTGATAAAACACTTGAACTCCATTCTTGTGGGAAATATCTTTTTCTACTTCAAAAACATTTTCCTTTCTTAACATGTCATATAATTTTAAACTAAAATAATTTGATTAAAAATAAACTTGAAAACTTGTAAAGTAACTTCATGGAAATAATGTTCTAAAAATCCATTCATGTCGTATAAGCTAAAAAAATTTCTTCTCTAACTTTGGCCGGAAAACTCAAAAATTACCTCGTACGAAAAACAACAAAATATTCCTTTCATATCTTTTACTAAAAACTCACCGAAGGGTAAAATTGGATTTAAAAAATTCTAGGAGGATATAAATAATATTACATATTGAGGAAACATAGACATGGATGATAAATATTCCCCAATAAATTCTGAAGTATAAACAATCTTGGATAAAAATTGAGATTGATAGATTTTCCCTTACCTTAGGTCGAATTTGCTTCGTATGTGGCTGAACCTATTGTATAATTATTTAAATAATGTTATTGACTTATTCCAGAATCAAACATAATGTTATGATATCATATATGGTCATATTATTAGCTTCTTATTAGTAATATTTCATTGCTACTTGTAATTCGGGTGTTTATTACTGTTTGTTCTTATGCTTGTTTTGTCGAATAAATTCTTATTCGTCTTTTTAGGTTATATATAAATCATTTCCAGAATGTTATTAGTGTAATATATATCATATTTATTCATTCAATTCATTTATATAATCATTATTCAATGAATATCATGTAGAACGAGTCGCATCACATTGTGGAGATGGTATTCCTTACGTACGCACGAGCGATGATATCATTCCCATGATTGTGGAATTGTATTGGAGTGTATGTATACTATTTTAGAATCAATATCACTTTACTATAATAATATATAGTTATTATCTACACCATTATATTGATCCAAGTAAGGTGGTGGTGGAAAACAGAATACACCACGGCGTGGAGATGATATTACGTACTTACGCACGCACGGTGATTTCATTTTCCATAGGATGGATAAATGGTGAAATATTAATGTTTCATATTAATAATAACATATCAGTATATGAGTGATACTGATGTTATTACATCATAATTAAACAACTAAATAAGAAGAAGAAGAAGAATAAATAAAGTTGAAAGAATCGGTAATGGACATTAACTCTTTTTTGAAACGCCTCTTCTTAACCTCCTCTTAGGGCACTGAAGATGATATTTAAAGAATACCAGGACCTATAGGATGTCTCTAGGAAATTGGATAAGAGAAATTGGCAGGGTTTGGCCGATCTTGAATTCTAAAAGTGGTGTGAGCAGGAGAGGGAGGAGGTTCCCTTTTATAAGGGAGGAGAGGGGCACCTTAAGAAAACTTAAAATATTATTTTATTATAAAGTAATATTCGTTTTTTAATAGCTCTAAATTGATTTATTTCAAATATAAGGTAGGTATGGGTTGAAATACTCTCATCCAATCTAATTTAGACAAGTTTAGGTTTCTATTTTAACGTTATCATTTAGATTTATCTCTAAGTTAGATAATTTAACTTTTACTGTGTCTTCTTGTTTTCTTACAATATAAGGATAATAATCTTATTATAACAAGCCGAAATAACACCAAGTTGTTTACTATTAATATATATAACCTTATATAAGTCATATGGCCAAACCTTAGATTTTTAGGAAAAAAATTACAATTAATAATATAATATTTGTTTTAAAACATATTTTATGTCAATTTTGACACTATTTGGTAATTGATTTTTTTTGAAAATCATAACAGAATTATTAGTTCGAAATAAGTTAATTAAAGCAATACTAACACGTCATATTATCCTATGAAATTAGTTTAATTCATAAAAAGTCTCAAATTAAATTTATTTTAGTATTTATAACATCAATTATGTTAATATTTTATTAATAAGATAATTACTGCTTCATCATTGTGTCAAAATAAATTAAATTATTTAATGTCTAAAAATTATAAATAAAATACCATTATGTAGGAAATATTTATGTCTTTCTAATGAATATTTATAGTGGAATTTATCTTATGTATAACCCTATATTAAAAATATTTTTGTTATTAAACATTGATTTTAACTATTTTAACTATTCTTTAAATAAATTAATAATAAATGTCCTAATCTAATCCAAGTGGACCTAAATGGTCATATTTTATTCCTAAGGTTGTTTTTGGTCGAATTAAACTTATCCAATATAATTAAGACATGTGTTAGGGTAATAATAATATCATTTTACCCTTAATTACCATATTTACTTTTAACCGTGGTAAAAAAAGTAAAAAGTTACTATTCACCGAAAATTATTTTCATCTCATTGAACCACATTTTAGTTCTTGATATTATCCGTGTCTCTCAGATTTTCGAAATTCCACTCATAGAAATGGTAAAATTAAGTATTATGTGAATTTTCAAATTCTCCTAAGAGGTGGGTAAAAGACGGGGAAAAGTTCAATAAAATTTTTATATATCTAAAATTATTATAAAATGAATCCAATGAATTAGTTTTAACTTATATAGGTATTATTTATCAATTTTTAACTAAAATAAATTTAAATAAAATAAATAATTATTTAAATAAAAAGTGGGTTTTTAAATAGTAACCTAGTGTTTTCACTATTCTTCAAAAATTGAAAGTTTTCAGAAAAATACCAAAATTTTACCCTAGGCTAATTTCAATATTCCAAATCCAAAAATTAAGTCCATTTTGAAAGATTAAATTTAAAAAATTTCAAAAAGTGGTTATTACTATTCATAACGGATAGTTTTAATAATATTTTAATAGCATATCATTGTTTAGTGAAACTCGGTATTACGTACAACACAAGCTTTTGAAGAAGGTCAAGATTGCGTGCAAAGTAAGCCAAGCTAGTGTTGTGTGTAGCGAAAAATTCCTTTGATGATGTATATAACATAAAATCAAAATATTTCTCATAAAAATCTCGGGTGTTACATTCTACCCCCCTTAAAATGAATTTCAACCTCAAAATTGTTCACCTTGTAACAAACAGATGAGGATACCTCTCCCTCATCATATCTTCAAGCTCCCATGTAGCTTCTTATAATTAATGGTTCCTCCATAAAACTTTCACCAAGCGATTGGTCTTGTTCCTTAGGAATTTTTCACTGCAATCCAGAATCTCTATCGGTTGTTCTTCATAAGAAAGATCTTGCTCCAACAGTACAACTTCTGAGCATAATACATGTGAAGGATCAGGTATGTACTTTCTCAGGAGAGATACATGGAACATATCATGAACTTGAGAGAGATTTAGTGGAAGAGCCAATCGGTAAGCTACCTTCCCAACACGATCCAGTATTTGGAAAGGACCGATATACCTAGGGCTCAACATTCCCTTCTTTCTAAATCTCATTACTCTCTTCCAAGGAGATATTCGTAAGAAAAATTTATCACCCACTTCAAACTCTAGGTCTTTTCTTTGATTTTCAGCATAACTTTTATGTCGACTCGGAGCTACTCCTATGTGTTGTTGAATAGATCGGACATTTTCTGCCATCTCATCAACAAGATCAGGTCCTAATAGCTTTCTTTCCCCAACATCATCCCAGCAAGTTGGAGTTCAGAATTTCTTTCCATAGAGAGCTTCATAAGGAGCCATATGAATACTGGAGTGAAACCTACTATTATAAGAAAATTCTGCCAGAGGTAGGTGTTGATCCGAACCTCCATTGAAATCCATAGAGCAAGCTCTCAACATATCTTCTAGAGTTTGAATTGTCCTCTCAGACTGACCATCTGTATGAGGATGATAAGCAGTTCTGAAACTCAACTCTGTATCCAGAGTATGCGGAAGACTTCGCCAGAATTTTGAGGTAAACCTCAGATCCCGATCAGATATAATGGAAAGTGGAACTCCAGGCAATCTTACCCCTTCCATTACATATATCCTGGAAAGCAGATCTAGAGAGAAATCCTCTCTAATAGAAATGATGTGTGCAGACTTTGTAAGATGATCAACTATGACCCAGATAGCATTATTTCCTTTGGATGTTTTAAGAAGTCCAGTGACAAATTCCATAGTGATTTTTTCACATTTCCATTCAGGTATGGGTAATGGTTGTAACATCCCCTTAGACTTCTGTCTCTCAACTTTAACTTGCTGACAATTCAAGCATTGAGAGACATATTCGAAAACATCTCTTTTCATGTCATCCCACCAGAAGTACTCTTTCAGGTCCCTATACATCTTTGTGCTTCCAGGATGAATAGATAATGAAGAAATATGAGCCTCATCCAGTAGATCCTTATTTAATTCTGGGATGGGAGGAACACAAACCCGATTCCTGAACCTTATTATCCCATCACAATCAAGGTTGAATTCAAGAACATTTCTCACATTCTTTTGTGACTCTACATCTTCTTTTTGTGCTTCTCTAATCTTCACATGTATATATGGTTGAACATTCACTTGAGAAAGACAAGGTTTTCCCCTTCCATTATAATTTCACGATCCATCCATTGTAAATCCATAAATATTGGATCTTTTGTGATCCTCTTCATGGATAATCTAGCATTGTCTTGTCGACTTAATGCATCTTCCACCTTGTTTACTTTCCTGGGGTGATAATGAATTAAGCAGTTGTAATCCTTAATAAACTCCAACCATCTTCTTTGGTGCATATTCAGCTCCTTTTTTGTGAAAATATACTTTAAACTATTATGATCAGTATAAATATAACACCTTTCACCATAAAGATAATTCCTCCAAATAATTAATGCAAAGATTACCGCAGCTAACTCCAAATCATGAGTTGGGTAATTTTTCTCATCGATTTTCAACTGTCGTGATGCATAAGCTATCACCATATCATTTTTCATAATAACACACTCCTACCCCTTCTTGGATGCATCACTGTAGATCACAAACCTTCTCCACTACAAGGAAATGTGAGTACAGGTGCATTGGATAAACTTCTTTTCAACTCCTTGAAATTATCTTCACATTCCTCCGTCCACACGAACTTAACTCCTTTTCGAGTCAACATGGTGAGTGGTTTAGATAATCGTGAAAAATAATTCACAAAATGTCGATAATATCCATCCAAACCAAGAAAAATTCAGATCTCAGTTACTTTTGTTGGTCTCGTCCATCATTCGATAACCTTTGTCATTGCTGGATCCACAGATATCCCCTCTTTTGAGATTATGTGACCCAAAAATGCAACTTTTTGAATCCAGAATTCACACTTGGTAAATTTGGCATAAAGCTTCTCCTTTCTCAGGGTCTTCAATATAATTCACAAGTGATCTTCATGTTCTTCCTTGCTCTTTTAATATAAAATAATATCGTCTATAAAGACTACCACAAACTGATCAAGATAGTCTCTAAAGACTCTATTCATCAGATCAATGAAGATAGTAGGGGCATTAGTAAGACCAAATGGCATCACTATAAATTAATAGTGTCCATAACTTGTACGGAAAGCCATTTTTGGTATATCCTCCCTTTTTACCCTTAATTGATGATACCCTAAATGAAGATCAATCTTGGAAAAGTGTTGAGCTCTGGGTAGTTGGTCAAATAATTCATCAATGTGTGGGCGAGGATATTTTTTCTTGATAGTGATCTTGTTAAGTTCTCGATAATCAATGCAGAGTCTCATTGATCCATCTTTCTTATTAACAAACAGAATAGGTTCTCCCCAAGGTGATGCACTAGGTCATATAAATCTATTATCATGATTCTCTCGGAGTTGCCTCTTCAATTCTTGGAACTCAATTGGGGCCATTCTATAAGGTGTCCTTGAAATAGGAAAATCACCCGGTACGAGTTCTACTGAAAAATAAACTTCACGATTTGGTGGAAGACCTGTAAATTCCTCTGAAAATACATCATCAAACTCCTGTACAATGGGTTTATTCTTAATCGTGATTTTCTCTCCAACCATTTGAGATAAATAACCTTTATTTAGTGGAATCAAGACCCATAGAATGGATGAAATTTACAATGGAAGGTTATGTTCATCCTTGCATCGATAAACGATCATAGATTGATCTGGAATATGAAATGTGACTTTCCTTCTTTGGAAATTGATATGTGCTCCATATAAAGAAAGAAAATCCATGCCCTGAATCACATCAAATTCCACTATAGAAAGGATCACAAGATTTTTAGGAAGCACTTTCCCACAAACATCAATTGGAGAAGAATTATAAACTTTTGATGCGACTTTTGTGCCATTAGGGGTTGTCACAGCTAACTCAACATCTAATTGTTGAGGTAATATGGTGATGACCCTAGAAAATTCTTCAGAAACAAAAGAGTGGGTAGATCCCAAATAAAATAAAACATTTTCTATGTTAGAATGGATGGTAAGTGTACCTTTCACCACTACGTTCTCATACTCCACATCACTAATATAAATTTCATGTGAATTTCCTTTGTCTTTAGCCTTAAGATTTTGTTGACATCGATCATCATCAACAACCCTTGGATGAGGGAATTGATTGGAATAATGCCCCATTTCCTTGCACTTGTAACATTAAAGTGTAGGAGGTGCACTCTGTGTATCCTTTTATTTTTTCACATCCCTACACATCTTCTTCCCATCATTGCGGCAGTAAAATGCCTGATGACCTTCCTTTCCACATTTGAAACATTTACTTGTCCCTTTAAGACAACTCCCTCCATGTTTCTTTTCACACTTTGAGCATAAGGGAAAACTCATATTTTTTCAGTGTGCTCTTTAGATTTTCCTTTGAATTCTATTTTCCTTTTCTTATCAAACACATATGACTAATGGGTTACTCCAATCTTCATCTCAACCTTGAGAGCACATCGAACAATTATCTCGTAGCTATTGAAGTCTCTTATGGCTAATGCCCTTCGAAGACTTGGTTTTAAGCCACTAAAGAATCGATCGATCTTACTCTCAGGTTGGATAATAATCCCAGAAGCGTACCTTTCAAGTCTTGTAAAATTTTCTTTGTAGGTACCAACAGATTCATCATCCTTTTGCTTCAATTCATGAAACTCCTTCTCCATCTTTGTTTTAATAATACGAGGGAAGTACTTATTGAAAAATAAGTTCTTGAACTTGTCCCATTCCATGGACTCAATTTCATCTCTTTGCCTCATATTCTTGATAAGATTCCACCATTGATCAGCATCACCTTCCAAACGATACACTGCTAAGATGACTTTATCATGTTCAGAACATTGAAGAACTGAAAATATCTTTTTAGTAGTACTGATCCATTGTTCAGCAACTAATTGATCAGTAGACCTCTTGAATGAGGGTGGACGCTACCTCATGAAGGATTCAACAGAATGTTGCTCCTTAATTTTCTCGTTTTGAAGTCCTGCATGATTCATAGCTTGAGAAAGTAGTGTGAGAATGGCTATAAGATTTTTCATTCCAGCTCCTGTAACATTTGGTTTCTCCGAGGGACTATCATCGCATTTCCCGTCGCATTCAGAATTAACACGGGTCCTTAGGGTTCTAGCCATTGACTAAAACCATGAAGAATAGTGTGATCAGTACTAATTATAATAGGAAAACCACATAATCAAGAATAAAATTTCACACCTTAGGTCTTATCATAGGTTATTCATGTACACTTCTATAACACTAAGATTGTGTTCTATGCTTAGACTTATCCTTAGGGTTCTTACTAAGGCTTTCACATCCTAGTTTCCAAAGGTTGACTATACCTTTCCTCTGATACCAAATATAATGACATATACTTTATATACATTTTTATTGCTTCAAAATTGAAACCACACTTATTACAACATATAAAAAACCATGAAAGGACTTTATAGGTATAATGCCTTTAGAAACTGGGAATCATAAACAACTTGTTCATAATTCATCTACATTGTCTCCCATTTATTTCATCATATCTAGAGTCCCTTTTGGAATATCCCACTTAATAAACTTCTTCCTGACCCGGGGAAAGAAAACATACCAAAGGGTGTGATCAAATGTTCAGAAAGGGTAAACAAAAGAAATGTCAATGATATCATATTCATAAGAAAATAACATTTTTGAAATCTTAACCTGCAAAAGAGATAATAATTTCATAACATGGGATAAATCATAGTAGTGAAATGTAATCCGAATAATCATAACTTAAAACATGAAACTTTGTGTAATACACACATAATCATAGAGAATCATTTCATAGTAGTCAAGACTCATTTCCAAGACTATCTTAGCAGACAAAGTCCATTTCTGAACCGAGTTCACTCCTCGTTTCAGTCCTGTATCACTGAACCAGATTAACCTGCCATTCCAGACATGTCTATCTCATGAGATATAAATCTTTACCCAATGAATTGGAGGGAGATATAGGTCCCACACATCTCATAATGAAACCATTCTCATGTGTTCCACAAAATCATAAATCATACATTATAGCATAACCCATGTAATAAAAATGGGATTCTTAATCATCATGCCATCATAACACAATACATATAAGATAAAATGACATCATAAAAATAATTCCATCATAACATAATCAAAACAATGTAAAAATAGGGATATAAACAGAACCTTATATTATCTTAGATGAAAAATAATTTTGATAAAACACTTGAACTCCATTCCTGAGGAAAATATCCTTTCTACTACAAAAACATTTTCCTTTCTTAACATGTCATATAATTTTAAACTAAAAGAAGTTGATTAAAAATAAACATGAAAACTTGTAAAGAAATCTTCATGTAAATAATGTTCTAAAAATCCATTCATGCCGTATAAGTTAAAAAACATTCTTCTCGTACTTTGGCCGGAAAAGTCAAAATGTACCTCATACGAAAAATAACAAAAGATTCCTTTCATATCTTTTACTAAAAACTCACCGAGGGGTAAAATTGGATTTAAAAAATTTTAGGAGGATATAAATAATATTACATGTTGAGGAAACATGGATGTGGATGATAAATATTCCCCAGTAAATTTTGAATTATAAACAATCTCGGATAAAAATTGAGATTGCGAGATTTTCCCTTACCTTAGGTCCGATTTTCATCGTATGTGGCCGAACCTCCTGTATAATGATTTAAATAATGTTATTGACTTATTACAGAATCAAACGTATTGTTATGATATCATATATGGTTATATTTTTAGCTTCTTATTAGTAATATTTCATTGTTACTTGTTATTCGGGTGTTTATTACTTTTTGTTCTTATGCGTGTTTTGTCAAATAAATTCTTATTCTTCTTTTTAGGTTATAGATACCACATTTCCAGAATTTTATTAGTGTAATATATATCATATATATTCATTCAATTCTTTTATATAATCATTATGCAATGAAGATCATGTAGAACGAGTCGCATCACATCGTAGAGACGGTATTCCATACGTACGCACGAGCGATGATACCATTCCCATGACCGTAGAATTGTATTGGAGTGTATGTATACTATTTCAGAATCAATATCACATTACAATAATCATATATAGTTATTATCTACACCAGTATACCCAACCACGTAAGGTGGTGGTGGAAAACAGATTACACCACGGCATGGAAACGGTATTCCGTACGTACGCACACGCGGTGATTTCGTTTTTTATAGGATGGATAGATGGTGAAATAGGGTTGTTTCATACTTATAATAATAGATCAGTATATGAGTGATACTGATGTTATTACTTCATAATGAAACAACTAAATAAGAAGAAGAATAAGAAGAAATAAAGTTGAAAGAATCGGTAACGGACATTACCTCTTCTTTGAAGCGCCTCTTCTTGACCACCTCTTAGGGCACTAAAGATGGCCTTTGAAGAATTCCAGGACCTCTAGGATATTTATAGGGAAGTGGAGAAGATAAATTTTCAGGGGTTGGCCGAGTTTGAATGCTCAAAGTGGTGTGAGGACCAGAGGGAGGAGGTTCCCTTTTATAAGGGAGGAGAGGGGCGCCTTAGGAAAACATAAAATATTATTTTATTATAAAGACATATTCGGTTTTTAATAGCTTCAAATTGATTTATTTAAAATATAAGGTGGGGATGGGTCGAAATAATCTCACCCAATATAATTTATATAAGTTTATGATTCTATTTTTACCTTATCATTTAGATTTAACTTTAAGATGGATAATTTAACTTTTACCGTGTCTTCTTGTTTTCTTACACTATAAGGTTAATAAACTTACTATAACATGCCAAACGAACCCCAAGTTGTTTAATATTAATATATATAACCTTATATAATTCATTTGGAATAACCTTATATTTTTAGGAAGAAACGAACAATTAGTAATATAATATTTGTGTTAAAAACTATTTTATGTTAATTTTGACAGTATTTGGTAATTGTTTTTTGTGAAAATCATAACAGAATGATTAGTTACAAAATAGTTAATTAAATCAATATTAACATGTCTATTTAACCTAGAAAATTAATGTAATTCATAAAAAGTCTCAAATCACATTTATTTGAGTATTTATAACATCAATTATATTAATATTTCATTAATAATATAATTACTCCATCATCATTGTGTCATAAATAAATTAAATTATTTAATGTATAAAAATTATAAATAAAATACCATTATGTATGAAATATTTTTATCTTTCTAATGAATATTTATAGTCAAATTTATCTTATGTATAACCCTATATTAAAAATGGATTAGTTATTAAACTTTGATTTTAACTATATTAACTATTCTTTAAATAAATTAATAATAAACTTCCTAATCTAATCCAAGTGGGCCTAAATGGTCATAGTTTCTTCCTAAGGTTGTTTATGGTCAAATTAAACTTATCCAATAGAATTAGGACATGTTCTAGGGTAATAATAATATCATTTTTACCCTTAATTACCCTATTTACTTTTAACCGTGGTAAAAAAAGTAAAAAGTTACTATTCACCAAAAATTACTTTCATCTCATTGAACCACATTTTAGTCATTGATATTAACCATGTCTCTCGGATTTTTGAAATTCCACTCACAGAAGCGGTAAAATTAAGTTTTATATGAATTTGCAAAATCTCCTAGGAGGTGGGTAAAAGACGGTGAAAAGTTCAATAAAATTTTTATATATCTAAAATTTTTATAAAATGACTCCAATGAATTACTTTGAACTTATATACGTATTATGTATCAATTTTGACCTAATATAAATTTAAATAAAAAAATAATTATTTAAATAAAAAGTGGGTTTTTAAATAGTAACCCAGTGTTTTCACTATTCATCAAAAATTGAATGTTTTCAGAAAGATACCAAAATTTCACCTTAGGCTAATTTCGATATTAAAAATCCAAATATGAAGTCCATTTCGAAAGATGAAATTTAAAAAATTTAAAAAAGTGGTTACTACTATTCCTAACAGCTAGTTTTATTAATATTTTAATATTATATCGTTGTTTAGTGAAACTCGGTATTACGTACAACGCAAGCTATCGAGGAAGGTCGCGATTGCATGAAAAGAAAGCCAAGCTAGTGTTCTGTGTAGTGAAAGATTCCTTTTATGATGTATAAAACATAAAATCAAAATATTTCTCATAAAAATCTCTGGTGTTACAGTTAAAGGAGGGTGATAGGAATTATTTGTTTTTTATTGTTTGCATAAGGAAAAGAGAGAAAAAAGAGCCTCAATTCCATTTCTATTGATAGAAATATGTATTCTTCTGAAAGTGAAATTGTTGAAGCTGTCAGGGGGTTCTTTGAGATGCTTTACTCTGATAATGGAGCTGATCACTCTGATAAAATTATACACTGTTTTGAACCCTCTATTTCTGATATACAGAATAATTGGCTCACTGAAATTCCCAATGCTAAGGTGATTTATGATTCTCTTTTATCATTAAATATTGATAGTGTGTCTGGTCCTGATGGCTTCACCAACAAGTTTTTTATGTTCTATTGGGATGTTGTAAATCAAGATGTTGTAAATGCAGTAAGGGAGTTCTATAGGTCCTCTTATATGCCTTTTGGGATGAATTATAACTTTATTTCCCTAATTCCTAAGAAGGAAGGTGCCCTTGATATTAAAGACTTCCGACCAGTGGTGATTGGGAACACCATACCTAAGATTATCAGCAAGATCATGACCTAGAGACTGAGTGAAATCGCTGAGGGGATTATTTACAGTAATTAGTTTGGTTTTGTTCCATGAAGGAACATTCGAAATTGTCATTTCACTGCTTCTGAATGTTTCAAATCGATGAAGAGGAGGAAAAAGGATGGTGACATGGCTTTGAAGATTGATATCTCTAAGGCATTCGACAGTCTTAGGTTGAGTTTTCTTTTCACTATTCTTAAAATGCATGGGTTTTCGCAGAGATTTATTCGGCTTATTGGATCTATCCAGGGAAGTGTGAGACTTTCTGTACCTATTAATGAATCCCATAGAGGTTTCTTTTAGTGTACACGAGGGGTAAGGAAAGGATACCCCCTCTCTAGTCTGCCTTTTGAGATTTCTGAGGATTAATTGAGCTGGTGTCTCAATGATCTGGAATATTTTGGTCGGTTTCAACTGCTAAAAATTGGAATGAACCTTCTTTATCCCTCTCACTTGTTATATGCTGAGGACATTCTTCTATTCGGAAAGGCATAGAAAGGGACCATTTCATGCATCAAAGGTATATTTTCACATTATGAGGAAGTTTCAGGTCAGGTTATTAGTTGGCATAAATCTTCGGTTATGTTTGGGGAAGGTATCACCATCTCGAGACAGAACAAAATTTCTCTGAAACTTGGCATGAAGAGGGGAAATGTTCCCTTTAAATATCTCAGCGTACCTTTGTTTTGGGGCAGAGTGAGGCGGTGTTATTTTGAGGGAATTGTTGTGAAAATTACTAATCAATTGGAAAACTTGAAATGGAAGAATATGTCTCAAGATGGAAGAATTTTCTTGGTTAATTCAGTAATCACCTCAATGTTTGTCTATTCCTTTTCTCTTTACAGATGGCCAAGGGAATTTTCTAAAGAATTGATGAGTAATATTAGAAATTTCATTTGGACTAGATCAATTAATGAATGGAAGCTCATCACAGTGAGCTGGAAAGATTGTATTAAACCGATCTAAATGGGTGGAATGTAGCTGAAGGACTTGAGGGTCTTTAATGATGCCTTGATTAAAAAGTTTTTGATGGAACCTACTATCCAGATCTGATCCCTCTACAGACATCCTCTATTCCAGGTTTGTTGATAAGCTACAGCATGGGTATGGGTATTACATGACTTCCCCTATCTATCTTGCTATTAAGAAGGCCTATAATGGTCTGATGGAAAATTCAAGATGGATGGTTTGTGATAACTCCTCTCTTAATCTCTGGAAAACTCCATGGTTGTCTCAACCCATATGTAATGAAAGTTTTGTTCTTGCATCCCTGATAGACTATGCTATTGCTGATATCTATGATATTATCAATATGAATGATCTTTTACCTGATCATCTCCGTTAGCGGATTGAAAGGTACAACTATGTTGACTCTGACACAATTGTATGGATGCCTAACCTGAACAGAAATTTCTATACAAAGGAGTGATATGAACTGTCTTGTGGTCCTCCCCTGAACCCACCCTCTTGGATTAAAGTAGTTCGGACAACCTTTATTCCACCTGCAGCAACACTTCTCACCTGGAAAATCTGGAAACAGCGGCTTCCAGTCCAGCATCTGCTACAGCTTGCCGGACTACAACTGGCTCCTGCTTGTTGCCTCTGTCTTGATGCCGCTGAAACACATCAGCACCTCTTTATCTCATGCAAATTCACGATCAAATTCTGGATTTATCTAAAGGATATTTTCAGATTATGCTCTGACCTTCAATCTTCGGAGGATCTTCTACACTGTATTTGCAGGAAAAATTACAGTGAGAAGATTTTTTCTCTCTGGTTGGCTGCTACGATGAGTGTTTTCTCCTTCATCTAGAAAGTGAGGAATGATTTAGATTTCAAAATCATTAAAACAAACTTTCATAATGGTGTTTTTTGCAGTCATCGTGTAATTCGGACGACCTCCCTTTTACAAACATGTTCCATGAATAATGATGTTGCTGATCTTGTGTTTTTGAGATCTCTTGGTGTGCATGGAAGGTCCAAAAAACCGTTGATGATGAAGTATGTACGATGGATACCACCCATCCCTAATTGGATCAAAGTTAATGTTTATGGAGCGACCTCGGGTGCCCCGGGTCCGGCTGGATGCCGTGGTGTTTTTCCAAACCTCCTGTGGATTTGTGAAAGGATGCTTTTTTCATTTTATATACAATGGTCTTGCAATTGAAGAATAACTTTGGGATATAATTAAAGCAATCATATATGGTGTCCACTTTAATTGGAGTCAATTATGGTTGGAGTCTGACTCGACTAATGTTGTTCAAATTCTTCGTGATCGATCCAGAAGTGTACCATGGAAGATCTTGCCTGACTGGATCGAATGTCTGCGACTGGCAGAGGTACCCTCTCTTGAAGTAATGCATGTTTATCGTGAGGCCAATCAGGTTGCTGACGCTCTGTCCAGGATATCAATTTTTGAAGTTAGCTCGAATTGGTCCTACTTCACGCCTGAATTTTGCAATGATCTTATCCAGGCTAATATTTGTGTTAAGGTGTATACCCGTCTTTCTTGATCGATTTCATGTCTTTGCTCTCCTGTGTACTTTTACTTTTGATTAATATATTTTTATTAAGAGTAGGTCTTTTCCTGTCTCCTGACTTTTTGGGTATAAGATCATTTTTGAATATTATATAGCTAATTTTTAATATTTTAGATATTAAATAGTTTTATGTGACATAATATAAATGATTTATTCACTTTTATAATTTTGATATTGGATGAGGTTTTAGAAATTTATTTATTACTTGATTGTTTCTAGATTTATCTATATTGTATAACATCTTCGAACAATATTGCTTTTGGAAAATATTTGGAGATAGACGGAATGAATTTTAACTCTTTTATGGATATTAAAATATATTAAAATTGAATTTTATGGCATCATGAATTAAAAAATCATTTTGGATATTCATTTCATGGAGTAAGGGATAAATTATAAATTAATCACAACACAACCAAAGGATTAAATTATTTATAATAAATATAATTTTTTCATGTGAGTAAATTTAAATATAGTCATAGATAGTAAAATAATTCCTTAACAATATGAAAATGATCTTGAAACAAAAAAATTATCATAATAACCACATATCTGATGAATCATATTGCCTTTTAAATCTATATAAATTTATGGTTTTGAGGTACTTAACCTTCCATTGTTAATTGGAATACTTATGATCAATGAATAAATGACTCCCTATAATAAATTATTATTTTCATCCATGTCCATGATTTTATTTTCCACATATGTTATTTTATATATAATCACTGTTATGTGTTATTCTAATTAACATTCACACTTGTCTCCCTTATTATGATGATATTTTATTGACTATTATTCATTGTGGTGTTTTCAACCATGCTATTTCAGAATTTCGAAAACCAAATTACTGAGATTTTGTTTCAAATTGTAGGGATGAAATTTATTTAAGGTGTTGATAATGTAACACCCTTAAATTCTAAAATAATAACATTTTATTTGATTTTGTATGTAATACACAAAAAAAATTAAAAAAATTTAACACCCAATGACATTATAATATGTTTAATTTTTAAAATAAATATTATCTCTTTAATAGAATTAATTATATGAAACATTGATGTTGTATTTAAATAAATGAAAAACTGAGTATATATTTTATTACACACTACACTAAGTTTAGATTGTGTTACATGTAACACCATGTTTAAAATAAATGTGACAAATTATTGAAATATTATTATTTAATGAGACAGTTATCAACTATATTTTAGAATAGAGAGTATGGATAATATTTTCAGAATAACGGAAATATATAGTTTTCACAAGATAATTTTTTCTTTATTGACTATAGAAAAAACAATAATCATTTAAAAGAAAAAAATTGTTTTCTGAAAACAATTATTTTTATAAATAATGGATTAGCCATGTTTTATGCACATGAATTAAAATTAAATCATACCTATTATTGAAAATTAATTTTAAACAAAAATCATGTTTGAAATCATAATACCAAAATTATCTTATTATTGATTTTTAAATTTTTCTGAAATGATTCATTTTTTTATGAATTGTGAAAAATATTGAATTTTAATTGAAAAATGCATTTAATTTAAATAACTTATAATTTTAAATTAAATATAAAATTAATTTTAATATATAATAAGTTAAAATATATATCAATTAATCTAATATAATAAATTTTAATTATATTCATTCTGATTTTTTTTAAAATTTTTAATTTTTTAAACATTTTATTTTTTAAGGCCAACATTCTCATCATGTATATAAGATTAAATTTAAATTGAATTTATCCACATACAAGAAATGAATATGTAAAAATGGATTCAATATATGTATTCTGAATAATTTAAAATTTCTAAAAAGTCATGTATAATGTTTTTACCAAATTAAATAATTAAAATTGAAAAATAGTAATTACTATGGTTAAGGAAGAAATGAAATTATATTATAGTTAAACTATGAACATAAGGTTAAAAAAACATACCAATGTTTCTAAAAAAATTATTATCATATTTTGACCTAATATATTCCATTTTCAATAATTCCTCATTTTGGATGCTTTTGACAACATAAAAATGTGGGTATGAATGAATCTCATCAAAATTTTACATGTCTTCAACTCAACTCACTTATACAAGACCACCCCTATCATCTATTATTCACCAAATAAAACATCTTAGATTCAGCCAAGACCTACCCACAAAACACAAATACTCATATACCCTCATTATAGAAGTCTTATTTTGGGAATGAAGCTAACCTTGGAAGTATTCTCACGAAAACTTAAGACGAACACCCCAAAAGGAGGTAATGTTTTTCAATGAGAATATTTATTTTATTTCATTCCCAACATCAAAAAATTATTAATAAAAGATTATTATATAATAAAATAATTTTATTTGGTGTATTGGGATTTTTTTCAAAAACATTATGACATACATCCCTTTCCAGTTCCATCAAATGGGTTACGAAATCATTGTTCGTGTGTCTGGAAAACTACTAACTCATGAAATAAATTCATTTTTTTCAAAATATATTATATAATGGTTAGTAATTATAATGGATCTAAAGTATATATATCATAATTATAAAATTATTATACCTCAGGATACATTATATATTTTATATATTTTATAATTTCATTCTCTAAGAGATATGGTAATGTAGCTCGTGTGTACAACAGACTACCGCTTCACAAAGTGACTTGATTCATCTTTTAAAAACACTTTACATAGATGTTTATAAGGAAAATTTTAATAATTATATCTTATATAAATGAAATAATAATGATATTCATGACATATTTCAAATTCTTATGAGATAAGATATATCATTTTATTTTATTCTATTTTACATAATGAAAGAAGATAACGTTGTTGGTGTGCATCTAGAATACCATCTTCAACGAATGATGTGACTATATTTTCATCAACACACCAAATTAATTTTATATTATTTTATATATATATTAATAAAATTTTATTTATTATATAATTATCATTCTATAATGATAAACCATTACTTACCTCCTTTATATTATAAGAATTGAGAAGTGGAAATGTTAATCATGCGTACATATGACATACCTTCCCCAAGATTGTAAAACAATCTATTTTTGTAACAATATTTCATGATTAGTTTTAAAATAATAAATAATGTCATAATATGATAATTATTTAATGATTATTATTCTGTATATTATTTATCTACATAAAATGTGATAACCTAGTCTTTTGGAATGATATTTTGTTACAGATAATTTTGTGTTATATTATTATATACTCAAAAAAATAACTTTAATAATTAAGTGAATATATTTTAAAATATTCTGTTATTATATTGATTATTATATGACCATTGGTTAGTTATGATAATCTATAAATATGACTATTGGAAGTAATAAACATAATAATCATTAAAACAATTTAATAAGTGTTTATAAGTTGAAATGAAAAGGGATAATTAATGCAGAAATGAGAAACAATCGAAGAATCAAAAATAGTTTTATTGTATGAATCCCATTCATAGAAGCTTGGTTGGGATTTAGTGTCGTCGGGATTCTCTCTTGAATAATCCCATGTTTAGCTTCAACAAGTTAATCTTGAACAAAATCGCCTACAAGAGAAGTTCAAGTTAGGTGAAATTACCACTTGTGTGATGTTAGTCATGCTGCTCTATAAATCTATCAGCATTATCTTCATTACCCTTAGGTCGTATTTTGGTGTTATAAGGGTTTTTGTGTCAGGGCATTAATAACTTAATTTACAACCCCTTTTATAAATAAAAATTTGGATCCATTAATTATGTTTTAAGAATAGTTTTACTAAATTAAATTAAGATTTCATTTGATAAATTGTTTTTTGGATTATGATTGTACATTAAAGAAATGAAGTAATTATAATAATAAAATTATTTATTATGAATAATTTTCATTATAATTAAATAATGTGATTAAAACAATCTTATTTAAAAATAAATGATAAAATAATTTTTTTCCAAGGGTCATAAATTTTATTATGCATATTCAATCTGCTATTATTTTTAATAATTAAATATTTATATATATAAAAGTTACAATTATCATATTTATATCATTATTATGTTAATATAAAAATTATTTTATAAATAATAACATCAAAACTAGGTTAGGGTGAATTTATGATAATTTTAAAATACATTTTTTTGTTAATGGTAAAAATAAAGTTTGAGTTTTTTGGGAATTTTAATTAAATAATAATTATTTTATAATTATGTAATAACTAATTAACAATAAAAAAATAATTAAAATGATAAATGTTTTCAATATAAATTATTTTCATTTATTTTTATCAATTTTAAAATATATAATTTACTTTACTAATTCTAAAATAGAAACATTACCTTTAGAAAAGTTATTTTGTGAAAATTTGTATTTTCCATACAAAAATAGGTCATATATAATGATAGAATACTATTTTGGATTAATATAACATAATTGGTGTCCAATTTTTCAATACCATGGAAAAATACCATGGTAAATGCCATGGGTATTCAATTACCACTACCTAGGTGTCCAAGGCTTTTCTTTAGAAATTAATAAACAAATCCCCCAATTTTTCTATAAATACCCACCCATTTATCCATTTAAATCCTTTCACAATAAATAACCCATGAAAATATGATATTTTTATCTCCATGTAGTCTTCTCATGGTTTCCTTAAACCCCCAAGGATGAAATCATCGAGTTTTTGGAGTTACTATTCATGCTAAGAGAAATATAATTTTTTTCTTATTGTTTTAAGAACAACATTCTGTATATGTCTCTTAAATTTTACGTTAAATATAAATTAAGCCCTTTTTATTAAATACCATACTACCAAATTATGTTTTTTATGGGATACCATTATCCCCTCCCTTTTTAAAATTTTCTAAAACCATGTTTTAGACTCGTTATGATGCTGATTTTATTTCTCAAAATATCTCTATTGTCCTCAAGAAATTCCATTTTCTTTTATTTATATGAATAAAAAGAACTATTTATTTTCTAGGATTATTAAAATAAATGTAAAAATTATTTATTTCTTTCTATAATTGACATACATAAATACCTCATTCAATTTCACTGCGTTAAATAACATGAAGATATTTTCTTTTAAGTACTTTTTTTAAAAAACACTATTATTTTTTTATGAAACCCATATATTTTATAAACCAATGTTTAATCATGAAATGTTTTATTATGATATATATGGAACCTAATAATTAATAAATGTTATTTTTGAACCCTGATAGAATGCAGATTCATTGGGTAAAAAATTTAATCTCTAGAGATGACAAGTTTTATGATACGTTGGTGATTAAACTTGGTAATGTTTTTGACATGACATTAAAAATCCATGGTGATATGCTTATAAAGGTCACATTTAAATGTTTTGGACATATATAAATGTTATTATTCATGTTATTATTGTTATTGTATTCTACTTTCTCATTCTTTTATGATAATCCTCATGTTCTTATTGATTTTTCTTCAAGATCTCATGTAAATTGTTTCCCTTATTTTCCCTTATTGGGCTTTATGATCCACCTTCCTCATTTTTGATCCCTACCCCCCTCTAGCATAGCGCGGTGCGGTTCAGTGACGTTGTCCTTGTCCTAGCATCGGTGGGCTTCGGTGAAGGCTGTTGAGGCTTCATACTTCCACATTAGCCTGGCGTGGGTTATGGTGACGCTCCTCTTGGTATCCTGAAGCTTTGGCTCAGCATAGGGTTGGGAGTGTCTTCGTCCAGACTTTCTAAGACACTGTCAGCATGGATTTGGCTTCGCATTCCCTACTCAGCGAGTTTTTGGAATTATTTTCGTTGAATCTTGGTTGGCATTTGTGGGTGATGGCTTAGGCTCGGCTAGATTCCTTTCTGGTGTGGCTCGATGCTGGCCCCAATGTGGCGCGAAGGGGGTGGGTATATGGTTCTGGCCTTCGGTGGCCGACGGCTCTCCTCATAGGTCTAATTTCCATTTTTTTATCTTTTGTGTTGATTTCATTGAAATAGTGGTGGATTTCGTGTCCTGCCTTGGTTTTTATGCTCCTCACAATGAATAGTGATTGTGTTGAAGTGGTGGTGGATTTCGTGCCATGCGTGGGTGTGTCTGCTCCTCATGGTGATTGTTGTTTGCCAGAAGCTTGCTGTTCAAAGGTTCTTGATTCTAGATTATCCTCAAAGACTACTCCAGATGAGAATTAGAGCTTAAAATTTTAATTAGTCTTATGCAATTTGGTTTTTGATGTTTGAGAGGGTATAGCCTTGGCCATCGGTACCGACCCGTCTTTGTACATGATAGATTGTCGTGTAGCATTGGAATGGTGGAAATTGTATTTAATGTTTTTTATGCTTGGGAGGGGCCTTTCTTTGTGGTTTTATGTAGTTTTTTTATCTTTGAACTGTTGGGGCATGGTTTGATGTTTTTAGTCACTGAAGTCATGTTTTCTGGTTTCTCACTTTTTCCTTAAAAGTGTTTCCTTAACAAAAAAATTATTTTTCAGACATGAAATATTTATTTAATAAAAAGTTGAGATTCCATAGTTGGTATCAAAGTATTGTTTAGTAATTTGGGTAAATTAGGATTTGAAATCTATAGGAATAACCTTAGGGATAAGTTTAACATCATGGTATTTGGGAAAATATTTATGTATGAAATTGCTGAGAAATGAAATCCATGTCTAGATTGGAAAAATTGTATGAGGATCTATACAGATGTACATAGGGGTAACAACTCCAAAAAGGTTTATCAGGATTGACATAGTGTAACCATTTACACAATAATGGGCAGAATTTTTCACATAATTTGACACTCTAGTGGGATATGTTTGGTCAATTACAAGATTTTTATAAAGAATAATTATTGATAAAAAGAATATTTAATTGTTGTTAATGAATGATATATTTATATATTAAGACATAAAATTGTTATATAATTATAATATTTTTAAAATAATCATGTTTATTAGTAAGGATCTATTCTATTAGAAAATGTTATGAAATATGAGGAGTTACATAAATAGTGAGTGCAATGGAACAAGTGCTGATGGCCCTCCGATAGAAGACGGAATGGTAAACATCATGATAATTATGAATCAATTGACTCGAGTTACGAAGAAATAAATTGAATCAAGTCAGGATATCAGAGTATCCTCGAAGGGAATAACATTATTTTGAGTAATTCTTTCATCAATGACCACATTCTTTTAGTGGATCTAATAGGACATTGATTTCTGAACAATGGATATGGTCCATAGAAATGATCTTTTTGTAAATCGTTATTCCTAACAAGATGAATTCACCTTATTAGTATACTTCTTAGATGGTGAAGTTGATCAATGGTGGGAATTGATTAAAAACATTATGCCAAGATGTTTTATTGATGCTATGGAGTGTGAAGACTTAAGGGGAATATTTTACATTATGTTTTCCCCTATTAACTACGAACTAAAATAGAGAAGGAATTATTATAGATATATAAAAAGGAAAATTAATCTATGGGAATCTATGAGATGAACATTACAGGACATTTCCATTACGACTCTTGTTTTTTTATGGATCCTAATGGGAAGGTTAATAGATTCTTTATTGGACTAAGACACCATCTATGGAAGAATATTTCCAATACAGACTATGAAAACTATGAGGAGTTATAAAAAGTGCAATGAAAGTTGAACTAGAGTTCGAAGAGACACAGTGGTCCCATAGATCGAATGAAAATAAGAGATAAATTTATACAAGGTTAGCGATTAACATTGATGTTGTAAGTGGATGAAAGAATGAGAAATGTTCCACTTGCAAAAAAAAATGTGTAAATAAGAATATGGGAAATGCTTTCTTGGAAGTGGGAAATGAAACAAGTGTTGAAGAGATGGACATATTCAACATAACTATTGAATTGAGGTTTATCCTTGACTTCTATACATTAGCGAAAATGAGAAGATGGTGCATGCCTAGACTAAAGTTAAATTCTTAACATGTGGAGAGCATTGTAACTTTGAAAATCACTATTTAAACCCTAATACAATATAGGGGAATCACCATCAACCTCATCATAGGCCAAGGGAGAAAGGATGTTCTTTCTCTATCATGACTACTCATGTTTATGTTTCAAATGATGTGATGTTAGGTACTCTCATTGTTATCTCAGAGATAGAAAGTACATTGTTTGATTGTGTTTCTACAAATTACATTATTTCCTCCACATTTATAAGAATATAGAATCAACCCCTAATCTTATAGTAGTATAGATAACTTTTAAGACTCATGGAGGGATTATCCCAGCATTAATAGTGCATAAAAACACTATTATTTACTTTGGTGATCATAATCTCATCGCAAATCTAGTAGTTATTTCCCATGGTGGAATTTTATATTATACTAGGGATGGACTGGTTCTCAATGTATAATAGTAAGTTCAAATACAAATGAAATGAAATCTAAGAAGTCTTTACGACAAAATAAGCCTTTTAGAGATTTGTCGTTTATCAGCACTATATGAAATCAGTGATAACGGTACCCTTAATGAGCGTAATTTTTTAGCACCATTAAAAGGAAACCATTTATTAGCATATTTTTTAGAGTTTATGAAGGGAATCCTTTATCAGCACTTTATTTTTAGCACTAAAAAAGGACACTGTTTATCAATGATAAATTGATAGCACCCATAATTTAATCCTTTATTAGCTCGCTTTGAGTGCTAATATAAGCATGAATAAAATGAAATAATGAATTAAATAGAAAATAAAAAAGATTTTAATGAAACAATAATAAAGAATTTATTAATTAAGTAATTATTGAAAAAATGAATACATTTTTTATAAAATATATAAATTAAATATATTATATAATAAATATATTGATATATCTAAAATAAAAGTTAGACAAATAAAAATTGAAAATAATTAAATTGAGAAAACTATTTAACAACGTATTAATTAAATAATAATTGATAAATTTAACAAATATTATAAATTGTGTGTGTGTGTGTTAATTTATATAAATATGATTTATATAATAAAAAATTTCATTTAATATTTACATTAAATGTTAATATATTTTGTGACTAATGGTTTATAATTAATAATTAATATCATTTAAAAATACTAAATAATTTCATGGAGCAATGGACAAAATCAAATGTATTTTGAATTTTCAATTTATCATAGATCAAAAGTATTATATTGATTTCACATATATGTAATTAATTCCTTCTTATATATATATATATCTATATATATCAACACACATAAATATTTTTTTGGAAGTTAATCAATTTATATTATTTATTTCATATATATCAATTTCATTTGTTTTAATATTTTCAATATATATTTGTCATTTATTTCATATATATCCATTTTTTATTGATGTATATTAATCAAACATAACAAAATATTCAATATTGTATTAATTTTTAATTATCATATTTTACTCATTTTTAACATTCATGAATATTAGATTTAATATTCATTAATAATGTTCAAAATAAATTTACAAAACAATATTCATAAATAAATAAATTTATAAATGTATATTTACTATTTTTATAAATTTGTAATAATAAATAAATAAATAATAATTTCAACTAAGTATTTATATAATTACAAATATATTATAATAATATTATAATAAATTTATTTAAATAATCAATATATTTACAATATTTACCTATATATATAATTATATATATATAATGATATAAATATTATATTTTTAAAAATAGTTTATTTAATTATAAATAAATAATTACATATTCAAATAATTATTAAATTATTATTTTACAAAAAAGTATAATTTTATCTATTATAATTATATATAATAATTCTAATTTTTTAAAAAATATTTTTTTAAAAGTATTATAAGAATTTATGTTTTTTTAGGTTTGAAAATAATAGAGATTTATGAGTGCTAAAAAATGTTGATCAAAACAATATTTATCAGTGTTAAAACATTAGTATTGATAAATATTCAATTTGTCATCAATTATTAACTATATTATGATAAAAGTTATCTTTATCAATGATTTTTTGGAAGCATAGATAAATGTGTCACGATCTATTTTAAGAACCCTATCCATCGAAAACAAGTTCTCGATATCCAAAGCTCTCCACCGAAGTGACATGCTAATGGCACTCATCATTGTCAAATCCAAGCTCAAATATAGGCTAAAATCAAGTCTCTATATCCAAGGCTCAATCGATTCAAGGCCTATACAAAACCAAGGCTCGAATGAAATATACTATTTTTTATATCTCTAATTTCCCTATATTATCCATTGTACCATATCATCAAATCTTTGTGTATCCCAACAAGTCTGATTACACTATCCTATAATAAAACAATTCAAATACATTGTTTTTTTCTTTTAAATGAGGCCATATCTTCATGAAGAAGCCTATTTGTTTAGACTAAAAAAACTAGAATATATTTACACATGCAATCAATATTTGTATCTGGTTTGATACCTATGTCATTTTATTCTTTGTTTCTATTCATTAAAAATCAATGATAAATAAAAATGCATTTATGTGGTCCTATTAATAGCTTTCTCAGAAATATTCATTCTAAATTAATCAATTAAATATAATACACTTCTTTTATTATAAGGCTATAAATTGGATTCTTTCTCAATGGTTTGACGTGGCCTTCCTCATTCTTTGATGTAATACATCTCCTTATTTCATTTTACGGGTATTCTACGCACAAATATCAGTGTGAGTTACTGTGTTTTTTTATTGAGATTTTCTTCCAAGAAGAAGAAGAAGAAATATTATAGAATTCAATAAGGGAGATTATCTATTTTATCTTATTGTTCAAATTTTATTATTAAGGAAAATTATTTTTATTCTAAGGATTTATTTGAAGTTGATATTTTTTTAGAATTACAGTCTTTGAAAAATATCACTTGTTCATTTATTTTGATGTGATTTAATTTTTTTAAATTGGAATTTATTTTAATATTTCAAATTTAAATTCAAATAATTTTTCAAATTAAATTTATATTTTATTTCAATTAGAATAATTATCATCGAATAATTATTTATTCAGATTACATTATTGCATGTTATTATTTTTTCCTTCTGTAAAGACTTTTATTTTTCAACAAAAATTAGAATATAATGTTGATATATGTATATTATGTATATATTTTTATATAAAATTATATTTATGTTATTTTAAATGTTAAATCATGTTTTATATTAATTAAAGTATTTTAATTTTTAAAATATAATAAAAAACAACCACAAATTAATTTTTGTTATTATTATGTGGTTTTGATTTTATCAAAATATTTATTTATTTATATTCCAAACAAGAAGAGTTATTATTTTATGTCTCCACAATATATAAAATTTACTATAATTTGGTGTTTACTATTAACAATAAGTTTTATATAATTAAACTATAGTGTCATGGGTGGAATGTTCATATAGAATTACTAATGTCATTTGTAATATAAGATCTTACCATCATCTTAACTCATGACATAAAATGAATGCACTAGTTTTTTATTCATGTATATGTACGTGTTTTGAATAAATCATCCATTTACGACATCATTGTATTATTCATGAACTAATTTTATCATTCGTGTTTTTTTGAGGTACAATAGGATCCCAAAATATATATTCCACGAAATATACCTCTTGGTACTCATAATGTTTTGAAAAAATAATCCATATAGTGGCTGATGATGTCATTGGATTGGAATATTCAATTTCAAATCACTTGGGAACCACCTTTTCATATTTCGAGTGAGAAATTAATGTACTATGATTTCCTTCATTGGCCAACAAACCATGTTAAATTTTTCACTAATCATATACATCTTAATATCATACCTCATATGATCCACACACAAAAAATCATTGTCCTTTGTTCAATCTTCAAATATTATGACTTTGAAATATATGAGTACAAAAATCCTTTGATAATTCTCCTTAATGGTGTAGAGGGTGTGATTAATACTACCTCCCTAAAAACTATGCATTCTTAGTTATTGGTCAACTATAAACACGAGGTCCTCAGTGATTTCTTTATCTTATACAAATAATTCTTTAACTAACACAAATTTCTCTCATTTTCATCTATAATAAACCCATCTGTTTTCTCAATGTATACTCCCTCATAAGATGTCCATTGAAGAAACTATATTTTAAATCTAGTTAGTATAATTTTAACTACATTTGTACTGAAATATATAAAAAAATAAAATAGTTTCCAATCGAGTTGTGGGAATAAGTTTATCATGAAAATAAATTCATTTAATCTAAGACTTCCCCTTTCTCACCCATTGATTGGTTGTTTGGTGAGACATATTTTCATTTATTTTATCATCATTCGTTATTTACCATCATTATATCCCTATGTTCAAAAAATTTTCAAAGTAAAATCAATATACATATAAATAATTTGTTGTTTCATATTTATGTTTAATTTATTTCTATTTATAATTACTCATATAATAATTGTTTTATTGTACAATTGGAATAATTTGTTCAATTTTAGGATTTTTTCTTAAGGTTCTCATGCTTATGAGGGACTGGACGTCAAGCCTACAACTAAGATAGTGACAATAAGGAAATTCATAAAGAATTCAAATAATGACCAGGAAAAGGTGAATTCTTATTACTTATTTAATTAATTTTTTCATCATTTTATCTACTATTTGTAATTTTATTTCATTATCATTTCTATATAATACTTATGTAGTTTCTTTACATATCTTTTGGTAAGACATATTTTTCATTCAACTATTTTCAATATTGCACAAAAGTTATAAAATGATTCTTTCTAAAAATTGTTTCCTTGTTTTCTATTTTCAATGCATTTCATTGTCAAGCATCCAACATTGAATTTTGATTTGATGGTATTAGATTAAAAATCTTTATGTTTGTGGAAATCCAAATTAGTACATGAATATTATGTTACCATTATGGTGACTTCTCATTATATAATAGGCATATGAGCTTTCTCTACTATTTTTAAATTCTACAAAAATAATGGTTTTGGGCTAAGAACATCAATCCATTATGTAGTGTTTGAATTTTGACATAGAAAGAAAATGTAAATTTTTTAACATTAGTATATAATATGTTTTGAGACTTTGGGACATGCGGGAATCAACCACTCCTTAATCTGACACATGCTGGGACTGAAATGAGTCCAAAATTTTCCTTTTATTTAAAATTTAAATTATTTTGAATAAAAAGGACACTAACAAACTATAAATTGGGAAAACATATTTTGATTTTTTAGATACTTGACAATAAGGATCCATATGTAATTTAAGAAGGGTATAAATTATCTACACCTCAATTCTATGCATGATGGTACTGCTATGAATCAATGTGACTGTAAGCAGTTTAAAAAACATTTACTGAGAAAAGTTTACTAATAGAAAATAGAGAAAACATGCTCATATTTTCATAATAATTTAGGAAATCAATTTATAATTCATTTTTGACCTGTATTAAATAGTATCACAATATATCAATAGACTAACCAACCAATATGAGTCAAGGCGTGGGTTTTCAGTTAAAAAAAATTAGAAAAAAAATAATTGACATAATCAAAACCAATAAAACACATTTATATTGTTTTTATAATTTATATAAAGGATCCAAATGTCATTTGAGACATTTAGGGAGTAGACACAAGTCAATATGATTCATGGTGTGACTGGTATGACTCAATGTGCACATTTTTTTTTTCAAATTGATATAAATTTTAGTAACAAGGGCTACTAAACATTTCAAAACTAAGAAAAATTATTCATATAGTTTAGAGAAATTTGAGAAAAAATACATATGTAATTTTTTAATTTTAGGAATCAAACAAACCTCAAATTGATACATGATGCGCCTAGTAAGAATCAATGTGTCTGTTATCAGTTTAAATTTGATAAATTAGTGCACAAAAAAGTTTTCAATAAAACCCAATAAATAACACTCATATTTTAATCATAATTTTTTAAATTGATTATTAATCCATTTTAGATTTGTCTGAATTGTTCTCATATCATACTGATAAATGTTGTGTCCAGTATGAGTCAAACTCTCTGTTTCTAGTTAAAATTACATGGGTTGTACTAAAAATCGAGAAAAAAATATTATTTTTGTATACATTATGATAAAAATTTATATGAAATTTGGAATTTAAATCAATTTTCTCCACCTCAATTGGTCATACAGTGAGATCGATAAGACTTGATGTGAAAATTTTTATTTAAAATTGACATTATTTTTTTGAAAAAAAAACCGACATACTCAAAATTGAGAAAACTCATTCAGATTTTTTTGATACCTTAGGAAAATGATCCACATATATATATATTTATTTGATGGAATCATTTATACCCCAATCCCATATGTGATGTTTCCAATATGAATCAATGTGTCTGCTATGATTTTAAAATCAACATTTTAGTTCAAAAAGTGTTAATAATTGAAAACAAAAAGAATGTTCTCGGGTGGTATTTATAATTGAGGGAAATTATTCATAAGTAATTTTTTGATGTTTAGGAGTTGGTATCACAAAAAACTGTCACACGATGTGACCGATAAGAGTTAATGTTTGGTTTTCTATTTTACAATGATGTTTTAGTAGAAAAGACACGTGACATACTCAAAACTGATAAAATACATTCATGTTTTATTTATAAATTAAGAAAATGATCCATAAGTAATTTGAGATGTCAAAGAATCATTCAAAGCTCAATTTCATTCATGGTGTGATCGGTATGACTCGAAGTTCATCTTTTTAATATATAAGTATAATTTTTGATTAAAACGTGCATTTCATCGCTATAACTGTGAAAAAAATCCAAGATTGTTTTATACTCATTATATATTATATAACATAATTAATTTCCTTATCATTTTTATCTTATACTTATTCTGTAAATTTTCATATAGAAGATTCTTGAACATTAAAAAGAAAAGGTGTGATGTGGAAGAATCAACTACAACTCAATTAGATACACAATGTTCCTTATAAGACTCAAAGATTAGATTAAAATGATTTTTTTTATTAATTTTATCTTTATGTTATAACTAAAATATTAATGGTTTTCCAATATAGGTGGTTTTATCCATGATAAGGGGTTGGATTTAAAAGAAAAAGGAAAACTAGTGTTTTTGAATGTAAGTAATAATTTTAATTTATGTAATTATATAATCCAATGATTGAAATATCTATAATATATTTTATTTCTTGTATTTTTGTTGTAAATTTTATTTCATTTAAATTATATAATCCTACACGATTTTTCTAATTTCCTGGTGTTTTTGGTGTTGGGGTGTGATGTTATAGCACACTACAGTGTGCCAGATTATCAACACTTCTATAAGAACAGATAAAATATTTGGGCTTTTAGTCTCCCTATAGTAGTCAATGCTTCTCTAGTGCTGATAAAATCTATATTTTTTGTTGTTAACGTACTTTTTTTTAGTAGGGAGTTTTGAATAGTAAATCTACAATTTTTTTCAATAGATGGATTTCACAACCTGAGAATTGTCTGAAAGCACCTACCATATCTTTTTTTATGGAAATGATCAGAGAAGATGAAGTTGAAAGTGAAGGTTTATAAATAGAAAATGTCCCCATAATTTAGGAATAAAATATTGTATTTCTTGATGAATTACATTAACCTACCCCCTAAAATGTGTTGTAGTTCTCTATTTAACTCATTCGCGGATCCAAGAAAATATCAAAGACCCCATATAGAAAGGAAAATGTAGAGAAAGATGAATTCATTAAAAAACTCCACGACCTTTTAAAAATGGTATTTATATGAAAAAGTATGTCTCTTTGGGGACCACCTATTCTATTTATAAAGAATAAGGATGGATGATTACAACTATTAATTAATTATAGATAACTTTATGGGATCATATTGATGAAAAATTTCCATCTCCCATAAATTAATGATTTATTTGACCATATTTATGGGGCTCGATTCATCTCCAAGGCTGATATTTTAGCTGTTTTTCATCATTTAATTGTGAAGAAAAGATCTATTTGAAATATTAACTTCTAATTAAGATATTGGCCTTATGAGTTTGGTGTTATTCCCTTCATCTTGATTACCAGTCCTATATTTTTGGTTTTGATGAATAGAGTCTTTAAGGACTACATTGATAACTTTGTGATTGTTTTTATTGATGATATTCTGACATATTCCAAATTTAATGAGTAAAATAATGATAATATAAGGGATATATTAAGAGCTCGTAATAAATATGGTCTATTATGAAATTACATCTAAGGTGAATTTTTGTTACAATATGTTTCTTTCTTGGCGAACATTATATCAAATGATTGAGTCTGAGTCGATCTTGTCAAGATAATGGATATGGAGGAGTGTCCCCATACTACAATAACAAATGATATTTGTAGTTTACTTTTTCATAAGTATATTATAAGTGGTTTGATAAAAAAAATCATTAATTTCTAATCCACTATCCATGATAACTCAAAAAGAGTCCAAGTTCATCTAGATAAAGGTGTGAGAATAATGATTCCTAGAGGTGAAGAATAGATTGGTTACTAAACCAATGCTAACTCAAACCTCTGTTAGAGAAGGATTTTTTATGTTTAGAAATGTATTTTGGAATTTTCTTGGGTGTGTACTCATGAAAAATGATAAGGTGATATCATATGTATCTCAACAGTTAGAGCCTCATGAGAGGAATTGTCTTACATGTGACCTAGAGAAAGCTTCAGTTGTTTTTTCTATAATGATATGGAGGCACTGTATTTGTGGGACTTAAGGTTGTATAAACATAGACCAAAAATGTTTGAAGTATATTTTTGGAAAAAGAAATTAAAAATGAGATATAGGAGATGCTTGGAAATTCTTAAGAACAATAATTTTTCTGTCCATTATCATTCTAGAGGAGAAAACAATGTCCCTGATATATTAATTAAGAAAGACCTTATAGTTCTGAAAATGATGAAGATTTAAGGAGATACATTTATCAAAGACCTTGTTATACTTGACATGGGAATCATAATGGAAGGGACATAATAAAAAATATCCCAAATGATTTCTAAACCATCATTAATATAGAATGTCATGAAATCTCAAAGAGAAGATCATGTGTAACATAAGAAGATAGAGGATGTGATGAATGTGATGTTTCCTGAGTTCAATATTGATCATGATTGTGTATATAAATTTCATAAAAGTTTATGTGTTATATCTATTATTTAAATAAAAAAGGATATTATTGATAAAACACATATTACTACATTCTCTCTACATCCTAGAAGCATTAAAATGTATAAGGAAATCCATGATAATTATTTGGGGGATAAATTAAAAGGTAGATTTCCAACAACAATACAAGGTTCCTAGTGTGTCAATAAGTGAATGTATAATGGATACTTGTTTTAGGGGTATTACAACAATTACCCATACCAACATGGATGTGGGACAATATCACTATAGAATTTGTCAATGGTCTCCTAAGAAGATCCAAAAAAATAATGTGATATCGGTTATAATGGATCATCTCACCAAGGATTCCCATTTTATCTCTATTCCAGAAGATTTTTCTCATGAAAAACATTCCAACCAATACATTAAAAAGTGGTAAGGATACATTGGGTACCACATCATATAATTTTTTTATATTCAACGGATCATATAAAAAATTGGGACAAGTCTTTAACATTCTCTAAATAATAAATTAAATTTTACTATGGCCTATCTACCCCAAATTGATGGTCATTCTGAAAGGACTATTCATAATCATGATCACATGCTGAGAACATGTTCAACGAAGTTTAAAGTAGGTTACGGTCAACATCTCCCAATGATCAAGTTATCATAAAACAAAAAGATTCATTAAAGTATTCAAATGGAACCTTATGAAGCACTATATGAGAAGTTATCTGGAACTCCTACTCATTAGGATGATGATAGTGAGAGAAAATTGTCTAAGAATTATCTTGGGAAAGAGATAATATAAAAGGTTCATGTCATCCAACAACACAAGAATATTGGTCATAGTTCATAGAATAACTATGCAAACAACCATTAAACATACTTTGAGTTTGATGTTGAGGAAAAAAAATTCCTTCAAATTTAACCACGGAAGAGATTCATGTGGTTTGTGAAGAAAGTTCATATTTTATCCAAATACATTCGCCCCTATGAAATTATTGATCTCATAGGATCAATGGCCTATCATATTTCACTTCTTATAAACCTAGATCAATTAATGTTGTATTTCATGTATCCATATTGAGGAAGTACATTCCAAACCCCTCAAATGTACTGAGTCCTGAGCTGGTATACCAAGAAAACGACATCTCTTATATGGGGAATCTGGTAGAGATATTGTACTATAGAGATAAGGATCTATGGAATAATACTACCCACATATCCAAAGAGTTATTGGGGAACCACAAATATGAAGAAGATATGTTTGAACCATATGAAATAACGAGGCAGAATTACCCTCAACTTCTCTCATATGTGGGAACAAATAGAATTTTTAACAATTATGGGGGGATGGGAATAACTTAAATACCTAGTATTTTTTAGTTATATTTTTTCCTGATAAACTTTTTATTATATTATTTAGTACTCAACAAAACTATATCAATTTAATAATTATGTAAATATAATTTGATATATGACCATCATATTTTGATCGTTATATGATCTTTGTTCAATTATGACTATTAGTCAATATTAGTGTCGGTTAAATTTAACTTAATAGTAATGTTAATGTTAAAATTAGTGTTTATAAGTAGAAATGATAAAGCATAATTAATGAATAAAGGATAAACGATTTCCTCAACCAGTAGAATCATTCCCCATGGAGCCCACTTGATTGAACTTAAAAAAGAGGTAGTTTCATTGGGAATCAATCTTGAAAAATACCAATCTAAGCTTCAACAAGTGAATCTTGAATGAAATTGAATACGTGATAAGTTCAAGTTAGTGGAAATCACTAGTCAGGTGATTTTATCCAAGCCACCAAATGAATTTATCCCCATTACACACCTTACCCGTAGGTTGTATGTATGTGTTATAGGGGGTTATGTTTCAAGACCATAGTTACTTAATGTATAATCCCTTTTTATAATAATTTTTTTGTTCCATAAATTCATCCTTATGAATAGTATTAGTATATAAAATTAATGTAGAATTTGATTAATTTATTTTTCATATAGTGAGTATACTTTTCAGAAATGAAAAATTATTGAAATAAACTAAGGTATTATGAATAATATTTACATTAATTAAATTTTATGACAAAAATACTCTTATTTAAAAATAAATGATAAAATAATTTTATATTATCTTCAAGTGTCAAAAATGTTGCTCTTCATTTTTTATCCATTTTTATTTTTAATAAATTTGTTTTTTTATATATAAAACTAAAAATTATCATATTTATTGAATTATTATGATAGAATAAATATAAATTTTCAAATAATTATGTCAATATTACATTAGGGGGAATTAATGAGACTTTTATAAAATACTTCATTTCCGTCATAAATATTAAAAATACAGTTTGAGTATTCATTATGTTAAATACATCATAATTATTTCATAATGATGTAATATATAATTAAAAACCATCCACAACTTAAAAAATTATTTTATTTATATAATATATTTTATCATATTGTAATCAAATTCCAAATATAAAATTTACTTTCCAAATTCTAATTTTGAACCATAAATGTTTAAATATGTTATTTTTTGAGAACATTAACATTCTTTTCCAAAATAAGTAATATAAAATAAAGGTAGAATAATTTGGAATAAAATAACCCAATATGTTTTCTATGTGTCCAATACAGTGGTAAAATACCATGGTTAAGCCAATTTTATTTCATTTTCCACAAACAAGGTGTCCAAGGCCTTTATATAGAAATTAATAAACAAATCCCCCATATTAGCTGAAAAGTCACACCCATTTCTCTATTTCATTTAAATCTTAATTCATTCTAATAGAAAATATGAAATATTTACCACACAATAATTACTCAAAAGTCCTCCTCAAACCCCCAAGGCCCCAATATTTGATTTATTGGAGATATACTTCAACATAAGGGAAATAACCTTCTTTTCTCTCCATTTTATGAACAAATTTTTGTATATATCTTCTGAATAATATCATCACTATCTATAATTACATTTTTATTCATTATATTACTAATAAAATATGTTTTCTCAATTATAGACCACATTTACATCCATTTTTAATCTTTTCTAGAACCATATTTTAGAGTTGTTATGCTATAGATTTTATTTCTCAAAATTTATATCTTATCCTCACTAAAATCCCTTTTATTTCCATTATTTGAATATCTAAACTTCATTATTTTCTGATATTATTCCCCATAATTTACAAAATTAGTTATTTAATTTTGTAATGGGATTACATTAAATCATCATTCACTTTATGTGGGAAATATGAAAAAAAGATATTTTCTTTATGAACATCTTTTAAAACACAGTAATTTTTATATGAAACCCATTTTTTTATTATCTAGTTGTTATTTATGAATTTTTTTTATGATATATGTAGATAAAATTAATTCATGAATATGATTTATATTCCATGATACCACTCCAATCATTAGGTATGGAATATAATCTCTAGATATGACATGTTTTATGATACATTGTTGATTAATCTTGGTAATATTTTATGACACCTTTGGTAATAACCATAGTGATATGCTCATTAATGTCTCATTTAACTATTTCACCAACATTTACATGATAGTATTCATGTTATTATTTTTATTAAATACCTCTTGATAATGTGTTTATGATAATTCTCATGTTCTTATTGATTATTATTCATGACCACATGTAAACTATTTCCCTTATCTTTCCTTACTAGTCCTCATTCCCACCCATTCCCATGATGTATGTCCCCAGGTTATAATATACAATAAATATACTTAGGATGAACCATTAATGTGTATTTTCAGGTGTATTAGATTAATATTATATGTTTTCATGTATTATATACCTTTTTTCCTAGAAAAAATACTTAAAAAGATCCTCTATTTGTACAATGTAAGGAAAAGTTTACATGATAAAAATTTGGTGTTGAACATAATATATGTATGAACTAGATCTTTCATGAAAAAACATAAACAAAAAAACAAGGAAAATAAAACCCAAAACAATGAAAGTAATAAAATATTATTAACGAATGAGTATAATATGTTATAAAATGATCATATATGATATTATAAATATTAATATAATTCTATTATAAGTTAATAACATGTTTAAAACTATTATATATTAGGTTAAAGAACATTCAGTAAAAAGGATGTGTGAGGTAATGAATTTATTAAATCAATTTATGTTCATTGAGTTAATATTATTCATCATTAATAATGTTATTATAAGAATATATTTATAATTTATATTTATTATATTATGGTGTATTTATACCTTTTCAATGTGGAAAAATATTTGAAACCCATAATTGCCTCTTCAATTAATTCTCACTTCAATTATAGGATCATTTTAATGGTTTATTTTAGAATCTCATTTTAATTGAGTTTATATAATCTTGAAATCTACTTGATGGAAATTATATGAAAACATCCCAATAAACCAATTTAATTTTTATATCTTCTTGTTATTCATTGAAATTAAATGTAATAATTTAATTTTTCTACTATAGGTACTTATATAAATTGAAAATTTTTTTTAAGTAAATATAAATTCATTTCACTCTATAGTCATAAATATGTTTTCTTCCAAAACCATGTTTCCTAAAAATGTATCGATTAATGTTTTTATATTTTGAAAATGATTTATTAGATGATTTTTTTCAAACGTTTACTCTTTATGAAATGTTTTCAGTGGAATATTTTTTTTATGAAACAGAACTCTTTTTGGATTTACCAAAATTTTTAATGGAATATTGTCGTCATTTTCTGAAAGAGGTATATTACATGCATTTTTATAGTGAAAAAATAATTGTTCTTGATAAATTTTATGAGGAGTACATAATTAAACTCATTCATGACCATCATTTATTTGATAATTATCATTCGATACTTATTAATATATTTTTAATGGAAAATATTTTATTAATGGTTTTTATTGAAAATTATTTTAAAAATGTTATTCAAGTTGAAATGTATATTTTCCAAAAGAATGTTTATAGATATATTTTCATGTTATTTATAATCCTCAATGCCAACAATAATTTATTTTTTATCCAATGGTTATATATTTATGCCATCCTTATCAATCTACTAAATGGTTTACCATTATTTTGACCAAGGATTGTATCGAAATTCACATCCTTGTTTCATTTTGTAGTTAGTAACATCTACATGAAATATTAAATTTCATGTGATCATTAGACATTAAATTTCCCATAAATATTCATATTATTATGTATGTATATGCCTATTATTTAATCAATATCTTATTTTTACCTATTTTATCTTACTTTGAATGTTATTTGATCGACTAGGGGAATATTTATAAATTTTTATTCTTTACCAATATTAGATTCATGATGATAAGGAATATTCATTTTGAATTAAATCGATTATTTGATATAAGAGGAAAGATTTAGACCTATACTGTTTGGTGGGATCAGTGTAATATATCTCATCAATGCTTCGGTAGGTATCATGAGAAAAAGAATTTTTTTATAATGAAATATATTTTTACATATAATTAAATATGTATTGTGAAAGGTATTGATAGTAGAGGAATCATGTTCCAGAGACATTATACCTAATAAATAAGAATTTCCTTGATTGATAGTTTAGTTATTATTATCGTTGACATTTTCACCACGATATTATCTCTAGATTCATTTCATTTTTAGTTTATTGATTACATATCATGTGTTTTTTTTACTTACCATTCCTTATTTATTATTGCTTATATATTTATTTAAATAGAATATGTACGCAGATATTTAACTTTCCATGTTGATTATTAATGTTGATTTATGATAGCTTCTGATGTATATAAACCTTAATTATAATATGATATCGCCCAAATTTCATTCCCTTCCTCATGAATCCATGAAGTGTAATATTTTTTACGTGAAATGATATACTAAAGGTATTAATGTTATTCCAAAATAAATGTTATGTTTCAGTTTTCATATGGAAATGTATTGTAAGACTCAAGTTTGTATCTACATTACCAATACTAATAATCTATTCTAGTATAATAAATATACATTTTCTTCTATCACATGGTAATGTAATAATGTAAGAACCAACTTAAGTGTATAGGTGTCAGGATCATTATTGGTCATTCATTTTACACCACTAAACTTGGGTCATATTCTATTGTACTATGAATTTTTTATTAGAGGTTATATAAAGTATGAATTTACATTATATTTTATTAATTTGTGTTTATCTACACAAATGTATGGATATGGTTCGGTATATGTGTATATAAATATTAACCTAATGAATATAATTTTACATTATTCGCATTTAATTCTTATCACTGGACCCTATGCTATTGGAGATATGCTTGGGGTTGTGGCAGCTCAGCCTTCCATTGTCCTGGAAGGCCCCGATGGGTTGGGTCATTGCATCCTAGTACGAGAGTAATTACTTACATGTCAACATACATAGAGTTGTTCCCTTTTTAAGGATTGTTTAGGACATTTAGATATAGTATTAGAGTATCTAGAGAGAAAATTTAATGATATGGAACCCAATGTTCATAATATGGCTTGTGTATCCACTCTTATGGACTCTAACTACATACATTTCAACATGGAATACATATACATTGTGACAACCGGGCCCCGGTGACAGCACAACCACCCCGCCTTAACATGGCCGTCAGGTCCTGACCCACCGGGTACCACCAGTTGCCCCGCAGACACGTGGGGCCCACCCTAGGGTCCACCCACATGCCTGAACGGGTCATCTGACTAATGATAGTCCCCACAGGCCAACACATGTCCTTCCCAGTGTGCTTTGTCCTCACTCGCACACACCCTGGGGAACTTCCCAGGAGGTCACCCATCCTAATCACTACTCCAGGACAAGTACGCTTAACTGTGGAGTTCTAATCAGGTAGGCTCCCGAAAAAGAAGGTGCACCTTGTTGACATGAGTCATATCATTTAGTCATTTAACCCTTCATCAGTTGGGGATGTTACAATAACCCCCCTTTAGAGCACAACGCCCTCGTTGTGGGCCCTACATATCAACCCATGAAGTGCATCACACTTAAGGCTGAGTTTCTCCTCTGATACCAAATGTGACAACCGGGCCCCGGTGACAGCACAACCACCCCGCCTTAACATGGCTGTCAGGTCCTGGCCCACCGGGTACCACCAGTTGCCCCGCAGACACGTGGGGGCCACCCCAGGGTCCACCCACATGCATGAACGGGTCATCTAACTAATGATAGTCCCCACAGGCCAACACATATCCTTTCCAGTGTGCTTTGTCCTCACTCGCACACACCCTGGGGAACTTCCCAAGAGGTCACTCATCCTAATCACTACTCCAGGCCAAGCACTCTTAATTTTGGAGTTCTAATCAGGTAGGCTCCCGAAAAGGAAGGTGCACCTTGTTGACATGAGTCATATCATTTAGTCATTTAACCCTTTATCAGTTGGGGATGTTACAATCACCCCCCTTTAGATCACAACGCCCTCGTTGTGGGCCCTACATATCAACCCATGAAGTGCATCACACTTAAGGCTGGGTTTCTCCTCTGATACAAAATGTGACAACCGGGCCCCGGTGACAGCACAACCACCCCGCCTTAATATGGCCGTCAGGTCCTGGCCCACCGGTTACCACCAGTTGCCTCGCAGACACGTGGGACCCACCCCAGGGTCCACCCACATGCCTGAACGGGTCATCTGACTAATGATAGTTCCCACATGCCAACACATGTCCTTTCCAGTGTGCTTTGTCCTCACTCGCACACACCCTGGGGAACTTCCTATGAGGTCACCCATCCTAATCACTACTCCAGGCCAAGCACGCTTAATTGTGGAGTTCTAATCAGGTAGGCTCCCGAAAAGGAAGGTGCACCTTGTTGACATGAGTCATATCATTTAGTTATTTAACCTTTTATCATTTGGGGATGTTACATACATTGGTTTTAGGAAGGAATGGTCCATACATCATATAAGATAGTTTCCTTTTACAATAATTCATGAGTAATTATTCCATATATATGATCGTATAACCCTTTTTTATCCTGATCACATTATAGATTCCATCACAAAGACATCAATCCAGGTTATCAATCTAGGATCATGATTATGATTCGATAAGTGATGGGGCCCCTATTCATGGGAAGTCTCCATGGTTGTTTATATTAGATTGTTAGGGGGAAGAACCCATTCAAATAAATTCATATATAGTGCCAAATGATATATTCTACAATTATCCAATGTTTTTTTGAACATCCCAATATTCCATGATACACTTCTTTTTAAATAATTCAATTGATTATGTTTTGTGCGACATCAAGTTTGAGAGATCCATGATCTATCAAACTATCTGTTTAAAGATATATTATGAATAATAATAACCAAATTATGCAATTTATGTATTATATAATTAATAAAATATTTTAAAATCTTTCCAAATTATTTTATAGGAATAACATAAAAATTATTCTAATTTTACACATTAAAAGGATAATTCTTTTCATGAAAGTGATATTAAATCATTTTAATGATGTAAAAATTTTAAATACACTATTCATAACTTTTATATATTAAATTTGACAAAATATACTTCTTATTTTAAATAATAATATCAAATTTATCTTTGGTTCAATTTTTTTCATTTTCGATAAGTTTCATGTTTTTATTAATACTAAATAATACTAAATTTTAATGAATTTTTTTTAATAAGGATAATTTATAGGGTAAAATTATATTTTTATTGGGTTTTAAGTACAGTTACATTATATTTATATTATTTAATCTTATTTAGGTTATTGTAATTATTTTCACTTTAAAATTGGATATAAACACATGACTACATTTTCATGGATGTTGCTTTTAAATCCCATTTCTATCATTTCATTAATGGGATCAATTTTAATTTAATATATAAAACTTATGTGAATTGGATTTTGAAAAATTTAATCCATATTTTTATTCATTTGGAAATAAATTTTTAAATAGGTTTATTTTATTTTTTGACATTATGAATAGTAACATAAGTAATTGTTATATTACAGCAGTTAAAAATAAATTGTATAATTAAGGGTATGAATAAATTATAAATTACCCTAAGACCCCTAAGAATACAATTGGATGAATAAATTCAACACTTATAATCTATGTTTCTAAGTGGACTCATTTAATGGACACTTTTCCATGAATATGACATAGATATTATTAAAATGAATGAGTGTGAAAAAATGTCCCACTTTCATTTCCTATAAGTAGAATAATTTTAATATAGATACTAATAGTATATAACATTGATTATAAGTACTTGATTAAAATATAACAAAATTTCCTACATCATAAGAATTTATTTATAATTTTTATTGATTGTATAATTACAAACAATGATGAAAAAATAATAAAAAAGGAATTATTTTATTAATAGAAATATCAAATAAATGGTTTTAAAAATATGAAAATATATAAAATTTGAACAAACTAAGGTTCTCCAAGAATTATACTGGGGAATATGACATGATTAAAGTTTATTAATTGTTTTGGATAGATGTTATATTTCTATTTGGACTTTCATTTATGGCAATGTAACGAATATTGTCAAAATTGAAACTATTGATATTTTATAAAAATAAAATTTTATTAAATTATTTAAAAATAATAAAAATATTTAAAAACTAAAAAGTCATAATTATATGGTAAATATTTTCATAAAGTTTACATTTATGTAAAATTAAACATATAACTAAATAATTATAACCTTTTAGAAAATTATTACTATAATTAAAATTAATTATATTAATTAAGAATAAATAAAAATGATATGGTTAAAAATAAAATAAAAACATGTATAAAATTAATTGGATGAGTGGATTTTGATCATTACTCAATTATATTCTAAATAGATCACTTTGGAGATATATGGAATCAAAAATCAATTTATAATAAATTAATAGTTTTTGAATTTCCTAAGGCTCACCTCCCCTCTCTTATAAATGGGATCCTCACCTTATATCTTATTCACACCTATAAAGCTATTTTCCTCAGAACAATACTACACACATATCCTCCCAACTTCACTCACATAACCCATGATTCTATACTTTTGGAAGAAAAACAACCACAGAACTCATTTTGTGCAAATCAAAGGAGACACTCAAAGAAGAAGTAATTGTTTTACCATTTAAATTCAATATTTTTTATTCTTTTAATACTCTTACTATGTATTTTTTATACTAAAGTAGTATATATAGTATCATATACATTATAAGATGTTATTATTGTTTTGGAACAACCATATTCTTCTTTTTAATCCATCATATGAATAGTAATATCACCATGTGTTCACACATACGACTAACCATCACCATGCTATTGTGTAATTTTTTATTCAACGTAAAATTATTTTGATGGGTATAATGATGTGTGTAATGGATATAAATAATGAATATGACATGATAATGATTATGTATAGTTAATATACCATCCAATTCCATGTCATTTTACTATTAAGGGAGTTATTTGTTGCTCATGTGTATGTACGGCCTACCGTCTCCATGACTCGATGAGATTCAACCACCACTACCACCATTTATGAATGATTAAAAAAATTTATATATTTAATGAATATAATAGTTATGAACTTATTACCATTATGGATATGAATAAGATATATCTGATGAATAATAATCAAGACTTACAAGAAAAAATAAACATAAGAAAATAAAGTAGTTTGTGTCCAAAATTATGATAATAATGAAATATTTTTAATAAAATGAAATAAGAGGATCATATATGATATCATAAATTATGGAAATAATCTTTCTATAATATAATAAAATTATTTAACCAATATAAATAGGTTAATACACCCAAAATACTGGAGATTATGAGGTTAGGGTTTATTTTACAATCACTTTATTAGTTGATATTGTTTATATGTATGTATTTATTGTTCCATATTTATCATCCATGTCCATATTTCATAAAAATGTATGTCAAAAAATTCTTACTATTATTTAAAAAATTTCAAATAAATTTTTACGATTGTTTGATATTATAAAAATGAATCGTTTTTTTCATTTTCCTTAAAAGGAACATTATTTGACTTTTTCAACAATGTATGAGAAGAATGTTTTTAAATTATACAGTGTGAGTGGAATATTCCACTGTCATGAGACTTTAATATTTTAAAGCATTTCTTACAATCATAAATGATTTTCTTTGTGAAAATATTTTATTTTTAAATTGTATTCCATTTTAAATAGCCATTTTCAATTAAAAGTTGTATTTCTCTAAAAAAAATTCTAATGATTTTATTATGACCTTTTTCATCGATGTCAACATCCTTTAATGAATTAAATTATTAATTAAGGTTGTTTTATTATAATAAAATCTACCATATTATATTGAATGGACTACGATATGTTTTACTTTGGATGTGTGACTTTGATACCATTTATGGTATATGGTTATGGTATTAACATTTCATATGCTAGTTTTAATATGAATATTTTTTGGATATCATTCTCCCTTTTCATATGATGAATGCATTGGACATAGTATGTCTTGAGAGGGACCCTCTATATCCCCTCGATGCATTGATAGTCCTCATTAGACAAATTATTTTGTTTTTTTACCGAGTTTTGTATGGTCTTTGAATGAGGCCTTGACGATGTCGTTATAAGGTCCGGAATTTTTCATTACCTAATTATAAAAATAATATTGATATTATATATGATTGATCAACTAGTATAATATCTATGTGAATGTTAATATGTATTTATTTCAGTAATGGTGTCCATATTTTTCTGAATATTATGTTTTAAAGGCTTGTGTTATATTTATATATGTTTAATTAATAGTTTATGGTAAGATTTTCCCTTGTATAATTTACCCTTTCTAATCATCTGAGCTCACCTATTTATTATGTTTCATTTTTACCTAGGATGCGAAAATGTATATTATGACTAGCCTATATGGATAGTCAAGGTGATATGATTATTTTAGTAGAGACACTATATTGTATTTCATTAAATTATGTAATGTAAAACATATTTTTGTATCTAGTTTTTCCAATCCAACTAAACTGATTAGTCCTTCAGGATATGATTTCTTATGATTATTAAAATGTAATAAAATAATGCATCATCTCCATTCTTCTAGGGATGGGGAAATATATTTGGTATTAGAAGAAGTTTAGTACAGACATTGTAAACTTTATTTAGAAAGTAAATCAATTGGTGGACACTACCCTAAGATAGACTTTGAAAATATGTACAGAAGTACATCCATTTTTTTTTGTAATATAGAGATTGTATGGGTATCATAGAAAATACATCCCTGTCTATATACATCCAGTGGGTGTGGTTCTGGAACAAATATATCTAGGAGTAATAACTCTAACAAGGTTTTTCAGGCTTGACTAGGGATTACCTGGTACACGACAATGAGCTTTACTACACACCTACATTAACACTTCTGGGGGATATTCTTAGGATAATTCACAATTTATTTTCAAACCATTATGAAGTACATAAAACTAAATATGTCCCAAAATAAACCATTATTATGATTAAGAGATTAGATTTTAATAATTTTCAATTTATTTTATATATTTTGAAATTACGTATTATGATTAACAAACTAATCTAGTGAATTCATTTATTTAGAAATGGCGCCTAATGGAAGATATGGAAATAATATAAATGAACATAATCCATATAGGGATTTCCCTCGTATGAATGGTAATGATTTCATACAATGTTCTATAACTAGTGTTAAACAACTTCCAACTATACTCAAATATCTGCCTTAGGTTCTGGATAACAACCATACCTATATGGAGTAGCCTGATCCACAATATGAAGGATCAATGTTAGACCGATTCATGGGGAAAATCCCACGTCATTAAATGTAATGGAAAATACTTTTGTAACTAAGCATTGGATATGTTTCATAGATAAAATATTTCATACTCTGGGGAGAAACTAAAGAGAAAATGTTATCGTGGAATTTTATCTTCCCTCGGGATTTGTGGATTAATGGTGGCCATTAATTCAAGACATGAATGTATATAAAGAAGTATAAAATATGGGATGGAGATAATTTAATGAAATATTCATAGTAAAACACTTTACACGTGATTAATGAGTGGATATAGAGGGGAAATATCTGATTCAGAGGTATAAGGAGTATTGGAATAATGAAAATTATAAATCTATTTTCACAAGATTAGAATGTAATATTTTAGAATACATATATAACCCATGAATTAATATTGATCGATTATTTTGTGGGTCAAAACCATTCATTGGACAGGTGTTGGTCATGAAATCTTTCTCATCATATGAAGATATAGTATTATATACTATCAAGAAAAAAAATTGAATTTCCAAAGTCTTATCACTTTAAATTAATGCAATGGAATACGAGGATCTATGAACACTCTAGAAAATGATATAATCTGATGAATGTAAATGTTGACTTTCTACCCATTGGTAATTGTGGGAAGAAACATCTCAGTACTTTCCCAAAGCGGATGTGATTTTGTTATATGTTTGGAGAACAATGACACCAAGCTCATGATTGTAATATAAATAAAGAATATATTGATGTTCAATGCTATAATTGTTAAGATATGGGACATTATGAAAATTATTATCCTATTAGTGAAGTAAAATTTCCCACAAAAATTCCATGGGTGAAATGTAAATATTTTGCGATCACAAAAGATGAGGTTGAAGTTTATAATGATGTGGGGGTAGGTACATTAATCATTTTCTCAAATGTATATCATGTTTTATTTGATTTTGGATCCCCGTATTCCTTTATATGTATTAATTTTCATTTATAATTAGATTTTTCAAATTCACATTAACAAATGAGTTGTCTGTCAAAAACTATAAGGAAAGTGTCATTTTAACAAAGATGTGTCAGTTAGTTCCCATTATTTCGTACAAACGTAATTCATCTGATGAATTTATCATCATATATATGTTCCACATTAATATAATCCTCATTATGGACTTGATATCAAAATATGATTTGAAAATATTGAATGAAGAAGGAAGATATTATTTTTGAGGAAGATGTCAAATCCATTATATTTAGAGCATAAAATTAATCATCTAATACTTATCTAGGTCCACCTCATGTTGCTCTTATAAATGAAATTCGTTGGGAATAAGAGAAGATAAAACCAAATAATCATCAAATTTAGGAAGTACTTATTATAAAATAATACATTAATGTATTTTCATAGGATTTACCTAGTCATCCTAAATATTTAGAGGTTTAGTTTCTATTGTTTAATCTATGATGTAAGTAAAATATCAAATACTCCTTATACAATGGCCACTGAGGAATTAGTAGAGCTAAAGAAATAACTAGATTACATGAGTAATAAGAGATTTTTTATCCCTATTTTTTCTCTATAGGGAGCCCCATTTCTTTTTATTATGAAGAAACATGTATCGATGAGGCTTTTCATTGACTATATAAAAATAAATGCTATTAAAATAAAGAACAAGTATCCCCCACCTCGCATAGACGATTTGTTTTATCAACATCATGGTGCTAAATATTTTTCAAATATTGACCTTTTTTATGGATAACATCAATTCTGTGTATTGAGGGAAGATATTTCAAAGATAGTAATTTTAACTAGTTATGGGAATTATGAGTTTATAGTTATGTTTTTCAGACTAAAAAATGCACCCTCTGTTTTCATTAATCTAATGGATAGAGTGATAAAATAATATCTTGATGATTTTTTATAGTATTTATTGATGATATATTGCTATAATCCATAAGCTAAAAAGTACTTAAGAACCACTTATAGATTTTTCTGAAGAATCTTAAAAGAAATAAACTATATATGTTGTTTAGAAAGTGTGAATTTTGGATTAAGGAAATTTCATTTCATAGAATTATTTTATTGAATAATAGAATATATGTTAATAATATATATAAAATAACAATCTATGAATGTACAAGACCGATGAGTATAACTAAGGTACATATTTTTATTGGTATATCCAGTTACTATCGGCGTTTCATCTAGAATTTTTCCTGATTGACTAACCTATTAACCACACCACAAGTAAGGGGGTGAAATTTGTAAGACAGAAGAGTGTGAATAATGTTTTGAATAATTGAAGATAATATTATTCAATTATCCTATCTTGTCATTACATTATATAAATTATGGGTTTTTTATTTATAGTGATGCATTCAATAATAGAATTGGGTGTGTTCTCATGCTGATTAATAGAGATACTATTTATGCATCAAGGAAATTAATAATCCATGAAGAAAACTACCCAACTCATGATATTCGGTTTGAAGCATTAATCTTTTATATGAATATATAGAGGCACTATATCTATAGTGAAATATGTGAGATATATACATATCATAAGAGTTTTAAATTTATTTTCCCATAGAACGAACTGAACATGAGGCAAAGGAGATGACCTGAGCTATTTAAGGATTATGATTGCAGAATACACTACCACACAGGAAAGGAAAATAAGGTGGATCATGATTTAAGTAGGAAGGACCATGGAGTTTTAAAATTAATTATATTTGAAAGGAATGCTATGTTCATGGATCTTATAATGATGGATTTGAGAATTATCATGGAAGGTGAAACGTCACTACTTTTTCAAATGGTTTCCAAACCCTCTTTACTAGAAAGGATTAAAATTTCTTTGTCTAATGATAAGGATATTCAAAAGAAAATTAAATATATGAATTATGGAGGATTGAAAGGCTTAATATGCAAATATGGATTTTTGAAATTTGGAATACATATGTATCCTCCCTATATAAATGAGATAAAAAGGGAATTATTGGATGATTCCCATAGCTCCAATTTTTCTATACAACTTATTGGAACTAATATTTATAGATATTTGAAGGAACATTTGGGGTTGTAAATAATGAAGAGGGAGATTTATTATTATGTGTCAAGATGTCTGGTATGTCAATAGGTGAAGGCTGAAATACAACATCCTAGAGGATTAATGAAACCTCTTTCTATACCTGTGTGTAAATAGGATGATATTAAAATGGAATTTGTTATGGGGATACCAAATAATCCCATATAAAATGATTCTATATTGGTTATTGTTGATCTCCTTTCCAAATAAGAACATTTTTTGATATAGGGACAGATTTACCACTTGAACGTTAAGAAATGTTTTACTTTAATGAGGTTTTAAGACTTCATGGTGTATCCCTATAGATTTTTTTGACCGTGATCATTGTTTTACATAATGATTATATAAAAGTATTCAGAAATCCCTATATACTAAGTTTAATTTGATCACTAACTATCATGCTCAAATTGATGAAAAATTAGAAAGGACACTTCAACTTTATAAAATATGTTGACAATTTTCCCACTTGACAATCAGGGTATGTGGGATCTGTATTTTCCTCTGCTAGAATTTTCCTACAAAAATAGATTCTATTAAAGTATTTATATTTCTGAATATGAAGAATTATATAGAAATAGATTTCATACACCTACTTGTTTGAATGATGTTGGGGAAAGAAAACTTGAAGGACTATAACTTGTTAAGGAAAAAAATGAAATGGTGATGATTATTAAAACCAATATCAACAGTGATAAAAGTAATAAGAAGAGATATGAAGATAATGGAAGGAAGGATTTAGAGTTTCAAGTAGGAGATAAAATTTTCTTGATGTTATATATATGGAAGGCTGTTATTAGACTCAGTAATAAGGGAAACTTATGTCCCAGTTACATTGGAAATTTTGAGATTCTGAAACGAATTGGAGTTGTTGATTACCATTTAGTAATGACGCCAAGTCTCTCCAAAGTTTATGATGTTTTCCTTGTATCAATTTTATGGTAATACATTCAAGGCCCAACCCATATACTCACTTATGAATATATACAACTAGAACCTGATTTGGATTTGTAAGAAGAGCCTTTCAATATTCATGACACAAGAGAACAAGTTTTGAGGAATCAGATGACACGATTAGTAAGGCTTCATTAGAGAAACCATAAAACAGAAGAGTATACTTGGGAACCTGAAGAACATATGATGAAAAACCACCTATATATTTTTATAAAGTGATATTATAGAACATTAAAGGTATAATTTATTTTTTTCTGGGGAGAAATTTAACATCCCAAAATTCTAAGGTATGATTATTTTTAAATAATTTAATAGCTTGCACTACACCCACCACCGAGTTTGAGAACACCATGATCTATAAAAATAGGCGTTTAAAAATAATTTATGAATATTATTAACAAAAATATGAAATTTATATACTATATAATTAATCAATTGATTTTTGATCCATAAAAATTATTTTATAGGTATAAAATATTAATTAATCCAATTTTACACATAGAAAGGCTATATTTTTCTACAAGTAATTTTACCAAAATTTAAAGGTGAACCCATTATAAATACAATATTTTACACTTTTATATATTAAATTTGAAAAAATAAACTTCTAATTTGAACTATTAATATCAATGTTTACTTTGATTTAATTTTTGGTATTTTTTTATATGATTTATGTTTTGATGAATGGTGAAAAATAATAAATTTTAATTAAAAAAAATATTTTTTCTTTGAAATAATTTATAGTGTTATATTATATATTTGATTTGTTGTAAAGTATTATTATATTAAAATTTTATTATTTAATCTATTTTAGGTCATTGGAAATATTTTCAAATTAGAATTGGATATGAACACTTGTCAATATTTTGATTGTTTTTACTTTTAAAACACAATTTTCTCATTCCATCAATGAGATTAATTTTAAATTAATTAATAAAAATTATGAGTTTTAAATTTTGGAAAATGTATTATATATTTGAAATAAACCAATCTATATTATGTGAATATATTTCTTTTATTATTTTACATTATGAATGGTAACTTTATTAATTTGTTTACTACCACTATTTAGGGTAAATGGCGTCATTAAGGGTAAAAATAAATTATCAATTACACTAACACCTGCCAAAATCATATTAGATTATTAAAATAGACCCTTATTATATTTGGTTAGAAATGTAATAATTTATTGGACACTTATCCAGAAATATTTGAGGGATATTATTAAAATCATTGAATTTGACAAAATGTCACAATATCATTTATTATAAGTATAATAATTTTAATTTAATTATCACCGGGAGATAACCTATATTATAAATATTATCTAGAAATATTAAATCATTAACTACATTACATAAATTTATTTATAGTTTTTAGATATTAAATAATTAAAATTAATGATGTCATAATAGTGATGCAAAAATTATTTTATTAAAAGAAATATCAAATAAATAGTTTCAAAAATATTAAAATAAATATAATTTAAACTAATTAAAGTGACTGATGAATTTTATAGGTTAATATGAAATGTTAAGATTATATTTAATGATTTTATTTTTTTAATGTTATATTTACCTTTGGATTTTAATTTAGGCTAAAGTAAAGAATAGTGTCAAAATTAACACTATTGATATTTTATAGCAATAAAATTTTATTAAATTATTTAAAAATCATGAAAAATCATTAAAAATAAAAAATTGATAATTATAATGTCAAAAATATCAAAAAGGTTTTTTTATGGGAAATTTACACAACATAAGTAAATACTTATAACATTTTTGAATATTATTACAATAATAAAAATTAAATAGAATATTTATGAATAAATAAAATGATGAAGTTTAAAATAAAATAAAAAAATGTCTAAAATTAAATTGATGATAGTATTTCTACCCATACATTTCTTATATTCGAAATATGTCACATTGGATCTATTTTTAATTCAATTTCAATTTGTAATAAATTAATAGTTTTTGAATTTACTAAGGTTCCCCTCACCTTTATTTATAAAAGAGAACTTATCCTTCTATTTTATTCACTCCTCTATAGCCATTTGACTTATCCAAAATCTTCTCACATATCCTCCCAAAATCTATCACTTGAACCTAGAGGCAATAATTTTTGAATAAAACAAACCTATTAAGCCCTTTTGTGAAAATCCAAAGGAGATACTCGAAGAAGAGGTAACTGTTTTACCATTTCAATTCAATTTATTTTCAACTTCTACATCCAATTACTATGATGTTTCCACAATAATGTAATAACTAAAGTATCATATACATGATGAGATATTATTATGATTATGGGGTCACCAAATCATTACTTTTATCCATCCTATAAATAACAATATCACCATGCATGCGTAAGTACAAATCACCGTCTCCATGCCATGGAGTAATTTGTTATCCAACTCTTCTATATTTGAATGAGTGTAGTGATGATTATAATGGATTAAAATAATTAATATGACCTGATGATTAATATTTTTAGTTAATATACCATCCAAATCCGTTTTATTTAACAACTAAGGGAATTATATATTTGCTCCTGCATACATACAACCTACTATATCCACAACACGATGAGATTCATCCTCCACAAAACAATTTAATAATGACAATAAAAATGTATATAATTTTTTATATAACTATTTTGAACTTAATTCCATTTAGTCTATTAAGAAAAAATATATTATCTAAAATAATGAATACTTACATGAAAAAATAAGCATAATAAAATAAACCATTTCACACCCAGAATAATGACAATAATGAAATATTATTCAGTAAACAAAATAATAGGATCATATATGATATCTTAAATCATGGATATAGTTTTTGTATAACTTAAAATCATTATTTAACCATTATAAAAGAGGTTAATGCACCCTCAACTAATGAAGTGTACAAGGTAAGGGTTAATTTCACAATCTTTTTTTTATCTGAGAATATTTATACACAAGTACTTACTGGGACCTATTTATCATTCATGTCCTCAATTTTACAATTTTACTTCAAAACATTTTTATAATTAATTTAAAATTTTATAATGACTTTTTTACCCATGATCTATTTTATAAAAATAAATCTTTTTTTCATTTTCCTTATAATGAACTTTGTTATACTTTTTTGACAAAGTATGTGAAGAACGTTTTTTAACTTAAATGGAATGAGAATATTTATCTCCCATAATGAAGCCTTAACATTTTTAAGCATAATTTAAAAGATCAAAATATTATTTTTAATAAAAAAAATTCTTCTAAAATTTTACGGAATTTTAAAAAACTATTTTAAAAAAGTCTGAGTATTTCTATAATGAAAATTTTAATGATTTTATTATGAAAATTTTTGTATATGTAAACATACTTTATTAGAGTTTATGCTTAATTGAGGTTGTTTTATTGTTATTCTATCTACCATATATTATTTAATTGACTATGATTTTTTAAATGTGGATGTGCTAATTTGATATTATTTATGGGTTGTGGTTAAAGTATTAACATTTCATATGTTAGTTTTATTATGAATGTTTATGTTGGGTATGATTCACTATTTTCATATGTGAAGTGAATTAGACATAGTAAGTAATGGGTGGGGCCTTCAATATCCCCTCAATGCATCATTAGGTCTAATGAGATAAAACATTTTGGGTTTTTACCTATTTATATACGGTATTAGCATGAGGCATTGACGATATGGTTATGTTGTCTGACATTATGCATTCTCTCATTATGAAATTATTTATTGATTTTACCTATTATTATTGGACCAGTAGAATATCCATTTGAATGATTATATAGATTTATTCAAGTTATAGTTACCATATTATGTGGAAGATTATGTTTTAAAGGCATATGTTTTTGTTATATATGTTACCATAAAAGCATATTATTATAGTTTTCACCGTATTATTTACCCATATTTATCATCTGATCTCACCCCTTTCTTGTGTTTCATTTTTTCCTAGGATGTGAAGAGGAATATTATGACTGTCCTATAGGGATGGTCTAATAGATATGTGTATTTTAATAGAGACACTATATTGTGTTTCATTTCATGATGTAATGTAAAACTTATGTTTGTATCTAGTTTTTTTAATTCTAAAAAATTGAATGGTCCATAGGGATTTGATATCATGTGATCAGGAAAATGTAATAAAATAAGTCACTAGATCTAGGATTCTGGGGTAAGGGCCTTACATTTTGAGCGCTACATGACTTCCAGTGTCAGAACCTGGTGAGGTTCCATGATGACTCAAACCCATATTCTATATAGATTTGTCCTGAGTAAAAAATATGAGTGATAAGGGTGGTTTGGTCCTAGATAATTTGAAAGTTTCCTTGGAAACAAATATTTTCCTAGGATCATAATGTAAATTGTGTTGTTATGTGTGGCAGACTACTGATGATGTGACACTCTCATGTTCTGGCTTCTAGTGGCTACATTGTTATCATTTTGAACACTCTTCCTCATAATGAGTTCAGATACTAGAGCTTATTGAGCTTCATAAGGGTACTCTAATATTTTTTAATTATTACATGAGGCTTAGAAACCACGCATGACACTCTCTTGATATGGTGTAAGATGGCTTCTTCTGGGAAAGGATGCTTTGGAAGGTCCTTTATAGAGACATTCATTCTTATGCGGTCTCCTTATGGAAGAACTATTTTAATTGATTTCTAAAGTAAGTTGTGATGATATAGAGATTCTTAATAGTGGGATTTTGGGATATTTTATCTAGAAAATTGCAGCATGTATAAGATTCATGTGAAATATATAGTAGGAATTAGATATATATGTCTCACTAGGGGGACATTATAATTCTTGGATGCAGACACATGGATCTATTGGTCATGCATCACATAGATGATCTAACCTTCATTATGTGGTACCATGTTATCCTTGTGATTAGTGTGGTAACAAAGAAAATGATTTAAAAACCCATTATTCTGATTAGGCTAGTAATATGGTGGATGGAAAACTACGATATATGCAATTATAGGATTAGGGATCTTACATGTGTGGGTAGGGTGGTCACAAGGGATGTTGTGAATATTGAGGAGAATGTGGGGCTATAAATGATGTTGATTCTAGTGTGGGATGATACTATGAAATGAATCATAAAAAAACATGGAAATCCATGTTAGTCTCACATAGTTTGTGGTTAATGATGTGGGTAGTTTCAAGTTAGGGACGTCTATGACAAGGCCACAAATGAGATTATTCAAGGTATGATTTTTTTAATTTTACATTGTATCCAAAATAATAATAAATATAAGAGTGAGTAATTATTGCATCACCTTATCCATTGTGAGAGATATTGAGCATCCATGTGAGAAATAAGTATATAAGCAACAACTAGAGGTTCTTAAAAAAGAAATTCTATGATATCAGCTGTCTATTGGAAGTGCATTTTGGAAATCAGTTGATAGAGTTTCTCAAGGGACCACATGGACAACATGATGAATCCTTATGACATACTATTGGGTATTTATTGGTATTCAATGGTTTGAGCACATAATTACCATTGTCATAGCATATATGTATTAATTTGGATATATGGGATGAGAATATCATTTATGTGTGAGACTGATCTCATGGTGGAGCCAGGGGAACATGCGAGAGGGATGTTTGATAAGGATAACATTTTAAATATTTTTTATTTTATTTTTAGTTATTTAAACCCTATAAAATTTTAATTATAGGGTCAACTATATATTTTTTTATAAATTTCATGTTTTTTATCTAAATTTTGAAAATACATTAATTCTATAATTTTAACTGTTTTCATGATCTTGGTGTTTAGGTATAAGTTTTTATTTCCTAATCCAATTTCTGAAATTATTTTTTAGAAACCATTGGATATTTTTTCATATGTTATAACTAATATATTTGTTTATTAATTCATCATATTCCCCAAAAAAACACTCAATTTTAAAATCATTTTTTTGATATAATTGAATGTCCTTTAATAAACAATGAATATATCAGAAAAAAGATATAAAAATGGTAATTATGAATATAAATTAGAGAGGATATTAATATTTATTTCTAAATTATATATTAGGTTTAAATTTCTCCACTAATGTTTTCATGTTCTATGTGAAGTTAGAATAATTTAAAGAGACACTCTATACATAATTTTTTGTCTTAATTAACCAATATATAAAATTTTCCAAAATAGTAAAACAAAGCTAAAATATTTTAGGGAGAAATAAATATCAACTAGAAGAAAACATTAGGAATAAACCTCATCATAATTCTAGTTGAAAGGTTTATAAACTGGAGAACTAATTTAGCAGTACAGATTCCGAATAAAACATTTTTTCACACTTTTTTACATTATATTCTCATATCATATTCATTTATAAGGATGTTTGGATTGATTTATAGTGATATAATGATAATGATAATTTGGATAATAGGGTTTATATATAAAATAATCAATCAATGATGGGATAGACTATATGTGGTGGTTATTATAAAATATTTGATGACAATTCTATTTTAATTTTAGCATTTCTAAGTTTTCCTTTAAATTTATCTAGAATATATTTTTATGGAATGAATATGGATATTTTTAGTCATGAATTAAATTTATTCAAATTATTCTAAATTTTTGAAAAAATTATGAATGTAAATAATTTATTATCATGGTTTAAATTTCATTAGATGAGGTCTCCCCATTGAACATAATGACTGTAATCTATTTTGGTTTCTTAATGGACATTGTGTAATCAAATCATATCCATAAGGGGATCAATGCCCATTTTTGAGGTCTCAATGTGGTTTTATTATAATATTGGTTCATCTCCGGAGTTCATTTGGTATAAACGGATATATAAAATTGGATAATTCATTTCTAAAATGATAAAGGGAGTGATTGAAAATCAATTTTCCCACCACTACCTTCTTCAGTTTATTTATTTCCAGTTTAGATCACTTCATATTACTAATAAAAAACATAGATTTATTATTTTAATCTATTTTAGTGCAATTTAAAATTATTATATCATTTAAAATACCAATTTTTAGTTTTGATATTTAACAATAAACAAATTGATACACATAGAGTTTGATGACTTTCCATACACCCTCCTTGTAAGACAACCCTACATTGACAACCATGCTACACGTTTAGGGGGAAATTTTTTGAATGAAATTTAAAAAAAATCAAACTATAATTTTTTCTAATTTAAAGAAGAGGTTTCCTTTTTTTTATATTTTTTTGAATTTAAATGTTTTTTAGTCACTAATTAACAGTCTTAAACAAATAAAAATATGGATGTCCGGTGAGACTAACTTTGTGACTACATTTATTACCAATAATTTAAGGACCCTTAAAATGAATAATATGTAAAATATTAATTCATAGAAATTTTATTTTTTCTCCACTAACCTAATTTCATGCTAAAAAAAATGTTAGAGCTTTAAAAAAATTCTGTTATGATTCTCGAAGTAAAAAAACTGAAAATCATTAAAATTATTTAAAAGGATTAATGAATGATTAAAAAGATGGTAATGATATTTTAAATCATTCCCCATAAACATTTTATGTTTAGGAATATATTTTTATGAGTTGTAAACTAATTTGGTATAAATATTTCAAATTTGATGTATGAAATCATCAGAGATTCACTAATCGATGACTCTATTGAATATTAAAATTAATTAAAAAGATTTTTCTAAATTTTTAAGAAATGAAATTTCATGTGACCCCCTTTTTTAAATTGGAAATTTAGAGCCTTTGTATCATACTATATCAAGGGATAAAGAAATAATTGACCCATTCCTTTTTTAAGAAAATTTAGAGGGACTTGAGTTATTTCCTACTATAATTAAGGAATGTAATTCCATTGATTTTGGAAATTATCAAACCGATTACAAAAAAATGATAACAAATAATATGATCTCATGAAAACTATATTCAAGATCTAAAATAAGGAAATTTCTTATTAAACTGATCGGGATTCTCTTTAAAGATAGAGAGAAGTCTCAAATTCTAATCCACTTTTTTGAGTTTCTTTTAATAGTAAATTGTTAATTGTTTCTTCCTATGGTAATTTTTTTTGTTTTCTATTGAGGTGAATAGTTTCTCAAATGAATATGATATGAAAGATGGAATTTAATATATAAGGGTGTGACTAGTTTTGGAGTACAATGGTTTAATTGAGTATGGTGGTACCATGTTGGTTTACAAATAATGAAACATTTTTGAAGAAAAAACAGAAGATTAACCACATCCTATAATTAAATACTATTAACCATTAGAGGTTATCTGTGAGGATAATGTCTTGGGAGGATGTTTTTACATTTTTTATCTAGTCTAGTACATCATTTTAAAATAATAATCAAGGATATGATTCAAATAAAATATTTCTTTTCATATTCTATAAGTGGATTGAGGTGAATAAGACTAATGAAATCTAAATGTTTTGTTCATGAGGAACAAAACACGCACATATTCAAATTGGAGATAATATAATAGAACCACATGACTTGTGGATGTGAAATACTATCACCTACTTGGGGGATCATACAAAGAAATTTTTTTATCTTTCATTTTATATTTATATTATTTCATTTAATAAAATTTTGATTCCTTTTATTTATATAGTTTTCCAAGATGTACTTTTTAGGAGGCTTGGTCAAAGGATGTTGTTACTTAATAAAAACAAGGATGTTTATTTTCTTCCCACTTGTTTTTTATGTATAATAATATTAAATTATCAACATTTATCTCATGTATTAACCATTAGGGAGTTGCACAAAAAAAATTGGAGGCTCATCCAAGTTATGATTTATAATTTTGTGTGTTTTCTTTTCAAATTTCGGTTTTTAATTTTACATTCACATTTTATGTGTTTCATTCAAATATTTTTTGTTTTAAATAACATTTATTTTTTAAAAAAATTGAGGTTAAATTTAATATATTTTGTTAAATTAAATTTATTCTATTGAAATGTAATAACTTGATTCATGTAAATGAACATAAATGATTACTAAAATATGATGTGCTTTATATTCAAATTATTGAAATTAATGAAAACAATATCAAATTAAAAATTCCATTCCATGAATAATGTATATCATTAAAAAACACTTTATTATAAGTAATATAATCCACTTTTTCATCTTATTTACTTTCTCCCATGTTTAGCGAAACAAAAATTTCTAATTTTAAGGAGAGTTTTGAATTTTTATTTCAAAACCTAGGAGCATTAAATATATTTTGTTCAAAAATACTGAGGAAATTAATTTGGGAATTAAAGAACCCTTTTTTATGTGAGACCATTTTATTTGTTGTTACACTTAAATTTTTTTCCTTTTTTGATACCTTAGTTTCCATGTATTTCATATTATATAGCCACATTACAAGCTATTTTCCAAATCTAAGTAGATATTTATGTGTATTTAATGTTTTTTAAATCTTATGCTTGGAGGAGTTTATTTAGGATTTTCTACATCATTTTGGGATAATTTTGACTTGATAAAAATCAAATCCTAGAGATAAAATTATTGTAAAAGAAATTTGTGCCTATGTGGAGCTTTCAAGGACATGGGAGTTGGGCCTTTAGGTAAGTTCCAAAAATTTAAAATTGAATGTTTTTTACTTTATGGATATTTAAGTGAAAAAAATATTATGTTTTGGGAAGAAATTGGTTTGAAATTTTAGATTAATTATAGATGTTATGGTTATTTCATGAATTTTGTTTTGAATCTTATTGGATATGATTTATTTCCATGATGAAAATAGAGAAGACCCTTCATATGTGGGAACTAGAATCAGGAAATCTTGTTTCAACAAAGAGAGAAATTCTCTCTTTGTTCCTTATAATTTTTAGATTTAAAATACCACTAACCATCAAGAGTTAGAAATCCACATTCTATATAATCATGATTTAAAAATTTCTTTTACTCAATAGTTTTGAGTTTAAAATTTGGTCATTCCAATGTTGTTATTTTTTTCCATTTTGATGATAGAATCATTTTTCAAAATCAAAATCATTTGTTGAGAGGAGTAAAATTGATTTAGGAATAATTATACATGGAGAAATGAATAAAATTGTAATGCAATGAATAAAAATAATGAATAATTTGTAATTTATGCTACTTTAGAGGAATGATATGTTTGGTGACTTGATATGGAGAAGGAAATTTTTATTGAAATGTGTTTCGATTTTTCATTGGAAATTTATTTTGAGTGCTCACCTTTTATGGATTACAAGTGTTATGTTTGGGAATATTGATAGATCGAGTATTTTCTGAAAAAATATATATTTAAATTTCAATAATTTCAACCCCATATGTTTTTTATTATATGATACATAGTAAAATCATTATATTTTTGAATCATATTGAGCTAAATTTTGAAAATTCCCTAATTCTGAAATTTTAACAGTTATTAATCATTTTAATATTTGGAGCATATTTATTTTATAAATATCACATTGTTGAAATTATATTTTTATGAACAATTTTATTTTTATTTTTATGTGTTCCAATCGATACTAGTGTTTAATCCAGCATCTTGAGGCCAAAAATAAGCACTGAAGCTGTAAAATATTTTTTTTGGATAGAATTGAATCTCCCTCAGTAAATGATGTATAATGTAGAAAATGGAAGTCCAAATTAAGTTATAACACATGGAAATAAGATATTACTTGAAGTATAATATCTCAATTATATACTATGTCGAAATCAATTCATTTTTATGGTATATTACCATATAAAAATGGAGGTAGTTGAAGAGAAACATTAGTTAGAATGTGTTCTCTTTATGACACTGAATATGAATTTTCCTACAACTTATAAAAAAGAGATAAAAATTTTAAGGTATAAATAAAAATATGTTATGATTATAATTTTTTGTTATAATTCAGTATGATTCTAGTGAAAAGGGTACCAAATATAAGAAATCAATTGGGAGGACAGATTTTGGGAAGAATAATTTTTCACCCCATTTTTCTTTCATATTCTCAACTCAACCTCATTTCACGGTATATTTGTATTTATGGAGGGTAATATTATAATTATGATATTATATATTAGATGATTATTATTGAAAAAAATAAATCCATTAAAGGATATAATTCATTTGTTTGTGGTTGGATGAGATCTAATGTCACCTTTGTTTTATGTTAGTGATTTTCATTGTTTTTCTTATTATTTCACTAGAAAATGTTTTTAATTAAATAAATAAGGTCCTTTTATTTCCTAAATTAAATTTATTATAAGTTAATATGAATTTATATTCATTATATTGATCTAAATTTGTTATTCTTGTATTTTAAATTTCATTGGGTGAGGTCTCCCCATTGAGGAAAATGACTATAATCTCTTTTGGTTACTTTAAGGTCTTTGAGTAATCATATCACATCCATGAGAAGATTGAAATCCATGATTTATGTTTCAATATGATTCCTTTTTTAATTTAGTTCCATCTATTTTATTTTTGATGTATACATTAAGAAATACAACTAAATAATTCATTTATACAACGATAAAGGGAGCATATAATGATCAATGTTTTCCATCACTACTTTCATTAGTTTCATTTTTAAGTGGAAAATTATTTACTAGAGGTTCATGAAAAAAACCATAATGTCAATATTCCATCATATTACCCATTAGTTGTTGATTTTATCCATTGGTTCATTGGGCCCTCCACGCATCAGGATTCCTTTGGTAGAATAAGACATGATGGATGTATTCCTTATGGAGGTTTTAGAACTTTTTATGAGATGATAGATGGAATTATAAATTTAATTTCATCTTGGGTTCACATTTATTTCATCAATAGAATATTGGATGGCCCTTATATATTATTGCGATATGATGGTACCATTGGAGGATGTTCGAGTGAAGGGTTTCATTTGTCCCATTGTATCTCAATTTGTATCTTAATTTTTTTGAAAAAGGTAGATGAAATTTTGGGGTGTCAAAATGATTTTAATTTATTGAACTAAGTAATGAAAAATAACATGTACCCATAATCAATGAATGATGATATTTTTTACCAGTTACAAGGAATGATTTATTTCCTAATGATCGATCTCAAGTCAAACTATAACAAATTGATGGTATGTAGGGATGTTATTTTAAATATGTCATTATAATTTCTCGATGTATAATGTGTGTTCTTGGTGATTCCTTTTGGGTTTATTAATGTCCCTGTGGGGTTAATAGATTGTATGAGTTGGGTCATCTAGCCCTACATAGACCTATTTGTTGTTATCTTTAAATATGACATACTCGTTTACTCTATGTCAGAGGAGAAGCATTCAAAGCATTTGAGGATGTTCCTGAACTAACACTAGGAGAACCAACATTATATTAGTCTCTCAATGTTCTAATTTTTGATCCATAAGGTTCTATTTTTTAGTGATTTAATTTTGAGAATAGTTTTTTTGAACCAAATAATGATTTGTGAATTTCATTATTAGGGGACACACAAGATCGTGTTAGAGGTGCTGAGTTTTATTATCTTTGTGGGTTACTAATATTGGTTTAATAAATACATCACTATGATTTTAGTTCATTTTACTACCCTATAATGGTTATGAAAATAATTTATATAGATCAAGAATTATTAGAGATCCTTCAAGGAGATGAGGCAAAGGTAAACAAGTTATCCTAATTTGAGACAATCGTATGAGTTCAAGGTGTACATAGTATTTTGTGATGTAATTAGAGTTAAGATCAACTACATGTTGATACAAAGGCTAAAGTGATAACATATTATTCAAGATTATTGATATACATGAGCATAACTACACCACTAATGACTCGGAGTTTGACGAAGTATCCTTTTATATAAAAATGTGATGGAATTATCTTCTAGGGGAGATTTGTTTTATTTACTTAGACCACTAGAGTATCAGGTACAAATTCACTCAAGGCTATATTAACCTAAGAAAATGGAATTAGTTGGATATTCTGAACGAATATGACTTTGAGATAGTCTATACTCATTGGATGGGAAACTTGGTAGAATATTACCTTAAGGGGATCTCTGAACTCTCATGGTTGAGGAGGTTTATGAGAAGTTAGCTTCGTTCTATCTTACCTTGGTAGAGGAGAGGGTATCAATATTTCATTAGTTTGTTGTGGTCAAACATTATCATGGTCATCATGTGAGAGATGATCACCTCAGATACATAAAATGTGATGTTATACATTACTAAATATCCATAAAAGATAAACCCAATAATGTTTTTGAAGTAGGGGATCATTTCATCCTTTTAAAGGGATGGATAGTGGTTTTATTCACATTGTGTAAGGTTGTAATGAAGTAGTTTCACACATACCATTGGTCATATGTATTGGTGTGTAAAATATGTACCAGGACATTCAAAGAGTTTTTTTGTGGAATTATATAAGGTAAAGTGTGGATGAGTTCATTCTTTGGCATCTTACATATTAGTAGGTAAAGGATGAGCCACATGATTTTGCTTGTCTGAAATAGCCTCTTGAGATCCACCAACGAAAATAGGATACAATTTCCTGGGTTTTTGAAATGGTTATTTCATGGATAATGAGAAACAATGATACTATCTATGTGATTATTGACGGACTAACAAAGTCAGCATAACTCCATGCCATCAGGGTTCAGTGTTCAATGGAGACTTTAGAGAAGTTTTATGATTGAGATATTGTCTGACTCCATGGGTTTCCATCAATGATTGTCTCCAACTATGATGCATTATTTTCCAAATGTTTATGGAGAGTCTTTCTTGAGTATTTTTGGATCCAAATGAGGATGAATACAACATTTCACCCACAGAGGGATGGACAGGCTGACATGAAAATAGATTTTTTGGAGGATATTTTAAAATTAAAAAAAATACATTGTCTAGATATTAGTGAATAACTTTCCATTTGAAGAGATTTCCAACAATGACATTTCTCAATATATTATCATCTTAGACACATTTTATGCCCTATACGTGAGACCATTTAGGAAACCCTTATGTTGCATTAAGAGCTCTAATTGGGAAATATATTTCAGATTAAATGATGAAGATGGTTCAAGTGATTTTGAATCATGTGAGGATAGGTCAAAGAATATATAAATCATATAATGATTAAAATACAAGGCCCATTGAGTTATAGTAGGGAGACCATATTTTCCTATGATTCCTCCCACAATGATGAATATAATGGTTTTTTTTGGAGAGGTAAATTATCCCTGAAGCTCATTGGGATATTTTAAATACAATGGATGGTTTGAGAGGTTTAATAACACTTAGAACATCCTCCATTGTTAGAATCAGTGCATTATATCTTCCTTGTGAGTTAAGGTGGTTTGTGTATAATTTGTCGCATATTATTGATTGTGGTGAATTAGAAATTGAGGACGGTTCTATATTAATACAGTACCTAGTGGTTAATAATTATTAACATGATATGATCTTGGTTGGATTGACCATTTCCTTGATTCATGTGACATTGAATCATAAGCTCCAACAGTAGATCTCCTAAGAGAGTAAGAAATTGATGAGTGCTCGGTACCACCACCCTTTTTTAGATTATTATTTATTGGGTATAAAACCATGATGTATGGGAGAATATAATGAATCTAGTTTGATGTATTTGACCTTTTAATATGTCTATATATATCCACATATATCTTATATGTTTGGGAAGTGTTTGGGTGACTCGAGACCCCAAACTAAATATAATAAAATAAAAAATATATTTGAATTCATGGCAGTTAAATGTTCTATTGTTATTAATATTTTCATACATCGAGTCACCATATGGAAAATATATGACCAATATTGATTCTAGAACATGGGGTTTACCCTTAATGTGACCTAATGTTAGTTAGTGGTCGATGTTCGGTTGAGACATCCATTGTTGGGTGTGTTTAATAAAATAAAAAATGAGATAATTTTTTCAAATTATTAAATAAATTATCATAATTCCCTTTATAAATATTTTTTTGAAATTTCACTAGGGATATCTTCATAACTACTATAATATTATAAGATATAATTATTCACAAGAAGATAGAGAACAAAAGATGATTGGTGATCTGATAAAAGGGGATTGATATTTAACAAATAATGAAGGAATTATAACTTACCGGAAAACATATATTTCCCCAAATATTGATCCAAATTGAGGAAGGACTCATCAAATTTCATTAGACTCTTCTAATAAAAATATTTATCTTTGATTTAATTGAATAGTATATGATAATTTATCTATCATTTGATCCCATATATCATTCATTTTGTGGATCCAATTAAACACATTGTTGCACATTTTATCACACTAGATATCCCATTTATATGATTATTAGATGAAAATTCATGGAAAACAATGGTTTAACTATTGTTCTCTTGTTTTTCTACTCTTGTTCATTATATTCCACACTGTTGGTCCATAGATTCATGAATTGACATTGATGGGGTGGGTTCAGTAATGATAAAACCCACAGATTAACAATGGTTGTGTGAACGATGAATAAATATGTGATTTTCAGGTAGATCATATAAATTTTTAGGCAATACTTCATGGATCCTATATATAGAGTAGAAATGACATCAAAATAAATTATGAGACACATTGTGGGATCTGAGTTGATGATCAAATATAATTTTCAACCACATGAGTACATGAATCGACATCCTAGTGGGACCCCTTTCATTTTACGGTGGTCAGTTGTTGGAATTTACATAGGGATTTATGAATCAAGAACCCATGTGAAGGATATGGAAATCTTTTGAAAAACATGACTACATTCAATTTAGTGTGGATGAACACATGACATGTTCTTCATATTTCATAGTGACTATGGGTTCAAACCAAGGTAATAATCACACACCATGTGGTTGGTCCTACATATTGTGTGACCCAATAAGAGTATCTAGGCCCTAGTCTAGTTTCACATGAATGGGAAATCATGACGGAAGACACACTATGTACTTCTGAAGTAAATGGGATTAACCAGAGGTACATGGTAACGACCCAGTTCCTAGGAAAAATAAGGTACACAACCAGGTGAAAGGGAAAACCCCAAAGTAAAATGACATGACCATAAGAAAATTGTAAGTCTCTGAGTGGATAATACATTATATGTATGACCAATACATGCCACATAGTTTTAAATGGATTCCAAATTTATGTCTAGTGGATAACAGAACAGGGTAACAAGGTGGGGTCACACACTATTTTGACCCCCATACCCTCTATTTGTTCCCTCCAGATAATCTAATTCTTATATATCCTTTTTGGGACTCATATTTTGGATTGTGATTATCCTATCATCGGTGTTTTTTCATGTAGAATACAATGATAGAATTTGTAGTGTGTTTTGAGATATGATGAAATTATTTATTAAAATAAATATTCTCTATTAAGCATTGAATAATAGAAATGGTGGATATAATCCTCAAAATGGTTACAAGGTCAGTTCTTCCCTATAACACCAAGGGACAACTCAAACAAACACTATATATAGGTTGAGTCAGTACTCCCCTACACTACATGTAGGTCTTGTATCTATAGGTTGGTACTCCTCTAACATTAATATTTGACATTGTGTAGGTCCCCACATAGAGTTGTGGTTCAGCTTTGTAGAAAATTAGTGATGATTAATCCCATATAAATGGATTCTCGTGTTGTTTTATGGATGTTTAGATTTATTGATGTATTTTTGGAGCTACATGAAGACTTGTTGATATTTTTTGGGATGTGATATAGATATCATATTTCTCTCAATACTTGGTTTCTTTATATGTATCTTCCTATATGTTGGGTTTTTTCTCCCTCTGGTTTGTTCTAACCCTTATCATATCTTTCTTTTTTTCTCCATTTTTAGTTTTATGGAATCATACTAGGTTTGTATGTACTCACCTAATTATGAGATTTTACTAAAATATTAATGCCTTATATAGAAGAGAGGCAGATTAGCAATAACAATGGAAGACCATAGAGATACCTGGGATTATTGACCACATATGTTTTTTAACACATGAATATATGGAGTGAGGGTCTTCCCAATTTATTTTGTTCAACTTGTATCTAGTTTGGGTCATCATTTTTTAAGGGAATTTATTTTTCCACTTTATATGTTAGTTTCATTTTGTCATACTTAGATATATTCTTTAGAGGTTATAGTTTAAAAAGTTTTACTCAAGATAATATTATATTTTAAATATTTCTATTTAGTATTTAATTGAGATGGTTGGGTGCATGAATATATGTATAGTAGGTTAAGAACTCACATTTTACACTATGACTCCATGGTTAATGTCTCCAACAACAAGCATATAGAAATTGAGCATGAGTTTGTGGCATCTTGGCCTTCATCCAGCTAGGTGGACCCCGATTGGTTGGTTCATTACATATAACTTCATTACTCTAAGTGTTTTGACTCCCCACATAAAATTAAGGTCTCTAGTAGTAACTCCAGTAGAAGAGGCCTATTTGTAATTATCAAGGTTTCAAAATTAAAAATCAGCTTGATAGTAAAAATAACATCTCTCAATGAGAAGACATGTATAACAGTACTATTGGTCAAATTTAGGAAAAACTATGACAAAATTCATGCATTTATTATTAACATTTCTTTATAATTTTAAAACAAGATAAATAGATAACATTGATAATTAATTTAATTTTGGTTAAATTAAAAAAACTCTAAAAAAATTCAATTTTTTATACCAACACATGAAAATTATTAAAAAAACCAATTCAATAAATATAGTATTACCAGTAATGAATACATTAGAAACAAGAACACATACATTGAATACTATTTCACAATAACCCAAATTTTTATAGTTAATAAAAAAATAAAACAAAACCGTTTGAACTCTACATGTATTTTTATACATTTATTTAGTACCAAAACCCTTACAAAATATTATTCAAAAATTGTTAATATTATAAAATTTGGTTTTTACCATAAAATTTTATGTTATTATTTTAATTGAATTACTTAAATCCATTTCATCTTCTATAATATTTGAGAAAACCCTTCGATAGTTTGTAAAGAGGAAAATCGCCTCCCAATCCGACGTAATTAGTTTCCCTTAACCACCTATCAGAGATGGATGTAATAATAAAATTAAAGTATATATATGATATTTATGACCTATTTATATTTATATAATTGTAATATAACATCAATCTTATTACCTTAAAATATTTTGATAAATGAAAAGGTCACTTGTGCATGCAGGTGGCCTACAACATCCACGAAGTGATGCAATAAATATTTAATTTTATTATGAAATGTATGGTAATATGAATAAATAAAATAACTAATTATGATATAAAAGAAATATAAAAAATTATAAAAAATTAATTATTATTTACCTTTCATTAATTCTCTCATTTGAAAAAAGAAAACAATATTTATGCATCCATATGGCGTACTATCACCATGAATGGTGTAATTAATATTTCAATATATAACATTTATCGATGAATATAAATACTTATATAGAGAATATATATATTATTTATATAAATAATAATAATTTTTGAGGTTATTATACCATGATAAATGAAAAATTTCCAAAACTACTGAACTGAAACAGACTTGAAAACGAAGTAGTTATCACTCGGAATAATAATTTTAATAGATAAATGATAATAAAGAGGTGGTAAATGGTTTTAAGTAAATTATATATTTTAGGAAATTTATGAAAATAGTTCTAGATTATATTTATGATAAATCTATTTTTATTATACAATTGTTTCAATCATGTATGAATAAATTTTAGGCATGAGACAATGGATTTTAATATCACCTTTTAATTCTAGGAGACAAATGAATTATTCACAACATATTTCTTTTTTGTGGTTTCAATACATATAATGAATGGATTTTATGATAATAATAATGAATATTATGGGATAAACATATCAATATTTGGTTCAAAAATTCATGGTTCTTATGATTCAAAATTTACCAAAGCAGTAATTATATTTTGTCATAATCTCAATGTTTATCATGAATGTTTATGATTAAATTTCAAATGATGAACGCATATAACCTATCTCTAAATAAAGTAATGAATAATTTTATACTCTATTTAATTATATATAATATATTTTCCCTATAATTTTCTTTTTATTATGATCTAAATATACTTACATAATATTTTTAAGGAAAATTGATTTTAATTCTCTTTTCAGTGGAAGATACTTTTTGTTTAGGAAACTAGTTTTCTAAAAAGATCATGATTGTTTTATAACTAATATATTATTATGAAATTTAATTTTATCCTTGCCTTAATTTATATTAAATGGTATAAAATAAAGATTTTGGTCTTTTTCAGAACGAGGTACTTTTAAATTTATAACAAAAATGCAAAAGGGATATTTTTTAACATATACAGCATGAATGAATTTTCCATTTGTCAGGACAAATCAATGATTTAATGAATAAAAATTAAATTTATAGGGTTATTTTCAAATAATTTGTTTATTTAATATTTTTTATATTTTAATTAAATTATTTCATTTTGGAAAGTATATTTTCGTCAAAAATGTTCCAAGTGATGTTTTAAAATCATTATCTATGTAAGATGACAACATTTGATGTTGCATAATATTTAATAAGGATTTGATGCAAGGATACCATCTTTATTATTTATATATATGGTTTAATATTACTAATAAATGTTTTTTTATGAAACTCATTCCATTTTCCATATGTTATGTTATGATGATTTTATGTAAATATTATAAATCGTGTTTCAATTCTTGGAATTATCCTTTTATGCAATATTTATGAAACTCACTTATTTTTTCATAATTTATTCAGGGATGAATTATTTATGAAATAGGTTTCCTTTTCATGGGTTATGATATGATCCTATAGAACCCATTTTTATTGATTTAATTATGTGATGGGTGGGACTAGAATTCTATATCCAACCAATGCATTGGATGTTAATTGATACCCCTTAGAAAAACCTAAATGGAATATAGGATGAAACTAGTTATGTAATGGTAATTTTCCACTATTATTTTCATAGTATTGAAAATTTACTACTATAATGGTTTTGTGAGTGAACCCATTCCAGTATGATTGTTTTGGAAAACACCCTTGACAACTAAGGAAATTATTTTTATTGATTATGTGTATGAAATAAATCAATGTGTTGTACTAACATTATGCACAAATGGATCATGTTAATTGATTATATTATGATTCATATCTTATGAACTAAACTACATTGTTACAGGAATCCTAATTAAGATCATTGTTATGTAGGGTATATTTTTCATATTTTATCATCATGTTCTCATATAAAAATTCCCACATTATGTTTATATGCTAATTTATATCCCCCTTTATTACCCTTACATATCATCTAAGGTCACCCCTTCCTATGTTTTCCCCATGTTTATGAAGAATATTATTATGTTTGATATATATATGAATGATGTTATTTATTAAGATCTAAATGGGGGATGATTTAGTTACATTACGAACTTATTGTTTGTGTATCAATGCTTCCAATTGTAGTAGATATAAATGATTCTAGATTGAATCTTTATGTTATACAATGATTATTCAACTATTGAAATATTATTTTTAATAAATTTGGTAGGTTATTTTTTTGGTTATGAGATTTCACATAATACTTAATGATTCTCACCCAATTATTTTTTGGTTTTATTTTATAGATAGAACCCAATAATATAATTTTAATATATAATTTTATTGAAAGTGAATTGATTTTTTTATTGGGAAACCATTTTATATTTGATCTGGAATGGAAATTTTCATTTCTATATTCACTAAAATTTCTCAATATATGAATCTAGTTGAACTTCCAAATGTGAAGATAAGGGAATAGTGTAAATTTGTGTCTTTTATGAGTAATATCCCACCTTATTTTAGTGTTTCAACTATTCATATATTTTTTTGAATTGACTAGAACAATTTCAATGATATTTTCCCTTTTCCAATTTTTTGAGAACAAAATTTTCATTTTTTCAATTGTTTTGATGGAGAATAAGATCAATGGTGGAATATTATCATGGATACGATAAAACAAGCTAAAATTTAATCAATAGATTTTTATGAGTTTATATAGTTGTTTTTTTAAATTACATTCCTATTATTATATATTAAAATAAGATAAGGAATATTATGTTTCATAGAAGAAGTATGATTAATTCATTGGTACAGTTGAAATAAATTTTACCGTAAATGTGATGTAAAGAAATGGTATTATAATCCAACCTGTAATTTAGTATATTATTTTTTTCAATGTCTTAAGAGAAAGTCTCTGATGGGATCTATTAATAATGTACTTTAGTAAATATCAACAAATACTTTTATGTTCTATTATGGTGGAAATTGATATTAGAGTTTATAATAAAATCCATGGTTTATATAAGAAAATTAATTTGGAATTCAATGGAAAATATAAAAACCCTAGATTGAAGAATATGAAAATTTATTAATGATCAAATTATGAATGATAACATATAAGAAATTATCATAAAGATACTGGTGAATTCTTTAAGTGTTGAATGGAAGTTCTTTTAGAAATTGAATGCCAAAGTGATGGGAAGAAGCTAGATAATGAAGAAAATATATCGAAATACTAATGCGGATTCCCCTTGCTCGGCCGCTCGGCCGAGCCGAGCCGGGCCGACCCACCAGGCTGGTTCGTGCCCAGGCTTGGCCGGGCCTCCGGGCCGGGCCGGGTCACGCCCAACCGGGTCGGTTCCGGGCCCACACCCCCCGTTCCCAGACCTTTTCGATATTTCACTCATAACATGAAATACGGACCTCCGAACGACGCGCCGTCAGCGGCGATGCGATCCTTGGATCGAGACGGTCGTTTCGGTATATCGCACTCAAGGTTTTGGAATACTTTGGGTTCGGCCGGGCTGGTTCGTACACGAAACCAACCGGGCCCTCGGAGCGGAAACGCTCATATCTTGAGCTACGGACGTCCGATTGACGCGTCGTCAACTTTCTTGTTTTCCTCTAAGTGAGACCGATGTTTTGGCATACTCCGCCCAAGGTTTGGACGCAGGTGGAGTATGGTCGGGTTGGTTTTTCCTTAAAAACCAATCGGGCCCCTGGGACGAAAAAGCCAATAACTCTCAGACCGGGTGTCCGATTGACGCGCCGTCTGCGACGTTGAGTTCCTGTTGACGATACGGAACTTTTGGATACATAAACTCTGTACTATGTGACAGTTGATGTGTCAGCCTCTCGGCTCGTGGAGTGGACCCTCCAGAACGAGCTTGCTGTGTGCGGGGATCCTAGAGCTGGCTACGACTGCTACTGTGACGACGACGACTGTACAGAGATCCTCAGTGGATTCGATTGCGACGATGATGAAAATAGTACGGGAATCCTCCGGGTTTTCAGCAGTGACCACTACGGTACATCTTGGGATACATCAACTCTGGCCTACATGTCAGTTGATACATCAACCCCCTTAACTTGTGGAGTGGACCCTCCCGGAACGAGCTTGCTGTGTGCGGAAACCCTAGAGCCGGTTGAGACTTGACGACTGCTGATCGAACGACTCAATGTGTTACAGATAGCCCAGTGGAGAGCGCTTGGTTGTAGCAGCAGACCCACGGTGGAGGAGCGCTTGGTTGTAGCGGCAGACCCGCGGTACTCAACAGAAGGTGTACCTCTGGAGGCTATGAGTGGGAGCGCTTGGTTGTAGCGGCAAACCCATGATGGAGGAGTGCTTGGTTGTAGCACCACCAGGGAGCGCTTGGTTGTAGTGTCAGACCAACGGCGGAGGAGCGCTTGGTTGTAGCGGCTGACCCATGGTACTCAACAGAAGGAGTACCTCTAGAGGCTATGAGGGGGAGCGCTTGGTTGTAGCAGCAGGCCCACAGTACTCGATAGGTGGAGTACTACAGCAGTCCAAGGTGAGAGGGAAGCGCTTGGTTTTAGCGGCATAACCACTGTACTTGACAGAGAAGGAGTTTCCCAATAGATTTGGGTTCAAATTCTTGATCGATCCAGTGTGGGTCATTGCGGGGGTCAGTACCTATAGATACTTTGTGGGTCCGACGACTTAGATGAATCAGTGGCTACATCTGATCATCTCTAACGTCATATGAAGAAGTATACCTGTGTGAGCTGAAAACCCTGTTTTCTTTCCTTTTTGGATTGTGTTGTGCTATCCTGTGTGGATTTACGTTTTGATTTCCTTTGTGGATTTTGTTGTGCTATCCTGTGTGGACTGGGTTGTTCTTGAGCTCGGATGCTGGAGTCGAGCGAGAATTGATGACTTAGGTATATGTATGGGCATATACCTAAGCTGTGTCGGATGTTACTTCGTGATTGTATCTTTCCTTTTTGGATTATCTTTTTTTGGATTCTGGGAGACCTTTGGGGGTCTCGGGGTCCCTACTGAGTAGCTTATACTCACCCCTGCATGGGCTATGCCCGCACTACGTTGTGTTGGTTGCAGACGACGGACAGCGCTGATCGCGGTGGAGGCTTGCAGAGCAGGATAGTACCTGGAGGTGGACCACTGGGCGGGGTGTACTCGGAGAGGACGGCTGGACCGAGGAGCTGTGGAGGCTATCTGTACTCACCCTTCACATGGGACTTCCAGAGGATGGCTCGACGCTGCGGATTTTCCTTTCAGTTGCTGTTTTTCCCCTTTCAGTTGTACTTTACAGTTGGGCTTGTATTTCTGACCCCCTTTTTTTCCGCTTGCTTACTCTGTGGTTCTTGTTTACTTTACAAAGGAAATGCCTTCCCTTTACTAGGATTTATGCCTTGGTGCTAGTCGCCAGCCCCTGGCCTATGGAAGGCGGGCTTGGGGTAGTCACGGCACGGGCCCCGAGGACGGGTCGTGACAAATTGGTATCAGAGGAGTTCGGTTCTACCGCATACTCTGATCTTTCTTCTATGTGAAGTGATAGTGTTAAGCGTATTGAGTGTGGTTATCAGTCCAGGGAGCCCAGTGTTGGTGCGGCGGCCGACGTATACGTACACCAGGACCCTGACTTCTGATTTCCAACTTAATGCACGAAAACATTGATTGCATGTGTGTTTCAAGTTTTCATTGTGATTACTTGTATCAGCTCACCAGGTATACTATTCTGACTGTGGAGCACCTTTTTTCTTTCAGGATGGCCCCACGATGGCAGCCAGCTAGGGTTCCGAGTGTTGTTCGTGACGACAGCCCGCCGAGCGACGAGGCCTCGGTACAGGGCCCTTTGACAGCAGAGGCACCAGCGGTACCATTACCCGCCGAGCCACCGATGCTTCCATCCCCGGCCGCTGACGATGCACGTCACCTTAGTGCACTGCATGAGTTCCAGCACCAGCGACAGCCTAGGTTCCGCGGGGAGACGGACCCCCAGGCAGCCGAGGACTAGCTGGAGGTGGTTGTACGAGTTTTCCGGTTAGTGAGGACACCAGCAGACCTTATGGTGGTCCTTGCAGCGAGCCTCCGGCATGCAGCGGCAGGCAGATGGTGGAGCTTGATGCTCTAGGTGCACGACAAGGCATCACTCCTTTGGATGGACTTTGAGAGACTTTTTCGCTCAGAGTTCGTCCCAGCCACCCTCCGAGTGGTGCGCATCCAGGAGCTACTACAGCTGCGGCAGGGCAGCATGACAATAGCCCAATACGCGGCGAGGTTTACCGATCTCTCACGCTATTCCACGAACATGGTACGGGACCCATTCTTCAGGGCCCGAACCTTCGAGCAGGGGATCAGGAGAGAGATCAGAGCTTCAGTTGTTTCTCACAGCATTCCGACACATACGGGAGTGTTGGAGCGAGCCCTCTTAGTGGAGAGTTTCCTTGCTGAGCATTCTCCAGCAGTAGGACCCACCACTAGCCGGCATGCGGCAGAGTCTTCTGCAGCGGGTAGTAGACAGATGACGCAGGGGTCCAAGAGGACTAGACCTACCGGTGGTCGACCGCATGATACAGGGTCGATTGTGCGAGGCACCCGAGGTGGACAACGACTTACCATGAGCAGACAGTGTTACTCCTGCAGCGTGGTTGGTCACATGACTCGTGACTATCCGACCCGCCAAACGGATGACCAACAGATGAACGAAGGACCTCCCAGGCAGAGGCAGATGTTCGATTGAGGCGGATCAGATGGAGCAGGAGACCGTGGCAGAGGAGCTGGCCAAGCAGCAGGTAGTGGACGACGCTTCGAGGTGTTTCCACCACCACCACCAAGAGGTCCACCCCGACCGTAGGGAGTTGGTGGACATGGGAGAGATCAGTTTCAGGCAGCTGAGGCCTTCGATCATGGAGCTCTTGGAGTAGATGGACAGGAGCGGAACTAGTGGATACATCTTTTGTACTTCTAGTTCCTTGTTGCTATTGTGTAGCGTCTTTATATTATGAGCTGCAATAATAAAAGACACATACCTTTGTGATGTTTTCATTCCTATCCTCTTTTGTGTTGTTACTAAGAGGTTCCAGTTTAGACTATTGGCTTGACCCTCACTTGTGAGACATCTACTAGGGGAGACCCAGTTACCACACACTGATGCCGACAGTGTGACTCAACCCTTGGAGGCGAGAGTAACGGTTGGATCTCTTGGTAGTAACGTTGAGGCCATACGACGTCATCCTTGGTATGGATTAGTATCATCCATGTTGGGATTGACTGTATTAGGCGAAGAACATGGTTCATCCAGGGTATGAGACCAGATTTCTCTTATCGGCAAAAAAGAAATCTCAGCAACTCTTGTAGGACCAGAAAGGTCCAAGTCATCCATGAGCGGATGAGGACAGCTCAGAACCGGAAAAAGTCTTGTGCTGACAGAAGGCGAAGGCCACTAGAGTTCTAGGATGGAGACCACGTCTTCTGGCGTGTCTCACCTCGACGTGGATTACGTAGATTTGGCCGGGGCGGCAGGTCGTCTCCACGCTTCATCGAACCATTCCAGGTCCTCAGCAGGATTGGCGAGGTAGATTATCGCCTGGCTCTACCACCTCCGTTGCACCGGGTGCACGACGTCTTCCACGTATCTCAACTGAGAAGATACGTGCACGACCAGTCACACACCACTGACCATGGGGAGCTGGACATTGGTGATGGGGTGACTTTTGCGGAGGTCCTAGTGGAGATTGAGGATCGACAGAAGCGGGTCCTACGTGGACGATCGATTCCTCTTGTGCGCATCAGATGGAAGCACGGGAACCTCCAAGAGATCTCTTTGGAGCGGGAGGCTCAGATGCGTGCTCAGTACCGCCTTTGTATCCCGATGTTTGTAGTGAAGCTTTACGGGGATGTAAATCCCTATGGTGGGAGTAATGTAAAGACCCGTAAATTTCAAGGGAATTTTTTTCTTAATTTTCTTTGGAATTTTACAAGAACGCAGTTTCTGACAGTACCTGATTCCAAGGCCCGGTGTGCCCGGAATCATTTTCCGAAGTTTGGCTTGGGTACGTTCAGTGAACGAATGAGCGGGTTTTTCTAACTTTTAAACCGGTGCTCGGAATCGAATTCTGAGGGCACCAATGGAATCGCAACGCCTGTATTTTCTTAGAAACGCCTCTTCCGGAGTTGTGTTTGCTCGGGTGTGGTTTTTAAATTTTTTTGGGGTTAAGTTAAGAAATAAAATAAAGTGTGCGACATCTTTATTTTATTTCACTTAAAGCCACTTGAAATCCACTTAAAGCTACATAAGCTGAGTTGATGCGGATAGGGTGCTATCCGAAAATATCCTACCAAGTGGGTAGGATATTTGTCAGGTGGGGCCCGCACGAGCCCACTGTTTCTTTTCCACTAAGTAAAGCACCCATGAAAACCCCTATTAAATGAAAGTCTACTGGGGCATTTCTTAGACAATTAAACGCTCCTTTTAATTGGGCGGTTTTATTCGTTGAATTAATTCTATGAATTAATGGGTCGTTATTTAACTTAGTTTTTCATTTGTTGGCATGTAATAAAATAAGACCAACATTTTTCTTTCTTGTGTGTTGTTCGTTGAGATGATTTGACAAAACCTTAAGTCATTCAACCTCCTTCGTGAAGAACATGAAGAACGCGAAGAATGCGAAGAACGTGAAGAACGCGAAGAACGCGAAGAACGCGAAGAACGTCAGCCTTCGACGAAAGGCGACGAAGAACGCCGAACCCACGGAGATCGACGACGCGAAGACGTGTACCGCGACGCCGACGAACCTCCCTTCGCGACGCTTCTTCCACGACAATCCAACCCGGTGACAACCTTTGATCGACAACGACAAGGTAGGGGGTTGCACACCTTTTAAATTCTTTGTGGATTATAACAACAACATGGATTTAATTATTATTAATTAAATCTGTATTTTTTTCATCCTCGGAGTTCGTCGACGCGACGCCAAGTACCGCGCGACAGTGACGCTCTTCCGGGACGCGACGATTCTTTTCTTCCGCGTCGATCAATTCTGCGAACAACGCACGTACGACGAGGTAGGGGTTTGATTCTTTAAATATTTGTGATTTAAATCCCTGATCGTTTAAATAATGTTGGGTGAATACCTTTAGGACCGCTAACGCGGTGGGTGCGGACTAACGAACAAGTCCGAACCCACCAAACTTTTTCGTTCTTGGTGCGCGAAACGGAAGATGACGATAAACGGGGCCGCAAGGGCGATTCGAGGGCCTGGCAGTGAAGATCGAGTCCCAGGAGGACCACTGGAGAAGACCGCACGCAAAACGGACCACCAGAGCATGTCCGGTGGCCCGCGGAAGCTCCCGCCGGCAAAACCCGCCGTGACTGAAGCCGCAGCGGCGAACCAGTTCTGCGGCCGCGCAGAACCGGGAAGAGGGACGCGGCCCGGCCACTGCGTCCGCTGGCGAGGCGGCCCCACCCGAGGCCGCGGCGTTTCTTCACGCGGGGGCAGCAAGCCCCCCGTGGCTTCCCCTCGCTCGGCCGCTCGGCCGAGCTGAGCCAGGACGACCCGCCGGGCCGGGTCGCGCCTAGGCCGGGCCCAGCCGCCGGGCCGGACCGGGTCGACCCGGTTCGGGCCGACCCATGGGGTCGGGCCAGGTCGGTCCGGGCCCAGACCCCCCGTTCCTGGACCGTTTCGATCTTTCGCCCATAACATGAGATACGGGCCTCCGAACGACGCGCCGTCAGAGGAGATGCGATCCTTGGATCGAGACGGTCGTTTCGGTATATCGCACTCAAGGTTCTGGAATGCTTTGTGTTCGGCCGGGCTGGTTCATACACGAAACCAACCGGGCCCTTGGAGAGGAAACGCTCATATCTTGAGCTACGGACGTCCGGTTGACGTGCCGTCAACTTTGTTGTTTTCCTCTAAGTGAGACAGATCTTTTGGAATACTCCACCCGAGTTTTGGATGTAGGTGGAGTACGGTCAAATTGGTTTTTCCTTAAAAACCTACTGGGCCCCTGGGACGAAAAATTCAATAACTCTCAGACCGGGCGTCCGATTGACGCGTCGTCTGCGACGTTGAGTTCCTGTTGACGATACGGACCTTTTGGATACATCAACTCTGGACTATGTGTCAGTTGATGTATCAGCCTCTCAGCTCGTGGAGCGGACCCTCCCGAACGAGCTTGCTGTGTGCGGGGACACTAGAGCTGGCTGCGACTGCTACTGTGACGACGATGACGACAGTACAGAGATACTCAGTGGATTGAATTGCGACGATGATGAAAATAGTACGGGAATCCTCCGTGTTTTCGGAAGTGACCAATACGGTACATCTTGGGATACATCAACTTCGGACTACATGTCAGTTGATGCATCGACCCCCTTAGCTTGTGGAGTGGACCCTCCCAGAACGAGCATGCTGTGTGCGGAAACCCTAGAGCCGGTTGAGACTTGACGACTGCTGATCGAACGACTCAGTGTGTTATAGATAGCCCATTGAGAAGCACTTGGTTGTAGCAGCAGACCCACGGTGGAGGAGCGCTTTGTTGTAGCGGCAGACCCGTGGTACTCAATAGAAGGAGTACCTCTAGAGGCTATGAGAGGGAGCACTTGGTTGTAGCGGCAGACCCACGACGGAGGAGCGCTTGGTTGTAGCAGCACCGGGGAGCGCTTGGTTGTAGCGACAGACCCACGACGGAGGAGCGCTTGGTTGTAGCGGCTGACCCATGGTACTCAACAGAAGGAGTACCTCTAGAGGCTATGGGGGGGAGCGCTTGGTTGTAGCGGCAGAACCATGGTGGGAAGCGCTTGGTTGTAGCAGCAGGCCCATAGTACTCGATAGGTGGAGTACTACAGCAGTCCAAGGTGAGAGGGAAGTGCTTGGTTGTAGCGGCATAACCACTGTACATGACGGAGAAGGAGTTTCCCAATAGCTTTGGGTTCAACTTCTTCATCGATCCTGTGTGGGTCATTGCGGGGGTTAGTACCTACTGATCCTTTGTGGGTCCGACGGCTTAGATGAATCAGTGGCTACATATGATCATCTCTAACGTCATATGAAGAAGTATACCTGTGTGAGCTGAAAACCCTGTTTTCTTTCCTTTATGGATTGTGTTGTTCTATCCTGTGTGGACTGGGTTGTACTTGAGCTCGGATGATGGAGCCGAGCAAGAATTGATGACTTAGGTATATGTATGGGCATATACCTAAGTCGTGTCGGATGTTACTTCGTGACTGTATCTTTCCTTTGTGGGTTATCTTTTTTTGGATTCTGGGAGACCTTTGGGGGTCTCGGGGTCCCTACTGAGTATCTTATACTCACCCCTGCATGGGCTATGCCCGCACTACGTTGTGTTGGTTGCAGACGACGGACAGCGCTGATCGTGGTGGAGGCTTGCAGAGCAGGACGATACCTAGAGGTGGACCACTGGGCGGGGTGTACTCGGAGCGAACGGCTGGACCGAGGAGCTGTGGAGGCTATATGTACTCACCCTTCACGTGGGACTTCTAGAGGACGGCTCGACGCTGCGACTTTTCCTTTCAGTTGCTGTTTTTCCCCTTTCAGTTGTACTTTACAGTTGGACTTGTATTTCTGGCCCCCTTTTACTTTTTTCCACTTTCTTACTATGTGGTTCTTGTTTACTTTACAAAGGCAATGCCTTCCCTTTACCAGGATTTTACGCCTTGGTGCTAGTCGCCAGCCCCTGGCCTATGGAAGGCGGGCTTGGGGTAGTCACGGCATGGGCCCTGAGGATGGGTCGTGACATTGGCTCAATAATACCAATAGTATAGACTCATGTGACTATATAAAGAAAATGGTCAATTTGATATCAAACACTACTAAAAAATAGGCCTTTAATAGTGGTAAAAATATCATTTATTAGCATTAGAGAAGCACTAACTACAATAAATTGATTTAAAGCACTTGTCTTTTATCAGCGCTAAAATATCACTGATAAAGGGTTCCTTAATCTATTTTTTAAGCACTAATAATAGGATAATTTATTGATCCTTCTAAATGTGCCCATAAATTTGACCTTTATCGGCCCTTCTAAAAGCACCAATAATTGTCCCCTTTATCAATGCCTACAGAAGCACTAAGAAAGGGGAATGATACAGTATGCTATAACAGCACACCCAAGCACCAAAAACACCAAGAAATCAAAAAAATCAAGTATGAATACATAATTTAAATGAAATAAAATTTACAATAAAAATTTAAAAAAATACACTATATTATTGACATTTCAAACATTGGATTATACAATTACAAAAGTACAAATTATTACATACATTGAAAAACATGAGTGTTCCTTTTTATTTTTACCCAAATCCCTTCTTGAGAAAAAACCTCACTTATATAAGATATCATTTCTAATGTTAGTAATAATATAAATAAAAAAATTAACATAATGTGTTAATTCTAAACTAAACTTTGAGTCATATGAGGAACAATTTCTATTCGATTGAGATGTGGTTGATTCTTGCAAGTCACACCATTTCTTGTTCATCTTAAAGAATTATCATTATAAAAATTAACTAAATAATTATAATATAAAAATTATGAGGAAATTATTTAATTAATAGAATATAAAATGACTAACAAAAAATATAGGCTCATTTTCTTAGTTTGGCGATGTGATGGGAATTTTAAAGTAAAATGACACTTATATATTGAAAATACAAACTTATATTCATGTCTATCACACCATGTTTCATATTGAGGTGAAGCTAATTCCCCGACATCTAAAATTACTTAGTAATCATTTCCCAAAATATGAAAATAATCTTAGTGTGTTTTCTTAGTTTTTTGTACATCACTTGTCTTCTTTACTAAAATGTCATTTTCAACTGGAAATATGCAATTTGACTCATACTGGTCGCATCATGTGTTGGTTTGATGTGATACTAATTCCAAAACTTCCCAAATGTTTTATGAATTGTTTTCTTAAATTATAAAGACCATCCAAGAAAATTTTCTTGGTTTTCAGTGAGTGGAACTTTTTAACTAAAATGTCATTTTTTAACTGATTGTGGTCACATTGAGTTATACTGGGCACATCGTGTATCAGATTGAGGTGTGGTTGATTAATACATGTCAAAAATGACTTTAGTATCATTTTCCTAAACTATAAAAACAATATGAATGTTTTTTCTTGGTTTTGAGTTGGTTAGTTGTCCTTTTTAATAAATTTGATGCCAATTTAAAAAAAAAGATGCACTTGGAGTCATACTAGGGACATCGTGCATCGAGTTGAGGTGAATATGATTCCAAAACGTCTAAAATGACTTATTTATCATTTTATTAATATATAAATAAAATATGAATATGTTTACTCAGTTTTGAATACATCACTTGTATTTTTTAGTAGAATTTCATTTTAAACATGCAACACACACTTTGACTCATACTATTCACATCATGTATCGGTTTAATGTGAGACTAATTCCTACATGTTACAAATTACTTATGAATATATGTCCTAAATTAAAAAGAAAATACAAGTGTGTTTTCTCTATTTTCAGTATGTGAAACTTTTGGAACTAAAATGTCGATTTTAAACTATTAACAGACATATTGAGTCATAACGGGAACATCATGTATCGTATAGATGTGTGGTTGATTCCTACACATCACCAAGGACTTATGTATATTTTCCCGACTATATAAAAACAATCAGTGAAAAATATTGTTTTTGAGTAGGTCATTTTTCCTTTTTACTAAAATTTATGTAAATTTCAAATACAAAGATGCACTTGGAGTCATATCGGTGACACTATGTAACACCAAGAGATTTTCTAAGATGTTTTTTCTAAATTAATTTAATTTTTTCACTTTATGAAACACTTAATATAGTTTTTAATTATATAAAAACAATAAGTTTGAATTACATTATATGCAACACCAAGTTAAGATTTCACTATATGTGACACTCAATTCTCTTACGTTAGACACAACATAGGGTTTTTGGGAAACAACACATTACTATTATAATTATTTAAATGATATAGTTAATACCTAGCCATTAAAAATAGTATTATTAATATTAATGACTAATTTTTAAACGTTTTCACATAAATAGAACATACTTATAATGAAATGTATAATTTTTGGTAAAGTCTTTATATTTTTTGAGATGATATTTTTATAATGGAACTTATTTTTTATGTCCTTCTATGAATAATTATAAAATTATTTTTTTCCTTAATTATAAATTTATTTCGATAAAACAAACATAATTTATGTATAAATAATTTCAAAATTAACTTGGGGTGAATTTTTATTATCTTTCTAAAAAGTTTAATTTTTTAAGGAAAAGTGAAAAATACTAGAATATAGTTAAAACTGCCTTTTTTATTTAAATAATTATTATATATTAAATTTCTTTTTAATTTCACAATAGAAAAATTATTATTTAAATCATTGTTACATTCAAATTATATATATAAACTTATTTAACTATTGAACATTCTTTTTACCATCATTCTCGCCACGTCTGTGGGATTAGCATTAAACAAACTTTTTTCACTTTTGTGAATTGAATTTGAAAAAATAGAAATAAATGGTTATAATCAGTATGATATTTATAGACTAATAAGATAAAATTAATATTTGGATATTATGAATATTAACTTTGTTAAATGTTTATTTACAACTATTAAGGGTAAAATAGATAATTAAAAGTAAAAATAATAATATAATATTATAAAATTACCCAAATATTGGTTCTACTTTCATTGGGTAAGTGGGTTTCAACTAAAATAAATAATACAATTAAATTTTAATCTTTTATTCCACTTGGTTAATAATATGAAATTTATTATATTTTAATTAAATATAAGTTAAAAATTTCATACTGGTATTTTTAATAACTATAACATTTTTAATATAGGGTAATACAAAAGATAAATTCGACTATAAATAATTATTTTAAATCTAAAATCATTATATATATCATGAAAATTTATTTATAATTTTTAATGATAAAATAATTAACTTAAATATTGATCCAATTATGATACAATAACTATTTAATTAGTAAAAGGAGAAAATAAGTGATATTAAACCCCTCTCATCCAGAAAAACACACACAAGGGGGTGGGGAAGGAGATCTGAGTAAGAGGGAAAGGTGAAGAAAAAGAGCTACCAGCTACTACCTACCAGAGATCTCCTCCAGGTATATCAAGGTCCTCCCTCTAATGAAAACCTTCCACATGGATGTAGCCACGAGATCCCATCACATGATCATCATATGATCATGCTATCACATGAGTATATAACCTCATGCAAAACCTTTTTCCTTGCACGTGTCACCAATGCGCAACCCCAAGGCATGTCCGTGAAGCCCCCCTCACATGATCACTTGATATCTTGTGATGAAAAGGTGAAGTATAGAAAAAATCCTCCAGGTTCTTATGTGCAGATCTTTCCCATGCTACACCTTCCATCATCTATTCAGGATGAGGCTTAGATATACTACACTCACACATGTAAAAATTTCATCTCAAGACTCCCAAGGGATCATGAGATTGTGAGGTCCCCAATCATGTAGTGCCACAGGCCCTTGTCCATGAAATATAGATATCAGTAGGCATGTGTAGACCCTCAATTTGGTGATTCACAAACATACAGATGTAGTGTATTTAGTAGAAAATGTCCTTACAGGACCGCGGTCATGTGATAAGCCTCTATGATGCCTGCATGGGGCCTTAGGGGTGGACACCTTGACATATAGGATCCCTACGGAATCCCTCCCTATGAAAGGTGAATGATAATGGCACACAACCCATGTTCTATGAACCCCCTTCACAATTCTATGTCATGCATCATCCATGCACACAACAACCACTGATATACAACCTCTGTGCATAATCATGGAGGTAATTGTATGACCCCATTCAATTCATGTGCATCGTTGATGTGGAGGAATAATGTGTTGCCTTTAAGTAACCTTCCAACATGAAGGATAAAAAACGGGGTAAACCCTTTCCCATATTCCCCAAGGAGCCCCTACCATCCCAGTGACATTATTCAGAAGACTCTATGGGTATCCACATACTTCTCTACGAATCTGTTTCAAGCTAATGTGAATCGCATGAACAAAGGGGTATCATGAAACGCATGCCCTTATCCATGCATGTAAAGGTTTTAGTCGACAACCTTCTTATATCACCACTGGGCCCATCGCAAGACTGCGGTTGAAGACATGAGGCGACAAGAGTGGACAAACACAATGTGGTGCCTTCACACAAGGTGCTCCCCCTCAAATATGTGTCTATTCTTGGCACACATGAGATCCATGCAACCCTTTTCCTAGTAAAATACCGCCTATATGGACTTAAGTCATGATCCCTTTTGTTGTCCACTCACAACACTTGAACGAGCGGGGAACCTTAAGAACATATGTGAGACCCCACCGTGTGAGTGGTTCGGGGACATGTGATCATGAGAGTCCCCATGAGACTCATGATGCCCTTAATAAGTGTGAGGCATGTAACTTTGATCAAGGGACGAGCCTTGGATGAGTCATATTGATATCTCATCAACCTTTTGACATTTCACCATGGTCATGTGATGACCCATAGGAAAGGACAATTGATCATAAGCTACACCTTGACACCTCCACATTGTCATAAGACAAGCACTGGAACAATCCATATGACCTTGCGAAGAAGTCATTGACATGTGAAAATGATCTTGTGATCAACCATGGACACATCCATTTTGGAAAGAGATAACCCTTTGACATGTCCACCTTACCGCATGGGAACCACTGGGTATGCCTGGGCAACTTTGTAACACCTCGAGGAAAAATGGATAGGCTAGTCCATGGCATACTTGTGTACCCTCTACATGAACCATATTGTTCATGTGAGACACCACTATAAAATCAAGTAGAAATCATAGATATTACCTGAGAAAACACACATACCTCCCAACTCTTGTCGCATAAAACAAAGGGGATCAATAGGGAGGAGTTGAGTGGTGTCTGAGGTTATTGAAAGATATATAATGCGTGCCTTGTTCAATTCGCAAGACACCATAAGACCTCGGTGTCATGACTGTCTTGTCTCGCGAAGTCCCATTGGCTTGTTAGCCTCACCGCATGAAAGATCTTGTTCTAGTTCCGGCAACATCATGGCCCACTAAGGATAGACGAATAGGTTTTACCATGGGATGCTCATCCACCACCATACGACCCATATTGGTGACCTAAAATGTCTCATAAAAATAGAGTAAGTACCCTTAGTACCATACGCACAATCTCACATGACTCCTGACCTTCATCACATAAAATAAAGGAGATAAGAAAGGAGAATGCGAGTAGGGTTTTCAGTCACAGAAAGGCATGTGATTTTCCCAGTGCACCCACTGTGTGGTCACACAGGACCCCAAGACAAACCATCCAAGGGCTCATGAAGGCCTTGTAATAGCCATTTGGATCTAATGAAGACCCTCGGATATGTTGACATGACGTCATGGAAGTCCTTCGAAGTGAAATTCATCAATAGTTGGCAATAGTCCAATAAAGTATGGATGGACATGCGGCTGCTGAAAATCAGGTGGCACCCTTAATGTGGCCCACTATATAGAGTCGCGAAACCAGGTAACGCCAGACCCCATGTCGACACCAGTCTGGCCTTGAGCCATATGCCCCACACAAACTAGGGAGTTTGTGGATAGATATGTTTATACATTCTCTACCCCAACTTGGAAAAAGTGTATGATGGGTTTGTTTTTTGGTTGGTTGATCAAATGATAGATGTTTTGACCTAGACTGCCGCTCCGCATGTCGGTGCTCAGACTCTGGGCTTCTGTACACATCCAATCACGCGACCGGTCAACTTTATACTAGGTAAAACATATGTGGACTACAGAAGTAGTCATTCTCTAGGAATAAAAATCTCCACATGATCAAGAAAAGATCACACGAAAGACTTCTAGTGATACATTTGAAGACCATATCGCATGTCCTCTAGATCTCATGACACCCAAACAAACTGAAACTAAACTGAACCAAGGCACTAGACACAAATGGAAAAAACTAGGATTCAAAGTAGAACCCCCAAGAAAAAGACATGATCATAGACCTCTGCTTTAATTCACATGTGTCAATCGAGAATACATGACATTACCATGTTGCTCCACTCGAACCTCATGAAATCCCTTCAAAATGTCATGTGATATATGAAGAATGCTCCGAAAATGTATGGACATGTCTTGCAAACACTTCACAGACACCACTTGGATCCTAATAACCATTTGGGATTGTCACCCTGGACTAGTGACATCCTTAGGATGCACCACCTGACTCATATAATGGTTTCCACTCATGTTAGTCGAGTCTCATTGACACATATGGACATGAAAATCCAACTCTCATAGCATACCCTCTAGACAAGTTGGAATGGTCCCACAATGTCTCCCTAAGGTGTCATCCAAGACATGTGCTGCCATCTGGACATGTTAGCATGGTCCTACGATGTCTCCCTGAGGTGTCAGTCAAGATACATGACACCCCTCAGATCATTCTACTATGACTCATATGACACACTACGCATGTGTTGAGCGATGTCACAGGATGAACTATAGGGTATGCCAATAGGATCATGTGACACATTCCCGATAAAAAGGCCTACTCAGCAGGGCTTCCCTACTGTGTAAACGCAAACATCTCCAACATAAAAATAAGTACTGTGATTTCCACCATAATTGGGATACACAAGACACCTCCTTAAAGGCTTAATCTACAAAGAAAACACTCTAAGGACTTCCCCAATACATAGGTCCCATGTCCATACACCATGAGGATGATCATACACTCCCCTTGTTCCTCACAATGATAATGGATCATGTGGACATAGGGAGATTCAATAAAGACCTCTTTAGTCATCAAATACCCATTCAATAGGGAAGCATCAATGTGTTAGCCCCAACATTGACCGAACTACAATGACTCTGATTCCTACCATAACCAGGATACGTAAGTTGTCTCTTGCTGAATCAAGGTCAAATATTTTGTACTTCGAAGGTCCCCATATTATTCTTTACTGCAAGACGTTAAACTACACTAATCAAATGAACTATGTGTGTTTTTATTCCTACAATAACCAGGATACAAATGATGACTTATAATGTCTCAATCCAATCCTTGGAATATCAACCACCTCCATAAAAGGGAGAATGGATAGAAACACTTTTTCAAATGGTTTCAGCATATAAACAACCTCTCATTATTAGAAAATTATAAAGACCCTTAGATACATACATATGGATTCACAAATGCTATCCTAGTCTTTCACTCATAAAATAGAGTTAACCCATAGCCATTTTGATAGGGTAACTGCTCCCACATTGAGATTAGGAATATATTCCTAAAAATGTCTTAAATATTTAAGAGTGTCCCAGAGTAGGAAACAGTTCCCCCCAAAAGGGTGTTATGATCCCAAACTCCTATCATGTCAACCAATGTGAGTCCCCAAGAGTCATTAGACTTGAAAACCCAGACGATATTCAAACTTTGGAAAGAAGGTATATACCCAGCTATGTATGGGGGAACCATTAGGAGTTTTAGGGAAAAGTGACAATGGTAACATAATAATAGAAACCCATTCCACCCCACAAAATCCTGATGAAACAAAAATAGTAAAATTGACATGAATATCTTAAGTAACCAAAGGACTGGGATATAAGCTATTTGATCATTCCATTTTCCCCCATATACAAACAAAATAAATGAATCTAATGTGAATCCTTCTGATAACAGAAAATTGGGTTATAATCCATCAAGCCATGTTCCTTTCCCCTTATATGAAAACAACATTGATAGGCTCAATGTGAGATTCTTAGGACACTTTTATTTGTAAAATATATACAAACAAAGAAGTAAGATCATTATAAACTAGGCATCATGTAATTATATCCTTGTTTGATAAGTCCACACAAGAAGAATTGACAAAAAGGGCATACATGACAATTTTGTTAACCATGTATATATGATTAGGCATTATTATTCATATGATATAGCACTGATTGGAGGCCTTATTCCTCATTTTCTGAATGATTTTAGACTCATGATCCAAGATAATTACATTATAGATCTCATTTCAGTACTTCATCCACTTTCGTGACCCCCATGGGTCATAAAACAGTCTCACCTACCAAACAGATCCAACAGTAGGTAAAAAGAATGATTATTCAGGTGTACCTATGATATGGTACCATCATGAATATGGAAGATGCTCATGAGATTATACAAGCGCAACATCTGGTGTGTCTCCATTTCTCGATAAAGGTTACCATGAAACAGTTTACCCCATCACCATGAAAAATATCTTCGACAGCCTATCCCTGGAGCATGAAAACCAACACATTCCGTACTTAATGAAGGTGGATCAGGAGGCCATATCCAACTCCCTTATGGTTTAGGCACCATCGAGGAGGGGTTTGTTTTTTGGAAATTAGACTTGGAAGAAGGCAGTTTTGAAAATTAAATGAAAGTAGTGATGTTGAAAGAAATGTTTTGGCTATGTTTATAATTGTTTGGTTGTTTCTAGATGAAGGTGAATTTATTGATGTTGCTTCGGCTTTATATTGGTTTGGATTTTTGTTTTATATGTTGTTCATAAAATGCCACCCAGAATGGTCTCCAACGTTTCCAATGAGTCATGCCCAGTTTTTTGTCCTTATTTGAAATTACCTATACTTTGTAGTGATAGAGGTATGTTAGAGTTATTTATGTGGCATGAAGATGTAGAGAACATCTTCAGGATGTTTAAAGCACTAGAGGCTGTTTGAGTTGTAGCTTTCCTAGGATTGTTTAAAGGTTTGGCTTTGGACAAATGAGAGTTGTTCTCCCCATAATCAATGCAAGTAGAGATGAAGTGGGATGTTTTTTAGTTTGTATTCATCCGATGTTTCGTAACTGAAGAAGTAAAGGCAAAGAAAATGGAAGATATTGTGGGTATCCAACAAAGATAGTGGTCGGTGAAGGACTATGTTGAACAATATAAGTAATTTATTTCCATTTCTCTTGAGGTAGCATCATAGGATCTGATGAATACTTATATCTTTAATGGGGATCTTCATCTAGAGATCTAGAAGTAGGTGCTCCTTTCTAAGGAACTATTTTTTGAGAAGCTAGTGGATGAATCATTCCTAGATAAGTTGGTTTCTTAAGCATAGATGATTGAAAATCTGGTGTATCTAGTTTCTCCTGATGGTTTCCCATCTGGTGAGAAGCGCATGCTGTAGGAACCTATTCCTAAAGATTCCCATACAATGGTTCTGGATTATTGATCATTAGACTATTGAGTGGTGTTCCATCAGTGTGTACGTTTAGAAAATTCAATGCCATCTTTTCATAATCCACCGAAGATGTGTCATCATTGTAGCTATCTAGGTCATAAGGAGAAGTTATACAAGAAGCGTCACAAAATGAAGACATCATCATCATATGATTCTTGTGCTTGACAGTGAGGTAGGATATGCTTCAGCAATCAGAGCCCTAGACATTGGTCACGGGGTGAAGCTCGTGCATAGTCAGGGGTTACCGGGGTTGTGAAACCACTGTCTGGATTTTGAGTTCTGTGTTGGGATTGGAAAGTTTAATGATTTTTTGTTCTTTTTTTATGTTGTTGAGGTTTTTCCTCTATTGTAAGTCCATCACTTCTTTGGGATATTTTTATAAACAATTTTTTTGTAATCCAAACAGTCTTGTTTATCTGAATAGGGTTTTCTCATTTGTGTGCTTTTCTTAAAAGTGTTTTGGGACCCTGTATTGGTTGATCTCAGTTTAGCTATGTATGTTGGGAGATGTAAGTACTTGTGGAAGAGTCCATGTTTGTAATTGTGTTTAGGTTATCTATTTGGATTAATTTCTTCTCATGATTTTTCAATCCTCATTGGGAGTGTTTTAGATTAATGTAAAGAGAGGGTTTTCATGGTTCTCCCATTCTGGTTCCTCAGTTTGTTGGTTTCACTTGTTGTGTGTTACTCATTTGACTCTTGGTGGAGTTTTTTGGGTTTTAAGGTTCCTATTCTAGTTGACTTCTTATGGTTGGGATACCCCCCATTTGTTCTCCCCTCAACCTCGGGCTTCATTTTTCTCTTGAATTAGTTGGGTGTGACTTGTGGAGAGTATGGTCATCATAGGATTCATAGTTTTACTCAATTTTTTCTGAGAATGGACTCGAGTTTTAGTTAACTATTGTCTTAGAGACTTTATAGGGAAAAAAAGTGTCTTTGATGTGGATAATTGTCACACCCCGACCATATATATTAGTTACATTAATAATTTTTATTCTTTATTATTTATTTTGGTGGCTGGGGGATAAATCATAAAAAAATGGGAAGCCTATTTTTTGTTGCAAGGATTGATCGCATGGCTTGGGGTATCCGTAAAATGCCCGTATAGGTGCCTGGGGGTCTGTATTGGAGAACATGATTTGTGTAAGGTTTATTAAACTGTGCGACAAGCGTACGGATTGGCCTTGTAGTGGGAAGTGTCGAGGGGCTTCTTTTGAGCATGGTTTTCTCAATCTCATGTCAGACTTTAGGTGAACCGTACGATTGCTAGTATTTTTAAATAAACAAATGCAGTGAATTTAAAACGAGAAAGGTGAGATAAAAAAATTAAGATGATATTTTGGTAATAATAATAAAAATAAAGATGTAATTCTTATTATTATTATTATTATTTTGTATTTTTTTGTTTTTAATTTTTTTTAAACCTAATTGGGTTCCTTCATGTAGTGCATCTCCTACCCTCTTCAAGACTCCACCCCCATCCCCCTTGTGTCAACCAATTCCTGACCCCGTCCCCTTCCCTCTGTCATCCAGCCTCCCCTCATCACTCCACCCTACTCTAGTAGCCTGACCTCACCGATCTTCCCTACCTTCTCACGACACATCCCCTCCCACTCAAGTGGACCTACACTTGCCTCCCACCCCTGGAAGCCTGACCCCCCTATGCACACCCTACAAATCACTTAATCAGCAACTGAAACCATAACCCACACCTTATTCTAGTGCAGCCTGACCCCCCACCCCGGTGCAACGCCTCTACCCTTCTCCATTGTGGCCAAGATTCCCCTCGCCGGTAGCACTATCCTCTTCCAGTTCAGTTATATATCATTTATTTTTAGTTTTTTCTTCAAATTAACCAAACCCTAATGCCTAAGTTTGTAATTATCATTTTTTTCTGGTTGTATAGGTTGTTTTTTGGGTCTGCAAGTCATTGTTCAATCTTCCGTTGAAGTTTTTTCTCCATCCATACTTAATTAAGGTTAGTGTTTCCAAAATTTTCCTTTCTGATAAATACCATGTGCACTTGTGGGTTTTCAATTAATATGTATATTTTATTAGAACCCCTAATATATCTATACCTTGGTGAATTTGGTATTTCCATGTTGTTATAGTTTATTAAAAATATATTTTCAAAGTGATTTGTGTGAATTTCCTAGATTTAAGACACCTAAAGTGTTTATTTTGAAATTATATTTTTTCTATTAAATAGGAATTTGGTTTTTTATGAATTTTTTAGCCTTATAATATTGTTATGACAATAGATGATCTGAGAACATAGTCTAGTGTATTTGATTTGGTAATTTTATTTCTTGATGGTCATATAGAAATGTTTTAAAATGGGGTTTTATGGTTTTAGTGGGGTTCTTTCATGTTTTCTAAATGATGTGGATGGTTGGATATGGTTTTAATGTAATTGGTGATTTTTTGAAATTGGTTTGGTATGTATGGTTTGGTGATGTAGTGGTATATTTAAAGGGTTACAATTTCTTTGAAGGGGTTTATAGTTTTGAGGGGGATGATTTTGTTCTTTTAATAATTTAAGTGACTAGATCTAGTTTCAAAGAATGTGGTGACTTCGAAAAAATGGTTCTCAGGTTTCTTTTTTGATTTTGGTGTGCCATTGGATGCTGGGACATTCACAGGTGGAACTAGTTGAACACATGTATGTGCTCTCAAATAAATATGGAACTTGGTGAATGTTGTTCGATATAAAATTTGATTTCTTAAATAGTTATTTTCTTAAGAAAAAACTATTTCCCCTTGTGTGAATTCTAAAGAAGGTTTTAAATGATCATTTTGTAAAGTATTATTTCATGTATTTTGGAAATTATGGTTTTAAATGTGCTCATTAAGGCTTGGTTGTTTGTCTTTGAAACATCTTTTTGAATGAGTTTGAAAAAGGTATAGTTTGTTTGGATTTGTAAAAGAAAAAAGGTGTTTTTGTGATATTTTTTATATGTTTTCTTTTATACATGCCGAGTTGAAGTCTCGTTCGACACTTCCAATTCATATATGTTTTTTGTGTAAATCTCTAGAAGGGATTGTGGTTTGAAATAATGTGTGTGTTTGGTAGGAACCCTGAAATTTTTTGATTGTTTATATATTATAGCAGCCCGATTGACACCTTGTTTTTTTAAATACATATGTTTGTGTATGGGGCACCATTATTGGAGGGATTTATATTAGGGGTTATCATATATTGGTTTCTGTGTTTGGTGTAGGAAATTATGGTGTTTATAGGTAAGGTGAGTCACGCATGCGAGGGTCTACTACTTACATAGTATTAGTACCACCATGGGTTCCTGGGAATCATTTGGATGATTGAGTGATGGGTTTCTTCTAACCTTGATTTGGTAGGTTAGTACCCCCCAAGAGTTATAGATAGACCAGGAGGGACATGCCACTACTAAGGCCAAGTTAATAACGATAGTTGGTTATTGACTTAGGGGATTCACTATATGCTGGCATGTGGTTCTAAACTGAGTACATCTTGGGGTCTTCTAGGGATTTTTAGGATCTCCCAAGGTTATTATCTAAACAGCTTGGTTAATTTTTTTGTTAGTATCTTTGTATTTTACTTCACTTGGTTTTCTTTTCACCATGTTTGATTATTTTCAACACAACCCTAGTATATTTTGGTTTGGGTTTTACTTATAAAATGGTAGTTTTTTCAAAATGGAAGGTGGAGTGTGTTGGTTTTCAAAAATGGAAATATTTTGGTTGTTTCTTAAATTCTTGGAAACTAATTTTGATTACTGTATTTCAAACTAGTGTTAATAGACTGTGTTGGAAAAGGAAAACACATGGATTCTGTTGTAATTTACTTATAATAATTTCAGTGCTCACCCCAACTTTATCTTTCCAGTTTTAGGTTTTTTTAGTGCTGGATCTCTCTTGGAGAAAACTTGGTTCTGAGTTGGTTGGTGACCTAGAAGGTAACATGGTGGTATGTGAAGTATAATTTCTTTTTGTGACTATTTTTTATTTATCTGCTCCCAATTATTTATTTTTGGGATTGAATCGTTCCCACATGTATATTCTGAGGCATGGAACTATTTGCCAGCCTATGGGGATCAGGAATGCCCCTCGAGCCATGCTGTAGACTGGCTCGAGTGACCGGTTCGAAATTGACCTAGGTTAGATCGTGACAATGGTTATAATGTGATATGAAATATGATTACTCATGTGTTTAATGTTTTCCAATGAAATTGTAAATTTGAATATGATATAGTTGAACCTGAGGACCTGATAAAATAGTGATATCCTCATTTTTTATATCAAATTGTTGTAAGTTTAATGGAAAATTCATTTTAAATGGGTTATAAATTTACACACCAAGATTTTTTTATACATTTACCCTCAAATAAATTTATTTTCCTCAATTTCCAGTGATATAGGTAAACATGAGTATAAATGATCCATAATTTTGTAAACTGTTATACCAAATCCGTTAAATTTTTAAAGTGGATAAGAATAACCAAAATTTTAAAATTATTTATATATGTTTTAAATAATTAAAAAATGTTGAAAAATAAGTAATCAGTTTTAGTAAATTATTTATATGCTTAAAAAACATTTTTTTTTCAAAAATGGTTATTCTTTATTTTTGTGATAAAATAAAATAATTAATTTTTCCAATTTTAGAAACATTAATTGAAAAAATGAACTTAATTTCTAAATTATTTATACCAAAATTATCTTAGAGTTAATTTTGGATAATTTTATGAAAAGATTGATTTTTCAATGAATAGTGAAAAATATTATTTTGATAAAATGGTATCTTTATTTCAAAATTATAAAATGAATCGTATTGTTTTAAAATGAATTGAATGTAATATTAGTTCATTTATGTTATTAATAATACATTTAATTTTAATCTAATGGATTTTATTTTATATTTTTGTATAAAATTTTTAATAATTGAGAAAACATTTTTTATGGACATCAAATTTTTATCACTTTTTATGGGTTTAATTATAAATAATATTCTTGCACATATTAGAATTGAATATTATAAAATTTATTCCATGTTTAAAATAATAATAATTAATATTATATAATTTTTCAACATAATTGTTTGTCATAATAAATATTAAAAATAATAAAAAAGTGTTACCACTATTAAGATTAAAACGAGTTTACCAAGGGTTAAACCAACATAGAATTGCGAATTGTCCAATTAAACTTGTCCAAAACATTTTTATGGTAATATTTCAATATCATAATATACAACCATCAAATATCTTTTAATTTTGTGGAATGTTTCTTAAGTATGGAATTATTATATAATAATCTTATAAGAAATTTCAAGTATGTCATCTCTACCAAATATCAAAGGAAACTATTCATTTATCTTTTATTCCCCACTATGATCCATCTAGATCAACCATCTGCTACCCAATTCTATTTTAAACTTCCCTACCCATGAGAGTGTTGGTCTTCCTAAATTTTCATTCCAATTATCCTTTACAAGGGATCCTAAAGATGCCTACTGAAGTATATGTAACCATCTTACCGAACCTCTTTCAATTTATTTCTTCTTCTACAGCCTATAAATTTGTGGAATTTAATATAAAATAAAAACATCAAAATCATAAATATAATATATTATTATTATTATTATTTTTAACTAGATTTATTGAAATTATATTCCATCAAATGGGAATTGAAAGTATCAATCATTTGGACGTGTGGACTATCGCCTTCACATAGTGATACAACTCATTTTCCATCACCATTTCCCACCGATGATTATTATGATGGGTATAAAGTTTATATATAGTATTTATGAAATAATTATTATTATGTAAATATAATATCATATATGCTTTGTTATCTTCTAATCCAATGGAAAATGATAATGTGGTTCTCATGTATATTTAGACTAACTCCTCTACAAAGCGATGTGATTCATTTTTCATTTCTTCTATTCATGGATTTTGAAAATGAAATATTTAATAAATATATATTTTATATAATAATAACATTGAAAATTTGAATTATTATTTACCATACATTTTTTTAATCTATTAAAAAGTGAAAACAACGTTCATATATACATAAATATCACAGTCTCCATGAACGATGTATTTAATTTTTTATATCTCTACCTTTCATCGATGAATATATATGTATATATATATAATTATTTATATGATATTTATATCATTTTAAAAATTATTTAGATGAAAAAACCAGGATCTAATTATAAGTACGGGAACAACTGATATGATATTATCATAAATACAAAATAGTCAATACTCAGAAATGGTGATTTTAATAAGAAATTATGAATAAATTGATATTGAAATTTTATAATTGGATCACATATGATATTATAATTATGTATATGAATATAGGATAGAATTATAATTAATTTCATTTTGACCTCTATCTTTTAATTATCACAAAATCATGAATCTAATGATATTAATGTGTTTCATATTTTCTATACGGATTTTATAATATGGGAAAAGTGACGAAATTTCGTAAGTATGAGTCACCATTGATGTAGAGACATAACTACGGATGATTCACCATTATAAATGACTCACCACCACATTGGAACATCACCAGACATATCTCACCTTAAACATGGAAAAATGGAAAGGTCCTAAAACAAGACACAACTACATATGAAACCATTATGGAAGAGTCACTTCCAATGTAGAATTTTGATAAAGTATGAGGCACCACCAGTCTGACCTACCATCAAAGGAGAACCCACCTGAAGGAAGAATTACCGTCAATTGAGTCACTGCTAATGTAGATATGTGGCTATGTACAAAAATTCATACCGCCAGCTTGACATACCAAGAGAACGAGACACTGACAACCTAACACACCGCCAAAATAATACACAGACTATGTCACACCGCTAGACTCTCAGACACCGTCAGTATTGAGTCACTTTTCATGAATCACCATAACTATTCTCATACTTTATTTATTTTAATTAAATATTTATCTAACGACTTGTTTATTGAATTTAATTCTAATCATATTTTAATGATTGGATCTTAAATGATCAATATAATGCATTGACTATAGTTTCAAACATGTCATATGAGGTAGTAGAGAGGTTCCAGATATTATTGTTACTACTACTGATAAAACAGAAGTAAAATCCCTCATGCAAAGTGTGAAGTGATGGACTAAAAAGGGAATGCACAAAAAGTTGTACACGTACTTGATAGACCTAAAAAATATTACAAGAATAATAAGACAATACAAGTTGAATCATGATCTACTCAACATAAGAATCAAAAACTCAATACTAATCTAGTGCCTTACAGAAGACAAAGACATATGTGTTAAAAACCATCTTTTTTACTAGTTTTTTTCACAAGAACCCAACTCAATCTCTTCTTCAAATCAAAATCAAGAGTCATGAGATGCACTACATTACAAACCGGTCATCTCTATCCCTTCATAATCTTATTTTTAACTTTTCTTATTTTATTTTAAAATACAAGTAGTGCGTTCTACACCTTTTTTTATATAAGAACACTATCTCTTACTACAAACTAGAATATACACTGATATATTCTCAAATTCCTTTTTTTCATTTATTCTCCCATGTGGAATGGTGGTAGAGGTTCATATGTGACCTATTTGTTTATACTCCCACAAATAATAGTGAAAGATAACATTTGTGATCTAGATATTTGTATACTATTTTAAAACCCGATCCACATTTTGGATCAAACTATTTATTTATATAAACTTCTAAGTGGTTGGAGATCACCAAGTTGAGAGGACTATGTCTCTTCTTGAGACCGATTCTCATGTATTCAAAATTACGGTTCTTGTTTTATTTTATTTTACTTTGAATCTATTATTAAAAACTAAAAGATTGTTTAAAATGTAATAAATATTTATAATTTGATAGATAATCATAATTATTTGTTCTTATAATATTTTAATATGTTAAATTTATTTCAAAAGTGTATTTAATATTGTATATTATTTTGTTTGATACATAATCAGTCTTTTAAGAAATAATTTGAAAGAATGGAACATATAATGATATGATATTTTGGTTAGTTGGGATGATTTTAAATTAACTTGGGGAATCTATTTTAATCTATTTTGAATAGAAATTTTTATTAGGTACTCAATTCACCCCCACATGATATACTCACTCTGACAAATATTTGGTATCAATGGTGTTTTCTTTTGTATTAAGGCTTTCCATTATTTTTTAACATTGATTTTTTTAAAATTAATTATCCTAAATTTCTATTATTATAGAATTTAGTACTTTAAATTAGTTCTATTAAATAAGGTACTTATACTAATAGTCCTCCCATTTTAAATAGTAACAATTATGCTCAATGGAAAATCAAAATGAAAATGAATATAAAAAGTGTTGGTTTTGATATTTATACTGATATATAAGAAAAATATATTATACCTGATACTATTAGAAAGGATTGGTATAATGCGGCAAAGCTTCCTTACAATAATAATGGTAAACCAATGTATTCCCTTTATTTTTCTTTAGGATATGAATAATTTAATAGAATTTTTTCTTATAAAACTGCATATGAAATTTTTGATACATTGTCTATTTTATATGAGGGAACAACTAATATTAAGAAGATGAGCCTTAATATATATACTATTAATTTTGATAACATTATGATGAATCCTGATGAATATATTTCTGATTTGTATCTCAGGTTTAATGATATTGTGAACACAATGAAATCACTTAGGAATCATGTATCTAAAAATGATCAGATCATGAAAATGCCTAGATGTTTACCTAAAAGATGGAGAGGCACATTTGTTTGTTAGAGAGTCCTATGACATTAGAAAGCTAGATGTAAAATAGTTTATTGTTAAAATTATTATGTATGTAGAATATTTAAAGGTCGAATGAGTAGATGATGAAAAATCAAAGAGAAAATCTATATCCTTTAAGACTAATGCAAATAAACAAAAGGAAAAAAGAGATTTTTAGGGCTGTAAGTTCAATTAATAGTGAGTCACCAATAAATAGTGATAAAGATATTCCCCATCTATACAGATGGTTTAAAAAACTTTATTGGAAAAACAGGTTTTTTTAAATCCTAATTATAATGGAAAATATGATTCCAAGGGAACCTGGAAGAAAGACAAAAAGAAAGGTGAAAATGAGATTATCTTCTATGAGTGAAATAGGAAAGGTCATATAAAGGATGAATATCCAAAGTTAATGTATAAAACGAGATACGATGAAGATGACATAAGATATAATAATTCCATGATATAAAAATGGAGTTCCTCAGAAGATAGCTCCATCAATTCTGATTCATCTCCTAAAAAGAAATCAGACAGAGCCAACATGTGTGTTATAACAAAAGTCAATGAGGTAACTATGGTATCATATGTATATATTTCTAATAGTTGTGAGAATGTATATAATAACGATGAAATGTATCAATAATAAATGTTTTAATATTTTAATATGTTATAAGAATCTTTAATTAATTAAGAGGAAAATATAAAACTCTAAAAATACAACAATCTTTATCTGTAAACGTTAAATATGATATGTCTGTTGAAAAGGAAAAGAATGCTCAATTGTTGAAAGAGAACACTGAACATAAACATTTAAATGAGAAACTAATGAAATTCTTGAAATAATTAAAAAATGGTAGATAAAATCTGACATAGATTTCAAGAAATCATGTTTCACCTAAATATGTTACTGGTATTGGATACCAACCTAGATATAAGAGAGTAACAAAAATTAATTTTCTTCTAAAGTCTAGAAAAAAAATCTTTTTTTCCAATTATTTGTTTATATGACCAAATATTGTTATTATTTTAAAAAATATTAAATTTATTTATTGGAAACCCATTCTAAAATTTTGGGTTCTGAAATATTTATTCACTAACATCTCTGGACCCAAGAAAATATGGGTACAAAAGACATTTCTTGCATAAATTTGGTTTTGTAGGAAAACTATTTGACGTACTCTTATATGATTATTTGGTAATTGGGTAGATGTTTTTCAAGAGATATGATAGGTGGATATTCATGTTTCATGATCCTTTTTAAGGCTGATGGTGACCATGTCACCATTAGTGACAATGCTAAAGGGAAAATAATCAGCCTGGGCCAAATTGATAACAAAAATTATGTTTTAATATATAATTTACTATTTATTGATAGTTTAAAGTATAACATAATTTTCATCTCATGATTATGTGATGATGGTTTCCATGTTAATTTGAGAAAAATACATGTAAATTTTTTGATTCAAAAAATACTTTTATCTTCACTTCTTTAAGAAATCATAATGATTGTGTTTTTTATTTTTATTATTTATTTTCTAAAAATGCTTCCTTCTTGAGTTCCTTTCACAAAGAATCATGGATTTGGAATAAAAGACTAGGAAATTTCAGTATACATTCAATTAGGAATCTTTATAGGAAAGGGTTGGTCAAGGATCTACCTAAGCTTGAGTTCCAAAATAATAAAGTATGTAACCTCTATCAAAAATGGGTAGCAACAAAAATTTTGTTTTAAATTAATGAAAAAAGTGTCATACTCTCAACCTATTTAGTTGGTTCATATGGATTTATTTTGACCATCTATATTTTCTTGATTAAATGGGAAGAAATATGTTTGTGTTCATGTAGACAATATCTCTAGGTATACTTGTTTATTCTTTCTAGCTCACAAAAAAGAATCTTATTCTTATTTCACCAAGTATGATCAATCTTTTGAGAACCTAAGTTTACTTAGAAATAAATCTTTAAGAAGTTACCAAGGTCGTAAGATTGAAATAAAAGACATTGAAGAGTTTTTCTCATGAATTAGCTATATTCATAACTTCTCTTCTCCTAGGACCCCTTAGCGTAATGTAGTTTTTGAGCAAAGGAATAGAACTCTTCAAGATATATCCCAGAACATGTTAAATAAGTATAAACTACCTATATATTTTTGGGTTGAGGATATGAATACAGCCTAATATATCATAAATAGTAATTTCATTAGATCTATCTTAAAGAATATCCGTTATAATATTTGGAATAATAGAAATACCAAAGTTAATTACTTTATATTTTTTGGTTGAAAAGCATTTATTATTAACACTAAGGATAAATTGGATAAATTTTCCTCCAAAAGTGATGAAGGTATTTTCATTGGTTATTAAACCTCTAGTAAAAACTATAGATTTTTTAATAAGAGGAAAAAATAGTAGAAGAATATATTCATGTAAAATTTGAAATAAAAAAATAGTTAGAAAAATTATCATGTTTATAATAATTTCTAGAACTTTTATAACTCCAATATGTAGAAAACTCAAAAGTGACAAGCCCTTCATTTTATAGAACTATTATAACTCTTATGTACCACCATATAGGTACTATTGTAGGAAATACAAATAAAGGGGCATAAACCATATATTCTCTTATAAATCAGGTTAAACAAAATGAATTATTATCTCAACTTGAACCTAAGAACATCAATGAATCTATTAATGAAGAATTTTTTGTGATGTTAATGAGAAATAATTAAATCTATTTGAAAGAAACAAATAATGGGAACTTGACGATAAACCCAAGGACACCATGATAATAGGCACTGCATAATTGTTTAGAAACAAGGTATATGAGCCAAGAAAAATATTTCTAAATAAGGATATTTCTATTTCACAAGGTTATAGTCAAGAAGAATGTATGGAATATGAAGAAACCTTTTCACCAGTAGCTACACTTGAAACCATTAGAGTCATGCTTTCCTATAAAACACATCTATATTTCAAACATTATCAATTGGTTGTCAAGAGTGTATTCTTGAATAGTTTTATAATTTATGATGTTTTGTAGAACAACCCTTTATTTTCAAAATCCCTATTTTCAAAATCATGTTTTCAAATTAACTAAAGCTTTATATGGTTTTAAATAGACCCCTAGATCTTGGAATAATAGGCTAAATAATTTCATTATTTCAAAAGGTTTCTGAAATAGTATATCATGTACTACTCTTTTTATAAAATGAATTTTAAAAGATTTTTTAGTAGTAAAAATCTATTTTAATGGTATTATTATTAGATATTAAATAAATTTTCAATGTATTAATTTTTCTAAAATGATAAAAAAATAATTTTAAATGAGTTTAATGGGTTAACTCATGTTCTTTCTTAGTTCTTATATTTTTCAAAATAAAGAAGGAATATTTTTAAATAAAATGAAATGTACTAAAGATCTTATAAATTGTTTTAACTTAGATATTACTAAGAGTAGTGATACTCCTATGAGTACCACCTATAAGTTGGTTCTTGATGAAACTAGAAAACTAGTGGATCAAACTAGTTATGGAGGTAAGATCGGAATTCTTCTATACTTGACTGTTATCCAGTATGATATAATGTTTACATTATTTATGTGTTCTCACTTTCAATCTATTCCAAAAGATTCTCTCATGGTTTATGTCAAAATAATTTTCAAATACATCAAATTTACTACCAATTTAGGATTTTTTTACCCAATAGGACAAGCATTTGATCTAGTTAGTTATTATGATTCTGATTTTTTTTGATGTATGTCAGATAGAAAAAGAAACTCTAGAACATGTCACTTCTTATGAAAGATTCTAGTTTCTCAGTGTTGTAAGAACAAAAATTATGCATCAATATCTACTACTAAATGAGAATACATAGATATAGGTAGTTTCAATGAACAAATTTTGTGAATGAAACACACTTTACTAGGATATGGATATTAATTCTAACATGTCCCTATAAATTGTGACAAAAAAAGTGCTATAAACATTTCCATGAATCCTGTATCTCATTCTAGGAAAAGTTTCATTGATATAAGTCAACACATTTTGAAAGATCATTTTCAAAAGGGTGATATTACTCTTGAATATATTGGTATAATGCATTAGTTAATGGATATTTTTACTAAGCCTTTAAATTCTAAGAGAGTGAACTATAAAAAATATTAGATAAGAATGATCAACATTGATTAAATTTATTTTTTGGGTTACACACCATTGGGTGACGCACCGTTGGGTGAAACACTGTTGGGTGACACACATTTAGGTGAAAAACCATTGGTTTCACACCTTTGTGAAATTATCTTTTCTAAATTTTTGAACTAGTAGGTTTTCAATTTTAAATTTATTCATTTTATTTTATTTCATAAACCAGATTTGAATCTTTACTGATACTTGATTTGGATTTCTAGAATTATTTCGATTTTTATTTTTATTAAAATACCAAATCCCAAATGATATGAAATAGTCGATTATCTAATTTCAATACACCTATATACTTTTTTCATCCTTTCTCTCGAGCCCAGTGAAACCCTTCATCTCCTGACCTTCGACATTTATCTTAACATTCTTCAAAGATTATAAGACCGATCTACATATAATGACTGAGGTGTCCTTCTGGGTCCTCATCCCCAATGTTGTGACTAGCTAAGAAATAAATGGGTGAATTGAGTGTTACTGCTAGTGTAGAAAATTTTCATCCTGAGCAGTCAACAAGAGTGGTTATAGCTGAAAAATAATTTGAATAATAGTGCTCAGTCTCATGTAAGTATTTGGTTCTCTAAGTACTCTAAAACAAATGATAGTTATATTGTTTCTCTTCAAACAAGATAACCTTCTATCTTAAGCATGTATATGAGTTCTATCAGTATGTGAAGTTTTGTTTTGAAGAAGAAGTATAATTCTTTCTATAAAGCCTAGTTAAAGTCCATAAAGTTCTATTTTATTAAAAATAGCATGAAATATGATTAGGTGTTCCTCATGAATTTTTTTTAAATGATTATCAAGGAACTATACATAATGAAAGTGATTTTTTTGTATATGAAGATGCTTTAACAAAACTAACTAGAGATGAAATAAACAGAAGACTAGTTTCATCCATGTTTGATAAAGAGTGAAGATTTCTATTCATGTTTGTCTAGCACAAGTTATGTCCTTGGAATGGTGAATTTTTCACCTTAACATACCAAGATTTGTATCTTATTTGTCTTATTAAATTAGGAAATATTATAAACACGTGTAGCTATATTATGGTACATCTATCAGAGATGATAATTACTACTTTTAGATCTAACTCATGGATATATCCAAATATTATTTCTACCATGTTAATAGGAAAATTACATGTTTTAGATGATGAGAAAACAATTGTTGATTGTTGTATTTTTTTCATTTATAATGAAATTCTATCAAGAATGAGGATCAGTTAGAAAACCTGGATACAGTAATGGGTATCTAATAATCACAAACTTTATGATGAATTTAAAATGGTAGACCATCCAACAAGATCGAGGGATATTTTTGAAAAAATTATAGAGCCCTATGAAATAGTAGAGTAATCAGATATGGATGAAGAAGAGGTTAATGTATCAGAAAATGAAGAAGAATATGAATATCTTGATGATTAAGGGAGTGACCCTAATCTGTCTCCCAAACTCCTCCTATCACATATAGATATCCTAGTCCTCCTAAGATATATCACAAAATATAAAATTTATTGAATAGTGATGAACAAGAAACTAAAATTTATAGATAAGAATAATTTTAAATTAGTTAAAAGACTGATGATAATGGAGAAAATGGTGATTAAAAAGAGGAATAAGAAGTTTGAGAAAAGGGTAGTGGAAATGAAGACACTAGAAATGATGATGACGATGATGGTGATTATAAACATAAAGGTTTAGTTGGAAAAATTTGATGGAGAGATCTGGAGATGCCTTTAGATCTTTTTTATCCTACCTTATCTAAAGAGAGATCAACTCTTTTGAAAAACAATGCAGTTGTTAAGGGGGAGAAATCCCCATCATTGGAACTTCTTCAAATAATTATTATAGTTGATGAAGTTGAAGCTAGTTATATTGACGATGATCAGAATATTTTTTCAATCTTATAAAGTAGAACAAATGGAAGTCATTTCTGCTATTGAGTATTATGTAGATGAACAAACTAAAAAGGAACTTTTTGAGGAAGAAAGTGTTAATGAACAGTTAATTGATGTAGATGTTTATGATGAACCTTTTATTGATATGCATTTGGATGTTAAATTTCCTTCTGTTGATGTTCATAAAGATTATGTTTATATAGTTGAATCAGCTATTATTATAATACCTCATGTTGATGTACCTATTGTTTTTTAGATTTCAGAGAGATGGATTGACCCTATTTTATAAGAATGGGGAAAGTTTTCTAGTGAAATTTTGATTCCACCAAAGGATGATGGACATGATAATCAAGATACAGGAGATCTCAAGGGATCTATGGTCACTCAAATCAATATTTCTAGACTATTAGAAAAATTTACTTCTTTAATAGAATCTGCACTAGCTACTATAGTCCTTATTGTACCTGTTTATGTAGTCACAAGAAGTGACATGGATACTTTTAGAGAAAAATTTTATCATATTTAGATATTCTATTGAAGGATCAATCAATGATCCATAAAAATTCAAGTGAAAATAATGCATGGTATCTATTTGAGGTGGTGATCCATCATATCAAACCTAAAATGGTGCATCATATTCAAGATATAGAGATTGAAAATAATAGAACTAGTGGGGAGATAGAATCCTGGAAGTCTCTACTTGAACAATTGAAGTCTTATTTTACAGCTTCTATAGATGTTATTCTTAAAATACATGATGATGAATACTCAAATAATTCAATTTCTGCACCTCAAGTTGATTCTTATATGATCAAAACTGTGGTCAGTGAAGAATTTTTTGTTTTTTCGAGTGGACCTGCTAGTGGAGATCTTGTGATACCATTGTAGATTCTGATAACGTTTGAGCATAATTCTAATAATGATCACATCATGATAAATAATTATGCCAAGGATATAAATTTAGATCGAGAGAAAATTACCAAATATATCAGAAATTATCTCTCAATGATTTATACCAAATATTCCATGGATTCTAATTTCAAGTTTATGGTTGAGAATTTAAGGATTCCACCTATGCCTAAAACCATTAAAGAGATAGTCATGTTTTTGAAAGATATTACCCTAGTATCAAATCAGTTTATTTAAGAGAAATTTTATTTATTCAGGGCCACTGAAAGAGGTGTTCAAATAATAATGGATTTAATAAAAATTATGAAACAATTTTTCCATGTATATGGCATAGTTTTTGTGGATCAGAAAGAAATTACAATTACCCCTTATACATCTCTTAGACCAAGAGTAACAAGGGATCCCACTACACCTCTTCCTAGAAAATTACAACTCTTCCCTCTTTATCTAGTACAATCTATGGGACAACTCAGGATGGTTATTTCTCTCGAGTATCGACCTCAAGCTATAGGTGGAATCCCACATGGTGTTCCAACTACCTTTCCTATAGCTCCTTTAGACCCTGCTTCACCTACTATCTCATATCATTAGAAAGACAAGGATAATGTAAAATCTCTTATAGTCCCCTCTCCCCTTCCTTGACCATGTTATTAGAATAGACTACCTCTTTAATGGGACTATTTTTTATAAATGTTTTATAATCCCAAAAGGGAGAGAACTCTAGTATGGAATTTACTTCTATCATTAAAAGTGATTTTCTCTCTTTATCATGGACACAATTTGAATGATATGTCTTGATTTTTTTTATATCAAAATTTATGCTACCTTTGATGTCATAATTTTTTATAATCAAAATGGTGGAGATTGTTGAACACCTTATTTTATTGATAAAAACTCATAATTCAAATGATATTAATGTGTTTCATGTTTTCTTTAAGTACTTTATAAACTGAGACAGGTGATGAAATTTCATAAATATGAGTCACCATTGAGATTGATACACCATTGAGGATGTGTCACTATCAAGACAGAATCACCGCCAAGTTGACACAATGCCAGGCATATCTCACCGTCAATATAGAAAAATGGAAAAGTCTTTAAATAAGACACTGTCACATATGACACCAATATAAACAAGTCAATCCCAAGGTATAATTTTTATAAAGTATGAGACACCATCGGCCTGACCTACCATCAGAGGAGACACTACCAGAAGTATGAATCACTGTCAACTAAGTCACCGCCAACATAGAAATGTGTCTATGTACAAAATGTCACACCACCAGAATTATATACCACCATAAATGAGACACTGAAAACCTGATACATCACTAGAATAAGACAGTACCTATGTCACAATGCTAGACTCTCAAATACAAGTAGTATTGAGTCACCATTCACGAATCACCATCATTATTTCTATAATTTATCACTTTGAGATAAATATTTCTCAAATATAATTTTTATTGAATTTCATTCCAAACATATTTTATTTATTTTATATTAAATTATCTATATAATACATTTATTTAAGTATCACACAAGAAGTACGGGGAATTAAAGAGGATCCATATATTCTTAATGCTTCTGATAATAAAATAAAATCAATCTCCCTTGTGTAAAGTGTGAAGCAATGTGCTAAAAAGGGAATACTCTTAAAATTATAAACATAATCAATAGATTTGAACCATATTTCATGAACAATAAGAAATTACCTGATGTATCTTAAACTACTGAATAGAAGAAGAGAAATATCAATACACATCTAGTGCCTCCCTATAGCCAAAGACAGAAGTTTCCAGGACACTCTATTTTTCTAATGTTTTCACAAGAACCCTACTTGAGCTCTTCTGCAAATCAAAATCAAGAGTCACAAGATTCACTTCATAACAAACTAAGCATCTATATCCCTTCATACTCTTATTAATTATTTTTCTAATTGTATTTTACATTATGGGAAGTGTGTGCTACACTCTATTTTATATATGCACATTTTCTCCTACTAAAAACTGGAAGATACACTGATATTTCTTAAGTCCCCTTTTATCATTTATATTCCCATTTATAATGGTGGTAGAGGTTCTTGTGTGACCTATTTGTTTATACTCCAACATATAATAGTGGAAGAGATTTTGTGTGATATGGATAGTTGTATATTATTATATGGGATAAAATTATTTATTTATATAAACTACTTAGTGGAAGGCAATCACCAAGTAGAAAGGAATAAGTCTCAACTTGAGACAGACCTCTTGTATTCAAAATTCGGCTTCTTGTTTTATTTTATTTTCACTTTTAATCTATTCGTTAAAACTAAAATATTTTTTAAACTATAAGAAAAATTAATACATTTATATTTAACCTTAATTAGTGATTTTATAATATTTTAATTAATTAAATTCATTTCAAAATATTATATAATATTGTATATTATTTTATCAAAGACCTAATCATTCTTCAAAGAAATATTTTGAAATAGTGGAACTTATAATGATCTTATATTTTGGTTAACTATGATGATTTTAAATAATTGGGGGAATCTATTTGAATCCATTTTGAAAAAAAAATTATTTGCAACTCAATTCACTTCCCTCTTGAGATACTCACTCTGACCAATAATTAAATTATTATACATGAGTTTCAATAACTTTTGAAGAAAGATGAATGTGAGGAAAGTGATTTTGTTCTGAATTTTATTTATACAAGACCCATGTCATATTCACACCGTATTAATTTTATGTGGTGAATGCATTGACTTGGAATTAATTTTATGAAATTTATTTTGAAAATTATGGTGACATATATATCCCTTTAATTTTATCCCTTCAATTATGACTTTATTTGAATATTACCCATGTTATACAGAATTTATTTCACAACCTCATTTTTTATAGGTATTATTTAGGATTAAGTTTCCAATAATTAATTTTTATAAATTATCACTCAGTAATAACATAAATTTTCTCCTCCTATGATTATTTATAGAGATTAATTGTTTTTCATTATTTTTTATCTCTTTAAAAACTCAAGATACTAAAATAATGTTTTAAGGGAAAACTGAATTTATTTATTTATTTAGTCAAAATCATTTTTTTGTATATTGATGAATTCAAAAAATGTTCTCTACAATATTTATAATATTATACAATAAATATTTAAATTAATTTTTACCAATGATATAAATTTATAAAATTGGTTTAAAATTAATATATTTTTCATTTTCTAAATGGGGAACTCAAAACATTTTATTAAAAATGTGAAAAGAATTTTTTTTAATGTTCACTTTAGGAATGGAATTTCATAACCTCAAGACTAATCAATAATTTGACATTTCCTTTACGTATGTCCATGTTTTTTATTTTGAAAGAAAAAAAAATTCCTTTAATATTTGGGATTTTTTTTAAAGTATGAATATGTTATTTCAAAATGAAAAGTGTACTCTCCTCTAGAAATATTACATGTTTTCATTTAAAATAATTTATTTAAGATAAAAAAATTTATGTTATTTTATCTTTACTACGGATATGGTCCAATGATAAGATCCTTATTATTTCTATTGATTTTTATGATTATGATGATAATAATTTTATAAAACCCATTTATTTTCCATGAGTTATGTTAAAATGAAATAATGGAATTTTTATATAACTAATTTCCTTTCCATGGTTTGTGATATATAATGAATGGTTTAAGTGATTGTGAAAAAAATATGAATGGATTATGATTATGTTATGGGTGGAGATAGAGTTATATCCCCCTCTAATATGTTGGGTAAATATGGATATCTATTGAGATAATAAGGGCTGGAATGGGTTGTGAAACCAGTTTAGTATTGGCCTTTTCCACTATGATAGTCTTAGGAGTGAAACATGTCTAAAGATATGTTGGAAATGGGGGTGAACCCAGTCTACTATTATTGTCATTGAAATGATCATTATTATGGAAATGATCAATGATTGTGTGTATTCTACAAACTTATCTCTTATCCTATTTTATTCTCTCACAACTTTTGTTTTCTTAATCCTATTATCATTCATGTCTTATGAACTACCATAATTTATATTGTGACCCAATTTTATGATATTTGATATTCTTTTTATGGGTTTAAGATGTTAAGCTTTGGATCTCTTATATTTTTCATTAAATTATTTATTTATCATTTATATTTCCTTCCTACCATTACCTAGCATAATATCTCACCCTTTCTTATCATTCCATTCACCATATAAATGTTTTATGTATGATATTTCTAAGAAGGGTGAAAGTTATAAAGAACTTAGTGGGAAATGATGTACATATATTTTGAACAAGATGTTTATGTATCCTTGTCTCCAAAAACACTAAACATGTATGATTATAAAATGGATCAAGGTATTATGTATTTTAATATTCATTTAATAAGATGTGGTATTTATGTATGAAAATAATGGGTCATTTTTTCTAAATCAGGTGAAAATTAACAAAAAAAAATCTTCCTTGCATTGATTATTTATTTTACCAGTTTAGGGGAAGCATGTTTGAGGTAACCCAAGTATAACAATCATATATTTTACAAATAATGTATTATATAAATAAATCATCTCAAAAAATAGTAATATTCCAGAACCTGAATGTTTAGTGTCTTTGACCATTAGAAATATAAATATCACAATGTACATCATTTATTAAATATCTCTTAAGAAAATATCTATACAATACTCCCTTTTAAGAATATTGATTTAGATAATTACTTCAGGAAATAGGGAATAAGATAATGAGTGATCTCAAACACTCGGTAATGAAAAACTTATCAATGATTCACAAGGAGGTTTGATTATAATCATATAAGAAAACATGAATAGGTGATAAATATCATATTTTAATGAACCTAGAATCATAATATTTTTCATATAAAGCATTAAAAAGGGACATATAACCTCAAAATATCATGAATATACTATGGTGTAAGAAATAAAAGGCATGATAAAATAATCATAAGTTATAGGTCATGAAATTGGTATCTTGCATGACATAAGAATAGGGCATAGAAAATATGGAACAAGTGTAAAAATTGGAAAACATAACATATACCAAGGTTATATACCAAGACCATTATAACATAGTGGTTCATGCTTAACTACCTTTTTTCCATAAAATTGTGCAACAAGCATAACACCTTTTTCCCATAGTGGATCAAGAATCAAAACTCTTTTCCTATTTTTATCTTGTTACATATAAATATTTACCTAATAAATTGGAGGGATTTATCAAACCCACCTATCAAATAAGAATAAAAATTCTAAATTTGTTCCATATAATATCAATTAGGCATTAAGAAAATCCCTGGAAATAAAATAGGATACATAATATTTTCAATATATACCACATAAGATGATATGAAGAGATATATTAGTTGATTTGGAAATTCAATCTCCAAAAAGAAATATGTACAAATATAATTTATAGATTGGTCATTAATATCACCCATAGTAGATATTTATTTTTTTGGTATAGATGAAAATTATATTGAAAAAATTAAATAGTTTTTCATGAAACATTTTTTCTATTATCATAAAAACATGATTTTATGAGTCACTTTCAAAAATAAATGTCAAGAATGTGTAAGGAATCCTTTTTGAAAATACTATTTTATATGAATCAAAAAAATAAACCTTAAAAATAGTGTAATGTTAGTAAATATATATTGGGAGATACAAAATAGATGTATGTGAAATGAAATTTCTTTATAAGCCTTTTTAACTTATTTTTAGAGAAATAATCCATATTGGTGAAAATGAAATGAAAAATCATTTTAAAAAGATATAAAGAGAATTATAAAGAGTTTATAAGATGATCCATAATTGTATTTCAAAATAAGATAAGGTAATATTTTTGAAATTAAATAATTTTTACATGGAGGTAAAAGATCTTTTATAAAGGTTGGGAATTATTTTTAACAATGTCATATTTTTAGAATGAATGTAATCCATCAAAAAAATTATAAAATAAAAATATAATTTTCCCAAAAAATAATTAGGGAATAATATATAACAATAATAAGATAATTTTATCCACAAATATAATAAAATAGTCAAAGGTACATGATTATGTCTCGATAAAAGGAGTTAGAGTCAAGAAAATCCCTTACATCGGGTTCACTATTAGTTATACATGTTCTAACATGTTTCATAATAAATTTGGTTTTATTATTATTATAAATTTGAACCATATTTATATATATTTCAACTAAAAACATTCACTCATAATTTATTATAACCAATTTATTAATATTTTTAATTAAAACGAATGTTCTACTGGCAACTATCCCACTTGTTAAATGGAATCTTTTGTATGGAGGTTTTGGTCCTTGATACTTGATCATGTTTTAAAAACTTAAAAAATGGTAATTTATGTCACATAATTTTTTTTATATATTTCTTAATTTTAATTGTATACTTATATTTCTTGTGGTGATAGTTCATTAATAATGGTTAAAAGATTATTTTATGGATTTTAGTTCAATAAAATGAATTCTTCTTTTATTTAATATACATATATATATAAATATATATATATATATATATTAATTTTCCATTATCATGAAAATATTTTAAATTATTAATTATTATATTATATTTATAGTATTTATGTTTTCTTAATCATTTTGATACAAACATTATATTGTTGTTAATTTATGTTTTTAAACCGACCCAAATAAGATCTTGTTATAACAAATGAATGAGTAAAAAAGTAGAGCTTTTAATAAAAACATCATTTTTATAGAAGCATGGTGATATTAATGAAATATAATTCGAGTGGTTAATGGGTTTTAAGAATAGTGGATATGATAAACTAAATTGTCATGACCAGTCCCCCGGGGCCCGTATCATTACTACCCCAAGCCCACCTCCCAAAGGTCAGGGGTGGGTAAATAGCAGTAAAGGCAATATCCTACAAGTGGGAGGCATTTTTCGAGTACCTGTACACACACACACTCACAGCCCTAGCCCATAATGCTGAAAAGGAAGACATGCATGATACTAATACTACCGTTGATAGTAAATTATACAATCTGAAAGTAAAGGGGTCAGAATACAAGCCCAAAAAAAGAAAATATATAAACAAGATGGTACGAAAGTTTCTAGAAACCCATCCATAGAAAAAACTACCTAAAGGTTGGGTGAAGTGTGTCTTCTTAATGCCCTAGTAGTATGCCTTTCCTATCTGATCTCACTGGGCACCGCTTGGTCCTAGACAATGAAGGTCTCTATCAAAATAGGGTCATCTTCACAGACACACCATGTGTGGGCGAAGCCCGTGCTTCAGTGATTTACACAATACTCGGTAGGGACCCCAAACCATAGAGAAAATACCACAAAGAAAAGTACACATGATGTAGTGTACAACTCACACAAGTACAATCTAAAATATATAAAGAAAGACTATAAGTCGTAATGTTGAACATCTTGTACTAGTGAGGGAATCATCCCTGATGAGTCACTGAGGGCTATTGTTCCACTATGGTCCACTCGTCACTAAGGTTTGTTGGGAAACTATGTTATGCTCATCACTGATTTCTGTTGAGCTATTGAGGTCCCCTCATCACTCAACTCTGTTGGGCCACTGGGGTCTGCTCATCATTGAGGCCTACTAGGAAATTGAGGTCTGCTCGTCACTAAGGCCTACATGAAAAAAAAATTCCACTCCTCACTGAGTCCTTTTGGGACATTGATGTCTTCTCATCCCTGAGGCCTTATGGGCCACTGAGGTCTTCCCATAATTGAGGAATTCTGGGCCACTAAGGTCCACTCATCACTTTGTTCACATCACAACCAACCGCAGGATTCCCGCTCATAGCATGCTTAATTCTAGGAGAGTCTACTCCTCAATCCATTGGTCTTATCCCAAATTCCATGAAATTACACTTAGTATACACCCAAATTAATTCCTCATTGTGAAAGTCCCAAGGATGAAAATGGATCATTAATTGGACATACGGTCTTATTGTTATGAGACTTTTATTGAAAATGGGTCGGTCGGGTCTAGGCCTGGTCTAACTCGAGCGGGCTGACCCGACCCAGGTTTGCTGACCCAACCTGACTCGGTTGGTTCTGGGGAGAACTGGTACGGCCTGGCCTAAGGTCCAGGATCATTGGGCATTCTAGATCTATCCCATTATGCCTAGGGCCTAGCCCTCCAGGCTGCCCAACGGCCTGATCCCCTTCCTCTAGCCTGGCCCATGTTGGTGGGCCAGTTTCTGTCTATCTGGGCCACCTAGTGGCCCAATTCCACCTCTGGCATGACCCACACTTGTGGGGTGGTTCGGTGCAACCTGTATGTGGTAGGAGTGACTTCTTCTCTACATCATGTGGTCAGCTCGGCTGGACGCCTCCCCACATGTGGTCCACTGACCATGTGTCCTTGTCCCATCGTGGCTTTCCCTGGCTACTGCCTATTGCCACCACCCACATGGGGATGTCATTGTGTGATTCCACCTACCAGTGGCCCAATTCCACCATTTTTTGTGGCTACTATGAGTTCCACTACTGTCGGTCTTCGAGCTGGTTTCCCTTTCTACTACTACGACCCTCTTGGTTGCATCTCGTCTACCTTCAGCTCTCCCTCTACCACGGTTGGCTCCCATGTCGGCAGTTGTTCACCCGGCACCACCATCTCCCTTGGCCTCATGCCTGAGATAATCCACCATTGTTGTCCTGCTTGGACCATGGTTACTATCATGTCATGAATAATTTAAGAAAAGGGTGGAGTAGAAGGATGCACAAGGAACACACGAAGGTCGAACCATGACCTTTTTTCGTGTTGGTTTTATTTGTCCTTATTAGGAGTTTATTGAATGATAAATAAAATGTGAATCCAACTTTCCATAACCCTCAACATGAAAAATCCCATTCCCACATAGAATATCAAATCATAGGTTAATTTGTTAGTGAATTTACCTACATTATTTGTTAAGAAAGAAAGAATGTGGGAGAGGTAAACACTAATAAATAACCCCCATGCCTTGGTTTGGATCGATCATTAATGAAGGGTGAATCTTGTGTTCATAATTCATTAATCCATTTATGTCTGATCAAAAATATTTCATTGAGCATTCTTCATTCATCGTTCATCATCGCTCATCGTTCGCCAAAGAATTTCCTCCAAGGCTTCAGAGCAAACACCAAGATCCTCCCCTGATCTCATATAACTTTTAATCAACTTAATGGAGGAAATGTGTTTCAGTGTTTCAATTATACTGAGTCACCACATAATTATGTTGTTTCATTTATGAAATAAAATACATGGCTTGACATTACGTTGTAGTGAAACATTTTTTGAATAAAATAAACTTTCTTAAGTTTATTTTATTTTTCATCCAAACTTCCAAAAAATTAACTTTTGCCCTCGACTTGTGCTAGTCAAGGTTAGGTCATCCCTAAAGAAATCACACCCTCACAAGCTCAATCGTACTCTAGTATTTCGAATCCTAGTTACTATTTATGATTTATAAGTATTAGAAAAAATGAATAATTTTATTTAATTATTTTATTTACGGTCACATCCCAAAAACTACTTTCCAAAGCTGGGCTGCGCCAGCCAATGTTAGGATCCTCTAAAGGAAAGAATTCCCTCATGATCTCAATGGTGGAATCAGATTTCCATTCCAAGCCACAGTTTATGAGTTATATGGATTTGAAAAATAAAATAATCTTAAGTAATTATTTCATTTACATTTATTCCATTTTGGTGTTTTCTCACTCGAGGCACACACTGACTAAAGTTATGTTTCTATTAGGGTAATCATGTCATCCTTAACACAATGGTGCCCTTGTATTTTTGATCTTGGCACCCATTTCAGAGTTATTCTATATTCTTAGTAAAACCATTCACATGTGCTATTTATAAACTTTACACTTCTCGACAGACCATTCCGGGCACACTGGGCCTCAAAATCACACATCTTCTCCCTACCTGGTCTTAAAAGTTTCCTAGAAATTATATAAAAAAAACTAGGAAAATCAATGTCATTATATAAATAAAAATAATGAAGTATTACTTGTTTCTTACTTGGATGAAATCGCTCTAACTCGTGATGACTTCCCTCATAATGAAGGGATTAGGCCTCTTCCTTGTAAAAAGAGTCTTATAATTGTGGTATGATTATCTATTATATGTAAAATTGGTTGGGATAAAAGTTATAATAAATTTAAAAAATGTTTTTATTGGGTGTAATAGGGATCCTTTTATAGGTGAATATGACAGAAATTTCCTTCGAAATGTTAGTTAGTTGGTGGGTTAAGATAGAATCATAAGAGTGTCACTGTAATTTCTATAAATAAAATTCCATTAAACATGTGGAATTGGATCCCATACTTAAAATAAATATTTTATAAATATTTTAAATAATGTTTATAATATATAATGTTAGCCACTTCCATTTACCACTTTTTGTTGTGTTTAATTTATTACCATGGTAATTATTTATTGACTAAAAATATAATATGGACCCTCTTACATAATTTCTATGTGATGATAAATAATTTAAAATTTATTAAATATAAATCAATTTATATGTATTAAAAATTTATAATTTAAATTATAAAAATAATGGGCAAATAAAAACTATTTTTCTGAAAAATGACTTTTTAAATATTTTGCGTTTTTATTCTTCATTTCTATCCATTACTAATTAAATTTGTGTTAAATTAATTTTTTATATTTTTAAGAGTTATATTAGATTCATAATTTAAAACTAATCAATTAAATTTATTTAGATAAAAATATGAAATAATTAAAAAACATTTCTATGAAAAAAAATTGTTTAAAATCTACCATGGTTAAAAACATTTACCCTGGTATATTATTTTTTCTGTCAAAAAATAAAATTTATTATACTAAATAGTTTGTAAATTATAATTATATATATGATATCTATATTATTTTATTAAATTTATAAATATTTCAAAAATTAATTTTTATATAAAAATGAAAAACATATAAAAAACTAAAAATGTATTTTTTTGCATAAAATGAATTTATTTTTTTCATGTAAAATAATTTTAAAAATATTAATTTATTTTTAATATTTATTTTTAATATATATTTTGAATACATTTTATTAATATCATTATTCTATAGTGATTAATTTAGTTTTAAGATATCAATACACCAGATATGGAAAAAATATAATTCATTGAAAAAGAACCTTTTTTATTAATACTTCTAAAATATCTGATAATCATTCTGTGAATATTGTTTTGTCTAAATATATAAATACGAAATAATTTTTTTAATATCACTATCAAACTCTCAAAAATATCACATACAATTTAAAACATATAATATATTACAAAAAATTAATTTTTAAGGAAAACATATATAATGGAATATGAACCATTAAATTCTTATCCCTTATAATTACATTATTATTTAATGGTTTTTAATGAATAAATTTACAAATCATTGGTATAATTTAATCAATCCATTATCCATAAATAATTATTTGGTTTTTATAAATAGATTTTATTCAAATCATTAAATAATATATATTTTAGAATATACTTAGAATGGTGAAGCTATCTTTCTTTCCTATGAGTGTTTATATATCATCATTACTTAAATATTAAATAAATTATAAATCATTATTTATAAATATCAAAAATACAATAGAAAATACTATATAACTTATTTATTTCATGTAATATTTTTAGTAAAACGAATTTACAATGCCTATATTAAAAATAAAAAACAATATATAATTATTTTTAAATTAAAATAAATTATAATTCATGTAAAAAAAATTATATTATGGGTGTAATAATAGTTTTTAATTTTAATAGGTTTTATATTTTTCCAATTATTTAATTAATTTTTCATTTTCACATCTATAAATGATATTTATATTCTATTATTTGTATTTCATGGTAAATAGTTTTCATCACACCATGAATAATCAATGTTTTTATGAGAGATTATGATATTAAAAAAAATATTATTTTATCTTGGAATAAATATATAGAGTTTATATAATTTTCATTTATTTTCCTTTTTAAAAATAATTAAATCATGCACATCATATCATATTCATTTATTTATCTCCAAAATTAAAAGTAAAATAAAATTATCCTTTTCCCACATTAATATTAATAGAATATAAGATCTAAAAATAATTATTGATTCTTCACCCCATTAAAAAAAGTGAATTCTTGAATTTTTCTTTACATTTATTATATAAGGGGGATATTTAAAATTTTCTTTAAAATTTGGATCACGCAGCTATCCAAAATCATTTTTGATGTCTGATACACTATAATGCACCGGGTCGAGCCCACACATTGTTAGAATGCTTCACAAATTTTCCAAATTCCACGTCATCCTTTATCGATGTAAAATTGTTACATTTTGATCAAAATGGATTTCGATATACATAAAAAAAAATTAAATAATCATGTGTTATGAATATTTTGTTTTAAAACATCATTTCAATCTTTTTTTTCATAAATCATTATTATACAATTTCTATTGAGTTTTTCAAAAATGGGTTGGAGTAGGTGATTTAACAAATTTTACCTAACAAGGTAAAGAAAAAATATTCATGATTTTTACCCACCTTTTCAATAGATTATTGAGCTTAAAGGCCTTTATCTAAGTGATTAATTGATTTTTTATAATTCCCATATGGTATTTTTCTGAACGAGTTACATGTGATAGTCGGGTTGTAAAATATGGTTCAACAAAACCATGATACCAAGTTATAAATAAATATTGTGTTATATTATACAATTTCTTGTAAGTGGGTTTTCTGGGGAAATGTTTTTGAATTCACTTGATCTTGATTTTACAATGATTATTGGAATCATTCCTCTCTAATAGAAAGGGGATGTGTGTGAGACTTTTCCCCATCCATCTCAAGGGTGACTTTTACTATTGATGAACTTTTTTGAGATAATAACCAATATATAATTAAATTCACAAAAAATTAGTGTAGGAAATAATATTATAAGTTAAATGAATGCTAATATTTATTAAATTATGTCTCTTTCGTTTCAACCAATTACATTTTATGTTCATATTATATAACTTTTAGTTCTTCCAATATTGTTTTATGTTGGGATATCTTTCAATTCCTAACCTAATCACCAAAACAATAAATAAATTCCACTCAGAAACCAAATAAGATAACCCAGGTATAATAATAGTATATTCCATATCCATTCCATAATTTAAAAATTACATATATCAATAATAATATAATCCTAGAGAACAAAATTTTAGTATCTTTGGATATTAGCAACATAAATGTCTTATTACATTGTATTTACTCAGATTCTTGAAACAAATTCTATATAGAATACATATTTCTAATCATAATCCTATTTATAATTCACTTGGAAAATTGTTAACAATAGAATTAGTGAGACCAATTTCATGGTAAGTGGATATTTATTATTATATCATAAAGAGTATAGATCATGAGAATATGAGAAAACATGAATAGGGATACATATCTGATTAAAATAAATATTTAATCAATAGATTTTTCTTGAAATAATTAATGGATATATAACTGTAAAAGATTAATCATAAACCATATCATAAGAATTTAATGACATGATATAAAATCACGATCCATAGTGCCCTAAACATAAATGTGGAACAACATAGAAATGTGGCATAAAAAATGTGGGATAGAAATAAGAATAATAAATAATAAATTATGTCAAGGTTAGCTACAAATATGGTCATAACATAGTGGATAATGAATCACTAACTATTTCCTACAACATATTTTATCAATCTTCACATCCAATTATTTATATAGTTTCAATGTTCAAAAAATCATTTTCCGCTGTTAATCAAGAATTATAACTTATTTCTTATAGTTATTTCATCACATATAAAGATATATTCAATGAATTAGGGTGATATATTATAACCACCCATCACATAATGATAAAATATGCATATTGTTTCAAAATTATTTTAATCATACATCATGAAAATCCATGGAATGAAAATGTGTTACATAATATTTTAAAATGTTATTAAATAATATGATATCAATAATTAGATTGATTTATAAAAAATTAAAAACCATAAAATAATTATTTCATAATATAATTTAGAGATTTATCATGAGTATTAACCATAAGTGATAGATATTTTTGCGATAGAGAGTAAAATTTTGGTGCAATAATAAAAATATTTTTCATAAAATATTTTTAATTTTATTATAGAAAATGAACTTATGAGTCACATTAAAAAATCATTTTCCAAAAACTGAAAACCCTCTTTTTGAAGAAATAATAATAAATCCACAATTATAGTACCCTGAAAATTTTTTTTTTAATGTTTTGAAATGATGAGTTGATGAAAATAAATAATATAAAGTTAAATGAAATTATTTTATATGTTTCATTAGGTAGTTTTTGAGAAAAATTACACATTGTGTAAAAATCAGTCAAACATCCATTTGAAAAGTGATAAAGAGAAATATGATGATAATATAAGATAAAACATCTGTATCTTTAAAAATAATAAAATAATTTTGTTTTGGAAATAAATAATATTGATACAGAGGAAAAATGCCTTTAGAGAGGATCATATTTATTTTTAACATCTTATTTTTATAATAAATGTAGTCCATCAAAGAAGAATATCATAAGAAAAAAAATTTATTTTTCTCAAAAAAAATAAGGACCGATATAATAAAATTATAGTGTAGATTCATCTAAACTTATCATCACATATTCAAATGATAATGATTGTGACTCATAAAAAGGAGTTTGAGTTAAGAAAACACCCTACCTTATATTACAGTTTAGTCATATGATCTCTATCCATTTGTGTAATCAATTTAATTTTATTTACATATAAATAAAATAAATATAAATATTTATTTTACTAAATATATTTCTTTATTAATTTTTACTACCCTTTGTTAATGTTTTTTTGTTAAAATTATAGTTTTGGTGTTAATTATCTCATTTGTTCCATGATATCTTTTGTATTATAGTGCAGGTCGTTGATCCTTAATAATGTGTTAATCACATCAATAATCTTAATGTAGTATAAATATCCATGTATGATATATTTCTTAATGATAATTCATATTTTAAATATATTATGGTGATAGTTCATTAAGAGCTATTAATATCACTTTTTGGTGGATTTGAATTAAATAAAAATAGTTGATTTCTATTAATGAATATATATTTATATATGTTTTCATTATAGAATCATGAATACATATCAAATACACAATGATTACTTTATATAAACTATAATCAATTTGTCATAATCATTCATGATATGATACTTATAATTTCATTTATGTAGGTGGTATAACCAACCATAATGAGAATACGTTAAAACAAATGGATGAGTAAGAAAGTAGATTTATATTTTGATAATATAATTTTAACATACATATAATGATGTTTATGAAAAATAATTATAGTTCTGAATGTGGTTTAAGAATAGTGTACATGTGAATGTTAATGAAAATAATGTAGGAGAACTCATAACTTTTATAAGATTTCTGCTTTTTATGATGATGTCCCTAGGAATAAATGGATTAGGTATTTTCACCATATTATTGCAAAAATTGGACATGGATATTGAAAAGTAAAATGTGTATGGATTTTGGAGGGATTCATAGGATAATAGTGGTTTTTAGTGGGTGTAATAGAGATTCTTTTATAGGTGAATATAAGAGACAATTCTTTTAAAACTTAAGATGTGTGAAGGGTAAAGAGAGAGTCCTAAGGGAATTAGGAATTTTAGTAAATGAAATATTGGTGAGACTCCTGGTATTTACCTTCAAACCTAAAAATTTCTTCTATGAAAATATTATATCATTTTATTTATCAAAATGTGGTGCCTCTTTAAGTTACCACTTTTTTCTATATTTAATAATTTACTATGGTAAATATTTTATAAAACATATTATATTCCCCTTATTTTATAATTTAAATGTGATTATTCCAAATTTTAACATAAATTTATATAAATAAATTTATAAATATAATAAATTTCCCTATTAAATTTAAACATAATATAAATATATATATATAGAAAAAAACTTTTTTATAGAAAAATGAATTTTAAACATTAAGGGTTCTTATTATTACATCATATCAATTAATAATTAATTGATTGTTAATATATGTAAATATATACATATATATTATGATAGATTCATTATTTAAAATTGAAAATTTTAATTTATTTAGATAAAATTAAACATTTCGAAAAATTTTGTTGAAAAAACCATTTTATGTTTATTATGGTTACTGGATTTTATCGTGGTAACTTATTTTTATACCTAAAAATAAAATTTATAAAATTAAATAATTTGAACAAGATTACTTCAAATATTATGCTCATTTTATTATATTCAATTTTTAAATGTTAAAAAAGTCAATTTGAATATAAAAACCCATAATACATAAAAATGTATTTGGAAAATATATTTTTTATGTATAAAAATAAATTAGTTTTTTATTTATAACATAAAAATCATATGATGATTATTAAATTATATATATATATATTAATGTATTCCATTATATATTTATTTGATAGTGATCAATTTATTGTTTTAAGATAAAAATATTCTATATTTGGAAAAAATATAATTCTTTGAAAAATATTATTATTATTATTATTTTAATGAATTAATAATAATTCCACAAATTAAATTTTATTTATATATATAATTAATAAAATTATTTAATGGAATACTCCATATTTAAAAAAATAACTTCTAAATGAAAAATATAATATAAAGCAAAAATAGATATTTTAAAATAAAACATATATCATTAAATATTAATAATTAAAATATTATTTCTTATAATTAAATTATTATATATTGAATGTTATTTATATTTCTTAATAATAAGTATTATAATTTAATCAATCCATTTTACAAAAACAATTCATAGAATTTTATAAATTTATTTAATTAATATCATTTAATAAAAAATATTTGGAAAATTAATTTTGAATAAAGAAACTATTTTTCTTATGTATGAGTGTTTATATATCATTATATCATAACTAAAAAATGACTGATAAAGAATTATTTACATATCAAATATACGTTTTCAAATATAATATAACATAATTATTACTTGTAAAAATATAAGTATTAAACAGTTTTACGATGACTCTATATAAAACCACAAAAATAATAAATAATGTATTATAAGTTATACTAAATTATGATTTTTATAAAGCCTTCTTATTTTGAGTTTTCTGATAGATTTAATTTGTTTTTGTATTGATGTTTATTGAATGATTTAATTCATTTTCCATAATCAAATTTATAGATAACATTTATATTTATCTCATTTTATATGTATTGTATAGTAAATAGTTTTCCTAAATCCTATAATATTAATTTACATTATATGATATGGTGACATTAACCTAATTTATTTTTATATATTGGATTATATATATTTATTTTATATCATTAAAATTTATATTCCATTATCCAAACAATTATTTCATGTATATATTACTATTTTTAATCTATTTATATATGTAAAAAATTTCATTAATTAAAAAAACAAAGTTAGACGTTCCACTCATGCATACTAATGGAACATGAGATCTAAGAATTTTGGTTTCTATAATGTAGTTCTCCAAGATAGACTTGAGATTTGGTTTTTATCTACTATGTGTGAGGCCTTATGATATTCCTTATACTGATTTTTGGAGAAAGTATCGCATGCATGAGTACATTATGTTGTCTATCAAATTGAAAAACTTTTATGTCGTGTTTACGAAATAGATATATTAAGTCTTCTAGCCTTATATAAAATCATTTGTAATGGTGTTTTTCAATTATTATTTGGTATATATACATTCAAAGGAGAACCATGATCAATATAATATGACATAAAAAATATGATAGGTGCTCAAAGTTTCAATTCTCAATTAGTGAGGTTTGTTTCTTGGGGAACATGATTTTATATGTTGGTACTTTAACATAACATAGCAAGGTTAAGGTTTATTTTTCTTAATAGTGGTTAAGGAACATTTTTTATATTTATTACTTCTTGGGATTCGAAGAATACTATAGAAGATTCATTAAAATATTCTCTTGACTGGTATCATATATAATAGATCTGGCTTGGAGGAGGTGATGTTTGAGTATTTATATCCTAGTGAGAGAGCCTTCCAGGAGGTGAAGGTATATTTGAATTCTACCCCAATTTCGACTTTACCTGATTTGGGTTAGGAGAATATCATGTATTGTGATGTAATTGGTGTTAGTATGGGATTGATAATAATACAATACATGACTATTATTAATTATAGATCAAGAAAAGTTTGGTTACATGAGAGGAATTGTCCAACTCAATATTTATATTTAGCGGTAGCAGTATACGTATTAAAATGTTAGTGTCACAACCTTTTAAGAGAGTTTTTTATAGTTTATACTGATCACAAGTTCCTTAAGTATATCTTTTGCTAGGGTGAGCTGATCCTTTTCTAGGGAATATAGGTAGTGTAGATTCATTCATTTGACATTGACATGAAACATAACCGCATGAAGGATAATTTTGTAGTTATTTCACATATAATAACACTCATGTGTAGGTGATTCTAGAGGCTAGTACTAAGTGTAAATTGATATGCCACTCTGTTGAGATACATATTGACATATAAGGGTATTATAGAAGGGGGAACCATGTTTTTGTGTCTTTCACACCCTCTCTCGTTGAGACGGTGAAGTATATCTAGTTTTCATAAATGGATTATCGAGACATGTGGTATGGGTTAAATAGTGTGGAGTTTCTACCAAATTGGTCCAATGATAATGAAAAGACATTTTATATTTTATTCCATGCGGTAGTTCCCTTAATAATGATCCATGATTTGATGTTGGAATCACACACCTGGAGATGGGGTGTTTCTCTAGGGATTTCCAATAAGTATCATGATATGTATAGGTAGAACTAGTGGATCATGATGAATAAGTCCATAGTAGTCTTCTTCAAGTAATGATCTAGCTATTAGGGACTGGAGGTTTTGTAGAATTAACCCACTAGACCTCTTCATTCAATGCTCATTCCTAATTGGAATTAGGATGTTGTGAAGATTGATTTTGTGAAAATACTATGAGGATTACCTAATGAAAGTGATGTTGTATCATTTATAATTGACTAGTAGAGTATTTTTTTATATTTTCTACTAATTTTAGTGACAAATTAAATTATTGAGTTGGAATGGTTGTATATTTTAGAGATATTATGGTTTCATCATGTATCAAAAAGTATAATTTTTAATCAGGATACCCTATTCATGTGTCACATCGTCCTAGTATTAAAAAATCACTTCACACTCAAGTGAATTTGAGGACAACATACCATTCTCATACCTTTGGGAATTCTAAGAAAGCTATCCAGTTTTTTTCAGACATCCTATGAGTGAGTTTCCATGATTTTGGGATCCTGTCGTAAATTCATCCTTCTCTAAAACATCTCCCATATAATAATAATAATTAAGAACTGATTCAAATGATACCTTATGATGCCTTCTATGACAGGTCATTTCATTAACCCCTATTTTGATTAGAGGAATGAGAGTCAGCTAATATTATATTTAATCTCATTTAGGGGATATTACAGCTTATAAAGTTGATAGTGAGGATATTGGTGAATTCTCAGAGCTGCACTACAGGAAAATTGATATTTGGTGGCAGTTTTTTATATGGAGGGGGTTTCGAAAAACTGCCGCTAAATTGTGTGTCGAAAAACTTTTTGTTGCAATTTCATTGATTGTGTGGTGGTTTATGGTACCTTTAATAGTAGATGTATGTCATGGCGATTTTCTATGGTTTTAGCGGTGGTTTATCTCGGTTGGCTGTATTTTTTTTAGCGGCGGTTTAAACCGCCACTAAAAAATAATTATTTTTTCCCAAAAAAAACCACCGCTAAAAACAAAATAACCATCGCGATATGGTAACAGAAGTAGAAAACTGTGTGGCGGAGGTTAAAACCGCCGCTAAATTATTGCCAGTAGCGGCGGCTTTAACCACCTTGGCTAGAAAAAGTTAGATATTTCGTAACGACTTTAACCATCGTGAAAGAAAATTTTATAAAAAACATCAGATTCTATATCCCCTGTACCACTGACTTGAAAAAAAACAATAGATTCTACACATGAAATTTCATTTTCAACATTTAAAACCCATTCTCTAGATAACTAGGAAACTAACACAACCATTCCAAAAAAAAACAAATTCATCCCACATCAACCTAAATGAAAAAACCAAATGGCATTCCCTCTCCATAAAACAGGAATTTCAATCTCACCACCTCATAACAATAACCACAAAATAACAACCTCATGAAATTTATTATACATCATCCCTCATCACAACCCTTATTAACTCACTATAGCCTCACTACTAGCACATTATACATTAAATCTCATCACCCTCATTATTTTTAAATTCCCTATAAGATACCACACACATAAAATAAGATAATGAAACAAGAAAATCATCACATATCAACATATAGCAGTTTCCACAATTACAAAAATATCAATTTGAGGGATGTCAAAATAACAAATATTTTTATCATGGGTATTATCATGAAATTTCTTATTTCCCTAGGAAACAGGTTTAATGACTAAATTTTAGTTATAATAATTTTTCAAGAATGGTTATCTCAATCACACAATCAAAACAACAGGCTCGAAAATCAGAAAATTCAAAGTGAAAAAGATCCCCAAAAACATAACTTTTTAGATACAACAACAATAAATTACCATAATATGTAATTTCATGAAAATAGATAAAACCTGATATTTATCCTTATTTTGAAATGATCCAGTAAAAACAATTATTTATCTTCTTCTAAAAACACATACTATTTGTAATATAGATAATAAAATCATGATGTTCCAATATATTCACATTAAAATATATGCACTGGGATCCCCTATATTAAACAAATAATTCCAATTTGTTGTGTGAGGATGAGGCAAGTGGAAAAGCACCTCTAAGACCTATGATGCAAGGATTGATATCGGTAAACCAATAAAATAGTGGCCTTATCAATATATATCTATAAAACTAACCAAATCATCATTATACTTAGCCAAAACCTCCCTACAATGAAGAACTTTGAAGGAAACCATAGGAGATAAAAGTAAAATCACTTAAAATCAGTGATGTTATTTATATTGATGTTGAGGATCAATAACCAAAATAATTGGGGTGAAATACCTCTTAATATGGAATATAGGTCACCCATTTTTTGTGAGATAATTTTTAAAAATAATTTTTTCAAAAGGGGTTTAGAAATTTATAGGGAGGATCTAAATTAAAATGTCCAAGTGACACACCCTATAACACAATGCAACGGTGATGAAATATGAAAAACCATGGAATTAGGAATAGCTCTACATTATAATGGGGCTATTAAAAACTATATCCAAAAAAAAAACATAGTGCGTTCCACCTTATAGAGTCTGTAATATTAGAGAAGGTCCACGACCCATAAGAAACTCCTAGTCACATGTAGATCATCTTTATGATGCAAACCACACTATGATTTATCTCCACAATAGAATAGCTAAAAAATCAATAGAATCTCTAAAACAAACCACTCCATTAGTGCACAAAAAAATTAATAAGTGACACCAAATCCATGATATAATGGCTATAACCTCTATAATATCAATTCCCATGAGTCCTTGTTGTATCCAGCCTATCGATTTCTCCATACTAACCTCAATAAAATACATAAAAGGAAACATGAGAAATCAAGAAAATATAAGGTCATGAAATGTTTGGTGGTAATGATTTTCCATAGATAATATATATAAAAACCGACTGTTACCATATTTTTCCAACATATAAACAATATAACTATTCATGGTCCAATGATGAACGCATCCCGTCACCCTCTCCACCTCTATCTCTACTTCCTGCTACCACTTGTAAGAATATTATGTTGAAAATTTAATATTATTGTATATTTATATTTACACATAAAACAAATAAAAGTTTGAAAACTAAATGATTTAGAATTTTTGTGATTTAACTGCTCACCACCGGTTGATGCAATACCAATGAGGGAAGATTTCTTCATCTTCTGATATAAATCAATCAACGCTTTCTTCCAAGCAGATATCTGAGCCCACTGGTCTTGAACTGTGTTTCGTAGAGAAGAAATCTCTCTCTGAGCATCCCCGGGTATGGGAAGACTACAACCAAGATTAGATGTATTTAAAATCCCCATTTTCCTACCAAATAACTTATATGGTATGGGTCCTAAACCCATCCCGCACACTCTACTCGGATGCTCCTTCCAAAGGGATTTAGCAATCGGGTTATCCTGGGAGACTAGGTAGGACTGCGAAGGATTGTCATACCATAGTTCTTTAATTTTTACCTATAGATCACATATCATCCATATTAGAAGAAATGTATATTAACATAGTAACAAATTATAATAAGTTATTATATTGAAAAAATGAGTTCATTCCCCCAACTTCTTTGGAAGACTCGTTAACAAAACTCCCATAAGATTTTTTTTTGTAAACATCCAACCACACTTCAGTTGGGGGTGCTTCATGCCCTAAAATATGTGACTGTATTAAACAATGACAAATCAAAAATTTAATATAAATTGATAATATTGTTTTCTAAATATTTAAACCAATGAGGAGATTACCAGAGTCGATCGACTTCTAGAAAAGATTTTTGATCCCACAATGTGAGGGATGACTTTATTATCCTGGCTTGATGCATTCTTTCTTAAAAGATCCTGAAATAAATCAAATGAAATTTAATAGTAATGTACTCAATGTAATCTCCTCATCATATACATTTATAAATGTAAAATTAATTTAATATAATAATATATATTTAAATACCATCTGCTTCTCATCATGATGTCTGCCAACAAAAACATTCCATTAGTCTTTGGGTACCTCATTAGGTAGCTTTTCATACATCCGTTGGAATGTCAAGGAAGCATCATTAACATTGCTTCACAATATCCATTTAAATTCATTCAATTTGTTTTCAATATTCTTCAATGTACACTTCTGTTCTATCACATTAGCAACCATAAAGTGGAAAACATCTTTATACAAAAATTCATTTTGAAAATATTAATAACATGACACTTAATTACAACATAATGTATTAAAATTACCTTTATTTGGGAATCAAAAATATCAATTTTCCAACTTGTAGGCATATTTCTCTAATAATCATACGAAATAAGAATGAAAATGTGCTCCACAGCTAGATGGCCTAGAATTTGGCCAGGTAATCCCACGGTGTTGTCCGTTGGGATGCCATATGAATAAAATAGGACACTAATCTTCTCTCCAGTCATATTCCATACATCAGAACTTTTTATATTTTTCTCTACACTTGCATTATTTTCATCTTTAATGAACAAATAGTTAGTATTAAAAATGTTCAATAAATATATTCATATTAAAAATTTTACCTATAACTATCACCCTCCAGTATTCTCATGAAGAACTAAAAGTGCCCCCCCCCACTGTTGAGGCACCTTAAGGGAGAGTCGACGACTGAGCGTCCAATGGGATGCTCACAGAGGGTGTGAGAGATGGTTCAGGGGTAGATGGTGTAGGGGGGAAAGTGGATGGTGGCTCAGATATCATAGGGAGGTAAATTGATGGATCGCCATCTTTTACAGTGGTCGATGATACAAAATATCACTTCGTCCTTAGAATTCCTGTCATTTAATCAAATAAAATTAAGTTTAGAACATATATTTCAAAAAAATTATGCAGAAAAAAATTAAAAAACATAATAGATGCATAGTACTAACAAACAATATAAGCATAATAGTTATAATGAATGACTGAAAAAATGAAATAAGTAAATGCGAAAATAAATGTGAAACTATACATACTATCATTTTTCCCTTCAATCATGTTGGTTTCCAGCTCCGTTACTCCACCCACATAATCCATTGTTCCCAGAATAATATTTTCAATATCATGATGGAAAAATAATTCTGCTTCTTATGGTTGATGATATTCAATTTCAGAGGTCAAATCTTCCACTTCATCACCCATATCACACAAATCTCATTGTATTATGTGAGAAACTTCACTCCACCCTTTATCCACAAAATCCTACACATAATATACCATTTTTTATTATTATGATAAGATATGTGGATCGTGTAATTCATGATCACCAACATCCATCAAGCGAGGGATGTTTATAGAAGTAAATTGCAAAGAATCTCTTTTAACACCTCTAATAATATCGACCCAATTTCATTTTTACAAAACAACTGAAAAATTCTTGTGGTAGTTTAATTAAATAATATGAATCATATTTCCATGTTATTCCACTTCAGAAAATGTAAATATACCACTATTTTGTGTTTTCAAAATCTCTTCTAGATCGACTGTACGAAATCTAAATCCATTCACATTGTATGTGTTGAACATTCTAAATTGTTTTAGAGGACCTCGAGAAAGACACATCATGTTTTCGGAAAACTCTTCTCAAGTATCAGTATCCATGATCTAAAAAAATAAATATACTTTATTAGATTTACAAAATATATGTGTCAACCTAATATTCGTTTTTATTGAAATATTTGTGAACTTACACATCATGAAAACCATACTAAAAGCTCTTTATTAACAACTTTCGTTATATCTTTCTCATTTATTATTCGTCCTCTCATTCATCTCTTTGTTTGTATCCTCAACTCTAACAAATGGATATTCAATTTCACTATTCAGAAGCACATATCTATCTGCTTGTAATAATTCCATTTCTATCAATGTCAAATTTGAGGTCCCCCCAAATGATCTCCCGATATTAGGAAATATGTTTTATTTCTCATGTTTTTGAGATTGAGTAGATTTTTCATCAGCATATCCAACTCGATAAAGTCTTGTCTCAATATCATCCAAGTATCCATAACAAAAGGTAAGACACTCCTCATCCAAATAACCTTCAGCAATAGAGCCTACCGGTTGAGCTTTATTTCTCACGTATGATTTCAAATGCCCAAGATATCTGTGAAATAAAATAAAAAAAATAATTATAAATTTAATTAAGTTCAAAAAAAATGTTTACTTAACTAAAAAACATATAATTAAAGTACCTCTAAATTGTATACATCCATCGATAATGAACGGGGCCTCCTAATTTAGCTTCCTTAACAAAATGCATAGTTAAATGCATCATGATAGTAAACAAAGATGGGGGAAAGATCATCTCCATTTCACAAAGTGTCAATAAAAATATCTCCTTAATGTTATTAAGAAGAAATGGATGTATTGATTTCTCAAATATTTTTCTAAAAAATGTGTAGAATTGGATTACAACGGCAGTATCTTTTTCAGGTAATAATGTACGTAATTTCAATGGTAGTAACTACTATAACAAAATCTGTGAATCATGACCTTTTAAACCATGTAACTTACGATTATTCAAGTCAACACACCTTGAGATGTTACTTGAATACCCATTAGATACCTTCGCATTCTTTAAAAGTAGAAGTAATGTATGTTTATCCCTATTTTGCATTGAAAAAATTGTTGAATCATACTTTTCATTCTCATTTGGATAGAGATCACATTTTATGTTCAATAATTGTTTGGTTTTCTGAGCATTTACATGATCCTTTGACTTTCCATTCTCATTAAGCAATCTGAAAATCAAATTGTCACATAAATTCTTCTCAATATGCATCACATCAATATTATTCCGTAATAAATTAAATTTACAATATGGATGTTTGAAGAATATACTCTTTTTCTTCCATTGTTGCATTATGATTTCTCTTGACGATGAACTTCGAACACATTTCCCACTATCATTCAAATTAATAACCTTCCACAATTCATTTTCAACATTTCCACGTTTTGTCAATATTCTAGATCTATTTAACAACTTTAGAGGTGGTCTATAATCAATTAAACCGTTAAATTTTTATTTGTTCATCCAAAATATATGAGATGCATCGAGAAATCTTCGATGGCCCAAGAAGCACAATTTTATACTATGAGGTAGCTGTTTGGGCTCAAAATCAAAGTTACAAACAGGACAAAAAACATGTGTAAGTGTTCCAACCAGATAAATTCCCAAGCCTAGGAAAGTCACTAATGGTCCACATTAAAGCAACATGCATTTTGAACATTGTTTTAGAATAAGCATCAAATGTATCAATATCATTGCTCCACAAATCCTGTAATTCTTCAATTAAAGGCTGCAAGAATACATCAATATCATTTCCATGCATTTGTTTCCTAGGAATAATCATCAAAATGATAAAAGGATGTTTTTTGAATACACATCCATGGATATAGATTGTAAGGGATCAAAACAACTGGCCAAATGCTATAACTGGTACTCAAATTCCCTAATGGGTTGAATCCATTGGTAGCCAATCCCAATTGAACATTCCTAGGATCAACTAGTAAATCTGGATGTAATGAATCAAATTTATTCCATGATTGTGAATCTCGTGGATGTCTCCTTAACCCCTAATTTTTATTATATACATAATGCCACTTCATGTGTTCGAAGGTTTTTGATAACATAAATAATCTTTGCAATCTAGGATTTAAAGGAATGTAACGCAAAACCTTTATAGGTGTGTTCCTTTTATTATTCTTCATGAAATTATATTGATTTATACTTCTAACATCACCCATTGACTGTCATCTAGAAGAAGAAATTTTTTTAAAATCCTATCTACTTGAATCCTCTCACCAATAAATCATACAATCATTTGGACACACGTGTATTTTTGTATAATTCAGACCAACCATGTTAACAACTCTTATCATATTATAAAAAGACTCGGGGATGTTTTCTCTAGGAAATTCTTCATGCAAAAATTCCAATATCATAGACATTGCCTTATTTGTAATTCCACATAGACATTTGATATGGTATAACATCAGCATAAAAGAAAGTTTTGAATATTTCAAACATCCACTATACATATCTTGATTCCCATCGCCAACTAAATCATGAAACATATTTTCCTCATTGAAGTTTTCTATTACATTAGTCTCCACAGAATCAAGAGGAGGATCCAATGATATGTTACAATCTTGATATGGTTCTCCTACAGTTTCAAAAACATCACTTGTCCTGTTGCTATTTTTAGCACCTTCATCTGGTTGTTCAGATATGTCTAGATGTGTATAGTGGTCTCTTGCAGTGTTGAATGCATCATTTATAAGGTTTTTCATTTCATTTTCCATTTTCTACGATATTGGAAGGTCATTCTGTGGATTTACATTAGTGATCAACTATTCTGTAACGTTCGATTCTCCGTGCAAAATCCAACACAAATATTGACCAGGGAATTGATTCAATATTAAATGTTTATAAACTTTATCTCTCTTCAACCATCTTCTAAATTTACATTTAGCACATGTACATCTTATTCTCCCTTCAACAGATCGATTGGAAATTGAAAAATATAAAAATTAATTGAATCCCTAAACATACTAAGGTGTGTTCCTCAGTAATGTGATCTAGATTTTATCCATGTATATCACAATATTCCTACACAATATTAAAAAAATTAAAACACATAACTATTACTAAATAGGGAAAGATATTCTTATATACTAGTTGAAAAAATATATAAATATTTTAAATAAGGTTTTCCTATATAAATACATAACGTACATAATAAACCCACCCACTAGAAAACCAAAGCATGAAAATTAAAAAGATCTATAAAAGAAGACAAGAACAAGGATCTCATCCCTGTAGTTTTCTGTATGTCGTACTACACCAAAATAGATGGTCAAACTGATGATGTCATAACTTTAATATCACTAAGTTAAGGGCTTTATAAATCATATAATAATTGAATTGATGTTAGTAATATGAAATGTTACACACTCTTAATTTAAACTTGACTCACTACTTTAGAAAATACATGGGGAACCAAGATGTAGAACATGCAAGGAATCTTCAGGTGAAAGGACTCATGGCTAGGGTAGATGAATCCAAGGCTTGTAATTAAGGTATTTATTTTTCCAAACATAAAGGAAATATTAAATTCCAAAGGTAAATGAAATCATGTATATTAAATTTCTTAAAATAGATCTCGAAATAACACTGAAAAGTATTTATGTCAATATACCTTTTAAATTTCTATTCAATTTTTTTTCAATTATAGAATGTGGGAAAACATATTAAATCCATAGTCTTAGGGAATTCATATAAAATATTCAATCCCCAAAAAATATACAATTGGGATAGTATTAAATATTGTGTATATTAATAATTTTTTCCTACTTTTTATATTATTGGTGGCCTCGAATTTGGATTCAAATAGTTGGGTATGGTCTGGTGTTGAGAATTTTATAACATGTGGTGTATCATGGTGAATTTTTGTGGGTAGCAACCCGTTGTGAACCTATGTCTGATTAAATTTTTCAGATCTGGGGTGGATCATGGAACGTCAATGGGGGTTAAATCATATTGTGGAACTCTGGGGTGGATCATAGAACATCCTTGGTGATCCACTATATTCCATGAGGGGGTCCACTTTCTCCAACCACCACTTTCATGCATCGGCATTTTTTATATTTTACTTTGGATTTATAAAATTACATTTTCATTTCCACATAAATGACTAGGAAATAATAGAGGTGAGTTATTTGGGAATTTTTCATTACACCCATTCTTTATATTTCTGAAATCTTGTTCAATTTCATATTGAAGATTCATTAATTTATATGGACTCCAAGATAGTAGGATAACCTCATTAAAACCTCAATAATTATTATCTTCGTTTTTTTAATGGAATATCACTCCAAATCTCTAACTTTGGTATTTTGATAAGTTTTGAAATAACTATTTATTTAGGATAAATAAAAGGACTATATTTTAGGGGTTAAATTATAATGATAATAAGTAGGTGATAGTTAAATTTTTTCACCATGCATTATTTGTTTTCTGTTTTTTGTGGTATATAGATTTTGTTATATGAGTTAGGGAGACCTGAATGTGAACTAAAAGGGTTTCTAGTTTTGTGATAAAATATATAGAGTCTATTAGGATGGAAATTTACATTCCATACATAGTGGTTCTATATTAAGATCATTATATGGTCACATTTCTTTGTGAATCAGTTTCTTGTTTTTGTGATGGACTCTAAATGGGTGTCTAAGACTCTGATAAAATGTGAGGGACATTGGATGGTCACTTTTATTTTTGTTATAAAATTTACTAAGTGTATAATGAATGAATTATTATTTGATGGCGGTATCACCTTTTTTGTCGAGATTGAAAGATTATATAATACATAGACCTTGAACAATGGTTTTACATTCAAGGTGATTTGTAATATTGGCTTGAGGTAAATTATGTGATGCCTCTTGAGGCACATGAAGACAAATAAAAGTGAACTAATGGGTTTACAACATATAAATGGTTCACCTAATGGGGTTAGGGTGTATAAATAATTTGAATAAGTCTTAATTTATATTAAATACCCTTATAGGTGAGTGAAGATATGGTAATATATCAGGTCTAGTCCTTTGTGATCCGATGAGATGAGATATAGAGGGTAAGGTGATTAGTTAACCATTTAGAATTAGAATCCCTGAGAGTTTGTATGTGAAATTATGTTCTATTAGAAAGTACTTGGAAACATATTAGAGGTGATTATTATGGATAGTGAGTAGGGTCTTAGATGATAATGATTTTAGAAACATACATTTAGATACATTAGATGAATGTGACATTCAATATGATTGTCAAGTTGGGTGGAGTGATGCTATGTGGTTATTTATTGTTTATCCTAATGGTGATGTGATACAATGTGTATTTATGATTATTATCCCCAAGGTATGAGAACAAAATATGGGGATTGGGACATGTGTAATGACACCCAATGACATGGACTCAACCCTATTATTCATATATTAAGAATTAAAATATCTTCAAAGGCCTTATATGATTTAGATTATTCCCGATGATTATTCAGATACTATGGATCTATCATGTGTTCTATGATATCTCGTGATGAGGTTCATTATTGAGCAAATAACTATGTTACACCCCTACTATAATTCAAATTCTATCCTTATAGGAACTTGATTTGTGTTTCCCCACCCATGATTCTACAAAACCTTTTGATTTATTTTGATTTTAGGGGGCCACTATGTGTGTTGTGAGACCCCATTTTTTGGATTATGTCACAATCTACCTCTATTGGAACCCATCATGGATTGAGAGTAAAACAAAGTGTTAGTCCTGAAGTCCACTTCTAATAGGGAACAAGGTGGAAACAAGAATCAAGGGTGTAAACCACACATATGGTAGGTATTACACTCATATATCCTACGATTATAAGATAAGAAACCAAAAAACACTCCATATAATATAAATAAATCAATTCCATTATGTTTGTATTTCCATACACAAATGAACATCACTAAATGAAATACCATGAAACAACTTCTATGAAAATGACTCTTCAAACACCAACAAGATCCATGTCATCTTCTCCTAACACCCAACCCAATCACTAACTCCCTCTTAAAGACCTATAAAAATAGGATATATATATATAGTGGGTAAGAATACAAGTATATTTAGTAGGATAATACCTAAAACCTCACATGAAAAATGTTTAATAAGAATAATAATATCTTAGAAAATAAAAAAGGAAAGAAATGCATTATCAATAGGGACGGCGAGGAGTGATGTGGGGTGGCGTGGTGCGTTGAGGGGCGGCGAGCACGGGTCAAGACCGGTGAGGCACACTGAGGGGTAGAAAGGTTCAATGAGGGGTGGTGAGCATGGGTCAAGACTGGTGAGCCACGCCGAGGGGAGGCGAGCTAGGTCTTCATGGGTCTGGGGGAGAAAGGGGGGTCTCGTGGGAGTCGGGGGGAGAGTTGGCAATGTAGAAAAAACACGGTTTAGCGATGGGTTATTAAAACCTTCCGCTAAACCCTTCTTAAAAAATTAGTGGCAGTTTACTAAACTGCCACTAATAGACCACCACTAAAGCCTATTTTTTTTTTAGTGTAGGCAGAGATCTTATACTCATTATAGAGTATATCCTTTAGAGTATGTTGTAAGAAAAAGGGTTTCCTTTTGGGTGTCACCATAGTTGGGACACTAACATTTTCAGAGATAAAGGATGATGTTGGGTATGTATGTGGGGTCCATTTATATTGATGAAATTGTTAGTACTATAGATTGGAAATTTTATATAGTTATCATGTTATACATGATGCATTTTAGAAATCTCCACATAGAAGATACCACCCCAATTCGCCACATGTGATCAGTGTTGATTATAAAACCTTTAGCATGTCATATCATTCAAGGAATGATTAATTCACATTGAGGATTAGAGAAAGTTGATTTGACAACGGAAAAAAATTTATTGGGTATATGTGTAGTGTCAGTATGGATGAATCAAGGGGGATACATTTGAATGGGAATCTAATATGTGTTCAGTGTGGTTGGAGTTATATTCCAATGGGTATTGGTAACATCTAGTGATTCATCTCATGGGAGAGGTTCACTATAGTGCAAGGCTCTAATATGTTACAAATTCAATGGAATATTTTCATTTTTATTTTATTTTAAAATAATATTTTATGTTTTTTAGGATATTGAAAGTATTAGAGTTGGATGTGGTTTTATTTTCAGGACTTGTGCATGATTTTGATCTATTATAGGTGGATTTTTATTCCATAAAACAAATGGATCATACCCTTATGAGGGTTGTGTTAGGACAAATTTCATGGAAAGTGTAACTTTATCCCATAACATAGAGGGGTTGTTTCATAAAGATGTCTTTGTATGATAAATTTTTTGATACGAGTCACATTAAAATTTATAATGGTAGAGTTGTGAATATCTGACTGAGTGGTTAATTTGACTATTATATAGGTGGTCGTTTTATGGTGTAACCAAAGACCTAGGTTATAGGGTTTTCAAGAATTTCCTTGGGGAGGTGAATTGTGTTATCACTTGACTGTATATTCCTCAATGTTACCCTAGGAAGGGTTATTACTCCAAATCCTATGTGGTCACTCCCAACTCACCTCTTATGTAGTTTTTTATACGTATAATTAATTTTGGATAAATTGACACATATTATTAAATGATAATTCTCATATTTATCCTATAATCCAATATTGTACATCCTCTTCTTCCTTGATTTCTCCACTCCCCTTACAATGATTTTCACTCATTCTATCATGGATTTGAGTGTCCTTAGTCTTTTTTTGTTTCATATATAAGTCTACATCTATCATCACTTGTATTTTTATCACTATTTCAACATGTTTCATTTATTATGCCTAATTACAAATCTTATTCTAGTTTTATCAAATTTTACTATTTCATACTAAATTTATAGGTGACATACAACAAGTAAAAAACTATATATGTTAGGTAGTCATTCCCTAATCATTCCCAATGGTTTACTCATATTTCCTACAATGTGTGATATACATTCCTTCTACCCTTTTTTATTGACCATAATCATGTTTAACTACATTCCCTTTACCTTGTTTGAGTAGGATAAGGATATGTATGGTGATAATAGTCCATCAAGTCGTTAGACCTCAATAAAATGGATGTTGATAGTCATTACCATGGATTTATATGTGTTGTAATTTATAATAAGGATATTATTATAATAATACTTGAGTTATATGATTGAATAATAGACCTTGATAGGTGAATTTATCCTCCATGGATATAAGAGAGTTATATAATAGGGAAGGATCAACTTAAGTCTTGACCTGTGAAGAATTTCTGAGTTTCCTATTACCCTATAGCCTTTTAACATATTGTTTGGGTGGGTGTTCCTCCCTAATAGTTTTTATAAGGTAAGTAGGTTATGACTCAATTATGTTTATGATTATATCTCATGTATACAATAACTAATCTAGTAAAAATTAGTTGTGTGTTGGATATGTGAATTTCCTTTGATGGACCCTCAATCACCGAGGAGTAGTGCTCCAAACCTCTCAGTGACTATTAGTGCTTCCTATAAATACTCTCCCAGAAATGATTGTTTTTCCTTTTCATGTCCCTATTGTTCTCGATTCTACATCTATCTTATCATCTCGAGGGTTTTCTTAGTTATTTTAATTCGTTGTGTGTAGTTCTATGGCCGATGTTTTGGAATCCCTCCTCCTCTTCCCTTTTCTTCTTCCCCATCATACTTAACCCCATATTGTTCTAGTGTGAGGGTTATGATTATGGATTCAGATGGTGAATGTAGAGAATTGTTCTAGGGATTTAGTTGCTAGTTGGGTTTCTTCCTCTTCCCCAATAGTCCCTTCTCGATCTAGGGTTTTCCCCTCTTTCTCAGTGTTTGATTATTTGGTTTTTTTCACTACTTCAGTTTCATTGTTTTGTTTGATTATTTTTCTAGAAATGACTGTGTTTTTTTGGTGAAGGGATGTGGTGTGATGAATGACCCTTCTTAACAACAACATTGTAGATGATGAATAAATTTCCTTATTTATGCTTGGTTTTGGATTGTTTTATTTGGTGTTCTTATAGGACATTGATGTTGGTCTCTAGATGTTCTTCTTCTGGTGGAGGCTCTAAATGTAGGATTCAATATCATGGAAGTGGTCACATATCACTGTTGAGACCTTTGATTTCTCCATACTCTTCTCTGGCTCCTAATTTCCACCAATATTCTCACTGAAGGATTTTCATGATGGTTCTCTTAGAGTTTTGGGATGTGAAGTTGGAGAAGTCGATGGAGTTTCAGGAGGATCTTCTCGGTGGTGTATTCATCTCTATCCATGGGTTCCCTAAGGGATTGACCTTAGTGGTGGATTATGGAGCAGCTTTATCTTATTTTATTTTATGGTTTGTGATGATCTATTTTGGTTTTCTATGATGGTGGTACTATTATCTATTTTCATTATTTTCACTGATGGGGGTTATGATAATCTATATTGATCACAGTGTGTGTTTTTTGGCAATGATGATGATTATATATCGACAAAGATGAATGATTTTTTTGGTCATTCCTCATCAGTGATTTCGTGTGACACTGGGTCTGAGGGACATGGCTCTAGGTGAATATGACTATTTAAATTTGAAGTTTGAGTTCTTAATTTTAAATTTTGAATTTTGAATCTGGTTTTTGTGGTTATATTCTTGGTAGTGTATGTTTTTATATGTACCCATTTAATGAAAAATTGGCTTTTCAAAATAATATAAAACTAGATTGTGAAAAAATAGTATTGGATTAAATGTTAACCCTATGTAGAATTTTTTATATTATGATGTTACATTTTTTCTACTTTTTATTTTAGTTATGTGGGTTGGATGAAGTTCCCATTATTCTATTTTTAAATATTATTGGGATGAGATGACCTTTCATGTTGTCCAATTTATAAAGTGGGATGTTATTATGTTCATATTGTTTATTCATGAAGGGTATGTTATTCAATTGTTAATAGGTTGTTATTATTAGAAGATGATAGAATATAAATCATCTATGGACATGAGTATGATTACCAAGAATTCTTATTTTCATTAACTTTTTATTACCCTTTGAAGTGGGAAGTAATAACCATGGTGTGATGCTTCCATGGAAGCCGACACTATGCTCATATATGAATTGTTATTTATGGGATGTGATTCCAACTCTTATTTTGTGTCCTGGTACTATGGTCATTATTCCCTTCTATGATTATACTTCTATCTTAGGATGTTTAACCTTAATTTATTATGTATTTAGGATATGATTCCCACTTGTATATGATCACACTAAGACTCTATGCTACTGTGTATTTTTATTACAAGGATGGCATACACATCATTGTGACTTTGGCTATTGATATTCTCTTCCCATGTGTGGATGATTTTGGATTCATAGGAAAATATGGCCACTATTATGGATTTCTTGTGGGTATATACTATCCATGAGTTTTTTAAAGTATTAAAATGGAATGATTTACCTATTTGATAGGTATTAGGCTATGATTACTTGTTATTATTTTAATTATAGGTTAATTGATATCCCATAAAGACACTAAGTAGCTATATTCACAGTTAGGTGGCTCTGTATGAGTTCACCCAAAAAAATTATACATTCATATTACATTATTTTTTGTGAATATTCAATTTATCACATAATAAAACATTTCCCAAAATATAAATGTTTAGTTTAATAAGGTATAATATACATAAATAGTATATTCTATAACATTTTAAATATGTCTCCAAAATATTATTCTCTCATGAAAACCTACATAAGACATAATATTCTTGTTCATAACCTATGTAATCGAAAAAAATTGTTATCTCATTTACTCAATAATTGTAAATCTTTTAAACATTTCACCAAGAGCTTTATGATATTCATGTGATAAAACTAGATGATTTGAGAAATATTTGATTGAATGAAAATTATCGAGCAATAAGAGTTGTCTGTATGGAATAATAAAATATTGAATACTCTCCAATGATCAAACCTATACCATAGTATAATTATGTGGAAGAATAAGACAGTAATTGAGAGTCAAAAAATATATAACAATTATATAATAATAAATGTGTTAAAAGATGTAGATGTATCATAAAAAAATAACTGTTGTAAAAACATAAGAACGTGGAATTATAGCATTGCGGTAAAACCAAAAATTCCCACCCTTTAATTCATAATGAAATCAATTTATTTCCACAATTCTTAAGCTCCTGAGATATAAAACCTTAATCGACTCATTGGAGAGATATATATGGCCTCACCCATAAAAAACTATACATATACACACCACAAGAAATTTTTCATCATATTATAATGATCTCATGAATAGAAATTGGATTTCATAACATTTCCAATTAGTATCACATAAAATGACTTCGAGAATCATATCAATTAATAAAAAAATCATCCACTAAAAATGAGTATTTTATAGAGGAACATATAATGTTACTCATAAAAAATGACTTCATATGAGGTATATCCATTGGAAATAAATCAGAAAAATGAAGAGAAACATAAAAATATAATTAACAAAAGTTCTTAATATTTTCATAAATAGTAAAATTTATAAGTTAATTTTTTGGAAGAACGATTTTGATAAGTTTTATAGAATAATTTTTCAAAAAATATTTTTCAAGAAATATCAATAAATATTCCGTGATGTTGGGAAAGAATCCCTCAAGAAAACATTGTAGTTTTTTTTTGGGTTGATTATGTTTGTTGATAAAGTGGGTTTCTAAGGTATATTGTGGATATCCAGAGAGATTTTTCAGTAGGAATGTTGAAAAAGATACAAGACAAAGGAATGTATTACATGGAATTTGTGAAAAAAAATTGCATAAATAAGGTGACACTATTTTCCAGTGTTTTCTAAATTTCTGGGGTCCAAAATTGGGAATTTGGCTAGCATCGTGATAAGTGGATTTCCTTGAAGGACATATGAAAATATGAAACATTGATGAATTTTGTGAGGAATGGGCTTCACGATGGGTGTTTCATGAAGGTTCAGGTATTATGATAGTGATCACCACAAGTATGATGAGTATCATGAACGATGAAGGTGAGGAGTATCATGAGTAGAGTATCACAAAATTTTGAAGGTTTTGATGGAAGCACAATAACTAAGAAAAGGATCACAAAAGGGAAATTTCTATGGATATTTGAAAAAAGGAATCATCATTTTGGAAAAGAGGGAAAATCTTGAAATATTGATAATGTGGCTGGAAGGTACTGGAATCGGTTGAAATTCCTATAGATAAGCCTCTACCCCCATCAGAAAAGTAGAAAGACTTAAAGAAGTTATTAATGCTCTAGAATCGTGATGGTGGTTTGAAAAGGAGTTTCATGAAAATAAGTTAGGGAAGGTTATGATAACCAACAGAATGTTCTGAGCATCGTGAAATTAACAAAATTCACACAGGCTAAGTAATCTTTGTGAAAGGAAAAAGATTCGTGTAGGCTAGTTGAGATTCACAAAAGCGATGTGCATCATGAAGCCTAAGTGAGATTCATGAAAGGAATGTGCTATTCATGAAGGCTAAGTGAACGTCATGAAAGGTAGGAGCTTCGTGAAAGGCTATTTGAGCTTCATGAAAGTGGAGATTCATGAAGGTAGTGAGCATTGTGAATGTTGTCCAGAAAGCATTACCTCGTACATATATGGTAAAGTGGTATTCATCTATTGGATGAAAGTGGAACATAAAAAATAATCCATATAAAAATTACTATATATTCATTAGAGATAATAAAAGGACCTAAAAATCTATAAACTATGGTTGGATCCCTTCCAAGAGCAGTGAGAGAAGGAAGAGGAAGACATTGATTCATTCCACTAGAAATGAGCTGGAGAATGATACATAGGGAGTGACGCTTGGGATGAATTGATCGGAACCTTAATCCTATAAAGGTTGTGAACCTGGGTATAAATGGTATCTATCCTAAACCACCATTCTTGGAAATAAGCCTTGGATGATTTGGTAAAATCGACCCATTTTCATTGTACGATCCTCAGACGTAGCCCAGTGACGGTGAAAAATGTAAAATTGTTGCATCTCGTGCATGATTTTGAATCAGTTCATACATTACAATGGGAATGTGAGAGAAGATATTTTTTTAATAATAAAACAATTTCAAAAGGGGTAAAAGTTTTAATCTTCCATACCCGGATTCACCCCCCCCCTCAAGGTATTTAACCTAATTGGGGTAACACATGAAAATGGCATATAGTTTTTATAATGGAGTGTAATTAAAATCTATGATATTAAAAACAATAAACATTTCAATATTAAAAATAAATTTATTGAGACCCAATTCATAAAAATATTTAATAATATTCCATTTGAAAAGAGGTAGTGGTAAATTTGAAGATCACCAGAAGTAAAACATATATTTAATTTAGAATAAAAAATTATATATAACAAATAAAACTCCAGAAGCCTAGAATAAGTGGTCATTTTCTTATTGTGTAATTGATATAAGGGATACCATCACTAAGGATCAATAAGTTTAGTAGCCTTGATAAACTAGATACATACATTATTTCTTTATTACATTAATAATTAATCATAAAACCTAAAAAAGAAAAGGAAATAACATCATTGACAGTTATTAAAAGATTACTAATTCATAACCCAAAAGATAAACAGATAAAGTTTGATCATAAATTCATATTAAGGGTTAAGTACAGTATAATATTTCAAGAATCAATAATAATAATCAATATTGAAAGGTAAATAACTAAACACACATGCCATTTAATCAATAACTAAGAATAAAATGTATCCAGATATAATATCATAGAGAAAATATCACGGATAATAAAAACTAAAAACTAAATGAAAGAAACTATTAATTATTATAAGTCATGTATCTATCACATGATACCACTACCATCAAGACCTTTTACCAGAAGGTTTAAAATTTAATAGGTAGAAACCTATTTAATTTGTCCAACTGTTTTGTCTCATGAGACTTTTCAATACATCAAGGGGATATATAATGTTGGTCCCCTCTCATCAGTGCCAGTATAAACCATTCTTAATTTATCAAATAATCGATTTAATTCATCAAAAATACTTATTGATTAGAGGATATAGATTTATCAGTATTTCCTCAGTTAATCAATTAACCTTCAAAGTAAACATCGTATGTAAAATTGGTATATGGTTTAAGAAATAATCATACCAATGATATAAAAAATATGGATATTTAATAGAAATATAATTTAAAATGAAAGACGATCTCAAAATAGGTAGTATATATAGAACATAAAAATTATTAGGTGCATAATACCAAGTAAGTCTCAATGAAGTGGAAATTGAGACAAAGTACCTAACAGGGATCATATCGTTAATCATATGAATCAATTATGTGTATCAACTATAAATCCACATAAAACATGTTTAAATACAACATAATATAAAAAAATTCATTTCAAACATAAAATTAGTATGACATAATAAATAAAATAGAAGTTTAACCCAATGAACGAAATTTGAGTTATGAAATCCCTTACCACTTGTAAACAATTGAATCTTTTACCCCATAAAAGAGTAAAATTTATAAAATATTTAAATTCCATCAATATAAAAGGACTCATGATATAATATAAAAAATGTGATGTATATACGTAACAAAAAAGAAATAAGCGGTGAATATGGCATATGCCCCCACAAAAATAAAAGTGAGATGAAAATCCCCTACTTTGAATTTTCCTTCAGTTGAACATCCATTAAGCTTTGTTATAATGACATAAATAAGATAATTAGTTTATTAAAGAAAAATATTCATATTTATGATATCATATATGATCTTATTATATCATATTATCACTCATTTGTTAATAATATTTTTTCTTTACTCTTATTTCAGGTGACAAGTGCTTCATTTCTCTATGCATTTTTTGTCATATATATCCCAGTTATTTTGAATAGTATATAGTTCTGTCACATCCATAATGATATTAAGGATATATATTTAATATTTATTCATTATAATTTTTTTAAAATCATTCTTTAATGGTGATCATGGTAAATAAATTTCATCACGTCATAGAAATGGTGGGTCGTACGTATGCACGGGTGATGGTATAATTCCCTTAATTTTGAAAGGGTAAGGAAGTGGAAGGTGTATTAATTTTTAAATAATAAATATCATCTCATAATTTTAATATAAATCTTTTTTTCCCTCATTATATCCATCCACATTAAGTGGTGATGAAAAATGAACTACACTAGTATACGGAAACGATAAGTTGTATGTACGCACATGCGGTGCTTTCGTTTTTAATATGATGGATTAAAAGAATAATATTTTTGTTTTATAACAATAATAAAATATAATAATATATATAATACTATGATTATTACTTTATAATATAAATAACATATGAAGTGGAATACGAAGAAGAAATGACCATGAAAGAGTCAATAAAGATGATTGTCTCTTCTTTACCAGACTTCCTTTATAACATCTCTTTAGGGACCTAGAGTATGTATTTTGGAAGAAATGGAAACTAAAAAACCTAAATAAATATGTTTATAATATAAATTTTCATATTTTTGTTGGGATAAAAGGCTCAAAGTGCTGTAAATAAGTGAAGTTAGGTGTTCCCTTTTATAATTGTTGTAAGAGGAACTTTTTGGAAACTCTCAAAATATTAAATTGATATAAATTATTTGCAATGAAAAATGGAATAAAAATAATTAGTATATAATATAAGAAGTTTATGGGTCTAAATAACCTCATAAAATAATTTTTAGGAAATTTTAGGTCACATTATAACCCTTGCCTTTTGGTTTTAACCCTTATTTAATCCCTTTAACTCTTATTGTGACAAAATGGATTTGTACTCTTTAAGGGTCAATATAGATACTATAAAAATCCAAAATATCTATAAATGAACCATTTATGACATGTTAAACCTTATCCAATTAATTTTTCAGAATTTATTTCTTTTATGAATTTTATATCATTTAATAAAATAATTTTTTTAACAAAATTGTGAAATGAATTGGTCGCCCAATTCATGAACCAATGAATTTTATTAAAAGTAAGAAGACAGATCAAACACGAGGTGTAAATAATTTACACCAGAAGGGATTAAATGGGGATACAAACCTATAGTCAAAAATACCAGAATCTGAGGGTGAAGCAACCTCTATCAAGCATGTACATCACATGGAATTCAAAATAGCATCAATCCACTTCGATTTGAAACCCAGAATAGCCCTCAACGCTCACCATCAAGCAGAAACAACATCTCCAAGAAAAAGGAAGCAAAGAGGAAAAACATGACCAGGATGAAATCTTCGGATTCCCACAAAAGGCATAAAACCACAAAAAAACTGAGCAATAAAGCATCCCATAGAAGCTCCCAAACAAGAAACATCAACACAAATACATGCAGGACTTCTAAGAAAAATCACTCACAAGGTATAGCCTTGAAGTAAAAAATCAGTATTTCCTTTATGCTCATCCAGCATCCTAATGAACATGCACTATCTAATTTCAAGGTATTTGTCACTAGTAATGCTACCCTCTAGATATTTGTTGAATTTGATAGTGTCTTGTTCATCCATCCAAGCATCCACTGCTTCACCCATCGGTTCCTCATTGACATAGGCATCTCTGTAAATAGAATGTTGTTTCCTTATGTCATCTTCCTCATCTGAACTAGAAACGTCATCTTCCTCATCTGAACCAGAGGTTTCACTCAGTTGATCATCCATATAAGGGAGTGATGGGGTCACCTTCTTAGTGACTGCCAGATATCTAGTGACAATTGTTCTTTAAAGGTGAGAAAAATACATTCGCTTCCTCATTTTCTTGGTTTTGGGGTAATGAAACCATCAGCATCCACCATTGGATTTTTACCTTTTCTAGCACTCAATTTGAGGAAATTTTCCTCAAGATGATTAGGTTGATCATCAACCTCAATCAAGGATACACCTAAATCGGAGAGAGCTCCTTGCTCCTTGTCTCCTGGATCATGTGAACTAAGCTGATGCTCTTGCTCTTTCCCCCAGTCATAGGGAACATAGCTGACACTTGTGTCTTAATGAAGAGAATTTATGAATCCAGACATATCCATAGAGTGACATGATGGATAAGAATCCTGGGCATTGGAAGATATAGGAACCTTAAACACATCTGTATTTTGATCATTATTAGCCGAAGGGCCAACAGTATCTTCCTGACCTAAATTTCTCTCATCAATTCCTGTATTCAGATTCCTTTTTTCAACACAAGTGACCTTCTTGGACTCAGTACCTGTGGTTTTGTAGACACATTCCTTCTAGTCATTCCCAAGCCTAAGGCATGAATGGCAGTAATCAGGTAAATTTTCGTAGACAACATCCTGGAGGAACCCAGACTCACCATTCTGAATCCAAATATGGGAAGGAAGATTCTTGGAGACATCTGTTTCAACACAGATTTGAGCAACTGATGGTCTTGTAAGATTTCTCATTTCTGAATCCATCTTCAAAGGAGTTCCAATAATCATGGAGTAAAGAAACAGTGCTTCTTTCTCAAATAGGTGAAGCGAAAGAAAGGGGAAGCTGATCCAAATCGGAACAATTGGGGGTTTAGAATAGGGATTGATATATGGGGTCCACTTGAGAACTCTCATAGAACATCCCCCAAATGACCTTGTTTTTCAGACCCAAAGATGATAATAATCTCTTTCAGAGTAAAGATGAAAAAAGATATTCAAAGAGTTCAGAAGACCGAGATGAAAACCCATAAAGCCAATAGATTCAAGAGCATTTCGCAAGTATTTCAGAGATGCTCTATGAGATGGAAATCTACCAACAATCACCAATCAAAAGTCTTTAGAAATAATGTTTACCTCGTTTGCAAAGAAAGATATCACTGGCTGGCCGCAGTGATGAAAGAGTTTAGGATTAATATGATGATCAGGCATCGTGGTATCATTATCTCTAGAATTTGAAGCTCTTCCAGCAACCACATCTGTGAAGGATCTTGATGTTGGAGTAGGGTTTCTCTCTGGATAAGGGTTTCATGAAGGCAGAGCCATCCTATTTAATAAAATACTATTTATTTTGAAATACCATTAATGTCAATTTTGACACTATTCATTACTTTGACTTTTACAAAAAATTATACAATAAGACATCTTAGAAAAACTATCTTAATACATCCATAATAATTTAATTTCTTATAAAAAATTGGATAACATTAAGTTCCTCCAATTATATTAATTTTAAAATTATTAATATCCTTTATTTGATATTTTCATTAATAAAATAACTACTGCATTACTGTTATGCCAGAATTTCATGTAATTACTTCTTCACTAAAAAAATATAATACTATGATTAATAGAACTATTTTATTTTTCAAAAAACAATTCTAGTTTAATAAACCTTATAGAAATGACCATATTAAAAATGTTAAAATTATTTGAAATAGGAATGTGACGTATTTGAGTTTTCATTAAATATAATATTATAAATACCATATCCTTACCAAAATGGACATAAATTGTTATAAACTGAATTTTATTTGATTATTGATGAAATTAGATCATAAAATAATATTTGGGAAAGTGTTATGTTCATTTTATAGCCCTAATAATTTTATTTTCAACAAAAATTATCCAATTTTCCATTTACCATGGTAATAAAAATTTCCAAGGTTACTATTCATATTATACGAAAATAGAAGTGGACGATTTAATAAATTTGAACCATTAGAATCCAAATATGGATTCCATTTTTTAAAATTAAAAAAACCTAATTTAACGAATTTAATGTAAAATTAAACCGTAAAAATGCAGTGAAAAATAGTTTTTTAGAAAAATACTATATTAAATATAAAAATGTATTTATAAAAAATGAAACAATGAAATTGATTCTAGGGAAATTAATGTAATTATTAGTAATATAGTATGGCTATTTTTTACTCTTAATCCAAAATAAAATATTCCTTTTTAAATGGTTGAAATTAAATTAAATTTTTCAATAAAAGTCGGTATTTTTCACTATTCACTCGAAAATAAATATTTTCAGAAAAATACCAAAAATTAAAGCTAGGATAATTTTGACATTAAAATTTTAAAAATTATGTTTATTTTTCAAATATAATGTATATATGTTTCGAACTTTATTTCCAAAACATGTGCGCCATTAGAAAGTGACAGAACTACCTTTAGAAAAATATAGCTTTTTAAATTTCAAATATGATTTGTTATTATCTTATGCCTATCAAATCAATTAGATAAATATAAAAACATTTTATTAAATATATAATATATAAATTTAAAATTTTTGTTAATACTATTCATTCCCACAAATTTAAGAGTTAGGTTCTAATGATCATATAATAATAGTTCATTGTTTGTTAAAGTTAAGTGTTGTGTGTAATGTAAGCTATTAGAGGGGTTGAATTTAAGAAGAGGCATAAAATAAAGTCTTGGTTTTTTACTTTCACCCCACCTTGAATAATTTTCACCCTTGAAATTTGAAATTCCTATTTGAAAATTATGGGTTGATATTTGAAAATTCCATTTTTAGAAACACACATCGTAAATATGGTTAAGAAAACATACTCTTATTAAGAGGCAAAGGGAAATTTGAAGGTAATAAAACAATTAGGTTTTAGAATAGAATACAATTAGTGGGGAATAAAAACATGGATAGTTAAGGGAAATATAACTATCATGTTTTGGTATAAAGTGATATAGTATATAGCCATTATAAAATTAACTATCACAAAACCATAAATATGTGATCGGTTAAAAGACAATAGATTTCATAGAAAAAAGTGTAAATAGAAAACAAATTATTCCAAATTGATTTTCCTAAAGTTTTGGGTTTCTTTTACTTTATAGTTATGAACTTAACTGATTTCATTCTATATTATAATTATAATCTCATCCTTTGGTTGTGCATTGATCTATCTCCGCTTCATTTCTTATATCTGGAGATGGATATTCAAGATGATTTTTTGTTGTGCCTAAAGAACCATAAGTCATTCCTCTATACATAAAATATTTACAAAATGAAAAATGGTTTTAACACTTCATATGTTAACCTGAAACAAAAATTATGAAATTTTAACATAATCTATTCCACAAGAAGTTAACCTTCAAAATCATCTAAAATTATTTTTTCCAAATTCACAATCTAAAAGGTCACTAAATTCCAAAAATCAATCTTAACATTATATTATACAAAAAACATAAAGTATATCTCATTTTATTGTACCAAAAATATGAATACCATGAACACATTTAAACATTAATGAAAACATTCATGCTTCTAATAATATAATATTTGGTATATTTTTTAAATCCAAACATGTAGTAAACCTAGTATATATAACATAAACTGTCAAATCACTAACGAATTTCATAATCACAAATATAATCACATAAACATCTCTTTTTTCACTATTATAAAAAAAATCATATATCATGGGTTATATCCCTACAATCATAGGTTTTTGAAAATATCAAACTTCCATTGAATCACATCTTCTGGTTACTAGTACAATTCATCCCATAATTCTAAATCCTTAAGGAAAAAATACTACATTACGATCCATATATATCTCATGATTCTTATAAAAATATCATTATTTATAAAATAGTTATTTAATCCAAATACATTAGAACCTTAATAATTCTACCTCATTATTAAATAATTAACTATGCTTCATCATCTTATTCATTAATACCTCCATTCTTTCTTTAATCATTTTTAGTCTCTTCATCATTAATAGTATAACCATTTCTTGTATAACCTTGATTATTATCTTCATGATTTTCCCCCTAGGACATATGTTCATATAATTCCTATATTTTATCTATTCTAAAACATTTATCCATTGATAATACCTTAGGGAGACCATTATTCCAAACATTTAATTTTTCCTTATAAATTACTTGCTTTGTATCCTTCTTTTTTATGCCTGAAACATTTCCCCATTACTATAAGGCATTGACATGGTTGTAAAAAACTAAATATTTTTTCTTCCATGGTCTTTTCCACTAAATATCCCAATAAATTCTATCCTTATCTTATTAAGTGAGTCCAGGAATTGGTTAAGTGGTTAGTTGTTAGTCATATATCATGACAACTGATTAGGAATAATAACAATATCATTTACACTATTCCCCCATTCTATTTGGTTTCTCATAAACAAATTTTTGATCACATTCAATGTTAACTCATTACCTTTTTGATTCTCACTGTTGAAGAAAAACCAAATCATACTATGAGCAACACTATTCATTGTAATATTTTCCTAAAAAATAATTTATAGGATGTCTAAATCAAGGAATATTTTTCCCAATCTATGAGTCCATATAATTAACCTTGGTTATCCGTGGTAATTATAAAATATATATCATTATATCCTATACATAGACTTATCCTAAAATTCGGTCACAGTATTATGTTTTATAATCCACGATGTTCAAAATCTAATTCAAGAGGTTTGTAATAAACTTACTCTAATACCAAATCTAACAACGCCAACACCATAGACTAGAATTAGTGGTTATTTTTATTAAAATGTCGTATATACAAGGGATTAGGTCACCATTGATTTATTAGTTTATTAGTGTTGAAGAACTAGATACATACTTGGTTTCTTTATTACATTGGTAATTAAACATAGATCATAATAAAAGAAAGTAAAATTCATCCTTGACACTTATCAAAAGACTTCATCTACATAATATATATGGAAAAAATAAAGGGTGAGATGAAATATTCATTAAGGGTTAATTATATTATAAGCTATCAAGAATCTATAATAATAATCAGCAAGGCAATGTAAATAACTGAATACACATTCCATTTAATTAATAACTTAGAATCAAATGTATCTATAGATAATATCAAAGTGAAAATATCATGGAAAAGAATAAATGAAAACATAATGAAATAAAATATTAATTCATGGACATCATGTATCTGGAATATGATACCATTACCTTAAATACCTTTAACAAGCTTGTTTAAAATTATATATGTAGAAACATGTTTAATTTGGAAAATTGTTTTGTCTCATGAGATCTTTTGATGCACCTAGGGCCAATATAATTTCAATCCCCACCTATCACTACAATTCCAATGGATTATTTATATATCAAATATTCAATTTAATTTATTAAATATATGTATTTATTATAGTAAATGGATTTATCAATACATCCCCATTAATTCAAATAACTTTCAAAGTAAACACAATATGTAAAAATGGTATATGGTTTTGGAAATACTAATATATATGAAATAGATAATATTGATATTTAAGATAAATATAATTTCAAATGATAAATTATCTCAAAGGGGTAGTGTATACACCACATAAAAATCATTATTTTCACAATTCGAAGTAAGTTTCAATGAAGTATAAATTGAGACATAGTCCCTTACAAGGATAGTATCATTAATCATATGAATTTATTACATGTATCTACTATAAATTCACATAAAGAAGTTTAAATTGAAAACAATATAATCTAAATTCATTTCATGCATAAAATTATCATGACATAATCAATGAAATAGAATTTTAAACCAATGAATGAAAATTGAGTTAAGAAATATCTTACCGCATTAGAATCAGTCAAATAGTATTCCCCATAATAGAATAAAATTTATAAAATATTTAAATATCATGAAAATATATATATTCATGATATAATATAAAAAATGTTCATTACATACATCATCCAAAATAAATTAGTGTTTAATTGGACATATGACCCATAGAAATAAAAGTGAGATGAAATCCCTTACCTTTCACTTTCCTTTAGTTGAATGTGATTTAAACATAGGTATAATTATTTAAATCCATGTAATTGGTTTATAATAGAACCTTATTCATATTAATTATATCATATATGATCCTTGTATACCATCTTATCACCAGTTTGTTAATAATAATTCTTTATTACTCTGGTTTCAGGTGTTAATTGCTCTATTTTCCTATGCATGGTTTTTAATGTAAGCCCCAATTCATGTGAAAAGGATATATTTTCATCATATAAAGAATTATATTAAAATAATATATATCATATTTATTTTTTATATATATTTTTATAATCATTCCTGAATGGTGAACATGAAAAGTGAATCGCATCGCATCGTGAAGACGATAGGTCGTACAAACACATGAGAGATAGTATCAATCCCTTAATAGAGAAAGGGTGAGGAATTGGATGTTATTATAATTTTTGAAAAATAAATATCATTTCATAATTAACATATATATCCAAAATTTCCATCATTATACCCATCCAAGTAATGTGGTGATGAAAAATGAATTACACCACTATGTGGAGATGATAAGTCATACGCACGCACGTACAATCCTTTATTTTTTCATGGGATGGATAAAAGGTATAATATAATTGTTTCAATTTCATAATAACATATCATAATATATAAAATACTATATTTATTACTCTATAATGTAAAAATCACATTAATTGGATGTAGAAGAAGAAATAAATTTGAAAGAGTCGGTAAAGATGATTATCTATTCTTCAATGGACATCCTTTATAAATTCTATTAAGGGAACTAGGGTAGGTCTTTTGGAAGGACCATAACCACTATAACATAAATAAGTATGTTTATAAGTGAAATTGTAAGTTTTTTGTTTATATATAAGGCTAAAGGTGGTATAAATATGTGAAAGAATGTGTTCCCTTTTATAATCGAGGTGAGGGGAATTTTAGGGAAACTCAAAAAATATTATATTGATATAAATTAATTTTCATTCCAAATTGGTTAAAAATTTATCTATTTTAAATAAAATATGAGTATGGGTACAAATGTTCACATATAATAAATTTTAAAAATGTTTAGGTCACATTATTACCCGTATCATTTGGTTTTAACCCATATTTAATACTATTAACTCTTACTATGAAAACATTGTTTTTTAATATTTAAGGGTAAATATTGTTACTATGAAATGAAAAAAGACCCATAAATGTATTTTAAAACTTATAAAATCATTTTTATGAATTTATTTTCTTAATAATTTTATATCATTTAATAAAATATTATTTATTTTAAAATATCATTAATTTTGATTTTGACACTCTTCATTACATTGACTTTCAAAAATATTAATACAACAAAATATATTCAAAATAACAATTTTAATACATACCAAGAAATTCAAATTAATCTATAAAATTCTTTGATGATATTAATTATCTCAAATTATATAATGTTAAATATTTTTCATATCATTTATTTGATATTTCCAATAATAAAATAATTACTTCATCATTGTTGTGAAAACATTTAATATAAGTATTTATTCACTAAAAATAAAAAAAATTAATATGATGAATATAATTACATTATATTTAAAAAATAAAACTTATAGTAAAATATAACTTCTAGATATCACTATATTTAAAATGTTATAGATATTAAAAATATGAATGTGACATCTTCTATTTCTATTTAAATAAAATATTATAAATAGAATACCCTCATCCAAATGGACATACATGGACTTATAAGAGAACCTTAATTGATTATGGATGAATTTAGATCATGAACTAATGTTTGGGAATTTTTTTGGGTCATTTTCTAGTATTTATTATTTTATTTTCAACCTAACTTAACCAATTTACCCTTTACCATGGTAATAGAAATTACTAAGATTACTATTCATATTCGAAAAAATAAAAGGCTACTATTTGATAAATTTGGACCTTATAAATCCAAATATTAAATCTATTTTAAAAATTTAAAAACCCATAAGAGGAATAATTAAATTTAGAATTAACCACTAAAAATGAAATGAAAAATAGTTTTTCCAAAAAAATTACAAATAAATATCAAAATGTTTTTATACCAAATTCAACAATGAAATATTTTATAATGAACATAATTATTTTATTAATAATATAATGTTAATAATTTCTTAATTTTAAAACAATATAAAATAAAACTTTTTAATGATTAAAAGAAAAATATAGTTTTCAATAAAAATCAGTATTTTCACTATTCATTGGAAAGTAATTATTTCCTGAAAAATATCAACACTTTTACCTAAATTGATCTTCACATTTTGGTTTTAAATGTAATGTTTATTTTTGGAAAAATATAATTTATAAAAGTATAAAAATTTATTTTCAAAACAAGTGTATCATTAATAGGAGGAAAAACTACCTTTAGAAAAATATAGCTTTTTATGTGTAAGATTAGATTTCTTCTTCTCTTATTCATATCAACTAAACTGGATAAATGTCAAAAAAAGTTATTGAATATATAATATATATTCATAATTTGGTTAATGTTTTTAATTCCATACAATTTTATAGATAGGTTATAACAATCATATAATAATATTTCATTGTTCATTTAAGTTAGGAGTTGCATGGACTGTAAGCTATCAAAGAGGTTAAATTTAAAAAGATACATACCTTAAAAGCTTGGGGTGTTACAATATAACATTTAAGGAAAAATGAATATATAAATGGAAATTAAAGATTCCATTTGATGAGGATAGAATCTATTCATAACATAATCAAATTATATAAGAACGAGGAAAGTTAGTATCATAAAATTAACAGATAGATGAAAACAAACTTTAAAAACCATAATCAAAGAGGAATAATTAAGACTCAAGAAAAGAAGTTGAGTCAATAATACAACTTACATTTTACTCTGAACTTCCACCTAAGTTATTTAACCTCATATATATTAAACATGACATTTTACTACCCTATTTTAGAACCTTATTATTATCCATTTCATGTATAATATTAATTTATAGTAATTTACTATACATTTATTAATTGGTTATAGTTTATTTCATCAATGGATGTTATCAATTTTGTTGGATTCTCTCATGAATTAAAATATCTATGTCAATTCTAGTTATTTGATACCAAGTTTTTCATTCATATATTATAAAAGTTACCATAATTTATGTAACACCCTGACCCCAAAAGCCCAAAGTCAGTGCATTATTTTAATACATTGTAAAGATTACAAGTAATCAAGTTCGGAAAGACCGATCAGTTTAGCAGTCTTGGAAAATAGATTACATACATGAATGTTACATTACATTATAAAATGAAAAACAAAAACAAAATTGTCTCCATTGACCACATTCAAACCCCTTATACTACCCCTATAGGTCAGTGATAATATACTTCTTCACATCCTAGGAGAAATAAAACATATAAAGGGGTGAGCTCAGATGCTCAGTAAGGATAAAAATATAGAAGAAACTTTCATAAATAAGAATAAACATTTAAGGAAATGTATAAAAATAAAACAAAATCCTTTTAAACATAAAGTTCAGCATAATATGGAAAATATAAATCATATAATTCCATTTACTTATTTATATGGATATTCTACTAGTCGAATAATCACATGTAATATCAAGAGCTAATTTCATAATGATGGAATGCATAATTCCATACTTCATAACCACATAGTCAAGGCCTTGTTCCAAGACTACAAATAATATTTTTTCAAGGCCTTATGCCAAGACACTGGTTTGTCTCATGAAACCTACCAATGAATCGAGGATCTATAGTGGGCTCCACTCGTCACTTACTAAGTCCAATGCATTCCTCATATGAAAAGGATTAAACATAACATAAACATTCATATTAAAACTAGCATACGAAATGTCAATACTTTATCCATAAAACATGAATGGTATAAAAAAACACATCTACAGTCAAACATATCACAAAAACATCAATATAAAATGGAAGATTTTTATCATAATAAATCAACCTCGATAAAAAATAATATCTCATAAAGGATTTTGAAATAGTTGATAATTATAAGTAAAAATATTTGAGAGAAATATCATTTTTCCATGAAATAATTTAAAATTCATATAAAGGAAGACATTTAAAATATATTTTTGAATCAAAGTGCTTCATACCACTTTGAATCTTTCAAAATGAATTAACATTTTAAAACATTCATGTCCATATAAATAAATCCCTAAAACCATTTTGAAAACATGGAAATTAATGAGAAAGGTTTATAATAATAAATATATAAAAAATTTAAAATGATTTTTTAGTAAAAATTCCCATAAAAATAATCCCTTTGAAATCACTTTTATGAAACATGGACATGGATAATAAATATGTCCCAGTAGATACTTACGTAAAAACAACCTCCGATAATAAAGAGATTGTAAAATTAACCCTTACTTTGTACTTTTCCATGGTCGAGGGTATGTTAACCTCCTCTATAATAGTCAAATCATTGTTAATAAATTATACAATAACTATATACATAAATATTATATCATATATGATCTTCTTATATTTCTTTTCTAATAATATTTTTGTAGTATCATCATTTCGGGTGTTAACTGATCTATTTTACTTTATATGATCGGTTACGTAATCCATGTTTGTTATGGATATGATGTATTTTATTCATATATAGAATGATATTATGTTCATAAACATTATTTTTAATCATAAAATGAAAATTATTCTTTAATTATTATGATGGGGAATGAATCTCATCGCGTTCATGGAGATGGTAATCAGTACGTACGCATAAGAGACAATATCATTATATTGATGGTGAAATCCTATGTAATTGGATGGTATATCATATAAACATAATCATTAAAATTTTATATTTATTATTTACATCATATATTATTATACTATGTTAAATAATGAAGTGTTTTAATAACAAACTACACCACGACGTGGAGACGGTAAGCCGTACGTACGCACGTATGGTGACTTTGTCAATCATATGATGGATAGAATAATGAATATGGTTGTACCATTTTTATAATAAAATCATAGTATATATAAGATACTAGAGTTATTATTTTAGAATATAAACAACAATGAAAGAGGAAGTGGAAGAAGAAAAGAACTTGAACGAGGGTGGTGAAATTATTACTTCTACATCATGTGTTTCCTATTGAGTTGATGAAAAGGGCACCTTATGTTGGATTTATGATCAAAGTAATGCCTCTAGGTTTAAGGGAGAAATTGTTTTAGGATATTAGGGTTGGGTTTGTCTGATCCAAAAATCTTCGGAGGTGTGAAATTAAGATAAGGGGAAGTGCCCTTTTATAAGAGAGGAGTGAGTCACTTTAGGAAAAACTTGAAATATTATTTTATAATAAAATCATTTTCGGTTTCTAATGGAACAAAAATGAATTATTTCAAATATAATATTGTGTGGGGTCGAAAACCTCTCAAAATATAGGTTTTAGACATGTTTAGGTCATCATATTAACCTTATCTATTATATTTAACTCTTAGTTAAATAGTTTGTCATTTACCATGTCTCTTTGTATTTTTATATTATATGGTTAATAAACTTACAATAAAAATCCAAAAGAACCCAATGTGGTTAATTATTAATATATATAACCTTATCTATGTCGTTTGGCTGAACCTTAGATTTTTAGGAATATTATACCAATTAATAATATAGTATTCTTTTAAAAACTCAATTATGTAAATTTTGACACTATTTAGTATTTGATTTTTTTAAACCATAAAAACATTATCACTTCGAATGAATTTTATTTAAACAACCCTAAAATTTAATATTAACCTATAAAATCAGTTTAATTCATAATAAGTCTCAATTTATGTTTATTTGGATCTTTATAATATCAATTAATTTAATATTTCATTGATAAGGTAATTTCTGCATCATCATTGTGTCATAAATAAATTAAATTATTTAATGTCTAAAAATTATAAATAAAATACCATTATGTAGGAAATATTTTTATCTTTCTAATGAATATTTATAGTTGAATTTATAATGTGTATAATCCTATATTAAAAATGGTTTAGTTATTAATCTTTCAATTTAACTCTTTTAACTCTTCTTTAAATAAAATAATAATAAATTTACTAATCTAATCCAAGTTGACTAAAGGGAATAATATTTTATTCATAAGCTTTTTTTGGTCGAATTACACTTATCTAATAGAATTAGGGCATGTGTTAAGGTAATTATAATATCATTTTTACCCTTAATTACCCTATTTACTTTTAACCGTGGTAAATAAAAGTCAAAAATTACTATTGAAAAAAAATTATTTTCAACTTATTAAACAAAATTTTACTTACTGGTATCAACAATGTCTCTCAAATTTTTGAAATTCAACTCGCAGAAGTGGTAAAATTAAGTTTTATGCAAATTTTCAAATTCTCCTAGAAGGTGGGTAAAAGAAGGTAAAAAGTTGAATAAAATTTTATATACCTAAACTTTTTATAAAATGACTCCAATGAATTAAATTGAACATATATATGTATTATGTATCAATTTTGACCTAAAAATTTAAAATAAAATATATAATTATTTAAATAAAAATTCGGTTTTAAATAATAACGCAGTGTTTTTCACTATTCACAGAAAATTGAAAGTTTTCAAAAAAATACCAATAATACACCCTAAGATAATTTGGATATTATAAATTAAAAAATTAATTCTATTTTACCAAATTCAAAACATATAATTTGAATTTATTAATTTAAAATTAATTACTATTTTCAAAACCAAAAGTTGGGTTTTTTAAAAAATTAAAACTACCAAAAGATTGAGATGTGTTTATGTCAAATTTAAAAGTGAAATTACCTATAATGACCTAAATTTTATTAAATGTAAAAAATATAATCTAGTTATACATACAAACCATTAAAATGTAAAATTTAACACTATAAATTATTTCGATTAAAAAGTTGTTTTCAAATTAAATTTGTTATTTTTCAGTATTCATCAAAATATGAAACTTATCATAAAAGTACCAAAAATTTATCCAAACTAAATTTTTTTCCTGACTATATAGAAGAACTTAATTTCATTAAATTGAAGATATAAAAGTGTCAAATATTTGTTTTGAAAAATATTCTCCATTAAATAAGCGGTAAATTTTTATTTTCTAAAAAATAATTCTTTGATCTAAAAAATTGAATTTGTCCTCATATTATAGTTAAGAAACACAAAATATGAATCTTAAAATTATATAGGATATATAAAAAATTCAAAATGTAGTCAATACTATTCATAATCTCTTTTTGAACTACTAGTTTGGTAAGTCATGGTGTGCTCGAACTCGTTGTTGCGTGTAGCACATGTTATTGAATTACTTTGATGAGATAACATACTATAAAATCATGGGGTTTTACATTCTCCACTCCTTCAATATATTGTGTACTCACAATTTTAAATTATTCTTCTAAAATAAGTGTTTGAGAAAATAAAATACCTTTGTGGTAAACCCACATCGGAAATAGGGTTCATAAAATTTTGTCTTAACAAGAGGGAAAGGGAAATGAAAAAGTCACCCCAAAATTATGATCTCGATTAGGAGAAAATTGTTGGAAATTAGAGACACATAATTATAGGAAAAATGTAAATATTTATAGGGAGTTATTGAGGTCATAAATCACAAACAAGTGTATAATTGAGGGCCACAAAGCCATCGATCTATGATGAATTAAAATATCATCAGTTCAAAGAAATAGAAGGTATTAGGATATCACATTTTTGGTTTTAATATATCTTCTATAAAGTTTAAGAATTAATTTATTCATATAATAAGAGAAAAATATATACTTGACAAGAAGATTTTCATCCTTCTACTAATTCCTACCGCAAACTCATCTTACACTCCAAAAGATAATAGAATTAAAAAAATTGTATTTCTCCTAATCGTATAGGGTTCCAAAACCAATTAATTTATAATTCATTTTTAATAATATTTAAAAAAACTAAATTATATACAATAGGTAATCACATAGGATAGTGGTAGGTGATGTACCTTTGTCACCCTTCGGGTTCGGGTTCAAGTCTCGCAGCCTTGCCGGACACGACGGGTTGTCGCCCAAACTTCGATTTGCCCTTTTTATGACAATCCAAAAATAATCTCAAGAAATTATTTAACCATAACAATATTATCCAATGTCAAACTTAATCGATTCCAACCTTTAGATGTATCCAAAATACTTATGCCCAAACTCACAGTCCAAAATTATAAGCAAGGGAAACACAATGAAGATCTTTTTTCCACATAATAACATGTTAATACCTTCATCATGTATTCTTTTAAAACACTATAACAGACTAAATTACCATAAAACCTTATTAATTACATCCATGCTCCCTTATTCCTTATATAAAACTGGATATACTCCTTCTATCCAAAAATGTTGTTAACTCCAACAATGATGGAATATACGAATCATTAATCAGTTTCAAGGTAGTCAAGAATATCCAATATAATTTATCCAAATCAATCATATATTATTCCAAAATCACTACGACAATATTAGAACCATATTATGGTTTATCTTTCTCCCAACCATATATTTTCCAAAAAAATTAACCTACTATTGAGTCACTTTTCTTTATTCCACACAATCTCAAGTCCTTAATGAAATATTACTGCAGTACAATCCTTATATACTCTATAATTCATATAACATGTACATCATTAATAAAATACTCAAATGACACAATACATTAATAATTACATAAGAACTCTAAAAATTCCACTATATCCTTGGTAGTACCATAACATGATTATTATCCAATAGTAGCATTTGGGGTATACTCTGATGATTTGGACATTGATTTGCATAGTGTCCCAACTCCTTGCAGATGAAGCATTGTACATTTGAAACCGTTTTCATACCCTCGAAATCATGTACTTGGTGTCCTTCTCCACACTTATAACAAACTCTCATTCCATTCAAGAATTTACCAAGGGGATTCTTTCCGTAGTTATCACATATAGGAAAATCCTTATTTCCCCTCTTCCCTTTATCCATATTTCTCTCTTCCATCCTTTTCATATCATGCTTCCCTTTAAATCCATATGACTCAGAGAATTATTTACTTATCTTATTAACAGATGATATTATTTCTTCATATGATGAGAATACATGGGAGATTGTTTCCCTCTTAAATAATGGCTTAATACCATGAAATATAAGATCCTTATAAATCTTTCTATTGTGTGTGTTACTGGAATTCTCATTCCTTATAATAGGAACCATTTATAAACAATGTCATGCACTAGGTTAGTTTATGAATTACAATGAATAATTCAAGACTTGTAAAATACCTAATGTATATTGAAAAGATTATGAATATAATCTATAATCATAAAATGTTTTCTTTGACGAAGTATTTACTCTTAAATCCTTCATAATTTCATGTAATGAAAATTTAAATTATCTTAAGCATATCCCCCGGGAGTGTCGTAACCAAGAGTGCAGCAAGGCCCGTAGTCGTGTACCAGGATACCCTAGGTCAAGCCTGAATCTTCTTATTAGAGTTTTCACTCCTAGGTTCATATGTGCAAGAGCCCTCTCTACTATCTCTTATCCATACATGGATGTACGGTTTGAAAAATACACAAAATCTCTATATTACTAAAATTCTGGGAAGTTCATTCATACTAATCTTCGAAGTTTATCTTAGGCTAATATTCTCTAATCAGTGTTATCTAAATCTATTTCCAAGGTTATTGCTAAACTTCCTTTGATACCAACTGTATCGCCCTGACCCCAGAAGCCTAGAGTTAGTGCATTATTTTAATACATTGGAAACATTACAAGGAATCAAGTCCCAAAATACCGATTAGTTTAGCGGTCTTGGAAAATAGATTACATACATGAATGTTACATTACATTATAAAATGAAAAACTGCAACAACATTGTCTTCATTGAACACATTCATATCCCTTAGTCTATCCCTGTAGGTTAGTCATAATATATTTCTTCGTATCCAGGGAAAAATAAAACATAGAAAGGGGTGAGCTAAGATTCTTATTAAGGATAACAATATTGCAGAAACTTTCATATATAAGCATAAACAATTAAGGAAATGTATAAAACTAAAACAAAAGCCTTTTAAACTTAAACTTCAGAATAATATGGCATAGATAAATCAAATAATTCCATTTACATATTCACATGGATATTCTACTAGTTGAATAATCACATGTAATATCAACATCTAATTTCATAATGATGGAATATATATTGCTAGGCATCCTAACCATATAGTCAAGGCCTTGTTTCAAGACTACAAATAAGATTTTTTCAAGGCCTTGTGTCAAGAAACTAGTATGTCTCATGAGACCTACTATTGCATAGAGGAGGTATAGAGGGCTCCACCTGTCACTTACTAAGTCCAATTCATTCCTCATATGAAATGGTTTAAACATAACCTAAACATTTATATTAAAACTGGCATACGAAATGTCAATACTTTATCCATAAACCATGAATGGTATAAAAATAACACATCCACATTAAAAAATATCACAAAACCTTAAATAAAATATGGAAGATTTTCATCATAATAAATCAACCTCGGTCAAGAATAATATCTCGTAAAGGATGTTGGCATAGTTGAAAATGATCACTAAAATTCTTTGAGAGTAATATACCTTTTTCATGAAATTATTTAAAAGTCATCTAAAGGAAGTCATTTAAAATATATTTTTTGATTCAAATTTTCCCATACCACTTTGAAACTTTGAAAATGAATTAACATTTTAAAACATTCATGTCCATATAAATAAATCTTTAAAACCATTTTGAAAAAATGGAACTTAATGAGAAAGGTTTAGAAGAATAAATCATTAAAACATTTAAAATGATGTTTTAGTAAAAAGTTCCCTAAAAATAATCCCTTTGAAAACACTTTTATGAAACATGGACATTGATAATAAATATGACTCAGTAGATAATTACGTCCAAATAACCCAATGGCCTTATTTTTTATTTTATTATAGATAATCCCCCTTTTTAAGGGATGAAGGGGAACCCGTACATGACCTATATACCCAAGGCACAAGGCCCGACATGACTCGCAATACATGGCCCGAAGGCCTAGAGGCATACTATTCCCAATACATTACCAGTAATCCCAACCCACAAGAACTACCCCTCCCCTAGATTCTACATCATTTATCACCTAACTCCCCACCTTTCATTTCTGGTCGTCTAGTATTGCCCCATACAAGGCTACATGGTGCGTGGTCCCGATGGCGATTATCATACCCTCTCATTCTTCCAATCTGGTAGCTCTGCTTCTGGTGACTGCTAGTCTTGTTACCTTGAACCTCTTCTGGGGCCTACTCTGTGTGAACTGGGATACTCCATGGTCTCTGTGGCCTGAAGGCCCTGAGTCCCGAAGACGTATGATGACCCGAAGGCCCGGGAGACCCGTAGGCCCAAACTGGTGGCCCGAAGGCCCAAATCAAGTGAATAGTTCTCACTGCTACAGTATTGAACAGTAATTCTATAGTGCCCCAGAAATTCACCTCCACCTGGTTTTGAACCTGGGTCTCTTGGATGCAAAGAAGGATCCCTTACCATGTGAGTACGGGCTCGTTGTCCCCAATAGATACTTACTTAAGAACAACCTCGGATAATAAAGAGATTGTGAAATTAACCCTTACCTTATACATTTCCTTGGTCAAGGGTACTTTAACCTCATGTATAATAGTTAAATAGTAGTTATTAAATTATAAAAGAACTATATACATAAATATGATATCATATATGATCCTCTAACATTGCTTTGTTAAAAATATTTTAGTAGTGTCATCGTTTCAGGTGTTAACTGATCTGTTTTCTTTTATATGCTCGGTTAGGTATGACATGTTTTTTATGGATAGGATTTATTTTATTCATATACATAATGATATTATGTTCATAAAAATTATTTAGAATCATCAAATGAAAATTAATCATGAATGATTACGATGGGGTATGAATCTCATCGCGTTCGTGGAGATGGTAATCCGTACATACACACGAGTGACAATATCATTATATTGATGGTGAAATAGTATGTAATTGGATGTTATATCATATATACATAATCATTAACATGTTAAATTTATTATTTACATAATTTATTATTATACCCATCCAAAAAAGGAAGTTTTTGAATAACAAACTACACCACGACCTGGATACGGTAAGTCGTACAAACGCATGTATAATGACATTATCATTAATATGATGGATAGAATAATGAATATGGTTGTACCATTTTTATAATAACATCATAGTATATATAAGATACTATAGTTATTATTTTATAATGTAAAAAACAATTAAAGATGGAGTGGAAGAAGAAAATAACTTGAAAGAGGGAGGTGAAATTATAACCTCTACTTCGGGTGTTTCCTTTTGAGTTGATCAAAAGGGGTCCATAGGTTGGATTTCTGATCAATTTAAGGACTCTAGGTTGAAGGGAGGAATGTTGGGAGGATATTTGGGTAGGTTTTTGCCAAGCCGAAAGGCTATGGAGTTGTGAAATAAATATAAGGGGATGTTCCCTTTTATAATAGAGGTGAGGGTCACTTTAGGAAAAGCATGAAATATTATTTTAAAATAAAATCATTTTCGGTTTCTAATGGCCCCAAAATGAATTATTTCAATTATAAGGTGGGTATGGGTCGAAAAACTATCAAACAATAGGTTTTAGACAGGTTTAGGTCATCATATTAACCTTATCTTTTATATTTAACTCGTAGTTAAATAGTTTGACATTTACCATGTCTCTTTATATTTTTATATTATATGGTTAATAAACTTACTGTAACAAGACATGATAACCACATGATGTAAATTATTAATATATATAACCTTATCTAAGTCATTTTTCTAAACCATAGTTTTTTTGGAATATTATATCAATTAATAATATAGTATTTGTTTTAAAAAACACAATTATGTCAATTTTGACACTATTTAGTATTTGATTTTTTAAAAAACATAAAAACATTATCACTTCGAATAAAATTTATTTAAACAACTCTAACATATCATATTAACCTATAAAATTAGTTTAATTCATCATAATTCTCAGTATATATATATTTTGATATTTATAATGTGAATTATTTTAATATTTCATTAATAAGGTAATTACTGCATCATCATTGTGTCATAAAAAATTAAACTATTTAATGTATAAAAATTATAAATAAAATAAAATTATATAGGAAATCTTTTTATCTTTATAATGAATATTTATAGTATAATTTATATTATGTATAACCCTATATTAAAAATAGTTTATTTATTAAAATTCCAATTTAACTATTTTAACTCTTCTTTAAATATAATAATAATAAATGTCATAATCTAATCCAAGTGGACCAAAGGGGATCATATTCTTTTCCTAAGGTTTTTTTGGTTTAATTACACTTATCCAATAGAATTAGGAAATGTGTAAGGGTATTTATGATATAATTTTTACCCTTAATTACAAAATTTACTTTTAACCGTGGTAAATACAAGTCAAAAATTACTATTGACCAAAAATTATTTTCATCTTATTGAACCACATTTATTTACTGATATCAACTGTGTCTCTTGGATTTTTGAAATTATACTCACATAAGTGGTAAAATTAAGTTTTATTCATATTTTCAATTGCTCTTAGAAGGTGGGTAAAGGAGGGTAAAAAGTTCCATAAAATTTTGTATATGTAAACATATTATAAAATGACTCTATTGAATTAAATTGAACATATATATTTACTATGTATAAATTTTGACCTAAAATAAATTAAAATAAATTAACTAATTATTAAAATAAAAAGTCGGTTTTAAATAATTACGTAGTGTTTTTCACAAATCATCAAAAATTGAAAGTTTTCAGAAAAATACCAAAAATAAACCCTAACCTAATTTTGATAATATGAATTCAAAAATGAATTCTATTTTACCAAATTCCAAAAATAGATGTTTTATTTATTAATTTAAAATTAATTCTCGTTGTCAAAACCAAAAGGCTGGTTTTTAAAAAGTAAAAACTATCAAAAGATTGACATGTGTTCTTGTAAAATTTAAATGTTAAATTACTTATAATGACCTAATTTGTATTAAATGAGAAAAATATAATCTAAATATAAATCCAATCTATTCAAATGTATAATTTAACACTATAAATTATTTTTATTAAAAAATTTGTTTTCAATTAAATTTTATTATTTTTGAGTATTCATCAAAATATGAAAGTTGTGAGAAAAGTACCAAACATTTATCAAAATTAAATTTTTATTTCATGATTCTAAAGAAGAATTTAATTTAATTAAATTAAATATATAAAAGTGTTAAATATTTTTTTTAAAAATGATTCTCCATTAAATTGGTGGTAAATTTGCATTTTTTTAAAAATTCTTCTTTTATAAGAAAAATTGAATTTATCCTTATATTATGTCTCAGAAATGAAAAATATGAAGTTTATAATTATATAGGATATATACAAAATTCAAAATGCGGTTAATACTATTCATAACTGCTTTTTTAATGGATAGTTTGGTAAGTCGTGGTGCACTCGAACTCGTTGTTCCCTGTAGCGCAAGTTATTAAATTACTTTGAAGAGATAACATATTATGAAATCTTAGGGTGTTACAATTTACTATTTATAATGTTTTATACTTTTTTTTTATTATGTGATATTTTGAGTCGTGATTTATGATGAATGAAACAGTGATGAAATTGTTTTGGTAATTTTTTAAAACAAAAGATATAATATTAATAAAAATAGAACTTTTTGTACAAACATAATTGAACATTAATAATGTTATAAACATCATATTAATTTATTTCATAATTTATTATAATTATCCAAGTGGGTGGGTGAATAAAAAATGAAATATAATGCTCCATGGAGGTGGTAGTCTAGACATACACATGAATGGTGTTCTCATTTTCCATAGAATGAAAATATGATAGATAATGAATCATATTTAGATTATTAATATTACTATAAATATAATATTTACACTTTAAATACCACTTTATAACTAACCATGTAACATGGTGAGGAAAAATAAAACACATATTTCGTGGAGGTGGTAGCTTTCACATAACACGAATGATGTTTTCATTTATCTGTGGAAAGAGAAAAGGTATATAATAGTTATTAAATAAATATAATAAAATTTATGTGTAATAATAATAATAATACCATTATTATATTGGGTAATATATATTAAATTATTGGTATAAGAAGATATATTGGAAGAATGGTTATAGAGAAGAAAATACATACAAAGATGAAATTGATTTCTTCTTGGAACCCTTCTTAATTTTGAAATTGTTTCTACCGTCTATAAGAAACACAATTGAAGTAATGTTGGAGAGGTTTATTTGGGAAGGAAATTTGGAATAGTATATGGTATAATTCTAATGATTGGAGTAGATTTGAAGTGATGGTATGAGTCTCTTTTTATAAGTTAAGGGAATGGAATTTTTTTAAATATATTTTTCTAATATAAAAAAGATATCATTCTCAAAATAAAATGTGAATATAAAGTGAATAATAATGTTGTGTGGGATATGTTAAATTGGATAAATCCCTAAATAATCAATTGGAGGAATTCTCAACATGTTTTAGTGATTTTGGACTCCTAATTTAACAATTCTACCATTTTCACTTTTACAGTGGTAACTATTTTTTACCTTAGTAATTTAGTGTTATGATTAAAAATAAATTTGAACTTGTTAAATAATTTGAAACTACTTGTTCAAAATATTAAATCCGTTTTATTTTAAATAATTTATACAACTCATAAAAATTAATTATAATATAATTTAGTTATAGTGCATTAAAAATATTTTTAATAAAAATATAACATAAGTTCTAAAATTTAAAATATAATATTGTGAATTAAAATTAATTTTTTTAATTTATAATTTCAGATAAAAAACGAATCATTTTTCTAGAAACTTTATTCTTAAATTTTATGTTAGGAATTAATAACAATGATGTAATAAAATTCAAAGTATTTATAAAATATATATATTGTAATTTTTACTCAAAAATAAATATTTTCATAAAAAATATCATCAATTATACTAATATAATACTATTATTTTGAATCTAAATATAATTTTGTTTTTTTCAAATTCAAATTATTAAACTCAAGAATTAAACATTTAAATGGAACATAAAATATAATTAAAAATGTTTTTATAGGAAAATGAATTTTTCAAATATTAAATGTCCATATTATTATTTCGAATAAATTTATAATTATATTATTCATATAATAATATTTATGTAAAAAATATATTTTATCGTAATTTGAGCATAATGCACTTTGTTTCGTGAAAGAAAAATTCATAGCATATAAAAAACCGAGGTTCAAAAAAATATTTTTTCATAAAATTATCTTATTAGTTGTTTATAAATAATAATTTAATATCATCAAAATTTTATTATTAAAAATTTTCATTATGTTTCTTTAAATATATATTTCATAATTCGGTTATCTCTTTTTATACCATCCAATTCAACGGCTACTTTAAAATAATTATATTTATCTTAATAAAATGCGTCATTGTTGGTTTTGGTTCAGTGTTGTGTGTAGAAAACTTTATTTAACATAATATTTATTTTAAGGATGAAAATTTACTAAAGTTATAGATCATTAAATTATAACCCCCATAAAATTATTTATATACTTGAAATTATATAACTATGATGATAATATGTGAGCATATTTTTGTCTCATTACATCCATAGGTTTCTACATAGCTTGATAAATCTTATAATTCCTCCATAAAATGTTAACTAGTTGGATGGTATTGTTTTTAATAAACATATCTAATTAATCTATAATCTCCATATGTTTTTCCTCCAATGAGATATCATGTTCTAATTTCACGACTTTGTAGTTTAGTACATGAGACAGGTGTAAAGGCACCAACCCCAGTAGCCTAGAGTCGATTCCTTACATTATTACATTGGTATGATTACAAAAATACACATCCCGAAGGATTGAATATTTTAGTATTATGTTTAAAATTGATAAATATATGAAAACTTTTTTACATTGGGAATTTTAATTGAAACATAATACATAACAAAATAAACAGCTCAGCATCCTTGAAATTTATTAAAAAAAAATTATCTTCATATCCTAGGGAAAGAACCCATAATAAGGGTGAGATAAAATTCTTAGTAAGGGTTATGTATATTGAAAGATAACTTGAATTAATATGAATAATCAAATTGGGAAAGTTAAAAAATAGGGTTCACATTCTATTTACTCAATAAACTAACAATGAAATGCATTCATAACTTTTTTCATAAGGAAAATCCTCTAGATAATTATAAGTACCTTTTGAATGTTGGAAATGGTTGATTATTAGACATCATTTATGTAGAACATAAAACACCACAATTTAGACCTTTTATAATTTTGTTTAATACTATTGGGTATAAACCAATTAGGTTTTTCCAACTTCATCTCTATGGTCAAGACCTTTCACAATACAATCTAAAAACTACTAGGTATAAACCAATTAGGTTTGGACAACTAATTTGTCTCAAGAGAACTACAAATTCATTGAGGTTATATATAGGTTCATTCCCATTACTTAATAATTCCAATTAATTACTCATATGAAAGGGGTGAAACACCAACAACATAAACATTTTTATTAAAACTAGCATACGAAATGTGAATATTTTAACCATAATTCATGAATGGTATCAAAATAGAACTTCCACAATCAAACTAATCATAATTCATGAAATAAAATATGATAAATGATATCATAATAGATTAATCTTAGTTAAGAATAATATTCAACAATTTCTATTGAAATAGGTGAATATACTCTAATAAAATCATTGAAAATTTATTGAAAAAAATAACTTTTTCACTTTGGAAACCACTTATTTTTTAAATGTTGTGCAATTATAAAATAAAAAATTTCCTTTGAAAATAATTAATAAAACACATAAAGTAATTTATAAATCATTAAGGCTTCATGATGGTGGGAAAATCCTCTCACACCATATAAGATAAAAAATACCACTTATATATATTTTTTCAAAAAAAGTATTAAAGAACCTTGTTTATAAAATGATAAAATATAACTTTTAAATTATTTTTTAAAAATAAATAAATTGTTAAAATGAAATTAAAAAACCATTGGATAATATTGAAAAAATTTATTTTTGTTCTAAAACATGGACATGGAGGAGGAATATTCACCAATGGGGATTTAAACAAAAACAGTTTTGAATAGTTATGAGATTGTGAAATAAAACCATACCAATTTGTAATCAGTTAAATCCTGTTACCAAAAAATAAAAATGAAACATTAAATACCATTATGAAAGGTAAATTCATGATATTAACTTAATGATTCAGTATATACGGTAGGGAAAATAAATAAGTTGGGAGTAAGGCATGTATCACATATAAATAAATATTATTACCATGTACTTTCCTTTAGTTGGAAGTGATTTAAACTCATGTATAATAGTATAAATCTGATTATTAATTTATAAAAAAACCACATATATATTTTTGATATCATATATGATCCTATTATTTCATTTTATCACCCATTTGTTAATAATATTTCATTATTACTCTTGTTTCGGGTGCTAACTGCTTCATTTTCCTATGCATGTTTTGTCATGTAAGTCATGGTTCTTATGAATATGATATATTTATGTCATCTAAATAATTATATTAAGTTCATAGATTTATTATTTATTAATTATATAATTTTTTTATAACCATTATTTAATAGTGAACATGGAAAATGAATCGCATCGCATTGTGGAGATAGTAGGTCATACATACGAATGAGCACTGATATCATTCACTTAATAGTTAAAAGGTAAGGAAGTGGATGGTATATAATTTTTCTAAAATTATTTTAATTCCATTATTATAATATATATCCATTATTTATATAATTTTTCCCATCCATGTAAAGGGATGATAAAAAAATGCACCACAGTGTGGAGATAGTAATCCATACGCACACATGCGCGGTGATTTCATTTTTCATATGATGGATAATTTGTAGAATATGGTTATTTAATAATATTAATATAATATAAGAATATATTTAAAACTTTATTTATTTATTTGTAATGTAAACATCACATTAAGATGAGGTATATGAAAAAATAAACTTGAATGGGTTAGAAAAGATGATTACCTATTCTTCAATAGACTCCCATTATAACTTCAACTAAGGGACATAGGGTACGTCTTTTGGAAGAACCGGAACCTCCAGAACATATATAATGGTGTTTTAAATATAAATTTATAGGAATTGGATGATATATAATTCTCAATGTTGTGTGAAAAACTGATGTAATCAGTGCCCGTTTATAATTGAGGTGAAGGACACTTTCAGAATTCCTACAAATACTAAAATATAATAAAGATATTATTGGGAAAAAGACTTCCAAATGGAATATAAATGAATAGTGTAAGTAATTTTAGACCATATGTTTACCCATTATCAATAATATAATATTATTATGATTTTTAAATAATTTAATAATATATTAACTTAATAAAAAATCATTATTATCAAATTTGATACTAATTTTTTAATATGACTTTAAATAAATCAAGAAATAGTGATAATTAGAATATATTTATTTCAAACATATATAATATATCTTATACATATATAAGATCCATTATACACATTAAATCATCAAAAATATATCAAAATTAATACTTTTAAAATCAATTACTTAATTTTTCTGTTAATTAAATAAGTATTGTTTTAGCATTGAAGAAGCATTCAAGGTAATTATATAATTTAAAAAAATTAAAAATAAAGTTATATAATTAAAATATTTTCATTAATATCAAATTATAAATTTAGGTTTGTAAATATCATGATTTTTTTCCAATATGTATACATAAATGATATTAAATACAAAGAGGGTGACATTGTGTAACTATCATTAATTTAAATAATATAAAATTAATACTGAATTATAATTGTCTATTAAATAGATAAAATTATATTATAAGAAGATAAGGGTAGAATAAAATTTATCCAATATTTTTTGGACAATATTAGTTCATGGATATACCTTTTTCTTTTGGTTTTAACCCTTTTTAACCCATTTAACTCTTACCACAATGACATGCATTTTTAATCTTTGAGGGTCAATATTATTACTTTAAAATGAAACAATAACCATAAATGAATCAAGTATGATATTTTAAACCTCATATAAATATGTTTGAAGAAATTTATTTTTGTAAAAAAATACACTATTTAAAAAATATTATTTATTTCAATATAACATTAATGTCAATTTTGACACTATACAAATATTGGACTTTTACAAAAAAACATTAATAAGATATCTTCAAAAAAAATAATTTAACACATAAATAACATTTAAAAGGTATCTATAATGATCTTGGATAATATTAATATCATTTATTGGATATTTTCATTAATCAAATAATTAGTATGTCTTCATTGTGTAGGAATTTAAGGTAATTATTTATTTCATAAACATTAAAAATTAAATTACCCTGAAGAAGATAATTATTTTATATTTAAAAAATCTTTTTATAGTAGAACATAACCCATAGGTAACCCCATATTAAAATATTTAACTTGTTAAAAACAAAAACAAGACATGTTTTACTTTTCTTTAAAATAAAATTCTTCAAATGGATTAAATTCATCCATGTTTCCCCAAGAGATCATAAAATAATCCCAAGGATGATTTTAGTTATCACTAAAGCATCCAATAATACTAGTACAAATGTTATTGTAAGGTTATAATATTTATATTATTATTTGTTACCCTTAATTACCTGATTTACCCATAATTGTGGTAATTATAATTACTCAGTTTACTATTCATACATTCAAAAAAAAGGAACCTATTTACTATATTTGGTAATTTTTATTCTAAATATGGAATAAATTTTTCAAAATTAAAAACAAAAAATTGAATAAAATTAATCAAAAATTAATCACATAGACGAGGCATAGAAGCTGGTTTTAAAGTGAAAATGTTCAATAGTTAAAAATATTATTACTTCCAAATTTAATATGAAAAAATTAAAATGGACTTAATTAGAAAAATAGATATAAAATTGATCTAATTTTACATTAAACCCAATTTAAAATATAATTTTACATTATAAATTATTTAGATGAAAATTTAGTTTTCAATTAAAATGTAGTTTTTTAACTATTAATCAAAAGTGAAACATATCATAAAAATACCAAATATTCAGAAAAATAAATTTTTATATTCTTATTTTATATAAGAAATTTATTTTCATATAAAATTTTGTATTAAATCGTGTATTCTACTAAAAGTGAGAAAAACTACATTTTAGAAAAATACAACATTTATTCACAAAATTGAATTTATTTTTACCATATGGCTATTAAATATATTGGATTAATATCAAAAAAATTGAATATATATTAGTATCATAATTTTTTAAATACTATTCAATCATTCCCATTTAATGGCTAGGATATAATACTATTTCATTATGTGCTAATGTTGGTTGCGCGCAATGTAAGCTATCGAAGAGGTTAAATGTAAAAAAAGTCATACCACAAAATCTTAGAGTGTTATATTATACCCTCTATAAACAAATTTCATCCTCACAAATTAAAATTTCACATTGACAATTTAAGGTTTATACCTAAAAAATTGTGGGAAATACACATCATAAATATGGTAAATTAAACATCCTTGTAATAATAGGCGAAGGTAAATGTGAATGTCACCACAATAGTACTGCACTATAGTCCTTATATAATATATAATAGTTATAACTAGGATATCATCAACAATATACTCTTATAATATTATTCAAGGATCCAAATACATGATAAAATTAATCATTCCTCTTCTACTATAGTAATAGGAAAACCATGTCCTTGACCTCATTGCTTATTTTGAAAAATATTCCCTTAAATCATGGGACATTGATTTGCTTATTACCCCATCTCATTATAATTAAAACACTTTACATTGGAAAATTATTTATTTCCCTTGAAATTATGGGCTTTATAACCTTTCTCTTCATATATGTAGTAAAATATCAATCCCTTCAAGAAAAAACCAAGGTGTTTCTTTCTACAATAATCACATATGGAAAATTACCTCTCTATTTTCCTCCCCTTGTCAATTTTTTTCTCTATAATTCTCTTCTTCTATTGCTTCCCTTTGAACCCATTGGACTTAGAGAATAATTTTATAGTCAAAATAGAACATGATATTATATCCTCATATTATGAAAATGTTTGTGTGACTAATTTCCTTCATATAATTGGTTTAATCCCATAAAATAAATGATCAATATTAAACTTTGGATTAAGTACATAGTCCACAACCTGTATGGGTAAACATGTAAAGTTATTTTTATACTTAAAAACATTTTCCTCTTCTTTTTGTCTTATAATAAATAATTTTCTCTCTATATCTTCCCATTGTGCACAAGGGAAATATTTTTACAAAAAAGTTCCTTAAAATAATTAAATTTTATGTTTTTTATTTCTTCCTCCTCCTTATTGTTTTGAATTAATGAATACCATTAATCTTCATCTCCCAAGAGATAATAAACTTCCTTGAAAACCTTTTACCTTTCATTACTTTTGAAATATAGAAATATATTCACTTTAGAACTAATCCATTTTTTGGTAGCAAATGGATTTGTAGTCCCATTCAATGATGGAGGTTTATTATCTCATGAAGTGATCTAGCATTGTTCCACCATATTTTGGATCAGGTTTCTCAAAAAGGGTAAGGTTATTTCTCATAACTCGAGTTTTCTTTCCCAATATAGTTATAAGTTTTTCATCTCCTTCTCGAATGTAATTATCTTTCATATGAGGGAAACTCATACATAGATTATGTGTATTGACACTACTAGAAATCATACTTATATCAACTCCCTTTTCCTAGTGGTTTTTTTAAACTGTTGTGATAGAGCACTTCTACAAACAGTTTTTGAAACTCGTTGGAATATATTGCTTTAGTGTAGTCTTTCCCAAAGGTTTGTGAAAACCATTGGGGGTATATTTATTTTTACCAACAGTTTATATAAACTATTGGTAAATATTGGTGTATAGTGATGTTTCCCAATGGTTTTTCAAAACTGTTGGGTTATAGTGATGTTTCCCAATGGTTTTTTAAAACTGTTGGGATAGTTTTCCCCAAATATGCCCAAGCCCACACTTCCCTTTAGAGAATTGATTGATTTTTTCCCTACCTGAGCGGTGCTCTCTTCCCAGCCGGGCGACCCATCCTCTTCTAATGATCCATCCTAGTTTTTTTGCACTTCAAATTTGTGAGTTGGAGTTACATATTATAACAACATTTATTTTGGATTTTTATATACCACATTTAATTTATTTGCTCATCAGTTATAATCCTTCATCATTTACGGTTTTGGATTATTATTGATGTGAAATTGGCATGTTCCAAATACTCACCCCTACACAATTACCCTTATCTAACCACTACTATCACTAATTTCCTAGGCATGTTACACAATATTATTGTTGTATGGGTACTATTTTTTCTCCACCAGTCATGTTCACATTCATATTTTCAGGATGTTACCTTGGAAACTAATTGATTCATTGAAAAGGGAGTTCCAAAAATTAATTTTTGAAATTTTATGTAATGGTTTGGTGGGCTGTGTAGGTTGGAGTGTGTAGGTTGGGGGGATGGGCTTTTTCGGGGGAGTCTATTGGTGGTGAGGTGGGGGGTGTACAGGTGGGGGTGGGGGGAGGGGGTTGTGCAAGTGGGGGGTGAAGTTGGGGGGGGGGGGGGTTGTGCAAGTGGGTGGGGGAGGGAGGTGTGCATGTTGGGGGGATGTGTAGTGTGAAAGTGGGGAGCGGGTGTGGGGAGGGGAGGTCTATGCAGGGGGGAGTCTGTTGGGGGTGTGGGAGGGGGTTGTGCAATTGGGGGGTGCAGGTGGGGGCGTGTGCAAGTGGGTGGGGGACGGGGAGTGTGCAGGTTGGGGGAGATGTGTAATGTGAAAATGGGGGGGGGGGTGCGGGGGGGGGGGGGGGGGTGGGGGGTGGGGGTGGTAGTGTAGGGGGAGTCTGTTGGGGGTGAGGTAGGGGGGTTGTGCAGGTGGGGTGGGGGTGGGTTGTGTGGTTCGGGGTTTGCAGGTCAGGGGACTTTGCAGGGGGAGTTTGTAGGTTGTGAGGTGGGGTGGGGGTGGGGGTGGGTTGTGTAGGTGGGGGTGTGTGAGGGGGGAAGTGTATGTGTGGGGGGGTGTGTACAGGTGGGGGGGTAGTGGGTGGGGGAGGGGGGAGGGGTGTGCAGGTGGGGGTGTGCAGGTGGGGGGTGAAGTCGGTGGGGGTTGTCCTAGTGGGGGGTGGGGTGGGTTGTCCAGGTTGGGGGGAGCCCATTTGAGTATGGGGTGGGCTGTCCAAGGGGGGGGGTAGGGGTGTGGGCTGTCCGGGGGTAGGTGGGTGGGCTGGTTGTCTAGGTGGAGGGTGGGGGTGGGCTATCCAGGTGGGAGTGGGGGCTGTCCATTTTAAATATAAGATGATTTTTTATTTTTCAACCAATGAAGTTATGTGTTTTGAGGGTTTATCTAATAAAATTTGTAGCAGAAGAAAACCCATAAAATTAATGATCTATAATAAAAGAAAAAATATAAAAGTGAAAAATATAAAAAATAAGAATTTTTTAAAATAACCATCGTTTACTCTTCAACAGAGTATGCTTGATGGGGTGTAGGTAATATTTAAGGTATTATATTGGTATTGAGGGTGGGATGTCGAGGTGGGGGAGGGGTGTGGGCTATCCAGGGCGGCTGTCTAGGTTGGGGTGGGGTGGGTTCTCCAGGTGGGGGTGGGGGTAGGCTATCAAGGTGGGGGTTGTGGGAGTGGGCTATCTAGGTGGGGGTGGGGGCTATCCAGGTTGGGTGGGGTGAATCCAGGTGGGGGTGGGTTTCCCAGGTGGGGGTTGGGGCTATCCAGTTGGGGGGTGGGGGTGATTCCACGTGGGGGTGGGTTGTCCATGTGGGGGGGGGGCTATCTTGGGGGGTTGGATGGGGTAGGGCTGGAGGGTAGGGGGTTCGGGCTTTCCAGGGAGGGGGTGGGCTGTCCAAGGGGTGGTGGGTGGGCTATCTAGGTGGGGGAGGGGTGTGGGCTGTCAAGGGGGGTAATCATTCCAAGGGGGTGGGGGTGGGCAGTTTAGATTGGGTGTGGGTTGTCCATGGAGGAGGGGGTGGGTTATCCAGGTTGGTAGGGGGGGTTGTCTAGGTGGGGAGGGGGGCTATCTTGGTGGGGGGCTGCAGGGGGTAGAGGGATATAGGGGTGTGGGAGGGGGGGTTCCAGGGAGGGGTGAGTTTTTGACTACAATACTCTATAAGAAAAAAGAATCACATATAACTAATGTATAGTTGCTCTCACAAGTTAATAATTTTCTTGAAGTTCCATACCAACACTCACTCTTACCGTTCCAAGAAGAAGTGATCTCTATAAATAAATATCACTCAGGTTCTTATCCACTGTCTATATTAATCTCATACAAATTAAACATTCGTAAAACTCCATATCAGCTAATGATATTTTAAGGCTGACACTCCCATGATTAGCGTCCCATTGAAACTTGGCTCATATGCCTAAACAAAATAGATAGGATCATATTTGACACACACACAAAATTTTGTAAACATACACCTTGTATCACAACCTGGAATTATCTCTTAGCTGGCCTCTCAAGGCATCAATAAGCCACATACAAAGCGAAAAATTTGTATGTGTGTTTACAATTAGGTGTGTTTTTTAGAATTCATATATGATATTAAGAGTGGAAGATAAAATATGATTCACGTATTTGGAGGGGTGTTTACAATTAGGTGTGTTGTGATTTATATGTATGATATTCATGGTTTACCTTAACAGTCTTTTGGTTCTGCTATAATAGGCTTAAAATCATGCTGTAATTAGATAGAGATTGGATTTTATGACCCTAGTTTGGGGGTGGACACCGCCACTCCCTTGAACACCCCCTTGGATCCCCCCTACCCCCTGGACACCCCCGACCCCCTATACACGCCACCACCCCCAAGGACAATCCCACGACCCCCTGGACAACCCCCACCCCTGGACAGCCCCCACCTCCCTGGACCCCCAACCCCCCAAGACCCCCTAGACACCCCACCCCCTGGACAACCCCCACCTCCCCTGGACACCCCACCCCACCCCCTTGGAAAACCCCCTGGACACAACCCCACCCCCTGAACACCCCCATCCACTTGGAAAACCCCTCATGGGCACCACCCCACCCCCTTGGATACCCCCACCCCCTAGATAGCCCCCACCCCCTCAGATAGCCCCCACCCCCTGGA